>JAJHPF010000026.1:2418778-3718155 GCA_024447775.1 Carex cristatella | reverse complement strand
ACTTTCTATATATTTTTATTTTGAACTCTCTGTTTCATACATTCTCTATAAAATTCATAACATCGTACTCATACAATTCATAACATTTAATGGTTTTAGAAAACTTTAATGAATTTAATTTTGTTTCCACATTAGTTAAAAATAATAAGACTTAGTTTATATTTTATTGTTCTCACTAATGATTTAAATATTTCTTTCTTCAAAACTCTAAAATTCGTGATTATTGTTATATTACCAACTTATATTATAGTTTTTTATTATTAATTTATATTAATTTCTTGGTCCACACAACAAACAAAAGAATTCATTTAAAAGCAAAGTTGAGGAATGTATATTACTTTATTGCAAGTTAATTAGATCTAGTCAAAAGTGGATTTCCATGTGAATGCATTATACAGTCTTAGTATTATTTAACTAAAAGGAAGGTAATCATTATTATAAGTTGTTTTTTTGTTGCACTCCACAATACAGTTAATGCGATGCGGTGCCACACTATGAAAAGTGAAAAGTTCAATATTTCATTTATATTGCTGAATTTTTCAATTACTCGACCTAAATATAAATATGAACAGTGAAAATTTCAAGATATTACTAATGTTTAATAAAGTGACACAAAAATGTTAAAATAAAAATATCAATAGACAAAATGGAGAGGTGTCATTCTTTTTTTTATTTCTTTTTTTTGCTCAATATTGCAATTACTCGACCAATATATAAATATGTAATGTTAGACAACATTCAAATTAATTAACCATCAAGAACAATTTATTAAGATACTATTTTTATTCTAAATATTAAAATTTGGTTATAGTAATTAAAGTCTGTATAATTAGTGTAGTAAATTAAACAAATGTCAAAATTTAAGAAATTTAATGCTTTGACGTTTTTACTCTTAAATCATCAATAATCGATATATCAAAATATTGTGTGTGTGTGTGCATTGCACTTTTTTATTGTACTTTATTTTAGATATTTCTGTGTATTGCAATTACTTAGTGGAGCTCTTAGTCGAATTGAATGTGAAATTTTGTTACATTAGATAAAGAAGAGACCACAGAGGAGATAGCGAATAAGTACCTAGAGCAACTTAGTCAAAGGTATTCTTAATATTTCTTGAAATTAACATTGATCTTATAATTTATTGCTGACTGTTTGGAGTATAGTATTTTCCTTTGTGTCATAAATGACATCCCAATAGTAATATTATGATTTTTTGTTTCAAAAAATTAAGTCATAGTTCTAGTCATCTAGTTTTACTACATATATTATTTTGTCCCATAAACAAGAATTCGGTAGTACGTTTTCATCTATTATAAAATATCAGCGAATTTAAATTGTTCATACCATATGTGATTAAATTTTGACTACTATTCTATAAGTTTTAGAGTCCAATTATTTCACAAAATATAACAAATCTTTAACAAAAGAGTAAGTCATAGTAATAACTAATTAAATTGTTTTGATAATAGTGAAAAATTTGATAATCTAAAATAAAATGTTGTTCATAATTTGAATATATTGTATATAAAAATCAATTTAATTTTATCAATGGTAGAAGATTTACAAATAATGCACGGTTATCAATTTTATCAGAAAAAGTAAAAGATTCAGAAATACGTGCCGGATTTACAACTAATCTTATTTCAATAAAAAAAAAACAAACTGGAGCAAAATGGGCAACAAATAAATAGCATTTTAACGCAGACTTAAATTAAAATAAAGTTCCACTTTTAGTCTAATTTGAAATTTAATATTTAATTATCCTCTTTAGAAATTATTCCCATATCGCTACCTATTTACGGCGACAAATCTTTAACTGTCAATCAGAGCATTCTGGTTTGGAAGTGGGTATGATGGGAAATTAGGGAATAAAGACAATTAGTCAACAAAACATCACCTTTTTTTTAAATTAAGAAAAGATGTTTGGTTGGCTGTTAATAATTAAGATAATGAATTAATTGGTTAGAGCGTTATGTATAAAAAGAAAATGCCTCTTCTATAATGTTGAGAAAACGACGGAGATAAGCACTGCAAGTTAATTAGATATAAAATTTTCAATTCAGTCCTCAATAGTACAAAATATTACAAACGGAGATTTTAACAATTTTGTGATTTTAGAACTCAGGTTTCAACATTTCACAATTAATGGAGCCTTGTGGTACAATACTAATGTTAAAAAAAATCCCATGTGCGGATCTGTTAGGAACAAGAAATGCACTTTAATCGAAAAGCAATAAATTCATTATACATTAAACCTCCCTACGACACAAGTTTATAATCTCGAGTTTCAGGTTCCAACAGTCTTCAAGTTGGTAATATTTGATAAATGTTAGCAACTCCATATATAGTGTGAAATTTCATTTAAGTACCATTTATTCCACTTTTTAAATGTTTCTTTTGCATTGCAGTTGAATTGGATGTGTGAGAGGGAGGGAAGGAAGGATTAAATTGTTTTTGATTTAACAGCAAGTGAGATATAGGCAGGCAGGGAGGGAAAGAATTTGGGTGTGATTTTAAGAAAGTTGAAACAGAGATGGATACTATACCTTTCATAAAAGAAATACTTTCTAAACCCGCCCTTAGAGTTTTTTTATCAGACTCTGAGGAAATTATCGAGGGTATTTATTAGACTCCTATTGATTATATTGAGTGGTTATTCCGGCGTCTAAAGCCTAAACTCAGGGGGCACACAGAGGACGAAAAGCTAACAACAATTAAGCGTATGCAAGTGCATTTCAGAAAATTTGGAATTATAAGGAGGGAGACTTTTGAACGTCCTCTCACAGATCGTGGAGTGACATGGATTAAGAAAGAACTAGATAGTTTTATTAATGGGTTGTGTGGAGAGACATGCAATAAGAGAGAACTAGAAAGTTTTATTAATGAGTTGTTTTCCAGATCTAGAGAGAGGAGAAAGGGGTCACAATGGTCTAGTCAATTTGAGGTGACACGGGTTAAGAGAGAATACATAGATCCTTGTATTGATGAGTTGGTTTCCTGCAATTATTTGGAGCAAAGAGAAGTAGAAGGTGAGTTAGAGCACAAAGTCGACATAGATGCAGTAAAGAACTCTCTCCACGACATAAAAAGCATGGATGACTTCCTTCTTGCCAGTGCAAATAGTTCAAACTGCTTAACAAAAGATGAGAAGAGCCGAGCACTCCTCCTCATAACAGCGTTTCCAGCTCTTCGTGAGCTCAAAAACCCTAATGAAATGCTCCGGTTCTTATTAGAGTTATCCGCAGAACTGGACAATCTCCCTCAACAAATTTGCAAGGCATGTGAAGGACAACCTCAGGCTCTGTTCCTGATAGGGAGTCTCCTTTCATGCAAACCAAGGTCCTACGATGCATGGAACAGGGTGAAAGATGATCTTGTAGAGATCAAAGAGTCCAACAATGGTGCATCTGATAATTATATGTGGCATATATATTCCTACTGCTATGATGATTTACCTTACTTTCTCATGCCATGCTTTCTTTATTTAGCATGTTACCCGATGGATTATGAGATTCCTGCAAGGTCTCTAACAGAGATATGGATTGCCGAACAATTTGTTGAACCACAGGAAGGAGAGACAATAGAAGAGACTGCCAATGAGTACCTGGAGCAACTTGTTCAAAGGTATTATCAATATTTCAGAAAATTGACATTCTGTCTTATAATTTATTTATTGTTAGGTACGTATGTTTTTCCCTTTGTAGCTGAAATAACATCCCAATAATAATAGGATGATTGCTATTTTAAAAATTAGCTCATAGTTTCCTAAAACAAATTCATCAATAAAACTCATTTAGTTTTTTCTGGTATAGTTGATGATCGATAAAAGCACCCCTTGTTTTTAACTTTTTATGTAAACTGGGAATTAAGGTCACTCACTACCTCAACAGAGGAGACAAATAATGGTGCACTGCTAGTTTTCCATTCTAGCAGCACAATATCAACTAGAAATGTACAACACTCCCAGGCCAAGAACAAAGAAATTTTATATTCATTTACGCAAATTGACTCTTTAATTTCTTATAGATAAAAAGGTCTTGTCCATCTAGAATTTTGTTTTCCATTTATATATATGTAATTTTTGTTTATTTTTTTTCCCTTGTTGCTTGCAGGTCATTAGTTTGGGTTTCAAAGAGATCAATCTCAGGTGCAATCAAATGCTGCCGAGTACGTCAATTTATTCATGAATTTTGCATCAAGAATTCTTGGGAGGAAAAGTTTTCGGTTGCCAACCCAAACAAGCAAGAAATGGGACCCATTCCCCGTGTAGCATTTCATAATGATGCCAAGAAACAATACAACACGGAAGGGGCATTTGAGAAACTACGATGGACTATTATTTTTGCCGCTTCCGTAGTCTGTTTTGATTTTGATATGAATGTTTTGGCAAAAAACATTTCGGAAAAACCACGTTACCTGGAGGTGTTGGAATTGAGGAAATCCATAATTCCACAAACATATATACCTTCCCTTAGTTACCAACGGAGTCTAAAATATCTAGGTTTGAGGGGTAGCAATATATCTGAGCTTCTTGAAAATATTGGGGAAATGGTAAGGCTCAAAACCTTAGATGTTAGGGATACAAACATAAAATTCCTACCTGAATCTCTATGGAATATCAAAACACTTCGTCATGTATATGTCAATCCTAGCCCTCAAATTAAAGGCCCACCCTCCACAGCAAATATAAATGACCTGCAAATCCTGAAAACAGTTGCGGTTCACGAGTCGTGGCTAGAAAACTTTCCCCAGTTTCTGAGCAACCTTAGAAAGTTAGCACTTTCAAATAGGGACAATCCAAACTCCAAATCAAATCCATATTGGAAACCTATTTCTAAGCTGTTAAGTCACATGAGTAATCTCCTCTCAATGACAATTATAGGCGACATTGTACCGTCAGAGTTTGTGGATATTAGGGCATTTCCGAATCTTGAGACAATTAAGTTAATTAAACTAGAGGGAGAATGGATTTGTCGAAAACTGTTCATAGATAATGTTAAATTTCCCCCAAATATTGTGAAGCTCACCCTAATCAAGTCTGGTTTGAAGGAAGACCCCATGTCCATGCTAGGAAGACTACAAACACTGAAATATCTGAGCTTACAAGATGGAGTATACACAGGGAAGAAAATGGTTTGCTCCACAAATGGATTTCCACAGTTGCGGTTCTTAGAACTTCTCAAATTGGAGAACTTGGAGATTTGGGAGGTGAAACTGATGGCCATGTCACAACTGACTACACTGCGTGTTGTTCAATGCCTGAAACTCGAGATCCTTCCTGATCTAGAGCATGTTACTGATAAGGTTATACATAATTAAAATGCTTCGTTCGGTCACTTGCTTTTATTCAGTTCTTATTAAAAAAATTCTTTCTACATGTGTGTCTCTTGTTCGTTAAATGAATGTATGTTTGGGATTATCCTGTTAATAATAATTTATGTTTGGGATTACATTGAGTAAATTTCATGTTTTTAATTGATTTGGTGTTTCCATTAAATAAAATGGTATTTTTACTCTTTTTTTATTTTTTAGGGTAAATTTCTCAGGAGGTCACTAAACTTTGTCATTTGTCATGAATTGGTCACTCAATTTTGATTTGTCCATTTTTAATCACTTAACTTTGTTATTTGTTCCAATTAAATCACTCTATATTTTTCCATTTAAAATCTTAACGGAATATTCTCATTCTGTTCAAAATATTAACGGAATATACTCATTCCGTCCAAAAATACTAACGGAATGAGCATATTCCGTTAGTATTTTGAATGAAAAAATATAGAGTGACTTGATTGAGACAAATAACAAAATTGAGTGACTAAAAAGATACAAATCAAACTTGAGTGACCAATTCATGACAAATAAAAAAGTTTAGTGACCTCCAACGAAATTGACCCTATTTTTTATTATACATATTTTGTTGTGATTATCACTACACCAAATTTGATATTTTGCAATAACATATTGCAACTAATAAATAATTAGTGGTATTAAATTAATAAAATTGCTACTAGATTAATTACTTGTAATCGAATGTATGTATTATAATGAAATAATTATTATTGCAACCAAATGTAGTGGTTGCCCGAAAAAAATTATTGCTACCAATCTCAACATCTATTAATCTATTATGGTTGCTAAGTGCCTCTAGCTCACGTGTGTTTGCACGTGCAGTAAAATTTTAATTTTCAGAGGGTAAAGATGCAAAACAACCTTCTTTCTCCTCTACCGCTCACCTCCATTTCTTCATCTTCTCCGCCCCTTCTCCTTTGCCACCTTTTCTGCTTCTCCTCCTCCGCTCACCTCTTTCACCTTCTTCTCCTCCGCTTATCTCCATCCCAGCATCCACTATTGGGTGTTATGTGCAACATCTTAGTGCAACTAAAAAGCAGAGGAGAAGAAATCAACGTATTCAATTTGTACAACACGTTATTGCAACTGAAAAGAAAATCGAAGCAATAATTTAACGATGTTGCCACGATTTTAGTTGGTTGCTACAAATTTTAACTATTGCTACCGATTAATTCAATTTCCACGAATTTAATTGGTTGACCGAAATTTGTTTTTTTATTTTTCTATGAAATTAATTGGTATTTCAGCCGAGTAATACTCAGGACTTAGAGGTTGTACGTTGTCGTACGGTGCTAAAGTCTATCAAGTTAATTTATTCTCGAATTTTAAAGAAGTGTATTTAAAGATGATTAGATGACAACATTGTTTGTTAATTGACTCAAAAGGGTCGATCATTAGTTGTATTGATTATGAATCGATGGAACCGTACTAGCAATACCAGTACCAGCATTGAGTCGTTGGTACATACTGAACTGTTTGTTAATTGATCTCTCTGTTTTTTTTTTTTTTCCTTTGTGAACTTGATTGCAAGAGATGGTGAAAAACCGAGAAGGAAGAGATATGTCAATCTCTGGCCATGTGGGGATGTACTGGTCTCAAGAAAGCACAAACAGTTAATTTTCAATACTAGAACATGAAGTTGCATGATATCTAAGTTGTACCTGGCTTCTGCATCTTGAACAAACCAAATCATATTCTAACCAATACATGCAAACTCAGAACCATATTGAAGTTCTCATATGTTTTTAATTTTTGTTTAGTTATTCTTTTGTTTTGGAGGGTGGCGATGGCTTATTACAACTATGGGCAAAATTGTCACTAGTTTGGTACTTATAAGAGATGGTGTATGTACAGTACAATGGACAAGGCAGGGTCATACCTTGCCATTGGTACAGATCGTGGAGGAAGGCAGGTACAGTAACACATGTATAACCAATTTTAAGCAGAGAACACCATCTGTTTGTTGAATTCCCAATTGAAATTACCATCCGTAGTGTAACAATGCATACACATATTGAAAGTAGATTATCATCCAGTAAGGTGTTCGAGGGTGCAAACCGGCTTATCCTAATCTTCTTGGTTTTAGTGCCTTGTAGCCAATAAAAACAGGCCAGAGAGCATAAAGGATACCCTCTTATCATGTTCCAGAGCTCACCACATCCAGGTAGCATCTTTATGTTTGAATTCAGCAACATCAAGCCGTGCATTGGTGCGGCCTTTGGTGTGTCTATCAATTCATATCCTCTTAGATCAAATTGATTATTTAGATAACATTGTGTGGCTCTTCCCCAAATCTGAGCACTTAATTTGTACCCAATGGTCGGATTACATCCTTGATTTTCATCTTTCTCGGCCTTGATTGCTTCTTGTGGTTCTCTTCTCTTGGAGGAACAATTGGGTATGAGGCAGAAGGCATTATCCCCTTTCGATTACAGTTGAAGGTTTAGTCGGCAATTTCTCTCATTCTCTTCCCAGTTTCCGATTTTTACTCTCTGCACGAGCTGTAGAAGAGAGAGGAGGGTCTTACGAGCGGGCCCCGGTAGTCAATTAAGTGAGACACAGAGAATTGAATCTGATTGGCCAGCTGAAAGGAACCCCACTTTCAGCTGATTATGGGATGGTTTGTGAGCATGACGATGGGCCCCAATTTATTTATAACCCTTTGAGCCAAGTCCAATCAGCACCTAGTGAGTTTAATTCTGATGCCTCTAGCCTGGGATTTCTGTCCGGTGGGCCCACGGGTCAGAATTAATTGAAATATCCACAAGTTACATCCATATCTTGTAAAATTCATATAAAACCAACCGTTTAGAGATTTTTCATGTTCTTTATATCAAAATTCTAGAGTTAACACGAAGAATCTTACCATAAATTTTGTTTTTAAGAAATCCATGTCCCAAATTAGCAAATTTCAAAGAATTAGAATTTAAGGAATTGAATCGACCAATTTTCTTAAAAAATTAATTAGATAAATTTCTTATATGAATTTCCAACTTTTTAGGATTCAATAGTGGTATTTTATGGTTAGTCAAATTACAGGTGTTGTGTAAGTATTTTACCTAAATTTTTTGTAATATTTTTATAGTCAAATTTGAATTTTGATTTCTATTGCTATTGAACCACGCGTAGCATGAGGCTGAATAAGAAAAGGGCTCATTGAGGCTAGCTGCATTTATTTATTTATGAAGATGTGTGTTTGTTTTCTTATATATTTTGGATGATGGGTTTGCCTTCTCTTTCACAAGTTTTGATATTTTACTGTATTTGAAAAGGTGTTAGACACCAACACCGAGGATTATCTTTTTTTGAAAATTCTTGACAGAGGCTGTCAAGTTTGAAAGAAAATAAAAGAAACACATCAAATTTACAACTCAGTCACTACGGATTGTTTCAACAATAAATAAACCAAAGGCTCGCCTCCTGCAAAATCTTCACAGCCAACACCTGAGGACTCCTCCGGCTTCCCCTGAAGATAATTTCGTTTCTCTGCCTCCACAGTCACCAGCACGCGCATAATATTATGTTTAGCCATTCCTTTCTCTGCATTCGACCTGTTCTCTTGACCTCCAACCACGAAGCCCCCCAAATTTCTGGTACTGACATATCAGGTACCAGTACCGGTGCCAGTAGCCTCATCCCTCTGTCAGCCTCAATGAAACTCCAAACCTGCCGGGCAAAGTTGCAGTTGAATAGGAGGTGTGCTAGTGTTTCACTGCAATGAGTAGTGCACATAACACAATCTTCCTCACAATTAAGATTGAGTCGCCTAAGCTCCTCCCTTGTCAGAACCTTTTCTTTTAGCATCATGAAACCCAAAAATTCTTACAGTAGGTGGGGCTTTAGCTTTCCAAATCTCAGGGTAAGGCCATTTGATCCTGCCTCCTTCCTTCAAGATAAGGTAAATTGATTTGGAGGAGTATTGCCCGGTACCAGTCCATCTCCAGATTAATTCATCCTTGTGTTCTGAAAAATCAATCTGCATCTGGGGAGCCACTGCTTGTAACAAAGGAAACGCTTCTCTCAGAGACATATGAGATAATGGAGGCCTATGTGTATCCAGAAAGTTAACTATTGGGGGTCCTTCCCATGGATCAAACCAAAACGCAATTCTTCTTCCATCCCCAACTTGCCATACAATGCACCAATGGAAGAGATGCTGCAATTTTAACAGGATATTCCAGAAGAAGGAACCCTGTTTCCTCCATATTTTCGGCCTATCATCTCCCTGGTGCCTAGAATACAATGCTGACACTGTCTGCGCCCATAGTTCCTGATCTTCCTGGTACAAACTCCACCACCATCTAATTAGAAGAGCAGTGTTGTGCACCCTGATATTTGATATTCCAAGGCCTCCACAATTTTTTGGAAAACAGCAAGCATCCCAGTTGAGCCAAGATATGCCCTTTGAACCATGAGCTCCCTTCCCCCACAGAAAATTCCTTCTAATTCTGTCCACTTTAGCAATTACCCAGGCTGGGAGCATGAAGCAGCTCATAAAATAGATTAGAGTCAATGAAAGGACTGAGTTAACTAATTGCAATCGACCCCCTCTTGATAACAGTTTGCCCTGCCAACCTTGAAGCCTTTTTTGCAGCCGCTCTATGAGGGGCCAGTATGCTTGTCTACTTGGAGTTTTCACCGTAAGTGGCATACCCAAGTACAGAATTGGTAACTGAGTGGGGAGACAGCCTGTGATTGCCTGAATGAGCCTAGTTTGTTTTTGGGGCAAGTTAATTGGGACAATCGCACTTTTTGCAAAGTTCACCTTAAGACCCGACATTTTTGAAAAAAGCCTTAACAGCAGTTTGAAATTGACCACTGTCTCAGTATCGGCACTTAGTATGAATGCCGTATCGTCTGCGTACTGCAGGGCCAAAATAGCCTGTCCAATCCGTGGTGCCATTTGGATGTCGGTTATCTCATTTAGGTTGCTGACCATTCGCTGTAGAACGTCTACGGCAATTATGAAGAGAAGTGGTGACAGTGGGTCTCCTTGGCGGAGGCCCCTTTTGTGTGTGAAGTACTCAGTCTGTGATCCATTCATCTCAATTCTAGAAGAACTTGTGGTTAGCAAGGCTTGTATCCATTGCAACCATCTCACAGGAAAACCTCTTCCCCGTAGGACATTAAGCAGGAAAACCCAACTGATTGAGTCAAAGGCTTTAGAAAAGTCAATTTTTGCCAACAGAGCTTTATGTCCCTTTGAAGACAGATATTGCAATATTTCACGAGTGGAAAGGAAGTTTTCAGCAATGTGTCGCCCCTTCATAAATGCAGTCTGATGAATTGAGATCAAATCAGGAAGCACCCGTGCAAGTCTGAAGGCCATGAGTTTAGATATTAACTTTGGGATTAGGTTAATTATGCTAATAGGCCTGTAATCTTGGGTTGTGATTGGTGAGTCCTTCTTCGGGATTAGGATGAGGTTTGCTCTGTTTATGTCCGACAGGTAAAGTTGGTTATCCCAGAACTGATCGATTACTGCCATGATATTTCCTTTCATCGTAGGCCAGAATTCCTTTATGAATTCATTTGGCAGTCCGTCGGGCCCACATGCTTTGTTGGCTTCCAATTTCTTAACAGCAAATTCCACCTCCTGCTCTGTAAAAGGAAGAACCAGATGCTCTAATCCCGAATTCATCGGGTACAGTTTGGATACATCGAAAGGGATAACCGGGGAGTCTTGCCCCAGTTGTTTTTGCATTTCCTGGAAGAAAGCTTGCCGAATGGCAGGGTCATCTTTGAGAGTCGTGCCGTTATGCTGTACCTCTATAACCATGTTTCGCCGTGCTCTAGCCGATGCGAAGTTGTGGAAATATGATGTGTTTCTATCTCCAGAGGTTAGCCATCTGTTTCTGGACCTTTGATACCATCTCAACTCCTCTATAGTGGCCAATTCAAACACCCTCTCCCTCAATTTTATCCTCAGCTGAAACTCGCGTTGATCTAAATTTCTCCTCTTCTATTCGATCAAAGAAGAGGATGGCCTCTTTGCAGAATTTTAATTGTTCATTTAAATTCCCAAATTTCTCCAAATGCCACCTTCTCATTTCCTTGTGCATCATAATGCATCTTGACTGGAACTCGGGGATGCCCTGAGTTAACTCCTGTTGCCATAACTGTTGCACCACTTGTTGCAACTTGGGGTACAGGAACCAGCCTTTTTCGAGTCGGTAAGGTTTGGGAGTGGTTTGCAGCTGCTTACATGTCAGTAGCAATGGGACATGGTCAGAGATCGTTACTTCCAATGCTTGTAGCGTTAGAGAGGGGAAATTTGTCGACCACTCTGTGGTGAGGGGACCACCCCTGGTGCTGTGAAATGTGTCGTTTTTTGCTTTCAAGGTACTTTAGTGAGCTTCTTTCCGCCGGCTTCAGTGTTTAATGTACTTTGAGGAATAACCGATCCAAATGTGAAAAGACCGGGCTTGGGCGTTTACTGGACCAAGTAAAATCTCTATTTTTGAGAGGAACCTCAAGCACCCGCAGTCGATCAATGACTTGATTGAATCTGTCCATGGGTCGGAAATTCATGTCAGACATAAACAGAGCAAAAACCCTAAACCCTAAACACCGAGGATTTTCAATCGTCCATGAATAATACCACAATTCTCATTAGCTATTTGCTACTAAGAATTTTCAATCGTCATATATAGGTAAAATTATACCAGTTGCCTACCAATAATAATCCTCAATGATGTTGGTATGGTTTGGTACAAATATCTCAAATTCGCCTAACTAATAAGGCATGATGAATAACACCACAATTCTCCTCAGCTGTGTAGCCCGATCTAAATGAGGGTTCATATCAATTCAATTTCTTATATCAGACTGAGGCTATATTTCAGATATCCATTATGCCAACAAAGGTTTCAAAAATTGTTGCATCACCGGCAGGGACACCCTCGCAACCATTTATTGTCTCGTCAACTTACATCGCAACAAAAAATAACAAAATAAAAAAAATACAAAATCAGCTACAAAGCTTAGTAACCAATTATTTAATGACGTGTTTCTCTATGATTGGTTTAATTAACAACCATTTAAATAGACTGAATTAATCCACACAATTTTACATCAAAATTATGTATGCATATTTAACCAGAGATAGAACCCGGATCTGAGTTATTAGTAAAAACAAGTCACACAAAATTCATATCATTTTATTTCTCAAATTCTCTGACCCACTATCTCGTTAAAACCTAATTAAGACCCACTATCTCGTTAGATATACCGTCATAATCCAATACCTAATTCAAACATGCAATTCAACCAAACAATTCAAAATGAAATTTTTGGAATTTCAAGCCCAAGTCAAAGGCCCAAACAGATGAAAGACATGTCTCAATTCAAAATGAAAATCTAGGATCTGAGCAGTCTGCTCAAGACTTGTTAGCCTAGGAGTGTACTGTTCACTGCAGGATTATTATTCTCTCTGTTAAAAAACAAGCATGTAATCTAGAAGATTTTGAAAAAAGGACCAAGTAGATAGCATTAGTATTGAGTTTGCAAATGAAGAATGAGTTTTTATTATGTTATTTTGATATTTACATGTGCTTTATATTCCAATTTTATTGTTACATGCTGGAATTGCTTAATTACGAGGATTATGAGTCTAATATTTTATTTCTCAACAACAAGTATGATGCATCATTGGTTGGTATTGGCTAATAATTGTGTTATAAATTCATAGAAATTATTTGGATTATGAAATGTATATCATTAATGCCCTGCAATTCATAATAATTGTGTGGCGGCAGCCTAAAATTGTGGAGGGAAAATTAGTTATGATACATAGTCATTCTTACAATAATTGGAAGGAACATTGAAGGGTCCAAAGACACCCATCTAAACTGATCACAGATCACTGCACAATCGTTGGTGTAGAGAGACGTGCCAGCAACGAGTCTTGAATAGCGATACACCAGCACCGAGTCTGATTGCCCCTCTCTGACAGTGATCTCCGATTAAACAACTTATTACTAAAGTTTAATTATAACTTAAACTATTCATGTTTAATTAGATCGAACTTGTTACTAAAGTTATTGTTTTACAAATCGATTAAAGAAGAGAGAAATTAGAAATTAAAATGTTTTCTATGACAACGGACCTCACGGCAAAAATAAGTCAATCTATCTTACAATATAATAATTTAGCATACTTGGTTGTATGTCATTCCTTTTTATATATTTCGTCATCATAATTAATTAGTTCTCTTTGTTTTATAGTTTAAATTAGAAACAAATATATCAAACATAAAATGTAGCAGATGGACCAGTAGATCTAGGCCAGAAGAATTTGTACCCGCTACATAAGCCACTACTTCCATTTATTTGTTTCGTAAGCCATATTTCAACTTCTTTTACCCGCTACTTATCTTTTGCAGAGTAATGGCCATGGACGTACTGGTAAGCTTGCTTTACTTTGCTTCTCCATCCACTGAAAAAGAGAGAGAGAGAGACATATGGGATCCTATGTTAAGCTTTGCTTTGCTTTGCTTTTCGACGCACTGAAAGAGAGAGAGAGAGAGAGAGAGAGAGATGGGATCCGGTGCTAAGCTTGCTCTTCTAAGCTTGCTTTACTTTGCTTCTCCATCTACTGAAAGGAGAAAGACAGAGAGAGAGAGAGATGGGCTCCTATGAAAGAGAGAGAGAGAGAGATGGGATCCGGTGCTAAGCTTGCTTTACTTTGCTTCTCCATCCACTGAAAAGAGAAAGAGAGAGAGAGATGGATCCTATGCTAAGCTTGCCGTGTGTGGAAACTATATTCGTGTGAAAATTAACTAAAATTGTTTTTACAAGAATATAAAAAGGTTGTAAAGGAAATAAGAAAAAAATATTAAGATGGATGGTCCTCTCTTGCTATGTTGTCCATTGATAATGTTCATTGAAAAGGAAAAACTCGGAGCTGACAAGTGGGATCCAGTTACTATAGAGACATCTCTTTAATATATAAGATGGATGATCATTTTTTTTTTTTGGGTTTCTATGGCCAAATCATACTTACAATTATTAAATTTATAGAATTTCATCATTATTTGTCCCTTCATTAATATGTGCCAATACTTGTGGAATGTTTGTTTTTACGTTAGCAATCAACAGTCAATTTTCAATTAAATGATTCCAAATTTGTTTTGAAATGATGAAGGGAAAACATTTAACGTAACCAACATAAAATTTTGAATTTTGATTATGTTCAAGTTTCAATCCAATTTGATAGGTGACATTTAATAAGACGAGTATGATCAGTACGACATTTTCCCACTCCCATTAACTTATTTGGTACAGGTATTAATAAAGTTTTTATGTTACCTTAATAGATAAGGATACCTGTTGTCGCTGGTGTCTTATAAAAAATAAAATTATTATTATCTACACGGTTTTTTGAAACGTCTCTTCAATAAAAATATGTTTCTAACAATTGCACTGACATGTTTTTTTTGTGACAGTGTAGTGTTGAAAACAGAAAAAAAAATGAACGGGAGTAAACTTGAGATTTAAACAATGCTTATATATGCCAAGAAAATGATTGTGATGCAAATAAAATTTAGGTTGTAATTAACTGAAAGTAAAAGCTTTTATTTATCCAGTCCAAAACTTATAAACTTGAAAGAACAAAAAATATTTGTTTATTTCCATCCAATACTTTTTATTCTATGGATACTAAACCAAACTAATAAAGTAAAAGCACCGTACAAATTAATTACTGAGCCAATTTTCTGAATCATTGTCTTTTCTAATTTTCTTATGGATCTAGAAATCCTTAAAGAATTTAAATCATAGGCGCATTGCTTCAAACTTAAAATTAGGTATACTATGCATTACGCATATTGGTCTCCACTATGAATATCTATAAAAATAAAATGATTATTTCATATTTTTCTTCACTAATGTGATTTAATTTTTTTTTCAAAAACCTAAAAATCATGATAGTTGTTGCTGTACAAACTCTACTTCCAGTGTTATTTCAGAATTTAATTAGCAAGTTATGTGCATTTTGAACAACTTATAATATCGTTTTTAATTATGAATATAATTTAACTTAATTTTAAAAATATTATTAAGCTTTAAAAAAAGTTGACAAAAAATTCTTAAGTATTTTTTATATATTTTTCAAACTCTTTGTTTTGTACATTCTCTATAAAATTCATAACATCGTACTCATATCATTTATAACTTTTAATGGTTTTAGAAGCCTATAATGAATTTAATTTTATTTACAAATTAGTTAAAAATAATAAGGCTTACTTTATACTATTTATGTATATTATTTTTTTGGTCCACACAACAAGCAAAAAAATTTATTTGAAAGCAAAGGAAGGCATATATATACTACCAACCAGGACGTACAAGAAGTATATTATTTTCTTGTTCCCTAGGTTACCTAAAAGCATCCTGGACAACAAGTATAAATAGTGCTCATATCATTCTATACTAACTTTTGTGAGAAAGTTATAACATTCTACAAGTGTGGTGGATTCACTTCTATCTCCATTACTAATTTGCTTTCTATTATGTCCTATTTCGGCCTAATCTGTTGGTGGCGCCTGATTTGTTGGCGGGGTCTCTAAGGTCTAGAGTTTCAAGCTTCACCATCATTCAAGTTAGTAGCATTTGATAAATTTTTGCTACTCCGTAATTAAAGTTATATTTCAGTTGTTTACCATATATAATAATTTCTTAAATATTTATTTTGAATTGCAGGTAATTGGTGGAGTTCCCAGTCGAATTGGGTGTTAGATTTTGTTACCACAGAGAAAGGAGAGACTACAGAGGAGACTGCAAATTAGTACCTAGAGCAACTTGGTCAAAGGTATTCTTAATATTTTTTTAAATTTACATTTGATCTTATAATTTATAGGTGACATTCAATAAGACGGATATGGGTAAAACATTTTTCCATTAACTTATTTAGTACTGTTATTAATAAAGTTTTTTATGTTACCTTAAGAGACAAGGGTATGAGTACAAAATATTTTGTCCCTATTGACGTCCCTAGTGTCTTGTAAAAACTAAAATTATTATTATCTACACGGTTATCTAAAACGTCTCTTCAATAAAAATGTGTCTCTAACATTTGTACTGAAGCGATTTTTATTGTTGTGATATTGTAGTGTTGAAAAAATAAATGAATGAATGGGAGTAAACTTGAGATTAATTAAACAATGCTCATATATGCCAAGAAAATGATTGTGACGTAAACAAAAGTTATACTTTAGTTAGTTAGCGCATCCTAAAACTTTTATTTATCCAATCCAAAACATATCTTACGATACCAAACTATTGCTAATTTTCTGTACCATTGTCTTTTCTAATTTTCTTATGGATCTAGAAATCCTTAATGAATCTAAATCATAGGCACATTAGTTTTTGCTTCAAACTTAACATTAGAAGTATAATTTATATAATAATTATATTAGAGTGAGGCTATGGTATACTATGCATTTCGCATATTAGTCTGCACTATGAATATCTATAAAAATAACAAGATTAATTCATATTTTTTTTGTTCATTAACGTGATTTAAATATTTTTTTTTCAAAAACCTAAAATTATGATTGTTGTTGCTTTACAAACTCTAATTACTGTGTTGAGTTATTTGAGAATTTAATTAGCAAGTTATGTACATTTCAAATTATAATATAGTTTTTAATTATAAATAAAATTTAACATAATTTTAAAAATACTTTTAAGATTAAAGAAAAGATTTACAAATAATTCTTAAGTACTTTCTATATATTTTTATTTTGAACTCTCTGTTTCATACATTCTCTATAAAATTCATAACATCGTACTCATACAATTCATAACATTTAATGGTTTTAGAAAACTTTAATGAATTTAATTTTGTTTCTACATTAGTTAAAAATAATAAGACTTAGTTTATATTTTATTGTTCTCACTAATGATTTAAATATTTCTTTCTTCAAAAATCTAAAATTTGTGATTACTGTTATATTACCAACTTATAATATAGTTTTTTATTATTAATTTATATTACTTTCTTGGTCCACACAAATAATTCATTTGAAAGCAAAGTTGAGAAATGTATATTACTCTATTGCAAATTAGATCTAGTCCAAAATGGATTTCCATGTGAATGCATTATACCATCTTAGTCTTATTTAACTAAGAGGAAGGTAATCATTATTATAAGTTATTTTTTTGTTGCACTCCACAATATACAGTTAATGTGATGCGGTGCCACAATATGAAAACTGAAATGTTCAATATTTCAATTACTCGACCTAAATATAAATATGAAAAGTGAAAAGTTCAAGATATTACTAATGTTTAATAAAGTGAAACAAAAATGTTAAAATAAAAATATGAATAGACAAAATGGAGAGGTATCATTTTTTTTTGCTCAATATTACAATTACTCGACCTATATATAAATATGTAATGTTAGACAACATTCAAATTAATTAACCATCAGAACAATTTATTAAGATACTATTTTTATTTTAAATATTAAAATTTGGTTGTAGTAATTAAAGTCTATATAATTAGTGTAGTAAATTAAACAAATGTCAAAATTTAAGAAATTTAATGCTTTGACGTTTTTACTCTTAAATCATCAATAATCGATATATCAAAATATTGTGTGTGTGCATTGCACTTTTTTATTGTACTTTATTTTAGATACTTCTTGTGTATTGCAGTTACTTAGTGGAGCTCTTAGTCGAATTGAATGTGAAATTTTGTTACATTAGAGAAAGAAGAGACTACAGAGGAGATAGCGAATAAGTACGTAGAGCAACTTAGTCAAAGGTATTCTTAATATTTCTTGAAATTAACAATTGATCTTATAATTTATTGCTGACTGTTTGGAGTATAGTATTTTCCTTTGTGTCATAAATGACATCCCAATAGTAATATTATGATTTTTTGTTTCAAAAAATCAAGTCATAGTTCTAGTCATCTAGTTTTACTACATATATTATTTTGTCCCATAAACAAGAATTCGGTAGTATGTTTTCATCTATTATAAAATATCAGCGAATTTAAATTGTTCATACCATATGTGATTAAATTTTGACTACTATTTTATAAGTTTTAGAGTCCAATTATTTAACAAAATATAACAAATCTTAAAAAAAAAGTAAGTCATACTAATAACTAATTAAATTGTTTTAATAATAGTGACAAATTCGATAATCTAAAATAAAATGTTGTTCATAATTTAAATAATTTAAATAGATTGTATATAAAAATCAATTTAATTTTATCAATGGTAGAAGAATTACAAATAATGCACGGTTATCAATTTTATCAGAAAAGTAAAAGATTCAAAAATACGTGCCAGATTTACAATTAATCTTATTTCAATAAGAAAACAAACTGGAGCAAAATGGACAACCAATAAATAGCATTTTGACGCGGACTTAAATTAAAATAAAGCTCCATTTTTAGTCTAATTTGAAATTTAATATTTAATTATCCTCTTTAGAAATTATTCCCGTAACACTACCTATTTACGGCGACAAATATTTAACTGTCAATCGGACCATTCTGGTTTGGAATTAGGTATGATGGGAAATTGAGAATAAAGACAATTAGTCAACAAAACATCACCTTTTTTTTTTAAATTAAGAAAAGATGTTTGGTTGACTGTTAATAATTAAGAAAATGAATTAATTGGTTAGAGCGTTATATACAAAAAGTAAACATCTCTTCTTTAATTTTGAGATAAGGACGGAGATGAACTGGAGTTTAATTAGATATAAAATTTTCAATTCAGTCCTCAATAGTACAAAATATTACAAACGGAGATTTTAACAATTTTGTGATTTTAGAACTCAGGTTTCAACATTTCACAATGAATGGAGCCTTGTGGTACAATACTAATGTAAAAACAATATTCCCATGTGCGGATCTGTTAGGAACAAGAAATGCATTTTACTCGAAAAGCAATATTTGCCAGATTTTACATGTGCCATAAATTCATTATCTATTAACCCTCCCTGCGACATAAGTTTATAATCTCGAGTTTCAAGTTTCGACAGTCTTTCAAGTTGGTAATATTTGATAAATGTTAGAAACTCCATAGTGTGAAATTTCATTTATGTACCATTTATTCTACTTTTCAAATGTTTCTTTTGCTTTGCAGTTGCTTGGTGGAGCTTGCAGTTGAATTGGATGTGTGACAGGGAGGGAAGGAAGGATTAAATTGTTTTTGATTTAACAGCAAGTGAGATATAGGCAGGCAGGGAGGGAGGGAAGAAGGATTTTGGGTGTGATTTTAAGAAAGTTGAAACAGAGATGGATACTATACCTTTCATAAAAGAAATACTTTCTAAACCCGCCCTTAGAGTTTTTTTATCAGACTCTGAGGAAATTATCGAGGGTATTGATATTGATGATATTGGGTGGTTATTCGGGGAGTCTATTGAGGGTATTTATGATCTCAGGGGGCACACAGAGGATAAAAAGCTAACAGCAATTAAGAGGATGCAAGTGGGTTTCAGAAAATTTGGAATTTTAAGGAGGGAGACTTTTGAACGTCCTCTCACAGATCGTGGAGTAACATGGATTAAGAAAGAACTAGATAGTTTTATTAATGGATTGTGTGGAGAGACATGCAATAAGAGAGAACTAGAAAGTTTTATTAATGAGTTGTTTTCTAGATCTAGAGAGAGGAGAAAGGGGTCACAATGGTCTAGTCAACTTGTGGTGACACGTGTTAAGAGAGATCTAGATTCTTTTATTGATGAGTTGGTTTCCTGCAATTATTTGGAGAAAAGAGAAGTAGAAGGTGAGTTAGAGCACAAAGTCGACATAGATGCAGTAAAGAACTCTCTCCACGACATAAAAAGCATGGACGACTTCCTTCTTGCCAGTGCAAATAGTTCAAACTGCTTAACAAATGATGAGAAGAGCCGAGCACTCCTCCTCATAACAGCGTTTCCAGCTCTTCGGGAGCTCAAAAACCGTAATGAAATGCTCCGGTTCTTATTAGAGTTATCTGCAGAACTGGACAATCTCCCTGAACAGATTTGCAAGGCATGTGAAGGACAACCTCAGGCTCTGCTCCTTATAGGGAGTCTCCTTTCATGCAAACCAAGGGCCTACGATGCATGGAACAGGGTGAAAGATGATCTTGTAGAGATCAAAGAGTCCAACAATGGTGCATCTGATAATTATATGTGGCATATATATTCCTACTGCTATGATGATTTACCTTACTTTCTCATGCCATGCTTTCTTTATTTAGCATGTTACCCGATGAATTATGAAATTCCTGCAAGATCTCTAACAGAGATATGGATTGCCGAAAGATTTGTTGAACCACAGGAAGGAGAGACAATAGAAGAGACTGCCAATGATTACCTGGAGCAACTTGTTCAAAGGTATTATCAATATTTCAAAAAATTGACATTATGTCTTATAATTTATTTATTGTTAGGTGCGTATGGTTTTTCCCTTTGTAGCTGAAATAACATCACAATAATAATAGGATGATTGCTATTTTAAAAATTAACTCATAGTTTCCTAAAACAAATTCATCAATAAAACTCATTTAGTTTTTTCTGGTATAGTTGATGATCGATAAAAGCACCCCTTGTTTTTAACTTTTTATGTAAACTGGGAATTAAGGTGACTCAACTACCTCAACAGAGGAGACAAATAATGGTGCACTGCTAGTTTTCAATTCTAACGGCACAATATCAACTAGAAATATACAACACTCCCAGGCCAAGAGCAAAGAAATTTTATATTCATTTACGACAAATTGACTCTTTAATTTCTTATAGATAAAAAGGTCATGTCCATCTAGAATTTTTTTTTCTATTAATATATATGTAATTTTTGTTTATTTTTTTTTCCTTGTTGTTTGCAGGTCATTAGTTTGGGTTTCAAAGAGATCAATCTCAGGTGCAATCAGATGCTGCCGAGTACGTCAATCTATTCATGAATTTTGCATCAAACAATCCTGCGAGGAAAAGTTTTCGGTTGCCAACCCAAACGAACAAGAAATGAACTTCGTGAACCATGTAGCATTTTATAATGATGACAAGAAACAATACATAGCGGGGGCATTTGAGAAAAATTCGTGGTATTATGGGGTCTCTTCTTTAGTATGTTTTGATTTTGATATGAATGTTTTGGGAAAAAACATGTTAGAATATTGCCCTTATCTGGAAGTGTTGGAACTAAGAAAATCCACAAACCCACAAACATTTTTACCTAGCATTATTGGAATTATTGGACAATTAAAATATCTGAGCTTGAGAGGTAGTAACATATCAGAGCTTCCTGAAAATATTGGGGAAATGAAAATGCTCAAAACCTTAGATGTTAGAGATACAAACATAAAAATCCTACCTGAATCTCTATGGACGATTCAAACACTTCGTCATGTATATGTCAACCCTAGCCCCCAAATTAAAGGTCCACCCTCCACAGCAAAAATAGATGACCTACAAATCTTGAAAACAGTTGTAGTTCCCGAATCGTGGCTAGAAAACTTTCCACTTTTCCTGAGCAACCTTAGAAAGTTAGCACTTTCAAATAGGGACATTCCAAACTCCAAATCAAATCCATACTGGAAATCTATTTCTAAGCTGTTAAGTCGCATGAGCAAGCTCCTCTCAATGACAATTATAGGCGACATTGTACCGTCAGAGTTTGTGGATATTAGGGCATTTTCGAATCTTGAGACAGTTAAGTCAATTAAATTAGAGGGAGAATGGATTTGCCGAAAACTATTCATAGATAATGTTAAATTTCCACCAAATATTGTGAAGCTCACCCTAATCAAGTCTGGTTTGAAGGAAGACCCCATGTCCATTCTAGGAAGACTACAAACACTGCAATATCTGAGCTTACAAGATGGAGTATACACAGGGAAGAAAATGGTTTGCTCCACAAATGGGTTTCCACAATTACGATTCTTAGAACTTTTCAAATTGGAGAACTTGGAGTTTTGGGAGGTAAAACCGAAGGCTATGGCACGGCTTACCACAGCGCGTGTTGTTCAATGCCCAAAACTCAACAACCTTCCAACAAATCTAGAGCATGTTATTGATAGGTTATAGAAAATTAAAATATTTTTTTCGGTCTTGCTTTTATTCGGTTCCTATTAATTTTTATCTTTCTACATGTCTGTCTCTTGTTCGTTAAATGAATGTATGTTACGTTTGGGATTACATTGAGTAAATTTCATTGAGTAAATTTCATGTTTTTAATGGATTTAGTGTTTCCATTAAATAAAATAGTATTTTTACTCTTTTTTTATTTTTTATTATACATGTTTTGTTGTGATTATCAGTACAGCAAATTTGATATTTTGCAATAACATATTCCAACTAATAAATAATTAGTGGTATTAAATTAATAAAATTGCTACTAGATTAATTACTTGTAATAGAATGTATGTATTGTAATGAAATAATTATTATTGCAACCAAATGTAGTGGTTGCCCGAAAAAAAATATTGCTATTATCACAACAACTATTAATCTATTAGGGGAATTTCACATATACCCCTCAAAAACTTCAAAATTACGTATTTCTCCCTCTAAAATTTGAAATTACATATTTCCCCGTCCAAACTTCAAAAACTCACAAATTTACCCATTTTATTGTCTTTTATATTAAAACTCATTCTAAATTTATAAAATACCCATTTTACCCTTTATTAAAAGCATATAAATCTTATCATACTCAAATTTGAATATGAACGGTTCCTCTACCGTCCGAACTGCTTTTATATTTGTGCACACAAGATTAGCACAAATCTTGATGCAAAAAAAACGCATGCATATTGAAGCACAATGCACAAATCTTAATGCGATACACGCTAATGAAATCGCGCTTAAAAATTAGATTAGCACAAATATTGAAGCAATGTGCACAAATCTTAATGCGATGCGCATGGATCGGACGGTTGAGGAATCCTTCAGATTCAAATAATTTGAGTCTGATGAGATTTATATATTTAAATAAAGGGTAAAATGGGTATTTTATAAATTTAGAATGAGTTTTAATATAAAACACAATAACATGGATAAATTTGTGAGTTTTTGAAGTTTAGAAGGGGAAATATGTAATTTCAAACTTTAGAGGGAGAAATATGTAATTTCAAACTTTAGAGGGGGAAATACGTAATTTTGAAATTTTTGAGGGGTATACGTGAAATTCCCCCAATCTATTATGGTTGCTAAGTGCCTCTAGGTCACGTGTATTTTTAGAATTGTCGATGCAAAACAACCTTCTTTCTCCTCTACTGCTCACCTCCATTTCTTTATCTTCTCCGCCCCTTCTCCTTGCATCGAGAATTCTAAAAATTATACAGCTACTCTCCTTCTCCGCTCACCTCTTTCCCCTTCTTGATCTCCTCCGCTTATCTCCATCCCAGCATCCACTATTGGGTGTTATGTGCAACATCTTAGTGCAACAAAAAAGTGGAGGAGAAGAAATCAGCGTATTCAATTTGTACAACACGGTATTGCATCTGCAAAGAAAATCGAAGCAATAATTTAACGATGTTGCCACGATTTTAGTTGGTTGCTACAAATTTAAACTATTGCTACCGATTAATTCAATTTCCACGAAATTAATTGGTTCCCAGAAATTTGTTTTTATTTTGCTACGAAATTAATTGGTATTTCAGCTGAGAAATACTCCAGGACTTAGAGGCTGTATTTATTCTCGAATTTTAAAGAAGTTTATTTAAACATTTAGTATTGATCTAGATGATTAGATGACAACATTGTTTGTTAATTGACTCAAAAGGGTCGATCATTAGTTGTATTGATTATGAATCAACGGAACCATACTAGCAATACCAGTACACCAGCGTTGATTCGTTGGTACATACTGAACTGTTTGTTAATTGATTTTTTTTTTTTTTCCTTTGTGAACTGTTTGTTAATTGATTCCAGAAAAATTAACCAATAGAAATTGTCAAGATACCAAAATTGTCAAGATACCCAATCATTTGTAGATACAAAAATTGTTGGAAGCACAAACATTTGTTGGAAGCACAAGCATAGAAATTCACACCCATGGACCCATCCACAAAGTCACAAACATTTGTTGGAAGCACAAGCATGCACACTAATAAGTCAAAAAGTTCTAAAATCAAATTTTAGGAATGTGCATATTCACACTATCAGATATGTATTGACTTCTACATGTCAAAAAGATCAGTTAATTCTCGACTCTCAGGTCCAATCAATTATATGATTGGATTCTTTTTTTCAAAATTGTCATGAAACCTATGCTTGACCAAATTCGTTTGTGGTTTCCTTTCCTATGTTACAAAATTATGTGATCTGGGCTCAAGAGATGGTGTATGTGCAGTACCATGGACAAGGGAGCTAGGGATCATACCTTGCCATTGGTACAGAACATGGAAAAGGGCAGGTACAGTAACACATGTATAACCAATTTTAAGCAGCGAACACCATCTGTTTGTTGAAATTCCCAACTGAACTTACCATCCTTAGTGTAACAATCCATACCACATATTGAAAGTAGATTACCATCCAATAAGGTGTTCTAGGGTGCAAACCGGCTTATCCTAGTCTTCTTGGTTTTAGTGCCTTGTAGCCAATAAAAACAGGCCAGAGAGCATAAAGGATACCCTCTTATCATGTTCCAAAGCTCACCACATCCAGCCAGCATCTCTATGTTTGAATTCGGCCACATCAAGCCGTGCATTGGTGTGTCTATCAATTCACATCAAGCCGGGGCTCCACTCGTCAGGTTAAATGAAACAGTGATGAGTGCTTCCTCATTTATATCTGCGCTGATTATGGGATGGTTTGTGAGCATGACAATGGGCCCCAATTTATTTATAACCCTTTGAGCCAAGTCCAATCAGCTCCTAGTGAGTTTAATTCTGTCTCTGTCCGGCGGGTTCCACGGGTCAGAATTAATTGAAATATCCCCAAGTTACATCCATATCTTGTAAAATTCATATAAAACCAACCGTTTAGAGATTTTTCGCATTCTTTATATCGAAATTCTCGGGCTAGCACGAAGAATGTTAACATGAATTTTATTTTTAAGAAATCAAAATTCTAATTTTGGGAATTTCAAGGAATTAGAATTTAAGGCAATGAATCGACCAATTTTCTTAAGAAATTAATCAGATAAATTTCATAAATGAATTTCTAACATTTTAGGGTTCAACAATAGTATTTTACGGTTAGTCAAATTACAGGGTGTTGTAGTATTTTACTTAATTTTTTGTAATTTTTTTTTACATTCAAATTTGATTTTGATTTCTATTGCTATTGAACCAAGCACAGCATGAGGCTGAATAAGAAAAGGGATCATTGCGGCTAGCTGCAAGTATGTAGTCCTTAGACATGTTTTTTTTTATTTATGGAGATGTGCGTTTGTCTTCTTATTTTGTATATGAAGATATGTACGTCTTCTTCTTTTGTTTATATATGAGGATGCATGTGTATGTTTTACGATAGTAAAATTTTATTTTATGAAGGTGCATGTTGGTTTACTTTGTTTTATGTATCTATATATGCTTGTTTATGAATAATTTGGCTTGCAAATTTGGGGGCTGGCAAATTTTATAAATGAAATTAAAAAAAAAGTTAGTATTGTATCGGTATATATAGGATTCAATAATACCAATAAGATAATCTTACTCCTATCGGTAAATAATGTATTACAGAAAGATGAAGTAGAATTCTCATATCGGCAATGTGCTTTGTACCGATAGTAGAATATTAAACTACTATCGGTAAGCAAAAGTAGTTGTGTTTCTTCTATCATGTTGGTTTCTACCGGGAAGCAATCCATAAGAAGATTCAATGTGAATCTGATAGAAGTCTGCAGTTCTGTAGTAGTGAATCTCCACCTTTATGTTTGATTAAGCTAAATCTTATATATATATATATGAGTGATGCTTCGGTGCATACAAGGACCTATTTGTAAAATAAACATATTTTTATTTTCAAAGTTCAAACAGTCGATCCGAACCGTTCATCTTGTTCTCCATATTAATATGTGCTTAGAGACCAAATTTTACATTTTTCTGAATTTTTTTACTATTTATTAAGATGGGTACAAAATTCAATGGTCTGGAATTTGATATTTTTGTACCCATCTTAATAAATAGTAAAAAAATTCAGAAAAATATAAAATTTGGTATCCAAGCACATATTAATATGGAGAACAAGATGAACGGTTCGGATCGACTGTTTGAACTTTGAAAATAAAAATATATTTATTTACAAATAGGTCCTTGTATGCACCAAAGAATTTGCCTATATATATAGACAAAGTCTTCTATGGACATAAGGACCTATTTGTAAAATGAACATATTTTTCTTTTCAAAGTTCAAACAGTCGATCCGAACCGTTCATCTTGTTTTCCATATTAATATGTGCTTGGAGACCAAATTTTACATTTTTATGAATTTTTTTACTATTTATTAAGATGGGTACAAAAATATATCAAATTCAGACCATTGAATTTTGTACCCATCTTAATAAATAGTAAAAATTCAGAAAAATGTAAAATTTGGTCTCCAAGCACATATTAATATGGAGAACAAGATGAACGGTTCGGATCGACTGTTTGAACTTTGAATATAAAAATATGTTCATTTTACAAATAGATCCTTATGTCCATAGTATATATATATATATATATATATATATATATATATATATATATATATATATATATATATATATATATATTTAATGGCAACAACTTTTATGGACATAAGGACTTATTTGTAAAATAAACATATTTTTATTTTCAAAGTTCAAACAGTCGATCCGAACCGTTCATCTTGTTCTCCATATTAATATGTGTTTGGAGACCAAATTTTATATTTTTCTGAATCTTTTTACTATTTATTAAGATGGGTACAAAATTCAATGGTCTGAATTTGATATATTTTGTACCCATCTTAGTAAATAGTAAAAAAATTTAGAAAAATGTAAAATTTGGTCTCCAAGCACATATTAATATGGAGAACAAGATGAACGGTTCGGATCGACTGTTTGAACTTTGAAAATAAAAATACGTTCATTTTACAAATGAATCCTTATGTCCATAGAAGACACTCTCTTTTTTAATTGCTATCATACTAGAAAAATTGAATCCATAACTTTGGAAGTTAATGACAACTTGAAGTTGATCAGAACATTTTTGTTTAGTAAAAATAATTCTATATCCATAATTAAATAAATAATAAATAATACTGTAAAAAAATTTAATAGACGCCTTTTTATGTCCAGGTCGTAGGTGGTAGTAATAATATAATTGCGATAGGCGACTTATTGAAAACAGATCAAAGACATGGCTAAATTCAAACCCGGTTCCACTTGTCTTTTTTATTTTTCTATGGAATTTGAAGCCCAATCCAAAGGCCCAAACAGATCAAAGACATGGCTAAATTCAAAATGAAAATCTAAGCTCTGAGCAGTCTGCTCAAGACTTGTTAGCCTTGCTAAGTGTGTACTGTTCACTGGAGGATTATTATTCTGTCATATCGAAAACAAGCATGTAATCTCGAAAAATAATCTAGAAAATTTTGGAAGGAAAAAAGGCCCAAGTAAACAGCACTTCTAATGAGTTTACAAATGAAGAATAGGTTTTTAACATGTTGTTCTGATATTACATGTGCTTTACATGCGTATTTATAATCCAATTATATTCTAGCCGTTGGTCTATTTTCTAAATTGCTACACGCTGGATTTAGCTAATTACTAGTATGGTGCATCATTGGTTGGTTTTGGCTGGTATTTGTGTTATAAGTTCATGGATATTATATGGATGATGGAATGTGTATCCTAAATGCCCAACCATTAATTACACTTCATGCAGATGCAGGAATTCTCCTCCACTTTTTTCTCATCAGACACATTCGAAAAAAAAAATAAAATAAACTAAAACATGAATTTATTGAATTTATTGAACCAGAAATAGCCTTCATTAATGATCTGGCTTTCCTTTTCGCTATCTCTTGGGCTTTCTCTCTTAGACTTATCTGCATAAATTTCAAAAATTATTTTATTAAACACATCTCACTCAATCATTAATATCACCCTTTTTTTTTTTCCTTTTAACTTTCTACTCCAGATTTGCAGTAGTACAATAACTGCTTGGTCATTTATGGTTTTAGAATTTTTTTTTTTTTTTCATTTTCTAGGAGCAAACTGGTTTGGCGCGAATTGGCCGGAAAAAAAAATAAATTGGAACGTAATGGTCGCCCAAAAAATAATGTTATCTGTCAAAATTAAATTGGAAAAAACATGAATAAATATTTGTTAAAATCAAATTGGAACACAATTATTTTTTAATCATGAATACGTATTTGTCAGAATTTTATTTCTAAATTTCTTGGTAATGATATTCCTAAAATATTAAAAAATAATTGAAAAGATAAAAAATGTCAATTATAGTTCAGATTTGATAGACATTAAAACCAAGAGTAAATGAACTTAATTGATTATTCTCTTCATGGATATTAATTAGTTTAGAAATTTTAAATTGTTATCATATCAATTATTATTTTAATAAAAAAATTGTGCTAATGCTAAGCTTTATAAAATCTAATTAAAATGCTATCATTTCACTTGGAATTTTTATATCCGTAATTTTTATATTTCTCCTAAGACTTAGTTAATATTTTGTAAAGTAATTAAATATATCTTCAAAAATATTTTTCATAATTATTGTTGTAGTACTAATAGGGATGTAAATGGATCCGGATTATCCGATTCAAATTCGCTCCAAACAATTTCTATATATATGAGAAAGAGACCTGGATGTAGATTCAGATAATTTTGGATTCGCGAAAACGGATCGGGTAATCCATATTGAGATGTTCGGATAAAATTTGGTCTTCAAACACAATTTAATATAGAATTCATATTAAGCGGTTGAATCGACTATTTGGAATTTTAAAAAATAGAAATAAAGATGTGATGCATGATTGAGGAACAAAAACAATGTGTCATTTTAACTCTATTCTTATTAATATAATTTACATCCATTATCATAAGACTTAGTTAATATTTTGTACGAAGTAATTAATATTTTGTACAAAGTAATTAAATATATTTAGAAAATGTTAGTTGGCAGTAATATTTAGATCAAATGTTAATTTCTAGAAATATTAAGATCAAATGTTTCAGAAATATATTTAGAAAAATGTTAAAAATTAATGCGACCTTAATAATTCATTCCGTCCATTCAAAATTGTTCATCACGTCCAATATTATTTGAGCCACTAATATTTATTCCATCCAAGTCAGTAGAAATAAAAAAAATTTAGAAATACTTATTTAAATTAGATTTATTTTCAAATTTGAAGCCGAATTAATTATCATAATAGTATTTTAGAAATATATATTTTTATTTTAAAATTATTTGTGAATAATATTTCTGAAATATTTGCAAATAATTTGAAAAAAATTAAAAAGGTCAATTATAATTCATATATGATAGAAATTAAATGAGTGAGTGAATGAATTTGGTTGTTTATTTTCGTAATTGAAATTAGTTGAGAGATTATAATTTGTCATCATATGAAATATTATATTAATACGAACTCCTTTAGAATTGCATTAGAATTTAGTTAGTAAGTTATGTATATGTAAAACCACATATAATATTGTTTTTAAATATCAATGTTATTAATTAAAGTTTCTTTTAAGAAACTGTTAATATTGTCCAAAATTTTTGGAAGGGTTGAAGAGCAGCCCGATAAGAAACCTGGACAAATTGAATAATAGTATGGCATCCCTCGCCCCCTCCCAAAAAATAAGAAAAATCTCCACTGGATGAATAGTTGTAGTTGAGCTATTTTTTAACATATTTTGTTTCAAAAATGAAACATCTGATTTAATTTTTAATTGTTTTAATGCCATGAATATAAAATCAGGAAAAAGCTTGGAAAATAGTCACACAACATACGTACAAGTATCAAAGCCTTCTGCTTTGAATCGGCTGAGTTTGGCCATATATGCACGGCGATTTTAATTACTTAGAATTAAAATATCTAAAATTTTATATTTTTTTTAGTTTAGTGTAATTTGACATGAACATTAGAGTTGGAGGAGAACCATGTAGGATGTTCTTTAGCTAGGGTTGAAGTGGATCGGATATTATCCATTTAAATTCAGATTCCTATACGAATTTTGACGGATTTTTATTACAGATAGTTTACAGATTTTGATATGAATGCAAATATGATGTATCTGCATATGCGGATACAGATACAATTACTGATAATTATTATATTCATACTTTTTTTATATTTTTACCTGAGTTACGTTTCTGAGCGAATTTTATGTGAAACTCGACATAATCGATCCTAAATTGTAGAATTTTGCATGAGAAAATATTGTATGAAAAACTACGATTTGGGGAGTGTTGTTGTTAAAATAACGAAAAAATTATATTTTCACTTAAAAAAAATAATTCTACTGAAAAAAATAATTTCACTTACAAAAATTTATTCAAAAATAATTTTACTTAAAAAATTCTATTTTTAAATACAAAAAAAATATGTTAAGAAAAATTTGAGTCTCCGATCTGACTCACACTACAGCAGATTTTGTCTTCAGAGACCGGGTATCACACCGGTCTCTGTAACTCATTTTTTTTTAAATAAAATAAAATAAAAAAGCATCGGCGATTGTTGGTTTTCAGCGACCACTGTCTGCGACCGGCGATTCGCCCGGTCTCTGTAAATCATTTTAAAATAAATATAAAAAATTGAGAACTATCAGAGACCGGCGAAAACAGTTTCAGAGATCGACGAAACGCCCGGTCGCTGAAAGTCATCTCCTGAAAACCCTGCGCGCGCGCGCGCAGCCATTCTTTTTCCTTCTCCCACGTTTTAGGTTTAGCCACTGATCAAAACCCTCCGCCGTTGCCGTGCCGCCCCGCCTGAAGCCGTCCCTGTCGGTAAGTTAACGTCCCCTTTTTTCTGTTTTTAACTGTTTTCGTTTTTTGTTTTTTTTCTTTGATTTTGGAAATATTTTTGTGTTTCTTTTTCCCCTTTTTTCTTTTCTGTTTTCCGTTTTCGTTTTCTGTTTTATTTTTTCGTTTTTTCACTCATTTTTTTCACCTTTTTTTTGCTGGTTTTCATTTTTTTTTTGCTGTTTTCTGTTATTTTTTTAGTTATTTTTTTCTGTTTTATTCTTTTTCTTTTTTTCTGTTTTTTTCCTTTCTTTTTCTGTTTTTTTTTTCTGTTATTTTCTGTTATTTTCTTTTAGTTTTTTTTTTTTTATGTTTTTATTGTTTTCATTTTTTTTTCTGTTATATTCTGTTTTATTTTATGTTTTTTTTCGTTTTTTATTTTCTGTTTTTTTCTTTTATTATATTCTGTTTTTTTTTTCTTTTAGATTTTTCTTTTTTTGTTTTTCTTATTTTCTGTTTTTTTTTCTTATGTTTTTTATGATTTCTCTTTTTAGCAAAATTGTTGATGTTTGATATTTTTTTAGGAGAAGATTAAGATATTTGCCACTCGCTTGCACCGTAGGGGTTCGGTACTGCTTTTCTCCTTCGTTGCCACTCGCGCTGTAAGTATTTAATTAGAATTAAATTGATATTGAAACTATTTGGCATTAAATTGAATTGAATTGGTATTGAATTGGAATTGAATTGAATTAAATTGGGATTGAATTGTGATTGAATTAGGATTAGATTAGATTGAATTAGGATTGAATTGGATTGAATTGTGATTAAATTGGAATTAAATTGGGATTGAGTTCATTTTGAAACCAATTGGGATTGAGGATTGAATTGATTTTGAACCAATTGGTATTGAATTGGGATTGAGTTAGATTGAATTGAGATTAAATTGGGATCAAATTGGGATTGAATTGGGATTGAATATTTGAGATTGAATTGGGATTGAATTTAATTGAGATTGAATTAAATTAGGATTGAATTAGAATTGAATTGTGCGCTACCGGGCTTCACGATCACAAGAGGATATAAATTAGGATTAGAATTGAATTGAGATTGAATTAAATTAGGATTGAATTAGAATTAGAATTGAATTAGAATTGAATTGAATTGGGATTGGGATTGAATTTAATTCTTCAGGGTCATATTCTTCTGCGCTACCGGCTTGACGCCTTACACAAGAGGATATTGAAGCGATATCTTCTCATGTGATGACCTCGATCATGCCTAAGCTCACCGACACGATCACCGACCAGATCAGCAGAGCTTTCAGATCTACTCAGGTACAAAATTCGATTTATCAGTATGTTTTAATTGTCAATCATATACCCGAAATCCTAATTATTTAAACAACTTATAGGGAGGTTCGACCTCGAACCATGCCTCGATGCCGGATACTCAGGATGACGACGATGATGGCGAGGATCTCGGCAGAGATGGTACTTCTTAGATTTTCTTGAGTTGGCATATTTATCTATATTATAGTTTAGGTTCAAATATTTATGTTAGCATACTTATGTGGATTGGATATTTAGCATACTTATGTTGGTATATTTATGTTTTTGTGATACTTATTCATATTCGTGTTCTATGTGATTGTTTATGCGTTTTTAATATTGATTAGATATGGGAATATTGATTAGATATGGGAATATCGATGCAATTGTACGTTTGATAACAATTTCGAAACGACGAAATATCAATAATAAATAAAACCAATAGAATCAGAATTAATAATAATAAAAAAACATAAACAAATTAATTTTAAAAAAAAATTGACTATCAGCGGCCGGTACAAAAGTATCAGAGACCAGGTTCTAGTCTCTGATACTACAGACATCATCGACCGGCGACTTAATTATCAGAGACCGGCAGTGGTGGTCTCTGATACTCAAGGTATCAGCGACCATTCACAGCTATCAGCGACCAAAACGATTGGACGCTGTTAACTAAACATGACGTCAGCATACACTTTCAGAGACCAAACTAATGTGGTCTCTGAAAGGGTAGCAGCGACCGGAATGACGACTTTCAGAGACCGGTGAGTCACCCAAGAGGTATTAGAGACCACACTTTCAGCGACCGGCGTATCAGCGCCAAAAAACACTATCAGCGACCAATAATAGCATCAGAGACCGGCGACGTATACTATCAGCGACCGGTCCACCGGTCGCTAATACGTCCTTCTGCTGTAGTGTCAGTCAATTTTCACTTATTTATTCAATTCTGATTCTGTGATCAACTTGCTGATTCCAATTTTGTAACTATGGTTGAGGGGAGCAGCTTGAGTCCGATGAGTTCCATAACCGTCCAATCCACTTTAAGATTTGTGCGCATCGTTTTAATATCCGTGTGATTTTGCTTTAATATCCGTGTGCACAACTCAATTTTTTAGACTACTACTCAATTATTACTTAAGTTGAGCAAGTCTTGTGCATACATATGACTCGAGTGGATTTAAATAAACTTTGTTTTTCCTCCGATCTGTATTCTTTTTTATATATATATATATCCTATGCGGAGTTTGCTACTGATATATCAACGCAAAAAAATAAACAAAAAACAAAAAAGGAAAATGAAAGCACTCCGCTTCTTTGCTCCTCAGAGAAAAGAAAAGCAGTGGACGAGACAGCTCCTCCGACCTTTGCTGTTCAGCTGCTGTCACACCCCTGAACCCAGAGGTGCAACAGACTACCGCGTCTATTTTTTCATTCAAATTCACGTAACACAAAACACGGATCTTTTTATGCATTGCCAATAGCATCCATTATTTTTTACCACATCCCAAATTATTTTACAATAATTATCTTACTATTTATAGTGGATGATGCTAGATGAATTTTCTGCACCGTGTTAGATAAAATAATCTCAAATCCCATACCTTGAAATGACCCTGCTGTCAATTACAATCCCAAAAGCGTTTTTCAATCTTCGTCTAATAAACCTGTAACCCACAAGAGGAAACGAGTGAGAAATAATAAATTATTTCTCAGTGTTGATTGCCACTCAGATTATTGGATTCGAAGGAAATCCATATTCGGAATGAAATCATCGCACGAGAAATTAACAGTTCATTTTCAAATGACGAATGCAAATGCTCATTAACAGTATCCAATTGAACAACACAAATTTCACAAATAAATTAGAACTCTAAGGATCTTATCAGAATAAATGGTTTGGGTCAAAATCTTTTAAACCATAAAGTCTGGTAACGTTCGGTTTCTTACCTTTACAATTTTTAGTTTGGTAACACTAACAGATACCATAACAAGTATATGTAGTGTTAGGGCTTATACTGTCATATTCATCATGACAATTTGTTAATGGAAACAATATAGAATCAATATCTCAATGTCGTCAGTATTAGAAAGAAAATCGATGATAATATAGTTCTAACTATCATGACAATTGGTTAACGGAAACAATATGAAATCAATATCAAAATCACTGTCATTATCAGAAAGAAAATCATTGATAAGACATTTACCACAGTTCATTAGTTTTATAGTCACAATTCATATTTATTAAATATCCCCTACCCAACCAATACTGGATTCAGTTGGGGCCATTCACCATATGCACATAAGGGTCATGGAGTAAAATATAGTAGCTAGCTAGATTTTACGATATATTAATCATTTTTCTCCACTATATGGAAGTTCAAGGATTACAATATTCAATATTCAATTAATTCAATTACTGTGGTCTTAATCAATCATTTGTAATAAGAATCAATCATTCGATAACCAATATCAACATGATAGTCAATAGACTCACATGTAATTCAGTTTCAATTGTATTGGACTATGCATATGATGCAACAGTTCAATCAATGCAGTCAATCAAATATTCAAAATGCACACCGAGTTACGATTTAATTCCTAGTCATGAATCTCAGACTAATCCAATAACCTCGTACCTGATATTGTAGGGCACATGCGAGATCACCGTCAGTTTGTTCTTTATAGACATATCATCTCATGAATCTCTTCTAAAGTATGCCCCACACAGAAGTGGTGGATGTGCTAATAGAGAAATCACTCATATCACTCCACTCTCAATTCACACAAGTACTTGGCCAATCAAAGAGAAGCTTATTTTCAATTTCTTTATGGAACAGAGAAGAGGGAAGAGAGAATAGAGTTCAAAGGCCGACTAAACAATGAGGGAAGATAAAAATATAGCAATGAATTAATTGGAGAACAAGTAGCTCTCTAATTGGCTTTGTAGCTGCTGGAGCATAGTGGCTTTGCCAAGAGAGATTGAGATGGTAAAACTAGAGAGTAAAAAGGGAATAAGAAGGGGTGCGGGTCCCACCTTCTTATTAAATTTATTAAATTTGCTATTTAACCTTTGAATTTTACAAGATTTGCAAACTAGTCCAAGGTAAATGAAATATATACATTTATATTATCTATTATTAATCCTATATATTGTATATCACATTAATTTCATTTAATTCTAAATTTGGAAATTTCTAACTATGTTAGAAATTTCGAATTAACATCAGTCAAACAAAATTTTGAAAGCTATCAATTTTGTAGTCATTCACTTCAAGTAACTTAATTATCTCGTTCAACTGTTCCGAAAGTATTATTTGTCTGTTAAATATGACCTATTTTATCGAAAATTACATTCAAGTATTTTTTTACCTTATGTCCAATATTAATTTCTTACTTGAAATTTGCATAATGTTACAGCTGCTCCTCTGTGACAACTACTCATCCGCTACTCGAGAAAAGAAAGTAAAAGAAAAGAAAAGAAAAGAAAAGAAAGCAGCAGACACTTCTCAGATTGTATCTTTCACCGATTGTTGCTCGCCTCCGCTGATGAGTTTGAACCCAATTAGAAAAGAAAGAAAAGCATGATACGTAGTTACGTACCCCCGCTCAGAAACATTCTGATATCCCTTATCCCCTCCTATTCTAACCACATCAACATGCCTAATCTGTCCTGCACTTACCAGTACCATGCAAATGAATTGGAGTAACCATGCTCACATACAGAGAAAAAAAGAGAAGTTACATCATCAACCTAAGCAAACTAGACTAGCCAATGCATTTTAACCATGTCACTTTCCAGTACCACATCTCTTGCTAAAATCTCTTGAGGCTTTCGGTGGCCTCAAAACACCACAGTTGTTACGCTGCTTCCATAACAACCAAACCGCCACTGCGAATCTTGCTTCCCAGGTCCTGGTGCTTGTTCGGTTCTGATGCCGGCTACTAAAATTCTGGTGGGAAGACAGCCAGATTTGTTGTACCGACATCTCAGTTTAGAAGAAAGATTTTCCAGTGATGGATGCACCTGGGGTCGACTTGAATCCTTCTCTTGATCATTACATCATGAGTTACTGCTTTTCCAAGGAGAAGGTGATATAGGAAGATCTTAACTGTGGCCGGGATTGGGTATCTCCAGGTTTTAGAAAAGGTCCACCTAATTTGTGAGAAAAATCTCATGTTCGGTGGCATCTGTTAGGATTAATTCAAATTGGAGGATAGGAATAAAGGCCTAAAGAAGGACTGCATTATTTTACTTGAAAAGCAGTATTTGCCAGCTTTAACCTGTATCATAAATTGATTAGAAAATTAAACCTACGACACAAGGTTAGAATCTCCCATCGAGGTTATCAATTGATATTAACTGGTTGGATTATATAAAGGTTCACTTTGAGTACGTAGAGTAAAAAAAGTTGAGCTTGCTCTTGACTCCTTCGGTAGCTACGAAATGCTAAAAAAGTTGAGCATGTATGTTACTCTATTGCAACTTAGATCTGGTCAAAAGTTGATTTTCATGTGAATGCATGATACCCATCTTAATTTACAAAAGGAGGGTAATCATTATAAGTTGCTCTTTTATTACACTCCTATATATACTTTGATCCGTTGTATACGTGACATATTTAGTTTATGCTGTTTTTAACAGACAACTTAATTGGCTCCATTTATATAAATATGTGAAAAGTTAAATTTATCATTTAGATTTTTTCCTTGTTTGATTTCTTCTCCAAATGCTTCCTTTCCTCAATATCTGAAAATTAGCACCAAACAAAACAACAACCAATCTTTGATAAATAACTACAGATCAAAAAGATTTTTGGTTAAATTCTAAATTAATTAAAATCCTATGAAAATGTATACATGTTTTTCACATATTAGACTGGTGTAGGGTTCACGAAGACTCAGAACCGAGTTCGAATGAACACAAGCAGCGAGCATTGGCTCAGAAAATCAGAATCAAAATCGAAATCGGTAACTTGACCACGGAATCGTAATGGGATAAATCGGTAAGAATCAGTTGATTCATATCGGAAATTTAGATTGTTTTTCGAAAAAGCTTATTTTGTATTCAGAAATTAGCTAGAAAGCACATCATGTGTATATAGTTTGTTGATACTTTTGAAATTAAGACGGTGATTACAATAATAAATACTCAATAACTACGATGTACACAATATATACGTGTGGTGTACCCAATAACTTCACACATATTAAGTGTATATGAACATGGTTCACTACGAATTAGGTTATGTTTTCAAAACAAAACAATACACGACATGCACACCATGTCGATTTAATATTAATATTAAGTGTATATACATACATATACATATACATATACTGTTTGGTTATTAATCTGAAAAACTGTCAATGGACCTTTTCGGTTTGAGAGAGAGTATGTATTGGGGAGGGCTTCTGTTGCAAAGAATTTTGTGAAAAAATATCACATTTGCGGTGGCATCTGTCCGGATTAGTTCAAATTGGAGGATAGGAATAAAGGCCTAAAGAAGGAGTGCAATATTTTACTGAAAAGCAATATTTTGCAGCTTTTACCTGTATCATAAATTGATTATAAACTAAACCTCCCACTCTTGTTCCCCTCCGACACAAGGTTAGAATATCCCATCAAGGTTATAATAAATTGATATCAATTGGTTGGATTATATTAAGGTTCACTTGCGTATGTAGAGTAAAAAGATATGATTCATTTTGTGTATTACTATTCTAACTCCTCTTGTAATGCTAGAGTTGAGTTTGCTCTTGACTCTTTAGGTAGCTACGGAATGCTAAAAAAGTTGAAGCATGTATGTTACTTTCTTAATTGCAACTTAGATCTGGTCAAAAGTTGATTTCCATGTGAATGCATGATACACATCTTAATTTACAAAAGGAGGGTAATCATTACAACTTGTAGGTTGCTCTTTTATTACACTCCACAATATATATACTTTGATGCGTTGTATACGTGACATATTTAGTTTATGCTATTTCAAACATACAACTTGGCTCCATTTATATAAATATGTGAATAGGGAAAAGTTGGAGATATCATGTTTAGTTTTTTATTGCTCAATATATTGTTTACCCGACATTTATATAAATATGTAATGTCAGACAACTTTCAAATTAATTAACCATCACAACAGTATTTTGATTAGATATTATCTTTATTTTAATAATTAAAATTTGGTTGTAGTAAACTTTATGTAATAAGTGTAGTAAATTAAAAAATGTCAAAATTTTTGAAATTTAATGCTTTAGCTTGATGTTTCTACTCTTAAATAAGCTTTAATCGATATATTAAAATATGTGTGTGTATGTATGTATGTGTGATTTGAGCCGCAATTTGCATGTGGATATGCTGAAATTTATCATTTTGTTTTTTTCCTTGTTTGATTTCTTCTCAAAATGCTTCCATTTCTCAATATCCGAAAATTAGCACCAAATAAAACAATAACCAATTGGCTCACAAAGTCAGAATCAAAATCAGAATCAGTATATAAGTTGACCATGAAATCATAATCGGATAAATTGGTATGAATCAGTTGATTCATATCGTAAACTTAGATTGTTTTTCAAAAAAGCTTATTTTGTATATAGTTTGTTGATACTTTAGAAATTAAGATGGAGATTACAATAATAAATACTCAATAATTACGATGTACTCAATAACTTTACACATATTAGGTGTATATGAACATGGTTCACTACGAATCAGGTTATATTTTCCAAACAAAATAATACATCACATGTACACCATGTCTATTTAATCTTAAATAATGCTTTGAAGCTTCTTCTCTCTTTTCTGTTGGCATCTATCTTGCACACTTCCTCCTCCAAATCTCTTCGATTGAATTATCAAATGTACAAAATTGAATCGATTGAATTATCAAAACAGTGAAATTTTGCTATAGAGGCAAGAGAAGGAGTGGAAATTCAACCGATTGTTTCGATACACTGTCCATTTTATTGGTTTTATACACATAAATATGGCAGCTGAGTCAATTCGGGAAAAATTGGTTCACCTCCGGCCGATTCCGCTCCGATTGGTCGAGTCAACATGGAATTGGCCGATTTTTCATGCCATGGCGAGTCCAGAATTCCGTCTAATTGTTGTCGACAAAGACAAGACACCTTTCCCCATTAAAGGATTGACGGAGCGGTGACATTATACAATAGTGTTAAGCATGGGCATCCAACAATTAAATTGGTGTTCCCATGTAGCGGAGGTCACTCTTCCAACGTCCATAGTTTTTGTTTAATCTGAAAATCATGTATGAATTAATGGTGTATATTGCAGAAGAGCTTATCTACCTTTTCGGTATGGGAGAGAGTATGTATTGTGTATTAATTAGTTGAGGGCTTCTGTTTTCCAAAACTTTTGTAAAAAAATCCCATGTGGGGTGGCATCTCGATCTTAGGATTAATTCAAATTGGAAGATAGGAATAAAGCTCTAAAGAAGAACAGCAATATTTTATTGAACTGCAATATTTTATTGAAAAGCAATAAAATATACTCCTAGTTCTTAGGATTATAAATGAAACCTCTCTCTTCTCCTGCCGAGTCCATCTGATCAAATCTCCTGTCCTCAACCTGAAAGAGCAACGTTACAGTACCGGGTGAGTGTCTCCTCTCTTCCCTCTTTGGATTCCACTTCTATTTCACTCACTGATTTCCTGCCCATGCTGTCCTGTTTCAGCAACCTTTGTCGGGTCTGATCTGTTGACGAGGGGCTTTAAGGTCGAGTGTTTCAAGTTTCAAGTTTCAACAGTCTTCAAATTGGTAACATTTCATAAATTTTAGCAGCTCAGTAATTTTCAGATTTCAGTCATGCACCATTTATAGCATTTTTAAATTTTTTATTGCTGACTGTTTGGAGTATAGTATTTTCCTTTGTGTCATAAATGACATCCCAATAGTAATATTATGATTTTTTGTTTCAAAAAATTAAGTCATAGTTCTAGTCATCTAGTTTTACTACATATATTATTTTGTCCCATAAACAAGAATTCGGTAGTACGTTTTCATCTATTATAAAATATTAGCGAATTTAAATTGTTCATACCATATGTGATTAAATTTTGACTACTATTCTATAAGTATTAGAGTCCAATTATTTCACAAAATATAACAAATCTTTAAAAAAAGAGTAAGTCATAGTAATAACTAATTAAATTGTTTTGATAATAGTGAAAAATTTGATAATCTAAAATAAAATGTTGTTCATAATTTGAATATATTGTATATAAAAATCAATTTAATTTTATCAATGGTAGAAGATTTACAAATAATGCACGGTTATCAATTTTATCAGAAAAAGTAAAAGATTCAGAAATACATGCCGGATTTACAACTAATCTTATTTCAATAAAAAAAAAAAACTGAAGCAAAATGGGCAACAAATAAATAGCATTTTAACGCAGACTTAAATTAAAATAAAGTTCCACTTTTAGTCTAATTTGAAATTTAATATTTAATTATCCTCTTTAGAAATTATTCCCATATTGCTACCTATTTACGGCGACAAATCTTTAACTGTCAATCAGAGCATTCTGGTTTGGAAGTGGGTATGATGGGAAATTAGGGAATAAAGACAATTAGTCAACAAAACAGCACCTTTTTTTTTAAATTAAGAAAAGATGTTTTGTTGGCTGTTAATAATTAAGATAATGAATTAATTGGTTAGAGCGTTATGTATAAAAAGAAAATGCCTCTTCTATAATGTTGAGAAAACAACAGAGATAAGCACTGCAAGTTAATTAGATATAAAATTTTCAATTCAGTCCTCAATAGTAAAAAATATTACAAACGGAGATTTTAACAATTTTGTGATTTTAGAACTCAGGTTTCAACATTTCACAATTAATGGAGCCTTGTGGTACAATACTAATGTTAAAAAAAATCCCATGTGCGGATCTGTTAGGAACAAGAAATGCACTTTAATCGAAAAGCAATAAATTCATTATACATTAAACCTCCCTACGACACAAGTTTATAATCTCGAGTTTCAGGTTCCAACAGTCTTCAAGTTGGTAATATTTGATAAATGTTAGCAACTCCATATATAGTGTGAAATTTCATTTAAGTACCATTTATTCCACTTTTTAAATGTTTCTTTTGCATTGCAGTTGAATTGGATGTGTGAGAGGGAGGGAAGGAAGGATTAAATTGTTTTTGATTTAACAGCAAGTGAGATATAGGCAGGCAGGGAGGGAAAGAATTTGGGTGTGATTTTAAGAAAGCTGAAACAGAGATGGATACTATACCTTTCATAAAAGAAATACTTTCTAAACCCGCCCTTAGAGTTTTTTTATCAGACCCTGAGTATCTAAACGATAATATTGATAATATTGGGTGGTCATTCCTGTATCTAAACGATACATTCAGGGAGCACACTGAGTATGAAAAGCTAAGAGCAATTAAGAGGATGCAAGTGGGTTTCATAAAATTTGGAATTATAAGGAGGGAGACTTTTGAACGTCCTCTCACAGATCGTGGAGTGACATGGATTAAGAAAGAACTAGATAGTTTTATTAATGGGTTGTGTGGAGAGACATGCAATAAGAGAGAACTAGAAAGTTTTATTAATGACTTGTTTTCCAGATCTAGAGAGAGGAGAAAGGGGTCACAATGGTCTAGTCAACTTCAGGTGACACGGGTTAAGAGAGAATACATAGATCCTTGTATTGATGAGTTGGTTTCCTGCAATTATTTGGAGCAAAGAGAAGTAGAAGGTGAGTTAGAGCACAAAGTCGACATAGATGCAGTAAAGAACTCTCTCCACGACATAAAAAGCATGGACGACTTCCTTCTTGCCAGCGCAAATAGTTCAAACTGCTTAACAAATGATGAGAAGAGCCGAGCACTCCTCCTCATAACAGCGATTCCAGCTCTTCGCGAGCTCAAAAACCCTAATGAAATGCTCCGGTTCTTATTAGAGTTATCCGCGGAACTGGACAATCTCCCGGAACAGATTTGCAAGGCATGTGAAGGACAACCTCAGGCTCTTCTCCTTATTGGGAGTCTCCTTTCATGCAAACCAAGGTCCTACGATGCATGGAACAGGGTGAAAGATGATCTTGTAGAGATCAAACAGTCCAACAATGGTGCATCTGATAATTATATGTGGCATATATATTCCTACTGCTATGATGATTTACCTTACTTTCTCATGCCATGCTTTCTTTATTTAGCATGTTACCCGATGAATTATGAGATTCCTGCAAGGTCTCTAATAGAGATATGGATTGCCGAAGGATTTGTTGAACCACAGGAAGGAGAGATAATAGAAGAGACTGCCAATGATTACCTGGAGAAACTTGTTCAAAGGTATTATCAATATTTCAGAAAATTGACATTATGTCTTATAATTTATTTATTGTTAGGTGCGTATGGTTTTTCCCTTTGTACCTGAAATAACATCCCAATAATAATAGGATGATTGCTATTTTAAAAATTAACTCATAGTTTCCTGAAACAAATTCATCAAGAAAACTCATTTAGTTTTTTCTGGTATAGTTGATGATCGATAAAAGCACCCCTTGTTTTTAACTTTTTATGTAAACTGGGAATTAAGGTGACTCAACTACCTCAACAGAGGAGACAAATAATGGTGCACTGCTAGTTTTCAATTCTAACGTCACAATATCAACTAGAAATATACAACACTCCCAGGCCAAGAACAAAGAAATTTTATATTCATTTATGCAAATTGACTCTTTAATTTCTTATAGATGAAAAGGTCATATGTCCATCTAGAATTTTGTTTTCTATTTATATATATATGTAATTTTTGTTTATTTTTTTTCCCTTGTTGCTTGCAGGTCATTAGTTTGGGTTTCAAAGAGATCAATCTCAAGTGCAATCAAATGCTGCCGAGTACGTCAATCTATTCATGAATTTTGCAACAAAAAATCCCACGAGGAAGAGTTTTCGGTTGCCAATCCAAACGAACAAGAAATAAAATCCGTGTCACGTGTAGCATTTTATAATGACGACAAGAAACAATACACGGAGGGGGCATTTGAGAAACTAGGATGGAATATTAATGCCTCTTCCGTAGTCTGTTTTGATTTTGATATGAATGTTTTGGCAAAAAATATTTTGGAAAATCCAGGTATCCTGAATGTGTTGGAATTGAGGAAATCCATAATTCCACAAACATATATACCTTCCCTTACTTACCGACGGAATCTAAAATATTTGGGTTTGAGGGGTAGCAATATATCTGAGCTTCCTGAAAATATTGGGGAAATGCCCAGAAACCTCAAAACCTTAGATGTTAGAGATACAAACATAAAATCCCTACCTGAATCTCTATGGAACATCAAAACACTTCGTCATGTATATGTCAATCCTAGCCCTCAATTTAAAGGCCCACCCTCCACAGCAAATATAGATGACCTGCAAATCCTGAAAACAGTTGCGGTTCACGAGTCGTGGCTAGAAAACTTTCCCCAGTTTCTGAGCAACCTTAGAAAGTTAGCACTTTCAAATAGGGACAATCCAAACTCCAAATCAAATCCATATTGGAAACCTATTTCTAAGCTGTTAAGTCACATGAGTAATCTCCTCTCAATGACAATTATAGGCAACATTGTACCGTCAGAGTTTGTGGATATTAGGGCATTTCCGAATCTTGAGACAATTAAGTCAATTAAACTAGAGGGAGAATGGAATTGCCGAAAACTGTTCATAGATAATGTTAAATTTCCCCCAAATATTGTGAAGCTCACCCTAATCAAGTCTGGTTTGAAGGAAGACCCCATGTCCATGCTAGGAAGACTACAAACACTGAAATATCTGAGCTTACAAGATGGAGCATACACAGGGAAGAAAATGGTTTGCTCCACAAATGGATTTACACAGTTGCGGTTCTTAGAACTTCTCAAATTGGAGAACTTGGAGATTTGGGAGGTGAAACTGATGGCCATGTCACAACTAACCACACTGCGTGTTGTTCAATGCCTGAAACTTGAGATCCTTCCTAATCTAGAGCATGTTACTGATAAGGTTATACATAATTAAAATGCTTCGTTCGGTCACTTGGTTTTATTCAATTCTTATTAATTTTTTTCTTTCTACATGTGTGTCTCTTGTTCGTTAAATGAATGTATGTTTGGGATTATCCTGTTAATAATAATTTATGTTTGGGATTACATTGAGTAAATTTCATGTTTTTAATTGATTTGGTGTTTCCATTAAATAAAATGGTATTTTTACTCTTTTTTTATTTTTTAGGGTAAATTTCTCAGGAGGTCACTAAACTTTGTCATTTGTCATGAATTGGTCACTCAATTTTGATTTGTCCATTTTTAATCACTTAACTTTGTTATTTGTTCCAATTAAATGACTCTATATTTTTCCATTTAAAATCTTAACGGAATATTCTCATTCTGTTCAAAATATTAACGGAATATACTCATTCCATCCAAAAATACTAACGGAATGAGCATATTCCGTTAGTATTTTGAATGAAAAAATATAGAGTGACTTGATTGAGACAAATAACAAAATTGAGTGACTAAAAAGATACAAATCAAACTTGAGTGACCAATTCATGACAAATGAAAAAGTTTAGTGACCTCCACGAAATTGACCCTATTTTTTATTATACATATTTTGTTGTGATTATTACTGCACCAAATTTGATATTTTGCAATAACATATTGCAACTAATAAATAATTAGTGGTATTAAATTAATAAAATTGCTACTAGATTAATTACTTGTAATCGAATGTATGTATTAATAATCAAATAATTATTATTGCAACCAAATGCAGTGGTTGCCCGAAAAAAATTATTGCTACCAATCTCAACATCTATTAATCTATTATGGTTGCTAAGTGCCTCTAGCTCACGTGTGTTTGCATGTGCAGTAAAATTTTAATTTTCAGAGGGTAAAGATGCAAAACAACCTTCTTTCTCCTCTACCGCTCACCTCCATTTCTTCATCTTCTCCTTTTTTTGCCCCTTCTCCTTTGCCACCTTTTCTGCTTCTCCTCCTCCGCTCACCTCTTTCACCTTCTTCTCCTCCGCTTATCTCCATCCCAGCATCCACTATTGGGTGTTATGTGCAACATCTTAGTGCAACTAAAAAGCGGAGGAGAAGAAATCAACGTATTCAATTTGTACAACACGTTATTGCAACTGAAAAGAAAATCGAAGCAATAATTTAACGATGTTGCCACGATTTTAGTTGGTTGCTACAAATTTTAACTATTGCTACCGATTAATTCAATTTCCACGAAATTAATTGGTTGACCGAAATTTGTTTTTTTTATTTTTCTATGAAATTAATTGGTATTTCAGCCGAGTAATACTCCAGGACTTAGAGGTTGTACTTTGTCGTACGGTGCTAAAAGGTACAAAGTCTATGAAATTAATTGGTATTTAAAGATGATTAGATGACAACATTGTTTGCTAATTGACTCAAAAGGGTCGATCATTAGTTGTATTGATTATGAATCGATGGAACCGTACTAGCAATACCAGTACCAGCATTGAGTCGTTGGTACATACTGAACTGTTTGTTAATTGATCTCTTTTGTTTTTTTTCCTTTGTGAACTTGATTGCAAGAGATGGTGAAAAACCGAGAAGGAAGAGATAGTTGTCAATCTCTGGCCATGTGGGGATGGTACTGGTCTCAAGAAAGCACAAACAGTTAGTTTTCTGAATTTGCAAACAACACTTCAATACTAGAACATGAAGTTGCAAGATATCTAAGTTGCACATGGCTTCTACATCTTGAACAAACCAAATCATATTCTAACCAATACATGCAAACTCAGAAGCATATTGAAGTTCTCATATGTTTTTAATTTTTGTTTAGTTATTCTTTTGTTTTCGAGGGTGGGGGTGGCTTATTACAACTATGGACAAAATTGTCACTAGTTTGGTACTTATACTAACCGGGGTCCAATTCAGAAAAATTAACCGGTAGAATAGAACTGGTAACCAACCATTTGTAGATACCAAAATTGTCAAGATAGAAATTCCCACCCATGGGCCCATCCACAAACATCTCTTGGAATTAAAAGCACAAGCATGCAAACTAATCAGTACCTATATTTTAGGAATGTGCATATTCCCACTATGAGATATGAATTGACTTCTACATGTCAAAAAGATCAGTTAATTCTTGACTCTCAGGTCCAATCAATTGTATGATTGGATCCTTTTTTTCAAAATTGTCATGAAACCTATGCTTGACCAAATTCGTTTGTGGTTTCCTTTCCTATGTTACAAAATTATGTGATCTGGGCTCAAGAGATGGTGTATGTGCAGTACCATGGACAAGGGAGCTAGGGATCATACCTTGCCATTGGTACAGAACGTGGAGAAGGGCTGGTACAGTAACACATGTATAACCAATTTTAACCAGTGAACACCATCTGTTTGTTGAAATTCCCAACTGAAATTACCATCCGTAGTGTAACAATGCATACCACATATTGAAAGTAGATTATCATCCAATAAGGTGTTCTAGGGTGCAAACCGGCTTATCCTAGTCTTCTTGGTTTTAGTGCCTTGTAGCCAATAAAAACAGGCCAGAGAGCAGAAAGGATACCCTCTTATCATGTTCCAAAGCTCACCACATCCAGGCAGCATCTCTATGTTTGAATTCGGCCACATCAAGCCGTGCATTGGTGTGTCTATCAATTCATATCCTCTTAGATCAAATTGATTATTTAGATAGCATCGTGCGGGTCCCATTAAATCCTTCTCCAAATATGAGCGCTTAATTTGTACCCAATGGTCGGATTCCACCCTTGAGTTTCATCTTTCTCGGCCTTGATTTCTTCTTGTGCTTGTCTTCTCCTTGAGGCACAATTGGGTGAAAGGCAGAAGGCACTTTTATTCTTGTGCTTCTCTTCTCCTTTCGATTACAGTTGAAGGTTTAGTGGGCAATTTCTTTTATTCTGTTCCCAGTTTTTGATTTAAAGTCGCCATTTTTATTCTGTGCACGAGCTGTAGAAGAGAGAGGAGGGTCTTACGACTGGGCCCCGGTAGTCAGTTAAGTGAGACACAGAGAACTGAATCTGATTGGGCAGCTGAAAGGGACCCCACTTGTCGGTTAAATTGAGAAACAAGAGAGGCAGGCGCTGATTGGCTGTTAGACCGGGGCTCCACTCGTCAGGTTAAATGAAACAGTGATGAGTGCTTCCTCATTTATGTTTGCGCTAATTATGGGATGGATTGTGAGCATGACAATGGGCCCCAATTTATTTATAACCCTTTGAGCCAAGTCCAATCAGCTCCTAGTGAGTTTAATTCTGGTGCCTCTAGCCTGGCCTATCTGTCCGGTGGGTCGCATGGGTCAGAATTAATTGAAAAATCCCAAGTTACATCCATATCCTGTAAAATTCATATAAAACCAACCGTTTAGAGATTTTTCACGTTCTTTATATCGGAATTCTCGAGTTAACACGAAGAATGTTACCATAAATTTTGTTTTTAAGAAATCCAAAATCTCAATTTTGCGAATTTCAAAGAATTAAAATTTAAGATATTGAATCCACTAATTTTCTTAAGAAATTAATCAGATAAATTTCTTATATGAATTTCCAAGTTTTTAGGATTCATTAGTAGTATTTTACAGTTAGTGAAATTACAGGTGTTGTGTAAGTATTTTACCTAAATTTTTTGTAATATTTTTTATAGTCAAATTTCAATTTTGATTTCTATTGCTATTGAACCATGCGTAGCGCGCATGAGGCTGAATAAGAAAAGGGCTCATTGAGGCTAGCTGCAAGTATGTAGTCTGTGTTTGTTTTCTTATTTTGGATGATGGGTTTGCCTTCTCCTTCACAAGAAGGGCTAAATGGGTGGTTTTAGGTATGGGAGCCACTCAAGAAGGGAGGTTTTTCTTTTGTTTTCATCACATTCTTTTATACAAATTCAACTTTGGAAATTATAAATATAATATATAGGTGCAAAATAATTTCAGAAAATAATTATTAAATTACCGGATGTTACAAAATCCTTAATAAATAAATAATACTGTTCAAAATTTTAATAGTCGGATTTTTTATGTCCCGCTCGTAGGTGGTAATAATAATTGTACATAATAGGTGATTTATTGAACGGCAACGTACATTAATGTACGTATAACAATCCTGTATATATTTAATAGAAATTCTCAATTTATTATTAATGGTGTTTCTATTAATTTAATTAATTGTTCATTAGCCGACATTTAACATTTTTACTCTTTCTCAGATTTTTTTACATAATTTCCAACAGAATAAGACCAAACTTTAAATTTCATGTTCTCCTCGATTCCCAAACCAGAGGTTATATAATGCTTCTTTTTCACTTTTCTGGTCAGAGCCCAGAGGAGCCCAAGCCCGGTTCCACTTGTCTTTTTTTTTTTTTCTTTGGAATTTCAAGCCCAGGTCAAAGGCCCAAACAGATGAAAGAAATGTCTCAATTCAAAATGAAAATCTAGAATCTGAGCAGTCTGCTCAAGACTTGTTAGCCTAGGAGTGTACTGTTCACTGCAGGATTATTATTCTCTCTGTTAAAAAACAAGCATGTATCATGAGTTCGAAACCCAGATGGGGAAATCCTTTGTTGTAATAACAAGGGTATTAAATAGTTGGGTGGCTTGACCTCCAACCTTTACTCAAAAAAAAAAAAAACAAGCATGTAATCTAGAAAATTTTGAAAAAAGGACCAAGTAGATAGCATTAGTATTGAGTTCGCAAATGAAGAATGTGTTTTTTTTATTATGTTGTTCTGATATTTACAATTATATTGCCTAATATGTTAATTTTAGCAGAAAAACAGGAATGAAACAGAGAGCATGCTCAATTGTATTCTTTTGTTACAAGTGTTACATGGGTATTTATATAAAGTCTCTAACGGTAATATTCACTCTATTCTAACGGTAAAAAAGAGGTGAGTTATTTATTAGCTCCCAACAGTAGCCTATTATATTTTATTCTAATTTCTAACTAATTAATTAAATTATATTTGTCAACACTCCTCCTCAATTTGGGCATGTAGATGTCAATTAGCCCTAATTTGCGAGTATTTTCTTCGAAAGATTTCGGGTCTAATCCTTTTTGTGAATATATCCGCCAATTGGTCTTCACTTCTTACAAATGGTGTCTCAATTTCTTTTGATTGGATTTTTTCTCTAATGAAGTGGCAATTCACTTCAATGTGTTTTGTCCGTTCGTGAAATACGAGATTGGAGGCTATGTGTCGTGCCGCTTGATTATCACAAAACATTTTCATTGGATCTTGGTTTTTAATTCCCATATCCGAGAGGAGTTGCTTGATCCAAGTTAACTCACTCGCGGTTGAAGCCATGGCACGGTACTCCGCCCCGGCACTTGATCATGCCACAACATTTTACTTCTTGCTTTTCCATGTGACTAGATTTCCCCTACAAATGTACAAAAACCGGTTGTCGATTTCCTATCGAAGCTCCCGGCCCAATCTGCATTGGAATAGCCACACACATCGTTAGAATTGTTATTTTTCATGTAAATTCCCTTCCCGGGTGTTCCTTTTAAATATTTTAAGATTTTATTTATTGCATCTAAGTGTGGTGTTCGAGGAGCGTGCATAAACTTACTAATTTGACTTATCGAAAATGAAATATCCAGTCGAGTTACCGTTAGGTATATTAATTTTCCTACAAGCCTTTGAAATTAATTTATATCTTCTAATGGTTCACCTTCTTCACTATTTAATTTATGTTTACCATCTATTGGTGTTGAGGCCGGTTTACAACCTAGTTTACCGGTTTCCTTTAACAAATCTAATATATATTTTCTTTGAGAAATAAATAGACCTTTCTTAGAATATGCAATTTATATTCCTAAAAGATATTTTAAATAACCAAGATCCTTAATGTCAAATTTTTCTTTCAATTGAAACTTTATTTTATTAACTTCTTCTTGGTTATTTCCGGTGATTATAATGTCAACAACATATACTAATATAATGGTAGTATTAATTCCTTCACATTTTACAAATAATGAATGATCAGCACTACTAATTTTAAAATTACAAAAAATTAAATGAGAGCTTAGCTTGCCATACCATGCTCTTGGAGATTGCTTCAATCCATAAATAGCTTTCTTCAATTTGCAAGCTAATCCATGATCTTTTTCTTTTTCATGACCGGGTGGTAGAGTCATATATACCTCTTCTTCAAGTGTTCCTTGAAGAAAGACATTTTTGACGTCCATTTGGTATAATTTCCAATTTTTGTTTACCGCAATAGAAAATAAAATTCTCACGGTATTCATTTTGGCCAGAGGGGCAAAAGTCTCATAGTAATCTATACCGTATGTTTGGGTATAACCTTTGGCAACTAATCTTGCCTTGTATCGTTCAACGGTACCATCACTATTATATTTGATTTTATAATTGTACAATTACCTAAGTTTTATTTTTTTCAAGAGCTTTTAACTGTTCTTTCATGGCTTTGGTCCATGTAGAATTTTTTATGGCTTCCTCATAATTATTTGGCTCTTGTTCTTTCGCAATTGAGGTCAAAAAAACTTTATGGTTGGAAGAAATGTTGCCATATGTAATAAAATTTTGAATAGGATAGTGTACCTTGTTGGTTATATAATCTCTTAGTCTTGTTGAAGGTTGTCTTGTTCGAATTGACCTTCTCAATGGTGTTTCTTCCATATTTTGATCTTCATCATTTAAGGAAATTTCTTCTATTTCCTCTTTGTTTTGTGAGATTTCTTGTATCTCACTTTCATCTTGTACCGGAGTAATATTTTCTTCCGGAATGATATCATTTTGTATTGGAGTGGTATTTTCAATATTTGTATTACCAACTTGTGGTATTACAAATATGTTTGGTATTTCTTGGATATTAATTTTATTATCAACATCCTTGTAACATGACTTATTTTTAAGAAAAGTTACATCTCTAGAAATATAGTATTTGTGATTAATTGGATCATAACATTTATAACCCTTTTTTTGTGAAGAATATCCAAAAAAAAAATGGTTTTAATTGATGTATAATCCAATTTATCTTGTTTATTTTTGTGTACGAAACATGTGCACACAAAAACTCGTAAATGACCAATATTAAGTTTTCTTTGATAAATAATTTCCAATGGACTTTTGTAATCTAAATTGGCACTAGGCAATCTATTTATCAAATATGTGGCGGTAAGGACGGCATCCGACCAAAAATATTTGGGTACATTATTTTGAAATAGAAGTACCCGAGTCATTTCAAGTAAATCTCTATTTTTCTTTTCGGAAACACCATTTTGTTCAGGTGTATATACACATGTTGTTTGGTGGAAAATTCCTTTTTGCTTGAAGAAATTTGAAAATTTTTTATTTATAAATTCCAATCCATTATCACTTCTAAAAATTTTAACTTTTGCATTAAATTGATTTTCTATAAAGTTATAAAAGTCTAGAAATTGAGAAAATACTTCACTCTTTTGTTTTAATAAATATAACCAAGTTGTCTTAGAAAAATCATCTATAAAAGTCACAAAATGTTTATAACCATTAAATGATTCAATCGGAGCTGGTCCCCATACATCCGAATGAATTAATTCAGAAGGTTTATCACTTTTACTATTTGATAAATAAAACGGTAATCTCGTGTGTTTTCCTAATTTACACACTTCACAATTACTACAATCTAATTTAGAAAAATCAATAATATGTTTTAGAATTTTATCCGAAGGATGCCCGATTCTTCTATGCCAAAGAGTGCCTAAATTCTCTTGTTTTTTAACATTTAGATTGACATTTTCACAATTCAAAATATAGAGTCCATTTTCCACAAAACCTTCACCTATTATTTCCTTAGTTATCCTTTCAAATAAAACATTTTTTGATGAAAAAATAATTTCACAGTTTATTTCTTTTGTGAATTTGCTAATGGATAATAAATTCGATGAACAATTTTGAATATACAAGACATTTGGTATCTCTTTGGAAAAAAGGTTAAATTGTACCAGTTCCTATAATTTTCATTTGTTCACCATTAGCTACGGTCACAAATTGTTTGGTCTTACAAGTTTTATAGTCATGCAATAAATCTAAATTTCCGGGCATATGGCCTGTTGTGCCGGAATCTAAAATCCATTTGGTATTTTGAAAATTATGAGTTAAATTTGCAGCCATACCAGAATTATGTTTATTATTTTGTTGAAGTAGCAGCACCAAGAGTTGTAAGAGGAGTAGCTGCACCGGATCTGAATTCGGATCCCTTGTGGCACATGAATTGGATCCACTTCCTCCCAGCACCACATTTCCTTCCCTTTTCTTTTGTCCCAGCGCCTCTTCCCCTATTTCTCTCTTTTTTCCTTCGCGATTTGGGCGAAGCTCCCCCTTTCGATCGCCACCTCTTCCCTTCCTACTTGGCCGTAAAGACGGGTAGAGGAACCAGCGACTATTTATTGTCTCGTCAACTTACATCGCAACAAAAAATAACATAAAAAAAAATAAATACAAAGTTAGCTACAAAGCTCAGTAACCAATTATTTAATGATGTGTTTATCTATGATTGATTTAATTAACAAACATTTAAACATACTGAATTAATCCACATAATTTCACATCAAAATTATGTATGAATATTTAAACGGAGATAGAACTTGGATCTGAGTTATCAGTAAAGATAAGTTACACAAAATTCATATCGTTTCATTTCTCAAATTCTCTGAACACAATCATATAATTTCACAAATTAAAACCTAAGATCCACTATCTCATTAGATATACCGTTATAATCCAATATCCAATTCAAACATGCAATTCAACCAAACAAAACGAAAACACAGATTACAAAAAAGTCTGGCTACCTAGCTAATAGCGATCAATTTAAAAATCCAAATCATACTACAGTAACTATTCAAAATTAATGCGGTGTAATCCGAATTCCAATCCAACATACCATCAAATAATATTTGATATCATCATGTTTATTTTCACTCTCTCGGTTATTTTCCACGTTATTATTATTTTTCTATTTTCAAGCGTTTATGAGGTTGTAAAAATGTTGCCACGTGGCTTCCAGTGCCACATCCTCTCTCTATATATATATTTTATCCTAATCTAATTGAAGAGATAATGACCCATAAAAGGGAGGTTTTAACGGTGGTGAAAATGAAAGGAGGCAACATCTACATAAGCCGCGTGGCATTAGTGTCACTTTGGTCATTTTCATTTTCTTTTGTTTTCATCACTTTATTTTTAATTAACAAATTTAACCTTGCAACTTATAAATATAATATATAGGACCAAAATAATTTCAGAAAAAAGTTACTAAATTTCCTGATGTAACAAAATCCTTAATAAATAAATAATACTCTTCAAAATTTCCATAGTAGTCTTTTTTATGTCCCGGTCGTAGGTGGTAACAATAATTGTACGTAATAGGCGATTTGTTGAACGGCAACATTAATGTATAACAATTCCGTATTTGTTTAATAGAAATTCCCATTTTATTATTAATGGTGTTTTTATTAATTTAATTAATTGTTCATTAGCCGATATTTAACATTTTTCCTCTTTCTCGGATTTTTTACATAATTTCCAACAGAATAAGACCAAGCTTTAAATTTCATGTTCTCCTCAGATTCCCAAACCAGAGGTCATATAATGCTTCTTTTTCACTTTTCTGGTCAGAGCCCAGAGGAGCCCAAGCCCAGTTCCACTTGTCTTTTTTTTTTTATTTTTCTTTGGAATTTCAAGCCCAAGCCAAAGGTCCAAACAGATCAAAGACATGCCTCAATTCAAAATGAAAATCTAGGATCTGTGCAGTCTGCTCAAGACTTGTTAGCCTAGGAGTGTACTGTTCACTGCAGGATTATTATTCTCTCTGTTAAAAAAACATACATGTAAACTAGAAAAATTTGGAAAAAGGACCAAGTAGACAGCATTAGTATTGAGTTCGCAATTGAAGAATGAGTTTTTTATTATGTTGTTCTGATATTTACATGTGCTTAATTTATATTACAATTATATTGCTACATGCTGGAATTGCCTAATTACAAGGATTATGAGTCTAATATTTCATTTCTCAACAACTAGTATGATGCATCATTGGTTGGTTTTTTGCTAATAATTGCGTTATAAATTCATAGAAAGTATTTGGATTATGAAATGTATATCATTAATGCCCTGCAATTCATAATAATTGTGTGGCGGCAGCCTAAAATTGTGGAGGGAAAATTAGTTATGATACATAGTCATTCTTACAATAATTGGAAGGAACATTGAAGGGTCCAAAGACACCCATCTAAACTGATCACAGATCACTGCACAATCGTTGGTGTAGAGAGACGTGCCAGCAACGAGTCTTGAATAGCGATACACCAGCACCGAGTCTGATTGCCCCTCTCTGACAGTGATCTCCGATTAAACAACTTATTACTAAAGTTTAATTATAACTTAAACTATTCATGTTTAATTAGATCGAACTTATTACTAAAGTTATTGTTTTACAAATCGATTAAAGAAGAGAGAAATTAGAAATTAAAATGTTTTCTATGACAACGGACCTCACGGCAAAAATAAGTCAATCTATCTTACAATATAATAATTTAACATACTTGGTTGTATGTCATTCCTTTTTATATTTTTCGTCATCATAATTAATTAGTTATCTTTGTTTGATAGTTTAAATTAGAAAGAAATATATCAAACATAAAATGTAGCAGATGGACCAGTAGATCTAGGCCTGACGAATTTGTACCCGCTACATAAGCCACTACCTCCGTTTATTTGTTTCCTAAGCCATAATTCAACTTCTTTTACCCGCTACTTATCTTTTGCAGAGTAATGGCCATGGACGTACTGGTAAGCTTGCTTTACTTTGCTTCTCCACCCACTGAAAAAGAGAGAGAGAGAGAGATGGGATCCTGTGCTAAGCTTGCTGTACTAAGCTTGCTTTACTTTGCTTCTCCATCCACTGAAAAGAGAAAGAGAGAGAGAGAGATGGATCCTATGCTAAGCTTGCCGTGTGTGGAAACTAGATTCGTGTGAAAATTAACTAAAATTGTTTTTACAAGAATATAAAAAAGGTTGTAAAGGAAATAAGAAAAAAATATTAAGATGGATGGTCCTCTCTTGCTATGTTGTCCACTGAAAATGTTCATTGAAAAGGAAAAGCCCGGAGCTGACAAGTGGGATCCAGTTACTATAGAGACATCTCTTTAATATATAAGATGGATGATCATTAAATGGAGATGTCCATTGATAATCATCACAGCACATTTTTTATCAGACGGCTCAGATTTATATATGTCAAAATTAATTAATGTAGGCACTGCAAATAATATGAAAAAACTTCAAAAAAAAAGAATATCAATTTTTTTTTTCGGTTTCTATGGCCAAATCATACTTACAATTATCAAATTTATAGAATTTCATCATTATTTGTCCCTTCAATATGTGCCAATTAATACTTGTGGACTGTTCATTTTTACGTTAGCAATCAACGGTCAATTTTCAATTAAATGATTCCAAATTTGTTTTGAAATGATCAAAGGAAAACATTTAATATAACCAACATAATTTTTTTGAAGTTTGATTATGTTCAAGTTTCAATACAACGTAAATTTCATAAAAGTATCTGTCAACTCCATGGATGAGTACATAAAAATAATTTTTATCAAACTTTGCTGCAAGAATATAAATGTAATGCACTTTAATTTCAACGGTTTCGATCGACCAATTGACGATACATTCAAGTGTGCCTTCATTAAATTAACAAACTAGAGGTCATGTTGCATGTTCATGCCTATAAGATGTGAGTCATAAACTCTAGTTTTGTGAGTTAATTAAGGCACACATCAATACGTCGTCCATTGGTTGATCGGAACATTGAAATTAAAGAGCAGTGCATTTATCTTCTTGTAGGAAAGTTTGTTAAAAATTTATTTTTATTTACCTATCAATCTAGTTTATAAAATATTGAAACATAGAAGAGCTATAAACACTTCACGTGAGATCAATGGTGTAAAAATTTCACTTCTCTCTTAAACTTTTGCAAAAATTATTTTTCTTAAAAAAATAAATTCAAATAAACGAAATCTTTATGTCCAATTATTTAAAATTTATACATCCAAATTATTTTATAGCAAGTTTTTACTTTTTGTCTCACATAAAAGACATGTCAATTTTGTAGTGCTTAACAATTCTATAAATTTAATCACTCTGTTAAAATTTCAAGATAAATAAGTTATACTACATATGAAATATGAAACATAAATTTTTATCGTGGTATTATTAAACATGAAAAGAGAGGAAGAGCTGTTCAATTTTTACTGTGGTATTATTTTTTTTTTCATCCTTCAAAGTATAAGTTGCAACTGTAAATAATCCACCTTCATACTTCTTTAATTTGGAATCAAAATTTAAAATAATATAAGAAATTCTATTTAAGATTAATTTTTGTAGTACAAATTAATTTTATAATTAAAGAGAGAACTTTGCCTGACAGATAGGTTGATGTGTGTCCTTTACATTGAACATTTCACATTTATTGCTAAAGGGAACTCATTATAGACTTTAACAGGAAATTAGTTGGTATTTATTTATGTGAATGGAAAGAATTGCGGGCTCAATTTTCTAACTTCACTATAGATTTCTCAAAGCAGGATCACTGTAGATTTTAACTGTTCACTCGTTATATGGTTTGCTTGATTTTGAGAGAATACTTAATACATAATGGGAGCTGCTATTTTGAGGGCAGAATTTCAACTATTGAGAGGACAGATAATTTTCTTCTAACGGCACAATATCAACTAGAAATATACAACACTCCCAGGCCAAGAACAAAGAAATTTTATATTCATTTACGACAAATTGACTCTTTAATTTCTTATAGATAAAAAGGTCATGTCCATCTAGGATTTTGTTTTCTATTTATATATATGTAATTTTTGTTTATTTTTTTTTTCCTTGTTGCTTGCAGGTCATTAGTTTGGGTTTCAAAGAGATCAATCTCAGGTGCAATCAGATGCTGTCGAGTACGTCAATCTATTCATGAATTTTGCATCAAACAATCCTGCGAGGAAAAGTTTTCGGTTGCCAACCCAAACGAGCAAGAAATGCAATCCATGCACCATTTAGCATTTTATAATGATGACAAGAAACAATACACAGGGGGGGTATTTGAGGAAAATAGTGGGTATTATAATGTCTCTTCTATAGTCTGTTTTGATTTGGATATGAATGTTTTGGGAAAAAACATGTTAGCAAGTTGCCCATTTATGAATGTGTTGGAACTGAGAAAATCCACAATCCCACAAACATTTTTACCTATCATTACTTACCGACGATTTCTAGGATATCTGGGCTTGAGAGGTAGTATCATATCTGAGCTTCCTGAAAATATTGGGAAAAAGGACTGGCTCAAAACCTTAGATGTTAGGGATACAAACATAAAATCCCTACCTGAATCTCTATGGAACATCAAAACACTTCGTCATGTATATGTCAACCCTAGCCCTCAAATTAAAGGCCCACCCTCCACAGCAAATATAGATGACTTGCAAATCCTGAAAACAGTTGCGGTTCACGAATCGTGGCTAGAAAACTTTCCATTGTTCCTGACCAACCTTAGAAAGTTAGCACTTTCAAATAGGGACAATCCAAACTCCAAATCAAATCCATACTGGAAATCTATTTCTAACCTGTTAAGTCACATGGGTAATCTCCTCTCAATGACAATTATAGGCGACATTGTACCGTCAGAGTTTGTTGATATTCGGGCCTTTCCGAATCTTCAGACAGTTAAATCAATTAAATTAGAGGGAGAATGGATTTGCCGGAAACTGTTCATAGATCATGTTAAATTTCCACCAAATATTGTGAAGCTCACCCTAATCAAGTCTGGTTTGAAGGAAGACCCCATGTCCCTACTAGGAAGACTACAAACACTGAAATATTTGAGCTTACAAGATGGAACATACACAGGGAAGAAAATGGTTTGCTCCACAAATGGGTTTCCACAGTTGCGGTTCTTAGAACTTTTAAAATTGGAGAACTTGGAGTTTTGGGAGGTAAAACCAAAGGCTATGGCACGTCTTACCACAGCGCGTCTTGCTCAATGCCCAAAACTCAAGAACCTTCCAACAAATCTAGAGCATGTTATTGATAAGGTATAGAAAATTAAAATATATTTTTCGGTCTTGCTTTTATTCGGTTCCTATTAATTTTTATCTTTCTACATGTGTCTCTTGTTCGTTAAATGAATGTATGTTACGTTTGGGATTATCCTGTTAATAATAATTTATGTTTAGGTTTACATTGAGTAAATTTCATGTTTTTAATGGATTTGATATTTTTACTATTTTTTTATTTTTTATTATACATGTTTTGTTGTGATTATCACTACAGCAAATTTGATATTTTGCAATAACATATTGCTTTTAATTAGTGGTATTAAATTAATAAAATTGCTACTAGATTATTTACTTGTAATAGAATGTATGTATTGTATTGAAATAATTATTATTGCAACCATAGTGATTGCCCGAAAAAAATTATTGCTACCAATATAGCTATTATCACAACATCTATTATGGTTGCTAAGTGCCTCTAGGTCACGTGTATTTGCACGTGTAGTAAAATTTTAATTTTCAGAGGGTAAAGATGCAAAACAACCTTCTGTCTCCCCTACCGCTCACCTCTTTCCCCTTCTTCTACTCCGCTTATCTCCATCCCAGCATCCACTATTGGGTGTTATGTGCAACATCTTAGTGCAATGTCACGATTTAATTGATGAAAAGAGAAGATAAGAAGAAGGAGCACGGGCCAGGAAATTAATGAGGCTTTTGTGGGCTGATAAGAATTGTTAATAGAAAGTATGAGCTGCTGGAAGTTATTTACATTATCTAGTACTTAACTGTAGTTACTTTTGACTAAAGCTTTTGTTTTTTTTTAAACCTTGTCAGTGACTGACAAGCAAATATCATTAATATAAAAGTTTACAAATGTTGCTCCTATCCACATATGGCTAGACCGTCATTGCCGGAGCCATAATGCCTATGTTTAGTAGTTGGGAAACCTCATACCAAACACCAACCGCATAAGGGCAGAGATAAAGAAGATGAAGTGTCGATTCAACCGGACAATTGAGACACATCGCACAGTGACCCGGGATGTCCATACCTCTCCTCCTCAGAACATCCCTTGTCAGAATCTTACCATGCAACACCATGTATATGAAGATTTTGACAGTAGGCGGTATTTTACACTTCCAAACTAACCTGTAGTGCCCCAACACAAGCCCCCCCTCTGTCAAGGCAGTGTAAGCCGATTTGGATGTATAGCTACCACCCTTGTCCCATCTCCACTTAATCGTGTCAATTTCGTTAGGGGTCAAGATAGGTGGTTCTGTGAGCTCCTCAATAGGATTGACCGTACCTATGTCCTGCCATGCATCAAAGAGCGATATGGCCGGTCACTGTGGCCGCCGGGATTCCTCGTGTGCACGTGGCAGCCCCTGCCAAGAATCGTACCAGTACGAGATTGAACTCCCTGTCCCTATTTGCCATGAGGTGCTCCAGTCGAACAAGTACCTTATTTTAGCCAAATTTTAGGGCCGTCAGTGGTCCCCCTTCGCATTCTGATTTTACCAATTGTAATTGTCCAGAGACAGTCATTGTTACAGGATGCCTTCCACCACCATCGTAGGAGGAGGGCAATATTTGTCATAGATAGATTGGAAACCCCAAGGCCTTCATATCTCCGCAGCAGACAAACCGTTGCCCAATTCATTAGGGACAATCGCCCCATCGCGGTATCGCCCTTACCCCACAGGAAACCACGCCGCACCCGATCAATCCTCCTAATGACCCACTGGGGTAATCTAAAACAGGTCATGTAATAAATCGGCACTGCCGACAGTACCGATCGTACCAGCTCTAGGCGACCTCCTCTGGATAGGAATTTTCCTTTCCACCCCCCTAACTTTCTCCCTATCTTTTGGATTAGTGGGAAATACATCTCCTTGGTCGGTTTCTTGACTGTTAATGGCATGCCCAAGTACATAATCGGGAAGTCAGTAGAGCCAAACCCAAGACTGACTAAAGCTTTTGTTAGAAGGTTCTAGACATGGTATATATATATCAAATAGCTGTAACTTTGGACTCAAGCAGAAAAATATCAATAGTACTTTCTTTTCTTCTTCTTGCTTTTTCTTCTTTTCCTTCTCAGTTCGTTCTAGTTTGCTTATATTGCCAAAAAGTTACAAAAGTACTAAAGAAAATCATATTGGGTTGTGACATGCAACAAAAAAGTGGAGGAGAAGAAATCAGCGTATTCAATTTGTACAACACGTTATTGCATCTGCAAAGAAAATCGAAGCAATAATTTAACGATGTTGCCACGATTTTAGTTGGTTTGCTACAAATTTAAACTATTGCTACCGATTAATTCAATTTCCACGAAATTAATTGGTTCCCAGAAATTTGTTTTTATTTTGCTACGAAATTAATTGGTATTTCAGCCGAGAAATACTACAGGACTTAGAGGTTGTATTTATTCTCGAATTTTAAAGAAGTTTATTTAAAGATTAAGTATTGATCTAGATGATTAGATGACAACATTGTTTGTTAATTGACTCAAATGGGTCGATCATTAGTTGTATTGATTATGAATCGACGGAACCATACTAGCAATACCAGTACCAGCGTTGATTCTTGGTACATACTGAACTGTTTGTTAATTGATCTTTTTTTTTTCCTTTGTGAACTGTTTGTTAATTGATTTCAGAAAAATTAACCAATAGAAATTGTCAAGATACCAAAATTGTCAAGATACCCAATCATTTGTAGATACCAAAATTGTTGGAAGCACAAGCATAGAAATTCACACCCATGGACCCATCCACAAAGTCACAAACATTTGTTGGAAGCACAAGCATGCACACTAATAATTAAGTCAAAAAGTTCTAAAATCAAATTTTAGGAATGTGCATATTCACACTATCAGATATGTATTGACTTCTACATGTCAAAAAGATCAGTTAATTCTTGACTCTCAGGTCCAATCAATTGTATGATTGGATTCTTTTTTTCAAAATTGTCATGAAACCTATGCTTGACCAAATTCGTTTGTGGTTTCCTTTCCTATGTTACAAAATTATGTGATCTGGGCTCAAGAGATGGTGTATGTGCAGTACCATGGACAAGGGAGCTAGGGATCATACCTTGCCATTGGTACAGAACATGGAAAAGGGCAGGTACAGTAACACATGTATAACCAATTTTAAGCAGCGAACACCATCAGTTTGTTGAAATTCCCAACTGAACTTACCATTCTTAGTGTAACAATCCATACCACATATTGAAAGTAGATTACCATCCAATAAGGTGTTCTAGGGTGCAAACCGGCTTATCCTAGTCTTCTTGGTTTTAGTGCCTTGTAGCCAATAAAAACAGGCCAGAGAGCATAAAGGATACCCTCTTATCATGTTCCAAAGCTCACCACATCCAGGCAGCATCTCTATGTTTGAATTCGGCCACATCAAGCCGTGCATTGGTGTGTCTATCAATTCATATCCTCTTAGATCAAATTGATTATTTAGATAGCATCTTGTGGGTCCCATTAAACTCTTCTCCAAATCTGAGCGCTTAATTTGTACCCAATGGTCGGATTCCATCCTTGAGTTTCATCTTTCTCGGCCTTGATTTCTTCTTGTGCTTCTCTTCTCCTTGAGGCACAATTGGGTGAGAGGCAGAAGGAACTTTTATTCTTGTGCTTCTCTTCTCCTTTCGATTACAGTTGAAGGTTTAGTGGGCAATTTCTCTTATTCTGTTCCCAGTTTTTGATTTAAAGTCGCCATTTTTATTCTCTACACGAGCTGTAGAAGAGAGAGGAGGGTCTTACGACCGGGCCCCGGTAGTCAGTTAAGTGAGACAGAGAACTGAATCTGACTGGGCAGCTGAAAGGGACCCCACTTGTCGGTAAAAATGAGAAACAAGAGAGGCAGGCGCTGATTGGCTGTTAGACCGGGGCTCCACTCGTCAGGTTAAATGAAACAGTGATGAGTGCTTCCTCATTTATATCTGCGCTGATTATGGGATGGTTTGTGAGCATGACAATGGGCCCCAATTTATTTATAACCCTTTGAGCCAAGTCCAATCAGCTCCTAGTGAGTTTAATTCTGTCTCTGTCCGGCGGGTCCCACGGGTCAGAATTAATTGAAATATCCCCAAGTTACATCCATATCTTGTAAAATTCATATAAAACCAACCGTTTAGAGATTTTTCGCATTCTTTATATCGAAATTCTCGGACTAGCACGAAGAATGTTAACATGAATTTTATTTTTAAGAAATCAAAATTTCAATTTTGTGAATTTCAAGGAATTAGAATTTATGGCAATGAATCGACCAATTTTCTTAAGAAATTAATCAGATAAATTTTTTAAATGAATTTCTAACATTTTAGGGTTCAACAATAGTATTTTACGGTTAGTCAAATTACAGGGTGTTGTAGTATTTTACTTAATTTTTTGTAATTTTTTTTACATTCAAATTTGATTTTGATTTCTATTGCTATTGAACCAAGCGCAGCATGAGGCTAAATAAGAAAATGGATCATTGCGGCTAGCTGCAAGTAAGTAGTCCTTAGTCTTGTTTTTTTTTTTTTTTTTTATGGAGATGTGCGTTTGTCTTCTTATTTTGTATATATGAAGATATGTATGTCTTCTTCTTTAGTTTATATATGAGGATGCATGTGTATGTTTTACGATAGTAAAAATTTATTTTTTGAAGGTGCATGTTGGTTTATATTGTTATTTGTATCTATATATGCTTGTTTATGAATAATTTTGCTTGCAAATTGGGTGGTTGGCTAATTTTATGAATGAAAAAAAAAAAAATAAATAGCATTGTATCGGTACAGGATTCAATACCGATAAGATAATCTTATTCCTTCTATCGGTAAATAATGTACTACAGAAAGAGGAAGTAGAATTCTCCTATTGACAATGTGCTTTGTACATGTACCGATAGTAGTTTCTTAATTTACTATCGGTTGACTCTAGTTTTGTGTTTTTTTCGTGTTGATCTCTACCGATAAGGAATCCGTTAGAAGATTTAATTTGACCGATGGTCTCGTGTGTGTGATTTACCTTGTTATTTAATTTGGCCGTAAATCGCCCAAATGTGCTTTTTTCTAGGCTCGATATAATATGGCACGTTAGTTCGAATCTTTATTGCGTGCATCTCGGTTAACTTGTCGCTATATATTTCTTTTCTATTATATATGCAGTCTGGTACAAAAGTCTGGTTCAACCTTAAATTTGGATCTAAATATGAAAGGAGAGGATAATTAATTTGTGTTTTTCCTTTTTCTGTTTTTCATGGGTATTTGAATTTTGTCTAGTGTAATTCACTTTCACATTTGAGTTTACTAAACAAATATGTTCTTATTAACTTCAAGTTGTAAAAATAATTCTATATACTTAATTAAATAAATAATAAATAATACTGTCAAAAAATTTAATAGACCCCTTTTTATGTCCAGGTCGTAGGTGGTAGTAATAATATAATTGCAATAGGCGACTTATTGAACAGAAAAATTAATGTATAATCCCGCATTTTTTAATAAAAATTCCCATTTTATTATTAATAGTGTTTCTATTAATTTAAATAAATTATTTATTAGCCTACTTTTAAAAATTTTACTCTAGCTCGGTTTTTTTACATAATTTCCATCAGAATCACACAAAGCATTAAATTTCATGTTCTCCTCCCCAAACCTGAGGTCATTTAATGCTTTTTTTTATTTTTTTTTTTTCCCTTTTCTAGTCAGAGCCCAGAGGAGCCCAAGCCCGGTTCCACTTGTCTTTTTTTTTTTTTCCTTTGGAATTTCCAGCCCAAGCTAAAGGCCCAAACAGATCAAAGACATGGTTCAACTCAAAATGAAAATCTAAGCTCTGGAGGAATATTATTCTGTCTTTTCGAAAACAAGCATGTAATATCCAGAAATAATCTTGAAGATTTTGGAAAGAAAAAAGGCCCAACTAGACAGCACTTGTAATGAGTTTACAAATGAAGAATAAGTTTTTAACATGTTGTTCTGATATTACATGTGCTTTACATGGGTATTTATAATCCAATTATATTTAGCTAATTACAAGGATTATGTTAGTTACTACAATAAGCTATAACGGTTATATTTCTGATTCTACCTAATTTTCTTCTTTAAATGGTCTATGATGATTTTCTGATACCAATATGTCATTTCTCAATGATGTGATGCATCATTGATTGGTTTTGGCTGGTATTTGTGTTATAAGTTCATGGAAATTATATGGATGATGGAATGTGTATCCTGAATGCCCAGCCATTAATTACACTTCATGCAGATGCAGGAATTCTCCTCCATTTTTTCTCATCAAACACATTCGTAAAAAAAAATTAAAAAAAAAAAAACTAAAATAACCATTAACTTTCAAATTAATCCAGTCCATACAAAATAAGCATTCACGTTACATATAAATTAACAATACAACAAAAAGAAATATCTAACATCCAGATCCTCTGCCTTTGAGCCGGATTGGAATTGTTACATATAAGAGGAGAAACACATAATTTATTATATAATAATTAGACAGATCCAGATTGGAACTGCTGCATCTTGTGCACCTCGACAACACCCAATTGAGACATCAGCAACCAGAGATGAGTGAGTAATTCACCACCTCTGCTCAGAGACTTGGCATGTTGGTATGAATTGCAATGAATGGCGGCAAATCCTAGCATCTCCATCCAGGTCTCACTAATTACCTCCCATTTCTTTATATTTGGTTCGATTTTCTGCAACTCATCTGCAAGTTTATGGCTATGCTGTAATAACAATTCAGCCCATCTCAATCTGATCCTTACGCTTTTCCTCCTTACCCTTACGCCTACCCGAGCATCTCAAAATGTCCCATATCTTCTTTAATACCGATGTACCAGTATTATTTATTGTTTGACTACTGTCAGCTGATGCATGTGTGGCCCCTTCATTCTTTGCGGTCTCTTCATTATTCTTAAGCACAAGTTCTTTATTCCGCTCAAGTAGCACATTGTGTGCTTTCTTGTGATCGAGTTTTCCCTCACCCTTAAATTTCTTTTTGATGACAGCACATGTGGCTTCAAATCGTGTCTTACCATATCCGAGCTGCATCATTGACTGCTGCTGGGTTAGGAGATAGACCATGTAATTGGATGTCTTCCAACTCACTTCACGCTCGGTGTCATTGTTCCCTTTAGGTTCATCCGAAGTTTCATTATAATAACAAATGTCTGTGGCAAGATGCCACAGGATAATGCACTCATCAAATTCCCTTTTCATGCTCCACTCTAGATCCTTCACTCCATGACGTTCAAATGTTTTTCTTCCCCTGTACGATCTAGCCTCTACTAACACCTTGTAAATATGCACATTTTGTGCCCTTCTTTTTGCCTCTTTGAACATAATTTCCTCCAACTTGTTCGGTATGGGGATTAACCTGCATTCACGCATGTTGTCCCATTTATGTTTTATTTTGAGGAATCTCATGATCTTTGCTAATACCGTGTCCCTGTCTCTCAGGCAGACACCTACGAGATTGTAAAGCCCGATGGTGCGGGCCCACCGTGTTTTTCCCTTCTTCAAGGTAATTCCTTTCACCAATGCAGTTATAGCACTTGCAAAGCACTTGCACTGTTCCATCTTATTAAGTGACACAACTGTCCAGTCTGAGAATAAAAGAAGCATTGTAGCAATGACCTCAAGGAAGAGGCCTGTACCAAATAGGATGTAGGTTATAATAATATCTTTAGATGCATACTTTTGCCATGTCAATCAGATGAAATATGATGAGTGCTGCTATGAGGGAGACCAGGGAGGTACAACGCAATAAACGGCCCAAAAAGCAGTGCATGTGGACTGACTTGGTATGCAGGATATCATACAGGAATGAGAGCTCTATGGCGACCAAATTGAGTGCTTCCCTTGCATTAATTTCTGAGAAGCAATCCTGACTCAGCATCAACAGATTTGAGGGAAAAGTTACATCGACCAAAAGGCGCTTGAATTTATTGAACCAGAAATAGCCTTCATTAATGATCTGGCTTTCCTTTTCGCTATCTCTTTGGCTTTCTCTCTTAGACTTATCTGCATAAATTTAAAAAATTATTTTATTTAACACATTTCTCACTCAATCATTAATATCACCCTTTCTTTTTTCCTTTTAACTTTCTACTCCAGATTTGCAGTAGTACAATAACTGCTTAGTCATTAAGGGAGTGGTGATTAGTTATTAAACTTTTCTAATTTAGATTTTTTTATTCAATTGAAAATAAAATTGCAAATTTCCTTCTATACAAGGTACAGAAACAAAATTTAAACATACGAGAAAAATTGACAGTTTGAGCAAAAACAAGAGCTCACAATTTTCCTACACCATAGTAAGGAAACACTAAAAATATATAGCTCATAGTATCTGTTAACTTTACCTATTACTTAAAGAATATTTGATTAATTGGTCCACACCTACACACAAAGAAGTGAAACTAATACATGATAACTTGTGAATGTAGTTATTTATAAGATGTACTATCTTATATTAATGAATGACTGCCGAGTAATGCTTCATATGATCATATCCCTGTCCCCATTTGTTCTAAATTTGATAAAATATTTCATGTGTATCTGCTTTAGAGTTGTATGTGTGTTTTGGATACTCACCTGCTAGTTTTCAGTCTCTAGCCAGAAGGCTAGAGTGAATTTTCAGATTGGGGAAATTCTAATATTGGTACCATGCATTTTGAATGTTTCAGGCATATCTCTTTTGGTCTGAAGCTATTTGTACAGTTTAGGAAAGATAATTAGTTATTTAACTTTTATAATAATATATTTTTGTATTTAATACGGAAAAAATTGCCTTCATTACAAGGTACAGGTACAACATTTGACCAGACTGGAAAAATTTGCATGCCATTATTGACAGTTTCAGCTAGAACATGGAACTAATAACTATTTCTTTCTTACGGCACCATAGTAAGTGAAAGTATATAGCTCATAGGATCTGTGTTAACTCTAACTATTACATAAATAATATTTGATTAATGGGTCCACACCCATTATACGTACTACAGACGAAAATCAGTAGAAAATTATATAACAAAATCTGTTTGAGAAATGTTTGATGGTGTATAATCAAACATGCAAGTGGGTCATATTAGTAAACATTTCTATTCTTTTCAACTTCACTAAAGCCCCTATCTCGATTCTCTAAATAACTCTTGGTAATTGGTACTATTAGTAAACATTTCTATTCTTTTCTACCCTTGAGATTAAATAATTGGTATTGTGCACATATATACCGCACTTCTTAACATTTGGTTTGGTGAACTTTCTGCAACCTACTTCTTATGGGCTTTAACACTTTCGTTTTTAAATAAAGATGAGAGAGTAGAGATCTCAACTTTAACATTTTCATACAAACAATTTAAACCAATTCCGAACCCACGAACAACTTCCCACATGACAAATGCTTCATTAACTACTAGATTAAAAATTGATTCTCCTTTAATACTATTGTTACCAAAGATGAAATTGTAGAACTTCCTGCTTATGGTTGAACAACGAATAGTAAATCAAACAAACCAAACTGACTGATGCAAATCGTAATAATAAGACATAATAAATGTTTATAGTAATAAAGATATAAATTTTTCATTTTAAGTACCTGAAAAAGGTACCCTTTTATTTAAATTTGTTCTTGCTTGGCTCGATTATCCTTCCTAACTCTATTAACAAGCTAAGGTTAAAATTTTTTCATTCCTTTTTATAAAGGAAAGGATTTTAACTCATGATCTAATGTTAACAAGGGTTGTGTGTGAGTATGTCCTTTTGTATGTGGTTCTTTCGTTTTATTGTGTTAATGTTCTTGACTTGTTGATAAGAGGTGACATGGTCGCTCAGACATTTGTTATCAAGTCTTCCTGGGAAACAAGATTCGTGGTTGTGTTATGGGATGTGTGGAAACCGAGGAATGAGTCCATATTTAGAGGTTTAGTAATGCATCCGGAATACTAGCATCTAAGATTATTGAAGAAATGGGGTTGGGTTTTTGTAGACCGATTGGAGCTTCAAATTCAAGTCGGGCAATGGGTTTAGGAATAATAAGAGAGTAGTTTATAGCTTTATAGTGGTGTAGGATTGTGATGTAAACACATTTATCTATTGTACACTTGGTAGTTTCTACCAAGCATTTCAAAAAAAAAAAACTCTATTCAGTTCAACAAGTTCGATTTCTGGTAAGATCAAAATTTATTTGGTTTTATTTTATATTATACTGTTTGAAAATGTCACAAACAATGCCTATATTTATATGTAAAACCTTGCAAATTTGAAAACTATGTACACAGGCCACTACAAAATATATTATAATTAAATTCCCAAACTAATCATATATTTTAATAGTTAAATCAAATTTTAATGTCCTCTTGGAAAGAATGATTTCGTTGAAGTTAATTAAAAGTTAGCTGGAAGTTTGTGGAAGGTAGGGATATATGTACCTTTAGTTTCATTTGCTGGGACTAATATTGGCCTTGTGGTGGTTGTTGTTGCTGCTGCTGTTGCTGCTGTTGCTTTTGTTGCTGTTGCTGCTTCTGCTGTTGGTGGTGGTGGTGGTGATGGTGGTGGAGGTGGTGTTGTTGTTGTGGTTTGTGCTGCTGTTGCTGTTGCTGGGACGACAACTTGTTTCGAGACACTTTTTTCCAAGCTATCGTCGTTGCTTTCCCTTTTTCTGTTCCTTATGCTCTCAGGGAGCTTCTTCTTCTGGATAATGTTAAAATTATTTTATTAATCAATTATCTGTCAATCGCTAATGTCACACTTTGTTTTTTTTGACAAATAGCGAGTGTAAACTAAAAAGTTTGGCTTGGTGAACATTCTGTAATAAATCTCTTTTGGGCCTAAATACTTTTAGATTTTAGACAAAGGTAGAAGTTGACCATCTCAACTTTAAATATTGATAAAAATATTTAACCCAATTTCGAACCTACCTTCCTCATGAAAAACATAGTAGAACTTCCCATTTTTATGGCTGAATAACAAGAAGTAAATCAAACAATCCAAACTGACTTAAACAACGCATAATAATTAGAAATATTATATGTTTCTGGGAACAAAGATATAGATTCTTCCTTTTGTGTACCTGGAAAAGGAACCTTATTATCTAAATTTGTTGGGATTGATAATCTTGCCTAATTTTATTCAGTTCAACATCTCCAATTTCTTATAAAATCACAATTTATCTGATTTTATTTTATTTTAATAATTATTTCTAAATTTTCAAAATTGTAAATTTGAAAACTATATACACCGGCCACTAGGGAAAAATATAATCCCTAAATTCCCAAACTAATCATATAAGTGAATAGTTTAATCAAATCTTTTGTAACTCCTAGCAAAAAAAATAAGATTTTGCTAGACTAAATTAATATAGTTAACCGGAAGTTGATTGAAGGCATGAAAATATGTACCTTTATTACTTGCTGGGTTGAGTTCTGAGAGAATCTTATCCTTGAGATTGTCTTTGCTTCCTAAGCGAAGAGCATGAGTTCTCTCCGCAAATTTTATCAGTCCCGGGATGAACACAAAAATTGTGGGTATCCACAGCAACCGATGTGGTGGTGATTGCCAAAATACATAAACGGTAATTACAACCTGAACAACTAGTCCAAGAAGGTGACGCCACCAGAGCTCGTTATCTTCAATTGAGTATGATGTGATGCTATCGGGACCTCCGAGGTGAAGCAGGAGGAATGGGGCCCACAAGACAGTGAGATCGCCTTGTCTGGCTTCACTGTCACCATTTTCTGCAGGACCGGACTGGTTGCTGATGTTACCCAGTGCTAAGGTGGCAACATAATCAGCTGTCTGGTACAACAGCCAGAGCAAGAGTGTGAGGAATATCTTGGTGCTGCGTTTTCGCAACGGTGCCAAGAAGATGAGCAATATTTGAATACCGAGGCTGGCAAGGACGAGAATAATTATCTCGTTTGAGCTCCATCGGTTTTTCCACTTCTCAGTGTTAATAGCCATTCTTACTCTCTCTATCTCTCTCTCTTTGGAAATTTGGCCGCGGCTGCAAAGGGTGGATCTTTCTCTCTTCCTCTCTCCCCTTGTCTCCTCCCTCTTTCTGGTCTCTTACTTGGAGATGGCTGACTAGATCCAAGCCTTTCTCAACAAATAAAATATGACCGTTGCTCCCCCATCCTTAGGTAGAATTATTGAGCTTCACAAATAGTTGAACATGTGATATAATTTTTAATGTTATTTGTCAGATGACATGTTTGTTTCATTTGACTAATTGAAAGTTTATCCTTCCAATGCATGGATCCAGCTAATATGGCCAAATTTTGTGGAAGCGATTTATATCGAAAGAATATTAATTTGATTATTAAAAACTAGGAAATCATAATTTCGAACTACAAATAATATATATACACAGGATCTTTAATATTAATGCGAATCTAGTTTGCATGGATTTTAAAACATATCGTATGATTAAAATTCATTAACTCAAAAAATTCTCTTTTGAGTTGATGCAAAGGATACCCGTTCCCCAAATTACCCCCAGTTGGACCCTCACAACCACTTTCCCGCTCAAAAGTCTAAACCTTAAAAGACAAATTTAAAAGATTTAGAATGCCCATGCATCAATAGACTAGGATACCAAATTTCCTAAATGGCATATGCTTCATGTCATGTAGAATCAAAATATATCGAGTCTCACAGAGGAGCCACATGTGAACCATAAATGCGAACAGCCAACAGCAAGCAGCTGCTCATTTCTATTTAATTATTTCATAAACAAAACTGAATAGCAAATATCAAGGTCTACTACCTTCATATATTTAATTTTGTTTATTTAATCGAGTCAGATCACATATATATCTGTACCCATCTGGCCATGTCAACTAAGCGACAATTAATTAGAAATAATAGTGAAACAACAGAGTTGTTGGATTAGGAATTACTAATCTTTCACAATTCTCTTTTTGTTCTTGCATAAGGTTTTGCAATTTGAAAGCAACAAGCCAATAATCGATCAATGAATTTGTCACATCTAGGTCTAATAAATATGCTGCTTTTATTTGAAAATATTTAAAATAATTCACACATACTGGTTTGTCTCTTTCCCATGTCTTATTGAATTATTACTATTTTTATCATTGAATTTGTCTTTTAGAGAAGTCTAAGAGGCCAAAATACCCCGCTAATCAAATTTAATATTTTTGTGATGATGAAATCATATTAGTTGTATCGGTAGAGCAGATGTCAATTTCTATGAGTCATTAGTTTAATTTGAAGATAAATTAGAAAAATAAATATTTAGAATATCTTCCATAATAATAAAAAAAAAAAGCAAGAGTGGATTTCAAAATTTGTTATCCAATTTCTATAATTTAGAGATTCACGTCCATTACAATTACTAGTTCTTCGATTATAATTTTTTTGTGCGAAAGATATACACTTGAAACTAATCTCTAATTAAGCAACTGCTAAAAGAATTGCACTTAAGTGAGTAATGAAAAATTTCATAAAATTTAGTGTTCAATAGGAAGTAAATTTTTTTTATTGGTTTTGCATTATTCTAAACTTAATTATCCCATAAAACAAAATTTACAATATACCCTTAACAAACAAAATCTACGAAAAACATGATATTAATATATAATGCTAGATCATTATAATTAAAAAAAATTGCAAATTACTTTGTGATAGTTAATAAACAAACTTCATAGATGTGGGAATTTTCACCCTTTTGCGATATTAAGTTGCATCTTACTTCATTTGACTTTTCGTAAATATGTCGCATGACTCGTCCTGTGAAAGGAATCATTGAATTAATTAAAGACGCGATTTAAAAATAATTTGAAAACTATATATAAATACATGTGCCTTGAAAGATGCTTTTAGATCAAATGTTCTTTCACGTCTTATAGCTTATTTATATTCTTTTGGAAGTACTATACCATGCATACTTGCAAAAATATTCAATAACTTTGCCATCAAATTTGAATTTAGCATAAGAATGGGACAGTATCCATAAGAATGGGACAGTATCCACGAGAGAGTATTCGCAAGGGAGAGTATCGTCGCAGATACTCCTATCGGTAATACCGACACACTAGGAAAATAACACTTTTTGTACGTACGTACGTTAGTTATAATATTTTGTATTCGTATCTGTTCATATCATTTGTTATGAAACAAGAAGTTCCAAATTTTGGACAACAAACATACTAAGTTTCATCTAGTGGTAGAAATTTTGATTTTTTGTGGTTTTTTTTTATTTGGTAGATTTGAAGAAGAATTAATTAAATGTGAAGGTAAATTAAGGGATAACTTTGGGAAACTGATATCTCATTAAAAATTAATTTGCCTCTCCCTAAACCCAATAAGCCAATTTTGTGACTCTCTAATTCTTTCCTCCATTTCCCTTTCATTTTTGTTGGAGTTGTGTCGAGGAAGAAAGCTTCCATTGTTTAGTTAGACTAAGTTTACACATTGTTAATGAAAATTGTAAAAGGGCTTTTGTAGGCCAGTTTCGATTAATAATATACGGGAGACATGAGACTCACTCCTAAATTTTAATTAGAGCTGCTCCAACTTTTCTTTTTCTTTCTCTATTTCGGTGTACAATGGAACCATCCATTCTCAGAATTTTTTGCATTTTTATATTTGGTTTTGACTTGTTTTTCCATATTTTACCTCCTTTTTGTTTCTTGTTCTTCCTTTATTTTTTTCTATATATTTATTAGAGATCAACGGTATAGATCTTTTCTCAATGGTACATTTCTTGCATTTTTGGACGAGGATGAGATGATCTATCTAGCTCGACATAATTCATAGCACTAAAATTATGTGTTCAGATTTTAATGTGTATTATAATATATTACTATATTATTTCAGTGTAATATTTTGTCATAATAAAAAAATTAAATTAATTTTTATCGTTTTCTAATTTTTTTTTTTAACAAAACAAGCTTCCGTCGTAAAAATCTGAGTTTTTAATCCAATTCCACCGATTCTTACCGATTTATTCAATTCCGGTTCTACGGTGGAGTGAACACTTCCCATTTTTATGTACCTCCCACAAAAATCATGCATCCACCTCTAATGAAAAATTAGTACAATATGTTTGATGGAAATTAGTTCTGGTAGCCACAGTAATTAAATATAAATATTTATTCCTATCCAAACACATTATTCATTTACAAATTACATTTAAAATAATAACAATTTATCATTCGATGTCAATAGAAGTGGTGCAGCAGCATGTTACTTTCACCTCGAAAGTAGAATATGTAATACTCATTTCGAGATGAATATGCATGATACACGGCGGTACTTCACACCCCAAGTATAATTTAATAAAAAAAACCTTGGCAGATCTGGACACAGATATTTAAGGTAGCACAACATTATTTAACACATTAAATAAATAATTTTTGCCAGATATTTAAGGTCTCATGTAATTCGTATTCGTTCCATACCAACAGGTACATATATATAGTGTTCCCAGCATATCACAACATGTATTTAATTGATTCATTAGTCAAACAATCACCAACAGCCAACAACCAATTAACCTGGTGCTCAATGTATTTAATTGATTCATTAGTCAAACTAAATGGCAGATATAGATCCAGGTCTACTTGCTACGTTTGTTTAATTTTGTTGAGTTCAGATTACATATATATCTTTACCCAAGTTTTCTTTTTTCTAGCAACATGTTTTTGCAATTCGAAAACATGGATCGTTGATTCGTCACATTAGGAGTGTTAATGCCATTCATTTATCCATTTATCTGACCCGCATTTATCGGGTATATGATAAAGTATTTTTTTCTTGTTTTGACCAAAAAAATTATTCGAAGCACAAATGGGACTATCAATGGTACTTTTTTATATATGTTTATGCGATCCATACGGTATTTGAAATGACGAGTAATAAGGATAATTTTTTTTTTCATTAACTTATTATATATAAGTATAAATATATTTTTTATTATCATGACAATTACAGATATGAAAATACTTCCACCCAGTCCATATCATGTAACCGTTGACACCGCTAATCACATCTAAGTCCCATAGCTCTGCCCATATTTGAAAAATATAAAATATAATCCACACGTATCAGGATGTTGCTTTCCAACGTCTTATTGATATTATGATTATTTTTATCATGTCCTTATCTTTCAAATTGATGTTTTGTCCTTTGAAGATGTCAGCAGATATTTATACTCCGCTGACCTAATTTAAGTTTTTTGTCAATAGAAACCAAAAGGAAAATCAAGACGAGGATGTCAAGATGTGTTATCCAATTTCTTCTATTTAGATAATATGACAATTACAATTATTTTGCGAATAATAATTTTTGTGTGCAAGATATAAATTCGAAATAAAACTCTTAAATCAAATGCTCAAATGAAAATACATGACTTAAGTGAGTGAAAGAATAAGTTTATATAATTTAATGCCAAATAGGAAATTAAAAAATCTTTATTATTATTTTATTATTTAAACAGGGTAGCAAAGCTAGAAATTTTGTTAGAGGAAGGCAAACGTATATAGATGAAAAAAAAAAATTATAAGAGAACAAAAAATCTTATACAAAATAACATATTTTTATAAAAAAAAATATTACCAGACACTTTATATGACCAAAATAAATTTTTATCTCAAATGATAACATGACATCTTATTATTAATAAAAACAAAAATAAAAATTACACAAGATCAATCATACAAATGCATACATTAATTTTTTATGTAGTAAATAATAATTCTGTGTTAAATCATACAACAAAAAATGTAAAATCATGCAACAAAAAACAAAGGACAAAACCACACACCTAATCTAATAACAACAAAAAAATATAGATAGACACAAATAAAATCTTACAAAATCAAAGAAGAAAATCTTTTTATCTCTATTAGAAGATGCACCAGCTTTTAAGTTCCTTTAAGCCACCTTATTGTTTTCTAGACACACAACTCTTAAATCCATCATTTATTATTAACTTAACCTCACCATAATCACCACAAAAATTCACAATTCACAATTCATTATTAGATATACCAACTTGAGCAATATTTCAAACTAAGCAAACAATTTCACAATTCAATTCACAATACAAGATGAGCAATCTACCAGTGTATGTTGATATACTGAGCCAAATTGTTTGATATTATAAACAGAAAACCAGAAGCATGCCGAAAGTATCTGATCAAACCCGAATAAGCCAATGCATTTTATTTTACATTAAAAAGAGAAAAATAAACAATATATTCTGAACCCAAATTACACATAACCCCTAGAGAATATATATATATAGAGAGAGAGAGAGAGAGAGAGAGTTGGGCTATGGTACTCTATAGAGTACCATGGCTCGATGCTCTATGGCACTATATCTCCATTTTAAAAATTCAAACACCCGATCCGAACAGTTGAACATGTTCTTCATATTGAAATATGCTTGGAAACCAAATTTTATATTTTTTGGAATTTTTTTGCTATTTATTAAGCCACTTTGAAAATCGCAGATCCGATGGTCTAGAAATTTTTACTGTTTTTTTTTGAATCCACCGTTGGATCTGAGATTTTCAAAGTGGCTTAATAAATAGCAAAAAAATTGCAAAAAATGTAAAATTTAGTTTCCAAGTACATTTCAATATGAAGAACATGTTCAACGGTTCAGATCGGGTGTTTGGATTTTTAAAATGGAGATATAACGTAGAGTACCGAGGCGTTTTACTCCATAGAGTACCATATTCCATCTCTCTCTCTCTCTCTCTCTCTCTATATATATATATATACACCTGCATATCCACTACTGGTTGCAAAGATTTAAGCTTCTTCTTCCGAAAATTTTCTCCATGACTGCGCTTGGGTGGGCCACATCAGACTGTTGATCGAGGCTCTCATCAGAACCAAAGTTGTCAGAGCTGCTCAACCTAGAGAAAAAATAAATAAATTGAGACTTCTTCTCTCTCAATGTCACTCTCTTGATTATTGGTTTTATTTTTTGCGATGGGCCGTTATTGTACCAACTGTACCAAATCAAACTACTGTACCAGCCAAAGCCAAAGGACAAAAAAAAATCTATAAAAATACAACTGCCTATTGGCCCAGCTAATTCAGAAAGTACTGTATCCAAGATCCAAGTTTGATATTGCTCAAATCCTTCCTCAGAACTTGTCGATGGTAAATCTGTCTCAAGGGAAATAATGCGAGGCCGACATGGCAAGAGCTCCTTACAATCCTTAATGAATATCAACTTAATTTTTGAACCTCTACCTCTTAATTTATAGCAAACAAGTCCTTATTCATGGGAAGACCCCGTGTTACTGCTTTCACCTATACTTTTCTCAGAACAAAAATCACCCATAGAAACCATTGTTCTCGCACTTAATGTCACTGGAGCGCAACAATTGCTTTCGGACTTATCTCGCAACGCCAATTCTTATTCAATTATATTCTAGGGATATTGTGAATATTTTCTACTCGACTTTCTTCAACCATCAGTGATCTATTGTTATTTGTTGCGCTTGCGTTTGCACCCGTCAGCCTTTGCACAAGGGCACAAAAGTTGCGCGGATGTACTTTGTAGACTTGAGGCGCTGATGTGTGCAATTCCCTCTCTGGTCTTGCTGGATCTCTCTGCACTATGGGCAGAGATAAGGATGGAAGTGGCTGTGGCGCCATTAATTGTGGCGGCTGTATCGGTGGTGGTGAGGGGGGATTACGTAAGTAGGGATCTAGAAGCTCGGTGAGTGTTGGATTAGATTGTTTTATTTTGTTCTTCTTCATTTTTGTTATTTTATTCTCTTTTTTTTGGGGTTTAATTGTATTTGGAATTTGGATTGCTGTCTTTTTGTGATCGTGGGATTATATATAGGCTTTGGTTGAGGAAAGAGGGATCCTCTGTGCCTCTTGACAAGTAAGAAATTTTTTAGGCATTTCACTCCAGTATTAAACTAATGACCAACCTTGTTATGAGCTTCATGTGCTATTTGATAGAATTAATCTTGTTGTTATGTTTCAGTTTGTTTTGTTTATGTTTTGTTTTAATTCTATCAGAGTTTAAGTTTTCTGTTTTAGATAAAGTGTCTTTGTCGAGTAATCCTAGCGGATGGCTAAGAATAGAGTAGAGGTTATTTTTAGTAAGCAGTTATTTAGATTTCAGTTTTTATTTAGTGAATGTAACCTTTAATATAGCAGTTATGATTTTGTATTTGCTTCAATATATATAAAGAAAACCGAGAAAATGATGCAATGAGTTGAGCATCGCAAAATCCCTGTGTATACGGCAGGTTATTTTACTTTCTTTAGTAAAACCATCAATTGGTATCGAGCCGTGTTGAAAAAGCAATGGCCAGTGATACAGGAGATCAATCAAAAACACTTACGGTTCCCAAACCGATGGCCAAAAGTGTCTCTATACCGATCGTATCCCATGTTAAGCGAGATTAATTGTACGATATGGGTACAAGATGAAGATAGTCCTTCGTTTTGGGAGTTTGGTCTCGTGATAGAAGGAGGGGACAAAGATGGGGACAAAGATGAGGACAAGGATCAAGGAGCGATGGTTGCAATATCTCGAGGTCGGACGATGTGATGATGGCGATCACAGAGAGAGGCCGGGACGCTCTCGGGGAGATGCGTATTGGCGAGGATCGTGTCAAGAAGGCACGTGTACAAGTCCTGTCCAAACGGCAACTAAATAAATTGCATATGCAAGAATCGGAAACTGAATGAGTATTTGATGAAGTTGATTGCCTTAGTTGGTGAGATCCGATCCCTTGGCACAAAACTTGAAGATACCGTTATTGTAGAGATTATCCAATTTGGAGATTTAGAACGATGTCCAAAAAGGGGAAAAAAAAAAGAAGGGAAAAAAGAGGGGAACACAAAGAGTACGAGAACAGATTGCTACTTGTCAAGCCCGAATGGGAGGCTAAATTCTCAAAAGGTAGAAGAGAAGAAGGTTCGGCCAAGAAAAAGAGGAGGGCCGACATGGAAGGGGTCGGGGCGGGGGCGGTGGTCAGGGGGGGGGCGGGGGGGGAATGATCACACGGGAGATGATCGAAAGCCACGAATAGTTTGATATTGCTAAGGTGAAATGTTACAATTGCAATGATTATGGTCATTTCGCTAAAGAATGTCCCAAACCAAATAGAAGAGAAAAGGCTAATTTGGTTGTAAAGAACAATGATGACGAACCAGCACTGTTGTTGGCTGAAACTTGTGAACTTATCCACACAATACCGAATGAAGGAAAGTTGCTACAAGAAGATGAAATAGCGCAAGCAATCCAATGCCGGTTGCATTGAAAGATTTGCAGAGATTGATACAACGATTAGAGGAACAATTTCGGTTTGGAGATGGTTCAACAAGAAGAGATACAAGGAAGGGGTTCGATACTCTTTGAATCTTTTTGGTGAACACGATTACTCACTAACGTTTACTATATTCCAAGGTTAAAAAGTAACATAATTAGTCTTGGACGGTTAGATGAGAATGGATGTAAGATAGTGATTGAAAGAGGAGTATTGTCTATCTCGATCATGGACAAGAGCTACCTTTTACTCAAAGTCCGATGCCTCAATGAAGGTATGGACATGTGAATTTTCATGCTTTAAAAATCATGGGTAAAAATGGGATGGTGCATGGCATGCCCTTGATAGATCATGAAGATCGCATTTGTGATGGATGTTTGATTGGAAAACAACAACGAAAACCATTCCCTGCTAAATCAAATTTGCATTGAGTACCCTCTTGAGTTGTGGCATATAGATTTGTGGGATTTGTGCGGGCAATCACACCGACTACGAATGGAGGAAAGCGTTATTTTATGCTAATTGTCGATGATTGCACAAGGTTTATGTGGCAAGTTTCGATCTCAAGCAAAGCCGAGGCGTTCGAAAGTTTTAAAAGGATCAAAGCAAAGTGCCGAAATGGAGAAGGGGTGTAAGTTGAAAGCTTTTCTTTGAAGTGATCGTGGTGGTGAATTCACATCAAATGAGTTCAAGAGCTTTTGCGAATTAAATGGTATTAAACACTACCTTCCCTCACCCCTTATTCTCCGCAGCAAAATGGTGTGAACGGGACGAGGTGGTTGGCGTGGCAAGAAGTTTGCTGAAAAGTAAAAGTGTTCCGGGAAATTTTGGGGGGGAAGCGGTGTCACGGCAATTTACTTCTAGAACAGAGCAACAACTAAGAGTCTAGTGGACAAGACACCCTATGAAGCCTACTACAATCGAAAGCCAAGGGTTGAACACTTGCGAATTTTTGGATGTATTGCTCACGTGAAGAATGTCACACCTCACCTTCCGAAACTAGCGATTGGAAAAATTTTATTGGGTATGATTTGAATACCAAGGGTTATCGTGATGTTTGATCAAAATGATACTGCCATCAAATTGACTTTCTTCAACCATGCAGTGATCTTTATTGTCGTATTTGTTGAGCAGAGGGCATCCGAATTCATCCTCGCAGGTAGGATGGGACCAAGAGGGAAACGAGACCTAAACAGTTTGTACGACAAAACTATTCCTATTGAATTGGATTATTCGGGGCTATGTTTGCTAGGAGAGGAGGAGCCTACGAGTTATGAAGAAGCAAGAACCGATTTAGCATGGAGAAAGGCTATGGAAGAAGAAATTTCCAAGCATACGGGAGAATGCAACATGGAGGTTAGTTGATTTACCGTAAAATCATAAGCCAATTGGTTTGAAGTGGGTATTTAAATTAAAGAAAGATACTCAAGGAAAAACAATTAAACACAAGGGAGGCAGTGGGTATGTTCAAATACATGGGATAGATTTTGACGAAGTTTTTGCTCCTATTGCTCGATTTGGAAATCGTTGCGGTTGTTGATAAAAAGTGCATCAAAAGCATGGATGTAAAATCCGCTTTTCGAATTTTTGCACGGGTTTTGAGATAAAAGGAGAAGTAAGGGCAGAGTTATAAAGCTTTTCGGTTTTTGCGACAAGCACCTAGAGCATGGAACTCCAAGTTGGATAAGTCTTTGAAGGCACTCGGTTTTGAGAGGTGTCTATTAGAACATATGTGTACACGAACGAAAGGAAGGTAATTTAATTGTTGGCGTATACGTAGATGATTTGATCATCACGGAGAGAGTATTCAAGGCATTGACAAATTCAAATCTCGGATGAAAGGTTTATTTAGCATGAGTGATCTTGGATTACTTAGCTATTATTTGGGGATTGAAGTGTGTCGACTCAAACAAGAATCACCTTAAAGCAAGGTCGTTTTGCAAAGAAGGTTGCCGGAAGAAATGTTGGATTGAAGGATTGTTTTCTTTTGAATTCTTCTTCATTTTGAACAAACAAAAATTTTATTTTTTTTTAAAAAAATTTTTAAAAAAAATAATGAGGAAAAAAAATACTAATTTATGTGAAGGGAACATTGGTTTTTGTGGGTTTTGTGTATGTTGAAGAAAGAAAGATTTGAGATTGCTGAATCAATCTTTTAACCAAGAACTCGCTTTTATCACGAGAGGAGTAAACATATTGACACTCGGTTTCATTACATTAGAGGGGGGGGGGAATCGGGATTGATTAAAGTTCGGCATGTTCGCACCGAAGATCGGTGTCGATATTCTTACAAAGTCACCGGCAAGGATGAAGTTTCAAGAGATGAGAGGAAAGATTGGTATCTTGGACATCAAATAAAGAACAACAAGCTTAAGGAGGAGAATGATAGAATTAATCTTGTTGTTATGTTTTTTTTTGTTTTGTTTATGTTTTGTTTTAATTCTATCGAGTTTAAGTTTTTTTGTTTTAGATAAAGTGTCTTTGTCGTAATCTTAGCGGATGGCTAAGCATAGAGTAGAGTTTTTGTTATTTAGATTCCAGTTTTTATTTAGTGAATGTAACCTTTAATATAGCAGTTATGATTTTGTATTTGCTTCAATATATATAAAGAAAACCAGAAAATGATGCAGTGAGTTGAGCATTGCAAAATCCTGTGTATCTGTGCAGTTTCAGTTATTTTACTTTCTTTAGTAAAACCATCATTATTTCACTCTAGTATCTAAACTAAAACTTTATCAAAATCAACAGAGAAAATATAGGACTGGACCTAAATGAAACACTCCAATTTCAACGGGAGAAATTATGCTACCATAGTTTCAGAGCACAGAAAATCTGAAACTATAACCAAAACAAATTGTGAGATTGGGATCATCCCAATCTCACAATTTGTTTTGGTTATAGGTCGATTCCTGTTCGAACTAACCCTATCGAACAACCATTGTTCGAGCACCACCCTATCGAACAATCCCCTCTGAGCCCTCTCTCACCTTGAGCCCTCTGAGCCCTGAGCCCTCTCTCTCCGAGTTCAATTGAGAGTCTCACGCTGTCTCGTCTTCCCTCTCCGTCGCACCACCCATCTCCATCTCTCCTCTTTGGCGCCGCCTCTCATCCTAGAGGCACGCCACTCTTCCCGACCTTGGTGACAACCCCTCTTCCCGACCTTGGTGACGACCTTGGCGACAACCCCTCTTCCCGACCTCTCCTCTCTCCATTCTTGGTAAGTGCGCCTTTCCTTCCTCTCCCGTGTTCTCTTTGATGGGTTAACGGGTTGTGGGTCTGAGTTAATTGAACAATGTTTGGTTAATACTTCCTTCCTTCCTCTCCTTTCTCCTTGTAATTGCTTCTACTGCACTTTGTCTTATGGTTCTTTTTTTGTCTACCTTTCAATTCATGTTTTTCTCCAGGAATTCAGACTCCAAACTGTATCAGACAAACAGTTTTTGATGCAGTGTCACTGGATTACAGACATGTCACTGTTATAACTGATGCCACAGCTGCAGCAACACCAGAAATTCATCTTGGTTAGTTAGCTTTGTCTAAAATTGGTTATATGTAAAAGTTAGAATAACTCAAATGATAATTTTATGTTGGGTTAAGATCTAACTCAGCTTTGAAATGTTCTTTGTCTTTACTGTTGGGTTTACCAATCTTGTCAAGTTACTCGCCAATACCTTCTGGAATGATAGTATTTGTGTACTGAACCTGGCGGGTTGGAACTATAAGTTTAGATGAGACGCATTGAGCAGTAGTGTAATTAATCTTGCTTTCGTGTCACCAAAATTAAGGCATATATTTAGTGGAATTTGTTGGTTTAGTGATAATCATTGGTGCACTGTTGATCTGTGAGTTATGAATCTACTTATACCACAATTGCATCTCTGGATAATATATAAGTAGATGGCAGAATTAATTCTGTCATTAAGAATTATATCTTGGTTTTTTATGTAACTTCTACTTCAGTTTTGCAAGTATGAGCTAACTGAAAATATTACGAAGTCCATTTTCTTTTTTGCAAGTAGCACCATTTATCTTCCTTTGATTTCTCTTTTATCTCACAAAAACACAAATGGGTAGTTTCTACAGCAGTCACTGAACTGTAGCAATTTGGCCTTGTATATATGTGAAACTAGTAGTACCTACAACAATGAATAGCACTTGAATTAGCACATAATTAGGCAATAACTAATTAATGCAATTTTATTTGATTTAGGTGTGATTATCTACTTTTTTTGTTTTTTTTAATGTATTTAAAAGTAGTATTTAGTTGGTATGTTATGACTCTAACATGTCTGTTGTTTATTTATTTTCAGGATCTGGACCCAACCTTTTCAGGAACTCCTGAATACAGATTGCTGGCTGTAAGTGTTTTTATTTTCTTAACTTTTTTTTTATTTTCATTGTTAACTATTGCTATAAATTTATTTTTGAATTGTGCACTGAAAGAGCAAAGAGAATCCAGTATTCAGTTAGGAAAATTATTGACATGTGGTTTTTTGAAATGTTTGTACTGGTACATTGATGAGCTGGTTGGGCTTAGTATGCCCCACATTTTCTGAGAATTCAGACCCCTTTACTGGGATTCGATATAGGCTGATACACCTGAAATTTGTGACATATAATTCAGTTTTATTTCTTTCCTTATTCTTTTGAGTAATTTCATATAGCATTTATTTTAAATCAGGGTGAATTGATTTGGTCTTGTAAGAGCCAGATGGATTTCAATAACTAGGTTTTTAAAGGATTTGCAAACTGATAAAGAATCTTTGAGAATCTTTTTCATTTATTTTTGAAGATATCAAATCATGTTTCTGTGGTTAGATTGACTTCTGTTCCTGATACACTCAGCGTCTCTTTTCTTTTTGTTTTTTTAAACAACACATAATATAATAACTTCTGTTAGTTTTTGTATACATCTCTATTTCATCATCTAATGTAATTGAGACTTAAAAGAATTTAAAAATCAGTGAAGACTTTGCACCTTTTTCTCTCCTAATCTTCTTCTAGGAAGAGAAAAAAAACCTACCAGTAAGTACATGTACACCTGGTGAGAACGAGGTTATATTATGTGTTGTTTAAACAACTTGTTTTGCAGGCTACTAAGATCTATACAGGGATGCCGCTAAATGTTTTTTGAATGGGAGTAGGTAAATTTAATTTTCTTACCTCAGTACTTAATAATTTACCTGTGGTATTTTTGGAAGGATTGGTTAATTGAGGGTTTTTGTCAAAGTTGGTTTCTAATTGAGGCATAGTTAGTTAGAGTGCTAAGTGTGGCTAAAAATGGTGTCTGTTTACTTGGGAACTGTTATCATTTTTTTTAGTAATCTGGAGCATTAGCACCATTGTTTCTGTATTACATAGGGCAGTGTCGTGAAATTCTTTTCTTGAGGGTTTGTTCTGCATATTGTCACAGGTACTGGTTAACTCCCTGCATTATTACCTGGGGCGTCCTGATACAGAGGAAGAGAGCTATTGAAAGAGATGAACTCAATTTTGTTTTAGGATTATTTTTGTCTGATGTTTGAAATTGGATTTTAATAAATAGTAAAGTTTTTTTTTTTTTTATGAATTGTATTAATTGAAGTTGTGATTTTTTTTATTTTTATTTTTATGAATTGTTCTGCATGTTTGAAATTGCACCTACCGGCTGCCTTATAAAAATATTTATAAAATATTTATATTGTTTAGTTGAATAATTCGACCGCAGGTCCACTGTTCGGATTTTTATAATTGTAATTCAAGTTCTGATTTTTCAACTTGAATTAGTCCACTGTTCGGATAGTCCACCAACGGGCCTGTTCAACTTGTCCATAGTTCAGCCCTGTTCAATTGAACCGGGCCTATTCTGAACAGGGCTCAAGTTTGAACAGGACTGGACATGAAAAATCTTATTTCGGGCTGATTATGAACAGGGCCCATTCATTTTACATGTGATCGGGCCGGTCATGAACAGGGCTTGAATTGATTAGCAGGCCTATAATGGGATGGCATCAGGGAAGAAAATATCGCTTCACTTTGACACACGTGACATACACAGGACAAAATCAAATAGAACAGTACAAATTAAATGAGCCAGAGTGTGGCCTTCTTTTAAAAATAAAAAGGAAAAAAAAAAGTACAACGAATATAAGTTTAGCGCAACCAAATTTTGGCCGGAACTTCTAACTTTTTATTCAATTAGAATTCTCTTTGGGTAAAGTTTAGTCATTCCAGTTTCATTCCCCTTTAACCGTTTAATCTTCTGTACAGGAATCTTCATGCATCCTCTGTTTATATCGGTAATTTGACAAAGCAACGCTCGGATCCAATTTCTATGTTCAGTTGGATATTATCAATTCGAAGTTCCATATTTTTGGGTCATAATCAGTATATCAGTAAATCAGAGATTTCAAATCTCAAATTGAGAGTTCATCATTAACCAATAATGAATATGATGGATCTTTGGTGTAATAAACTCTGAATTCATCTATCTTAAACTTCTCACTACAGGGTAGTGAAATGAATATTTTTTACTAACAAACTAAATTTTGGTAAATAGTAAACATATGTAAGTGATCTAATATTGACAAAATTAGATTTTACTAATTTAAATAATTGAATACAAAAAATAAAAATAAAAGTTCGATCATACATTAATTACTCCAAATCATAGGGTTCATACCAACTTAAATATGTATCTATGCTTTCAAGTTCCACAGGTCTTTCATGAGTCGTTTGATGGGAATTTATGGATGAAACATCGATTAAAGAACCATCATAGCAAGATGCTAATTGTTGCTCCTGTGAAGTATCTTTGACAGTGAAGTCCAGAATTTGTGCATCGTTATTGTTACCATTTGTATTGCGCAAAGAAATATTGTTGCAAGTGTGCTCATGGAAACAAGTGACTTTGTACATGGGTGAATCATCATCAGTCAATTGTTGCACCTGTTTGGTTGCTTTGCAACTTAGCTCGACGTGATATGTACACCTGTAGTAAGACCTGCATATTTGTTTTCACACGAGAATTATTGGAAGGGTCCTTCGGACAAAACTAGTGATTTTTTATATATCTAAAAAAATAGTAAAACAATTCTAAAAAATATAGTATTTGGGTTCATGCATATTTTGATATGAAGAATACGATGAACAATTGAGATTGATTGTTTGGACTTTCAAAATGAAGATATAAGTCCATATTACGGAACAAAGTGCACCATGCATTTTACCGTAGCCTCAAACACTGATAATTATTTTTTATTACCAGCTATAAAAGAAGATACCATCTGTAAAAGCATGTGGGGCTTGATTATTTTTTCATTAAACGGTTCTCTAGGGGCAGTCTTGTCAAGTTAAAAGCATATGGTGCTGTATTAGGATTAATTTAAGAAGGTAATGGATACCATCTGTAATAATTTTATTAATTCTCTTGCATACCCTTCAATAACTTTAAAATTACGTATAACACCCTCCCCCACCCCCTCAAATCTATAATAACATATTTATGCTTCTACATTATTATAACACACATATTTATCCAATTTATTGAGAACTAAGATTAATCATGTGTAATATTTAAAAAAATATAATTAATCACGTAACTAATAATACGTAGGCTAGTTTACCCCTTCCTCTTCTTGATTGCATGTATTATACGATATTGGTTACCAGTGACCATTGAAAGCACCGTGGAAACTGGAAAGAGAAGTACTATTTTACGATTAGGAAGTATTGGCCTTCAAGAAAGACGGCTTTCTCTATGGTAAGCTTGCTATAGTTGCTCTTCTTAAGGAAGGCTAATGGTGAATGCCACATATAGCCTTCTACTTGCCGCTCTACCTATTTGGACAAGATATAATCTTAATGGTGGAATGTTTTCTGGTTGCTTGATTCAGAAAATCATGTGTTATGAAAAAGAAGAAAAACAAGCATTTTGGGCCTTTTCCATTTGGAGTAGTTTGGAGATGTGCTTTAGACCTTTCTTTCTTAGAAGAGTACCACTTAATTAAGGAACCAAACAACTCCAGAGAGGTAACCAATGGTTTTTGAGTTCGAACCCTCGGCTGTGGTGGTAGACCAGCCTAGAGTTGAGATCGGTGGTAATAAGTAATAGTAAAGTGTTGCATTGAAGAAGCAGTTCTTTTAACAACATGTTAAGTCAGGTAGATAGGCAAAAGACACTGCATAGTTGAAAAAGAAAGCACAGTTTGCTGGACAGACACAAACCAGGAAGGCTTATTAATAATTATCTTATTAATTGTTACTAATTATAATGAGTAAAATGAGTATTGGGTATATTTGATTTATGTAAAATTTGTATTGGAAATTATGTGAGTTATTATAATTTAGAAGCATACAAATATTATTGTAGATTTTGTAGGGGGGAATACAAAATTTTATAATTATTGAAGGGTATATATAAAATTCTCCCTTTTTGATAAATTTGTGTCTGGTGACATTTCTCCCATATTATTAAGTTGGCTGTAATTTTGAATGATTGCTGCCAACATTACATTATTTTTAACTTATCATTAGATAGGGACGCATCATAGTCTTATTTTATTTCCAAATGTAGCAAAATTTTATGTGTCAGAGTTATCAAACTTGAAAAAAAAATCCAACAAGGGGAAATAAAATAAAGGCCAATTAATGGCTCCCACTAACCAACATATATTTAACAAGTGGGCATTTTTTAAATTAAGCAACATATGTTATATATTATGCATATTCCAATCTTTCTCCGACTAGTATGATTGGCCAATAATAGGGTTGTTTATTTTAAATTCACAAATATAACATCCAATTCCATGAATGTGTTTATATATATGAAAAAACTTGGTATTAATAGAAAGATATTTATGCAAGTTTAGCTTAAAAAAATTTCTACCAGAAATGCTATGAATTTTATTACACTGGTGTCCACTTGTATAAAGATGAATGGCATCTACTGTGCTGGAAGCAGATCTAACGTTATAATCGTTACATTAATTAATTCACAACGGAGATATTATTATATTCATGTGGTCCACTCTTATTTGGGAAGACTTGACCTTAATTAATTGTTTTTTTTTCCCATGAAACGGAGCACCGAAATGGCAAATTCTAGGTTAATTTGTGAGTGAAGTATTTTCAAGGACATCCATACAACACAATAAATTTCTTTTCAGTACAAAAAAAAAGGATCGAGTATGGCCCCATAAAGCTTGGTGGACTAATTATGTGAAATGCCAGAAATCGGCTCTGAAATTGCACTTCTAATTCTTTGATATGAAACCATTAAACCACAACATATTTTTCCATTGATATTTGTCATACAGTTAAAAGAATTACCTTGGAAATCTGCTGTTAAGAATCTTTTTCTCCCCATATTTTCTCCATAGATACCCATCATGATATGGTGCCATTGTTAGTGTTGTACTTGAACTACGAATAGTCCTATGATTTTTCACGAAGAATAAATGAGTACCGAAAGAAGGAAAAGAAAAATATTGCGTTTAAGAGATGGATGAAATGGGTATTCAGCACTCAGAAGAAAAACAACTAACCGAGGTAAAAGGAAATAAATGAAATGAATCTTTGAAGGCAAAAAGGAAGAAATGTAACTTGAGAAAAGAACTCACTTGGTACTACGATAAACTTGCAAACTATCACCACCGTCAACTCTATTAGAAGACGAAATGGAAATCATTTTTTCCCGGTGATCTGAGACGGAGTTGTCGCTATTGCCATAAGATGGGACCTTACTGGAGCTAACGAGCGAAGAAAGAGAGAATCTGAAATGATGAGAGGACTTTACTGCATGGTTTATCTTGTTGAGAAGATGTGTAACGCTGACTTTTTTCTCCCGTTCAGTTTCCGTTTTTAGCTCCATTGAAGATGTTTTAAGGAGATTTTTAAGATTCATGTCATATCTAAGAGAAATTTGAATATGAAATAAGCTCTATATGAAACACTGCAAGTGGGCGTCAAGTTGGTTGTTTTAGATTGTGTATTATTATTTAATTTGTTGTCTCTTCTTTCATTTGTAGGGTTGGTATTAATTTTTCTCACGTCCTCTCACGAGACTTGAAGACACAAGAGTGCTTATAGTAATATATCTACTATAGTTGCCTGTTAGAGAAATAAGATTCCAGTTTTAGGCCTATCCATTTGGGAAAGAAAACTGCTATTTTGAGAACTGAACTTTGGTTGTACATCAAAAAAATTTGGGAGAAATATATGAGTAGAACTAAGGTGTTTTTAAGTTTGCCAAGTCTCTTTGTGAACTCAACTCCAAAATCTGTTGAATTGGTTTCAAACGATGAATCAAAAACGTTGAAATTCTTCTAAGTTATGAGTGATGCATCTATATGTGTTAAAGTTTCAAATTAATTTGGTACAAAGTGAAGTGGTCAAAGGAGAAGTTCATAAATTAATTTTAATGCATTCATTTTTTGGGTGACTTTTAACCAATAGACTCTATACAAAATAAATTTAAAGTTTTGAAGTTTTTGCATGTAGACGCATCACTCGTAAGGTACAAGAATTTTAGTGGTTTGGATTCGTCGTTTGAATCCAATCGGATAGGTTTTTGAGTTGAGCTCACAAAGAAGCTTGGTGAATTTTGGAACATCCTAGTTCTACTCGAAATATATAGCATGGGTAAGAGAAATGTTAATTTATTCTTCTAATGGATCGTTTTATGGTTTATTTCTATACTTGTGGCGCATAAATAGTGACAGTGTATGTCCCGCATAAGAAAAAATAAACCACTTGCCATTATATTCAGCCAAATAGAAGACCGAACAATTCTTTTAAACATGCTACATATTTTTATTTTTGTTTATAAAAGACCAAAATTTTTATTTATAAAATATTAAAAAAAAGGATCATAATAACTGTCTCGCGCACTATCCTTGCATCAAAACTATCTCCAGCACTGATTTTTTTTTTCTAAAGAATTAATGACTATGCACGTAAGTATTTATATCTATGCACGAAAGTATTTATCTCAATAAGGTTAACAATTTTTATATAAATAATTGTTTCTCCAACTATATGAGGACCACTCAAATTATATGGGGATGAAACATCAAATTTTTAGAGGTCAATTTTTTTCGCTCAATTTTTTCTACATTTATGATGATTTATGAGAAATTTTGAGTATCTAAAACCTTGAACGTCTTCTACGCAATTTTTTTTTCAAATGAGATCCATGATGACGAACTTTCGGATTCATTCTCACACAAGTATTTAAATCTTGTCATGCAAGTATTTATACCTATACTTGCAAGTATTTTTTACCTATGACATTGGATGAAGTATTTTAAGTATTATATGTACTTATACCTATGCACTGAAATATTTATAACTATGTGATCAACTATTTTTGTTAGAGAAAGGTTGACACAGAGACGATTAGAAAATGTTGATGTGGGATGCAGGGTCCCTATTACCTTATTAGAGAAAGGTTGAGAAGAAAATCATTACGGAACTGAAAAAAAGTGGTCATATCAAATTACACATGTAAGTATTAATATCTTACTTTGCAAGTATTAATATGTTATTTTCTAAATATTTATATCTATGATCATAGGTTGAAGCGAGACCAAGTGCAAGAATTAAGAAATGAGGGTCATATAATTAGTGGGTACTATAGTACAATCTTTCATAATTTTAACTGTGGGGATAGAGGGGGACAAGAGTGTGGGGATTCATATAATTATTCAAAAAAAAAAAAACATCACTTTTTTCTGGAGAATTTCATATATATCACGTCTATCAATTCAATGAGCATACCCTATTTTTTCCCCTTACCCTCCACATTAATTTATGTTAAAAAAATTTAGTATCCGCCGATTCAAGTAGCGGACTCAATATTTGGTCAGCCAATTGAATTGGCGGACGTGATAGATTTTTCATTCTCCAGTAACAGTGGTTAATTAGTTTTTTTTTTTTTGGAATATGGTATAAAAAAAAAATTCGGTGTAAAAGACTGGGGAATCATATTAAACCTGTGCAGGCTCTGATTGTGCATTGTTCCGTTCACCCAATTCATCTTGAATTTCATCTATGGCCCTTTTAAGGCCCACACTTCCTTGAGCATTCACTTCTCGAATCTTTATTCCCTGGTATTTAGAGAAGGGCTGCCAACCCATGGGCCCTTGTAGGCATGTTAATGTTTGCTAATTCCGGCCAATTTTGTGCAGATAAGATCATTTCTAATTAGTGCCAGTTTTGCCATGTCCATGCAACCAGTGAGTTCATGTCCCAACCCCCACAAAATAAGCAGATTCTACCCACCTTTTCATAAATCAGGTATAGGGTTACATCACAAAGGGAGGGGTATTTCATACGGATTTTGTCCTTGACAAAAAAAATCTAGAGTGACAGCATTTTAATCATAAAAAAGTGTTGAACATTTATGAATCTGTTTATTTGTTCTGACAGCCGGGAGTGACGCCAAATTTGGTCCCAAATTTCTAGTCTCTGCTGGTGACGGGTTTTGAAATGGTTTAGTGGAATTAGAAACAATGTTGTAAGAGGAGGGTTAGGTTGCTCTGATACCACTTGACGACAGCATGTCCCAAACTCTACTCTGCATGTACAAGTTTTATTTGATTTAGTGAGATATTGAACAATTTAAGAGGAGAATCAAGACAAGAAAAGAAAAATCACAAGAGAGAAGAAATAAAGATTTCATATATTAATCAAAGTCTTAAGAAAAAGATAACATGTCATCTTTTCTTATAATACATTCATCACATAGAAAAACTAAAGTCTAACTTAGAAACTAACAACACATAATGACTAACTCTTGAAAACTCTAATATAATTAAAACAACATAGAAAATATAAATAGTCAAACCTTGAAAATAGGAACATAATTAAGGTTCATTGAAAACACAACATAATTAAATTATGCAATTAATCATCATAGGACATGATGAACTAGTGGGACCCGTGGGCCCCCTTTTTTGAGACTTGTGCCTAGTCATTCAAGGAGATTGAAGAACAATTAATCCATATTGACACCGAGTTCGAATTCGAGTCCGGGTTTGAATCCAAGCCGTAATTTTGGTTTTTGTCAGGGAGCCAATCGGTTTAGTAAGTAACATGGTCCGCCATGAGCTAAAATATAGAGTTACATTCCTTAGTTCTAACTTGTTTAACCTCCTAATTATCTTGCAGCTCTATCAAATAAACTCCCCTTGCGACTTGTCTGAAAACAGATGCCGGGTTGATTCCCTATACACATCTCAAATGCTTGTCGAACTGGGAGTCAAAGACCAACGTCCAATCAGTGAACACACTTGTAACCAGACATAGGTCCTAGTTCCTGGGCGGGGTTTCTGTTGAGAAATAAACATTAAATGTCTCAAAAGATCCTCATCATTGGCTAATTTGGAAAGGAATCATCCAGCACACAATTAACAGCTAGCAAGAAAATTTAGTTCATAGATTAATCTTTAGATTTAGCAAATTCAGAATCATGTAAAATAGGAAATACACCAAAATCCAGAATCATGTAAAATAGGAAATACACCAACGGCTAATACAACTTAGCTTATATATGCACGTGTACAGAACCATTGTAAAGATATAACAATTTTCAATAAAAATTCATTCTTCAATTCTTTCTGTGAAAATATCATGGTATAAGAGCAAAGCTGAAAGCCTTGTAATTTCAAAAATTGTCAACAAAAATAAGGTTGCAATTGCAGCGTGACACCAGTAATGACAAAAGTCTTCAGTGGGCACCATTCACACACTTGAGCTTGTTAGGGTTAGAAATTTTAAAGTTATGGGAATAAGGACTTGAAATTACAGAAGTGCTGCTCTATGAAATGGGCAAAGTTTGGGTTTATTTGCCAAAATGGCCTTCCTGGGACATTAATTTATATTTTTAAAGCTGCCAGGGGCCTGCAAGTGATAATCCAGGGGCAGCACTTCAAAGGGTAGAATTTTCTGGGGTCCTGTGCTCATATGCGCCTTCAATCATCCTCATATCTGTCAAGCTTCATGTCCGATCAAGTTCAAACGGCACATAGTATGTCAAGCTTTGTGTGATATCGGATCTGACTGAACATAGTTGTTGGGTCGCAGACAGGAGGGTCCCACCCTGTTAAAGACATTTCAAACAGTTGGCACAAGGATTTATCTCGCCCGTTTGAAGATCTGTGCGGCTTTCAAACAATATTTTTGCGCCGAGATCACGCGGCCGGAAGTGCTTAAGAGGACAATTATGTTGGAATACAAGTTATTATCTTAAAACTGTGTGACCACATTCAGAGGACTCACATGTGCATATTTCTACAAACTTATGATTTTCTACATGCTTGATTTTGTTTCTTTTTATCAAAATATTTTCCATCTCATATACCTCATGCTTAAAACTTGTCCAAAATTATGGAAGCTCAGAATTCAGTTAAGTTTTAAATTTTGTGTATATCAGTTCTTGATAATTATGCAGTTCTCATTTCTGTTGGGTAGGATTCAATAATTACGTAAACATTTTTTGTATACTTTTCCAACTTTTTACTTTTCTTTTCTCTTTCAAGCTAATTATGTTTCTGTTTGGTTTTCTTGTTTTTTCTTAAGGGAGAGTTTTGAATTGCAATCCTCATGACTTGAACATAAATATTTAATTTAATATCTAAAACTTAAGCACTTAATTCTGATGTATATCGTAAAATCCTACTAAATAATTGAGGTAGAGATGGCCTTATATATTAGTTATCTATGTTAGTTTAGTCGAGGAGGATTTTATGTAATTAAATCTTCATATTTGATTTGTTAAAAGGTGATAAGAAAATTAACTCCAGTCATTTAATTAGTCATGTTATTAAATTACCTAAATTTGAAGTCGGCAATTAAAACGTGATTGCATGATTATTGTATTTGGTTCTTATTTTTATTGACATGCCAGCAAGGCAAAATGCTACCTGCCCCAAAAGATATGATAAATAAATTGAATTAAAATATTAACTCGATCCCATCATTCTCTATATAAGTGAAACTACCTAGTTCTTGCCAATTAAGATACAAAAGTAAAAGAGCCAAGAAATATTAGCTAGTTCCTCTCCAAATCAATTTCAATATCTCTCCTCTAGTTCTCTTCATAACTGCAATAAATGGTACAAGTGCCACTTTTGAAAAAAAATTTGCCTGTATATTTTTTATTCCTTTCTCTTACGCATGCCTTGGTTTAGGACCCGGCTACAAAGACAACAGTTGATGCAACTCCAGATGTAGCTGCTTCAAATCCTCCGGCCGCTCCTATCGCTGCGCAGGTTGGTTCTCATTTCAGTTAATAGTTTCATTGCATTGATAATGATACGTTTGTGATCACTTACCTGTTTGATTTTTCGTCCTTTGTTTTGACCAGCCTAACACTACTGCTGCTGCTGATGCACCTGCATCCCAAGTTACTGTGGTATCACCGATAAATAATATTTACTTAGCTGTCTCATTAATTTGACAAACACAAATCTTTATCAGTTATCTGCTTCATGACAAAACACATACTAAATTTTTCCATCTTTCCTTTGCAGACGACGAGGGACGTCCTGCCAGCTTATACTGTATGACATACTAAATGTTTCCATGTTTCATGAGATGTCTTCAGATTTTTTTATAATCAGTAGCTGCATATCTAAGTCTATGTGTTGTTTCTCTGTCGTCTTATGCAACAAGGAATAGTGGTATCGCAATTAAAAGTCCATCTAATGGATTATTATCCTCTGCTTGCTGTGTTTCATGATTTTGTTTCAATCTGTATCGAGTGATTCTGTTGTAATCATGTGTCCATTGGATTTGAAATACCCTTTTATTTAAGGTTGGTGGCTTTAAATTCGTACTAACAATTTTATTGATAAAAAAATTATTTAGAATACTTCGAATGACTCTCAATTCTATATATAAGCCACCCTATTTTTCTATTCGTACAAATTTATACTCTTATTCTTACTATTGTCACTATTCTTCTAATCAACCTATTCCCTTATACCCCTCTCTCCCAATGACCGGATCTCCTCTTATCCGACCACCGCTAGATGTTCTCCAATCAAGATAGGAGTAAAGATTCTGTGCTTTGATCTCCGACTTCCAAGCTCCGAGGATTCCGCGCTCACAACCACTTTTCTCCCTTCCGTCTACCTCACTCTCTTCTCTGCTTGAGGAGGTAGAAATGAGAAAAGAGGGTGTATTGTTGTGTAGAGAAGGGGTGGGAGGGGCGGTTGTGGGGGGGGGGAGGTATATTGATTGTAAAAATAAAATATGATTAATCATCTCTAAAGAAAAATGTACATAATAGGATCATTTCTGGCATATTAATAACCATGATGGTAAGTGGGCAACATTGTAACCACATACTCGTAGGAGCAATAAGGAGAAATATTGTTGAAGTTTTCTCAAATACTAATTAAATCCCGCTAACATGTGTTCACATTCTAAATGTGACACAATATTCAAAGAGTAGTTCCAAACCGGAGACTATCCAAAATTGATCACTATTGGATTAATTTTGAATGAGCATGGACCTAAAAGCATATGAATAGGTCGGTTATTGGACAAAAATACACTAATTATTTACATTTTCATCTTAACAAATCAAGCATGCATGCATTAATCAAATCCTAAACCCTAAATAAGCAATAACAAGTAATTAACAGAAAATTAAAGAAAGAAAAGAGAAGTATTACTAACCTTAGCAAGATAGAGAGGAGAAAATCACAACTAATTCAGCAATCTCAGATCCCAGCTGTGCAAAAATCAGACTTTAGCCAATACATAGGAAAAGAGAGAAATATTGGATCAAAACGGCACTAGAAGAGTAGGTCTTTTATTTAATTAAAACCCTACAAACCCCTTTTTAAACGTTTAACTATCAATCTGTGTAGCTCTCTCAATATTTAGACACGGCTATTTAAATAAAAAAAAGCAGTGTACACTACCCCATCCTACACGGATATTTCATTAAATATCCGTGTAGCTCTCTAAACATTCCTATATTGATATTTAATGAAAAATCCGTGTACAATTTCTTCATTTCCACATGTTTTTTTTTCAAATAATTATACACTGATTCTTCAATAAATATCCGTGTAGGATTATGACAGATATTTTGGGCTTTTGAAAAATCTTATTTGGTACACGGTTTTTATATAAAATAGAAAAATTTGTGTACAATGTGCAGTGTAGGATGACCCTTTCTGTAGTAGTGAAACATTAATTGTTGAGAGAATAATGTTGGGAATACATCTTAATTGTTATTTTTATCTTCAGGAAAAAAAATTGTATTTGGTTGGATCCACGTAATTAAGAACACGTGAAGACAAAAGGAAACAAAACTTAAAAAAAGAAGCCAACTGCCAACTACTAATGATTGAAAATGTTTTCAGACCCAAATATGCATTGCAGAAATTAATTAAATTAACTCTTGTAATTAGACTAATTAAGCATCAATTTTTCTTATCTGCATAAAAGTCCACAATGGTTAATTACTTTATTATTACACCATTGCTTCCATCAATATTATTACACGTATTTACTTTATTAATAACACGTGAAGACAAATGTCGCCGTTGCTTCCATCAATATTACAATTATTCACCAATTCCTTTTCATCTTTCTTTTAATATTACAACTCTTACTTTTGAAGTATATTTAATTTTATTTACTTTATTATTACATGCTTTAAAAGAACCGGAAATATGAAGGCATAACATTAATTAATACAATAGTATATATACTGCATGATTAAGAAATGTATCCAAATTAAAGAAATGTAGCATTGTCAGTACGATTTCTTAGATAATTTGACTAATGAATTAAATACCTCCAAATGAGCAGTTGGCAGTGCGCCATAAACTAAATATTAAGTGATCAACTAAATTAATGAAACAAAACAAGATGAATACATCTCATATCTGCCTTAAATTATTCCCTCCATCACTCCATTGAATGCTTAGCTTCTTGCATCTCGGATCTTTTGTAATGGAGCACGCGTGCAGAAGCGTACAAATAAGTGGATTCTAAAAGGGTTATTTAAAAATATGGAAGTAATTTTGAAATTTTAAAATGGTAAACTTTGCAATTTTTCTATGGATAAATATAATATAATGTATTTTAGAAATAGACATTGGTAATTTTATGATTTTTAAAATATATATGAAAATTGCACCTTCATTTTATTTTCTCTTTTGAAATCTAGGTCTCTCTATCTTATAGGCCTTTTGATATAATGCATAGTTCGATGTTAACACATTAGGACCTAAAAGCACATTAATAAGTCGGTTATTGGACAAAAATACACTAATTATTTGCATTCTCATGTTAACAAATCAAGCATGCATGCATGCATTAATCAAACCCAAAACTCTAAATAAGCAATAACTAGTAATTAAAAAAAAAATTACAGAAAGAAAAGAGAAGTATTACTAACCTTCGCAAAATAGAGAGGAGAAAATCACAACTAATTTAGCAATCTCAGATTCCAGCCGCGTAGAAATCAGACTTTAGCCAATACATAGGTCAGAGAGAAATATTGGATCAAAATGGCACTAGGAGAGAAGGTCTTTTATTTAATTAAAACCCTACAAACCCCTTTCTACACGTTTAACTATGAATATGTGTAGCTCTCTCAATATTTATACACGGCTATTTAAATAAAAAAACCAGTGTACAGTACCCAATCCTATACGGATATTTCATTAAATATCTGTGTAGCTCTCTCACTAGTGGAAAATACACTTTCAGTGTCGCCCTAATAGTATCGGTTCTTTGAAACAAGCGATACAAAATACATTCTGTATCGGTTAATAATAAAAAAAACGATACAAAATAAATTTAGTATCGGTTCTAATAAAACTGCGACACAAAAGGGGCAAATTTGTATCGGTTCCCCGCTACTTAACCGATACAAACTTTTTGTGTCGGTTCCTAATACAGAACCGACACAAATACTACCCTTTTTGTGTCGGTTGTAATTTAGGGTTTAGCGTTGGATTCTCCTTTTCTCTCCTCCAGCGGCGCATCTCGATCCCTTCTAATTTCTAAATCTGAAATATCTCTCTTCCTCTTTCCTCTTTGGCTCTCTTCCTCCGCTGCTTAAAATCTGAAATCTGAAATCTCTCTTCCTCTTTGGCTCTCTCTCCGCAAGCGTCTCTCCCCCTTCCTCTTTGGCTCAATGGCTCTCTTCTAGCTCTTCTCTTTGGCTCTCTTTGGTGATTCGGTCCTTCCTTTTTGGCTCTCTTTTTTTCTTTAGTGACTGAGTAGACCTCCTCTTCTCTCCTCTAGCGCTACACCCTCTGATCGACTCGCCATTCTAGCGCTACACAATCTACACCCTCCGACTCGCCACTCGCACACCCCAGTTCCAAACGGCAAGAGTCAGAGACCCACCTCGCGCGCCCCAGTTCTAGTCGCACCATTGACTACTTTAGGTAAAATCGGACTCATTATTTAGCTAATTTCAGAAAGAAAACTTTGTTTTTTTTTTTTTTTTAAGGTTAAAGCAAACCTTTTAGTTTGTAAAGAGTTGGTTGAACCTGTTTTAATTTATGTGTTAATTTGCAGAACTTGTTTTAATTTCAGTATATCTAAAGGTGGGCCAAATTATATTTCGAAACCTATTTTTAATATGTGACATGAGGATTTTAAGTGATTGTCGAATTTCTGTTTTAATTTATGTTTTTTAATATTTCAAAACCTTTAGGTTTAGGACAGTTTGACTTCAAGTGATTGTCGAATTTGGGTCATCACGGCTCAGGTCGGGTTTCAACTTGGATTTAGGTCGGTTTGAAATACTTACAGCAGCATCTATACAGGGATATGAAGTATTAAAGATAATTTGTTTCAAAAGTGAAAAATATGTTTCAAAATTGTTTCATATCTTCTATCTTATTTAAATTCCTAGTGTACGGTGTAAGGACAATAATTTTGAAACTCATATCGGTGATGGTTTCCAATCTCAACGGATCCGCATCCAAGTCGGCCTTTAGTCTGTGGTGGTTGTGTTTTAGATGATTATAGAAGTTCCCTTACAAAGGATACGGTTGAGATGTTAGTTTGTGGGGGCGATTGGATTAGAGCAAGCACAAAAGCCGAATTGCAGACTTTACAAGTGAGTTCTACTTTTTTTTAATTTCAGTTTCTACTTAATCAATGTGTAACATATTGAATTTTTAAATTTCAGCAAGTCGCAAATGTGGAGGAGAGTTTGGAAATTCAGTTTCCAATGGCAATGAATAATCTTAGTATTAATTGATCTCGAGTTCTCGACCCTTACAATTTACAAGTGAGTTGAATACTTTTAATTTTTTTTATATATAGAAGATGAGAAATACTTGTCAGATAAAGTAGATTTGTAAGTATTATGAGCATGGGTCTGATATATATATCGTATTATTTTATCATAAGTATGCTCATATGAGTATATGACAGCCATCAGTAGTTCATGCTCATACTTGTCAGAACACAATTATATGTTAAGATACATTTTTTTTAATATGATCTAATGTACTAGAGTATATGACAACCATGGTAGTTCATCTCGTTTGATTACTATATGGGTGATATACGTCACTAAAATTACAATTCTTAGGTCTTTATCATCTGTTGATTACTTGTGAAACGCGATTTGTAACTATTGTCGACAATTCATGCTTTTCTGCAGATGTTTTTGTTGTTTTGGTGGTTCTCATGGCATATTGTGTCTAGTGTCTACTATCTAAGCTAGCTTTTACATAGATGTATTTATTTTTTTTTTTTTTCTTAGTTGTTTTGTTTTTTTTGGGCTTGGATGTTGGCAACTTGGCATGTTGCATGTTGGTTGATTCTAATTAATTACTATGTTATGAAACTTTGTTTGACTGTTGGCAACTTGGCATGTTGACTTGAAAGTTTGTATGAACTTCTAAATTAATTGCTATGTTATGAAAGTTTGTTTGGTTGTTGGCATGTTGGCTAGAATGTTTGTAATATTAACTATGTGTAAATTTGGTTGTATGAATTTGTATGAAATTATGTGAATTTTTGTTATTTTGTATGGATTTTTATATTTAAATGTGTTTGTAATAAAGTAATTGCTATGTTCTGTATGAATCCTATTAGAATTGATGAATTCTATTATAATTGATGGGCTTGGATTAATGGGCTTTCTTATTTAATATTTAGTGTTGGCTCTTAATCAATACCCGATACAAAAATAAAAATTAGTGTCGGTTCTTACATAATAACCGATACAAAAGTATATTTAGTATCGGTTCTGAGTTAATAACCGATACAAATAAGTTATAATTTTTTTTTTAGGATCGGAAATTCGAACTTTGTGTCGGTTCCACTTGATAACTGATGCTAATTGTTGGATTCTGTATCGGTTATATAACCCACACTGATTAGTCCCGGAATTTGTGTCGCCTGGATCAGTGTCGCCCCTATGTCCGACACTAATATGCCTTCATAACCGACACTAATAGTACTTTTTCCACTAGTGTCTAAACATTCCTCTATTGATATTTAATGAAAAATCCGTGTACAATTTCTTCATTTCCACATGGTTTTTTTTTCAAATAATTGTACACTGATTCTTCAATAAATATCCGTGTAGGATTATGACAGATATTTTGGACTTTTGAAAAATCTTATTTGGTACACGATTTTTATAGAAAATAGAAAAATTTGTGTACAATGTGTAGTGTAGGATGACCCTTTTTGTAGTAGTGAAACATTAATTGTTGAGAGGATAATGTTGGGAATACATCTTAATTGTTATTTTTATCTTCAGGAAAAAAAAAATTGTATTTGGTTGGATCCACGTAATTAAGAACACGTGAAGACAAAAGGAAACAAAACTTAAAAAAAGAACACGTGAAGACAAAAGGAAACAAAACTTAAAAAAAGAAGCCAACTGCCAACTACTAATGATTGAAAATGTTTTCAGAACCAAATGTGCATTGCAGAAATTAATTAAATTTACTCTTGTAATAGACTAATTAAGCATCAATTTTTCTTATCTGCATAAAAGTCTACAATGGTTAATTACTTAATTATTACACCGTTGCTTCCATCAATATTATTACACGTATTTACTTTATTAATAACACGTGAAGACAAATGTCGCCGTTGCTTCCATCATTAATATTAGAATTATACACCAATTCCTTTTCATCTTTCTTTTAATATTATAACTCTTACTTTTGAAGTATATTTAATTTTATTTACTTTATTATTGCATGCTTTAAAAGAACCGTAAATATGAAGGCATAACATTAATTAATACAATTAATTGTATATATACAGCAAGATTAAGAAATGTAGCATTGTCAGTGCGATTTCTTTGATATATAATTTGACTAATGAATTAAATACCTCCAAATGAGCAGTTGGCAGTGCGCCATAAACTAAATATTAAGTGATCAACTAAATTAATGAAACAAAACAAGATGAATACATCTCATATCTGCCTTAAATTATTCCTTCCATCACTCCATTGAATACTTAGCTTCTTGCATCTCGGATCTTTTGTAACGGAGCACGCGTGCAGAAGCGTACAAATAACTGGATTCTAAAAGGGTTATTTAAAAATATGGAAGTAGTTTTGAAATTTTAAAATGGTAGACTTTGCAATTTTTATATGGATAAATATAATATAATGTATTTTAGAAATAGACATACGTAATTTTATGATTTTGGAAATATATATGAAAATTGCTCCTTAATTTTATTTTCTCTTTTGAAATCTAGGTCTCTCTATCTTAGGGCTGGAAGAGACCTTAGATTATTAAATAACATCAGAAAAAAATCTTTATCAATTAGAAGACCTACCTTGCATTCTTCCAAGGCGGCTCTGACACATTATAGAAACATGAATTCTCCACTGTTAATCAATTGGTTTCTGTTTGATTGATCAATTGGTCTCAAAGGCGGCGTTAAATTACTGATATAAATGTCCAATCAATCGTCGTTATCAGATCCAAGGTATAATTAAGATTAGGTTACTGGTCTCTGTTTCGTGGTAAAGTATACATCTCCAATGAAACACAATATATCCACCCATATATTATCCTTATTAATTAATTCGATTAAAGGGTACGAGTGTGTGTCCCCTTAAATACCTAAGGGTGCAATAATAAACAGACTGATAAGATAACAAAACATGCTTTCAAGAACAATCTTGTGTCTGTTTGGGATATTCTACTTCAAACATATATAATTTGTATCTCAAAATTTACCAACAATTAATAATTTCGTTCAACAGGAGAGGAGCGTAATCCTAAAAGATAGACTCCACATTCTCCTACATAGACCGAATAAAGAAATCAGTTTAACTGCATGTTTTCAAAATAAGTTCAGTATTATTCTTTAAATTTTTAACAAGAATATTTTTGTATTTTGATATAATAGAAGTCATGAAAAAAATGAGACCTCCACCTACGGCTACGCCCATAAAACACAATCTTATGAATATTTTCGAACATTTGAAAGGAACAGTCTTTGTCATAATCCATATAACATATTTTCGATAAGTTAATTAAACATCATTTCTATTAATATTATATTTAAGAATTTCCTTAGTTTTCGTGATAATTATTCAGAAAACATTCTTTTCTCTTATTTATTTTTTAGGACACCATTAATCTTTTTCTCTTTAATTTTACTGTTGGACTTAACTAATTGATCAAATGTAGTCATTTCTCCAAACAATGATATATTATAAATTATAAATTTGATCTCTCAAATTTACTTTTTTTAGTTTCTTACTTTTTATTATCATTATCGACAAAAAAATATGCAAAAATCCTAATTGTCTCCGATAATTTATATGCAAATCTCTAAATTCGGCCAAAATTGATCATTAATTCAAGCCTATCAGCTAGATGTTCTGTTAGGACACTGAAAGATAAAATTTCAACTAGGACCAAACCGAGCTTTATTTTAAAAATACCATTATTGCTTGTTTTATATTTTGAATCCAATCTGTCTTCTTATTGAAATAAGATTATCTGTAAATCCGACATTTTTTTTCTAGTTTTAACATTAAATTTAAACATAAAGTAGCTCACAGGGATAAGATTCTTGAACCACTTATATATGCGGCTTAAGGTTAAGAATACAGGCTGCACAATATGATAGATTAGATCCATGCCACTCTTATTTCATAATAGATTAAACTTAGTATAAAAAGTGGTAGTCACATGATGGTTGATCAATGGTATTTAAATTCAATTAAATTTATATACGACCTACAGCTACCTGCATTATGCAAAACATTTTGTTTGAGCAATCATTGAATTAGTTGTCACTGTTCACTAGGATAGAAAACGCAACTACACACAGTTTGTAAAGTTAATGACACATGGTTACACGATCATGTTAGCGAGCATCTTGTATAAATAGATGGACACATTGGACACGGTTTCTGAATTGTGTCTATATAGTACTAATAGGCACGGTTAATAGAAGTGAACCGTGTCAGGTCCCATAAAAAAAGGTGCTGAAAATAGTGATTTCTACATGGTTTCTAAAAGACATCCATGTTTGATTTTGAAAACCATACATAGTTTGTTGTTTTGAACCATGTATGTTTTTTTTTTAACATTTTTTTATTGGCTATCACCCATATTTACTTGCCATACAATATTAGACATATAATTCAACAAATATTCAACATGGCATTTATAAATCAATCTTGTTTATTCAACATTCAACCAATAAAAAACTGATAGACATCCATAATTCAACAAATACCCATCATAAATACATATACATATATATTCTACAAATATTACAACACTTAGCATGCATGTTTGTGCAAATATTCAACATATATAAATTAAATATACAATATTACAATGCATAGTTCAATATTACATCAAGAGAACCTCTGAGAGCTACTAACTGAAAACAAAAATTCAAAACCCTAACATGCTCCAGTGATTAAGAATTGCTATTGGCTTCATCATTCCCTGTCATAATTTGTTAAGTACATTCAGATCATGCAACAAACATAAATATATATAGACAGCAACTGCATTAAGAACATCACACGAAAATGTTATTTTTTTTTCGTAGCAGCCTTAAAACATCTTTATATTAATACATAAATATGCATCATCACGCAACAAACGCAGAAAAGCCAGTTTATGCATGTAATTATCCGTATTTGAATTTAGATCCATGTCAATTTAAGGTAGTGTGACAATACTTGATTAGTTTCTTATATATTGTTTTCAAGCCAAACCTAGTTTCTTTCTCAAGTCAAACCCAAATAAATCATAACTTAAAAACTTAACACACAAATTAAAAGATTACCCTCTTACAAATTGGAGTAGTGAGACTAGAATCCAAATTCTGCACCTCCTACCTCGCATCCTTCATTTTATCTCCAAGAGAAAGACGGAGACCAAATACAGAAAGACACAAACTTAAGGAAGAAATCCGTCGTATTGTGTCTTCCACAATTTGTCTTGGCCTCATACTTTGAATCCTTCTTGCTCACGAAAAAACCAGCTAATGAGTTTACAAAGAGGGAGACTAAATAAAAAAAAGGAGAAGAGACCAAGGAGTTAGAATTATTTGATTAAACATGGAGGTGTTAAAGATATGGCATAATTCGATAAGTTGCCAAAAATGTAAAAACCCAAACTTACTAATAATACATGGTTCAAACCAAAAACTGTGTATAGTGAAATTATGCAAATACGGGTGCTAATAAAATTATATACTTTTCAAAAATTGGACTGAAAAAACAAAAACCCTAATTCATAGGGATTTATACATAGTTATTTCTATAGAATCGTGTACAATATTTTTTTTTATAATCATATTTGCTAGCGAGTAAAGAATCATATAATGAATTTCATACAAATTAATTGGGGGGCTCGAACAAGTCAAGTTTAGGGACATTAAGGTCTTTTAGGTTTAGTTTGGGGATATTACAGTCTTGGTAGTCAAGTTAAAGGACATTGAGGTTGAGTTGTGTTGGTTTTGGTTCGGTAAGAGGGTTTTCGATCAGGCATATATGTAACCTGGGCTCTATTAGACTTGGTTTGAGTTTCACTAAAAGAAATTTGGGTATTTTACACTTTATTGGGCATGGGACAAATGCTTTCTATAGGGTTATGGATTGACTCCGGCTTGATTTGGGTTGATTTGGGATTTATTCAAATTAATGTCAATTAATAGGGAATTTAGTTGGACATCTGTTAATTTCGATTTGGATGTAAGTTTGTTCCAAATTGGTTTAGAAAGTGAGTAGGATTTTATTTAGGTAAATTTGGAATTGGTTTGAGCTTGTTAGGTAGGGTTTGAAATTTAAAAGTTATGGGAATAAGGACTTGAAATGACTTATTTGTGAAGTTATTGACTTGTTGAGGACCATTTTGTAAATTACACAACCACCCACTGATCCTCAACCACAACAACCCACCCTCAAACAAAATGGCAACCGTTCCAATGAAAGAGCACCTAGAACAATAGGATGGGCTTGTCGATAGGCTTGCCGTGGTTGAAGAAAAGTCACAAGCCCGATGAAAAAGACAACGTCAACACCTTGACAAGAAAAAATGAGACAAAATTGGAGGTCAAAGCTGATCTATTGCTGCCATCTAAACTTTTGTGTTCGACTAATGATAATGTTGTAAGGTCCAACTACAATGATCCATTATTGCAGTCGGGTTCCACAGCAAAGTCAGGGAGTTATGACAGTACACGAAAATTCTTCTAGAAGTTCTTCATGAGAAAGTTTTTCCTAAGAAAATCAGCAAGTTGTGACGGTATCCAAAAATTCTATTGTGACTATTCGGTTAGTTGGAAGGGTTGTTCACAGACCATACATATAGTAACAATACAAGATTCCAATAGTACACGAATCAGAGAAGTGTATTTGTTGTCACCAGGGTTGAACTCAAAAATATTTTTGTGTTTAACTTCCAAAAAGTCTATAAAGATAAGAGGAAGAAAACTCAAACTCGAGGCAGAAATACAAGATTGAGACCAAGCTGAAACAAATCCGGGGAGCCTGATGCGGTGCGCAAACAATGACCACACCCGATCCAATCCAATCAAGGAATGCGCGCTTTAATGGCATTGGATTTTATTAAATCTAATACTTTCATTGAATTAAAATTGTGTTGACTGTATGAATATTTGCAAGGCCGATCTTCAAGAATCTTGAAACTATGAGTCTTCATAATTAAATTGAATGCTTATCTAAGATTATGCATGCATGGGCGGACATCAAGAGTCAAGAAGCAATTAAGCAATTAAATAGTTTTTTAATACATGGGTTTTCTTGATTTACTAAAGTTTGAATTAATAGCATTTCTTATTTTACGAGAAGTTCTAATTCTTGTTTACTATAAATATGTATGGATTGTTACTGGAAAGGCAGCAAAGTTTTAATAGAAAAAGTTTGTTTGTTTGTGATATTTTGAGTTTATCATTTATTTTCTCCACTTTACTAATTAACTGCTAAGTAAGCTTAACGGGCAAGATTGTTACGGGACCGCTTTGTGTCAGGAGACAATTATCAGGATCCAAATTATAGAGGTTCTGGATTCAGTTAATTTTTTAATTTTGTGCAGTTCAGTTCATGTGCCAGCATGTTATAATTATGCAGTTCTCATTTCTGTTGGCTAGGGTTCAATAATTACTTAAACTTTTTTGCATACTTGTCCAACTTTTTACTTTTGTTTTCTCTCTCAAGATAGTTATGTTTCTGTTTGCTTTTCTTATTTTTTCTTAAGGGGGAGTTTTGAATTACAATCCTCACGACTTGAACAGAAATATTTAATTTAATGTCTAAAACTTAAGCACTCAGTTCTTATGTATAACGTAAAATCCTACTGGATAATTGAGGTAGAGATGGCTTTATATATTACCTATCTATGTTAGTTTATTAAGTTGAGGAGGATTATGTTATTAAATCTTCAGATTAATTTGATTTGGTATAAGGTGATAAGATAATTAACTCCAGTAATTTAATAGTCATGATATTAAATTACCTTAATTTAAAGCCAGCAAGTAGCTAGCAAGTAAAACGTGCATGATTGCATGATTATTGTATTTGGTTCTTATTTTTATTGACATGCCAGCAAGGCAAAATGCTACCGGCCCCAAAAGATATGATAAATAAATTGAATTAAAATATTTACTCGATCCCATTATTCTCTATATAAGAATCAGTGAAACTAGCTAGTTCTTGCCAAGTTACGAAAGTAAAAGAGAAATATTAGCTAGTTCCTCTCCAAATCAATTTCAATATCTCTCCTCTAGTTCTCTTCGTAACTGCAATAAATGGTACAAGTGCCACTTTTGAATTTTTTTTTTTCCTATATATTTTTTATTCCTTTCTCTTACGCATGCCTTGTTTTAGGACCCGGCTACAAAGACAACAGTTGATGCAACTCCAGATGTAGCTGCTCCTGCCGCACCTTCAAATCCTCCTGCCGCTCCTATCGCTGCGCAGGTTGGTTCTCATTTCAGTTAATAGTTTCATTGCATTGATAACTAATATGATACGCTTGTGATCACAAATTAACCTGTTTGATTTTTCGTCCTTTGTTTTAACCAGCCTAACACTACTGCTGCTGCTGCTGCACCTGCATCCGAAGTCACTGTGGTATCACGGACAAATTATATTTACTTAGCTGTCTCATTAAATTTGACAAAACACATACTAAATTTTTCCATGTTTCCGTTGCAGACCTCGAGGGACTTGCCTATGATGTACCGCGTATAAACCCCTCACAGTGGCGCACGGTGGACCACGCCTATGATGTAATGTGCCACTATCATGATTCATGTGATGTCTCCAGATATTTTTATAATCAGAAGTTGCTTATCTAAGTCTATGTGTTGTTTCTCTGTCTTTTTTATCCAAAAAGGAATAATGGTATCGCAATTAAAAATCCAACCAATGGATTAGTATCATGCGCTTGCTGTGTTTCATGATTTTGTTTCAATCTGTATCGAGTGATTCAGATGTAATCGTATTAAACTAATGGTTTTCATGCAAGGAACTTGTATTATTTTGTACATTGTCTCCATTAAGTCTAAAGATCCTTATTTGTTTTTAAGTTGGTGGCTTTAAATATCTACTGATAATTCAATTGATAAAAAAATAATTTATAATACGTCAAACATGGTTCTGAAAGTCGGAATCGGATTTTGATCTTGGAATTGGAAGATGAATTGGCCGGAATCGGCCGGGTTAAATCGGAAACTCGGATTTTTTTGGCAGAACTTGAATTGACCCTTTTATCATGATTTGTACAAATTTAATGTTATAATAGTACATATTTTTTTGTTAGTTAAAAGGGTCTTGCCCAGAACTTTAGTAACATGTATTCCTTGAAGCACCTAGGCCTAAATACAAATTCTTGCACAAAAATAATATGTTGAAGTAATTTGATCATAACTACCAGATTAATTAATCTATCTATCTTGTTTCTCTTATTGGATCCTTATCGGGTTTGAATTCATAACTTATCTCATCGGGCATTTCCTTATTTACCGAAGATTGCCATATTTAATTGTGTTCTCCACGAACCAATCGCATAATTGTATTATTTATAAACTTTATATAATTTAGTACCATCACTAAATCATAAGTTATTAATAGGCATTCTACACATTAAAAGCCCCACTTCTCATGACACATATCAAACCCGATAATTAATACTCAGTTTGATCACTTCATAACGAGTCTAATTAGATATTTGACAGTCTAATATTCAATATATATTTATATCACATATAAGCCCATATATATGTTGTAATTAATTAAAATTAATTCCAACAAATTAATATTGGAGTTAATGTTGCAGATCGAATCTGGTAATTAAGTTTTTCCATTCTACGCTACTCAAAGTTGTTATTTATATAGATAGGATGCATGCATATATACTCAAGCTTAATTAGTTTTCTTACATTTTATCATCGATTTCTATTTGATGATTTTAAAAATACATGGTTATCAGCGAGTGTTAAACGTCTTCATCTACATTCTGTTAAAAATAACTATTTATTTTTAATTTGTTAAATTAAAAAAATATATTAATAAAATAAGCGAGTGGTGTGCTATTCTCGGCCGTGCATGTGCTTAGCACGTGTTGTCGGTGTGTGGTTGCAAGCAATTAAAATAAAAATAAAATAGTAAATTTAAAATTTCTTTTATTCAAATTAAATTTAACATTTCGATTAGATTTTGATAGCTGGGTCGTGCATGTGCCAACCACGTGCTGTCGGTGTGTGGGGGCAAGCAATTCGTTTTATTTTCTGTATTAGTGGTTGCACCACTAGTACATAAAACGCGACCAAACACGGCATATACACGGATACAAAAAGTTACATGTCATTTTAACCGTGTCTAATGAGAGGAGACTTTAGTGCTAAAAAAAAAACTAATACATACCCACATGGTTATTTAATACGTAATAAATGAGAACTAGCAATTGTTAATGTTTGTTTGTACCCCCCGAATGAACAGCTAATACAGCAATTACAAAACTAAACAAAAATAACTCGTAAATTTTATTAAATTTATGGACGTTAAAAGCATACATATATAGGTTGAAGAAAAGAAAAAATTAAAATTAAAATTACACGGACTGCAGACATCATACACAATTATAAATTTACAATTAATATAATTAGCTGCATATTATCCTTAAACACCACTGTCAAATTGTAAAAATGTTTCACTGTGAATATTTCATATATTATTTGCCACTGACATATGCGATCCATGATAGAAATACCTTTGTGTTCTACTACTCTTATCTAAGTTTCATACATATTTATAAATTGCTGGAATTCAGATCTGAGCCTTTGGTGGGGAACCAAATAACTTTAGAAAGTGCTAATTATTGTATTAATAATGAACTACCATATTTTGAACATTCACGCAAATTTGTCGTTTTGACATAATTAATATGTCACATGGAGCCTTCTGCATGTGAAATCTGTATTATCAAAACATTTTGTTTCTGCTCATGCAATTTCATGTGTTCTTTATTGAAGTTCCGAGCTCGCCTGGATTTAATTTATTATCTCTGGTACAGTACTTAATACGTTAATTTCTCAAACCCATATGATATTTATGGCACAAATCACACACTTGGGTAATTACTTTTAATTAAAGCACAATTACATTTGAGATCTTATTTATTTTCTATTTCTAGTATGAGTGTAAACAGGTTAGATTTGTCTGGACTCTGGACATGCCTCCATATTCAATTAATCCAATACAAAGTACTTCTGTAAAAGCTTTTCAATTGGAGACTCATAAATTAAATATCTAGTATACACCCAAAAAAAAATACAAGCTAAGCTCGAAATTTCAAATATAACAAAAAATAGCACATTATTCTACATGGAATTAATTATGGATGTAATAATTAATAGGAGAGAAGTTTGATGTATATCATATAGTTGCAGTTCAGATCCGAGTCTACTACTGTGATGAAGTGACCTTTCGAAGTTATGAAGGGTTATGTGATTATCTGAACGTACGTACGCAACATTTTTATGGTTTATAGCATTGACTCAATTAATTGACAAATTGAACGTCGCGCTCGATTAGGAACTGCAGATCTATTTTTAGTTTTAGACTCTGAACTACACAAATCTATAGGTAGCATTTGGTTTAAAAAAATTAATTCTTGTTCTAGTTTTGTATGTAAAGATTGAAATTAATTCTTTCAACTCTAAATAATTATATAATTATAATTGAATTTTAAATCATCGTGTCTTGATTAGGTTATTTTGAATATTCTATATAACACCAAAAAGCTCATTAATTCCGCTATAATATACTGAAATTGGAGTTTTGAGGAGTCTGCCAATTCAGTTTGCGAACCTTTATTAATAGGACCGCAGATTGAATTGATGAACCTAGTATTTTTGGAATCTCCGTATTTTGTGGTTTTTTAGTTTTTTTTTCTTTTTGGATTATGGTATAAGTAAAAAATTTCGGGATATAACTTGCATAAGAATTCATATCTAGTGCAGTACTATACCTGACCATGTAGAATGACATGTGAGTCGTCCATTTCAATCTAACACGAATCTCAAATGGATCGATCCACCAATCAGAACTCCTATAATAGCACCTTGAATTAAAAGGAACTGAATGGTGTATCTGTCCAGAGAAGATCTCGGCCATCCATTCAAAAAATCAAACAGCTCTAAACCATTGTATTGAATATGAGATATTATGCATGATTTTTATGTATCCTTTCGTATACAAATCTAAAATTAGTTATAAACTAACTCGCTATATGCTGAGCCGCATAAAAATTGTCTCTTTTTTCTTTCTTTCCCAAATCTAAAATTAACTTTCATTCCTTTCCCGACGCACTAGATACGCGTCTTTCTTCTTTTGTTTTCTTCTCTTCCATTCCACCTCTTCTCCAGATGTTTTTTCTTCTTTTGCTTTCCTCTTCTGTTCCACCTCTCCACAGAATACGAGTTTTACCTTTGTATTTCATGGACGCAACCTTTCGTCGGTCTCCCTTAAGCTGCTCTCTCTCCCTCTCTCTCACTTCTCTTCTCCTTCTCTTTCCGCCTCCAGTCACGCCCCACCACCGATTTGATCTGCGTCCGCTATCAGTCCTCCGCCACGAAGCCACCAGTCCCTCCCTCACAGCTGATCTGCCTCGCTCTTCCATCAGGTTAGTTTGCTCCCTCTGTTTTATGTTTTTCTTATGCGATTTTTGCGCGATCTGTTTGCATGACGCCCCCTTTCCCCTTTTAATTTTGCTCAAATCAGGTTAGGGTTTCCTTAGATCCTTCGTTGCTTGTATAGCCATGGTAATTTTATACAAAAATATAAATTAAATTAGAATTTTGTTTTTAAATGTTCTTGTAGTTCGGATGCTTTAAGTAGAGCAAGGCAGATTCGTGCTATAATGTCTGGAAAAAGCACTGATGCGTACAGTCATAGTAAGGTGAGAACAATATTTGAATATAGTTCTTATATAATACATGATATATGTATTTCACCCATACGACTAAGGGATGGTGATGTAATAACTTATAATGTGTCAGGTTTAACCAAGCATTTTCCAGGTCATTCTATTTCTTATTTACTTTTCTATTTTTTTTTAAGATAAAATGATGCTACTATTTGAGAAATACAGTATTAGTGTTCCTAAATGACATGCTAAAAATTAAAAATGAATGTAGGAAAAGGTGAATGCTAATCATAGTTATATACCCTTTAACGCACTCATGGTCTAGAATAATTGAACACATTCATATAGTCTAAAATATTTGTGTCAGCAAGTAGTAATATGGAATTCCCATGCGATTAGTAATGTTGAATTCCAATGCACTAGCTTTCAGGCAATAACTAAGATTCTTTCTCCTGTTCATTAATTGTTTCAATTTCAGTCTCAGATGATCAGCAATGAGCAGCATCTGTACCACTTCCGTTCGCACGACAGAGCCGATTCCAGATACAGTTTTCTGAAAAGAGGAGCTTCTCTTTTCTGATAAGAGCTTCTTTATGATTGGCCCCAAAACTGAAAAGGTATTATTGTGCTAATTTTTTTTCTGTGTTTTATTTACTCTTTGGACATAGCTAGAGAGCCCTGTCAATGAGTAATTCCAGTTATTTATGGGGAGATTTTATTGTTTTCCCCCATTAAAGGTGCTACTGTTCTTTTTATTGTCATATTTGGTTGTAGTGATTCTCAAATTGGAATCCACTTGCTCGTGTACATGGATAAAAAAATTTAGTGGGCTGTAGGCATTTCACTTTCATTCCTTTAGACAAGTATTCCTTTCCTTTTCAAATTGTATTACTATTAACCAGGATATTCTCGGATCCCTTTCTGTAAATTGAAGACAAAGTGATGCCTCTGAACTTAAGATTTCACACCAATTATTTAACTTTTGGTTGTCCTTTGTTAGTACTTCTTTTGACTTCAAGTTTCTAAAAAAAAATTGTAGATCAACACTTGTAATGGTTTTTACTGCGACTACTTCTCACCAAGCCAACAGTACAAGCCATATGTGGACTGAAGCCTGGACCGAATGGTACTTATTTTCTCTCTTTAGCTCTTTCATTCTATGTGAATCTTAATTTAGTATATCCATAATACTAAATGCACATTGAAACTATGGGTTGCTAGACCAGATACCAGTGCCAATTCCAGTTTGGTATAATTCAAAATATGTTTTTGATCTATACTATTGATTTCTTATTTGTAGTCTGGATATGTTGCTCTTCAATTTGACAATAATTTAAACTTTTTGAGTGAGGCTACTGTAATATGCATAATTTATGATCTGTAGTGGTACAAAAGTAAGATTACCCAGTTAAAAGAAAGACACTCCTATTATATATTACGAGACGATCTTAGCCACTCCCATCAACTGTGCTGGCTTTGCGGGTCAATTTTTGGAAAAAAACCGAATATTTTCTCAGTTTATACTTGTTATATGCTCTCATTTTTTATGTTGAATAAATTAGTTCTAAAGATGTATTTTTTTTGTTTTCAGCTTTGGATCAGAGGAGAGAGAAGTCTTGGGCCTCCTTACTCAGAAGTCAGAACTTCGTCAAGCTTTCCATCACAACAGATGTAAGTTGTTAAACTCAGATTTTGCATGTTTATATTCGGAGAAAACTTATTTTTCTGATGTGTTAAAACTGATGGCACGTATGATAAAGCTCATTCACTTGCCATAAATTTTGGATCAGAGATTGGTTGGTCCATGCAAACTATATTATTGTTTAATTTATTGCACATTATGTTTAGGCTGATACAATATCACTAGACGAGGCTGCAAAGATACTCCTTGGAGATGCACATGATGCTGTCAATATGAGAAGTACTGCCACCAAGGGTAGTTTGGTCGAATTTTGGTTTATTTATATATATGTGTAGAGTTCCATATGTTTAGGTTGGTATTCATGTGGATAGCATGCTTACCTACCTACTATTTTATTTTACCAACAAATTTTGTGTAATTCAGCCAACCATTAGGTGCATACATAAGTGACTGAACTATCCCTTTCATATCAACTTGGCAAATTAATGTGTTCCTACTTCATCTCTTTTGAGCTTTAAATTTGGTTTATGGTACTTTCTGGTAGAATGCCAAAATTTGATTGAAGCTACTTCTTATACCATATAATTGAGATAATGATCATGTCTGCTGCAAATCATCTCAAAATGTTGCTTAGATTTGGGTTTGGTTTGACAGATTTAGGTGTTAAATTAGGCGTTTTTTAGGTTTCTTTGTATCTTTGGTGGTAATTTTGCGGTAGTGTTGTGATGGGGTTTGATTGAGATGTATTGGGGTTTTCATTAAGCTGGAATGGAGAGATTTGGTACTAACTTGTTTTTCAAGTTTGAATCTTGATTGTGACTTGCTGGTAAATTTAGACTATTGTAATATCAATTTGTGCTCTTTGAGAAAACTGGATTTTGATAGTAAGAATATGGTATTATGGTATTATTAGTTCATGGCATGTGATGTTTTTCAAAAATATGGTATTATGGTTTATTGTTCTTGTTTGGATTGCTTGTGCAATATAACTAGAATTAGCAGATATCAGATTTGAATCAATAAGCAGCAAAAATTGGACACCATGTGCTGCATTAAGTTGACTATTTCCCCAATTTAGGTCTTTAATTGTTATTTTAGATTTCTTTGGTGGGGATTGGCGCTGGGGTGCGATTGAGATGTATATGAGGTTTGATTTAAGCTGCAATAGAGGGGTTTGCAAACTTGTCTTTGAAGTTTGCATTTTGGTTGTGATTTGATGGTAAATTTAAACAATTGTGATATCAATTTGTGCTCATTGACGAAATGGGTTTCTGAGAGCAAGAATATGGTATTCTGGCATTAGTTTTGTTGGCATGTGATGTATGGTTGGATTTATGGTTTAATGTTGTTGTTTAAATTGCTTGTGCAGTATATACTAAAATTTATAGATATTCAGATTTGAACAATTACCAGTGAAATCGGGAATATCATTTTTGGAACACAGTTTGCAAAAAAATATTTTTTCTTTTGTATTAAATTTATTTGGTCTCTTTAACCTGTGCAAAGGATACTTAATGAGGCTTGACTGCACAACTGAGGGTTACCTATGGATTTTTGTGGTTAAAAACAATCATTTGTTGGTACCAGTATCTCGGGAAGTTGGAACCTATGCAACTGGTACAGTCTAATGTAAACCCACCCAGTGATTAGGGGGTTCATTTCTTTTCCTTTTGATTAATTACGCATAGAGCAGCCAAGAAAATAAAATGCTGGTATTCCACAAAAAAGTCCTAAAAGAACAGAACGAAAAGAAAAAGATGCTGGTAGACGTTGTCATAGCTTCTCAATCTATCTCTGTAGCTAACTTATATTCTCAATCCACTTGTCAAACAGAAATCTTTTGCAAGTATTATTTTCAGTCTTTATAAGCAATAAATAATACAAAATTAAAAATAAAACACAAACAAGTAGAGCATCTGTGAAGAATAAAGTTTGGTTCTTTCAAAATTTGGTGATTAGGCAATGTCTAATCTCATTGCAAACCTTGACAATGCGGCTGCTTCATTCTTAGAGGATCATATGTTGCCTATCGACATGGCATATGAGCTCAATAGCGTGAGAAATTAACTTCAACTGTCATGAGTGTTGCTGAGGCATTGAAGCTGAAGGCAAAGCACCAGAATGCCAAAATAAACACCTGGTTTCAGGAATTCAAGTTTGGATGAGGTGAGGACATTCTTCTCTGATTCTAAAAGTGCTGCCAGTGATACTTTGAGGAAAACAGTGAGAATGTCAAGTGCTAAATGCTACTGTAGTCAATGTAAACCTTGTTCTCCAACTTGTCACCATGTCATTGCCCTTCAATGCAATTTTGACTGACTACTTTCCTTCTAATTGAGAGGGTAATAATAAGCTTTATTGTTGAAGCAATCGATGGTGGGTCCGGTAAAGGTGCCGGTGCCAGTGATGGTGTCAGTATAGGGCATTATTTAATCAAATATATGGTTATGTTTGAACACCAAATTAATCTTATCATAATGCTTTAAGAGCGGATTACTTTGGTGATGAGAATCAAATCAAACATGTTTATAATCGCTTAATTATTTTAGTTCAAAGCACAACTGTACAAAACTATGGTAAATTTATTTTACTAAAAATGCATATTCAACCACACTACAAAAAATAAAATAAATAAACAGTCCCTAATTCTTCAATTCCTTCTCCAATTTGTTCTTTTCATTGGCAAAAAAGCATGTGGTTACAGTTCTGGTACGAGGTACCAATGTCATTTTGTATATTGGTATGATGTTTTAGGTTCTAGGACTTGAAATAAAGAATATTGTCAATATTAACCACAAGAAAAGAAGTGAGAAAAAACAGTACACATATGGGATAATTAACAAAGCACTTATAATAATAAAAGTATAAATTTCACAGAAAGATAATTAAATTTAATAAAGTATGTGTTACAGTACAAATATCATATCTAAAGAAAATTATTAAAACAAACTTTTAATTTCCACTGCAACGCGTGGCCGGCACTTACTAGTACTCTAAAAAAGGGAACAAATTAATTTTGAATCGGCTGGGAGTACTATTTTACTCCCTCAGCCTCCCTGGTACCTGAAGAAATATGGTTCCAATGCACAAGTCGTACTTTTAATCACACGTAGGCGATCATATCCTCGTGTTGTGTGCATGTATATCACTAGATCTCAATTCACATGGCTTCTGCTCAGCATCCACTGAAATTTTTATAAATATACAAAACACGAAATTAATTTAACAATCTATACAAATTTTAAACATAATTTCAAAACTATCTAAACCGCTGATAGACTAATCGGTTTCTGAGTCTGAAATCGCTGACCAACTCATCGGTCCCAAGATTGATGAGTTAGTCACCCATCCCAGAACCGCTGACCTACTCATCGGTTTCAAAAGCTGCACGATTTTTGATGCTTTCTGCACACTTTTTGAAACAACGAACGACTCAGATTAAAATACTGTTTGTAATGATTACAAAGTTACGCAAATTTTTATTAAATTTTTATTTTTTCAAAAATAGAAAGACCATAATATTTTATGGTAAATATAGAAAATATTATGGTCTTTCTATTTTTGAAAAAATAAAAATTTAACAAAAATTTGCGCAACTCTGTAATCATTACAAACAGTATTTTAATCTGAGTCGTTCGTTGTTTCAAAAGTGTGCGAAAGCATCACAAATCGTGCGGCTTCGAAACCGATGAGTAAGTCGGCGTTGCGGGATGGTGACTAACTCATCAATCCCGGGACTGATGAGTTGGTCAACGGTTTCAGACTCTAAAACCGATTAGTCTGTCAACGGTTTAGATAGTTTTGAAATTATGTTTAAAATTTGTATAGATTGTTAAATTAATTTCGTATTTTGTATATTTATAAAAATTTCGGCAATGAAGAATCTAGTAAGCAATAACAATTTTTTAACAAAATTAATATTGTAACGGATGGATAGTTGATTAATTTCTATATTAATTCAATAAAATATCCGCACAAAATTTATGTTTCCAATTCTGATAAACTCGCCAACTTATCGGATAAGCTTCTTTGGATAGGAGATGCATCCCACTTCACCATCAAATTAAGGAATGATGGCAACGCACCATTGCTTCTGATGTTGGACCGTTCAAAAACAGCGATTTTATATGTTTTTAAAAAATAATGTTTTTTTTCATAAAATATATAACATTTGGTCTCTAAACATATAATAATATGAAAAACATGTTGAACAGTTCCAATTGATTGCCTGGACTCTCAAAACAGAGGTAAAAACATGTGAGACAGGATAAAACATGAAAAACATGATCCATTTAATTTGAACCCTAAAAGACATCAATATTATAGTTTATATGAGTCTACAATTGATCGAGCCATGATAGTTAATTATTAGGCTATATCAGTGTCCTAAATAGCTAGATATAACATTTTTGGACCATAAAGTTACGCTTGAGATAAAAGTGCGCTAATCTAGCTACGTACGACCGTTATTGTTGTAATAGTTGACCGCTATTACTGCTACGGGCTAAGTAATATTGCTACCGCTATTCTACATGTTTTTTTTGGTGATTTACATGGGCTTCTGCTTCTATTCCTGTTTATGATGCTACATGGTCTGCTATGATAAATATGCTAAATCGATCTATGTGCTTATGTTCCTATTTTTTATTTAATTAGTCTCTCATTTTTTGTCGGAAAATATTTAAATATTAATTCTTCTTTTTTCTTACTCTTCGTCTAGTATTCACTTATAAAATTATTACTATTTGTTTCATTGAAAACTGATTTTGATTATTATAATAAATAAAATGTTCAAATAAGTATACTAATTTCATTTTATTTGTCAAATTAATTGCTCTTTGTCTATTACAATCTATAATACTAATGAAGTTTGAACTATTAAATAATGTTAGTTTGTAAATCTTTTCTTTCTTCTTATTTGAATGATTAAAAAAAATATACACTTAGATTAGTTGTCATTTAGTTGTTACTCCGACTCTCAAATATTGATTATTTGATCATTAGTAAAAATATCGAATATAATTTTTGAAAAAAAAATTACTATCTATGATAGCTTCCCTTATAGCTACTCTATTTGTAATAGTTTTTTTTTGTCTCCCCACTATGCCGCTATAATCGCTATTTCTATATATATAATGTATAGTTTTGTCCTATTCTGGAGGACATGTACCTACAGCTGTATATTGAGTGTACTAGGCCAGATTTAGATTTGACTTTCCTTTATTATCTTGGGTATTGCCTCTTCAATTAAGAAAGAATCCGCTAATTAATTACAGCCAGGTGCTACCTAGCTACTTTCTTTAATTATCCGACCAAGATGTTGGAAACTACACCTTGAATTAGAAAGATTTGACTAATTAATTTTTTCATGCCATGTTCTCTCTAGTATGTTTATTTAGGTTAATATACTGGATCAGATCTCGACCTTGAATTACAAATATTTGACTAATTAATGTCTTTCTGTTAGACTAAAATTAGACATTATTTTAACTAAAAGTACATACTGCGTAGTTGCAAACTTGCTAGATTACCAAATGGTCCAGGAAAGAAGTGAAATTTGTCAATAGTACTGAACACGGACAAGAGATGAAATTTATCATTTGAATTGGAGATATTAGAGAACCATGAATTGTATAGGAATTTGATCTATCTAATAGTTAATGTGAAATTAATTGCTTGTGCTTATGTAATAGTTAATGCAAGAGATGAATATTAGGTCGACAAAAGTTACGATCATGGCTTTCTTCATAGAAATATTCTGTACATAGAAAATGGCCGTCTAAGAGTGATAAATGTCTATTGGTAAGTAAAGATACTTATAATATATGTTCATTATACGGTGTCTTTTGATTTGTAAAAGTGAGAAAAGAAAGAAGTAAAAAATAAAATAGACTAAGAGAAGATTAGGACTTAATGGTAATGATTTTCAAATTAATTGTGACACTATTCTGATATTAAATTGCCTAAAAGAGAGATGTTGAACGGTACACAGTTGGTGTAACAATACATTATTTTTAGGGAACACTGCTCTTAACGGTTTCAGATTCACAGCCTTCTAGATCCAAATCCCAACCCTATATTCAAAAGGTTGATTATTAATTTATTGATGTAAAAATTTAACAAACGATCGGATATATTTTTTAGCCAAATGGACAATGGAGTCAGATTAATTAATTATTAGAAAAATTAGTATGGGTGTCAGCATAATTTAGTATGATAAGGGTCAGGCGAAATCATTTTCACATCCATATTTTCAAATTTCAAAGGCCACACAGTTAATTCGAACATCTCAACATATAATCTCAATATGAAAATTATGTCCTCGGAGACCAAATTTACATTTTTTTCGAATTTTATACAATATCTTTAGATAGATACAAAATCATTATTTTTCATTAGTCAATCATTTTCTTTAAACTGCGATTTTCTACTTATAAAAAAAAAACTAGTAAATAATTTGGAATTTAAACATGGAACACAATGTTGAGCAGATCAGATCTGCTGTTTGGGAATCTTGATTATTTGATTACAAAAATTTTGTCATTGTAAGCAAGTAATAATATTTACGGGCCAGCATGAAATAATACAAATAATTAATAGTATAACAAACAACTACAAATCTCAAACTTGAAACATAATATGCATGATAAATATAAGAATTTAAAAAACAACAACAACACGCTAGTACTAGCAGCGGCAACAAACACTCACCAATCAACAAAAATCATTAAGGACCCACCCACCCAAAATGTGCAAAATATAACCATATGAGTATGTACCAAAAGTTGAAATCAGTAAACGTAGTCATAATCCTTAATTAAAAGATCGTTTGTCCACATGCTTGAAGAGAGGCCACCAAAGGTTAAATTTGAACCATAGGCTAGACTCTGGCCCTCACTTATGCTGTTCATGTTCTCAAACACTGTAGCCGTATAATAGGCCAAAGGACCGAGCTGCCTTCGGCTGTAGTTTCGGGCCGTCAGCTTAATATTCCATGTTGTCTGTTCTTTGCTGAATTCGTATAATATTGCTTCACCACCCACAACCCTTTTTAGTGATATAAACAGGTGTGGCTCATCCATATGCATGTCGTTGTATTCGTCTACAGAAAACCTGAAATTAAGTTCTCTTGTAAGATAATAACATGCACTCATATCATCTAGGAAGGGAGATTAATTAGCTAGCGAACCGGAGAAGAGAGATGCTTTCTTACCTGCCAACAAATTGAAATTCTTTGTCATTGAAAGATTTAAATGGGATAACGATCGGGGTTGGTGCAGGGAGTGTACCCGTGGTAGCACAAAAGAGAACAAGGAACAGCCAAAGGAGGACACAATCTTGCGAGGAGGCCATTTGACGTACTGAATTCCTTTGCTCTTCTTATCTTCCTTTATTTTCTCTTCTGAAAGATGTAATCTTGCGAGGAGGTTGTATATCAAGTATACTTCGTTTATATATGTTGAGAATTCATTCAAATTATTTTTAGAGGACCTCTACCAAAATTGAATTGGTCCAGAAGCATTTTCAATATTAGGTTATTTCGAGACATAGTTATTTTAAGCATAAATATCGGCGTATATATAGCAGTAGAGTTATTTTTAGCATGTTCTAATTGTAGTGGATAGATTAGTTGATTGATTTCTTATTTAAAAGCAATCTTCTACTTTAAATAGAGATGTACCCCATGTAATTTTAAACTAAAAAATCTTCCTAATTTGAATAATTCTGGGAACAATAATCAAAATTCAATATTGAACAATAATATTATAAAATTAGGCGTAAATCGATCAGTTGTCTTTTATTTGAATATTTTTCGATCTAAATTTGAAAAATAAATATTAGACCAATAAAATTCCAACATCCATTAAGATAATGCAATGAAAAATGTCCCAATTTAAAATGTTGACTCGTATCAATGTTGACATGAGTCATTTTGAAATTGAAGTAATGAAAAGATTCCAATTTAAAACTATACATTTCTTTTATCTTATTGGTTGACGACTAAATTTATAGGTTAAACAACTACGAAATTATTTTCATCCATATCCATATTTGTTCAGCTGGCAAAAAATAAAGGTGGAATTTCCGTATGCCCCTCAAAATCTTCAAAATTATGTATTTCCACTCTAAACTTATAATTACATATTATTATTTCTCTAAACTTCAAAAACTCACAAAGTTACTATTTTATTGTCTTTAATATTTAAACTCATTCTAAACTTACAGCATGCCCATATTACCCTTTATTAGAAACATAAAACGCCCATTGCATTCAAATTTGAATCTAAAGTGTTCCTCTACCATATAATCCGCGCATATCTCACTAGATCTATGCGAGTCGCGTCAATATCTGTGCATGTTCGCTTCAAGATTCCTACTGATCTAGAACCCACGGATCTTAAAGCAATTATGATCCACACGCATCGCCTTAAGATCTATGCGTGTCACTTCAATATGTGTCTGTGTTCATTTCAAAATTCATGCTGATCTAGCGTGCATATATCTCATAGCAGTTCAGACATTAGATGAACCCTTTAAATTCAAAGTTGAGTCCAATGGGAGTTTTTATTTTTATGTTTTTAATAAAGGGTAGAATGGGTATATTATAAATTTGGGATGTGTTTAGTGTAAAAGACAATAAAATGGGTAAATTTGTGAGTTTTAAAGTATAGATGGAGAAATATGTAATTTTCAAGTTTAGAGTGGGGAATTTGTAATTTTGATGTTTTTTTTTGGTTCAATATATTATCTTGTCTCTTTCTATCTTAATTAGACATGTGGTGCATTTATTGTGAAAAGATAAAGAAGAGAGTTTAAGATAAAATTGGGTACAAATATATGAAAGTTTCTCTAGCATTCAATAATTAAAATCTTGCTCTCAGATAGACTCACCCTTGTTTTAGGCATAGTTTTATTAGACACAATAGGCATAGTACTACAAGAAAATTGTATTAAAAGCGTGGACATAATGAATTATTACCGTCGGTATCCACGGGAATAGTCCCGTCGGTAATAATTATACCCACGGAAATACCTATTTTCGTGGACTTAGCAATCACTGTTGTTGTCCGCATTATAAGGCGCCTTGAGATGATCATTTGGTAGGATCTTCTAATAATATGACCAATTACTTCTAAAAATACACTGAGTATACACTATTAAAACATGTAGTTATGCATGGTTTTGCAAATGTGTTAGCGGAAATCGTGTATATTACGGTTGGTAAATTGTACATGGTTCTAGAACTGTGTATGTTTTTGCGAAAACATTTTATACACAGTTTATTGTATTAAAAGTGTGGACATAATGAATTATTACCGTCTGTTTATTAATAACAATTCATATTTCATACTTTTTTCCCCAAAAACATCATCTAGGGTTTTGGAAGGAATGCTTGGTCTTGCAGTACGGCCTCATGTGGAAACCTGGGACTTGGTCATACATATTATGGCACAAGGCAAGAAATAAGATAAAATCATAGAGTTGCTCAAGTGCAACTTTTTATTTTACATTATGAATTTTGTGGGTTGCACAAATTTATTTATATGTACTCTGTGCTTGTCTGCTTGAATATGTAGTATAAGCATAATAGGAAACACAACATCCCTAGAGATTAATAATTAGTAATACAACTTGTCGTTTGATAGCCTGGGTGTGGGTATAGCAACCAAAGGGACAGCCTTCTTTGTCACAATGCCAAATTTATCTGAAAAATCGACTTCCTGGCCTTCTGGGAGCTTCCAATCAAATGAATGCACCATTGTGGCTAGCAAATAACCTAGCATTATCTCAGCCATGGCAACACCTGCGCAAATTCTCCTTCCTGAGCCAAACGGTATGTAGTCAAATTCCTTGCCAGTAAAATCCCTCTTGAATTCCTCTTGTAAAAATCTCTCTGGTTTGAACTCTAATGGATCTTGCCATTGCGATGGATCCCTTTGAATTGCCCATACATTCACAATAATTTTGCTACCTGCTGGTATGTGGTAGCCACCAATTTTATGGGGGGAGCTAGGACTGTGTCGATCGAGTAGCGGACCTATAGGGTGGAGGCGAAGAGTTTCTTTAATGACACAGGAGAGAAATTGAAGTTGTGGTATGTGGTATTCCTGCACCAATTTGTCGTTTCCCACGACTTGGGTAAGTTCTTCTTGTAATTTTTGTAGTATGCTGGGCTTTTTTATCATCTCAGCCATGGCCCACTCTACAGTGGCTGATGTGGTATCTGTTCCTGCCCAAACCATGTCCTGTTACACAAGGTTGTTATTTTGAGAGAATGTTGTTGCATATATTGAGATAACAGTTTTGCAGTTTGTGCTAATGTATATAGAATCATCTTAGAATTTCTTTAAAGAAGTAATAAAGTTCTTTACGACTTTAAACCTTTTTGCAATTCCATACACTCTTATATTTCTAATGTTGTATTAATTTACCATAATATTCTAAAAGGGAGTAGTACGGAAAACCATGGTTCTGAAACTCGGAATCGGAATCGGGTTCTTGACCGTGGAATCGGAATCGGATGAATCGGTCGGAATCGGCCGAGTTGACTCTGAAACTCGGATTTTTTTGGCAGAAAACTTGTTTTGTAGCTAAAACATAGGAAGTAATTGGTAAACAAATAATTTTAAAAAAAAGTATGTTAAGGCAAAATATTACACTCAAATAATTCACTAATTATATAATGTAAAACAAACATTATAAATTAAACACATTTTTTATTGCCAGAATCTATGTCAAGCTGGCTGGATTATCTCATTGTCCTCTGTATTAAAATACGAATGGGAATATTGTTGTACAGATTCAAAAAAGAAAGACATTAATATAGTGTCAAATGAAGACATTAATTTATTGTAATTATTTAAAAATAAAATATATCTAATTTTAATATAAACAGACAAAATAAATAAAAAATTAACTAATATTTAGAAAAAAAAAATCTTTTAATTTCTACTTGCAAATAATCGGAACAATCAAAATTCTAACCAAGAAATCTTTACTTTGCAAAAAAAAAAAAAATAAGAAATCCTTATTTAACTAAACCACTGTAACAAAAGCTGTGCACCCTTGTATATTTAATGGAAATAGGGGTCCATTGAACTTGGTATGAACCTGGTCTATCACGAAACAATTTATGTTCTCAAAATAAAACTGTACGGTTCACATACACTCAGTCTATTTAAGATTTTATAATTCTTTCAAACCTTCTTCTCGTCTTCGCATAAGAATTTGTTTTCCCCAATTCTCTTCGACGACCATGGAAAAATACAAATTGGTTCGATTTAATCTTCAAAACAGTTTAATTTCGCTCTAAACACAAGAAAAATAGTGAAAATTTGACCGATTGTTTCGATTCACAGTCGATTTTATTGAATTTATGCACGTAACTCACAAAGCCGAGTCAACTCAGGAAAAATCGGATTTTTCGGCCCAGAATCAGCAGTTCCGGACAGGAATCGGCCGGTGCTGATCCAATTTCCGTCCGAGTTACTCGGTAAGTGTTGATTCCAATCAAATATTATGCTGAAATGGTTCAATTTCAGTCATATTTTGGCCGGAACGGTCCAATTTCAGTCACATTTTGGCCATTTCAGTCAAATTTAGACCGGAACGGTCCAATTTCAGTGAAATTTGGCTGAAATGCACTATACTCAACAATCAATTTTTTTTTTGGCAGCAGTAGCGGGCTCAAACTTGAGGTGGACACTCTACCAACCAACATAACTACCACTACACTATTGAATATTTTGTTACTTGAAATGATACCTGCATGTATATATTTTGTAAACTAGTCAATATTTTTTTTATTGTAGCAGCGGGAGTCAAAATTTTTTTTGCAAGCAATAGGGCTCAAACTTGAGGTGGGCACTCTACCAACTAACACAACTACAACTACACATTTGAATATTTTGTTACTAGAAATGATACCTACATGTATATATGTTATAAACTAGTCATTTGTAATCATTTGTATTATATTGTATAAGTGAATTATTTAATTATATATGTTACTAGAGATGATACCTACATGATACCTAATACTTGTATTATATTGTATTAATAGATTATTTAATTGTAATCATTTGTCGAAACAGAAATTGTTGACAAATTATTTTTTTTTTATCAATTTTTCCTTATTTTTCTAGTGTAAAACGAGCTTCTGACAAAAAAGTCTGAGTTTCTGATCCGATTCGGCCGATTCTGACCGATTCATCCAATTCAGATCTACCGGTCAAAAGACCGATTCCAATTCCGATTCTGATTTTCCGTCTATTGTGAGAATTACAATGTCGTTTGGGTTAAACCCAAACCGATTGACAAGAGTGTTGTCGATTGCGATGACATCATTAATGCAGCCGTGCCACTCCCATTTTGCCCCTGGGTAGTTGCAACCGACAAGGACTGCGAGCCTCTTTCCAGCCATACTGTTTCGTTTACTATACGTTGTCTTAATTAAGAATTACAAGTGAGATAATCGTTTTTGTTGAATTTTATTGTCATTAGAGGTTTATATAGATAATTCTTGCAAATGGAGATGCTCGCTTACTTTTCTTTGAATGTGGATTGTGTGCATGGCATTCGTCTTTAATTATTATCATTTTGTTGGATTGTCGGATGCTTGTAAGTTAAATTTTTATAAAATACGTTATCTTTTACAATTATTTCATTCATTGTTAGTTGTTCTGTCCTTCTCTCTGGCAAATTTTCAACTACTCTTGTCTTTTGTGACATTGGCGAAGGAATTTGTCATACATCCTTGCTCTTCTGAATTTAAATATGAGGCGAATATAAATTTTGTTACTGTCAATTACACCAAAATTTGTCATATATTCTTGCTCTTCTGAATTCAAATATGAGCCGAATAAAAATTTCGTGACTAGAATCTGAAAATTTTTGTGACTGTCGATTACACAAAAATTCATATATCCTTGCTCTTCTGAATTCACACCAAGACTTTAAAGCACTACAACATATTTAACATAAACACTCACAACTTTACTAAATTAAGCACCCCTACACCAATATGCCAACTATTCCTAATTTAAATTCAACTCAACTTATACAGAGATCATCTAAAAATAATTTTGAATAAATTTTCAACATTATATCATGTTGATATAGCAGCACCGAAGCCCAAAGCCCACTACTATATTCAAGAAAGTTCTAACCGACATGTATATAGTCGATACAATTGAAATAGGCTAGATTGTTCTACATAATTCTAGTTAGTACTTTGTAAACTGACATACAACAAGTCGGTAAAGAAATAACCAGAAATGTCTAACCAACATAGATCTTGTATAAATAAGCTGTAGGCGTCCGTGAGTACTCTTCTAACTGAAATAAAGTTAATAATCAAGTGTTATCAGAGCGGGTTAGGTCCTATTGGCTAGAAGGTTCGTATAATCTGTGAGTCTGATTGAGAAGTTGAATAATTATAATTATAGAGACTGGTGCACGTGTATTAAGTCATATTTGCAGGGTCAATACTTGTGGGAGATCGTGGGTGGTGATGAGGTTGAGCCGCCACCAAATTCGATCCGTGCTTACAAGAAGTGGAAGGTGAAGGCGGGTCGAGCATTATTCGAGTTGAAGGCTACGGTGGACAAGAGCCTACTGTCTCACATTGAAGATGCGAAGACGCCAAAAGAAGCATGGGATGTCTTCGCCGTGTTGTTTTCAAAGAAGAACACAAGTCGGCTACAATTGCTCGAGAGAGAGCTGATGAATATCTCCCAAGGTAACATGACTGTTAGTGAGTATTTTCTTAAAGTAAAGAATTTGTGTATGGAGACGGGAACCTCGTGACTTGAAAAAGTAAAAAACAAAACGTGGTTGCAAGATCTAGTGCAGCGACAGAATATAGAGCAATGGCTTCAATAGCCAGTGAGCTAGTATGGCTCAAACAATTGAGGTGCATGCCACGTTGTCTCAAACCCAGTGTTTCATGAAAGAACAAAACACATTGAGGTGAATTGTCACTTTATTTGACAAAAAGTTCAAGTTGGAAAAATCTAGACTACATTTGTGAGAAGTCATAACCAATTAGCAGACATATTCAAAAAGACATTGGAGAAAGAATAGAAGCGTCAGAAGATCCTTATCATTGGTTGTTTTAGAAAGGAATCATCTAGCACACAATTAACAGCTAGCAAGGAAATTTAGTGCATAAATTATTCTTTAGATTTAGCATATCCAGAATCATGTAAATAGGAAATACACCAAAATATATAATCATGTAAAATAGGAAATACACCAACGGCTCATACAACTTAGCCTATATATGCACATGTATAGAACCATTGTAAAGATATAACAAATTTCAATAAAAAATCATTCTTGAATTCTTTCTGTAAAAAATATCAGTTTCATTGGAAGGGATCGTGACCATAAGCGTACCAGGAGCCTCTTCAGTCTGAAGATGAGGCACCCATTTAATGGTTTCACATTAGAAAATCTAATTGTTATTATTACTTAAATAGGCCTTTTTACAGAATCTCCAACCTAGCGACATAAAAGAATCTTCTGATTAGCCATAGGATGACCAAAAACTAAAACAAACAAAAATATGTATAGTTGATGAGTGTAAAGATGATTCTTTAATTATAAAATTATATTTATAATTGAATTAATGCAAGAAAATTAGATTTTCATCCATGAAATTTTTGTAACAAATGAAATAAATTATCATTGCATAAAAAAATGAAATAAATAAGAAGAAGAATAAATTATCATTGCATAAAAAAATGAAATAAATATTTCTTGACATTTATTTTCATTAATATTCGGACTTGACACTGGCTATGCTTCGTAGCATAATAGGAGTTTAAACATATAAGTCAATGAAAATATGACCCCCAAATACAATCAATCAATCACCTTCTCCGCTCTCCTTTTCATTTACTTTTTTGGAAAAATTTGCCTCCATATATAATCTTGGCAGGAAAGGAAACTTATGGTCCTATGGATCGATCCACACCTAAAGGAGGAAGGGAGCATCAGCATTTGCATCACTACAATAAAGACAGGGGTGCTGTCTGAACCCTTGTTCGAGCAGAAGATCTCTGGTCCGCCTCACCAGCTCTGCATTACTAATCGGCCCCTGGTCATACTGCTTCAGCACAGCTAGTAAAGCGCTTGTGAATGCACCGTGGGGCTCACTTGCATTCACGTCGTTGGAGGTCTCATCGAGCTGGCAACCACTGAGTAAGATCCCATTGTCTCCCTCCACTCTCTCCTGTTGTATGATAGAATTATACAGATTTATTTAGCTTTAACCATACATATATATTATCATCAACTAAAAAAATATTAGTCATCAATAAAAGAAACACGTATGTCCTTAATTACAACATTTATGTCTCTTGTGTTGTGAAACACTGGACTAGTATCTTTGGCATGGAGGTGGACTGGTTGGTCGCCGATATTGTCCGATTCGAGAACCGACATTGACCTAAGGTGCTCAATAATGTCGTCATGGCGGATTCCTCGAGATTTGTGTTGTTGATCAGGAGATATTTTAAGGGTTCCGTACATGTGAGGCCCAATCTGCTCCTTCTCCTCGTCAATAAGGCCGCCGCTATGGCATGAATCAGATAATATAGTGAGGTGAGCGCCATCAGGAATAAGGTTCACCAGTGCCCTTATGTCATGATCTATAAAAGACATGAAAATATGTAAACAATCAAGAACTTCTAAATAGTTATCATTAATTATTTGATATACACTTTTAAATTTGTTATTTATTTCTGCAGTTATACAATTACCTGTGATTTTCTTGAAATCGCAAGGAACTATTGCATCATCATGTTTGTTATCAAGCACTATCCCATGGCCGCTGAAGTGGAAAAGTAGCACATCACCTGTGTCAGCCTTATCAATCATTTCTCTGAAGGCACGCTTGATGTTTGAACCAGTCGGCTGTTCGGTTTCAACAATGCCATTTGGTGCATCGGTGAGAATGACTATGTCATTCGGGTTAAACCCAAACTGACTTACAAGAGTATTGTAGATTGCGACGACATCATTAATGCAGCCGTGCAGCTCCCATTTTGCCCCTGGGTAGTTGCAACCTACAAGCACTGCGAGCCTCTTTCCAGCCATACTGTTTGGTTAATTATTAGTTGTCTTAATTAAGAATTACAAGTGAGATAATCATTTTTTCTTTGTAGATGTTGAATTTTATTGTGACTCGAGGTTTATATAGATAATTCTTGCAAATGGAGATGCTTGCTTATTTTTTACAATTATTTCATTCATGGTTAGTTGTTCTGTCCTTCTCTCTGGCAAATTTTCAACTACTCTTGTCTTTCATGACATTGGCGAAGGAATTTGTCAAATATCCTTGCTCTTCTTAATTTAAAAATGAGGCGAATATAAATTTGGTACTTGTTAATTATATTAATTCGAATTTGTATATATCAAATTAATGTTGATTATATTAATTGTTTCTATTTGTTGAATGTTGAATGAATATGATTCACTTTTGTAGGTTGCAATGTTGAATATTTACTGAATTATGAAAACCCTTCTATGGTTATCAAAATAGTACACAAATGCCTTGTAGAAACTGTGTATATAACCACTGTTATTTGTACACTGTTACATACTGTCACAGATCAATTGTTTTAACCATGGATCTTGAACTATCTAGACATGATTAAGAAACTACATAAAATGTGCTCACTTATTCAAATATGACGCTCGCGGACACGGTTGTGCAACCACATGTCATTAGTATTTTAGACCGTGTAGTGTAGTCGCGTTTTTTGTACTAGTGGAATGTGAAACCAAACCCCTTCTCTTAATTAAACAAAAGTGGTATTTCGTTCACCAGTTGTCATGATTCCCAATTTCCCATCATTCTTAATTAAAAAAATAAAAATTATACTTCAACTTTTGTTATTCAGCCCTTGATGAAATGTAAATTAATAATTATCTATTCTCAGCTACATATTAAGATGGGTATCATTTTTTGTTTAGTACATCATTTTTTGTTTAGTCGACTCAAATTTTTAATCTAATTAACACTTGAATTATGTATAGTTGCAACCAGAAACACAAGCTTTTTAATGAGATGCAAATCTAGATTCATAAATGTATTATCGTTATGGATTAATTCGGTAAAGGGTACTCATTCATTCGAGTTTTAATTGATGAATTTCGGAGATAAGTAATAATTGTAATTTAGAATAAAAATAACTATTCGTTGCTTGACACTATATATTCCGATAACTAACCAAATAATAGTTGCCCATTCTTCAACCATATATATATCTCTTTTGATGCTAATATTGTATGCAATACAAGTAACATGTAAAACTAAACTAAAACAGCAAATAATTGAAAGTTAATAAAACATATGTTACGTATATTACACATCGTGCTAATTAAATGAACAGAAATTATGTTAGAAACAACATTAGAAAAATATGTCAATTGTTATGTATATTTAATTATTATATCGTTTTTTTAACAAGTTGTAACCTTCAATTGTGGAGAGGATAATGTAGGGAATACATCTTAGTTGTTATTTTTATCTTCACAATTATGAAGATGTCTAATACTAATTATAAAATGGTTGGTCAATATCAGGAAACAAAATAAAAATTTATATTTGGTTTGATCCACGTAATTAAGAATACGTCAAGACAAGGAAACAAAACATAAAAAAAAATTCAACTGCAACCTAATAATGATTGATTCAGCACCAAACATGCATTGCTGAAATTAATTAAATATATTCTTGTAATTAGACTTATTAAGCATCAATTTGTCCTATATGCATAAAAATCAACAATGATGAATTATCTCTGTAGGGAATACATCAATATTATAATTAGAGTAGAACTAGGGTGGTGCTCCTGAGTTCACCAAGTTACTTTGTGAACTCAACTCTAAAATTGATCTGATTGACTTCAAACGACGAATCTAAACCATTGAAATCCTTGTACCTTACGAGTCATGCGTTTACATGTGAAAATTTTAAAATTTGAAATTAAATTTGTATAGAGTCAAGTGGTCAAAAGACTTCCAAAAAATGAATGCATTAAAATTAATTTATAAACTTTCTAATTTTGACCACTTGACTTTATACTTAAATTAGTTCGAAACTTTAAAATTTGCACATGTAAATGCATCACTCATAAGGTAGAATGATTTCAACGGTTTAAATTCGTAATTTGAAATTAATCCGATATATTTTAGAGTTGAGTTCACAAAAAGGCTTGTGAACTTAGGAGCACCCTAGTTCTACTCTTATAATTATACGCGAATTCCTTTTGCTGTTTCTTATAGTATTAAAATTGTTACTTTTGAAGTATAGTTAATTTTATTTACTTTACCATTACATGCTTTAAAAGAACCGTAAATACGATGGCATCACAATTTTAAGGTACAATAATATTATATATGAGCAGCTGGATGCAGATAGATCTGAGCTTGATTAAATAATTAACTTACTTATACAAATGATTTGAGTAGACCTCGAGATCTACCTTAAATTTGACTAATGAATTAATTAAATACCTTCAAATGAGCAGTTGGCAGGGGAGCCCAAATTAAATATCAAGTGATCAACTAAATTAATTGAACAAAATAAAATGAATACAGAACATATTTGCCTTAATTATTCCCTCCATCAATCCATGTGAATGCTTAGCTTCTTGCACCTTGGATCTTTTGTCACAGAGCATGCGTGAAGAAGCGTACAGATGAGTGGATTCAAAAATGGTTACTTATAAATATGTAAATAATTTTGAAATTCTAAAATGGTTATTCTTTATCACTTCTGTCAAAGGAAAATGCTACGTACAGAGTAATCAAGGGCACATGATCCGCATTGGGCGTTCCCACGTAGTACTGACAAAGTTTTCTTTCAGTTGTAATATTCAGCCTTGTAGAAATGTCAATTAATAATTTTCAATTCACAAGTACATTTTAAAATGAAATACTATATCTGATTTAATTCAAGTTGTACATGTATCACCTAAAAAAGTAACAAGCGGCGTCGCCACTTCTTTAAAATATAATGATAAACTTCAATCTTAAATTTAATATAGATTTATGTGTTTAGATATAATTAAATTTAAAATATGTAGTAACTATACCCGAATGCAGTCGGTTTTCTTTTTAATAGTTTCCTATTGTCAACAAAGTCTTCTTGATCCAGTTGTATCACTCAGTCTTGTGGAAATCTCAATTATTATTTTTCTGTTGTATTACTCCAACAGGAGGTCTGCGCTGCAGAGCCTCTCTGTACGGACTTGACTGATTTGAAATAACTGCTCGCTTCGGATCTTCTACAACCTCGTCAATGGCGTTCCCGCCAAAATCAGTACCAAGTGGGCTGGAAAGAACTGTAGCATCTTGGCCAGGAAGTAGAGGAGAAGGCCCTAGAATGCTTACTGTGCGATCAGAAGGCCCTAGAATGCTTACTGTATGATCAGAAGATCCAGGAGAGCGTAAATCGTGCGTCACATTGTTCAGCGGGCCAAATCTATTTTGGAGACTCGCCATTAATGGAGACACAAGCTTTGGTCCAGAAGGGACGATCCACTAGCGAATTCACTCCTTTTTATTGAATAGAGCTCTTATAGATCAGCTTGCGATCTTGATTTTGTTGAATTTTGTGTTGTTGTTTTGTGAATTTTGACAAAGTTTTCGATCGAGCAAGAATGGAGTTTACAATCGCCCTTTCCGAATTGCATGGATTTTGATCACACAGCCCTCCTGACCTAACTTAAATACAAATTCGAGTCATCCAATTAGTGGTGACAATCTGAAACTTGTATCCTTGAGGAGATGGACTCAAAATCCCATCCCAACCCGAACCAATTCGAATGACCTCAAACTGGTGTTGATCTGAAACGTATTGGCCTACTCATAACCCAACCCCCAAAATCAAAACGATATGAAACTCATAAAGATCCAAAGCTGGACAATCCCTTCAGAAGTCGACTTGACAGTCTAATATGACCCGTGAGATTTCCACCTTGAAAATAATATAAGATGGTGCAATCGAGCAACCGAGCGATATATGAAAATTTGAAAATTTGTGAAATCTAATATGAAATATTTTATTGTTAGGAGAATATATATGAATTTTAAATTTTAGACGGATGTTTTTGGAAAGACACATATGTTATTATGAATTTTAAGAGAAATATTGGTAATTTTCAAGTTTTATAAGAATTTTCTCCAAATTATTTTTTTATATTGTGTGATAATTATCAGACATATGTCAACATAGTTTGTTATGAGTGGAATTTTGATTTACATGAATGGCAAGCAATAAAAGAAAACATTTTCCTAAAGTATTTTGATTTACATGAAACTAGCTTGCCTTAATGTGGTTTGACAACCAGTAATACAAATAAAGATTGTGCGCCTATAATCAAATTTTGTTTGATTATGACAAAAGCTTATTTGTTAAAATACAATCCACACACATCAAGATTTTCTATCCTCAGCTTCAACACCCATCTCAAATGGACAGAGCCATAAACAATCTTGCAAAGGTACAAACAAAGACTCACGCCCTTCGACGATATTGCTACATTACTTTATTTATATCACAACGAGTCGTTATATCCCGCTATTTTGTTAATCTTCAATCTGTGTCACGTAGAACTGCGGAGTTACAGTCACAGGAAACAAGATAGATGAGAGAGAAAAGAGTAGAGATAAATTATGTTTATTAATGTTTGTCTTGTATGGTTATGGGATCAGAGATTAGAAAATTCAAGACTCGGTGCGGTCAAATAAATTACAATTGTTAAGTTTGATGGTGGACTGTATAATATGACTGTGTTTTAACGGTACTGTTACTTATGTTGAATGAATTATAACCTTAACTTTTTTTTGGTTAAATATATAATTTTTAGAATACGTATTCGGGCCGGAAAGCTAAAAAATATTCAAGTTTAAAGTGTTCTTCAAAAGTATTTAGGAAAAATAATAAAAAAAAGGAATTAGATATATCTAGATATCTTATATGGAATGCATGTTATGGGTCTAGTGCATTGAAATTCGTCCTCGGTCTAGTTTGGTCCGGTCCATGGTCCTAGATGGTTCGTCCCACCCGGTCCTACTTACAGGGGCAGATTTACATTCACCCGTACGATGCTAAGCTACTCTATAATTTTAAAATTGTAGTTATATATATTGTTTAAATTGAAAGTTATTATTTTAAAAAAAAATTATATAGTCCAGCCCCTCTCATAAATATCACATGTTCACTTGTGGCCTAGTGATTTGAACTTATTTTATGGTTGTGGAAAACTTGGGTTCAATTCCCACCAACAACATATTTTGTTTTTAAATTTTAGCACTCCCTATTATGATTTTCTAGTTCCGTCCCTGCCTACTTAGAAGGGATGGTCCATATTCTTGATGCTAATATTGTATGCAATACATGTAACATGTAAAACTAAACTAAAACAGCAAATAATTGAAAGTTAATAAAACAGATGTTACGTATATTACACATCGTGCTAATTAAATGAACAAAAATTATATTAGAAACAACATTAGAAAAATATGTCAATTGTTATGTATATTTAATTATTATATCGTTTGTTTTAACAAGTTGTAAACTTCAATTGTTGAGAGGATAATGTAGCGAATACATCTTAGTTGTTATTTTTATCTTCACAATTATGAAGATGTCTAATATTAATTATAAAATGGTAGGTCAATATCAGGAAAAAAAAAAATTCAACTGCAACCTAATAATGATTGAAAATGATTTGAGCACCAAACATGCATTGCAGAAATTAATTAAATATATTCTTGTAATTAGACTTATTAAGCATCAATTTGTCTTATCTGCATAAAAATCCACAATGATGAATTATCTCTGTAGGGAATACATCAATATTATAATTAGAGCAGAACTAGGGTGCTCCTAAGTTCACCAAGTTCCTTTGTGAACTCGACTCCAAAATCTATCTGATTGACTTCAAACAACAAATCTAAATTATTGAAATCTTTCTACCTTATGAGTAATGCATTTACATGTAAAAATTTTAAAATTTGAAATTAAATTTGTATAGAGTCAAGTGGTCAAAATACTTCCAAAAAATTAATGCATTAAAATTAATTTATAACTTTCTAATTTTGACCACTTGACTTTATACTAAATTAGTTCGAAACTTTAAAATTTGCACATGTAAATGCATCACTCGTAAGGTAGAAGGATTTCAACAGTTTGAATTCGTCGTTTGAAATTAATCCGATATATTTTAAAGTTGAGTTCACAAAAAGGCTCGTGAACTTAGGAGCACCCTAGTTCTTACTCTTATAACTATACACTAATTCCTTTTCGTGTTTCTTATAGTATTAAAATTGTTACTTTTGAAGTATATTTAATTTTATTTACTTTGTCATTACATGCTTTAAAAGAAACGTAAATACGTACAGATAATTTTTTGCATCACAATTTTAAGGTACATTAATATTTTATATGAGCATCTGGATGCAGATAGATCTGAATTTGATTAAATAATTAACTTAATTATACAAATGATTTGAGTAGACCTCGAGATCTACCTTAAATTTGACTAATGAATTAATTAAATACCTTCAAATGAGCAGTTGGCAGGGCGCCCTAAATTAAATATCAAGTCATTAACTAAATTAATTAAACAAAATAAAATGAATACAGAACATATCTTCCTTAATTAATTATTCCCTCCATCACTCCATGTGAATGCTTAGCTTCTGGCACCTTGGATCTTTTGTCTCGGAGCATGCGTGAAGAAACCTACAGATGAGTGGATTCAAAAATGGTTACTTATAAATATGTAAATAATTTTGAAATTTAAAAATCGTTATTCTTTATCACTTCTGTCAAAGGAAAATGCTACGTACAGGGTAATCAAGGGCACATGATCCGCATTGGGCGTTCCCACGTAGTACTGACAAAGTTTTCTTTCAGTTGTAATATTCAGCCTTGTAGAAATATCAATTAATAATTTTCAATTCACAAGTACATTTTAAAATGGGTATTATGAATCACGTCGAAATACTAGATCTGATTTAATTCGAGTTGTACATGTATCACCTAACAAAGTAACATGCGGCATGGCCACTTCTTTAAAATATAATGATAAACTTCAATCTTAAATTTAATATAGATTTATGTGTTTAGATATAATTAAATTTAAAATATGTAGTAACTATACCCGAATGCAGTCGGTTTTCTTTTTAATAGTTTTCTATTCTCAACAAAGTCTTCTTCCAGTTGTATTACTCAGTCTTGTGGAAATCTCAATTATTATTTTTCTGTTGACAACTACATTTTAAGATGGGTATTATGCATCACGTCGAAATACTACATATGATTTAATTCCCGTTGTACATGCATCACCTGACAAAAGTAACATGCTTCATCACCACTTATTATCTCAAAATTTTGTTGATAAACTTCAATCCTAATTTAATATAGATCTATGTGTCTAAATAAAATTAGTTCTTGTAAATTTACTTAATATCATGGCTTCCAAAATCACTTTCTGAAACTTATCTTTTAACACTAGTACAAAAAAGCGACCATACACAGATGCAAAAAATTTCAACATTAACAGTGTATAATGGGAGGACGAGATCGCACGAATAAGGGCTCCAACATAGTCTGAAGGTTTTGATCAGTGTTCGAAAGTCACGATTATTTGTATACGGTTTAACAATTTTGAACCGTGTACGGTTTCACAACTTCATACATAGTCTTTTAGTAAAAACTATGTATGCTTTTGCTCAGTTTCCAAATTCTACTTTTTAGTTGAAATTGTGTATGGTTCATTCGAGTCTCTCAACTGGATCTTCACACACTTGCACCATTCAAGTCCAGCCCTTTTCTTCCCTCTAATTGGAGTAGAACGAGACTTCGACTCTTCGTCCCTCAGCGTCATTAATCACCCCCTCGTGTGCAATCTTGACTTTTTATCGAGGTTTAACATGATTGCACTTAGAGAAACTATGATGAATTATAAGTCTCGACTAACTAACAATTTTGTTTTCAACCATCCGGTTGGGAATAACCTTGTAAATATGATGTATATATAAATTGTTTTAAATTTGTACAAGACAGCTTATTTTATGTTTCTTTAATGATCAAAACTAAAACACATGGATGCTAGAAAAAACATTATAAAATTGTTTAAATTAAGAACAAATCGTACTAGTTTTTTAAATAATAATCAATAATCGTGTACAAATCCTGCAAGAATTTTGGTTTTTCCTGCCTTTATGACTAACCCTGTCATAAGTTATACACATTTAATTTGTTCAAGAACCGTGTTGTACATTATAAATGGTCATGTATATATAAGGGTTTTTATGATTCATGCCTCTGCGTTCACTGCCTTGTCTTTTAATTCCCACTGCCCTCCTATCTAATCAAATAACTCTCCTCTCTTCTCAATTCAATCCTCTCACTCTTAATGTTATCCATTTTTCGTTCTAAACTAGATTATGCTTTTCGTCAATAGGAAAGGTTTGATCTAGCTGGGCAAGACAAAGCATAGTAGACTCAAAATGGACCGTGTATGATCGCGTTTTCTGTAATAGTGTAATTGTACTGTCACATTTCCTTGTTCTCCAAATCGGCCAAATCAAACTCCCCCTCCCCCTTTTTCAATTCAAGCCTGCTGAGTTTAAACTTTCAAAATATTATTTGCTTTGTTTTCAATCCTGAATCCAGTGTTTTCTAATTTAAATAAGATTATTTGTAAATCCGACTTCTATTTTTAATCTTTTATAATTAAACATACACATGTCCTGTGTCAATGATAATAAAATTCTTTAATATCAACTTTCATACATATTAGACTTGTAGATCCATATATAATACTTTTTTGTAATAGTTTAAGATTGGTATATAAAATGTTAGTCACTTGATGGATGATCAATGGAAATAAATTTTTAACTCAAGTTACTTAATTAAACTGTGGAGAACATTTTATTTTAACAATCTTTTGAATTGGTTGTCAACGTTATCAATACAACTTTTTTTAAAACTATTGTTATATTTGTTAATAAAATGAACTCAAATTAACAGTGTACTAAAGTCAAATTAACAGTGTGTAAAGGGAAGAGGCGCTTGCCAGAAAATGAGCTCAACCATACACACAAGATCAATTAAAATGAAAGCATGTACTAAAGTCACCTTAATTTATTTGTTCACTTTTTTTTTTCTTAATGATCCGTTATTGTTAATAAAATGTAGATGGGGACGTTTGATTTGGTTATTTCACCCCCCCAAACATTGTTTTTCAATGTCGGGTGAGTAATTAATTTACCTGATTACTATTTATTTTTTTATTTTTTCTTTTTTTTGAAAACTCAGTAATGGCTACCAAGATTAAATTGATAGATTTGCTTAGTACATCAGATCCTAAGTATTATTACAACATAACTACCTGATTACTATTTAATTCATACTAATATATTTACCTGATTAATTTAGCTGCCAAAAACCAATCAAAGAAAATCATAACACAGACATCGACGATAAAATATACGCCAACTAGTTAAGCTTGAGTAAATGTACTGATGGAGATTCCATTTAACACTCGCTGAAAGAAAACTAGAAATACAGGACATTTTGCTTGCTATTGAACATTCTTCTTAATTATATGATATGAGAATTTAAGAGGATAGTTTGTTATTAATATTATTTTTCTCTTATATCCTAGCTAGCTAGTATATATATGCATGCATCCAATCTATATAAATAACATATTTGTCTAGCGTAGAATGGAAGAACTGAATTACCAGATTGGATCAGCAAAATTAATTTGGGAGATTTTAAAACCTCATTTCGTTTCTTGTTCAATATTGGATGCACATATAATGGATGTACATATATATGTTTGTTTGTGTTGCCCTCAATTCTGATTTCTCTCCAGTACTGATAAAATGGATGAACATATTATTAATGTCATCTTAAAACAAAATCGCTCCACTTTTTTTATTATGTCCGTTGGGCACAGATCATCATGGTTAATAATATGCAAGAAATGATAATCAAATTGCCTATTATGGACATTTTTCTTTAGAGAATATTGTGAGGTAGAGGGAAGAAAGCAAAGCGGTTCTGAGCACGGAGTCCTCGGAACTTGGAGGTCGGAACTCAGATAAGAACAGATATGGTCATGGAGAGAGATGGCGTATAAGGGAATAGGTCGATTAGAAGAATAGTAACAATAGTGATAATAAGACTGTAAATTATTAGGAATAGTATAATAGAGTGGTTTAGATAAATTGAAGAAAATAAAATAGTAGATATAGAATTGAGAGTCACTTCACGTATTATGAATAACTTTTTTTATCAAAGAAATCGTTAGTAGGCATTTAAAGCCACCAACCTAAAAATAATAATATTTATAATCTAATGGAGACATATATAATATAAAAAATAATACAAGTTCCTTGCATGAAACCATTAGTTTAATACGATTACAACAAAACCACTCGATACAGATTGAAACAGCAAAATCATGAAACACAGCAACAAGCACATGATACTAATCCATTAGATGGATTTTTAATTGCGATACCATTATTACGTTTTGCATTAGAAGACAGAGAAACAACACATAGACTTAGATAAGCAACTACAGATTATTAAAAGATGTGGAGACATCTCATGAGTCATGATAGCGGCACATTACATCATAGGCAGGTCCCTCGTGGTCTACAACAGAAGCATGGAAAAATTTAGTATGTGTTTTCTCAAATTTAATGAAATGGCTAAATAAATATTATTTGTAATTGATACCACAGTAACTTGGGAAGCAGGTGCATCGGCAGCAGCAGCAGTAGTGTTAGGCTGGTCAAAACAAAGGAGGAAAAATCAAACAGGTTTGTGATCACAACCGTTTCATATTTTGTCGATCATATTAGTTATCAATACAATGAAACTATTAACTGAAAAGAGAACCGACCTGCGCAGCGATAGGAGCGGCAGGAGCATTTGAATCAGCAGCAGGAGCAGCTACATCTGGAGTTGCATCCACTGTTGTCTTTGTAGCCGGGTCCTAAAACAAGGCATGCGTAAGAGAAAGGAAAAAAAAATACACAGCAAAAAAAAAATTCAGAAGTGGCACTTGTACCATTTATTGCAGTTGTGAAGAGAACTAGAGGAGAGATATTGAAATTGATTTGGAGAGGAACTAGCTAATATTTCTTGGCTCTTTTACTTTCGTATCTTGGCAAGAACTAGCTAATTTCACTGATTCTTATATAGAGAATGATGGGATCGAGTTAATATTTTAATTCAATTTATTTATCATATCTTTTGGGGGAGGTAGCATCTTGTTTTGCTGGCAAATCAATAAAAATAAGACCCAGATACAATAATCATGCATTCAGGTTTTACTAGCTAGCTACTTGCCGACTTCAAATTAAGGTAATTTAATATCATGACTAATTAAATTACTGGAGTTAATTATCTTATTACCTTCTAACAAATCAAATATGAAGATTTAATTACATAAAATCCTCCTCGACTTAATAAACTAATTGAGGCCATCTCTACCTCAATTATTCAGTAGGATTTTAAGTTATACATAACAATTGAGTGCTGAAGTTTTAGTTGTTAAATTAAATATTTATGTTAAAGTCATGAGGATTGTCAACTCTCCTTTAAGAAAAAACAAGAAAAGCAAACAGAAACATTATTAGCTTTAGAGAGAAAACAAAAGTAAAAAGTTGGTAAAATATACAAAAAAAAGTTTACGTAATTATTTAATCCTAGCCAACAGAAATAAGAACTGCATAATTATAAAGAAACTGATCTGCACAAATAAACCCAAACTTTGCCCATTTCATAGTACCCACACTTCTGTAATTTATAAAATGGTCTCGACAAGTCAATAATTGGGTGATTTAATTTTTTTTTTTTCCTTTTCTGGGCAGAAGCAAGGAGAGTCCAAGCCTGGTTCCACTTATCTCTCTATCCTTTTTTTTTTTTTATAAGAAATTCAAGCCCGTTTCCACTGCTTACGCACCCCTGCCCATATATAAAAATAACAGATAGGTTAAATCCGGTTTATAAAAATTTATGCAAAGTTGATGTTGGGCTAAAATTTTCATTTCGATGTCCTGAAATACATCTTCCGGAAGATGTGCCGAATGATTACATTTTATGCGGAAAAAATTGACAAAGCATAGATAAAAAAGTAGTTTTTATTGTTATTAATCATGAGTTTAAAGTAAGGTAGTAAATTTAAAATTATGTATTTTCGTCTCTAATACATAGATAAAAAATAATGACCTTACCTACATAATCCTCCTGACCTAACTTGAATCCAAATTCGACCCAATTTGACAAATTTGAAAAGTAACAAAATGACTCAAACTCGAATCATGCAATTAGTGGTGACAATCTGAAACTTGTATCCTTGAGAAGATAGACTCAAAATCCCATCCCAACCCGAACAAAATTCGAATGACCTCAAACTGGTGTTGATATGAAACGTATTGGCCTACTCGTAACTGAACCCCCAAAATCAAAACGATATGAAACTCATAAAGATGCAAAGCTGGACAATCCCATCAGAAGTCGACTTGACAGTCTAACATGACCCGTGAGATTGGCACCTTGAAAATAATATAAGAGGGTGCAATGGAGCAATCGAGCGATATATGAAAATTTGAGAATTTGTGAAATATAATATGAAATATTTACTGTTTAGGAGGATATATATGATATTAGTTCAAAGTAGGGGAAATACGTAATTTTAAATATTAGACAGATGTTTCTGGAAAGACACATATGTTATTATGAATTTTAAGAGAAATATTGGTAATTTTCAAGTTATATAAGAATTTTCTCTAAAATAGTTAAATTAATTCTACATGAACTCTTAAATGTTAGAACACACACAATGAATTATTTTTTTTTTATATTGTGTGATAATTATCAGATATATGTTAACATAGTTTGTTATGAGTGGAATTTTGATTTACATGAATGACAAGCACTATAAAAAAAAACATTTTTCCTAAAATATTTTGATTTACATGAAACTAGCCTTAATGTGGTTCGACAACCAGTAATACAAATAAAGATTGTGCGCTTATAATCAAATTTGTTTGATTATGACAAAAGCTTATTTGTTAAAATACAATCCACACACATCAAGATTTTCTATCCTCAGCTTCAACACCCATCTCAAATGGACAGAGCCATAAACAATCTTGCAAAGGTACAAACAAAGACTCACGCCCTTCGACGATATTGCTACATTACTTATTTATATCACAACGAGTCGTTATAACCCGCTATTTTGTTAATCTTCAATCTGTGTCACGTAGAACTGCGGAGTTACAGTCACAGGAAACATGATAGATGAGAGAGAAGAGAGTATGGATAAATTATGTTCATTAATGTTTGTCTTGTATGGTTATGGGATCACAGATTAGAAAATGCAAGACTCGGTGCGGTCAAATAAATTACAATTGTTAAGTTTGATGGTGGATTGTATAATATTACTGTGTTTGAACGGTACTGTTACTTATGTTGAATGAATTATAACCTGAACTTTTTTTTTAAATAAATATTTTTTATAATACGTATTCAGGAAAGCTAAAAAATATGCAAGTTTAAAGTGTTCTTGAAAAGTATTTAGGAAAAATAATAAAAAAAGGAATTAGATATATCTAGATATTTTATATGGAATACATGTTATGGGTCTAGTGTATTGAAGATTGTCCGGTCCGGTCCTGTCCAATCCCACCTTGGTCCAGTCTGGTCCGGTCCATGGCCCTAGATGGTTTGTCCCACCCGGTCCTACTTAGAAGGGGATCATCCATATTCTTGATTGAACCCTGATGATGTAAAATCATATAGCGAAAATGACTATATTTTTATCTGTAAAATATATGATGAAAAACAACTTATATATATAGGCCAAAAACAGAAAGTTTTGAAGAAAGTTATGTATTTAGCAATTTAAAGAATTAGTGTGAGGAATTACTCGTAAATAGTGATGAGATCAGGGCTAACAAGACTTGAAAGTGGTTCAAAGACTAGGATTTGAACCTAAGGTGCTCCCAAGGCAGGATAGTATAAATTGCACTTAGACTAGGACTAATCGCTCTTTGGACAAATTAGGCTTTAGTTAGAACAACATTAGGAAACCCAATTTTGGTGGGGTCTTTGGGATTATTTCAATAATATGGTAAATAGGGAAAAATATATTTTCATAAATAAAATACCTTCGTCTTGGTAGCCCTAAAGCTGATAAAAAGATCAAAAAATCCTCATATCGCATAAACAAACACTCAGTTCACCGTATGGGTAGTGACAGTGTCGTGCGCGGGGTACTTAGGGACATTCTATATCGTACACAATAGTGATAGTACCGCATACAGCATAGATAAACGTCAAAACTTATATTTTGTATGATTAAGAATGATAGAAAACATGAATCCTAGAGGCTCTATATCTATTGTTTAACCTTAGTTTAGTTATAATATCTTCATTGCATTTGTCACCACATAATCTTTTTAAAAATCCAATAACCTAGACTAATAAAAATTGTTTAAACCTTAATACACTATCTCTGTGGATCGACACCCCAATCAATACTACACGGTAGGATTATACACTTGTGATCTAAATGTAAGTTGAAATTAGTGTTTAAAAATATTAAACATATAGTTCTCATTTTTATTCATCATGCCCATAGCCCTGACCCCTAAGAGTCTACACGATCCGGTCCAAGGGGCAGTCCGGTCCGACCACTACAAGTCGACATGGTCTAGTTCGGTTAGTTTTCTTAAAAAAAACTAGTTGTTATTAGTTTTCAAAACTAGCCGTTTGGTTTTTGAAAAAAAAAAAAAAAAGACAGATGGGTGGGGTTTGGACGGGTTAGGGGAGGTAAAGGTGGGGGTTAGAAGGTTTACTGCCAAGCCCTAAGAATCTGAACTTGGTTACGGAACAACATGTTTACAATAGAGAAATAAGAGAAAAATACAACCATACAAGAAGCACTTTTCTACTTAATCTCTATGCACTCCACTCTTCTCACTCAAGAAAATAAACTTAGATCTAAAAATAACCAAATGGTTCCAAACATATGTTCTGCTTCTGATCAGCAGTCTTTTATAGGAGTGTAAGGGCATCTGGAGATAAATGGAGGCCAAGCAATCTGATATGTATACAACTGTCACGAAATCCCAAGAAAGGATCCATCCAGTACGAACAATACCGACTGGTACGAACTGTATTACTCCATGAGTTAATGCATATTCCTTCTTGCTTGGTTCGTGTTAGACTCCAGGTCCGTACTGTATGGTACAGACTATAACAGAGAGTTAGTTCCGGTATTCTGCTATTATGATTGACCCGATTCTTTCTCCATTTGATGTAAAATAGCCTCAAACATGGTTTCTGCGTTAAATCATGAAAAGAGCAACAATAAATAAACATAATGGTGAGATAATTAGACAAAACCTAAGTTACAACCCTACGTAAATCTAGTCGTTTTTACCCAGATCAAGGATTTAATGATAATTTTAAGAAAATGTGTACGATGTACAATGTTTGATTAGCATTTTTGTAGTAGTGTTATCACAGAAACTGAACGAATAAAAACTTTTAAAATAATAACATTTAATCAAATTTAAATGTACATTGTTAAAAATTATAAAATCTTAGCAGTGGTTAAAACATCCCTAGTATCGGTTAATTAATTTTTCCCTTCAGATAATGCAAGAGCCGGATTGGGGTGCGTGATCGTTGGAGCATTTTTTTAATATTATTTTTTTGTAACTTGTTAGTTTGTAACTCCGGCTGATGGAGATTGAATAAGATATCAATTAAAAATGGTGGTCATTTTTTTTTAAATATTTGCACATAAGTGTGAGTATGATATGTAAAATACTTTATTGTTTCTATAACTTGCAAGAGTTTCTGTCCGGATAAGACCAATTGACAATCGCAATCAGCAAAATAAAATAAAATAAAAACAAAAGAATCGCAATCATAATCCTATTAATTAGTCTATTATTTCTCTGAGGAAGAAGCAATTGTGCGTAGAAATTCTTTTTGTTTACCCATGAAAATTCAAAACCAAATAGTATATCTAATAGAACCCATTCATCTAGACCTACACTCTATTTCTCTTTCGAACGAATTAACCTAATTGTTTTTTTTATATTAAAGAGGATGAAGGCAAGGTGCAGTTTCATGGGATATGGATTGCGCAAGAGAGAGACTGAATTAAGCTGTTAAAAGCTGATCTAATGGTGCCAGCTAGGAAGCTTTGATGAGGCCGTCCATGGTGTTGATGAAGTCTTCCAAATGGTGGTGCCCATCATTGCTTATGATCAACAAAACATTAAATTCTTTATGTTTCTAGCTAATTATGTATATTGAATTATTTAGGTTTTATTTTCAAGTATATAAAAATCAAGTTGCCCTCTTTTGTTCGTAATTGAAGCACATACATTGAAAATTTTGTTCCGGTTAGTATGCTAATTTAATCCAGTATTGATGAGAAGATATATGTGTAAAAATATTGTACTGCCAGCTTATATATTGATATGGCATAACTTCAACAATAACACGCTAATTAATCGAATTTATCTGCTGCTATTAATTGTATTGCTTACAACAAGACAACATATGCATCGAAGACTGTTAGGTTCCAGCATACATTCACAAATGACCAAATTAAAACATGAGTCCTAGCCCTAGTAATCAATTACCCCATATATGATATAATGTTGAAAATTAATTCGAAATTATTTTTAGATGAACTCTGCATAAGTTGAGTTGATTTTAAATTAGGAATAATTGGCATATTGGTGTAGGGGTGCTTAATTTAGCAAAATCTTAGTAGAAGCTACCAAGTGAAAATAAAATGTTAACATAGGTTGTTATGAGTGGAAATTTGATTTACATGAATGGCAAGCACTATGAAAAAACATTTTTCCCTATAGTATTTTAATTTACATGAAACTAGTCTTATTGTGCTTTGACAACCAGAAATACACATAAAGATTGTGCGCTTATGGTCAAATTTTGTTTGATTCTGACAAAACCTTATTTGTTAAAATACATTCCACACATCAAGATTTTCTATCCTCAGTTAACACCGATCTCACATGGACGGAGCCATAAATAATCTTGCAAAGGTACAAACAAAGACTCACGCCCTTCGACGATATTGCTACATATATTACTTATTTATATCACAACGAGTCGTTATAACCTGCTATTTTCTTAATCTTCAATCTATGTCACGTAGTACTGCGGAGTTACAGTCATAGGAAACAAGATAGATGAGAGAGAAGAGAGTAGAGATAAATTATGTTCATTAATTATTGTTTGTCTTGTATGGTTAGAAAATTCAAGACTCGGTACGGTCAAATAAATTACAATTGTTAAGTTTGATGGTGGACTGTATAATATGACTGTGTTTTAACGTGTTGTTACTTGTGTTGAATGAATTATAACCTTAACTTTTTTTTTGTGATATATATAATTATTAGAATACTTATTCCGGAAAGCATAAAAATATGCAAGTTTAAAGTGTTCTTCAAAAGTATTTAGGAAAAAGAAAAAAAAAGAATTACACATATATATGTATATATGTATATATGTATATATATATATGTATATGTATATATGTATATATGTATATATGTATATATGTATATGTATATGTATATATGTATATATGTACATATGTATATGTATATATGTACATATGTATATGTATATGTATACATATGTATATGTATATGTATACATATGTATATGTATATGTGTATACATATGTATATGTATATGTATAATTGTTTTTTGTATACATATGTATTTTTGTCATATGTATACATATGTGTACATATATATATGTATATATATGTGTACATATGTATATATATATCTGTGTATATATACATATATATATATATATATATGTATATATGTACATATATATATATATATATGTATATATGTATATGTATACATATATATATATAACTACATATAAAATGGAATGCATGTCATGGGTCTAGTGTATTGAAAATGGTCTGGTCCGGTCTGGTCCAACCCCACCTCACTCCAGTCTAGTCGTCCGATCCACGGTCCTAGATGGTCCATCCCACCCAGTCCGACTTAGAAAGGGATGGTCCAGATTCTTGATTGGACCCTCACAACACCAAATCATATAGCGAAAATCACTATTTTTTATCCATAAAATGACGAAAAACGAATGTGAAGTAGTCATTTTTCTGATTTATTTACAGCAAAAATGTGTTTTTGAGTTATTTTTGCATTTTTTGAAAGAAAGTTATGTATTTAGGCCAAAAATAGAAAGTTTTGAAGATAGTTATGTATTTAGCAATTCAAAGAATTGGTGTGAGGAATTACTCATAAGTAGTGGTGAGATCGGAGCTAATGAGACTTGGAAGTGGTTCAAAAACTAGAGTTTCAACCGAAGATGCTCCCATGACAGAATAGTATAAATTGCACTTAGACTAGGACTAATCGCTCTTTGGACACATTAGGCCTTAGAACAACATGAGGAAACCCAATTTTAGTGGGGTCTTTGGGATTATTTCAACAATATGATAATATAGGGAAAGGTCTTGGTAGCCCTAAAGCCGATCAAAAGATTAAAAAACCCTCATATCGCATAAACAAACACTTAGTTCACCGTATGAGTAGTGACAGTAACATGCGTGGGGTACTCAGGGACATCCTATATCATACACAATTGTGACAGTACCACATGCGGCATCGATAAACGCCAAAACTTATATTTTGCATGATTAAGAATGATAGAAAACCTGAACCCTATAGGCATTATATCTATTGTTTAACCTTAGTTTAGTTATAATATCTTGATTGCATTTGTCACCACTTAATCTTTTTAAAAATTAAATAACCTAGACTAGTAAAAAAAATTAAAAACTTAATACACTATCACTATGGATCGATACCCCAATCAATACTACATGATAGGATCAAACGATTGTGATCCGAACATAAGTTGAAATTAGTGTTTAAAAATATTAAAAATATGGTTCTCATTTTGATTCATTAGGCCCATAGCCCTGACCCCTAAGAGTCGACACGATCCGGTCCAAGGGACGGTCCGGCCCGACCCCTACTAGTTGACATGGTCTGGTTCGATTTTTTTAAAATAAAAAAACTAGTTGTTATTAGTTTTGAAAACTAGCCTTTGGGTTTTTTGAATAAAAAAAATACATATGAGTGGGGTCTGGACGGGTTAGAGGGGTGTTGGATGGGTTAGGGGAGGTGGAAAAATGCATATCAGTATCGCCCTATTACCGAAATTTTTATAAATATACAAAACTCAATTTTAATTTAACAATCTATACAAAATTCGGCCGGATTTCGAAATCTATCCAAACCGGCAACAGGATTGCCGGTTTCAAAGCAACTAACCGGCAACTAAATTGCCGGTTCCAGAAAGCTCAAACCGGCAACTATGTGGCCTCTAAAACCGGCAACATAATTGCCGGTTTATTTATTTATTTTTTTTATAAATTCAAATTCTAAATAATTATAAATCCAAATTCATACCAATAAATTATAAATCCAAATTCATACAAATTTAAATTCATTTGACATGATTGTAACTCGATAATTTTTGTTATAATCAAATATAAATTAAAAATTTCTTAAATCAATTAATTTAAATAATTAAGTTCTTATTTTAAAACAATAGATTAAAAAATAAACGACATTTTTTGGCACTAAACGACGTTTTTTGGCACTAAAAACCTTAAACTTAATTTTTGAGACACGAAACGACGTTTTTTGGCGATTCTGATTTTCCGGCTACCCGGGGTTTACCCCGGGTGGCGACCGCCACCGTCTCCTCCTCCCCTTTCCGAATTGACGTCATACGCGTCAATCCGACTTTCCTAGCAAAAGTTATGACCGTTTAAAGTTTAAAAAAATATATATTTCTCATTTTTAAATTTTAGAAAAAAATATATATATTTCTCATTTTTTTTAATGGAACGGAACCGGCAATTGGTATGAATTTGGATTTATAATTTAAATTTGTATGAATTTGGATTTATAATTTATTGGTATGAATTTGGATTTATAATTATTTAGAATTTGAATTTATAAAAAAAATAAATAAATAAACCGGCAATTATGTTGCCGGTTTTAGAGGCCACATAGTTGCCGGTTTGAGCTTTCTGGAACCGGCAATTTAGTTGCCGGTTAGTTGCTTTGAAACCGGCAATCCTGTTGCCGGTTTGGATAGATTTCGAAATCCGGCCGAATTTTGTATAGATTGTTAAATTAAAATTGAGTTTTGTATATTTATAAAAATTTCGAGCCCTATTAGCTAGTAGCAGCTTCTTGAAATAGGCGATATTAAAAATAATCTGTATTGGTTATTTTCAAAAAGGCGATACTAAAAACAATCTGTATCGGTTCTATAAATAACCAATACTAATACAGAGACAATTTGTATCGGCCTTTTACTAACAGTCGATACATAAATCTGTATCGGTTGTCTACTAAGAATCGATACAAATACCTGACTTTTTGCATCGATTCTTATTAAACAACCGTAATCTATATCGGCCCTTTACTAAAAGCCGATACATATTGTCTCTGTACACAGTATACATATTTATAAGAAAATTAATTTTCAGATTAATCTGTATCAGTTCTTTACTAGAACCGATACAAAATTTAATCAGTATCAAGGGTCTGTTAATAACCGATACAGTGTACATATTATAAAAAAAAATTTCAGATTAATCTGTATCAGTTCTAGTAAAGAACCGATACATATTCTTATTTGTATCAGTTGTCTGTTAATAACCGATATAGATAAGAATTTGTATCGGTTCTTTATTATTAACCGATACAAATATTGTCTATTTTCCTCTCAAACTGTCTCTTCATTTTTCAAAGTTATTTGAAACCTCTTTGTTTTCTAAATTTTCTAAGTTATTTCTCTCTCCGTCTCTAGCTCGCTCGACCGCTCACTCACGCCTAGCTCACTCCACCGCTAACTCTCGACTAGGGCTCTGCTCACTCTCGCCTAGCTCACTTTTGCCGCTCAACTCTTTATTTTGTTGTGACTACAATCGCTGTCGACCGAGTGGTACAGTCGATCCGTCTTGGTACCGGCCACCTCCACAATACCCAAACTTGGGACCACTCTCTCGGGTAACCTTTTTATTTTAATTTAGAGTGCTTATTGTGTGCTTATTGACGTGGTGATTGTGTGCTTGTTGTGTTCTTCAAAGTACCTAAATTTGGCATGCCTTCATGTGTGCTTGCTATTGGGTTTAGGTTTAGGGTTTATTGAGGGTTTAGATTTTTTTTAGGGGTTAGGGCATAAAAATAGGGTTTAGTTCAAATAGGGCATAAAAATGTATTCTATTCGCTGAATTGTTTTGCGGGTTTAGTATAAAAAAATGAAGATTATTGTGAAATTGATTAAGGCAAAAAAAATTAGAATTGTGAATTGTGAAATTATCAATGTGAATGTAGGATGTGTATAATATAATTTAGGATGTGAATGTTTTTTATATATAGGCTAACAAAATATATGGGGGTTGGAATTTTTTTTTAATATGAAATAACAAATTTGTATCGGTTAATTGATGAAAACTGATATATATGGACAATCTATATCAGTTCAATACATATTGTCACACCCCGCGGCCATAAATAGTGACAGGACCCTGCCGTAAACATACAACCCCATGTATGCTTACAAGGCAATTAAAAATACACTCATCATAACACAATAAAAAGGCATAAAACAAGTCTATTTATAATAGTCCAAGTACAAAATATCTGGTAAAAGTATAACATACAAAAGGTATCTCATATTGATACCAACCATAAGGTACCTAAGGAGCCATATAATACAACAAAATATGCCCTCTAGTCAATAACCAAAATAATCACTAAGGTAATATGGTGACATATACCAAGGGCCTACTACTTGCGTGCCTCTCCAGGATCAACCGCACCAGAACCTGTAAAAGGTACCCAAAAGGGTGGGGTGAGAATATAATTCTCAGTGCGAATTTGCCACAATCGAGTTATTGGACTTGCAATCAGATTCCATATTCAAAAATGAAATCCATACAAAAGCACATTAGCTATTCTTTAACAATATATAAGTATATGCATATGTTCGACAACAAATAATCAAATGGAGTACAGTTTACGGAATTTTCAAGGTGAAGTTCAAACAAACACATTTTTGGCCTAACTTATCTTATTATGGCTGGTAGCACTTACAGGTGTTCCACCGAGCTGGACCCTTTATCTGACCCTCATCTGTAGGGTTACTGGCACCTACAGACGTTCCACCGAGCTGGACCCTTTATCTGACACTCATCTGTAGTGCTTTGGCTTAACCATTAATAAAGTCTGGTTCCAAGTCATATAATGAAAATTCACATGAAATCATTCAGAATGTCGTAATATTCAATTGACCGTTCAAATACATTACCACGCAGGGTAATGCCCTCGAGCCATAGACATTGCACACAAGTCAGCCACAATCACGATCAATCACACACATATAGTCACCCACCCCTCGTCCCAACCGGTACTGGGACACCATGAAGGCCAATCACCTAAGGCCAATAGGTTCCTGGGATCAAAGTCGGCTCGCCCAGCGGGTCAGACTTTGCAAATTTATTCACATAATTTCATAATCATCAATTTGTGGTGACTTTCAATCATAAACAAATCATAAGAACACAATCAAGATGACAACCATACGAATATGCAAATCAACCATGTCACACAATTTGGTTTTAACCAAATTGAGTTATGCAAACAATTCACACAATTTCAATTATGCAACAATCAAACATGCAATCCGTCCAAAAATGCAACAATCAAACATACAACATGACAATCGAAAAAGAATTTAATTTCTGAAAATGAAACATCAAACAAGTCCAAGAACCCCGCACCTGATTACGAAGAGCGTATTGCGTCCCTATGGTTCGGACGTCTCGAAAGGTCCCGCAAACTCTTGCTCAACAGAGCCTACACCTAGTTCAATCATACATAATTGATTTAATCTTTGTTCGACAATTGATATGCCTACTTGAGCTATATTAATTCAGTTATACTTTTATTGCGGCCCGCAACAAGATCCATTGCGGCCCGCAACCAATTCTTAATCTTTTTCTAGCTTTCTAACTTATTTCATTGCGGCCCGCAACAAGATCCATTGCGGCCCGCAACAAGATCCATTGCGGCCCGCAACCAATCTCCAATTTTTCCAGAGGCTCTGACTCATTTCTTGCGGCCCGCAACAAGATCCATTGCGGTCCGCAACCCATCCATAATCTCTCCAGCCTTCAGACGACTTATCTATTGCGGCCCACAACAAGATCCATTGCGGTCCGCAACCAATGAAAAATTGCCAAGATTTTCCAAATTTTCCAGATTTTCCCAGATTTTATATTTTCCCCAATTATACAAACCCTAGATTAACCAAAACCAAAATAAATTCCATATTTTCAAGAGAAAGAGGGGACATTACCAATCAATACCTTTGTTGGTCGGACTGAACTAAACTAATCAAAATTTCTTCCCCAAATTTCGGATTTGAAACCAATCCTAACGAAAAAGTCGCGATTTAGGTGACATTGAGAAAGGAAGTACTAATTTAACAACATGCAAGTTTAATGGAGGTAGATTACTCACAATTTATACAAAAATATTCAGATTTGAGCAAACCCTAGAAAATGGAGTTGAATTTCATATTTTTGAGAGACAAAAGAGAGGAAACAAGTACCAATAGAGGAGTTAGATGACAAATCTTGGGGAGATCTCAACCTTTCCACTTCTTTCTTCAAACTATTTGATGGATTTTCAAGGGAGAAGATGATCTCCCTCTTTCTTTTCTTCTCTTGGGCAAACCACACACAAGGAGGAGGCAAAACAGGGAAGGGACGGAGAGAGAGAAAGAGAAATAGCATGATTTTTGGGAATTTTACCAACTAGACCCTCAAAATGTTCAATATTACTAAAAGAGCAATTTTACTTATAATTATACATATGTGGTTGCAACTTGTTCCCAATTTACACAAGGCAGAAATTTCAAGATTCGACTACGCTTGGTTGTTTCGAAAATTCAGACCAATGTTTAATTATTGTTTTCAAATTTTAAACTCCTAGTCCATCAACAAAATTTTCAATTATGTTTTAATCTTCTAAATTTAATTTAATTTATTTTTTTTTATTTTTTTATTATTATTATTATTATTATTATTTTCCTTAATGTAACACATATAAACAATACAAATAGTCATTTATTTATTTTTAAACCCTCTTACCAACTATATATATGTATCAGCTTTATATAAAGAACCGATACATATAGTACTATCTGTATCGGCTAAACTAAAGAACCGATACAGATAGTACTATTTGTATCGGCAGTTTATAGTTAACCAATACAGATAGTAGTATCTGTATTGGTTCTTTATATAAAACTGATATAGATCCGGTTTTAGACAAAAAAAAAAATCAAAATAATATTTCACAAATGTATTGGTTCTATTAAACAACTGATACAAATAGTCATTTTCAGTATCGGTTCTTTAACCGATACAGATTAGTTTTGGTATTTGTGTCAGCTCTAAGTCCGATACTGATGTCCGTAAATAACCGATACAAAAAGTGTTTTTTCCTCTAGTTAAAGGTGGGGGTTAGAGGGGGTTAGTTGAGGGTTAGGAGGGGGGCGGGTAATGGGGTTGGGGTGTAGAGGGGTTAGGGTCGGTCTTGTCCGAATTTAGCTCGGTTCGCAAGTCTTGACCTCCTTGGGCTGGCACAGTTCGATTGGAGTAACTCAAGCAAAACCCTTGCTAGATCCGTCCCTGAAACCGTCTGAACTGTCCCGCTCATACATTTCCCAGTCTAGTCCGGCCTAGTCTGGTTCCATGGGTTTTACGGGCCTGTTCTGGACCAGCCGAGTTTTTTCAATACACTATATATGTCTAAAATATTCCTTGAAGTATCTATTTATAAATAGATATGACATATAATTTGAGATATCACCAAGAAACCAATAAGACGAACAAAATTTAAGAACAATATTTTTTTTGTGTCTCCTTCACAACACCAAAATTCACCAAAGAAAATAACGTATAATGCTAATTATACGTGCCCACCATAAAAGATTCCTCGCATTGTTGTTAGTAGCTCAAAATTCACCGAACAAATGTACAAATAATTAGCATTATACGTACCCACCTTAAAAGATTCCTCACATTGTTGTTAGTAGCTCAAAAATTCCCACAAATTCTCTTAAAATAATTAGAACGGTATTGTTGGTCAACATAATAAATCGGGTAATTTATATTGACTTGAGAATTATGTCACGTGTTTTAGGAGTAATTGGACTGGTTATTAGCACATGAGTCGGCGACAAATTCTAAACACGAAAGTTCAATGTATAGCATCTTCCAGTAGAAATTTCTTAAATATTAAATAATTAACGGTATTATTTTATTTTAGTACAGATATAGGATAGGTTCTTCTTTCTCCCTCGTGAACTTCTTCAATGAAAAATTCACCAAAGACCATATGGTTCTTTCCGTCTTTGTGCAAGAAAGTGAACAACTCAACGTGCCATTCACAAATTTTAAGACTGCTACACAAACAAACAAACAAAAAAAAGTGAGGGCAGGAAGAGGAGGGGAGGGGAAGGGACAGGTGACCGAGTTAGATAAACTGAGTACCATGACAAATTCAAATCTTCTTATATTCAAACTTAGTACAATTAATCAGGACTCAGACTCAAGTTAAATATCAAATAATTCAAGACTAAATGTAACTAACACAAAGTGATTTTAACTAACTAGCTAGATTTTTCAAAATAACCTTCTGAAGTAGGCGATATGCCACACAATTATTGACATGAAATTTTATAAATATCATACAAAATAATTAAGGAGCATTAACTAAAGACTTTATTTTAACAAGCATTAATATTCTGAAAGAATATACTTTTATCAGATTTATGTCTATTCTTTTTTCTTCAATAACAGAGCTAAAACAGGAAGCTTTAGCTTCTCCTTTAGGAGGTGCTTCGCAACATGAGTGGCAAATCTTGAGAACAAGTCATCGACTATAGCGCTACCAAAATGGCTAGCAATCATCGGCTCTAAAACAGACCGTATGACCTTCGCACAATTTGCACCGCTTTGAACATTGTCTACCACCACATTGTCATCCAAATCGTGAAATGGATCCAGGTTCGACTCAAATGTTTGGAAATGGATAATACGAAAGAGCCCTTGTAAGTTTACGATTGCCTCCACTTCTTCAGCTGAAGGTGCATAAAAAGGTAGATTGAAAGTGTCCAACTCTTCTTCTTCCACGAGTCCCTTCAAATGTAAAGAAATACACAATGATATACCAAAGTTAGAGATCTTTAATTTTATGTCTGGCGGAAAAAATAAATGAGTTGTATGCATCTCGTGCTATATAGCCCGTTGATCTTTGCACTGGCCTTAAGAGTGATGGTTTCTGAGTTAAATGTTAGGTATAATCGTTGCATTCTCTCATCTAAAGCAATTAATCTCAGGTAGGAAGTAATAATGGAAGGCTCCTTCAGATTGGATCAATTATGTTTTGATGCAACCATAGGTAGAACTGTTACATTGTGTTCCACTATATAATTTTATTCTCATTAATATTTCAAATTTCAAGACTCTAGAACAAGTTCAATTGTGAAACAAATCTAATTTATCTATAACAAGATAGAACAATTGTTGAAGGATTTGTTTGAGTGGTTAATTTTGAAAACTAATGGAGGATTCGAGATGTGCAACTTGTTGTCATTGATTTTTGTTTTTTCTTTTTCTTTTTTTCCTTTTTTTGGTATTAGCTTCCTCAACATAAGGGAGTCATAGAACATTCATCAACAACTTCTTAAGAAAATTTATTGCACACTATAGGATTTTGCTAATACCTCACGAACCATTGAATCCAGTGACTCAGCAACTGATCCCCAGATTGTGCTCAGCTCTCCATCCAATATGTCCTTTTTATTCCTTCCCAGAAATGATAACACCATCTGACCACAAGGTACTAGCTCGTCAAAGCGGAGCTTGAGAAAATGCGAGAAGTCCCTATGGAACTGTTCCTGATATAGTTTCACCACAAGAGGTGGGCTTGTTTTTCCAATGTATATGTTTCCTTTGTTTAGAAGCAAACCATTTCTTTTGTCCCCTATATCTTTAGGTACCTATATATTTTATATACATATACAGTTTTTAGATTAGATAAGATAAATCGTTTTAATACCATAGAGCTTATTAGTATGCATAACGATGAAAAGACTTCCGTTGTACAATATTACTTCTTCGGTTAGTCAGTAATTTTATATCTACATAATCTAGAATACATTTACAAATGTGTAATTATTTATCATAAGATTTGAATGCGCCATAAATTAATTAGATGTGTACTAAAATTACCAGAAATATTATACACATCTCACTATCTTATTCTTAGTATCTTGCTTTTTAACTAAAAGAACTGTTCACAAAAGTACATGTACATACCTGAGAAATCCACATGAGCGAATATGAGGAATGGAAAAACTGAACACTCTGGCGAGGAAAAAGCCGTCCGTAGAAAGATCCAGGCAAGCCCGCAACAAAATGGGGAACACAAATGGAACCTTTATCTGTCCTTACACTCTCCTCACCATGATCGAGGGACTGAAAGATGTTGTTGAAATCGTTATTCGGAAGGTCATTTAAGAAGAATAGCATCTCTGGTGGCTGCTGTCCCGCCCTCAGACATTGATTGCTGATGATTTTTATCACTTCAGACAAAACGACCAGTGTGTTTGGGCCAGAAGAGCAGCCTAGATCAGCCACCACCATCTTCTCAGGAAGAAGATTTGTGTATATTTCTCCAATTGCTTCCTCGAGCATAGGCCTGATTGTTAGTATTGCCTTCTCCTGATATTGTAATAACACATGTTATATCCATAAACAATAGAAGCATGACAGGATGCTAATCCTATTTTTAAATAGAAAATGGGCATATTTAGGGCCACAAAATTATTTCTTCTTTTTAGATGTAGGGAAAAAGTACAGTTGCCAAAATTTGTTGGATATAGTAAACTTAATTCATTGATCAATTGGTTAAATGGTTAGGGTGAATGTATTTAGATTTTCTAGATAGATTAAATGTTCAAGTATTTATGAGTCATGTTGGGTTGTGCAATTCATGCACTTGATATTTGTCTCATGTTTAATGACATTTATGTACTAAGGTATCTAAAGGGTACAATGGAGCCTATAAATTGAGATGTTATCATTTGTCATTTGTATGAGAGTAAGAGAATATTGATAATAGAAGTTAGATTTCTAGCATAGATAGTATTCTCTAATTCATTACTAAAATATATTAAGTTTATATCAAATATTTATAAATTGATACCAGAGCCTAATGAAAAAAGAAAAAGAAAAAAAGAGAACAAAAAAAGAAGAAAACAAATCAAAGAAAACATAAACAAAGAAAATGACATGAAAAGTAGGATTGTCATATGGTAATCATGAAAAAAGAAAGAAGCACAAATTTCTTCAAGAAGCGTTGCAAGCGAAGGCAACACTAAAAAAACAGAAACCGGAGAGCGATAATCGAGGTCGAGCTCAAGGTCACAGCGATTGTGAAGGTCGATGTATGGTTGCCTACGATGATAATTGATAGGTGATTTAAGTATGATACTCACAGAAATAATAAGTAGAACGGAGAAGTGACTACGATAATAGAGATCAAGTATGATGATGAGCAGACACCTTATTGATGTAACCCCATAGCGATAATCGGGTTTGAGGAAGTTGCCTCTAAAAGAATAATCTTATGGATTTCTATCATATATTGGAGATGGTGGAAAATAATTAAATTTAAGAAGAGATGTTAGAAAAAGTAAATTTCATTAACTTGTAAGAAAGTGAGTAAAAAAATATTAATAATAGAAATTGAAATTTATAGCATAGAGTGTTCTCTCCTTCGCTATTAAAATATATTAAGTTTATATCAAATACTAACAAAAATAACTTCCACCTGTATCTTGCTATTGGCAGCATAACTTGTTTCACCTCTACCGCCAACCATGTAAAGAACTTTTTGTACATCCATTGCTCCGAGACACCTCTTGTTTTTCTTGTTGTTCTGCTTAATTACTTTAGTTGCAATGCATGTGGATCTGTGCAAAGTTAGTATTTATATGCAAATTTCAGCATATGTAGTCATATACAATTAATGTTACGTACGTAAGATGGTTGGTCATGTGCGAAGATTGCAGAAAACGAGTATGTTGAGTTTACCGCCAAATTACTTGTTGGAGGTGGCATAAGATTAAATGGATGCAATGACATAAAGAAATATTGCTCTTACATTTAACATGTGCTGTTGTATCCGGACAAAACTGCGTATATTTATTCAAAAATACACGCAAGATATAGTAAAAATATATATATATCTAGCTATCACCAATAAAAATTTTAAACGGCCTACATATAAAAAATTTATTCAAAAACATGTGATGTTTTTCATTGCATTCCATTTCTTTTTTCATATAAAGTACCTACATATACAAATTCAGAATAACACTCATGTTAAACAAAATAATATTGATCAAATTACGTAGTATCAAAATATTAAATTTCACCATAATTGTTAAATACAAACGAAGAAAATCATTGTACTTGAAGTCTTTACAATATATACATGAATATTATGAAGCCACTAACACCCCATCTCAAACTCAATTACAATTTCATATTCACTAATGTTTGAAATTATCAAGTATAATTAAAAAAGTGGCTTAATTAGTTCAAAGAGGAGATAACAAGACTTGTGGATTTGAGCAGTTAAATGAAGCTTCTGTTAGAACACCTGCCTATTAGGACACGTCAAGGTATATTAACTTTGACCATTTCATTTCTCGCCACCCAAGCAGTATATATAGTACAATAATTGTCAACAAAAACAATCCACTGATTGCTTCTTTATGTCTAGCACATGATAAAAAATCTGTATTTGATTTTAACTAACAATCTATTGCTTTCTTTCTCATAAAATGTGAATCTTGTGCCAAGACATGTTTTTTTTATTCTTATTTTCGTTTTTTGTAATGAAGAGATGAAAGTTATTTTATTTGGATAAAAAAGGTGGAAAAACGAAAATCTACTTGGACAAAGGATGATTGATTTTTCTTATATATATATATATGAGGAGAGATTCAATTACACCATTAATTCTATGGGGACACATCTTGACACTATATACTTATAAGTCATTTTTGTGATTTCAAAGTCCAAACAGTCAATCCGAGCCGTTCAACATGATATCAATATTAAAATATGCTTGCAGACCAAATTTTACATTTTTTGAATTTTTTAACCATGTGTCATTAGCCTTTTTAATTGTGTGTTTTCTATAGTTGTGGTTTCTATATTTTAGGAGAATAAATATGATAATTTTTTTAATGTGGGAGGAACTATGTAATTTTAAATTTTAGACTTACTTTTTGGAAAGACATATCATATTATGAATTTTAGAGAGAAATATATGTAATTTTCATGTTTTATATGAATTTTCTCTAAAATATTTAAATTATTGTCCATAAATTCTGATATTTTAGAACACAAACAATGAATTATTTTTTATATTGTTTGATAATTATCAAACATATGTTAAGATAGTTTATTCTAAGTGGAAGTTTTACAGACTATACATATATCAAGCACTAAAAAACATTTATTTCTCTATATATTTTATTTACATGAAACTAGCTAGCTAGCTGCTTTTGGATGAATTTCGCATAGCAATAAAATAATGCATAGAAAAATATTTTCCGTACCGACCATAAGCATATATTTTATATAACTATAAATAAAGCTTTTGTGCTTAAGATCGAATTTTGTTTGTGACAAAAGCTTAGCAACACTCCACACATCAAGATATTCAATCAGCTTCAACACCGAATCTCACATGGACATAAACAATCTTGCAAAGGTGCAAACAAACACTTGCCCGTGCTCCCACATGTTGTTCTTCGACGATCGATGCTACATTATTTGTTTTATATCACAACGAGTCGTCCTAACCCGCTATTATGTTAATCTTCAAACTGTTACACGTAGAACTGCATATATAGTTATAGTCACAGGAAACAAGAGAGATGAGAGAGAAATTATATTGAATAATATTGTTTTTGTATGGTTCTGGGATCGATCAGGGACTAGAAAATGCAAGACTTGGTGCGGTCAAATAAATTAGAATTCTTAAATTTGATGGTGGCTTATATAATATGACTCTGTTTGAACGGTACTATTAATTATGTTGACTGAATAACCTTAGTATAGTATTTAGAATATTTTAGAATATGCAGTCTAGAAACCTACAAAATATGCAAGTCTAATAAGTGTTCTTGAAAGATATTTAAAACAATGATAAAAATAGAAATTAGAAATATGTAAATATTTTATATAAAGTTCATGTCATAGGTCCAAATATTCTTAGAAATATCATAAATAGAGAGAACATGTAATTTGAGATGTAACCAACAACCCAATAAGACAAACACAATTTAAGAACAATATTTTTTTGTCGCCACTTCACATATACTATCAAAATCCACCAAAAATATTAACATAATTAGCATTATATATACCCACTATAAAAGATTCCTCATATTGTTGTTAGCAGCTCAATAATTCCCACAATTTCTCTTGAAATAAATAGAACGGTATTATTGGTCAACATACAAGAGAGGGACATATTACCTAACAAATCTGGTAATTTATAATGACTAGAGTTATGTCACATATTTTAGGAGCAATTGGATTGGCGACCAAATCTAAATACGAAAGTTCAATGTCCATAGCATCTTTGATTCTTCTCCTCTCCTTCGGAACTTCTTCAATAAATAATACACCAAAGACCATCTGTTTCTTTGTGGAAGAATCATTTTCTTTCGGTTCTAGCTAGAGTCTGCAAGCAAGTGAACAACTCAACGAGCCATTCACAATTTTTATGACTGTTTCACAACCCAAAAGGGAAGAATAAGAGAAGGGGAGCAGGAGCGTAGTCATGATTTTAGTGAGGAGTAGAAAAAAATCATTATTGTACCACTAAACTAGAGAGCATATATGGATGCAAAAAATAAAGTTACCCGTACATATCATAATTTATAATATTTTACGTATATTAATCAATTTCAAATTTTTTTATTTTTCAACTACCAAAAATTACAACATCAATAATTATTCAATCAACAATTCATTTTTCGCATAGAATCATCAACATCATTTCCTAAGCACAATAGGAAATCTCGGTACCAGAATAAAATACTAAACTGGTTAATGGTTCGGCTGCCGAAATCATTTCCAAAGCCAAATTAAAATACTAATTGATATCGAATTATGGTTACCTTAGCAAATTAAATAACCAAATTAAATTACTAAATAAGGGTTACCAATTACCTTAGCTGTAACATCCCGTAAGTTTTATAAATTATTATGAACTTATTTTGGTACTTATTTATAATTTTGAAAATTTAAGGGTTTATTTATAAAATGTGTAAATTTAAACTTTAAAAAAAAAGTGAACTAACGTGGCATTTATTTTTACCACGTGGAGCCCATGCATGAATAACCCCCACTTCTAATTTACTAAGTTTTTATATATTGATTTAATCTCTCCTATTATTGACAGAAACCAAAGTAAAACCGAAAAAAAAGGAAAGAAAAAGAAGAAAAAAAAAATAAAGACAAAGAGTTGATTTGATAAATTTTATGATTCTATTGTATGTCCGATTGGAATTCCAACTACGTCGCATTGATTCTGAATAGTGGTTGCAGCTCGAATTTGATTTCTGAATTAATCGCTATCAGGTAACCGGACTTCTCTATAATCTGTGTTTTCGAATTGTTTGGTTGATTTGAATTTTGAATTGGGTATTAGATTATGAGGGCATATTTAACGGGATAGCGGGTCTGAGGTTCGAATATGATTTGTGAAATGATATGATTGTGTGTACTAAGAATTGTGAATGATATGATTGTGTGGAATGGATTGATATGGATATTGTGTGACTTGTTTTACTGATAACCCAGACCCAGTGCTATCGCCGGTTAAATATGTAGGCATAATTTCGTTTGAATTTGTGTGGATTAATCCAGTCTGTTTGAATGGTTGTTTAATTAAGCCAATTATAGAGAAGCTGCGTCGTTAAATAACCGGTTACTGAGCTTTGTAGCTGACTTCGTATTGTTTCTGTTGTTATTTTTGCTTGCGACGTAGGTTGACGGGACGAAGGATGGATGCGGGTGCCTCTCTTGTCACGACTCCCGGCCCGGCGGCAGCATCGTGACAATTTTTCTTAACTGTCACACCATTAAGACATATATGCTAGGCAGTGGATCTTTTATATGCATTACCAATAAAACCATTACATATTAACCACATCCCAATATTTCTTACAAAATTTATCTAACAGAATTATCTAACAGGATACGGCAAACTATGTTTTAGAAATACCTCCCGCATCTTGTCAGTTTCAACAACCCAAAATCCCCAATTTCGTGTGGTTAGGCTGTCAGATACAATCTCGAACGGTCTCTCCGTATCCGTGTAATAAACCTGAAAATAACCCAAAGGGTGGGGGTGAGAAATAATAATATTATTATCTCCCAGTGCGAATTTGCCACAATCAGGCCACTGGACTTGCAATCAATCCATATCCAGAATTAAATCTTCGCAACTTGACAATATCAATTCAATTTATATATATAAATGAATGCAAATGCTCAATCACAATATTCAATCGAATCTCAACTCACTGAATCTCAAATGAAGCTCAACAAGATATATTTGATTTAACCTCATATTATCAAGTCTGGTAACACATACAGATGACCCACCAACTTGTCATGCAAGTGGCCAAGCTAAACCCACACTTGCCGGTACTCAGTACCCTCCACTGACCCTCATCTGATGTGTTTAGGCTTATACCGTTCATTAAGGTCTGGTTCATAGTCAGATAATATTTCATATGCAATAAACTCAAAATTCGTAATTCTCAACACATTAAACAAAACTGTCATTCCGGTCCCAGACTGGATATGACATCAGTCAAACGTTTCTTTAAAGTCACCCATAGTCACCGTCAGAATCAGAATCAGAATCAGATTTCCCCCTCCCAACCGGTATTGGGATTAGCGAGGGCCGTTCACCATATACACATAAGGATTCCGTAACCAAAGTCTAGTCTATAGCTCCTAGACTTTGCAGAGCTCAACAGATTTCCATAAACATAAACTTGTGGTGACTCAACCATAATCAAAATAGGAGATTCATACAAACGATAAACCGTACAAAATGATAGGTCAACAATATTACACAAAATTCAGTTATAATTTGATTGGGCTATGCACATGATTCACACATCTCAAATAATGCAACAATCAGTCGTTCAACATGAAAAACGAATAATAATTTAATTCTAAAAATATAATATCAAACAAGTCCAGTAACCCCACACCTGATATCGTAGGGAAAGAAGTTGAGCTCGTAAGAATCTGCTATGAAAAATCCCGTCTCATTCGTCTTTTTCATATTTACATCAGATAAACATATTCAAATCTTTCTTTTATCATTATTTTCTCTCAATTTTCTCTCATTTTCTTTCTTCCTTTCTCTGTTTCAGTTTCCTTCTTATTATTTTTCTTAAGTTTAAATTTACACATTTTATAAATAAACCCTTAAATTTTCAAAATTATAAATAAGTACCAAAATAAGTTCATAATAATTTATAAAACTTACGGGATGTTACAGCACTTATAATTTCTAAAACAGTTGGCATGCGGTACCGTTAACAATCGCAAATCACAAATTCACAATTTAAAAAAAAATTGCATGGGTTTTGAGTTTAGAGGTGGTATCAGCGAGCAGGGGGATAGCCAGTCACGCACTAACACACGGCAGTTCGGCATCACAGAGGCAGAGGGGAGAGTTTCTCCTCCACGATCAAGCGATCTCCTTTTTCTCCTCCGTAATCGCTCTAAAATCACCTCAGATCACCTCTATCTCTGCTATTATTTCTTTGACAAATGGGTTTAGTTAGAGAATTTGAGTTTGAGTGAATTGGTTTTGAGTAAAGATGGAATTGGATCGGGTTTGGACTTGAGTAAGGGTGGAATTGAATCGGGTAGCGCAAATCAAAATTATAGGCCAAAAAATTAAATAACAGAAGAGAAGTATGGACTGGGAATTGAATTAGGATATGTGACTAGTCATGTCGTGTCGTGACCAGGTTGTAAATACGGAGCGATGGTCACGCTGTAACAGCACATGTGGTGTCCAACCATAACTGGTCATATTAGTTTTATATAAGCATTTTTTTGTAATTTTAAATTAGTTTATTCAAGATTCATCATTTGATCAACTTCTAAAGTTCTTGATCATGCATGCCTGACTCGCATGACCAATTTGAAGGTCACGTCACGTGAATTATCACTGTAAAGAACACGAGAGTCACGCATGACACATGACCGGCACACATATTGTGTCATGTTGTGTTGTATCTTACCACAGTTTTATTTTTTGTTAGAAAACAAAAAAAACCCATCAATTTTGAATGAGAAATTGGCACGCTTGAACTTGTACAAAAATTCGTTTTTTATCACTGAACTTCAATTTCTCTGTTTCTGATTGCTCAACTTCCCTATATATCTAAAATTTAGTCTTTTAGTGATGAAGGACTTGCTATCATGGAAAACAGTAGAATATAAATAAAATAACATGTTAAGTTTGATGGTGGCTTAATTATAACATGTTAAAAGTTCACATGAAATTGATTACAAATGTTAAGTTTGATTTACATGGATACCTTATTTAGCATAAGACTAAAAATTTCCTGAAGTGGAGTGCATGATGTGCACTCATCCATTCCCATTGACAGAACAGAAGAGGTAGTGCCTCTCATCAAATTTTCTTTTGATATCTTTAATTAGGTAGGTACTATATTGTTATATTATTTTGCATTGGTGACTCAAAATTTCTTCCCTTAAAAATGATTTATGTCGTACGTTTTAATCTATTTAGATGCTATCGGTTCATACAATATATGATTAAAATTTTAACTATCATTTTGTAAGTGTAGAGTTTAAGTATTTAGACGCTATGGATTCTTAATTAATTGCAAATGCGTGTGCGTGTGCGTGCGCATTGAGGAATCTTATTATTGAGCGCAGCACAGATGTAAAAACTACACTCTTGAAACGGATTTGAAATATAAGATAGACATGCTCGGCCAATATATGATCACTACTTTTTTCAAAACTTCATATACCTCTTTCATATTTGAACGTGTTTGAGTTACAGTGGTATATATAGATAATTATCAAAAAAAGATACAACCAGCTGGTAATTCTCCCCCAATTATAATATATCTCCCTCTCGATAAAACAACCATGTGTTCTCCCGGCCACGCATGTGTGCTTAGTTCCTCTTAATTAAGCCAGAAACATAGGGAATTTGCCTCTTAGGCACCCATGAATTAGCACCAATGAACCTTCCTGGCGTGAACTGAAGTGCCTCTTTCCAGCCAATGACATGGAACCCACGCCACTTCACTCTGTTAGCTGTGGACGAACGAGGGCCCGTGTTGCCATATTCAGCATAGTATAAGGTATTTAGTGCGAAATTGCCGTTCCACTCCAGCCACCCCGTAGAATTGATTACGGTGTCAATGAAGGACTCCATGACCACAACACGGGATAAATACTTCCATGGTCGGCCAAGATAGCTCTGTGTCTTCACGATGTCAAGGCCTTTGGATGCCTTGATCCGACAGTTTTGAAGAATTAATCCTGCGGGCATGTCCTTGTCTGTGCGCCCTGTTCAAAAAGAAAGATTATTCAACGATGTAATCTTTACTCTGGCACCAAACATTTCAGTGACTATAAATAATCCAAAACAAACAATATTCGTTTTCACTTTTCAGATTGCGTACATTCAGCCTTCCACAATTTTAATATTTTTTTAATATATTAGGATGCCATTTAATAGAACCATCATTTTTGTTTTTCATTTCCCCCATTTGATATGAACTTGTGGGCATAACCTCTCCTCTCTTAAGATAAGCAAGGATGAAAATAATTATGATCATCAATTTTGACTAGTGCTTTTGCATGTAGTTAAAAATGGATTGATTTTACATCAATATTTAATGATTATTCATCCAAAAATACAAAAAAAACGTTAATTGTGGACTTTAGCTCTTACCACTTGCCGTGACTGTATTTGATTGACCGTTGATTGGACGATTAAGATAGATGTCGCAGTTCTGAAAAACTGCTGGAGAGTTTCCAAAGATGAAATCGATTGTGCCAGTAATGGTGCAGTCTCGGAAAAATTGACGTAACATGTGCACATAGAGGGTGTCTTGGTATCCATCAAAACGACAGTTGAAGAATGCACCAAAGTCCCCTTTAGTTCGGAAGGCCACAGCCTGGAATCCACCGGGCCCTGCAGTGTTTCTAAATCCTATATCCTTGGCAGTGAAGCTTGCCGCTTCAACCGCTGCAGAAAGAGCCACACATAAATTTATCAGATGTTGTTTTCGCAGTTATTGACGGATTGATCATTAAAAAAAGTTACGGAAGGCATGCATATTCTGATCATTATTGTTATATATGAAAACCATAAAAACTTGATAAAATTTTGTGATACTTGAGCTATCAAACAACAAATATATAATTTTCTTCTGGTATAATTTTACAATGAAAAAAAAAATCTGTACATATATTTTGGACTGACAGATATGCAAAATAGTATATATCATTCCAGTTTTAACGTAATCCAAACCACAGTAAAGCTGACAAAGAGAAGGCAACTTACCAAATGTCGCCGAATCGAATGTTTTGAAGCCACTTATATAGGAATGGTCCCCGGTAATGATAGTTCTCTCAGGCCCGTCACCATAAATGAACAAGTTATCCTTGTTCTTTGGAACCAAGATATATTCATGGTACACTCCCGCCTTGATATGAATCACATATCTGCCCACCTTTATGGGCATGTTTGCAATCGCATCATTTATTCTTCTATAGTTACCACTCCCATCCTGTGCCACCACTACATTCGGCTTCACCCTGTTCCAAAAATTCAAAATCATAGTCGTATGTAATCAGTTTCTTTCGTATTTAGTAACTTTTTTAATAGTTAAATATGGTTTGAATGTGCCACCGAAAGCACATTATTAGATTTTATTTGAGTTGGCAAATTGGAAATGTGGATGGGTTATCTTTCTTGGCCCTTAATTAAAATGCATTTACTCTGCCCACATTGATATATTCAACCTTTTTAGTTTTCGGACTACATGGGTGATTATCCATCTCTTTATTTTGGTTTACTTAATTTTGATGGGTCAATATTTTTGGGAGTTCATATGGGAAGACTAAATATCATGTATCATTGTCTCATGTGAACTCTTTCACCACATTTTGAATCATAAGGTACTAACTAACTAATAAGCCCATTATTGCAAACTAATATTAGTCAATTTATTAATTATGAGTCATCTTAATTTACCTGAGTATGGTTAAAATGTCCTTTTGTTTTCGTGCTCAAATCATGTGTCACATTGTTATCTTCGTTTTCAAATTTCAAACAGTTCATCCAAACTACACAACATTATCTCCATATTAAAATGTGATTAAAGTACAAATTTATATCTTTTGAAAATTTTATATTACTTTAAATATAGTTAAAAATCATTGTTTTTCAGAAGATTTTAGACCATTAAAAAACAGTGATTTTGTAACTATCTAAAAAATAATAAAACATTTCCTAAAATAAAATCAAATTTTAGTCTCCAAGCACATATTAGTATGGAGATCACAGTGAGCAGTTTGGATCGATAGTTTAACTTTAAGAATAGAGATAATGATGTGAAGCATGATTGGGACAAAAAACAATGGGGCTTTTTAACCCTACTCAATTAACCTAATTAGAAAACTAAGATATTTACTGGAATACCTTTCAGCTTGCAACAGCTTTCTGTCACCAGCAGAGAACCACGTGGGATAACCTTCTTCATCCAAGTCATACCCCATCAGCTGTCTATTCGCTCCCTTCGCCGGGAGATCGCTGAGGTCAGATTCAAGCTCCTCCTTAACCGAAGAAATGCTAGCAATTACTGCCAAAGCATTGCTGCCCATCACGGTCGCATTGTTCAAAACACTATCCATTTGTGAGTTCAATGTAGGATCATCAAAACTGTCCACGCAGGTGTACAAATGTGTCATGGAAGCTGATATCACATTTTTTATGGTGTCAGAATCGGCAATCAAATATTGAACATCTTTTCCCTCAAGCGAAACGAGTAAATCTGTCAAGTACTCTAGACCATCGTTTAGGAGTTTTTGGCAGAGTGGCACTGCGGTCGTGTCATTTCCAAGAATCTTGCCTTTGGTAACATCAGGGGAACGGCTAATAGCAGCTTCAAACTCTTTGATAGCTACTTCAACAAAAGTTTTGAATACATCGGACGGTGATACAGAATCATTGGTTGAAATCTGAGATAATGTGCGTTCACACGAATCTTCATACGTGGCCGCCACACACAGTTTGCTAATGTTAGAGGCAGTGCCTAGGGAGGGAGAACCAGGATCAGAAGGGATATTTGATCTAGCTTTTGACGAGTGCACTAGTGCAATAATTGCACCAGCACACACGACTAATACTAATATCGACGCAAGAAGGGTGACCACCACCTTTTTCCCCATTCACCTTCTTCCTTCTTGCGACGAGATATGTAGCTAGATTGTAAAGGATACAGAGATCAGGAACTTGATTTTACTCAAGCTCCTCAACCTCGAACTTCTTGAGGAAATTAGAAGGAGCACATGGGTTATATATATGTGTGAAGATCTAACAAATTAACTTAATTTAAGATATCACAAGCTGGACCAGGTGACCGGTTACAAATGCCTCTAATGATTGCAAGATTAGCAAAGTGTATTTTTTTCTTTATTAGGCACATCCTTGGTGGATACATATATAAATATCTCATCTGACAGATAATGTTTTGCTAATTATGTAGGCGCAATCGGATTTTAAGGCTACATATAACTATATGCACATGGCTATCTAACAATTTCTGTATGACATGCATGAGATCAAATATTACTTGCTGTTCCGTTGAGTAACAGATTAATAACAATATATGATGTAAGAAAATAAAACTCAGATGAGCTATTTACAGTCAACATGATAAGTTAATTGTTGTTCTGTGATTATTATCATTGTTTCCTGTTTCATACACGTACCTTAATTTCATGGCCGGTGCATCGATCTAGTCTTGACCATAGGTAGTGAACAACAATAACATGGTGACGGTAAGGATTTTGATCTGTGCTGACCACTGCGGTCACGTAATTTTCATTGCTGACTAGATCGATATGGAGTATAGATGCATGCCCAACAAACTATATGACGGGCAGGTCAGTAATTGTAGGATTACTGACCGGAATTCATGGTGACTGACCGGAATTCATGGTGACTGGTCAGTAATTGAAATATCTTGTGTTGATTTTTATTTATTAAATAATATATGACTACATATTGATACTAATTAAGCAGGAACACACAAGTTTCTAAAATTCGCACTAATATGTTATAGTGAACAAATTGTAGCAGCAAATTTTGGAAATAGTAATTAAGCTTAATTAATTGATCAATTATATAAATGGCTAGATAGATAAAATGTTTAGGTTTTCTAGAGATATGTTGGGTTGTGCAATTCATACCATTGGTATTTTTGTCATGTTAAATGATACCTTTGTTCTAGGGCATCTAAAGGGTACCATATATCTTATAAATTGAGATTTTGTTATCTGTAATTTGTAAGATAGTAAGAGTGTTAATAATAGAAATTATTTTTTTGTCATAAAGTATTTTTTCCCACCATTAAATATATTATGTACATATCAAATACAAACAAATTGGTATCAGAGCCTGGTGAGAAAGAGGAGGGTTCTACCATGGTGAAAAAGAAAAATAAAAATAAAAGGGCAAATGATAATCATGGAATAAGAGAAAGAAGCACAAATTGCTTGAAGAAGAAGAGTTACAAGCAAAGGCAACACTAAAAGAAGAGAAACTGGGAGCAGTAACCAAGGTCGAAGTCAAGGACATAACGGTTGTGAAGGTCGCAGTTATGGTCGCAGTAGAGGCCAAAGTTCTGATCAATGGTCACTGCGAATTAAGGCCATTATAAAAAATGGGATTGAAGAACCCGAAAATGATAAAGGGAAGAATATACGGCTCCAAACTCTAAGGGTTGAGTTTATATCTATTGTGATGAAGTAGATAGAGTCCGTTAGAGACTATTTTACTAGAGTGTTGGTCATGGAAGATGTGCAGAGATCGAGGTGAGTTTCAAGGTGAGGCCCAGTGCACAATCAGAAATATGGTCGTGGGTGTAACTCAATAAGTGATGAATTATAATTTTATCACGGGAGCCTAAGGTGCAACAACGCACGGTTGCAGATGTAGCAAATGATGTTATCAATGTTTGAGCGGGAGTTATTCAATGGTGTGAGGGCTCATGGCTAGAGCAAGTAGTAGGGAAAAAGTGACTACAAGGATACTTGATGTGTGATTCAAGAATGATGCTCACAGAAATAGTATAGTACGGAGAACTGACTACGAAAATACTTGATGGGAGATCAAGTATGATGATGAGCAGACAACTCATTGGTGTAACCCCACGGCGATTATCGAGTTTGAGGAAGATGCTACTAAAAGAAGAATCATATGGTTTTTTATCATATATTGGAGTTTAAGGAGGGATGTTGAAAATAGTAAACTTAATTAATTGGTCAATTAGTCAAATGATTAGTGTGAATGTATTTGGGTTTTCTAAATAGATTAAATTTTTAGGTTTTCTAGAATCATGTTGGATTGTGCAATTCATGTCTTTAATAATGGAAGTTAAATTCTATCATAGAATGTTCTCCCTTCCATTATTAAATATATTAAATTCATATCAAATATTAACACCAAACATAGCAAATTAGACAAGTTTGATACACAGCTTTAATTGATCATCTACTGCAAATTATAAGATTTATAATTAGACTATACTTTTTCGGATAAAAATAGGGGTCATGCCGTCATTTTAATTAATCTTTGGAGATTACAGAAAATAATACATAAAAATATATTATATAGATAATTAAATAGGTATATATCTCTTGCAATGCACCAGAATAACTCAACAGAAACTTTTCTTGGTCATGAATGCATGATAGCACACGCATCAGTAATATAATTATATAAGTATCAGTATTACTTAGCGGGAGCAGTTAACCTTGACAGAAAAAGGCATGACAAATACAAATTAATGACAACAGCATCATGCTATGAAGCACAGCCTATCAAGGGTATGAGGTGTATATTCTCATTAACCATATTTGTGGTACGTACTGCATAAATGTGTGATCTTAAATTTTGATCAGTTATAGAGAATGAGTTGAAGTAATTAATTATCAGATCTTATTGTTTTACTGTACCTAGCATTTATAGCCTCTATGGATTAATAAATTGTCTAAGTTTATATAGGATAGTTGGCATCATCGATCTCCTTCCAAGGCAATGTACATAATTGTCTCGATTTGTCCCAATCTTTTAGAAGAATAAGTTGCTTGTTTTGTTTAGAATTGCCTTGATCTTTTAGATGAATAATTTGTAAGGTATACTACATTTGTACTTAAACCTAGTCATTTTATTAGCACATTTAAAGTCCGTTACTCTTTTTCTTGGAACCACATTCAAATGATCATATAATTCCGTATTGCACGAGAGAATATATTATTGAGAATAGCCCAGTTAAAATTTAATAATAAGTATACACGTATATCTCAAAACTAGATATATACCCATAAAAATTTACAACAGGGCAGACATCCCTACTCTCCCGCATATATATTTAACTAATTGATTAGTTAGCTCATAAGCCCTGCAGTACTGGGAATTCCTGTTGTTTCCAACCACTTATTGTCATTGATGAAGGATGCTACAGTGTACTTAGCTGCATCGCCTTTGCCGAGTACTTTGAATCCAGGCCACTTCACCCTTTTCGTAGTGGCAGCACCGGGTCCCTTGTTGCCGTATTCCCCGTAGGACAAGGTATCTAGCCCAACAGTGGAGTTATTCCAAGCCAACCACCCCTCTTCATGGATTAGGTCACCAATTGTGGACTCAATGATCATGGTTACGGCGTACTCCTTCCATGGTCGGCCAAGATAGTTTGCAGCTGATAAGCGCTTTGCCTGAAAATCCTTGGAAGCTAGAATCTCACAGTTTTGAAATACAATTCCCGTTTTCATATTCGGGTCAGTACGCCCTGTTTAAACAAGTACAATAACCAGTAAGTGAAACTAATATTTCAATTATAGGTGCTGAATCTGTGTGGGAGCACAAAATGTTTTGACAATGATTCTTACCATTAGCGGTGATGACATTTGCTGCGCCGAGCTGTGGAGTGTTGATGACAATTTTACAGTTCTGGAAAACCGCGGCGGAGTTTCCGAAGATGAAGTCAATGGTACCAGAAATTGTGCAATCACGGAAGAACTGTCGACCGGTGTGGGTATAGAGGGTATCTTGGAAACCATCAATTTTGCAATTATAGAAAGTAATGTATTCTGCACTGGTGCGAACTGCAACGGCTGGGAACCCAATTGCCCCCGCAGTGTTACTGAATCCCATATCCTTGGCAATGAAGCTTTCTCCTTCTATCGCTGCAGAGTGAGACATACCGAATGGATATTTTATGAAAATGTAGATGCATCATTGTAGAATTGAAAAACAAAATCACATGCAATATATTGGTCGCACAAATGTACAAAAACAATGTCTTTGATTAGTTGTAGTCTAATCTAATAGCTAGAGACCGAGAAAGAAAGAAAGACGGAGAGGAAGAGGCTCACCGAATACGGATTCGAGCTTGGTGGTTGAACCTTGGTCGCTCATTTTCCCAGTAACAACAGTTTTGTCCATCCCATCACCATACATTGTCACCTTTTTCTTGTCCAATGGCACCAGAACCTTTTCCTCATACACCCCAGCCTTGACATGAATCACGTATCGGTCGTTTGGGTAAGTGGCCGGGATGCTCTTAATTGCATCAGTTATTGTCTTAAAGTCACCGCTCCCATCCTTTGCCACGGTTACATCCGGCTTCGGACTATAACATGCCGAGCAAGGGGATTAATTTACAGTACCCATAGCATTTTACTCTAAACTATATAGAAAATCATATATAAGCATAGACGGTTGGTTAGAAAATACCTTGCAGCTTGCAACAACTTCCTGTCTCCAGCAGATAGCCATGTGGGATAACCATGTCGATCCATGTTATAACCCAATAGCTTCCTGCTTGTTCCGACGTGAGATTTGGTTTTCATGACTAACGATGAAATGCTATTGATCACCCCCAAAGCGTTGCTACTCGTGACGGTAGCATTGTTCAAAATCTGATCCATCTCTGAGTTTAGCTTCTTGTTCTCAAAGCCATCCACGCATGTGTACATATATGTCATTGATGCCGTCAACATGTGCACAATGTTATCGGCCTCAGCAGTCAAACTTTCAATATCTTTGTCTCCCAATAGATCAACCGCAGCTTTTGCATAATGTAAAGCATCGGTGAGGAGCTTCTGGCAATCAGCCATTGCTGCAGCTGTCCTACCAACCATTTTGTTGTTAGTAACATCAGCAGAGCGGTTGACAGCAATTGTCAACTCTTTTAGCGTGGCTTCTATGAAACTTTTAAAAACTTCGGTTTGTGCTGATGGGCTTTGAGCCAATGAGGACTCGAATCTACTGTCCCGGGATGCCGAGGATTTACGTGATAGTTGAGACAACATGACTTCGCATGATTCTTTGTGAAGTGCTGTTGAGCAGAAAGAGTTACTTGGGCTGGAGGAGCGGATGTCAGATCTAGCTTCACCGGCACATACTATGATCATCATCACCAACAGTGATGTAAGAAAGATAGCAACAGCTTTTTTAGCCATTTTGCGTGTATTTTTTTCTATCGTGCGAGATGTATAGCTAGATCAATAGGATTGCAGGAGAGCAGAGGAGCTTGAACTTATTCAAGCTCCCCTAATATCGACTTTTCTGATCTGGTGAAGATATATAGAGGTAGGATTGAGGAGTTATATATACATTAACATGTTAACTAATTAACTAAAGATAGAACTATCATTGGAACCACTCATGTAGGGTGATAAAATTGACAACCTTATTTACATGAGCAATAGTGCTTCATATTTTCTATTTTTGGAGATATCTAGATATATAGCAAGATTATTTTCAGCTGTCAGAGGCGTCTTTAATGGCGATACATCGATGTTCTGGTACTGTTCTTCAAATTAAACGAATGTGGTGCAGATTTTACAGCCGTCTGATCGCATTTTACATCCATTTCTTGTGTCATCATATTAGCCATTCATTCATGCTATGTTTGCATCTTTCCATCATGTTTTACTGTTTAGTGATCACTATGCATAAATTACATGTAAATATAATCAAACAATCAATTGATTATTTATTGGATGAGTGAGGCTATGGTACATTTGCAATGCACAGATTGCCATGTTTTGTATTCATCTTGATTTTCAAAGTCCAAATAATCAATCCGAACCGTTCAACATTATTATCATATGAAAATATACTTGAAGATCAAATTTTATATTTTTTTTATTCTTTTTAACTATTATTTAGGTTTGTAGAAAATCACTACTCTCCAATAATCCAGAATTTTATATCAAGTGATTTTCTAATTGTCTAAAATAATAGTAAAACAATTTCAAAAAAATATTAAATTTGATCTCTGAGTAAATTTTCATAAGATAGTTGATTTCAAAAAAAAAAAAATGATCTCCAAGTATATTTTCATAAGATAATAATGTTCAACGTTTCAAATTGATTATTTGGAATTTGAATATAGATATATGAATCCAAAGCAGAAACTGATTATTTGGTATTTGAAAATAGATATATGAATCCAAAGCACGGACCGATCTGCGCATTGCAATGTATCATAGCCTCACTCTTTATTGGACATTATAAAAAGTTAACAATTTGGTCTTACCTGCATTTAGTTGGTGGCTTGACAATTTTTAAATCACACCAAATTTAAGATGTGATATCTAATAAAATATATTGAACATAATTATAATTTTTTTTCTTGTCTTGATTTATTTTGTCAATTATAGCGATTGTCATGGAAATATTGTAGGATTTGATCTGAAAAGAGAACTAACTACATAAACATATAAAATAAGAGAAATTTCTACATTTTTCTTACATGCCCAAAATACATATAAAATCAGAACTAGACCAACTAAGGTAGAGCCCTATTGGAGCTGCCACCAGCACAGAATAAGGAACTTACCAAAAAAAAATGAAAAGGAAAATAAATTAACTCTATATGCAAATGTCATTTTTCCAGCTGAAAAAAAAAACTAGAGAATACCCCAAAAAAGCACATCTATTCTACATTAGAAAGAAAACTTGAATAACATGTCATGCTGGTAAATCTGACCAGGGTTAATGATCTGAGAAGGGAAGTTGGGATGGTTAACTGCATCGGGAAACCCTTGTGTCTCTAAACAGAGACCGTTGTGTGGGCCATAGACATGGCCGTTTTTGCCTCTTACGTTATTTATGTAGTTGCCTGAGTAGAACTGCACGCCTGGTTGGTTGGCCCACAGTTCTAGGGCCCGTCCTGACTGTGGGTCCCGCACCACTGCCACCTTCCTCATCCCATGCGCATCGGGCGCTGAACTGAGCACATAGTTGATGTCATACCTGTTTTTACATTTGAATGTATGATTTGCTAGGTGCTGTACGTAGTGGTAAGTTCTTAGTTTTACATGTTGGAATTTAGACCACATTTCAATATAAACCTGTGCAAGGACTTCCATTCATTTGGTATATTTTGTACCATTCTGTACCAGTATTGCTAATTGAGCTAGTACCTTCAAGTACCAGTACCGGTATAGATCTGATCTAATTCTTGTGTGATGGTAAATCATTATGACAATACTGATATCCAAAGCTCCCCTCTATGCAGTAGAAGTGGTACAGCTTACTTAACCCATACTTACACTGGTACACGCACCTGTGCTTTCAAGAAATTTCTTCGGGTACTAAAGACAGTACCAGTGCACTCATAGGTCATATTACTTAACCTGTACTTATACCAGTACACAAACCTGTGCTTTTAAGAAACTTCTGCTGGTAGTAAAGACAGTACCAGTACACTCATGTACTTATACTGATACACACACCTGTGTTTTCAAGAAACTTCTGCTGGTAATAAAGACAGTACCAGTAAACTCACAAGTCATATTACTTAACCTGTACTTGTACAGGCACCCGTGCTTTTAGGAAACTTTTTCTGGTACTAATGACAGTACTAGTACACTTATGAATCATAAAGAATTAACAATGGAAACAAAAAAATATCACCTACCCTCCCGAAATTTGATCGATACGACTCCCAACAGACGCTGGCTTTCTAAAATCATAAGGTGTACCAGTAACCTTCTGGAAGCTTCCGGTAGGTATTAAGTTCTCATCAACTGGTGTAATTTCTGAGGCAAAGATCTGCACCATGTGGGACAGGATGGTACCACTGTCGTGGCCACCTAGGTTCCAGTAGCTGTGCTGAGCAAGGTTGACAGGTGTCGCTTTGTTGCTTACAGTTCCGTTCATGCGAATTGTCAGTTCATACGGCCCCGAGATTTTGTACGTCACATATACATCGAGGTCCCCAGGAAAACCTACACTAGGGTTTTGAAGCGAAATAAGAAAGCTCTGCACTAAAATCTTAAAAGAAGTGCAAATTTACACTAATAATGCAAAAAAAAAAATATGTAAAAAAATATTAAGTACCTTCTTCCCCATCAAAACTATGGTAGTAAAAGGTGATATATGGGAAATCACCGCCTCCTTTCTCTTTTACTGTCCAGATCACCTTACTAAATCCCCTATCGCCACCTATGTTATATCCATAAATACTCATCAGATATTTACCGAATTTTAGATATATAGTAAATACTTGGGTTTTGGAAAAGAAACAAACATACCATGAAGGGTATTTTTGCCACTATTTATGGGCAATTTGTAAACTTTCCGATTTAATAAAAAGTGTCCGCCTGCTATTCTGTTAGCCACTCGTCCCACCACAGCCCCAAAATATGTGGTATCATTCTGGTAAATTACAAATACTATTAGCGCTGATTTGTTTGGGTTACTCATTGAAATAAATCAGTAAAAGAGTATCCAAAAAAACAATAAAAATGTCAATAATTACTTTTGGAGAACATAGTTGTTTACCGTAATCAGTTTAAAATGTTAAAAAAATGTTAATCAATCTACAAAAAAGGAAAGTGTTTGCGCACTCGTACCAGTACCAGAAGCGATCTTTTTAAACCTAAGGTATATGTTTGTAGAACATATTTGATTACTGTAATTAGTTTGAAATGTTATCAAAACCTTAATCAATCTACAAAAACCAGTACCAGTACATAACAGGAAAGCTCCGTTTGTTTTTTCCTGTATGTTTAATTCTAGGTATAGTATGAAAATGTCTAAATTGGCAAGAAAATTTGGAAATGTCGAAATTGGCGAGAAAATTTGGAAATGCCTAAATTGGCAAGAAAATAAAATTGGCTTAAGTATATTAAATTAATTAAATTATATTATCCACCTTGCGTTTTACTTAATAATATAATCTATAGACAGACATAGAGATATATCATCCCAAATAATGTTTCGAAAATGAAAATAAAGAAAGAATTAAACTTACAATATAATGACCAATTCCATCATAACCAAGCACTACATCAGCCACATTCCCTGTAAAAGAAAAAAAAATGCATATTTTATAATATATTTATATATACATAGTGAAACCTAGAAAGTTAATTATATTCTACAACTACAAGACACTAAAAAAGTGTACAGATTTTAACAGAGCCGTTTTGAATTCATGCAGCGCACACACTATAGAATTAAAAGTGCTGCATATGGTTCGTGCACTGCATGAAGCCAAAATTGCTCTATTAAATCTTAACCCAAAAAAAATCTCAGCTCATTAAATTCTAGACACAAAAAAAAGGGGTAGAGATTTTAACAGAGCAGTTTTGGCTTCATCCAGCGCATTGCCTACAGCATCAAAACATCTCTGCATGAAGCCAAAACTGCTCTGTTAAAATTACGAAATGGGGTATAATAATTTGATGGATGAATACCTGTGGAATCGGGGAGGAGAAGAGAGACAACAGTGGCACCCCAATTAGTGATTTTGAGAGAGAAATCTCCCTTTCTGAGAGCATAGATCCCGACAGTTTTCCTTGGGGCAGCAGCAATGGTACCAGCACGAAAGAACCCCAGACTCTCGAAGAAGAAGAACGCGAAGGCTAAGAGGAGACAGAGAGAAAGCAGTAATGGTGGCCTTGACATCTCATCTGAGAGAGAGAAGAGAAGAAAGACTTTTTTTGCCTTTTGGGAAACAGTTCAACAGTTCAGTTGGGAAATGGTGCGAATTCAGGGAGAGAGAGCAAGAGGAATTTATATGTCCTGAAATAACAGAAATTTTGAGTTTTGATTAAGACCGTTCGATCTGATTCACACGTGTATTAAACGTATTAAAGTATTCCAGCTCAGATCAAACGGTCCAGATTTAAACATAAATATTCTGTTACCGCGGAGAAAGTTGACTCAACAAAGGGGAATTCATACTACTGTGGTAACATAATTTTTTACTTGGTTCAGGACCGTTCGATCTGCGATCGCACGAATATTGAAGGTCTTCAGGCATTCCACCTGCGATCAGACGGTCAGGATATAATACAAATATTCTGTTACCTCAGAGGGAGCGGACTCAACAGAGAAATTAATGAAATAACCAATCAAATGCAACCGGTACCGGATTGTGTAAAATTAGATGTGAGTCGTCTGCTTTACTCTAGTACGAATCTCAAAGCTCTAGCTACGGGTAATATACACGGTACTGTACTGGAGAGCAACATTGAATTGACTAAGTCCGGCTTAACTATCAGATCTGAAATGGAATATTATATACCTACCAGTAAAAGAAATATATCTGCTGTGGAACCTGTTATTCCCATCACAACCGTTCAAATATTTTCATGCGCGAATCTCAAAAAACAAAGTTTTTATAACACAAAGCTTAGACGATTGGGATCTGAATAACAAATTCATGTTTTTCCTTTGAAATAACAGCTGATTTATTTCCACCACTCAAAGGCTCCTGCTATGAATTGATACTCCCAATTATTTTTTTATCAGCTTTTTTTTCAAAAAAAGAATTTATAAATAATAGATAAATATAATTTCATAATGATTAAATATGTATTATCTTATTGTTAAATTTATATTTTATGATAAGGTATGCATTCCATAATAATTACATGAGCATTTTACAATAATTAAGTGTGTTATTTCTTTTTAATAGATTTCAATAATTAATTTGCAAATTTAATGTATCAGTTAATTAATTTGATTAAAAAAAATTTGATTAAAGTATCAGTTAATTAATGTCAGAATGAGTTTTAATTTGATTAAAACGCATAATAGTTATCAATAATTGTGTTTAAAGTGTTAAATTAATTGGAAGTGATAATTAATTTATTGTATTGAGTTGTTATTTTGGTTTTTAAGTTAACTAATTATAAACATATTTCAGTTATGCAGAAATTAATATTATAAAAAAGTACACTACAACATACTATAACAATATATAATTTTTTTACAAATCCTTAGAAGCTACATTAAATTGTATATCTAATCATAAATACAATTGATTATAATAAATTCTTGAATATAACAATTGATTATTAATTTCTTATATTAAATTGTTATTATCATTTTAAATTTTCTTAAAAGGGTTGTTTCTGTTCCAAATAAAAGGCATAACTGATTAAAAGAAAATTCAACTCAAATTTTCAGACTTCATATGATTTTTTTTTTGTCTGAAAACAACCATTATAGGCTATGGTAGATATCTAGTCCTGCAGAAAATTATGTATGTTTGTAGTTTGAACTTTTATTTACACTTTTTGTTGGATTTCTTTTGCATGGAAATTAACTTTCTTTTGCATGGAAATTAACTTGTTAGTTGTCAACAAATTAATTTAAGACGAGGAGTCATATATCTCCATTTTTAGAACTACAATAACTTAAATACCAAAATAAAAACTATTCGATATGATATATATCATATTCTCTATTCACACGTAAAAGATCGCAACATTTTGATTTTATTTTAATTAGTATCAAGATATTACAAAAATGCACTGATGTTGATAAATTTTTGACGTTAATTTTTCAACTTACTGATTCATATAAAGCATAAATCGAAAAATTATAACTTTATATGCATGTAGAGAAAATAATATATACATATCATTTAATGGTATTATTTTGGCATATTTATTTTATAATTTTGATTATTAGAAAAATAAAAAATGGAGGTATTTGAACCATCCTCTTAATTTAAAGTGAACTAATTGTCAACAAATTAATTTATTTTGATTATTTCTTTTTTGAATTTTAAATATAGTCACATGTAATTGATGTACTCCCTTAACAATAGTTAAGTTAATTTAAAATTTGAAAGCGACCAACGATTTAAACTTTTATAAAATTCGGTTAGTAGTCTATTTCAATGATAATAAACACACAAGACCATAACATTAGAATTTTGACCTCAATAATATGGTTGTCTATATTTTTTGTTCCTTTGAACGATCATTATAGCAGTATATGTTGGATTGTGTCATAATCTACTTGTCTGTTTGACTAGATTTGTAAAATATATATAAATTGAATTTTACAATTTTCTGTCTTGAGATATTGTGCATGTTTATGACAATGAAAGATCCAAGAATTACACATCAATGATGAAATAATAAATTGCTATACAATATCAAGAATGTGGTCATGAAGTGTAAGACATTGGACAGCAAAAAATTCATCTCAAGATTAAGGATATTAAATCTGTAAATTGGTAAAAATAACTTGAGAATGAACTAAGTAAGGCCTACTGTTACAACGGTTCAGGAACCATTGTAACGGAATAAACAAAGTCTCTACTAATCATGTGACAATTTAATTCAGTTGGGACCGTAACCTGACAGTAGATATTCCAAAGAGTACCGTGATGGTTATCGTCACAACGGTACGTCTACCGTTAGGGATAACGGTATCTAAACCTGGCGTAAGTTGACCAACCGTTATAACGGTAGGGCTAAATTACTTCTTTATTATCAGCCCTCTATAAATAGAAGTAAGATCAAGGTTTGGATTATCACTTTAGCTACCCCCAAACTTCAATATTTCAAATTCTCAAATCTTGAGAAAACCGTTGTAGCTTATGCACTTCAACTTCAATATTCTCAAATAATCTCAAGTTTATTCAACCAATACACCAACTCTTAAAGTGACCCTGCGAGATCAACCTTTTTACCTTTGAGCCTTAGTTGCTCATTTTGTTATTCTTGGGCTGTTGTGCTCATGAGCTGATTTTGTGTTCGGGCTGTGTGACTTCCCAGATGTTTGTAAGGGCTCACCGGTTCCATCTTGTACTTCATTTCTCATTAGGTAAAGAAAAGGCGCGCCATCTTGAAGGTCGCGAGCTCTAGAGACGTAGGCGTTGGTGCCGAACTCCGTAAACAACTCTTGTGTCAAGTGTTTCTAAATTCTACTCTTTATTTTACTGCTTCATAATTTAGTTTATGACCAAGTTATTCAAGTTTCCGCCAATGATAACTTTAAGACACGTTAGGGACTTATAACTTAACTAGTTTAAAAGTTTAAAAGGTCCTATTCATCCATCCAAGTGTCTTTGAAACCAACAGTATATACAAAAATATATTAGTTGATTGTAGCTTTAATTATTCATATTGATTTTGTTTGCATTATATTTGTATATATATTTGAGTATGGGATGAAAAGTCCACAACTCAATTCTAATCGAATGACATTTTATGAAGATAAATCTTATTCTAAACAACTGTTAAATACTAAATAGAAATTAAATCACTCTTAAATTCTAAACCTCTCCATTTTTGAATTATTTTTTAAGTTTCTAGTGACGCCATTTCAGCGTGGTTTTCCTAAAATAAAATTTTAAAAAATAACAGCAACGAATGATATATATTATTTGGCTTTTAGAAATTGATTTCTCAATAAGAAATCTTTCTTTTTTAAGAAACTTTTGTACATATGTGAAATTAAATAATAAATTGCTTTATTTCAACTTTATTCTTTTAATATTTGACCTTTAATTATAGCAGAATTTTTTAGTAGTTACACAAACTTATAAAAATTTACAGTTTATGAAAATTACCAAATAAACTTAAAAAAATTTAAAGAAAATTGTAAAAAATACAATATATATAGAGTTGGGCTATTATGCATTGCAATGTATTGGCCTTCTTGTACATTGCAATATAAATTATCGTATTCGAAGTCCAAATAGCCGATCCAAACCGTTTAATTTGTTATCCATATTAATATGTGTTTGGAGACCAAATTTTACATTTTTTTTTTTAAAATTTTTTACTATTTTTTTAGATTTATTGAAAATCATTGTTTTTTTATGGCCCAGATTTGTCTGAAAAACAGCGATTTTCAATAAATTAAAAAAATAGTAAAAAAAAATATAAAAAATATAAAATTTGGTCTCCAAACACATATTAATATGGAGAACAAGTTGAACGGTTTGGATCGGCTGTTTGGATTTTGAATCCAACGATTTATAGTCCGATGTACAAAGAGGCCTATACATTGTAATGTACCGTAGCCCATCTCTCTCTCTCTCTCTATATATAAGGTTGGCTAATATCAAATTAGTTGTTCGTGAGGTCCCGTGCAACCAAGTCATTTTCTAATTTTCGAAGTCCGAAAAGTCTATCCAAACGTTAGATGTCATCTCTATATTAAAATTTCCAAAAAAAATATAAAATTTGGTGTCCAAGCATTAATTTTAATGCATTCATTTTTTGGACTCTTTTGACCACTTGACTTTATATTAAATTAATTTGAAAATTTAAAATTTTCACATGTAGATGCATCACTTATTAGGTAGAAGGATTTCAATGGTTTGGATTCATCATTTAAAGTCTATCTGATAGATTTTAGAGTTGAGTTCACAAGAGGCATGGTGAACTTAGGAGCACCATAGTTCTACTCTACACACACACACACACTAGTAGCGTGCTCGTGCGTTGCAACAGGAACTTATTATAAGATTTAATATTAAAATTGAACATAAACGTAAATAATAAATAAAAAAAGAAACAACAATAAATGACCGCTTTAATTCAACAACATTTTTTGTAGTGAAAATGGAAAAAAAAATACCCTCCTCAATCTTTGCATTAAAATTCAATTAAATTAAATGTGAAAAATTGCCAGGGAATAAATCAATAATATGCTTTTTTTTGTTCTCTTTCAAAAATGAATAATAGGTAGACAATTTAGAAATGAGATATGCTATTTACCAAAATCGGAAATTAATCTCTTTACGCACCAATCAAAGCTGGATAGATATGGTAACAAAAATTCAACGCTAATTCAATTTCCTTAATTATTGGCATTATGTATGGAGAGTACATCTCTAACTAAATTTAGATTTCTACACGTAAAAGACTCGATTTGCATCTAATGAATGTTGTTACAGCCTATTTATATGGCTCACTTGATAATAATATTTATATGAAAATCCCTGAATGATTTAAAATGCCTGAAACATGTAATTTAGGTTCTCGAGAACATTATTAAATTAAATTAAATAAATATTTATATAGATTAAAGCAAATCTGGATGCATATGGTATAACCATCTCAGTGAATATTTATTGAAACATGGATATAAAAATGATACAATTTGTCCATGTATTTTTATGAAAAGATCTGGAAATGAGTTTGTTATAATTGTAATTTATATTGACAATCTAAATATTATTGGAACTCCTGAAGAGTTTTCAAAAACAGTAAATTGTATAAAGGAATAATTTGAAATAAAGATCTTAGGAGAATAAAATTTTACCTTGAATTGCAAATTGAACATTTGAGAAGTAATATTTTTATATATCTAGAAAAATATATAACATATGTGTTGAAAGAACAATATATAGCATGTGTGTTGAAAGAACAATTAATGACGAACTATTTGGTTCTGAAGTACCACATCTGAGTGCAATATGAGCAGTTATGTATCTTATTATATTATTAATTATAGCAATACACAAATCAAGCTGAGAAGGTGTTTGGTTAAGATATGTGATTCAACACATTTGTTGGACATGGGGCTTGTCTTATGGGGAAATGATTCTGACGATCATACATAAAGATAATACTGCATGTATTATTCAAATAAAGTAATAATAATGTTATTAATGTTCATCAAATTCGTTCAAGGGAGAATCTGGCATATTTATTCACTAAATCATTTTCTACGGCAATATTTGAAAAGTTAGTTCGTAATATTGGAATTCGTCGACTTAAAAATCTTGATTGATGTTGTCATCTAAGTGAATTAATATGCACTATATTTTCCTTAACTATGGTTTTTTCCAATGAGTTTTTCTGATAAGGTTGTAGTTGAATATTAAAAGAATAATGTACTTTTTTTTTTTCCTTCACTTGGTTTTTATTATATATGGTCTTTCTTAGTAAGATTTTAATAATGCATATTCTTATGTAATGAACATCCAAGAAGAAGTGTTATGAATATATTATAAATGAGAAGGGTTAATATTTTTGTAAATGAGAAGGGTTAATATTTTTGTAACTCTCAATATTAACCCTCATTTACTTCTCCACTGCCTCACTACTGTTGGAATTCATATCTACTACTATTTGGAATTCATCATTTTATTTATTATTGTAATGATTTTTCATTTACAATTTGTAACTTATAAATTGAGATATTGTAATCTTATATTCTACACATGAGAAATATATAAATAAAGAGATTATTATCTCTTACATGCTTTCTATCTTATTTATATTTATTTATCTTTATTTTATAACAAAATAATCATTTAATATTAACCCAAATAATATCGACCGCATCAAAACCGCAGGTAATGGTTTTAACAGAGCAGTTCTGGCGTCATGCAGCGCATTAACTACATAATCAAAACAGCACGGCATATGGTTCGTGCTCTTTATGAAGCGAAAACTACTCTGTTAAAATCTTTACCCATTACATGCGACAATTTTACGAACAGATATGGAAATATCAACCTATCAGAGGGCACCGAGCAAAATTTTCGAATTTAAATCACCTAAAGTAACTCAAATTCTGTATTTATATTTAGGCCGTCCGATCTACTCTGACACAATTATTAAAGGAGCCGGTGCATTCCATATAGAACCAGATTTGTCTGAAATCTGATCGGACGGTAAACTATAAACTAAAAACTTAAATTACTTCAGAGATCCGAATTTAAATTTACAAATTAAATCACCGCAGGTAACAGAATATTTATGTTTAGATCCAGACCATGCGATCTACTTTGTCACCTATATAAAAGTTACCGGATTGGCCGTGATTCTAATCGAACGGTGAGTATCTAAACTCTAAATTTAAGTTACTTGAGAGGATCCCGACTAAATTTTACGGGCTTTTTAGTCCGGTCCCTACAGAAACAGCATCTCCTTTCTCTCTCTCTCTCTACCGTCTCTGGAGAGAAACCCTAACTCTTCTCTCTAATCCGCCGCCGCCTTTTTCTTTCCTCTCGCAAAATCGCATCCTTCAGTTCTACGAACGGGTGTTACTTCATCAGATCGTGCTTTGATTCTTTGTTGTTCGACTTTTGTCGAAGTACCCTAGCGGATACCTACCAAACAGAGTAAGTAGATTTTTGGATCCATCCATCATTGGCTTTATTGGAAATTTGGTTTCTTTTCAATTATCTGTCACACATGCAATGCCTAGTTTGAAATATCATTCTTTCATGATTTTGCACTACAGATTGTTATAGTAAATCATCTGAAAACCTGTGCAGCTATATAAATTTTTTAATTGGGGACTGAAGCATTTTGTTGGTGCAATTTCTTTTATGTGTTTCAGGCTATCTAGCGCCTGCTTGAGGTAAGTGGGCGCCTTTTGAATCCTTTGTTCAATCATGGCGACTTTTGCGAAACCTGAAAATGCTCTCAAGCGTGCTGAAGGTACTGTTCAAATTCTTTTATGTACGAATCTTAAAACACAATAATACTGACCCCTGCATTCTGAATAGGCACCTAGAAAAACATTGACCCAACTTTAGATGAACAGAGAATTTGAGATAATTCCTTTGTGTATTTCAGAGCTTATCAATGTGGGACAAAAGCAAGCAGCGCTCCAGGCGCTGCATGACCTCATCACATCGAAGAGGTACCGTGCGTGGCAAAAGACCTTGGAGAAAATAATGTTCAAGTATGTCGAGCTTTGTGTTGACATGCGCAAGGGTCGGTTTGCGAAAGACGGCTTGATTCAATACCGTATTGTGTGCCAACAAGTGAACGTCTCGTCTCTTGAGGAGGTGATCAAGTACTTCATGCAATTGTCCACTGAGCGGGCTGAGCAGGTAATTTGTTTAAATCTTATAGAGAAGTTCATAGCATTCGTTTCTTTGGTACCATGGCTTTGGAGTCGTGAAGAATCATAAGAGCACCTAATTTCTACTATGATTAGGTGCCTCAATCGTGTCTGGTAAAATGCCCCAATCATAAGAGCACATAATACACAAAATTTTCTTTTGGGGGAATTATTTACTATTTTTTTCCTGATAGGCACAATATCTCTGTTTTTTGATGGTCAAGAATCTTCTGAAAACAGTGGTTTTTGTACCTATCTAAAAAAATAGTAATTTTTTTTTGTCTTCAAGCGCATTTTAATATGGAGATCATGTTGAGTGGTTCAGATGGACTTTAAAAACAAAGATATAGATGTGAGGCATGATTGCAGCACGAAAACAATGGGGCATTTTAACCCTACTCGGTTAAATGTTATAGATGTTGACTACATTAGGGTTTGGGTTGGTTTTGGTGTTACCGTTTGTGCTTAAGTGTCTTGTATTGTATGAGCAGGCACGTAGTCAAGCAGAGGCACTGGAGGAGGCGCTTGATGTGGACGATTTGGAGATGGATAAGAGGCCGGAGGATCTGATGCTGAGTTATGTCAGTGGGGAGAAAGGAAAGGACAGGTCAGACAGGGAACTTGTCACGCCTTGGTTTAAGTTCCTTTGGGAGACTTACAGGACTGTTTTGGAGATACTTAGAAATAACTCCAAGCTCGAGGCACTGTATGCGGTTAGTTTTTTTTAATCTCTTCTGATATATACAAAGAATAAATAAAATGAACAGATCTGGGTACCTTTTAAGGCTTCTTAGTTATTCTCGGGCCTTTTGTTCTTTGTTGTGTCTTCTGTTATTTTTTATTTTATTGTACATATTACTGTAGGCTGTTTTGTTCGTTTTTTTAAAGTCAGAACTGGCTTTCTTATATAGTATTTTTTTATTGGTTTTTCTTCTATGGAAATGTTTGGAAAAACAAATTACAAAAATGCCCTTGAAGCAATGTTTAATGGATAAATATCAGACCAGTATTGATATGTAAACAGGAGTGTGTAACATCCAAAAATTATTGTACCAGGTTTATAACAGTCTACTGGTACGTAGCTCCTGTTTAATCACTCGTTGTCTGATATGCAGATGACAGCTCACAGAGCGTTCCAGTTTTGCAAAACTTACAAAAGGACCACTGAGTTTAGAAGGCTTTGCGAGATAATTCGCAACCATCTGGCGAATCTGAACAAGTACCGTGACCAGAGAGATCGTCCCGATCTGACGGCACCAGAGAGTCTCCAGCTTTATCTTGACACACGCATGGAGCAACTAAAAATTGCTACTGAACTCGATCTCTGGCAGGTATTTTTCCTTGTCATGTAATTTATATTGGTACAATGCAATTTATCTTTATTTGTATTGGTACAATGCAATTTACCAGTACCTATTATGTGCTAAGCAGCATCTAGTGTTGTATTAGACTCTCTCTGATTCTCCTCTGCCAAGATATATTTATTTGTTGGATGCAGCTTGTGCTGGGGGGTGTTCATTAGGTCAGTTCGGTTAAAACCAAATTAAAATGGTCAAACCAAAATTTTATTCGGTTTTGAAAATATACCCAAACCTACTGAATTAAGCTTGTCCACCTAATAACAACCGGACCAAAATAACCAAAGTAAATTTCGGTTTGTTTGGTTGAACCAAAATAAGATAGATTAAATTTTAGAAGGTCATAACTCACACCAATACATTTAATAATCATGGAAATAAATATGAATTCCATACTAGATATGTAGATGTTCTAAAATATCCAAACCAATTTTTTTCTTCATTTTAAGTCCAAAAAAATCAGCAAACCATCAATCACACTAAAGTATGGATTCAAACCGTATAGAGAGTTTGGTTGGTTTGGTTTTTTCAGTTTTGTAAAAATCTAAATTGAACCAAATATAAAAAAAACCAAATTAACCAGACTCAATGAACAACCCTACTTGTGCTGATTCAAATAAGATATGTACTTCATTAATTTTTTGTCTTTCGCAGGAAGCCTTCAGGTCGGTCGAAGACATCCACGGGTTGATGTCTCTAGTCAAAAAGAGCCCAAAACCGTCTTTAATGGTTGTATATTATGCAAAACTCACTGAAATATTTTGGGTAGCGGAGAGTCACCTCTACCATGCCTACGCATGGTTGAAATTGTTTACTCTACAAAAGAGTTACAACAAAAACCTTTCTCAAAAGGACATTCAACTCATCGCCGGTTCAGTTCTACTTGCCGCTCTTTCGGTGGCGCCTTATGATCACAAATATGGGGCGTCTCATTTAGAGTTAGAGAATGATAAGGAGAGAAACTTGCGCATGGCTGGGTTGATTAATTTTACATTGGATGCTAAACGCGAGAATAGAGAAGTGGTAATTTTTGTATGCTTCTGTTAGAAATTGTTCATAAATTTGTCTGACTTGTAATTAATTTTTATTTTTTTTGCTATGTCGTGCAGCTTTCACGGGCCTCGCTTCTCTCAGAGCTGGTATGATCCTAAGAACATACATTTCATGATCTTTTTCACTAATATTCATAATATTTTTTTATCATTATTGAATTCTCTTATAAGTTTCTCTTTTTGTAGGCAGCAAAAGGGGTGATGTCATGTGTGCCTCAAGAAGTGAAGGATCTCTACAATATTTTGGAGAATGAATTTCACCCATTGGATCTTGCATCTAAGGTGCAACCCCTTCTTGCTAAGATTGCAAAACTCGGTGGCAAGCTCTCTACGGCCTCAGCTGTGCCAGAAGTGCAGCTTGCTCAGTATGTACCTGCTCTGGAGAAACTAACAGCACTTAGGGTTTTGAAACAGGTATGGAGTAACTTTTAACTTACGAAATTTGTTTAGTATCCTAACATTATAATTATGCTAAATTAGTGAAGGTAGAGAATATGTAAATAGTCAACTGTGTTATCTTAATCAGTAGTCCTTGCATAGTTTAGTTTTTAAAGGAGAAATGGCTCTAGGCTATTTGTAACAAATTCAGAGTAGGTCTGATGCCCATCGGACCTACATTGATTTGATGGGTGAAATGACCATTCGATTGAATCAAGATCCGTGCTAAGTACATTAAAATCCGTGCAAGTCTGTTTCAATTTCCGTGCGCACCAATCTTAATGCTAATCGTACGGTGCTAGAGCTAATTGAACCTAAAAGTAGGTCTGATGCCCATCGGACCTACTCCTATCTCATTTGTAACAGACATTTTTTTTATCTTATTTTTTTGAATGAAATTTCAACAGGCTGCTCAGGTGTTTCAGACAATGAAAATAGATATGCTTTCAAAAATGATCCCCTTCTTCGATTTTGCGGTTGTTGAGAGAATCTCTGTTGATGCTGTCAAGTACAATTATGTTGCCATGAAGGTTGACCACCTTAACGGTGCCGTCATTTTTGGCAATGTGGTATGTTGTCACTTTTACGTTTTTTTTACGGGACATTAAATCAAAGAATATTATAGAAGTTAATAGAACTGATAGAATAGTCAAACTAGTACTCATTTGTCTTAATTGGCCCCAATACTAGTATACTAAATGGCATAAAGAAGTCAAATTAAAGCCCTAATTAGTCTTAATTTGCTTCCTTTTCGCAAGATTATTACTGGACAGTGATTATTTATTTGTTTTATTAGGACATTGAATCTGATACGCTGTGTGATCACTTGGCAAAACTCACTGAGTCACTTAACAAAGCATGGTGCCTCATCCATCCTCCGGCACCGAAACAGTCCAAGTTGGGAGATAAGCTAGATCACTTGTCAGATATTGTCGAAACAGAGCACAAGAGGCTTCTTGCCAGAAAATCAATAATAGAGAAGCGCAAGGAAGAACACGAGCGCCAGATGCTTGAAATGGTATTGCAATTTTCTTTCAATTTTAATGAATTCTACATGTCAACATATCTTTTTTAAGTTATAAATTCTTTGATAATTGGTGATGTTTATGTCTTACATGTAAAGAAGTAACATTGGATGAAAATTTATTTTTGGAAAAAAAATTCAGGAGAGGGAGGAAGAGTCGAAGAGGATGAAGATACAAAAGATAACACAGGAGGCGGAGAAGAAGCGACTGGATATGGAATTCAACATGAGAGAGAGAGCGAGAATACAAAAGGAAATTGCTGAGAAAGAAATGCAGGATGCGCAAGCGCTCTTGGATGCCCACAGGCGCAAAGGCGGCAAGGGCAAGAAACCCTTAATTGAAGGGGTACTTCGTGCTTCTCTCTCTTTTTTTTTATTATTGTTTTTCCATATTGTTAAAGGAGTGAGGCTATGGTACTATGCATAGTGCTGAGTGGTTCGTGCTATGGATTAATATCTTTGTTTTCAAAGTTCAAATAGTTTATGTGAACCATACTACATGATCTCTACGTGTAAATGTACTTGCAGACTAAATTTTACATTTAAAAAAACTTTTTAGATAGTAGAAATCACTAATTTTGAATGGTTTAGAACTTTTAGATCAAGTGATTTTCTACCTATCTAAAATAATAGTAAAAAATGTAAAATTTGATCTACAAGTACATTTTAATATGGAGTTCATGTTGAATGATTCAGATTGACTGTTTGGATTTTGAAAACAGAAATATTGATCCATAGTATGGAACAATCTGCACTTATGCATAATATACCATAGCCTCATTTATGTTGGGGTTACTTTTTTGTCTTGTTGGTTCTTATGTGATGTTTTAGCCCCTATTAGCACCTAAAAACAGTTTCAATCATAATTGCACAGATTAACATAGTGCAGATTCAAATATACAAGTAGGTAAAATTATCTAAAATCTGGTTTGGTAATATAGTCGTGAGTTGTGTTTTACAGATCGGTCTTTATTTTATATATTTGTAGGAGATGACGAAGCAGGGGCTGATTGAACTGGCGCTGAGCGAGCAACTAAAGGAGAGGCAAGAAACTGAGAAGAAGTTGCAAAAGCTCGCTAAAACTATGGACCATTTGGAGCGGGCCCGGCGTGAGAATGAGAGCCCACTTATTGAACAAGGCTGGGCCAAACGTCTCGAAGAGGAAAGGATCCGTTTTGAACAAGAACAACTGGTCAGAAACTACTCCCTCTTTGCTTTATATATATTTCATCTTTATTTTTAGAAGACCTTGATAATTGTCAACTATGCTCTGTATATTATGATCAAAAGTGGAACCAGAGAAACTATACTTATTATCAACATAATATTTTTTTTTTAAAAGATTTTAAATTTAAAACCTTGAAGTCTGGATTTCAAATTTTAAAATAGATTTTAATAAATCCAAACAGTTACCATTAATTCAAATTCCTCAACAGTGGTGACATTTGGATGAATCAAGGAATAGAGCAAGAATAGAGCTAATCTCAAGATTGAGAATAGTAGCTAACCCAACATTCTGTTGGGTTAGTAAAATAGTGAGATAACCCCCAAAAGACAAACAAAGAATAGTCCATATTTGCTAATCCAAACACACCAAAATGAAGAATAGTAGCTCGGAATAGTGCTAATCTGGATTAGTGACTATTCTTCACCCATCCAAACGCACCCATTTAATGTGAATAGTGTTGAGGCTAGTATATGCCTGTGAAATATCCTAGCATACTGTTTGATTGTATCTTCAAATTTAATAATTTGAAATTTTTGCATTATCAAAATGCATTAGAAAATAGAGAATAGTATGGATCTATATGTTTTATGTTCTTCGAATGATAAAAGTGCATCGTATTTTTTGTGTTTTCTTTCTAAATTTTTGTAACTTTAGAAAAGAAAAAAAATTGAACCTAGTATTTTGAGCCAGGTTGGGATGGCACTGGATGGGACTACACTTGTATAGCAAGTCACTTTTGAATTATAATGTGATATGTGATTTTTTTTTTCTTATTTGACCCATTTTTGTTCTCTGTGGGGCAAATTATATGAACTCTTTTGAAATTCTTTTGACCAGCGAATTAGATATGTTACAATGGTTTTTTGTATTTTAATTCATTTTGTGTTTGCTGATTAATAATTTAAAAAAAATTGTATATTGTAGAGAGCTATAGAAGAAAGCAAAAACAATCACGTTGAAGACCTCAGGCGAAAGAATAGGCTTTCTCGTCTTGTTGAATATGCAGTATGTTAATCTAATTCAATTCAGTCAATTTCCTTTTATTGCTGGACACATGGTGGTGGTACATTTTTTTATGGGTAAAGATATCGACAGAGCAGTTTCTGCTTCATGTAGTACACGAGTCTAATGCAGTGTTGTTATAACTCTATTGTCTGTGTGCTGCATGAAGAAAAAACTGCTATGTTAATATCTTTAACAATTATTATTGCTTGCCTAATTCCAAATTGTACTCTGTCTTGATTCGTGCATCAGAAATTTTTTTTTTTCCAAAGGTGTTTTATTTACCCTAGGAATATCTTTTTTTAGCATGTTTTAAATTTAATCTGTTATTTTATTCTGTTGATGTTTTTTATTTATTTTTATTTCTTTATAGAATGCAATGAGGCAAAAAATAGATGAGAGGCGGCAAGCAGAGTTCGGACAAGTGATGAAGGAGAGAGAAGATCGCATCAACCAACAGCTGGCCATGCGAAAAATGGAGAGGGACCGAATGCGGAAACTCATTTACTTCGTCACCTCTGAGGAAGAGCGCATCACCCAACTCCGTCAAGAGGAAGAAACCCGCAAGCGCGAAGGTGTGTGTGTATATATATATATATCTTCCCTTTTAATGTTAACCCCCAAATCACAAAGCTTGATTCTAACTTAAAAACCACAGATATAATAGACACGAGCGAGGCAAGACTTAAATTTACACACTTAAATCATAGCCTCACTCTATATAATTTCACACACTTAAATTTTAATGTTTGCATCCTTCTACAGAGGAGGAGAGGAAGAAGATAGAAGAAGCCGAGCGCAAAGCAAGACTTGATGCTATTGCTGAGAAACAGCGCCAGAGAGAGAGAGAACTCGAAGAGAAAGAAAAACTCCGTCGTGAGTCTCTCCTACGTCCTACCGTGGACCCGGTTCCACGCACCATACCTCCTGCTGCTGCATCCACTGAGTCTGTTACCGCTGCTCCTGCTGCAGCTGCTGCTGCCTCCACTGCTCCTTCAGGCGGTGGAAAATATGTGCCTAAGTTTAGGCGTGGTGGTGGCAGTGATGCAGCTCCATCTGAGAGACCAGCTGCAGCAGCACCTGATACTGACAGGTGGAGCCATCCTGATGACAGGCCTCCTGTTCAATCGGGTGGTGACAGGTGGCAGCGTGGTAGCAGGCCAGTAGCAGGTGGCGAGTCACGGTTGCCTCCTCCTACCAATTCTTGGTCCTCTAGGAACCGTGGTTAGATTCAAATTTTGTGTGGCAAATCGAATCGTTAGTTCTTTATGCTTTTATATTATGCAGCAACAGTGCAAGACTAGTGCTATGCAAATTTTTGCCCTGGGGGATTACTTTTCTATAGTCTCTGTTGTTTTAAATAATTCTAATATTTTTTTTGGGGAGGAGGTTTATGTTAGAGTTGCTTAGTACTTCTATGTTTTTGTTTTTATATCGGTTTGAACGGAATTGGATCGGCAAAAATTGGTTCTATTTTAGTATGTTGCACATTATTTAGTTGTTTGTCCCTGTTTTAGTTTTTTTTTCCCTTTCTTGGTTAAAGGGAATTTGGATTTTTTTTATGCATCGTGATTAATTTGGTTTAGGTGATAAAAAATCCAAGTTGGGTTGAAGCGTTGAAAAATCATGATTTATTTGTTCTATTTTTCTTATAGCAAGTATTCCCACAAGTAAAAAAGAAATGATTTTATGTACTGCTCACTAGTTTTCACCAAGTTATCAAAACTAGAATAGTCCCTTGAATTTAGCTTCAAATTTTTTTTTTGTAGAATATAATATTGCAGGAATTCAATATACAGCAAAAATGGGTTTCTAATATCCAGATTATATATATATAGAGAAGAGAGACTTATATGATTTTGGTAGCATTTCAGTTGAAATACATCTAACTTGTTTTTCAATTTTCAAAGTCCAAAAAATCGATTCAACCTGTTAGATGTGATCTTTATATTAAAATGTGTTTGGAGATCAAATTTTACATTTTTTTTGGAATATTTTTACTATTTATTAAGCCACTCTGAAAATCGCTGATCCAACGGTTTCACTAGTTGATTAAGCTACTTTTGAATTATCGATTTTCAAAGTAGATTAATAAATAGTAAAATGTATTTAAAAAAAAATGTAAAATTTGGTCTCCAAGTAAATTTTAATATAGATATCACATCTAACGATTTGTATCGACTTTTTAGACTTCAAAAATTGAAAAACGAGTTGGATGTATTCCGGCCGAATTGCTACTGAAAGCATATTAGTCACACTATATATATAGTGGGATTAAAATGCACCATTGGTTTTGTGCCCCAACTATACCCCATGTCTTTATCTGTATTCTCGAAGTTCAAACAATCGATCCGAACCGCTCAACATGATATCCATATTAAAATATATTTATAGAAATTTCATATTTTTTAGAAAAAATTTACTATTTTTTTAGATAAGTACAAAATCACTATTTTTGGATGGTCTAGAAGTAGTGATTTTGTAACTATCTAAAAAAATAGTAAAAAAATTCAAAAAAATATAAAATTTGGTCTCTATGCACATTTTAATATGGAGATCATGTTGAGCGGTTCGGATCGACTATTTGAACTTCGAGAATAAAGATAAAGACAATGGGTATGGTTGGGGCACAAAACCAATGGTGCATTTTAACCCCACTCATATATATATATATATATATAAAGAGAGAGAGAGAGAGAGAGAGAGAAAGCTGGGCTATGGTGCTTCATGCAGTAAAAACTAACTCCATGGCACTATATCTTCATTTTCAAAGTTCAAATAGCCGATCCGAACCGCTCAACATGTTCTTTATTGAAATGTGCTTGGAGACCAAATTTTACATTTTTTGAAAATTTTTTACTATTTATTAAGCCACTTTGAAAATTGGTGATCCAATGTGAATAATAAAAAACAATAAAAAATTTTGGACCCTCGTATCAGTGCTTTTTAAAGTGGCTTAATAAATAGTAAAAAAAAAATTCAAAAAAATATAAAATTTGGTCTCCAAGCACATTTCAATATGAAACATGTTGAGGGGTTCGGTTCGGCTATTTGAACTTTGGAAATGAAAATATAGTGTCATGGAGTTAGTTTTTACTCCATGAAGTACCATAGCTCAGCTCTCTCTCTCTCTCTCTCTATATATATAGTGTGACTAATATGCTTTCGGTAGCAATTTGGCTGAAATACATCCAACTCGTTTTTCAATTTTTGAAGTCTAAAAAGTCGATCCAAATCGTTAGATGTGATATCTATATAAAAATGTGATTGGAGATGAAATTTTACATTTAAATTTTTTTGTTTTTACTATTTATTAAGCCACTTTGAAAATCACTAATTCAAAAGTAGCTTAACCAAACAGTGAAACCATTGGATCTAATAGTAAATTTTTTAAAAAAATGTAAAATTTGGTCTCCAAGCACATTTCAATATGGAGAACATGTTGAGCGGTTCGAATTGGCTATTTGAACTTTAAAAATGAAAATATAGCGTGGACTACAAATGTGTTTTACTTCACGTCTCGCCATATTTGGACTATATATATATATATATATTATTAATTTTTTTTTTTTTGTGTATATAAAAAAAACACGGCAATTTGCTCAAATCAGTTCGTATTCCACAGTTGCCGACTAACCTTTAAAAGAAAAACTTGTGACAAGTGTCAGAGAAGCATGTGTAAGCAAAAGGCATGAGAAGGACCGATTTTTTTATTAATACCCCAAGAAACAAAGGGTAGAACTAGGGTGCTCCTAAGTTCACCCGACTTCTCATGAACTTGACTCTAAAATATATCAAATCGACTTTAAACGATGAATCCAAACCGTTGAAATCCTTCTATCTAATGATATTAATTTAATATAGAGTCAAGTGGTCAAAAGAGTCCAAAAAATGAATGTATTAAAATTAATTTATAAACCTTAAACTTTTGACCATTTGATTCTATATTAAATTAATTCGAAACTTTAAAATTTTCACATGCCGAACTGGAGAGTAGTCCACTACCTAACCTAACTGGCCCCCGATTTTCTGTCACATAAAATCAACTCCTTATGGATCTGAATCACTGTTCATAATTAATAATTTTTTTTGCAAATTTTCTACGTAGTTTAAAAAAAAAAAAAATCAATGGATCGGATTCAATAATCCGATTTTACTATATTTGATAAAATGAGACACTCTTTCACAAATTCATACAAATTCACAAATTGATGCCTAGTCGAGCTAACTCGTGAGCTGGCGAGCGAGCTAAGGCCTTAGCTCAGCTCGTTAATTTTGGCCCGAGCTGTTAGCGAGCCAGCTCGTTAACAGCTCGGTCCACTATCGAACGAGCTGTTACCGATCGAGTCAGATGTGAGTCACGAGTGTGCCACGAGCTACGAGCTTTTTTGACAGCCCTATTCACAATTGTAAAGTGAAATTCAATTCAATTTCAATATAATTCTAAAATTTAAAATCATTAACTGACTAAACATCTGACTTGTACGGTTAATCCAGTACCCCTAAGTGTCTTCATTCACAATTTGTAACTGTTTAGGACATCCCTTTTATATTTCGAAATCTCTCTCTTTATTCCGCTTAAAAATCTATATCGATCAAAAGTTTGCTTTAAAAAATTTGGGAAACTATTTTTTGTTTTTGCTGAATCATTAGCGCTGATCCAACTTTTAGGGTCGTTTATTTTAAATAAGAAAATATGTTGCTTTAGGTTTATTTTTATAGCAACACATACGGTGCTTGAGGTTTATTTTTGTGACTCTATAGGCACCGAACTCAAAATATTAAACAATTTTGCAATTTTACTTAGATAAATTTTTCATGAGTCTGGCTATTGTTATAACATTATAATTTCAATATAAGTTATAACAGGTCAATTTTTTTATTTTAAAGTTTGAACAGTTGATCCGAAACGCTCAACATATTTTTCATATTAAAATGAGTTTAGAGACCAAATTTTACATTTTTTTTTAAATTATTTTACTATTTTTTTAGATATGTACAAAATCACTGTTTTTGATGGTCCATAATTATTTGAAAATAATGATTTTGTACCTATCTAAAAAAAAAGTAAAAATATTAAAAAAATTAAAATTTGATCTCGAAGCATATTTAAATATGGATAACATATCCAGATTAGCTGTTCAGATTTTAAAATTGCAAAAACTTATAACACTGGTGGGGCTAGGGCTCGGGTACCTCATATGAGAGGGCGGGCGTACGTAAGTAAAAGAAGTAAAAGTGCCTGGCGATCCTAGTTATCGTTTTCCGGATCTGCGTTATCCATCGAAACGAAATCAAAGTCTTAGAGTTCTTGCTTTCTCTTCTTTCCCCATTTGACTTGACTGACGAGAACTATAAGGGCGGCTTGCTTGGGGGGGCATGCATGCGGATGAAAAGATGAGGATTGAAGGTCTTTAATTGTGCACAATAGTGAGAACCTACCGTAACAACCAAGACTAGTACATGAGCCTCTTTTAGCCTCATTACTCAGTTCACACACCAAAATAGGCACAAATTCCAGAATGAATGCGGTGTTCAGTTAACCCGAAAGGTCTTTCTAATGTAATTAATAGCGGGGGTTTGCGCCCGTCGGAAGTTAAACGTCTCCACAATCAAATAATAAAATCCTGACAGACTGATCATGAACCGTAAGTCTGTTAAGGGTGAACCAGGAGGAATGCAGAGAGATAGTCATATTAACGGATGATATTAATGGTACGTTAACTTCATCATGTCTACAGCCTTAGCTTATTTGTTTTTTTTAATCTTATTTGCTTAAATTTTAGGGACATCAACCAAGGCCGGTTTGAAAGGCATTGAGACTTGGAAGAAAGAGACAATTATATTGCAGGTGCTATTACTGTCGTGTTCTTTTTGTTTTACCATATAGCCTCATACTTTATCATTGCTGAGTTTTTTCAAATTTGAAATACATCATTTTTTTTTTATGTATGGCTTATTTTAGGAAGCTTCTAGTAAAGAGAATAAAGGTACTCTTCAAATAAAAACTTAACTTGAATTTCAGAGAACTTAGGATATTGTCAATTAAATGTAAACAATGGTTTTGTAGTAGCCAATGTTGTGAGGTAATTCAAAACCAGTGAATTTGTAAGAAGGCATGTTTACTGACAATGAATTTGTGGGCCCTATAACCTAGAGTACCCTTGTCAACCCTTGTTATATGCATATTACCATAGCATCACTCACTAGAAATTACAATTGTAATTGTCACTGTTATATATTTGTTCCTGTGACTTTTTAAACTCATGTGGTTCCTTTTAAACCAACAATTAATTATTATTAATTTATTTGTAACTCCAACAGGGCTCATCTAGTGAAGTGTAATATGAACGAGGTAAACCTTCCAATCCACAATGATGAAAGAAAGCTTAAACAGAAACTCAGTTGATGTTGGAATTTTAAAATTGCTCTTTTGCAGTTATAACCAAATGTGTAACACAAATTATCCATTGTGTGTTTTTAGCCTTAGATGATCACCGGGTTTGTACTTAAAAGTATTGATTGTGTAGAATGTTTTGCAATTTTTTTATGCACATTTTGCTGTTGGTGGTTGATAATTGCTTATTGTATATATACTTTTGTGAATGGTAAATCCTTGTGTATGGGATTGAAGGGAATTAAAACAAAATGGATATACCCCCACAAGCTTGCATATACATATATATATATATATATATATATATATAAACAATTTTTCCATTCTTCAGGAAAAATTCCCTTCTTTTAGGCATACATTTGGATTAATGCTTCTTGTTTGCCAACTAACATTTTTTCCCCTTTATATCCTTTTTTAAGCACACGGTACTGTTTGGAATAGAACCCAGCAGTGCCTTACATAGAGAGTTTCGATTGCCACCCTTTGAATCCAGCAATGCCTTACACTGATTGAATTTTTACTGATCCTAGATATATGAAATTGTGTGCTGAATAGCGAGATACTTTGATTTTGTAACTGTGATACTTGTATAATATTATATTATTATTGTGTTATTAAGTAATATTTTAATATAATTTAGTATGATTAATTGGAATTGTGAGTGTTTATTGTATTAGTCTTATTGCTGCGATTTATTATTTTCATCTCTTTCATATTATGACTGTTTACTGTACTAGTGGAAAAAATATATCTAACTATAAAATAATATAACTAAGTTAATAAAATATTTCCAAGAGCATTGTGTTCCAGCATTTCCATGAGTCTTCCTATGAAATAATATGAACAAACTTACCAAAACATTTTCAAGGACATTGTGATCCACCATTTCCATAAGCCTAACAATAAAATAATATGAACAAACTTAACAAAACATTTCCAAGAGTAGTCTCATGGAAATAATGTCTCCTTGCTTTCATATTATTTCCATGCGCTGGGGGTTAAGTATTTTCATGAGCTCTCAATAAAATATAGTATTCGGTCTGTTTAACGAGTCATGGGTCATGCAAAAGTCTTTCCAAGGGCAGATGAGAAACATTTCCAATGGCTGACATCAGACATTTCCATGGGACTGCTATTGGAAATTGTTAAATGTGTTAGCAAATTCGATTTTATTTCCAATGTTCATTCCTCTCCATGAAAATAAGATATGCTCCCCATGGTAAAAGTTGAGATTCTAGTAGTGATTTTCGACAACTGGAGCAGGAAATCGAGGAGGAAATGGCACATATAACGGTGGGTGTGTTGTTGTGAAGTTACCATTCATACCAGTACTAATCATAATATTTGGTTTAGTTTGCGGTACAAAAGGGAACATCGGAGTTGCTCCAGTGAATCGCATGTTATATGGAGGCACATTTGTGTATGAAAATTGACTCATTTCTTGCATCATATCAAATTAATTATAAAAATTACAAGTGAATTAACCTTCATTTGAATAGTAAGAAATTTCATATATACTTCTCATCCAAAGAAATAATTTTCTGTTTTACTATCAAAACAATTTTTCTCAATGTTTCTTGTAGGCTGGTGTCAAAATTATTAATAAGGTGTACTTTTATTTTACACCGTCTTTTCTGCAAGAAGAAACAAATCTAATTGGATTTGGAACAAAGTTTAAAATTGTTAAGAAATTAATAAATATAATAGTTATTTAATAAATGAGAATTTCAGGAGTAAAACAACTTTCTTTCACACCACTTAAATTTTGCTAAATTATATCATACAAAATTGTGTGTAGTAGTAGTAGTAGTAGTAATAATAATAATAATAATAATAATAATAATAATAATAATAATAATCTAAAATATTAAATTCAGATCCTAAATATAAATTGATGAGTCATTCTGAGCAAAGTTCAAATAGTCGATCTGAATCGTTCAAATTAAATACTCATATTAAATTGTGCTAGTTGACCAAATTTTATATTTTTTGAAAATTCTTTACTATATTTTTAGAATTTTTGAAAGTCACTATTTTTTGATAATCTAGAATTTTTTGAAAAACAGTGATTTTAAAAAATACTAAAAAAATAGTAAAAATTTATAAAAAATTTATAAAATTTAGTTTCCAAGCACATTTCAATATAATGAACATGTTGAATTGTTTGGGTGGACTTTTTAGACTTCAGAAATAATAATATGGGCGTGCTCTTTACTTCATGAAGCACAATAGCCCAACTCTCTCTCTCCATATATATATTCACACACACACACACACTAACATGCAGCTAGCTTGTCATGTGTAGGGGTGGTAAAAAAGCTCTTAGCTCGTAGCTCGTGGTTCGATCGTGACTCGCATTTGGCTCGCTCGCCAACAACTCGTTCGTTACTGAACCAAGCTGTTAACGAGCCAGCTTGACACTAGCTCGGTCTAGAATTAATGGGTTTAAGCTGGAGCCTAACTTGCTCACCAGCTCGCGAGCTAGCTCAGTTAGGCATCAATTTGTGAATTTGTATGAATTTGTGTGCATTTTATACTGTCAAGGTTGGTCTAGCTCGATTCAGCTCGGTCCAACTCAGTCCAAAAAGTTTGTAGAATTTATGTTCTTCTTAAAACAAGGTCCAGCCATATCCAGCGAGCCAGCTCGTTAGATCGCGAGCTTGCTCGGGTTGGCTTATCACGATTTCAAGTTGAGGTTTTAGCTTGGATGCTCTAAGTCCAGCTCACTTGGCTGTAACTTGGTCCATAATTAACAAGCTGAGCTAGAGCGTGCTTAGCTTCAACTGAGCCAGCTCGTTGACACCCATACAACCAAAATAAAATTTATGGGTAATAATATAATAAATTAATTGAGAACCTAAAGCTGACAATTAAGAGCATTTATATGAGAAATTGCCTCGTCTAAAAGAAAAGCACTGTCCAACTTTTCAATCAAGGTAAAGTATCAAATTAATAAAAAATATTTGTAAAAGGAATTAGCAAATAATTTATGGGGAGATTAGTAATTACTTCAAATCTATACCTCTTGAGAATTTGGGATGAGCTCTTGCAATAGCTTCAATTGGGCTTGAATTCTTTCTCGTCTACACCTCAAAAAAAAAAAATGATTTAATAATTTATTTAAGAAATTCCATCTAGAATGCAATTTAAAAAGATGTCTACAAACTTTAATTTCCTCACTAATTGTTAACTTTGGCTAATATGTAGCTGCAACATATTAATTTTCTTCTAATTGCAACATAATATATTAACTTCAGTTGTGATTTTTTTTCCTTAAGACACATTCCTAGGTACAAATTAGAACAAAAAGAATAAAAAATTGTGCTACTTACTTTTGTTCTCCATTTTCACCTGTAGCTTAAGTAAAGAAATAAGTGATTTATTTTTCACTTAAGCTGACAAACAAAAATAACTATAGTGAGATACGGGCTTACAACGGAGTAAGTAATTATACCTCTTCTTCCGGTAAGTTAACTTATTCCGCCTATAAAATCTGCATTAAGAGAGAATTATTTTTTTTAGTTTTTTTTTTCTCTTTTCTTAACTTAAGGAACTACTTTTAACCAAACCACAATAGTTCAAGCCCATATTAGTTTGGAGTAATTTACTTAATCCTCCTTTAACTTTAAGTAACAATCAAACAGGACGGCCATTATGTTTTTAGAAAGCAAAACAGGTCCATCTATAAATTGAAAATGTTCTAATTTGTTTTCTTTAGACATTGTATTTAAATAGATATTATGAAAAACGAAGGCTTTAATTCCTACCTTTTGTGAGAAATTGTGTTTTGGTTTTCTTCCCTTCCTCTGAGGCTTGGTGATCTGAACAAGAATAATCCAAAAAAAATAATAAAAATTAACCTCCTTTTTTGAGAAATAAAATATTGGCAAAAGAAAATATATTTTTTTGGAATAAATTAACCATATATGCATTTTATTAGTTGAAAGTGCTTGAATTATAAGATGTAAACAGGATTTTCCTTTATAAATTTTTATTGGTCTAGGTCGGTCTGTGTGAATTAATGCAAAAATATACACAATATCAATTTTTATATCAACCGCAACCTAGCTTCATACAGCATGGACTGCTTAATTGAAGCACCAGATCGAAACACATTATATCCTATTATAAAGAAAGAAAATAATGATAAAGCGCCTAAAGATCGAGCTTGCTTCAAGATGAGGATCATCCATGACTACCACGCACCGCATCCCGGGCCTCCATAGACCCTTGAGAGCTCGTCGAGTTATCCTTTCCATGATCCTGAGGCGCCGTTGAGAAGCTGATGATATCACTGAATTTCATCCTTAATGGGAGGTTTAGATCCATATGTGTGTGTGAGTTAAAGAAAAGGTGAAGGATATGCATGCGCCAATTAAGGTTAGCGTGTGTACGTATATGTCTCTCTCTCTCTCTCTATATGACTATATATGCATGGAGACCGAGATGCACGCGCCAATCATTTACAATTTTTTTGGATCCTACGAATGCAAACATGCATGTAGCTAGGACTGCTAGCTAGGTACAAATCTAAAGCAGTCAATATAACGAATGTGTTTTTATTTTATTTATATATTCATTTTGAGAAAAAATAGTTGAGTCTTAGTGTGTGTGTGTGTGTATATATAACCATATTAAAATATTGATTTTTACAAGTTCTAAAAAAATAGTAATAAATCTATAAAAAACGTAAAATTTGATTTCAAGCACATTTTAATACGAAAATTATGTTGAAAGTTTCAGAACGTCTATTTGAACATTTGAACTTTTAAAATGAAGATATAGGCAGGAAGTAAAATGACTTTACTTCTCAAAGCATGATAGCCCCTATATATAGAGTATGTCTAAATTGCTTCCGGAAGAACTTCGGTCCGAAGTGCTTCTGGCTAAAATTTGAGTATTTGATGTTCAAACAACAAATCCAAATAGTTAGATATTCGATCTATATTAAAATGTACTTGGAGACCAAATTTTACATTTTTTTGAATTTTTTTACTATTTATTATGCTGGTTTGAAAACCGCTGTTTTTCAATGCTGCAGAAATTTAATAAAAACAACAATTTTCAAACCAGTTTAATAAATAGTAAAAAATTCAAAAAAAAATATAAAATTTGGTCTCCAAGTACATTTTAATATAGATTGAACATCTAACGGTTTGGATTTGTTGTTTGAATATCAAATACTCAAATTTTAGCCGGAAGCACTTTGGACCGAAGTGCTTCCGGAAGCAATTTAGCCATACTCTCTCTCTCTCTCTCTCTGTATATATATATATATATATATATATAAATATATATTGGCTAACATCAAAATGTTTGTTATGAAACCGTGGAACAAATCTTCGATTTTTACATTTTCAAAATCCAAACAGTTGATCCAAACCATTCAAATTCAATCTATATTAACTTTCAATTTTCAGAGATAGTGTATAAAAACACATTCATGAACTTCTCTATATGAAGTGTTAATCCACAGAGATAGTGTATTAGATTATAAACAATTTTCACTGGTCTAGATTATATAGATACATACATATACATACATATATATTTCGATATTCATGAACTTCTCTATACGAGTCATATAACTTGAGCAGCCGCCACTACGACTCCTTTTTTTCGGTGAGCATTAGACATTACTGCAAGCATACATTCCCTACATGAGAAAACCAAACATCTCAGACATAACACATTAACACCATGTGAACATTAATGGCATAGCACAGATTCCTTAATAATGTTTCACATAAGGTCACTCCAATGCCATATTCTTCAATATGCATTCATTATATTAAACGATGCACTATCGCTTGATCTGCGAAACTCGATCAATATTTAATCATCACACTAATCATAACTGTAATTACTATTCCTTGTTAATTACAAAGATTAGGGACATCTAGAGTTTGTTACTTGTTATGAGATAGTGTTTCACAATCTAGAACCGTATTCTAAATCTTAATGTCAAACTCATCGAACAAGTTGATTGTATCAACCAATATATGAAAAAAATATGTAGCAATATTTAATCTAGGACACTACATCAAGTTAAAATCTACCTTACTCGGTTGGTAGTTTCTTATATGATGATTATTTTTCTTATGTTTATTCTTGTTGATTTATTACTTTGTGCGAATTGATGTTTGTCATTGCTTGACATTAATATCCCTCCTAAGTTTTAGGACTTGAGTAGATTAGGATCAATGATTGATGCACCAAACATACTAGTACAAATTACCATAAGACTTGGATTAGGGTGGACTAAATTCTATATCTAGTTCAGAACCAGATGAACAAAAAGTCTAGGTGAAGGGCTTAACCGTGGACCCTAGTATTTGATTGGAGCACTTAGTTTATAATTGGGTATCGGTGTGTGCAGAATTTACCGAAATTTTTATTAATAGGAAATTAATAAATTAATTATCGTGATTGAGGAAGGTTTGGGATTAATTTTAAAAAATAGGAAAACCATTATAGAAAATCGCGGCCAGAGGACGTTATAGAAAATCACGGCCAGATTTGCACAACTTCAATAAACAGCGAAATAGTTTAACACGGTCCGTGATCTTCAGCAACGGCCAGGAAAAAAAAATTGGGCCGTTATATATACTTGATAATGGCCAGGGCCAAGAGGGAAAAATGTACCATATTGGTGAAAAGTGTACGACTATTGGTGCACACGGAAATTGAAACATACTTGTACGGATTTTAATGTACTTAGCACAGATCTTGATGCAATCGAATGGTCCTAAATACTTCAAGTGAGGGCCAGCGAAAAGTCAATATATGTCAACTTTTTTGAAAAGTGTATGACTATTGGTGCGTACGGAAATTGAAACATACTTGCACAGATTTTAATGTACTTAGCACAGATCTTGATGCAATCGAATGGTCCTAAATGCTTCAAGTGAGTGTCAATGTCAACTTTTTTGAAAAATATATGACTATTGGTGCGCATGGAAATTGAAACATACTTGCACGGATTTTAATATACTTAGCACGGATCTTGATGCAATCGAATGGTCCTAAATGCTTCAAGTGGACCAAAGAATTAAATAAGCTCATGCTCTGGCTGTTATTCTATACAACGGTCCAATTTCCTTTTTTCCTGGCCATTGCTCAAGTATAACGGTCCAATTTCATTTTTTCCTGGCCATTGCTCAAGTATAACAGTCCAATTTCATTTTTTCCTGGCCATTGCTGAAGATCACGGACTGTATTTAACTATTTCGCTATTAATTGAAGTTGCGCTAATTTGGCTGCGATTTTCTGTAACATCCTCTGGACGTGATTTTTTGTAATGGGTTTCCTACTTTTCAAAATTAACCGCAAACTTTCCTCAATCATGATAATTAATTTATTAAATTTCTATTAATAAAAATTTCGGGCAGAACTTAACCATGAAGCATCAATATTTAAGTGTAAATTAGGTTAGTTGGTGTTTATGACCTAGACTGCACGGGTGAAGAACTAAATCGTGAAGTCCGAATGGTTTAGGTACGGTATCAATTCACGAAAGTGATTCTAGGTACATTTTAGGATGAGAAACCTCGAAATACCAAACTCGAGTATAAGAAGCCAATTGAGTGAATTAATAGACTAGCCGGATAATAAGCCGAAAGTCCATAGACTTTCCAACATGATCACAAAACACCTATTTTATTTGCTAGTTACTTGCCTTGTTACAATTCAAAACTCTTTTGCGTGTTTGATGACTTAAATTGATACTACTAACTTTTAAATATTTATAAATTCTAATTTTAACTTACGTTAAAATCACAAGTGAATGATCTTACCGTGTAGTATAATTGGAGTGTCTATTTACAAGAATAGTGTATTAAGTTTTAAATAATTTTTACTATTCTAGGTTAGAGAATTTTTGTAAAAGAGTTGTAGTGACAAATGCAGTCAAGATATATATTATAGCAAAATAAGTTTAAACCACAGATACAGGGTCTCTAGGGTTTAGGTTTCCTATCCTTCTTAATTGCACTTCTAGTTTTAATTGATCTAGTGGGAATTGCAATCTCACGTTGTCCTTGTGTTTGACACTGGTACTACATAGTTAGCTTGTGTGCTTGCAATTACCTTATTTTGAGTATTTAAGGATATAAATTTAAAAGCGAAAAAGAGTATTGAAATAGACCAACAATCCTATATGTTAAATACCCGTCACCTATATATCGTGTAGTATAGATTAAGATGTTGATCCGCAGGAATAATTTTGTTTACCAAGGTCGAACTATTCACCAATCAAGGATGAATCAATTTGATTGAAAGTGTTGGTTGAACTAAAATAATTAATTAGTAATAGGTCCCTAGGGTTTTGGCTTACTCGCAGTCCTATTCAATTTAATAAGGTCAAGTTTCTATATCGCATGATATTTGTACCTGGCCGATTCTTCAACTTCTCTCCTCCAAATCACATGTTATATACATGGAATTGTTATATTCCGGCATGGTGATGCCATCTACGTCGAAATGCACTGTTTTTTGCTTTGTTTTTGTCTTAAAATCACTAGTTTTCTCCAAATCTGCAAAAATGACTAAAAAATACAAAAGTAATTCGATTCCTGTGCAATAACTAATTAACCTACTATTTTTGGTCATTTTCTGAGTCAAAACATAGCCCTGTTTTACTATAATTTCGCACCCTATAGGGTGCACGACCTAGAACTCTTTTGTTTTTACAAAAAAATTACCGTCTAACCTATTTATAACTAATAATAAATATGAAATTCAAATGAGTATTTTTGTTAGCTACTATTCTATTAGCTGAAAAAAAAATATGATACCCCCGAAGTGTATAACAAAAATATAGTTTACTAGGAGATCTTAAGCAAGGATTAATGTATGAATCATATTAATTAAAAATTTTAATTTATTATTTGTCATCAATTATAGCCATTTAATATTTGCTTTCTGTTTGACATATACAAGGTGTATAATATAGCTATTAATTGACTTTTTTTACTTATAATTTGGATTTAGAACCAACCTATTTTAATATCATTCTTGAATATTGTTGAATAATTATTCTTTTCATTAGTCTATTTTTATAAATAATTAAAATATGTCATCTGTAAGAATTTTTTTTTTTTGAGTTCTCTTGTAATATGTCCTCATTGCAATGCATATGTCTGATACTGTATGTGTGTTGTGTACATAGAGAGAGAGAGGAGAGAGAAATTTTTTATTTACATTTTAAACCTCCTACCTCTTAAATAGATGACATTGTATTTTGCTACTTTATCAAAGAATTATTTTCTTAAAAAAATGTGTTGTTAATTTTTAATTTAAGCCCCAACTATTCCTTTATAAATCATTAATACGGATGAATATTACAATGAATTTACAATTAAATATTTAATTTGCTAGCTAGTTGCTCATATATATATATATTTTGTTCAATTCAACAGATATAAATTTTAAATTTGATTCAATTTCTATCTTAATCTGATACTATAATGATATGATTGTAGCAGTATATCTGCTTCTGATGATGTCAGAGATGGAAGGCGAACTACCGGAGGATGCTGTTGTCACTCAAGCGCCTTCTAGGATCGATGGATAGCAATACATATTTAATGTCTGAGAACGACCAAAACAATTAATATGATCTCTCCATTGATTGGAGTGATATGGATTCACTACATGTTTTAGCTTTCTGTTTTGTTGCATATTTTGCGCTATACTACTATTAGGTTAGTTGCTTTTATTTTATTTTTTTTATTTATTTAGCTGTTCTAATTAATTTTGTGTATGACATGCTACTTTGGATATATACCTGTGCAGGGATTTTTTTGTTTCAATATGAAATCAGTGAGATAATCACTACTTTCAAAAAAAAAAAATTCTCTATTGATTGGAGTGATATGGATTGACTACATATTTTTAGCTTTCTGTTTTGTTGCATATTTTGTACTATACTATTTTATCAGTATAGTTGCTTTTTTTATTTATTACTTAGCTGTTATTTATTTTAATTTGATTAATAGCTGTGAAATATCTGTTCAAATTCACTGGGGCCTAAAGGTGACACGTTCGTACAAATCGTTTCCTGGATAATTTTTTATCTATAAAAAAATATAATTTCTATAAATAGAATGATCGGTAGAAAATTTTACCGATTGAATCAATATTTTTTTTTCTTCTGATAAATAGAAATGTGTTCAAAATTAATGTGATTTTATCATATGAGAAGCACAGCATAAATTATGGAGTCATAGATAATAAAACTCAAAAAATCTGAACACATGTAAATATGTGTTAAAAAATATAGTTTGCATCGGTCAAATTTCTAGTGATTTAAACTATTCAAAGTTTGAATCGGTATACATTCTATCGATTCTTCTTTATATGAAAATTCATTCTATTTTTTTTAGATAAAAAATTCTCCGTGTACTACACACTGATCCGGCCGGATGAGTCGATGCGATCAACAATTTTTTATTTATAGAAATTATTATAAAATAATATATAATATTAGAAAGAATGGCTGCTTTTGAAAAGTATAGACGGGTCAAAAAATAATATAGATCTAAACTTTAAAGCCGAAAATAATTCTCGAATCCAATAAATCCAATCTGTTGAGAACATCAACACAGCACACATACCTCACCTCAAACTGGGTTCTATTGGAGGCGAATAAAACTCCAGATACAATCTTTGGAGAAAAAAAAAGGTTTAATTCAATGGATCTATGCACAACATGACAACAACAAAACATACACTACTACACAAATAAAATATTGTAACGCCTGATTTTCCACGGTTTGAAACATTTTTGGTCCAAACCGAAAGTACATAAATATTGTGGTAGTTCATAATTAATCCAAGAGAACTAGTTTTTGATCCAGTAGCTAAGACACATGGTCCCTATATGAGAGGTCATGCGTTCAAAACTCAGATGGAGAAAATCCTTTGTTATAATAACACAGGTATTTAATAGTTTGGTGGCTTGACCTCCAACTTTAATAAAAAAAAAATTCAATCTTAATTCTATCAGTTTGATCTATAGTAAAATATCTATAGAAAAGATTGTTCAATTTTTTCTATCAGTTCATGACTGTAAACCGTTAGAAAAAGTTCAATTTTTTTTCTATCGGTTTGTTCATTAGAACTGATAAAAGAAGTGTTATAAATATTCTATTGGTCCTACACTTAGAACAGATAGAAGAAGATGACCTTATTCTATCGGTTTTTACGTAGAACTGATTTTTTTTTTGAGAAGAAAAAGTTCAATTTTTTACGTAGAACCGATTTTATAAGTGTGACATTAATTCTATCAATAATACACTTAGAACCGATAGAAGAAAATGATCTTCTTCTATCGGTTTTTTTACTATAGAAACGATACAATAAGTTTGTCAACTACTAATATCGATCGATTCTACACATGCAATCAATAAAAGAAGACTATTTTGAATTCTAACCTAAACCGAAATTTCTACAATTTTCACTAAGTTCCCGCTTCTCACAAACACTCTCCCTCTTCATAATTTGTATCATTCTAACTGAGCAACCCTTGTCTAGTGGATATAAGAAAAAAACCGTAATATAGAGGTACCACCTTTGCTAAAAAGTGCATCTTTTTGCTAGCGTTTAGAATACGCTAGAAATTGTGTCTCATCTTGTCTATCATATTGACCACTAGCGATGAGAAAACCGTTCTTAGAGGTCTTTTTTGTCCGTTAGTAGAGCTCATTTTTGTAGTAGTGATACTACATAAACTTAGTTCTCTATTGGATCTAAAAAATAGAGAGAAGGTAGGGAGAGAGAGGATGGAAAATATAAAGGCTTTGGAGCCGATTAAAATATTTGAATTCAAAGATTGAAGCTGTATCTTGAATCTTCTGTGCCCAATTATAATAAAACCTATGTTGCATGGATATATAGATACAGGTATCTTATTATTATAATACGGGATACGGCGATACAATAATTCCCAACATGATATTAATGGATATCGGGCGATATAACACATATATTGATCAGCAATGCTATGTATCGGATACAAACACGAAATCCTATATATATGAAGTATCGTGATAACATAGAATAAGACGCATTGTGCCTGATAAAGAAATTAGATTCGGAAATTTTTATCGATCTTAAATATTGAATCAGATTTTTTTTGGATCCATCTTTCTTACCTAAAATCCAACACACTCTTCTAAAATCTTATATTATTTTATATTACTTTATATAAATCAAAATTAAAATAGTTATTTCATCGCTCTCTTTCTTTTATTTTATTGCATGACATTGAGGAGGTGCCACGTGGCACCTATGTTATTTAACCGTTGTCTTTATTATTGTGTAAGATTTAATCTTAAGTTTTCCATTCCAATTTTTTAACATAAAAAAATTACGATATGGAAAAATTACTACATGAAATAAAAAAATATTATAAAAATTTAAATTAATTGTTTTTATGCGTTCTTTGTGTTATTAGGCTAGACATTTTTTGATGTCATACAGTGCCATGCACATATTTTCTTTTATATTTATATTTGAAATTTGAAATTTAAACATCAATTTCAAATCATAGATCTTATATATTTTCATGACTAATATATTTTCGTAAAATTTTATATTATATACTAGATCAAAAGGTAAAAACAAAAAATAGACAGTTCTAGTTAATCATTGAGGGGATTAATTTTACATCATTTTTTTTTTACCTCTTGATAAAAGATTCAAATAGGTCTAAAATTATAATTCTACAGGGCAGTAGGACAATGCAAAACGTTTACAGAAAAATATATAGGTCCAAAAGATGAATAACTATGTTTTCTAAGAATAAAAGGAAAAAATAAACACATTTTATATTTAACGTTCGAAAATTTCAAATTTACATAATTAGTTATCCTCTGAAGCGTAAAATTAAACTCATATTCTCTCTCACTCTCTCTACCACTTCCTATCTCTTAGAACTCTATCTCTTTCTAGAGTAGTAAAAAAATAACTGATATTATTATGGATGTAATATATTTCTGTCTAATTCAAATCCTGCTTGGATTTAACACTGTAATTCTATGGTTGTAATTTACCATACCTGAATCCCAAATCCAGACCTGATTGGATACTCATATAAATATCTAACATAAATATTTGTTCAAAAAATTATTGTCATTCTAACATAGGCCGATAAATGTAAATTTCAGTGTCCGCAACAGATGGAGGGTGGGGAATGCGGTTATTACCTGATAATTTTCATGTTTGACTTTGTCGAAAGAATACAATTTCAATTTCCACAAGAGCTATGTAATTCATATTAATTGTTCCTCTATAATAGCAATTGATATCTTGATATTGTGGTTACTTATAATTTTCATTTTATTAATAGCAATGGATATTTGCGAGTGACTTGCATCTACCTTTTCTTGTTGCTAACTAATACTAAATTATAATTGTAGTATCGATCGAATACTGCGTCTAACTCCATGGAGCAGATCGACGATGTGAGAAGTAGTGGACAAGATGGGTTCGATTAGAATTTTGTAATGAACAATTTGAATTTGTATAATTTAGTGTACATGAATTTTTAATAGTTATGTTTTTGAATTGTTTTGCAATTCTCTGGATTTCAAATGGCTTGATCTGTTTTGGAAATTGCTTGTTGTTTGTTACTAAAATTATAAATACTGGCTAGCAAAATTGAAAGATAGCTATAAAAAAAAATATAAGACAATTTTACACGGATATTTAACTAAAGTCCGTGTAGGAAGATGTAACCATAAAATAATAATATACAAAAACCTTTCTACACGGATAATTTGATAAAAGTCCGTGTAGGACTGTTTCCTACACGGATATTTATCAAATTATCCATGTAGGAATCTCTTCTTTCACGGATTATTTAATTAATATCTATGTAGGTTGGTTAAGATAGAGAGCTACACGGATATTTAACTAAATGTCCGTGGAGAAAGAGTAATCCTCTACGGATATTTGGTACATATCCGTGTAGCTCGGTTATAGGGAGAGTGACAGTGGGAGGGGTTCGTACACGGCTCTTTATAATATAATCCATGTAGGATTCGTTATAATCGCACACGGGTAAATATCCGTGTGTAATTATTTGCCGATTCCTACACCCTCACATCCTGCACAACAAGAAATCCGTGTAGCTCCCCCATTTATGTCCGTGTGCGATCTTTTTTTCTTTTTTCTGTAGTACTGATTGACCTTATATATTTTCATGAGTGATATATTTTCGTAAATTTTTATAATATATACTAGATCAAAAGGTAAAAAATAAAAATAGACAGCTCTAGTTAATCATTGAGGGATTAATTTTACATCATTTTTTTTTACCTCTTGATAAAATATTCAAAGTAGGTCCAAAATTATAAAATTCTACAGGCAGTAGGGAAATAAAAAGCGTTTACTGAAAAATAGGTCCAAAATATGAATAACCATGTTTTCTAAGAATAAAAGGAAAAAAAAAACCATTTTATATTTAACGTTCTAAAATTTCAAATTACATAATTAGTTATCCTCTGAAGCTCAGACTCTCTCTCTCTCCATCACTTCCTCTCTCTTATAACTCTATCTTTTCCTAGAGTAGTAAAAAAATAGCTTATTTTATTATGGATGTAATATTTTTCTGTCTGATTCAAATCCTATTTGGATTTAACACTGTAATTAATCTATGGTTGTAATTAATCTAATATACCTGAACCCCAAATCCAGACCTGATTAGATACTCATATAAATACGTAACATAATGTTAATTTATCAACAGTTATGATCGAAAATAAATATTTATGATATTAAATTCTCCCAAAAACAACTCTATGATGACAAAGTAATTATTAGTCAATATTTTATGTTGAGTTGGCTAAGCTGCTATGAATAGCATAAGACGTCTTCCATACTATTATTTCAAAAATATATTGTATAGACTTGAAACGACGAATTCAAACTGTTAAATTAAAACCGATATATATTATCATTGATATATTTACATGTCAAATTTATAAATTTTTAACTTCATTTAGTATAAAGTCAAGCAATTACTTTATCATTTTCTTGCATTATAAGCAATTTGGATTTTTTTATGCATCGTGATTAATTTGGTTTAGGTGAGTTTTGGGTAAAGGCGTTGAAAAATTATGATTTTTTTTTCTATTTTTTTATGGTGTTCCTGACGGTTGTTATTAAGTATTAATTCAGACATGTTAAAAGAAAATGATTTTATGTATTGTTTAGAACTTTTCACCCAAATTATCAAAATTAGAATTGTCCTTTGAATTTAGTTCCGAAAAGAGTTTTTAGAATATTATATTCCAGGAATTTAATTTAGTAAGAAAAAAAATGAGTTTCTAATATATAGATTATAGATATATTGTCAATTTTAGAAAGCATCTTTACCTTCAGAAAGATAAATAATCTAATTGAAAAGAAAAGACAAGTACTAAAGAATATGGGATAATTAATTAACTTGAGTCCAATTGCCTATCATCAAATTTGATCAAACATGCATAAAATGAACAAGAAAACCAATTATTAAATACTATAAAAAATTGCAGAAAATTAAACATTGAAACATGGATACATAATTTTGCTCAAGCCTTGATTGGAAAAATAAAAATAACCATTGAAACATATCATAATTAGTTAAGGAAATATTTATTTTACATTTAAAGTTCTCTCAGTCATCTCCTTCTGATAACTTGCATGTACTAACATTGCTTGTAATTGCGGTTGCATGGCCGCAGTTGAAGACCCCGGCAAGTGTTCAAAGTAATAACGATTTGGCGGTAAATATAATGGTTGAAGACCCCGGCATCTGCATCGGAATGACATTTCCTGGAACCGGAGTGGGTAATCGAGGATACGGCACATATAATGGTTGGTGCATTGTTGTGAAGTTATCATTCATACCAATAATCATAAATGGAGACATCGGAGTTGCTCCGGTGAATTGTAGATTATATGGAGGCACATTTGTGAATGAAAATTGACTTTGTATCATCTAAAATTTAATTAAAAAAATTACTAGTGAATTAACCTTCATTTTATAGAACTCTCATCCAAAGAAATAATTTTGTGTGTTACTATCAAAGCAATTTACTAGTGAATTAACCTTCATTGCTAAAGCAAGATGTACTTTTATTTTACTCATTTTTTTTGTGTAAATGAAACAAATCTAATTGGAATTTGAAAAAAGTATAAAATTGTGAAGAAATAAATATAATAGTTATTTAATAGATGAGAAATTTAGGAATAAAAAGAAGTTTCTTTCAATATATATATATATATATATATATATATATATATATATATATATATATATATATATATATATATATATATATATATATATATATATATATATATATATATATATATATATATATATATATATATATATATATATATATATTTATATATGCACATATGTGTGTGTGTGTATGTATATTTTAAATACACACACACTAACATGCATCTAGCTTGTTCATGTGCATAACCAAAATTAAGTACCTGAAGTTCACATTTAAGGTCCTTTATGTGAGAAATTGCTTCGTCTAAAAGAGAAGCACTATCCAACTTCAATCAAGGTAAAGTATCAAATTAAAACAAAACAAAAAATTAGCAAATATAATTTATGGGGAGATTTCTTACTTCAAATAGATACCTTTTGAGATTTTGGAATGAGCTCTCGCAATAACTTAAATTTGGTCTGAATTCTTTCTCGACGCTTCTAAAATAAGAAATTGATTTAATAATTTATTTAAGAAATTCCAACTATATTTGCAATTGAAAAGGTATTAAAGATAGCTGCAACATATTAATTTTCTTCAAATTGCAACATAATATATTAAGTTCAATTGTGATTGTTTCCTTAAGACACATTTCTAGATACTAATTGGAAAAATAAAATAAAATTGTTCTACAATAATTTTTGTTCTCCAATTTAATTGCAGCTTAAGTAAAGAAATAAGCGATTTATTTTTTACTTAAGCTAACAAAACAAAACTTAAGGTGACTTAAGATATTGTAAGGAGAGAGGTACGACTTATAACGGAGTAAGTTAAACCGCCTCTTCAGGTAGGTTAACTTATTTTGCCTATGAAATCTGCTGCTTGAGAGAAAATTTATAATTTTTTTTCCAGTTTTTTCTTTTCTTTTTAAAGGATTTTTTAAAATCATTACTTAAATAACAAAATTTAACAAATAATAGTTCAAGCCATATTAGCTTAATTAACTTAATTATCCATAATTTTAAGTAATTAACAATCGAACATAACTAATTAGCTATTGTGTTTAGATAGAAAAACAGGTCCCTCTAAAATTGAATTTTTTTTCTTTAGACATTGTATATAATAAGATATTTTACAGATATAGAACATAAATAAATAAATTGTTACAATGAAAAATGATGGCTTTCCTACCTTTTCTGATAAATTGTGCTTTGGTTTTCTTCCCATCCTCTGAGGCTTGGTGACCTGATCGATCATTCATAATCCAAATTAATAAAAAATGACCTCCTTTTTTGAAATAAAGTATTGGGAAAAGAAAATATAATTTTTTTGAATGAATTACCCATATATGCATTTTATTAGTTAGGAGGGCAGAATAACACTCAAAAGTGCGTTATGATCAGATGTCTTTAAACAATATTTAATTTCCTGTATAAATTGTCAGCGGTAAGGTCGGTATTTGTGAATGCAAAATATAATATCATTTTTTTTGTTAACAGAAACCTAGCTTCATAGTTCATGCGGAATTTTCTTTTATTCAAAAACTTGGAAATTACGTATTTCCCCTCTAAAATTATTAATTTCATATTTATCCTTCTAAACTTCAAAAACTCACAAATTTATCCATTTCAATGCCTTATCTATTTATACTCATTCTAAATGTATGAAATACCTATTTTATCCTTTTATTAAAAAATAAAAAATATGTAGCATGCTTTAGAAAAATAACAATCTTCTAGTTTGACGGTTTTTAAGGACAAATGAGTCATTTCTATATTTTTGACGCTTACACGATAACATTTTGGTATATGCTAGTATAATCGTTAGATAAATGACTGATTTGTCCTTGTAAACTGCCTAATAATTTAGGAGACTGATATTTTTTTTTTGAAATATACTATTAATTTTTATTTTTTAATGAAGGATAATATAGATATTTTATAAATTTAAAATGTGCTTTAATACAATATACAATAAATAAATAAATTTGTGAGTTTTGAAAGTTTAAAAGGATAAATATGATATTACGAACTTTAGAGAATGGAGGAAATACACAATTTTAAAGTTTCTGAGGGCTATGCATGAAATTCCTTCCAAAACAGTACGTCATGTGCATAATTGAGGTACCAGAGAGGTGTAATTAATTCAATGCAAAACACATATTATACCATATTATAAATAAAGAAAAAAATATGAAAAAATGATAAAGCTAAAGAGCTTGCTTCAAGATGAGGATCATCGATGACCACTACTACAGAATGGCGCTTCCTACACTGTGGTTGTATATGGATTTTCTCTGTTTTATATAAAACCGTGTGCCAAATAGGATTTTTCCAATGATCAATGATATCTCTAAGAATCCCACACGGATATTTCATTGAAAAACAGTGTTTCAAAAAGGCCGTTTGAAGTTTACATTTTCTACACGGATATTTAGTTAAATATCCGTGCAGGAATTGTGTGAGAGCTACACGGATATTTATTTAAATATCCGTATTAAGAGAGTTATTTGTGCACGTATTTTTATTTAAATAGCTGTGTATATATGTCGATAGAGTTACACGGTTTAATATCTAAATAGCCGTGTAGAAAGGTCATCTAGGGTTTCAGCTGAAATAAAAAGCTTCTCTTCCAGCGCCGTTTTGATCACTCTCTCTACGAGGCACATGTGAGTTTAGGAAAGATCATTCTCTCTACACGGATTAAGGAGATATAGGATTCAAAGTTTCTCCTCCATTGATTTTACTCTGAGATGGAGGATTCAAAGTCTTTCCTCCCTATTGGAGGTGGAGGAAATGACACTGAATCCTCCATCTCAGAGTAAAATCAACGGAGGACAAATTCAGCTGAAATTCAAAGTTTCTCTTCCAACGCCGTTTTGATCACTCTCTCTACGAGGCGCAAATGAGTTTAGATCCTTATGTAGCAGTGTGCGCTTGCATTTGTGGGTACGTAGGAGAAAAAAAATATGCATTTGTGTGCGCTGAAATTCAAAGATCACTCGCGGCTTCCTAAACCCACAGGTGCAACTGCACACTGCTACAATAGGACCTGCAAAATTGCAAATCAACCAAATTAACCAAATAGAGGCTACCTAAAAAAAAAAAAAAAAGGAACAATCCTACACAGATATTTAATTAAATATCCGTGTCGGAATGGTTTCTTGTGATTTTTTATGGCGAGCATTAATTTTACATTTTGCATTTTATGTCATATTTTGACGAGTTCCTTTTAGGAATTATAAATATTTTGATAAGTTCTTTTTTTATGGAAAGTAATAAATTATACAAAATATAGATTAAACTCCCGCGCGACGTTTGGACTACCCTAAGTAAACCCTAAACCCTTCAGATTCATAAAGGATTTTGTGCAAAAATCCGTGTAGCTATCTATCATCCTACACGGATATTCAGTTAAATATCCGTGTAGGATAGCCCACGGATGTGAAATTTTATTAAATATGATATTAATATAAATATTTTATTATATTATTCATATTCCTACACGGATATGTAGTTAAATATCCGTGTAAGATTCCTTTTTTTATTTTTTTAAATTTCATATTTTGATTATTTAAATATAAAAATGAATTTATGTAGATGTTTTCATTGCTATAAATCGAGTTCAAGGGGGAAAACAAGGTGCATTACTCAAATTGGTGCAGCCTTTTCGCAAAGAGGAAAGTCGATATCCGTGCAGCCTCTTGGAAAGCCTTCAGCAAGGAGACAAAACAAGAATGGTGGGAGATGGTGAAGGTAATGTCACCATTTCAGTATTTCTTTTGATTGCTGTACATGCATGAACTGAAATGACATTTGTTTTGTGTCAATCAGGCTCAATGGAACATCACAAATGATACCGGGAAAAAGAAAACTCTAAAGAAAATGAACGATGGGTGGAAGCAATACAAGAGCACACTCGTGACCGAATGGATGAACAAAGGGAAGAATCCGGTCGGACACTTTGAAGGGTTGACCTAGGAGATCTGGGATGACTTCGTAGCGATGAAGCAAACTCCCGAGTTCCAAGTAACAAAATTTATAAAATTGTAACTCTGTTTTTTGTGGATTGATCATTTTTCTGCCTTACATTAATTGATTGGCTTTGATTAATGAATGCTGCAAGTGAAAGGGGCAGGAGTATTGTTGCCAAGAACAAGTACCCGCACCATTTAGGGTCAGGTGGGTACGATGGTAAGTCGTCCGAATTTAAGAAGATAATGGAGTCAAACATAGATTCTGACTCACCGGTTGTAAAGATAACCAACCCTAGGGGGAGCTGTTGGTTCATGGCAAGATCTGAGATAACAGCCGACGGAAGGATTCGACTGCCTGAAGAATTGCGGCCCTTGGCTCAGAAAATGGTCTTAATTCTTGTTATAACTTGCGTCATTCAAACAAAATTATAACTGCCTCCATTTAATTAGTCTTGTGTTTTATTCAATTTTTTAAACAGTTGGAGGTGGAGGAGGAGGTCAATTCAGGTGCCCGTATAGTCTCGAGGCAGCATGACGAATTGTCTCAAACGCTGGAGAATCCGGAGCACCCGGGTCGGGTTAGGGGTGTGGGGGTCCACGTGGTCTTCAAGGATGTCTTCGGTGGATCAAAATCTCGAGGAAAGCGTGAAAAGCAGGATGTCAAGATGGAGCGGCTCCGTCAGCAAATGAAACAGGAGCATGCCGCAGAGATGGTGGAGATGGAATCAAGAATCTTCGAACGCTTATCCTCTCAGTTTAGGCAGCAATCCGAGCACCCTCCTCCCATTTCGCCGGGATTTTGACTCAGCAGTCAAGCTTCCGAGACCTGGGGAGACGCGTTCAATAATCTAAAGGTAATACTAGTTCATAATTCAAAATTAATTAATTGCTACTTTTTATTTGTTGTTAGGTAACATTTCCTCTTAAAATGACTACTTGATAATTGCAGAGCGCTAAGAAATGCGAGCTGGTTATTTGGGTCGGTACTGTGCCCGTTACTGTTGCTAAGGGCGTCGTAGAGCCAAGACTGACAGATGTGGACCCTGATCAGCTCGGTCCCGATAATACTTTCGTGCGTGTTGAGGTAGTCATGAAGGAATGGACACACATACTTCTTCCTGTCCCGAACGAGCAGATGTACACTCTTGATGATGTCCGGATGGCCACTATCCCATGGCCCAAGAATCAGATCATTTTGGATCAGGTAATATTTAAACAATCAATATCTTTTGTTATATTCAAATCCGCTCTTTTGAAATGCTGAAATTGATTTAAAATTTTATACAGGCTGATGAGGACAGTCATTTGTCACCGGTACACACGGAGATCAGAGAGATGGGCGTCGCGACTGATGCGCCAGGATCATCACACCGCTCTCTGATCACCGCACAAGAATATAGCCTTTTGCCCAGGGGTTGTCGTCGCCTCCGGGACAAATTGATCACGGCACTCGACAGAACCCGAGAAATCATGATCATCATCCCACCGGAGATGTTTCTGCACGATTCATCTACTGTGATGATATCTTTGAAGGACTTTCTGGATATTTTTCATGCCTCGGGTAGCGATAAATGGCTCGATGTGTCTCACATCACCATTTTCGCCATGTAAGTGACCAAAATTTATTTATATCAGATGTGTAGCACTGAAATATATGTTCTAATTTAATATGATGATTTTTCAAGAAGCTGAACCGATGTGTTGAATCGTGGCCGCTTGAACAATAGAAGAACTGGAGTATATTTTTGGATCCCGGCAAACTCAATGCCACGATGGTGGAATTATATCCCAAGGATACCATCGACTACCTGCGTCGAGCAATGCACCGTTGCTTCGAGGATCGAAAGAAATTCATTCTCGTGCCATACCACTAGAGGTTAATTAATTCTAACCTTCAATTTTCAAATTATTTATTATTTATATTTTAATTTAAATAATTACAAAAATGAATTAAATGTGATTATAATTGTGTTTATATGTCTCATGCCACAGCAAACACTGGTGTTTCCTCATCATCGTCCCGACTGCAAATAGGTGCTATTGCATGGATTCTACAAGGACCGTAGAAAAAATCCAACTACAAACAGCCAAAAAGCTCGTCAAACTTATTAGACAGTAAGGAATAATTTTCCCACTTGTTTGATTTTTTTTCAATTCTAATTAAATTGTGTATCAAAATTGCTAATTACAATCACTTAATTTTGTAAGGGCTTTTAACAAATATGTTAAAGAGGGAGGGCAACAAAGCCAAGATCCAGATGAAAAGAATAAGATGACTTGCGGGTGGTTAACGGTGAGCCCTCTATAATTCTTTTATTTTATGTCATGTTCAAAAAATTATTGTCATTCTAACATATATAGGCCGATCAATGTAAATTTTCAGTGCCCGCGATAGAAGGACACATGGGAGTGCGGTTATTACACGAGGCTTTGCATGTTAGTTGGATTGAAATAATACAGTTCACATTTCCAAAAGAGGTATGTAATTCATATTAATTTTTCATTTTTTAATATCAATAATAAATCTTGCATCTACATTTTCTAGTTACTAATTAATCACCAATTTATAATTGTAGTTTTGATGGACACAGGACCCTTACTCCAAGGAGGAAATCGATGAAGTTAGAGATATGTGGGCAAGGTTTTTTCGGGCAGAATTTTGTAATGAACAATATGGATTTGTATAAATTAATTAGTGCAATTTATTAATTACATTTTCAGAATCTGTTTTTTTTTTTTTAAGAAAAGCTGTATATTTTAATGGCTAGCAAAAGTGGAGGCTAGCCAAAAACCAAAAAAATTAAAAAAATAATAATAATAAAATCCTACACGGATTTTTAATTAGAAATCCGTGTAGGTCTCCTGAAGAAATTTTTAAATAAATAAACGTACATTCCTACACGGTTTGTTAATAAAAATCCTTTGAATTTGTACACGGATAAATCAGAATAGCCGTGTACAAATCTAACTGGAGCTACACGGATTTCTAATTAAAAAACCGTGTAGGAATGTGGATTCCTTCACGGTTTTCTTATTTAGAAATCTGTGTAGGAATGTATATACCTACACGGTTTGTTAATTAAAAATCCGTTTAGCTCCAGTAGGATTTGTACACGGATAAACCAGAACGGCCGTGTACAAATCCTACTGGAGCTACACGGATTTATAATGAAAACACCGTGTAGGAATGTTGATTCCTTCACGGTTTTTTATTTAGAAATCCATATAGGAATGGATATTCCTACACGGTTTATTAAGTAAAAATCCGTGTAGCTCGAGTTAGATTTGTACACGGCTATTATAGTTTATCCGTGTCAGTTTTATGATAATTGCACACGGATAAATATCCGTTTGCAAAAGATGGCCCTTTCCTACACCCTAACATCCTACACTATTGGAAATCCGTGTAGCTCTTCGTGATTTATCCGTGTACAATCATGATATTCTGTAGAAGTGGACTACCACTGCATCCCGGGCCTCTTTAGACCGTTGACAGCTCGCCGGCGAGTTCTCTTTTTCATGATCTTGAGGCGGTGTCGGTGAAGCACATAATAGGTCTGAGAAGCTGATGATATCACTGAATTCCATCATCAATGGGAGGTCCAGATCATTTTCCATATGTGTGTGTTGTGAATTAAAGAAAGGTGAAGGATGTATTTGAGACGGTTGACGATGAGCTGAGGTTAGTTTGTGTGTGTGCGCATATATATACACACATACTGTGTCTGTGTGTGTGTATATATATATATATATATTTATATTTATATATATGGAAAATGATATGCATGCGCCAATCAATTACAGTTTGTTTGGCCATTACAAATCTAAAAGCACTCAATTTTTAACCAATGTGTTTTTTTTTTCGATTTTTTTTATTAAGAAAGATGGATCGATATATGATCTCTTAAATTTCAATATTCGTAAAAGAAATCTGTTTAGACTTCGAATCTGTGACCTCTCATACCGAAAATATAGATTTTTGTCACTAGATCAAAAGTTAATTTTCTTAACATTGTGTTGTGAGAAGTCATGGCTAAGACACATGGTCTAGTGGCTAAGGCACATAGCCTCTATGTGAGAGGTTATGAATTCAAAACTCAGATGGAGAAAATCTTTTGCTGTAATAATAAATATATTAAATAGTTGGGTGGCTTGACCTCCAATCTTTACTAAAAAAAATATTATGTTGTTATCTTAAAAAAAGAAAAGAAAAAAAAGTGGGCGTTTAGTCCCAACAATTAATCATTAAAACAGATACAACAACAACAAATGTGTTAACGTTGTTAATATGTATTTTGCTAGCTAGAAGGCGTATTGCAGATCAAACACCATACCTGTAAATACTTGTGCCGGATATGCGTCTCCTGGGAACACATCAATACTTGTGTAGAAATTTACAGATTATTCCAAATATGCTTTCTTCCCTTCTCTGCCCATACATGACAATTACACAATGTTTTATTTTAATATATATATATGCGCGATGCATGGCTGAGTTAAACTATGTACGTAGTCTGACTTTGATGTTTTATAATATTGCACTTACATAGTCTGTCAAGTTTTATCAAAAAGGAAAAGAAAAGACAATTACAAAACATTCTTCCAGAACTCAATGAGTTATAAATACTTGTGCGATGAAGAATTAAAAAATACTTCATATTGGTTCTAATTTGAAAGAGAATATTACATAGAACACGTTCGTAATTTTAGATTCACAAAATTTCTCATATATCATCAGAAATATGGACAAGATTGAATACAGAAAAATACTCACATCTAAAAATGTGTAAAAATGGGAGAGTAATGAGAGAGAGAAAGAAAAAGAGTTTTTATGATTATTTTTTTTAGAAAGACTTGATATGTTAAATAGCAACACTTGCGCAACTAGATATCGTGCGCCAGTTGTACATTCACTGGTAACCATGCATTTAGATGGTATTTAGAGTGTTGTCCTAGATAGTTAGACTTTAGGAGATGTTTAGAGAATTTTGAAAAATATATGAGTTAATAGTATCTCTTTAAAAAATATATATGTAATATAACAATGACTTTTACTTGAAGTATAGCATATTGAAAATTTGAAATAATTTTCAGTGACGATTATTTATCAGACAAAAAAATCAATATAATTTTGAAAGAACTTGAATATAAACATACAGACAGAAAAATAACTACACATATTGTTAGATTATTCTTGTTTATTTTTATTTTGCATTATAAACTATTTTGATAAATTTTATTCATTTTGGGATGCATTAATAATTTCCTTTAGAGGTTTATTTTTTTATTTCATTGTAATATATATATTTCATTATAGTATATTGCAATGGAAAAAGTTGAAGGACAATATGGATATAAAGAGAGAATTTTCTCTCAACTCTCAATAATCAACAGTGTTATCAAAATAGCATCATCCTTAAAGAGTATGAGTCTAGATATAGTAGCATTTAGCCTCTACCTACTCTGATAACACATGTAGATTTAGATCGCTTGAATTGGTAAGGTCAGACCGGATTACGAGTTGTTCAATTTTTGAACAACATAAATATAATGTCACTTCAAGTTCCAGGGTCTAGTTGGAGTCATTTTGATTTTTCAAAATTATCAAATTGTATTTTTTTTGTGGGAGGTAATGGATTGGAAACCCAAATTATTATTTTTTTCGGATTTTGTGGTACAACGAAATTTCAAAAAAGTTGACAAGAAAAGTACCAAAGGAGAAAGAGAATTTTGGCACATCATGTAACAAAAGGAGAGAAAAGAGTATCAAAGAAGAAGATAAGATGTCATTTTTCTTCTTATAATTCAACACATCATATAATAAATAATTTAGAGAATCTAAATAGATAAACTTATAAACTTGGGACTTGTGTGCTAGCCATTGAAGAACAACTAAACCGTATTGAGTTCCAGTTCTAGTCCGAATCCAAATCGCTTTGATTTTCATCACATAGAGACATATCTTTGCTCATGGCCTTAATTGAAATAAAAACATAGAAACATATCATAATTAATTATGAAAATATATATTTAATTTTTATTCAATGTTCTCCGAGTCATCTACTTCTGATGACTTGCATGTGCTAGCAACTGCGATTGCATCAGTCACAATTGAAGATCCTTGCAGCTGATTATAGCAGTATGGATTTGGAGGTAAAAACGACACTGGAAAGACATTTCCGGCAACCGGAGCGGGAAATCGAGGAGGAAATGCCACATATAACGGTGGGTGTATTGTTGTGAAGTTACCATTCATACCAGTACTATTCATAATATTTGGTCTAGTTTGCTGTACAAACGGAGACATCAGAGTTGCTCCATTGAATTGCAGATTATACAGAGGCACATTTGTGTATGGAAATTGACTCATTTCTTGCATCATCTAAAATTAATTATAAAATTTACAAGTGAATTAACCTTCAATATTTCAAAAGTAAGAAATTTCCTAATTCTCATCCAAAGAAATAAGTTTGTGTTTTACTATAAAAACAATTTTTCTTAGTGTTTCTAGTAAACTGGTCTCAAAATTATTAATAAGGTGTACTTTTATTTTACACCGTATTTTTTTCAAGAAGAAACAAATCTAATTGGATTTGGAGCAAAGTTTTACATTGTTAAAAAATAAATATAATAGTTATTTAATAAATGAGAATTTAAGGAATAAAACAAGTTTCTTTCGCACCACTTAAATTTTGTTAATTATATCATATAAAATTGTTTTTGTGTGTGTGTGTCTATATATATATATATATATATATATATATATAAAAATTAATAATAATAATCTAAAATATTAAATTCCGATCCTATATATAAATTATGAGTCATTATGAGCAAGTTTTAAACAATCAATTCGAACCGTTCAACTTAATGCTCATACTACAATGTGCTAGTTGACAAAATTTTACATTTTTTGGAAATTATTTACTATATTTTTAGATTTTTTTAAAGTCACTGTTTTTCAATGGTCCAGAATTTTCTGAAAAACAGTGATTTAAAAAATTTCTAAATAAATAGTAAAAAAAATTCAAAAAAATATAAAATTTGATCTCCAAACAGATTTCAATATGATGATCATGTTGAATTTTCGGATTAACTTTTTATACTTTAGAAATAACAATATGGTCATGCTCTTTACTTCATGCAGCACAATAGCCAAACTCTCTCTCTCTATCCATAGAAACTTACATGCAACTAGCTTGTCTTGTGTACAACCAAAATAAAATTTATGGATTAAATAATATAATAAATTAATTGTGTACCTGAAGCTCACAATTAAGAGCATTTATGTGAGAAATTGCCTCGTCTAGAAGAGAAGCACTGTCCAACTTTTCAATCAAGGTAAAGTACCAAATTAATAAAAAAAATATTTGTAAAAGGAACTAGCAAATAATTAATAGGGAGATTAGTAGTTAATTCAAATCCATACCTCTTGAGTATTTGGGATGAGCTCTTGCAGTAGCTTCAATTGGGCTTGAATTCTTTCTTGTCTACGCCTCTAAAATAAGAAAATGATTTAATAATTTATTTAAGAAATTCCAGCTAGAATGCAATTTGAAAAGATTTCTACAAACTTTAATTTCCTCATTAATTGTTAACTTTGACTAATATGTTGCTGCAACATATTAATTTTCTTCTAGTTGCAACATAATATATTAACTTCATTTGTGATTGTTTCCTTAAGACAGTCCTAGCTACAAATTGGATCAAAAAGAAAAAAAAATGTGCTACTTAGTTTTGTTCTCCATGTTTACTTGTAGCTTAAGTAAAGAAATAAGTGATTTATTTTTCACTTAAGCTGACAAACAAAAATAACTTACAGTGAGATACCGGCTTACAACGGAGTAAGTTAAACCGCCTCTTCCGGTAGGTTAACTTATTCCGCCTGTGGAACCTGTTGTAAGAGAGAAAATTAATTTTTTGTTTTCAATTTTTCTCTTATTTTAATTGATTTTTAAAATCATGACTTAAGGTACTAGTTTTAACCAAACAATAATTGTTCTACAGAAATAGAACCTGACTAAATAAATTATTATTATGAAAAACGAAGGCTTTAATTCCTACCTTTTCTGAGAAATTGCGTTTTGGTTTTCTTCCCTTCTTCTGAGGCTTGGTGGCCTGAACATGCAGAATAAACAAAATTTAACAAAAATTAACCCCCTTTTTTGAGGAATAAAAGATTGGCAAACGAAAATATATTTTTTTTTGGATAAATTAACCATATATGTATGTATATGCATTTTATTAGTTGCAAGTGAAGCAGGACACTCAAAGTGCTTTAATTATAAGATGTATCAAAACAAGATTTTCCTATATAAATTTTTATTGGTATAGGTCGGTCTCTGTGAATTAAAGAAAAATATATATAATATCATTTTTATATCAACCGCATCCTAGCAGCTTCATACAGCATATATGTACTGCTTAATGGAAGCACCAGAGAAGTGTAATTAATTCATAGAAAAAACACATATTATATCCTCTTATACATAAAGAAATCAATATGAAAAAAATGATGAAACAAAAGAACTTGCTTCAACAGGAGGATCATCGACGACTGCAACCGCATCCCGGGCCTCTGTGGACCCTTGAGAACTCGTCGATTTCTGCTTTCCATGATCTTGCTGAGGCGCCGTTGAGAAGCTGATGACATCACTGAATTTCATCGTTAATAGGAGGTTTAGATCCTTGTGTGTGTGTGGCTTAAAGAAAAGGTGAAGGATATGTCTACGCCAATTAAGGTTAGTGTGTGTACGTACATGTCTCTCTCTCTCTCTATATATATATGCATGGAGACCGACATGCATGCGCCAATAATATAATATAATCATTCACTGTTATTGTTCACTTAAATTTTTTTAAAAATTCAATTAATGAAAACAAATAAAGAATATTTATTAAATTAATTTAATTTCTAAAAAAATAAATCATATAATAGCATATGACAAAGAAACATATTTTGATAAAATATAACTTTTAAGGAAAAAATAATGTGAAAATAGATGAAGAGAGAATCAGTTTTTAAAAGGAATCACTTAATGAAGAATAAAATTGTCTATATTATAAAATATATTGATAGTGTGATGTTAATAATTTTTTTTATTGTTTTAATATCATCACGCCAGATTCAATGTCTGAAAATGACCAAAACAATTAAGATGATCTCTCCATTGATTGGAGTGTATGGATTCACTACATGTTTTAGCTTTCTGTTTTGTTGGATATTTTGCACTATACTAGTTCTATTAGTTTAGTTGCTTTTTTTTTATTTACTTAGCTGTTCTATTTTTGTGTATGACATGCTACTTTGAATGCCTGTGCAGGGGCTTTTTTGTTTCAATATAAAATCGGTGAGATAATCACTACTTTAAAAAAAAAAAATTCTCTATTGATTGGAGTGATATGGATTGACTACATATTTTTAGCTTTTTGTTTTGTTGTATATTTTGCACTATATATATACTATTCTATTAGTATATATATATATTTTTTATCATTTACTTAGCTGTTATCTATTTTAATTTGTGTATTACATACTTTTTTTGGATACTTGTGCAAGTATTTTTTTTTTTATTTCAATATGATATGAAATCGGTGGGATAATCATTAATTTAAAAAAAATAATAATGATGTGATTGTAGTTTTGTCTGACCTGAACTATAATCAGATACGATATATATATATTCATATAAATAGAAATTATGATGATAGATATGCTTCGAATATAATATACAATAAAATGAATTGACATCGGAACTTGCATCGCGCGCGGTGGGTTTGAACTTTGAAGCATAGAGATGAATGTGGACACTTGATTAATAGCTGTGAAACATCTGTTCAAATTCACTGGAGCCTAAAGGTGACACGTTCGTACAAATCGTATGGTGCTGACACCGGCCGTTTTCTGGATAATTTTTTATCTATAAAAAAAAATATAATTTCTAGAAATATAATGATTGGTAGAAAATTTTACCGATTGAATCCATAATTTTTTTTTCTTCTGAAAAATAGAAATGTATTCAAAATTTATGTGATTTTATCTTACGAGAAGCTTAGCATAAATTACGGAGTCATTGATAATGAAACTAAAAAAATCTGAACACATGTAAACATGTGATAAAAAAATAGTTTGAATTGGTGAAATTTTTACCAATTCAAACTATTCAAAATTTGAATCAGTATAAATTCTACTGATTCTTCTTTATAGAAAATTCATTATATTTTTATTTCTTTTTTTAATATTTTCTTTAGATAAAAAAAATCTTCGTGTACTGCACACTGATCAGATGAGTCAATGCGATCGAACAACAATTTTTTTATTTATAAAAATTATTATAAAATAATATATAATATTAGAAAGAGTGGCTGCTTTTAAAAAGTATAGATGGAGAAAAAAAAAATAGATCTAAACTTTAAAACCGAAAATAATTCTCGAATCCTATAAATTAAATCTGTTGAGTACATCAACACAACACACATACCTCAGTACTGGGTTCTATTGGAGGCGAATAAAAATCCAGATACAATCTTTCGAGCAAAAAAAATGTTTAATTCAATGGATCCATGCACAACATGACATGCAACAACACAACATACACTACTGCAAAAATAAAATATTAATGTAACGCCTGATTTTCAACGATTTGAAACAGTTTTGGTCAAAACCGAAAGTACATAAATATTGTGGTAGTTGATAATTAATTCAATCTTAATTCTATCAGTTCTATAGTAAAAATTTTATAGAAAAGATTGTTCAATTTTTTTTATCAGTTCATGCCTGTGAACCGGTAGAAAAAGTTCAAACTAAATCTATCAGTTTGTTCATTAGAACTGATAAAAGAAGTGTTATAAATATTTTATTAGTCCTACACTTAGAACCGATAGAAGAAGATGATCTTATTCTATCGGTTTTTACCGTAGAACTGATGAGTGGGTCTATGGTTCTATGCATATTATGGGTTGATCCATAATACGGTTCAATATTTCTTTTGTCAAAATCTTAATTGTCGATCCGAACCGTTGAACGTGATTTCCATATGAATATGTACCTGCAGACCAAATTTTATATTTTTTGGAATTTTTTTACTATTTTTTAAGGTAGGTAGAAAATCACTTGATCTGAAAATTCTGGACCATCCAAAAACAGTGATTTTCTACCTATCTTAAAAAATAGTAAAAAAATTTCAAAAAATATAAAATTCGGTCTGCAAGTACATATTCATGTGGAAATCATGTTGAATGGTTCGGATCGACTATTAAGATTTTAAAAAATAAAATATTGAACCGTATTACGGACTAAATCATAATATGCATAGTACGATAGACTCACTCAGAACTGATTTTATAAGTGTGACATTAATTCTATCAATTCTACACTTAGAACCGATAGAAAAAAATGACCTTCTTCTATCGGTTTTTTTTACTATAGAAATGATATAATAAGTTTGTCAACTACTAATATCGATTGATTCTACACAAACACTCCCTCTTCATCATTTGTATCGTTCTAACTGAGAAACCCTTTTCTAGTGGATATAAGTACAAAACCGTAATATAGAGGTACCTCCTTTGCTAAAAGGTGCATCTTTTTGCTAGCGTTTAGAATACGCTAGAAATTGTGCCTCACCTAGTTCTATCATATTGACCACTAACAATAAGAAAACCGTTATTAGAGGTCTTTTTTGTCCGTTAGTAGAGCTCGTTTTTGTAGTAGTGATACTACATCAACTTAGTTCTCTATTGGATCTGAAAAATAGAGAGAAAGCAGGGAGAGAGAGGATGGAAAATAGAAAAGGTTTGGAACCGATTAAAATATTTGAATTGAAAAATTAAAGTTGTATCTTGAATCTTCTGTGCCCGATTATAATGAGACCTATTTTGCATGAATATAGATACAGGTATCTTATTATAGATAATACAGGATACGGCGATACAACAATTTTTAACACGATATGGATATCGGGCGATATAATACATATATTGATCAGCAATGCATATGTATCGGATACAGACACGGAATCATATATGAAGTATTGTGATAACATAGAATAAGACACATGGTGCCTGATAAAGAAATTAGATTCGGAAATTTTTATCGATCTTAAATATTGAATCAGATTTTTTTTTGGATTCATCTTTCTTATCTAAAATCCAACACACTCTTCTAAAATCTTATATTATTTTATATTACTTTATATAAATAAAAATTAAAATAGCTATTTCAAATTACGATATGGAAAAATTACTACATGAAATAAAAAAAATATTATAAAAATTTAAATTAATTGTTTTTATGCGTTCTGTGTTATTAGGCTAGACATTTTTTGATGTCATACACAGCCATGCACATATTTTCTTTTATATTTATATTTGAAATTTGAAATATAAATATCAATTTCAAATCATAGATCTTATATATTTTCATGAGTGATATATTTCGTAAAATTTTATAATATATATACTAGCTAGATCAAAAGGTAAAAAAAAAAAAAAAATAGACAGTTCTAGTTAATCATTGAGGAATTAATTTTATATCATTTTTTTTACCTCTTTATAAAATATTCAAATTAATTAGGTTCAAAATTATAAAATTCTACAGGGCAGTAGGGCAATGAAAAACGTTTACTGAAAAATATATAGGTCCACATTAAAGATGAATAACCATGTTTTCTAAGAATAAAAGGAAAAAAAAACATTTTATATTTAACGTTCTAAAATTACAAATTTACATAATTAGTTATCCTCTAAAGCGTAAAATTAAACTCATATTCGCTCTCACTCTCTCCTTCACTTTCTCTATCTTATACTCTATCTCTTTCTAGAATAGTAAAAAAATAACTGATTTTATATGGATGTAATAATTTTCTGTCTAATTCAAATCCTATGTGGATTTAACACCGTAATTCTATGGTTGTAATCTACCATACTTGAGCCCCAAATCCAGACCTGATTGGATACTCATATAAATACCTAACATAATGTTAATTTATTAACAGTTATGATAGAAAATAAATATTTATGATATTAAATCCTCCTAAAAACAACTCTATGATGACATGCATAAGACGTCTTCCATGCTATTATCTCAAAAATATATTGTATAGACTTGAAACGACGAATTCAAACTGTTAAATTAAAATCCATATATATCATCATTGATTCGTTTACATGACAAATTTATAAATTTTTTAACTTCATTTAGTATAAAGTCAAGCAATTACTCATCATTTTCTTGCATTATAAGCAATTTGGATTTTTTTTTTTTTTATGCATCTTGATTAATTTGGTTTAGGTGAGTTTTGGGTAAAGGCGTTGAAAAATTATGATTTTTTTTCTTCTATTTTTTGATGGTGTTCCTGACGGTTACTAAGTATTAATTCAGACATGTTAAAATCAAATGATTTTATGTATTCTTTAGAACTTTCCACCCAAGTTATCAAAACTAGAATTGTCCCTTGAATTGATTTAGCTCCGAAAAGACTTTTTAGAATATAATATTCCAGGAATTGAATTTAGTAAGAAAAACAAATGAGTTTCTAATATATAGATTATATATTGTCAATTTTACAAAGCATCTTTACTTTCAGAAAGAAAAATGATCTACGTATATTGAAAAGAAAAGATAAGTACTAAAGAATATGAGATAATTAATTAACTTGAGTCCAATTGCTTATCATCAAAATTGATCAAACATGCATAAAATGGACAAAAAAACCAATTATAAAATATTATAAAAAATTGCAGAAAATTAAATATTGAAACATGGATACATATCTTTGCTCAAGCTATGATTGGAAAAATAAAAATAACAATTGAAACTTGTCCTAATTAATTAAGGAAATATTTATTTTTCATTTAAAGTTCTCTCAGTCATCTCCTTCTGATAAGTTGCTTGCACTGACATTGCTTGTAATTGCGGTTGCATGGCCGCAGTCGAAGACCCCGGCAAGTGTTCAAGGTAATAACGATTTGGTGGTAAAAACTGCATCGGAATGACATTTCCTGCAACCTGAGCGGGGAATCTTGGAAACGGCACATATAATGGTTGGTGGATTGTTGTGAAGTTATCATTCATACCAGTAATCATAAACGGAGACATCGGAGTTGCTCCGGTGAATTGCAGATTATACGGAGGCACATTTGTGTATGGAAATTGACTTTGCATCATCTAAAATTTAATTAAAAAAATTACTAGTGAATTAACCTTCATTGCTAAAGTAAGATGTACTTTTATTTTACTCCGTTTTTTTTTTTTATTGCAAAAAGAAACAAATCTAATTGGAATTTGAAAAAAGTATAAAATTGTGAAGAAATAAATATAATAGTTATTTAATAGATGAGAACTTTAGGAATAAAAAGAAGTTTCCTTCAATATATATGCACATATGTGTGTGTTATATATTTAAATACACACACACATACACGCTAACATGCATCTAGCTTGTTCATGTGTATAACCAAAATTAAGTACCTGAAGTTCACATTTAAGGTCCTTTATGTGAGAAATTGCTTCGTCTAAAAGAGAAGCACTATCCAACTTCAATCAAGGTAAAGTATCAAATTAAAACAAACAAAAAATCAGCAAATATAATTTATGGGGAGATTTCTTACTTCAAATACATACCTTTTGAGATTTTGGAATGAGCTCTCGCAATAACTTAAATTTGGTTTGAATTCTTTCTCGACGCTTCTAAAATAAGAAATTGATTTAATAATTTATTTAAGAAATTCCAACTATATTTGCAATTGGAAAATGTATCTAAAGATAGCTGCAATTAACATATTAATTTTCTTCAAATTGCAACATAATATATTAAGTTCAAATGTGATTGTTTCCTTAAGACACATTTCTAGATACTAATTGGAAAAATAAAATAAAATTGTTCTACAATAATTTTTGTTCTCCATATATGTTTAGTTGCAGCTTAAGTGAAGAAATAAGCGATTTAATTTTCACTTAAGCTAACAAAACAAAAGTAACTTAAGGTGACTTAAGATATTGTAAGGAGCGAGGTACGAGTTTACAATGGAGTAAGTTAAACTGCCTCTGCAGGTAGGTTAACTTATTTCACCTATGGAGCCTGCTTTTTGAGAGAATTTGTAATTTTTTTTCTTCATTTTTTTCTCTGCTTTTTGAAAGAATTTTTTAAAATCATTACTTAATAATAATTTACTAATTTTAACAAACTGTATTTTTGTAGTAGTGAGTAATTAACTTAATTAATTACCCGTAATTTTAAGTAACAATCAAACATAACTAATTAACTATTGTGTTTAGAAAGCAAAACAGGTCCCTCTACAAATTGAATTTTTTTTCTTTAGACATTGTATATAATGAAATCTTTTACAGATATATAACATAAATAAATAAATTGTTATTATGAAAAACCATGGCTTTCCTACCTTTTCTGATAAATTGTGCTTTGTTTTTCTTCCCATCCTCTGAGGCTTGGTGACCTGATCATTCATAATCCAAATTAATAAAAAATGACCTCCTTTTTTGAAATAAAGTATTGGCAAAAGAAAATATAATTATTTTGAATGAATTAACCATATATGCATTTTATTAGTTAGGAGGGCAGAATAACACTCAAAAGTGCGTTATGATCAGATGTATTTAAACAAAATATTTAATTTCCTGTATAAATTGTCAGCGGTAAGGTCGGTATTTGTGAATGCAAAATATAATATCATTTTTTTTATGTTAACAGCAACCTAGCTTCATAGTTCATGCGGAATTTTCTTTAATTCAAAAACTTGGAAATTATGTATTCCCCTCTCTAAAATTCTTAATTTCATATTTATCCTTCTAAATTTTAAAAACTCACAAATTTATCCATTTTAATGTCTTATCTATTTATACTCATTCTAAATATGTAGCAACCTAGTTTGATGGTTTTTAAGGGCAAATGAGTCATTTCTCTATTTTTGATGCTTACACAATAACATTTTGGTATATGCTCGTATAAACGTTAGATAAATGACTCATTTGTCCTTGTAAACCAACCAATTAGGAGACTGATATTTTTTTTTGAAATATACTATTAGTTTTTATTTTTTAATGAAGGATAAAATAGATATTTAATTCATAAATTTAAAATGTGTTTTAATAGAATATACAATAAATAGATAAATTTGTGAGTTTTGGAAGTTTAAAAGGGTAAATATGATATTATGAACTTTAGAGGATCGAGGAAATACACAATTTTAAAGTTTTTGAGGGATATGCATGAAATTCCCTCCAAAAACCGTCATGTGCATAATTGAGGTACCAGAGAAGTGTAATTAATTCTATGCAAAACACATATTATACCCTATTATAAATAAAGAAAAAAATATGAAAAATGATAAAGCTAAAGAGCTTGCTTCAAGATGAGGATCATCGATGACTACCACTGCATCCCGGGCCTCTTTAGACTGTTGACAGCTCGCCGGCGAGTTCTCCTTTTCATGATCTTGAGGCGGTGTCGGTGAAGCACATAATAGGTCTGAGAAGCTGATGATATCACTGAATTCCATCATCAATGGGAGGTCCAGATCATTTTCCATATGTGTGTGCTGTGAATTAAAGAAAGGTGAAGTATTTGAGACGGTTGACGATGAGCTGAGGTTAGTTTGTGTGTGTGCATATATATACACACATACTGTCTGTGTATATATATATTTATATTTATATATATGGAAAATGATATGCATGCGCCAATCAATTACAGTTTGTTTGGCCATTACAAATCTAAAACCACTCAATTTTTAACCAATGTGTATTTTTTTTCGATTTTTTTATTAAGAAAGATGGATATATGATCTCTTAAATTTCAATATTCATAAAAACAATCTGTTTAGATTTCAAATCTGTGACCTCTCATACCGAAAATATGAATTTTTGTCACTAGATCAAAAGTTAATTTTCTTAACATTGTGTTGTGAGAGGTCATGAATAAGGCACATGGTATAGTAGATAAGACACATAGTCTCTATGTAAGAGATCATGGGTTCGAAACTCAGATAGAAAAAATCGTTTGTTGTAATAATAAATGTATTAAATAGTTGGGCGACGTACTTGACCTCCAATTTTTACTTAAAAAAAACATTGTGTTGTTATCTTTAAAAAAAGGAAAAAAAAAAAAAAGTGGGCTTTTAGTCCCAACAATTAATCATTAAAACAGATACAACAACAACAAATGTGTTAACGTTGTTAATATGTATTTTGCTAGCTAGTTTCTCTATATTTTGTTTAATTCAGCATTAACTCTATATGTGTTTTGTTTGAGTTGATGCTTTGGTTTCTTCTCTCTTTCTTTTCCATGTTTGTGATTCTTTTGCTTGGTTTCTCTTTGAGCACTACTAAGTAGAAAGCGTATTGCAGATCAAACACCATACCTCAGCATACCTGTAAATTAATAAACAAAAACATGTGGCACGATAGACAACAAGGCATGACTAACTGTTGGAAATAACTAATTTCAAACACTTCTCCCGGATATGCATCTCTTGGGAACACATATCCATACTTTTGTAGAAATTTACAGATTACTCCAAATATGCTTTGTTCCCTTCTCTCCCCATACATGACAATTACACAATGTTTTATTTTAATATATATATGCGATGCATGGCTGAGTTAAATTATGTACGTAGTCTGACTTTGATGTTTTATAATATTGCACTTGACATAGTCTGTCAAGTTTTATAAAAAGGAAAAGAAAAGACAATTACAAAACATTCTTCTACAAATTAATGAGTTATAAATACTTGTGCGGTGAAGAATTAAAAAATACTTCATATTGGATCTAATTTGAAAGAGAATATTACATAGAACACGTTCGTAATTTTAGATTCACAAAATTTCTCATATATTGTCAGAAATATGGACAAGATTGAACAGAGAAAAATACTCACATCTAAAAACGTGTAAAGATGGGAGAGTGATGAGAGAGAAATAAAAATAGTTTTTATGATTATTTTTTTTAGAAACACTTGATATGTTAAATAGCAACACTTACGCAACTAGATATCAACACTTGCGTGCGTCAGTTATAAATTCACTGGTAACCATGCATTTAGAAGGTATTTAGAGTGTTGTGCTAGATAGTTAGACTTTAGGAGATGTTTAGAGAATTTTGCTGGATGGATATATATAATACTGGATTTATGAGTTAATAGTATCTCTCTAAAAAATATATATGTAATATAACAATGGCTTTTCCTTGAAATAGCATTTGAAAATTTGAAATAATTTTCAGTGACGATTATTGTCACGATTCTTTATCAGACAAAAAAAATTCAATATAATTTTTAAAGAACTTGAACATAAACATACTGACACAAAAATAAGTACACATATTGTTAAATTATTCTTGTATATTTTTTATTTTGCATTATAAACTATTTTGATAAAGTTTCTTTAGAGGTGTATTTTTTATTTCATTGTAATATATTTCATTGTATTATATTGCAATGGAAAAAGTTGAAGGACAATATGGATATAAAGGGAGAAAATTTTATCTCAACATAGTGTTATCAAAATAGCATCATCCTTAAAGAGTATGAGTATAGCCTCTACCTACTCTGATAACACATGTAGATTGAGATCGCTTGAATTGGCTAGGTCAGATCGGATTACGAGTTGTTCAATTTTTGAACAACATAAATATAACGTCACTTCAAGTTTAATGGGTCTAGTTCGAGTTATTTTTATTTTTCAAAATTATCAAAATGTATTATTTTTGTGGGAGGTTATGGATTGGAAACCCAAATTATTATTTTTTTGGATTTTATGGTACAACGAAATTTTAAAAAAAAAATGACAAGGAAAGTACCAAAGGAGAGAGAATTTTGGCACATCATATAACAAAAGGAGAGAGAGAAGAGTAGCAAAGAAGAAGATAAGATGTCATTTCTTCTTATAATTCAACACATCATATAATAAATAATTTAGAGAATCTAAATAGATAAACTAATAAACTTGGGACTTGTGTGCTGGGCATTGAAGAACAACTAAACCGTATTGAGTTCGAGTTCTAGTCCGAATCCAAATCGCTTTGATTTTCATGACATAGAGACATATCTTTGCTCATCGCCTTAATTGGAAAAAAAAACATAGAAACATATCATAATTAATTATGAAAATATTTAATTTTTACTCGATGTTCTTCGAGTCATCTCCTTCTGATGACTTGCATGTGCTGGCAACTGCGATCGCATCAGTCATAACTGAAGATCCTTGCAGCTGATTATAGCAGTAAGGATTTGGAGGTAAAGACGACATTGGAAAGACATTTCCGGCAACCGGAGTGGGGAATCGAGGAGGAAATGGCACATATAACGGTGTGTGTTGTTGTGAAGGTACCATTCATACTAGTATTAATCATAATATTTGGTCTAGTTTGCGGTACAAATGGAGACATCAGAGTTGCTCCGGTGAATTGCAGATTATACGGAGGCACATTTGTGTATGGAAATTGACTCATTTCTTGCATCATCTAAAATTAATTATAAAATTTACAAGTGAATTAACCTTCAATATTTCAGAAGTAAGAAATTTCATAATTCTCATCCAAAGAAATAATTTTGTGTTTTACTATCAAAACGATTTTTCTCAGTTTTTCTAGTAGACTGGTCTCAAAATTATTAATAAGGTGTACTTTAATTTTACACTGTCTTTTTTGCAAGAAGAAACAAATCTAATTGGATTTGGAGCAAAGATTTACATTGTTATGAAATAAATATAATAGTTATTTAATAAATGAGAATTTGAGGAATAAAACAAGTTTCTTTTGCACCACTAAAATTTTGTTAATTTATATCATATAAAAGTGTGTGTGTGTGTGTGTATTATATATATATATATATATATATATATATATATATATATATATATATAGATATATAGATATATATAAATTAATAATAATAATCTAAAATATTAAATTCCGATCCTATATATAAATTTATGAGTCATTATGAGCAAATTTCAAACAGTCGATCCGAATCGTTCAACTTAATGCTCATATTAGATTGTGCTAGTTGATAAAATTTTACATTTTTTTAGAAATTCTTTACAAATAGTAAAAAAAAATTCAGAAAAATGTAAAATTTAGTCTCCAAGCACATTTTAATATGATAATCCTATTAAATTGTTCAGATCAACATTTTAAACTTTAGAAATAACAATATGGTCGTATTCTTTACTTCACGAAGCACAATAGTCAAACTCTCTCTCTCGCTCTCTCTATCTATAGAAACATACATGCAGCAAGACAATATATACAACCAAAATAAAATTTATGGATTAAATAATATAATAAATTAATTGTGTACCTGAAGCTCACAATTAAGAGCATTTATGTGAGAAATTGCCTCGTCTAGAAGAGAAGCACTGTCCAACTTTTCAATCAAGGTAAAGTATCAAATTAATAAAAAAAATATTTGTAAAAGGAACTAGCAAATAATTAATAGGGAGATTAGTAATTAATTCAAATCCATACCTCTTGAGTATTTGGGATGAGCTCTTGCAGTAGCTTCAATTGGGCTTGAATTCTTTCTTGTCTACGCCTCTAAAATAAGAAAATGATTTAATAATTTATTTAAGAAATTCCAGCTAGAATGCAATTTGAAAAGATTTCTACAAACTTTAATTTCCTCATTAATTGTTAACTTTGACTAATATGTTGCTGCAACATATTAATTTTCTTCTAGTTGCAACATAATATATTAACTTCATTTGTGATTGTTTCCTTAAGACAGTCCTAGCTACAAATTGGATCAAAAAGAAAAAAAAATGTGCTACTTAGTTTTGTTCTCCATGTTTACTTGTAGCTTAAGTAAAGAAATAAGTGATTTATTTTTCACTTAAGCTGACAAACAAAAATAACTTACAGTGAGATACCGGCTTACAACGGAGTAAGTTAAACCGCCTCTTCCGGTAGGTTAACTTATTCCGCCTGTGGAACCTGTTGTAAGAGAGAAAATTATTTTTTTGTTTTCAATTTTTCTCTTATTTTAATTGATTTTTAAAATCATGACTTAAGGTACTAGTTTTAACCAAACAATAATAGTTCTACAGAAATAGAACCTGACTAAATAAATTATTATTATGAAAAACGAAGGCTTTAATTCCTACCTTTTCTGAGAAATTGCGTTTTGGTTTTCTTCCCTTCTTCTGAGGCTTGGTGGCCTGAACATGCAGAATAAACAAAATTTAACAAAAATTAACCCCCTTTTTTGAGGAATAAAAGATTGGCAAACGAAAATATAATTTTTTTGGATAAATTAACCATATATGTATATATATGCATTTTATTAGTTGCAAGTGAAGCAGGACACTCAAAGTGCTTTAATTATAAGATGTAGCAAAACAAGATTTTCCTATATAAATTTTTATTGGTATAGGTCGGTCTCTGTGAATTAAAGAAAAATATATATAATATCATTTTTATATCAACCGCAACCTAGCAGCTTCATAGAGCATATATGTACTGCTTAATTGAAGCACCAGAGAAGTGTAATTAATTCATAGAAAAAACACATATTATATCCTCTTATACATAAAGAAATCAATATGAAAAAAATGATGAAACAAAAGAGCTTGCTTGAACATGAGGATCATCGACGACTGCAACCGCATCCCGGACCTCTGTTGACCCTTGAGAACTCGTCGATTTCTCCTTTTCATGATCTTGCTGAGGCGCCGTTGAGAAGCTGATGCTATCACTGAATTTTATTGTTAATGGGAGGTTTAGATCCTTGTGTGTGAGAGTATTAAAGAAAAGGTGAAGGATATGTCTGCGCCAATTAAGGTTAGTGTGTGTACGTATGTCTCTCTCTCTCTATATATATGCATGGAGACCGACATGCATGCGCCAATCATTTATAGTTTGTTTGGATCCTACGAATGCAAACATGCATGTAGTAGGTCTGATAGGAACAAGAACCACTGGATAGCACAGTTGGTAAGACACTCGACTTTCTCAAGAGAGAAGTCGGTTCGACCCCAGCTAAAAGCAGGAGAAAAAAAAAATGTGGGACCATGGACTTATATTAAAAAATAGTTACCTAAAAACAAATCTAAAGCAGTCAATATAACGAATGTGTTTTTTTTATTTATATATTTGTTTTGAGAAAAAGAGTTGTCTTAGTGTTTTATATATATATATATATAAACAGCGATCGATTTTCAAACCATTTTAATAAGTAATAAAAAAAATGTAAAATTTGGTCTCCAAGCAAATTTTAATATAAATTAAATATCTATCATCTTGGATCGACCGTTTGGACTTTGAAAATCAGAGAGAACCAAATCGTTTATTTCTGAGGCTAGGAACAAACGTTTTGAGTTTATCCAACCCCCCCCTCTCTCTCTCTCTCTCTATATATATATATATATATATATATTATATATATATATATATATATATATATATATGAGTAGAACTAGGGTGCTCTTAGGAGTACCAAGTACCTTTGTACTCTTAACTCTAAAATCTATCGGATTAACTTCGAACGATCAATCCAAACTGTTGAAATCCTTTGACCTTACGAGTGATGCGTCAACATGTGAAAATTTTAAAATTTCAAATTAATTTAGTTTAAAGTCAAGTGGTCAAAAGTCTTCCAAAAAATGAATGCATTAAAATTAATATAGGAACCTTCTAATTTAGACCACTTGACTTTATACTAAATTAATTTGAAACTTTAAAATTTTCACATGTAGATGCATCGCTCGTAAGGTAGAAGGATTTCGACAGTTTGGATTTGTCGTTTGAAGTTAATCCGATAGATTTTAGAATTAAGAATACAAAAGAGCTTGGTACTCCTTGAAACACCATAGTTCTACTCATATATATCATGATATTCAATAATTTCTCTATATGAGTCATATAACTTAAGCAACTTCCGTAATAACATAACACAGATTCCTTTATAATGTTTCACATAAAGTTACTCCAATGTGTCATACACTTTAATATGCATTCGTGATATTAAACTGATCAACTTTCGCTTGATTTGTGAAACTCGATCAATATAGGCTTTAATTTGCACGCCCTATCTGGTGCCTGACCTACAACTCTCATTTTACAAAGGAGTATTTTTGTCAGTTACTATTCTATTGGCTGAAAAAAAAAACATGGGTGCTATTCGGCTGGAGAGGATTAAGCCTCCTTAAGGCTAAATCCGCTTCCTTTAGCTTCCTTAACAACTTAATCCTGCCGAACACTGATTCTTTAGCGCAGATTAAAATTACCTCATTTAGCCTCATTTTGCCCGGATCTTAATCCTCTGTCCGAATTTTAAGGCACCCCTCCCCCTTCCTTAAGCGCTTAATCCTTCACCCACGGATTAAGACAACCGAACATCGGTTCCTTAGCGCTCCTTAAGCTCTTAATCCGTTACTCTTAATCCTTTGTTGCCGAACGACCCATGATGTCTTAGAAGTGTATAGCAAATATATAGTTTACTAGAAGATCTTAAATGAGACTTAATGTATGAACCATATTAATTTAATATTTTTAATTTTATTATTTGTTATTAATTGTAGCAATTGAATATTTGCTTTTCTTTGACATATATGAGGTGTATAATATAGCTATTAATTAACTTTTTCTTATAATATGGATTCCAACTAATCTATTTTAATATCATTCATGGATATTGTTGACTAATAATTCTATTAATTAATCTATTTTTTTTAATGAAAGTAAATCAGTTTGTATGAGAATTAGCTTTCTTGTATTATGTCTCTGTTGCAATGCACATGTACGATATTAGTATGTGTATGTGTGTGTGTGTATAGAGAGTGGGAAGAGAGCTTTTAGTTAGACTTTAAATCTGCTACCTCTTAAATATATTATTTTTTTTTTTGCTACTCTATCAAAGAATAATATTTTTTTTTTAAAAGTGTTGTTAATTTTTAATTTTTTTTGAAAAAAAAAAAGTTGACTTTAAGCTCCAACTGTTTCTTTAAAAATCATTAAAATGGATGAATACAGATACAATGAATTTACTGTTAAATATTTAATTTGCTAGCTAGTTGTTCATATATATATATATATATATATATATATATATGTATGTATATGTATGTATATATATATATATATGTATATATATATATATGTCTATATATATATGTCTATATATATATATATATAGAGAGAGAGAGAGAGAGAGAGAGTAAATCTAGGGTGTGACGTGCTCACCAAGAGAGTTTGATGAGCGCAACTTTAAAAATACATCGGATCGTCTTCAAATGACGAATTCAAACCGTTGAAATCCATGTATTTCGTGAGTGATGCATGTACATGTAAAATTTTGGAAGTTTTGAAATCATTTGCTACGAGGTCAAGCGGTCAAAAAATAAATCTTTTAATAAGTTATTCTATTAGTTTTTTTATATATTCATTTTTCATCATTGCTTTGACCACTTGATCTCGTAGCAAATGAATTCGAAACTTCCAAAATTTTGCATGTACATATATCACTCATGAAGTATATGGATTTCAACGGTTTGGGATTCCTCATTGGAAACTGATCCGATGTATTTTTGGAGTTGTGCTTCACCAAACTCTCTTAGTGAGCACGTCACATCCTAGATTTACTATATATATATATATATATTGTTTAATTCAACAGATATAAATTTTAAATACGATTCAAATTCTATCTACAATGATTTGATTGTAGTTTTGTCTGACCTAAACTTTTATCAGATACGATAAGTATAAATATAAATAGAAAATATACTTTAATACTGTGTATAATGACGATAAATATGCATCCAACAGAATATACAATAAAATAAACCAACATCGGAACTTGCATCCCGCGCGGTGGGTTTGAACTTTGAATTAGCATGCATAGAGATGCATGCATGTGGTAGTATGCCAGAACAGCTGTTAAAGCTGTCTCTGCCGAATCACGACACGTCAACATGGACACTTGATTAATTAATATATAGCCTGTGACATATCTGTTCAAATTCACTGAAACCTAGAGCTGACACGTTCGTACAGATCGTATGGTGCTGGCGAGAATGGAGTGGGTCTGCTATATGCCCATCGTATCTAATTTTACGTTCAACGAGTCTCTGACCATCCGATTTATCTTAAAATCTGTGTGCATGAATATCAAATAAATACGCACGAAAATAAAAATTTGCACACGAATTTTAAAACATATTAAACTGTGATTAAACTGTCGAACCAAACTAGGTCCGATGTACATCGCACTTACTCTCAAATCGGTGCTGATACCCACCGTTTACTGGAGAATTATTTTTCTATAGAAAATATAGAAAAAATATTACTATAAAAAACAAAAAGGAAAAGAAGAGAAACATAAAGAGTATCCTCGAATTTTTATAAATAGAAGAATCAGTAGAAATTTTATCTATTATAGGGTTATTAATAACATTCGTTTATCTGTTTACTTTACTCATATTGTATTCAATAAAATAGATATAAATGATTTTTTGTTTATTAGCTTATTGAGTATAAATATGGGTAATGAAATTTTTTCGTTAGATAAACATGTATGAGTTCGGATAAAGGCTATTTCGCACCTGTTAAGTAATGCATAATTATATAAAATAAATTGTATAAAAATATAAAAATATTATATTCAATTTATTTATTTATCTGTCTTCCATATCGTTGTATCCACACTAACCAAATTGATGAAAAAAAATTCTACCTTCTTTGTGACAATAATTAGATATTATTAAAAATAATATCATGGCTACATATATGTCTTGTAAGAACAATATTATGTTAAATATATTATTTTTTATTTTTAATGTTTTGTTATTAGTTAACGAATTCAATTTGTTAGAAAAGATATTTGTGTGTTTTTTATTTTCTTTTCTGCTTTATAAAGAACTATTAGTTAGATTTGAGTATATTTGTATTTTTTATATATTAGTAATTGTGATTGCATATGCATGACATGATAAATTATAATGACTTATTTGTAAAAATAATAAAACCACTGTATTAGTATTATTAGTTATTTGCCCGCTACCATTTCATTATCCGCTAATCTTAGCAGGTAAGAGTAGGATAGGGTAAGAAATTTTTTTAATGGATACGGACCGGTAGGATATAGGTAAAGTGAAAAATAATAGATCTAAACTTTGGAGCCGAAAATAATTCTCGAATCCAATAAATCCAATCTGTTGAATACATGCATCAACACAAACCACATACATGATCACCTCAAATTAGGTTCTATTAAAGCTTAATAGAAATCCAGATACAATCTTTGGAGCAAAATTTTTTTTTTTAATTCAATGGATCCCTGCACAATAACACAACATACATTACTACACAAAATGGAATCTTCTGACGCCTGATTTCTAACGGTCTGAAGCAAAACCGAAAGTATGTTGTTGTAAATTTGATAATTAATGCAATTCTTATTCTATCGGTTCTCCACTAAAAATACCGATAGAAAAGATTGTTCATTGATTTTTTCTATTGGTTCAATACTGAAAATTGTTAGAAGAGGTTCAATTTTTTTTTATCAGTTTGTTCGTTAGAACCGATAAAAGAAGTGTCATATTTATTATAGATCCGAGAAAATATGACTTTATTCTATTATATTTTTTATAGTAAAACTGATATAATAAGTGTGACATTTTTTCTATTGGTTCTATACTTGAAATTAATAGAAAAAAATGACTTCCTTCTATTGGGTCTTTTTTTACTGTAGAACTAATATAAGAAATTTGTCAATTTCTAAGATCAGCTCTATACTTGAAACTGATAGAAGAAGATCTTTTAGAATACCTGCAAAATTGTGCCCCAACTTGTTCTATGGTGTTGACAACAACAATTTTTAACAAGATACGGGTATCGGGTGATACAATACGGATATTGATATAACAATATATACGATATGTATTGGATACAAATAGAGGATCATATATGAAGTATTGGAGTAACATAGAATGAGACGCATGATGTCATGAGGGATTAATTTTACATTTATTTTTACCTCTTGATATATTATTCAAATTAGTTCCAAAATTATAAAATTTTACAGGGTAGTAGGGCAAGGAATTTTTTTTGCTGAAAAATAGCTAGGTCCAAAAGATGAATAAACATGATTTCTAAGAATAAAAGGGGAAATAAAACATTTTATAATATTAACGTTCTAAATTTTCAAATTTACATAATTAGTAATTCTCTGAAGCTTAAAATTAAACTCATATTCTTTCTCTCTCTCTCTCCATCACTTCTCCTCTCTCTTATAACTCTATCTCTTTCTAGAGTAGTAAAAAAATAATTGATTTATGATGGATGTACTATTTTTCTGTTTGATTCAAATCCTATTTGGAATTTTTTTTTTGAAAACTTGACAGTGACTATTTGAATTTAACAACTTGATATAAAATAAATATTTATTATATTCAATACTCCTAAAAACAACTCTATGATTAAAGTAATTATTAGTTAATATTTTATATTGAGTTTGGCTAAGGTGCTATGAATCATAAGATGTTTTTCATGCTATTGTCTCAAAAACCTATCATATAGACTTCAAACGACGAATTCAAACTGTTAAAATCAATTTACTTCATAATTGATGTGTTTACATGTTAAATTTATAATTCTTTTAGTTCATTTAGCAGTAAAAAAATAACGACTTCATCATATTCTTGGTTTAGGCAGTTGGGATTTTTTGATGCATCGTAATTAATTTAATTGTTTTCGGTGAGTTTTGGGTAAAAGCGTTTCAAAATCATTCTGTATTCAGCCATGTTAAAAGAAAATGATTTTATGTACTTTTCATAAATTTTCACCAAAGTTATCAAAACTAGAATTGTCCCTTGAATTCAGCTCCGATTTTTTTAGAATGTAATTATATTCCAGGAATTTAGTTTACTAAGGAAAAATGATTTTCTATATATAGATTATAGATATATATATTGTCAATTTTACAAAGCATGTTTACTTTCTGAAAGAAAAATCATCACTTAACGTCGTTGTAAAAAGAAAAGAAAAGAAAAGAAAAGAAAAGCATATATACTAAAGAATATGACATAATTAACCATGAGTCCAATTGCCTATCAAAATAGATCAAACATAAAATGAAGAAGATCTAGAGAACCAATTATATATACAATAGTCCAAAAAAAATCAGAAAATTAAACATATAAAACATGAATACATATCTTTGTCAAGCCTTATTTGGAAAAATAAAAAATAACCATTAAAACATATCCTATTTAATTAAGGAAACATTTATTTTTTATTAAAAGTTCTCTATGTGATCTCCTCCTGATAACCTTGCATGTATTGACATTGCTTGTATCTATGGTTGCATGGTCTCAGTCGAAAAGCCTGGTAACTGATAACACTATTAAGGATTTGGAGATAAAAATAGTATCGCAACCGGAACGGAGAATAGAGAAAACGGCACATATAATGGTCAGTGCATTGTTGTAAAGTTACCATTCATGCCAGTAACCATATAATATTTGGTCTGGTTTGCGGTATAAACGGAGACATCGATCAAAGTTGCTCCGGTGAATCACAGATTATAAGAAAGCACATTTGTGTATGGAAATTGACTCATTTCTTGCATCATCTCAAATTTAATTAATAAATAAAATTTATTTAACCTTCATTGCAAAAGAAAGAAAATTTATAACTCTCATCCAAAGAAATAATTTTGTGTTTTACCATCAAAGTAAATTTTCTCAGTTTTCTATCTCAAAAATAATAATAAGATGTACTTTATATATATTTTACTTTTTTTATTTTGCAAAAAGAAACAAATATAATTGGAATTTGAAAAAAATTAAAATTGTGAAAAAACAAATATAATAGTTATTTGATAAATGTAACACTATGCAAAATGTGTATATAAATTAGTATCTAAAAGTAATGTACGAAACATTTGAATGCGTATGAGTAAAATAATTAAGTAAAATTAAGGTTAAATATGATAAATTGATTGTCTGGAAATCTATTTAACTGAGATAAAATTTGTATAATGAGATATATCGAAATGAATTTCTGAAATTCAGAATTGACATGAAATAGATGTAATAGAAAATTATACATGATAATATTTATAAGTTTGTTTTCATTTAATTTATGGATTGATTCACAATTTTTGAAAAATTGAAGGTTAAATATATAAAAATGCAAATTTTAATGACCAAATGGATCCCTTCTGTCCCGTAAAGAAAGAAAAATTGAAAATAGTTTCATCTCTCTTCATGAGATTCATGAGGGCGAGAGAAAGATTATGAAGAGAAAGGTTCTAAGTGGAAAATTCAGTTCTTGTGGTATTTTGCTCATCCTTTTCTCTTTTTCCGGTTCTTACTCAAATATGCTATTAAGGCTTAAAGTAATTGTTTAGACTGATGAAAGTATAACAATAGAGGATGCGATATTGTATCTGGGTCATTAAGGATGTGGATACATAATTGAACAAGAACCTGATACCAACCTCAAAAAAAAAAATAGCACTTTTATCATTACTTTATTATTTGGTGATTCTGAGATTCTGTTCTGACCCTAGTACCGATCTGTACCAAATTAAAGGGTTATCGGTACACCTATCTAAACTTTCAACGACTTGATTATAAGAGAAATAAAATGGTAAGGTATAATTTGTAAAAATAATGACTAATAGTTGGTAAATAAAATATGTCAGAGGGGCCTTGATGTAACGTTACATGAATAATATAGGAACCAGTTGGAAATTTACATAATGAAATTGGATTTGATACAGGGCTTTCGGCATGATTAAGAAAATTAAAGAAAAACATGGGCGGAGATTTTGTTTATTGTTTTATTAAATGGTTTGACAATTACCCATTGAACTTAACCAAGTATTAAGTGATTAAATAATTAATTAAAAGATGTTATAATTAGAATAGTTATCTCAGTATTAAGTGATTAAATAATTAATTAAAAGATGTCATAATTAGAATAGTTTTCTCTATTACTTAACACTGATTTGGAGATATGATTATAAAGGTACTTAAATATTTGGAAGATAGCACTAAACAAGGCATAATAAAGATAAGAGACGGATGAGATAAAGTGTTCCTGAGGAATAGACTGACAGTGACCTCGCTTGTTGCCCTACGATATCAGGTGCGAGGTTATTGGATCAGTCTGAGATTCATACTAGGAATTAAATCGTAACTCGCTATGCATTTTGAATAATTGATTGACTGCATTGATTGAACTGTTGCATCATATGCATACCCAATACAATTGAAACTGAATTACAGGTAAGTATGTTGACTATCATGTTGATATTGTTTATCAATTTATTGATTCTTATTTCAAATGATTGATTGAGACCACAGTGACTGAATTGATTAAATATTAAATATTGTAATCCTTGAACCTCCATATAGTGGAGAAAAATGATTAATATATCGTAAAGTCTAGCTAGCTACTAGACTTTACTCCAGGACCCTTATGCGCATATGATGAATGGCCCCAACTGAACCCAGTACCGGTTGGGTAGGGGATATTGAATAAATATAAACTGTGACTATAAGATTAATGAACTGTGGTAACTGTCTTATCAATAATTTTCTTTCCGATAATGACAGTACTGTGATATTGATTTTGTATTGTTTCTGCTAACCGATTGTCAGGATAGTTAGAACTGTCTTATCACTGATTTTCTTTCTGATACTGAAGGCATTGAGATATTGATTCTATATTGTTTCCATAAAAAAAAATTGTCAGGATGGATAGAATAGTATAAGCCCTAACACGATAGATACTTGTTAAGGTATCTGTCAGTGTTACCAGACTAGAAATTGTAAAGGTAAGAAACCAAACGTTACCAGACATTATGGTTTAAAAGATTTAGACCCAAACCATTTATTCCGATAAGATTCATTGAGTTCTGATTTATCTATGAAATTGTTGTTGTTCGATTGGATACTGATATTGAGCATTTGCATTCGTCATTTTAAAATGAACTGTTAATTTCTCGTGCGGTGATTTCATTCTGAATATGGATTCCCTTCGAATCCAATAATCTGAGTGGCAATCAGCCACTGAGAAATAATTTATTATTTCTCACTCGTTTCCCCTTGTGAGTTACAGGTTTATTAGACGAAGATTGAGAAACGCTTTTGGGATTGTAATTGACAGCAGGGCCACCTAAAAGATTGAGATTTGGGATTATTTTATCTGACATGATGCAGAAAATTTATCTAGCATCATCCACTATAAATGGTCAGATAATTATTGTAAATTAATTGTGATGGGGTAAAAATAATGGATGTTATTGGCAATGCATAAAAAGATCCATGCCTTGTGTGACGTAAATTGATATGAAAAATAGACGCGGTAGGTCCGTCGCACCTCCAGAATCGGGGGTGTGACAATAAATGAGAACTTCAGGAATAAAAAGAAGTTTTTTTCACACTGGCCACTTATATTTTGCTAAAATGTAAAATAAAAAATTGTATATATGTAATAATCTAAAACATTAAATACCGACCTAAATATAAATTTACGAGTCATTCGGAGCAAAACTTTACTATGCATAATAATTATACCTTTCTCATTGTTATTATTTCAAATTAAAGAAAACCTACAGACTAATTAAGCACAGTTTTAATAAAATTCACATATACATGCATGCTATACACCTACCTCGAGTATTTTTTTTTTTTCAGTTTTTATTAGTTTGAAATTATCCATCTTTCAAAATTATTGGCAATTTACTTTTATTTTTAAGTCATGGTTTGCCATCTTTCATAAATCATAAAACATAGTAAAAAAAAATCATAAAAAATAGTATTCTACAAGTTAAATATATAACTAATTTACTGAGTTATTTAGTTTGAAGTTTCAAAAATAAAATTTGAAATTTGGTTTGAATTCTTTCTCGATTCTTCTAAAATAAGAAATTGATTTAATAATTTGTTTAAGAAATTCCAACTATATTTGCAATTTGGAAAAGGTATCTAAATATAGCGGCAACATATTAATTTTCTTCAAATTGCAACACAATATATTAAGTTCAATTGTGATTGTTTCCTTAAGACACATTTCTAGATACGAATTTGGGAAAATAAAATAAAATTGTTCTACAATTATTTTTGTTCTCCATATATGTTTAATTGCAGCTTAAGTAAAGAAATAAGCGATTTATTTTTCACTTAATTAAGCTAACAAACAAAAGTAACTTAAGGTGACTTAAGATATTGTAAGGAGAGATGTACGGGCTTACAACGGAGTAAGTTAAACTGTCTCTTCACGTAGGTTAACTTATTTCGCTTGTAGAACCTACTGTTTGAGAGAAAATTAATTTTTTTTTTCAGTTTTTTCTGCTGTTTTTGAAGCATTTTTAAATAATTACTTAAACAACTAATTTTAACAAATAATAGTTCAAGCCATATTGGCTTAACAGTAATTAACTTAATTATCCTTAATTTTAAGTAACAATCAAACATAACTAATTAACTATTGTGATTAGAAAGCAAAACAGGTCCCTCTACAAATTGATTTTTGTTCTCTTTAGACATTGTATATAATAAAATCTTTTACAGATAGAACTTAAATAAATAAATTGTTATTATGAAAAACGATGGCTTTCCTAACTTTTCTGATAAATTGTGTTTTGATTAGTTTTTTTCCCATTCTCTGAGGTTTGGTGACCTGAACATTCATAATCCAAATTAATAAAATTGACCTCCTTTTTTTAGAAATAGTATATATATTGGCAAAAAAACATATAATTTTTCAGAATAAATTAACCATGCATGTATGAATTTTATTAGTTAGGAGGGCAGCATGACACTGAAAGTGCGTTATGATCAGATGTATTTAAACAAGATTTAATTTCCTGTATAAATTGTCAGTGGTAATATCATTTTTGTTAACAGAAACCCAGCTTCATACTTAATGCGGATTTTATTATATTTAGAAACTTGGAAATTATGTATTCCCCCTCTAAAATTAAATTCTTATTATTATATTTATCCTTCTATATTTTAAAAACTACAAATTTATCTATTTTAATTTCATATCTATGAAAACTCATTTTAAATTTATGAAATACCTATTTTACCTTCTATTAGAAAAATATCAATCATCTAGTTGGATGATTTTTTAGAACAGATAAGTCATTTCATGTTGCTTACATAATAAAATTTAGGTATATACTCGTGTAAGCGTTACAAAATTGACATATTTGTCCTCAGAAACTGACCATTTAGAAGACTGATATTTTTTTAAATATGCTATTAGTTTTTATTTTTTTAATGAAAGATAAAATGGGTTTTTTCATAAATTTGAAATGAGTTTTAGTAAAATATACAATAAATAGATAAATATGTGAGTTTTTGAAGTTTAGAGGTATAAATATGATATTCCGAACTTTCAAGGAAGAAATACATAATTTAAAGTTTTTGAAGGTATACATGAAATTTCCTCCAAAAAATTCCATCATGGGCATAATTGAGGCACTAGAGAAGTGTAATTAATTCAAAGAAAAAACACATATTATATCCTATTGTAAATAAAGAAAACAATATGAAAAAAATGATAAAGCTAAAGAGCTTGCTTCAAGATGAGGATCATCGATGACTACCACAGCATCCTGGGCCTCTTTAGACTGTTAAGAGCTCGCCGGCGAGTTCTCCTTTTCATGATCTTGAGACGGCATCGGTGAATGACGGAAAAGGTTTGAGATGCGGATGATATCACTGAATTCCATTGTTAATGGGAGGTCTAGATATCCATGTATATATGTGTGTGTGTTGTGAATTAAGGAGAAGGTGAAGGATGTATTTGAGATGGGTGACGACGAGCTGTGGTTAGTTTGTGTGTGTATATATATATACATACTGTGAGTGTTTGTGTCTGTGTATATATATTTATATATATGGAAAACGATATGTATGCGCCAATCAATTACAGTTTGTTTGGCTGTTACAAATCTAAAAGCACTCAAAAAAATTTAGCCAATGTGTTTTTTTGAAGAAAGATGGATATAAAGATCTTTTAATGTTCGATATTCATAAACAAATATATGTTTAGACTTCGAATATGTGACCTCTCATACTAAAGCCATTGACAGATAAAAAGTTAATTTTCTTAATTTTTTATAAAGAGTTGGCTTTTAGTCCCAATAATTAATCATTAAAACAGATACAATAACAACAAATGTGTTGTTAACATGTATTTTGCTAACTAGTTACTCATATATCTTGTTTAATTAATTCCATATCCACTCTATATATATTTCGTTTGAGTTCATGCTTAATTTGGTTTCTTCTCTTGCTCATATATCTTGTTTGTGATTCTTTTGCTTGGTATTGCTGTGAGCACTACTCAGTAGAAGAACATGTGGTCATGGCATGATAGACAACACGGCATGGCATGACTAACTGTTGAAAATAAATCATTACAAACACTTCTGCCGGATATGCATCTCTTGGTAACACATATCAACACTTGTGTAGAAATTTACAGATTAGTCCAAATATGCTTTCTTCCCTTCTCTCCCTATACATGACAATTACAGAATGTCTTTTTTTAATATATATGCGATGCATGGCTGAGTTAAACTATGTAGTCTGACTTTGATGTTTTATAATATTGCACTTGACAGAATCTGTCAAGTTTTTTCAAAAAGGAAAAGAGAAAAGACGATTAAAAAACATTCTTCTACAGATCGAAGAGTTATTACTCAAAAATATATTATATTGGATCTAATTTGAAAGAGAAAATAACGTAGAACACGTTCGTGATTTTAGATTTATAAAATTTCTCACATATTGTTAGAAATATGGATTGATTGAACGGAAAACAAAAAACTCACATCTAAAAAGTGTAAAGATGGGATAGTGATGAGAGAGAGAAACAAAAAGAGTTTTATGATCATTTTTTTTTTTAGAAATACTTGGCACTTGCGTTCATAGGTATCAACATTTGCGTGTGTCAGTTGTAAATTCGCTGGTAACTATGCATTTAGAAGGTATTTAGTGTGTGGTCCTAGATAGTTAGACTTTAGGAGATTTTTAGAGGCTTTTGCTAATGAACTATTATCAGGTTCTTTTTGAAAAACTTGTTAATTTGGATGTATGCAATACTGGATTTTTCAACAACACAACTATAATGTCACTTCAAGTTCAATGGATCTAGTTCGAGTCATTTTGATTTTTCAAAATTATCAAATTGCACTCTTTTTGTTGAAGGTTGTCGGTTGGAAACCCAAATTAATTTTTTTGATGGATTTAGTGGTACAACGAAATTTTAAAAAAGTTAGACAATAAAAGTACCAAAGAAGAGAGAGAATTTTGGCACATCATATAACCAAAGGAGAGAGAAGAGTATCAAAGAAGAAGATAAGATGTCATTTCTTCTGATAATTCAACATATCATATAATAAATAATTTAGAGAATCTAAATAGATAAACTTATAAACTTGGGACTTGTGTGCTGGCCATTGAAGAACAACTAAACCATATTGAGTTCGAGTTTTGATCTGAGCCTAAATCGGTTTGATTTTCATCACATAGATATATATCTATGCTCAAGGCCTTAATTGAAAAAAAACATAGAAACCTATCATAATTAATTTTGAAAATATTTAATTTTTACTTAATGTTCTCCGAGTCATCTCCTTCTGATACCTTGCATGTGCTGGCAACTGCGATCGCATCCGTTGCAATCGAAGATCCATGCAGCTGATTATAGCAGTAAGCATTTGGAGGTAGAAATGACACTGGAAAGACATTTCCGGCGACTGAAGCGGGGAATCGAAGAGGAAATGGCACATATAACGGTGGGTGTGTTGTTGTGAAGTTACCATTAATACCAGTATTAATCATAATATTTGGTCTAGTTTGCGGTACAAACGGGGACATCACAGTTGCTCCGGTGAATCGCATATTATACGGAGGCACATTTGTGTATGAAAATTGACTCATTTCTTGCATCATCTAAAATTCATTATAAAAATTACAAGTAAATTAACCTTCATTTCAAAAGTAAGAAATTGGAACAAAAAGAAAAAAAAAATGTGTTACATACTTTTGTTCTCCTTGTTTACTTGTATCTTAAGTAAAGAAATAAGTGATTTATTTTTCACTTAAGTTGACCAACAAATATAACTTATAGTGAGATAAGGGCTTACAACGGAGTAAGTTAAACCGCTTCTTCATGTGAGTTAACTTACTCAGTCAGTTAAAACTGCTAGAGAGATATTTTTTTTTTTAGTTTTTTTATCTTTTTCTCTTTTTTTAATTGATTTTTTAAATCATGACTTAAGGAACTAGTTTTAACCAAGCCATATTAGTTTGGAGTAATTAACTCAATCCTCCTTAACTTTAAGTAACAATCAAACAGGACGACCATTGTGTTTTTAGAAAGCAAAACAGGTCCATCTATAAATTGAAAATGTTCTAATTTGTTTTCTTTAGACATTGTATTTAAATAGATATTATGAAAAACGAAGGATTTAATTCTTACCTTTTCTGAGTAATTGTGTTTTGGTTTTCTTTCCTTCCTCTGAGGCTTGGTGATCTGAACATGAATAATCCAAAAAAAAAAAAAAATTAACCTCCTTTTTTGAGAAATAAAATATTGGCAAAAGAAAATATATATTTTTGGAATAAATTAACCATATATGCATTTTATAGTACTTGAAAGTGCTTTAATTATAAGATGTATTTAAGCAAGATTTTCCTTTAAAATTTTTTATTGGTCTAGATCGGTCTGTGTGAATTAATGAAAAAATATACATAATATAAATTTTTATATCAACTGCAACCTAGCTTCATACAGCATGTACTGCTTAATTGAAGCACCAGAACATTATATTATATCCTATTTAAAAGAAAAAAAAAATATGAAAAAAAATGATAAAGCGCCCAGCATCTCTATTGATGCAATTGATTTGCAATTGCAAACAGCTATTTACAGCTGTCAATCTGAAAATTAAATTACCGAAAACCAGAATTTCAAATGGCCCATGCAATTGCAAATCAATTGCATTTATGCCATATCCGCTATTTCTTAATTTTTTGTTTCCAATGACCCACGCCAAATCAGTTGACCGATACCAAATTCTATTAATTTATCGTACTTCATTCATAAAATACGTAATCTCAATATATTACAAGTCAGGTCAATCAAGAAAAATTGACCCACACCAAATCTCTTGTGTCTACTCTTATTTTTTTTTTTTGACAAACTTGATTCAAAGTAAACATATACTTGAAATGAATAATAATTTCTGTAAAATCTCTGAAAAAGTGCAGACGTGGTATCTTGACATAATCTGCCACATGATCTACTATCATAATCTAAAAATTTACATCGTCTATTAATTATAAACAATCTCATGAAACAAAACAGCTCCTGTTAACAAAAAGACCCAGAGCAGTTAAACAATTGTTATATCATAATGAACAAAAAAACCTGCAGACCAGTACCAGAACCTGCTAGGTGCATATTTTGAAGGAAGGAGCGTGCAGCACTTGATGCATTGCTGGTACCATAACAGACTGAGACAAATGAACTTTTGAAAGTGATCCATATTTAAAAAGTTCTGATAATATATTGTAATGTAAAAAGTTCTGATAATGACATGCACTCAGTATTTGAGGAATAATTTCCACTGACATGCTCCAGTCGGGATGCTCTACAAGGTTCCGAAACAACTCCACAAGGAAATCCAGTGCTCTGCATTTGTATGACAATTGAATTCAAATGGACTGTAAAAAAATTGTGTGTGTCCAAAATACATGTCAGAAGGAAATAACTATAAAAATCAGATTGAATGCTTGAATGTACAAATTAAATTAAATAACAACAACAAAAAAGGATGTATTCTAACATATTCTTTGTGAAAATGAGAATGACAATCAAAGAGGAAAATAACTATAAAAATCAGACTTTTTTGTCAGCAGCTCCATTCCTCATCTTTTTTAAATTAGTGCTTTATTGCATCTACAATAGAAAAGGCAAATAACTTAAAACAAGTGATAAGTATAGGCATTGTACATGACCTCAGGTCAACAATTAGCCCGGGACCCTACTACTAATAGTTTAATAACAGCTGACTGGTACAACCGGACTGGTACACACCCAACAACAATACCAGTACAGGCATGCTATTGCAAATATACCCGTACCAACAACAATACCATATTACAAAACAATATCAATTAATGCAACCAAAAGAGGTTGAACGTGCACGATTTAAATAATGTGATCATTTATTTTAAGGTGTTTATTAGTTACTTAAATTAACTGCAAGGATAAGTAAACGTGAAACAAGAACAGCTAAGTACAAAAAAAAAAACAAGGACTACATTGCAGTCAAAGGAGTGACTAAATTAAGGTAACAAGAACAGTTACGTTAAGAAAAAACATCAAATGCAACTACATATTGTCTCAAGAAAGATCAAGAACAGCTAAAATTAAATTTGAAAAGAACAAGAACAGCCCATATGTCCATCATTATCAATAAGTTTCCTCCCTTCTAAATTTGTTCCATATGCGCTCAACCAAGTCCTCTTTGAGTTGCTGATTTGTTGATCTATTAGGAATTTTTAAATTATTGCGTAGATATTGTTGAAAACTAACTAGACGGCCTTGTGAAATTCCACATTTAACAGATATCTGATTGTTTCTCTTGTACAATATTGGGCAGGGCAAGTTAGGCCACAGGTTCAGGAATGCACAACTTTATGGCTGCCAGTGGACATGGATGCTATTCCCCTAGCTAGCTGTCACCCTGATGACCCGCAGAAGGACGAAGCACAGATGCCAGATGCTGATCCAGGGACATAGATTGTGCTGTATGAAGATGTTGGACACTAAATGGAGCATGACTTTTCAGCCCAATTTTGTTAACAACTTACCCCTCAGCCCCAGTGTGTAGCTTAATAGTGTTTACTTTAGGACTACTCTTTGGGTAGCTATGCCTGAATGACTTTTGTTTTCTTATACAGTTAGGAGTTTTGCTATTTTGGTAGTGATGCCTAAATGGCGTTGGCTACATTATGCAATTAGGGTTATATCTATTTCTTTTTGCTAGAACAAATCTGATGTGTTTGTGATGTAACTTAACATGGTTTTCTTTTCCTAATGGAATGGGCTTTGGCCTTTTTTATAAAAAAAAACAAATATTAACCATTTTGAATCATAATACTAATCCCTTTATACTCTTCCTTTCTCGTTTCTTTCAAAGCTTTATTACTCTACTTGTTAATCTTTAAACATACAGGGAACAAGGGATAATTTGGGTCTCTTTTTGAAAAGTATTGCGGACAAACTCAGTTAAAGTACAAAAATTGAACTACTAACTTTGTGAAACATTGAAAAGTTCCTCTCGTATCACACTTCACGCATAGAGTCCACAATCTGTCACCAAAATGAAACTTTGCTTGAATAACAGCTGCCATTTAAAAATCTAGCTACACTCAAAACCTAAGGGGGGTAAGACCGTAATAATATTACCTATTGAGTTGATAATAACCCTGAATCATGTTCATTAAGCTTTGGATGCAACTGTGCAAATTAGATCTTATAGAATGAACCTTCTGTCATCGAATCGGGGCAAAGTCTAGCCTGTAGAGCAGCCAATTCTGGAGCAAGTCTTTCCGTGGATGCCACATGATCTTTCTGAGTATTTGTCCTATTGAAACCTGTAAAATCAGTAATTGAAATTACAATAGGGCAAGGGTCCATGTTATTATAATCATCCTATTGAACAATCAAAGATTAAACAAGACCAATTCTACTTCAATATTTTAAATTTAAAACAAGTATTGAAATATGGATTGAGATGCTTCAATACCATTAATTACTCCTTGATCAGTCAGAAGAATATATTATACGTAGATCATGTACAATTAAGCGATTATATAGTTTATACTGTCTCAACGAAGGTGTATCCCATATTGCTCCAGAATATATAATTCCCACTAAAATGTTTACTGAAATAAAGCGAATTTTACTCTCTCTAGTGGGGACAGGGAATTCAACCCACGAGTCAGGGCACCCTTCAAGTACCGCTACAAACTCCACAAGATCATCTGAGACGCCAACAGCATCCCTTGGCGGAGACAGAGATTGAGGATTTGTCAGATTCAAAATCGCCACAGTCTCAGTCGGGCTCTCTGGTGGGACCCGCAGTGAGACAGAAAAGCACGACAATCCACCTCTGAGGGCACCACCGAGCTCAGTGAGGTTAGAGAGGATGCTTGAGAGGATAGGCAGGGAAGGAGGGAGCGGCGATAGAGAGCGGCGGTGGGGACGAGAGAGGGAGAGGCACAGCGTATGAGGAGGTGAGTCAGTGTGGGTAGGGGCCAGGAAAGGGAAGAAGCATGCAATGTCGAGGAGGTGTCTACCGAGTTCTGAGAGATCGTCGCGCACGCCGCGTAGACCTCAAGCCATGTCTGATTAAACAGAAGCGGAGGCAGAGGCGGAGGCGGAGGCAAGGCAGAGGCAGACTCTAATTGAACTTCAGTAGCGACGGAGGCAGAAAATGAGGCAGAAAAGGGACACAAATTTTAATTCGGAGTTTGAATTGCTTGAGTTATTTACATCTAACGTTCCATCTTTTAGCGAAATGAAAGTTTTTTTCAAGTTACATCTCGTGAAAGCTTTCAATTTTGTAAGACTTTCTCCAGTCATGAAAGAGCCTTTGCAAATGCCACGTAGGAAATAAAAACTCTAGATAAGCATTTGCAAGTCCATTTGCAATCCATTGGAGTTGCTCTAAAGAGCTTGCTTCAAGATGACTACCACCGCATCCTGGGCCTCCGGCTGTAGACCCTTGAGAGCTTGTTGAGGCGCCATTGAAAGGCTGATGATATCACTGAATTTCATGGTTAATGGGAGCTGGTTAAGATCCATATGTGTGTGTGAGTTAAAGAGAAAAGGTGAAGGATATGCATGCGCCAATTAAGGTTAGCGTGTGTACGTATACGTCACTCTCTCTATATATATATATGCATGGAGACCAACATGCATGCGCCAATCATTTACAATTTGTTTGGATCCTACGAATGCAAACATGCTTGTAGCCACTACATCATTTTGACCCTTCAACGATCGGCGTCTGTGACCGATTCTGTTGTCGGTCGCTAAAGACCATTTTAAAAAAAAAAAAAAATTAAAAACAGAAAAACATCGGTGACCGACAAATCTTTCTGTGACCGATATGGTCGGTCGCTGAAGGGTCTCCCCTAAAATTCTAAAATTCCTGTGCGCGAACTAATATTGATATTTTTCGCTGTCTTCCGCGTTCTAAACCTAGAAACGCCGTTCTATCCGCTAAGGTGACCTCCGTCCCGACGATCCGCCGCCTTCTGAGTGCTCTCTGCTGGTCTGTCTCTCTCTCGCCCTTTGATCTGTTTTTTTTTTTTTTTTTTTTTTGGCTTTTTTGAACTGTTTTTTTTCTGTTTTTGCTGTGTGCTCGCTGCTGGTCCATTCTAAGCCCTTCTGAAAAAAAATACCTTCTGAAAAAAAATAATTAGAGCAGTGTAGTCCTTGCAATTATGGTTCCTTCTGAAAAAAAATACCAATTTGTTTTGTAAGGTTAGCAAATTTTGCAGCGGTGCTCTTGTCACTATATTTTGTGTAATTTTTGGGTCTTATTAGTCAGTATTGGTCGATTGAGGGGATATTTTGAACTGCAGAGTTGTTCAACTTCGTTGATTTGGTTGTATTGGTATAAATTAGGGATAGAAAGGGTTATGGAAGTTGAGTTTCTAATTGAGCTTGATTTCTCTCTAATTGTGCTGAAATTGGAGCAAATAAATCTCTAATTGTGCTGAAATTGGAACCTCCTTTGATTTTACAAATTGAGTTCAGGCACATTTGGGTATCATCTCGGATTCAAACCTCACTTGTAATGGTATTGCTGGCACATTTGGGTAAACAATTAATTATTTTTTATCAATTTTGCATAATGGGTTTAATAGCAAATAACTTCAGGTTATAAGCACAATTGTGTTTTCTTTTTCTTTTCAAGTATTATAAGTAACATTTTGTATAATTTTCTCCTTTATGCTAGGTATCTGGCACCTGAGTATTTCATGCACGGAAAGATTAATGAGAAAAAAATTGAAAAAAATGACAGTGTACGGTATACTTATTGTATACAATATTTATCATTATCTTTTTGCTGTGTAAAAGCAAAACCAATATTACAAGATGGCAAAATCGAAGCCTTCTTGGATCCGGGTTTGAAAAATGCACATGTCGCCGAACAAATGAGAAGAATTATACTGGCGGCTTCCTTATGCCTTAGAACATATTACCAATCCCGACCGACAATGTCTCTTGTAAGAGTTCCCGTTTTGTTACCTTAATATTTACCAGTTCACCCTCAAATGTCTATACTTTTAATTTTCCTGCTATTTTTGTAACTTTACCCTTAGGTGGTGAAAGCTGTGACGGGTCAGATGATGAGACGGCAATAACACCGCCTAGTTCAAACATCAAATCGTATCTCAGTCTTGTATTTCTAGTTTGGAGTAACTAATTTTTTTCTTTTTCTCTTTTAGTTGTGTAAATGCTGCGTAATTTGTGTGTTGTTTATATATTACATAGCTTTCATAGGAATTATCATTGTTTCCCCTAGAATCCATTTAGCAATCATTGCTAAAGGGAAAGAGAATATTGTTAAATAATTTTTTTCATTGATTTATTTTTTTATGAAAATTTGTCATTTGTATGAGAATTTATTTTTGTTATCTTATAATATATTCCGTTGCAACGCACACGCACGATTCGTACCGATTGGATTGGAAAAAAAATAAATGAACAATTTATTTGGTACATTTAGTACCAATTGGTGAAAAGAAAAAAAAAATTGACACTTCTACGACCGATGTTGACCCCATCAGAGACTGATATGGTGGTCGCTGATGAGGTTCAGCCACGTCATCATATGATATCAGGGACGGATTTTAACTGGTCGCTGAAGTCTCTTTTGTGACGGGTGACATCATCATCTGCGACCGGTGATGTCATCATGAGGGTCATCAGTGACTGAGCAACTGCGACCGAGACATCTGCGACCGAATTTGGTCTTCTGAAACCGATTTTTGGCATCTGTGACCGATTTGGCCGGTCACAGATGGGCTTTTCTGTTGTAGTGAGCTAGCTAGGACTGCCTAGCTAGGTAGAAATCTAAAGCAGTCAATATAACGAATGAGTTTTAATTTTATTTATATATTTATTTTGAGAAAAAAGAGTTGAATCTTAGTGTGTGTGTGTGTGTCTATAACCATATTAAAAATTGATTTTTACAAATTGAAAAAACAATAGTAATAAATTAAAAAAATGTAAAATTTAATCTTCTAGCACATTTTAATATGGAGATTATGTTGAAAGTTTCTGAACGTCTATTTAAATTTTGAAAATGAAGATATAGGCAGGAAGAAAAATAACTTAACTTCTCAAAGCATGATAGCCCCTATGTATGTGTGTGTGTGTGTGTGTGTCTATATCTATATATATGTATGTATATATACATATATATGTATGTATTGGCTCTACACCAAATTTAGTTTTTTGCAACAACATATTGCAACGAATAAATAATTGGTGGCATTAAATTAATAATATTGCTACTAAATTAATTAGTTGCTATAGAATGTAATTATTGCAACTAAAAAATTGTTGTTGCAACCAAATATGATGGTTGTCCGAAAATTAATATTGCTACTAATATAATAGTTATTGCAACCATGCTTTTCGTCGCTATATTCTGCAGGTGACGTGTAATTGGAGGGATTTGTAAAATTGTAACTTATCGGGGGCTAAGATGCAAAAGAACCTTATTTCCTCTTCCGTCCCCTTCTCAGCCCCCTTCTCCTCCTAATTAACGCTACTCTCCTCCCATGGCACCTTCTTCCCGACTCTTCCTATACCGCTCACCTCCTTCTCCCCGACTCTTCCTATACCACTCACCTCCTTCTCCCATACTCACCTACTGCCAGATAAATCTGCGAGCATGCATGATGACCCATGACGAAGAGAAACTCGCCCGCCAAATCCATATCCAAATCAGCTCAGCACTAACACCACTGCAAGATCATTAAGCCGGAGACCGCGATCGGAAAAAGAAACCAAGTTAAAAAGGAGATACCACAACCCGATTTTAAAACCCTAGGCGAAGGATCTGATGGGTCAGATCCCCAATACCGACAACACTCCCCTTAATTTCATCTCTTCAATCTCCTGTACAAATTCTATCTTTTGTTGATTGGAAAATTTTGCAAAGCCACAGTTCTTTATCAGAAAATTTACTTTGCTGGTAAATGTTATTGCACTGGAACGAGGATAATTTACATAAATGGTCATACTATATAGTAACAGTGAGAATGTGACATTTATAATGGCTATTAGGAGGTTTGTAAGGTCAATAGAGCTACGTATAAAATTACTTGATGTATATTTCTATAAAAGTTTAATTAGATGTAAATAAGGAAATTGTGATGTCTATGACTTTCTTTTGTTTTTGGTGCTTATTAGTTTGGATGTTTTAAAACAAGGTTTTTCTTTTGTTTCTGGTGCTTATTAGTTTGGTTGTTTTAAAACAAGGTTTGCTGATTTCTGTGTTACAAATCTTGATGGTTTCATAATTGGATTGTGGTTCACAGTCCATCCTTATAAGTACAATTTAGGTGACATAAATTAAATAAAAATAAACTATGTACTACTTCCAAATGTGTAGCAATACTTGCCGAAATTGGTGCAAGCTGGTACAGATTCTGATGATGCATTTCCCTGCTTGTGTTATTAAGCTTTTGCTTCCTATTGTATTGATATAGTTGTAAGAGTATATTCCTTCACATACAGTCAATTTACCTCAAATACAATAATTTCTCTTTTTTTTTATTTTAAAAGTTTGCTAAGCAAGCATATACAGTAAATACAATTGTTAAGCTCAGTTATGATGATTTTCTCTGTTTTTTTAGGGTTGTTTGGTCATTTAAGTACCAAAAATTATGTGTAGTTGCCAATACAACTGATATGGGGCACCATTTACAGATGCAGCAATAATGTCTATTTTCTGAAACGAAGTGAAGAAGGAGCTAGGAATTGGGAAGTTGTTGGAAATGAAATAATTTATTTTGTATAATGTCTATTTTCCAATCAACTGTATTCTGAAAATTCCACTGTTATTTGTCTTGTATAGGATAATTATGGTATTGAACTTCAATTACTTGCTTGCTTATGTCAAAAGTAGTCTACTGTCTGTTATTAATAATATTGGATTTCGGCTTACCTTTACTCGGAAAATATCTTGTTAGAAACCGAGCAATGAATATACCATATGAACCATCTTTACTTGTAGTAATTAAGTTTGTTAATTTGCATTTTGATTGTCTTGCAGTTATTATTCTATGGCTTCATCAAAAGGCCTACTATGTTTTATGCATCCTTTACAAATCTTATGTGAATTTATATAGGTCGGGAGAAATAATGGCAACATTATTTTTACTGTGGCCTTTTTTGAATTAAAAAACAACAGCATAAATAATTGGTACAGAATGATGATAAATGCTTGATTAGAAAAACAAAAGCATTAAGGCAGAAAATTAAAAATAAATAATTGCTTCATTAAAAATACATTGTATGCAACATTCAGAGATTTAAGCATGTCAACCAAGAAATGGAAATACTTCTTAACCAAATAATAGAGAGAGTTCCAAATATGTTAAAAAAAAGAAAATAATATATTAGCCCTCTGCATTACACTTCTAAATCAGCTATAATACGTCTTGATTTCTTGTCCGTTGCAACAGTGAAATTATAAATTAGCCACAAGTAGGTGATTGCTTCCCGAGTTGCTGGAATATATTATACCAACTATTGGTACAGTACTAATTGAGATGAAAGTCCAAAACTCTTATCCCTGTTATAACCTTCACTCCTTGATTGAAAGAAAAGAGCTTACTATGTCTAACGGGTTTTTTACCTTTCTTTGGGACAAGCACCGTGTCGAAAAGAAAAACAAGACTTCTTATCTCGCAAATGCTATTAGTCCCGTAATTTCAAAAAATGAGAGTGTCAACATCAGAAGAAAATCACTTGTAAATTAAACATGATTAAAATAAATAAGAGGAAAAGTAACTGGTATCGAGTCATCATCAGAACAAACAAGGTCGTCACTATCAGAATCAATTTCACTATCACTAGAGTTCTCATTGGCATCATTTTCTTGGATGATACGAGCTACATCGTCCTCATTCACACTCACTCTTGCGATATCATCTCTAGACCAATTCATAAATTCTCCAGAATCATCATCTCCCCCTTCCTCAGTTTCTGCTACATTCATAGTAGGCATAGCATATAGATTTCTCGGTTTTGTTTTCACAACTGTACACCAGTTGGGTCTTTTAGCATCTTTCACGTAATAAACTTGTTCTGCCTGATTACCCAAGATGTAGGGTTCATTTTGGTAATAAAGATGTGACACATGAATGTTTACATAACCATATTCATCTATTTTATAACTTCTGCTCCCGCCTCTGCCTTGTGGTTGCTTCTCAAACCAGTCACACTTGAACATAACTACTTCTCTCTTCCCCATGTACTCCAAAACAATGATTTCTTTAATTACATCATACCAATCGATGGAGCCAGAAGTTCCATCACTACTTGCAACAACGCCGCTGTTTTGAGTAGCCAAATTTTTCTCAGCATCTTTTGTTCGAAATAAAAATCCATTGATGAAATACCGACTATAAACACGAACTCGAGGATCGGAGCCAGAGGCTAATGAAATTATGTGATCAGTTGCTCATTCATCACAGCTATTTTGCAAAAGTGAGACCTGCCACATTAAAACATATTAATCATTTATCTGTTAATAATTAAAATATCATCACATGTTTGAAAATTGGTTAAACAGATAAGCGTACTTGGTTCTGAAACCATTTACCAAAGCCTTCCTTATGTCGCTTTTCTATATTGCTCGAGCTCATGTTTTTAAGTTCTTACTTGTGTTTGCTGAAAATAATAGAAAAAGAAATACAATTACATTATAAAGTAATTTAGAAACATAATAAGTGCTAATGTATAAATTATCAAGATAAATAAATTGACTTACTCTATCCAAGAAGACATTCCTTCACAATTGGTCAACACATAATGATGAATTTGATATAGCTCCGCTTTGTTGTATGTAACCCGGTGAAAGCCTTCTTGGTCGCCTTCAATCGAGCCAAACAAGCCTAATTCGAATGGTGGCTCAATTCGTGGTACATCTGCGTGACGTTGCGGACGATTCAGTTTAGTATCGACATCCTTTATAAAACGTGTACAAAATGTCATGCACTCCTTGATTACATAGCCTTCAGCTATAGATCCCTCTGGATGAGCTTTATTCCTCACATAACCTTTTAATGTTCGCAAGAATCGTTCAACCGGATACATCCATCAATACATCACGGAGTCCAAGCCAACTTAGCCTCATTTGCCGGATGAATTGGTAGGTGTACCATGATATCAAAAAACGCCGGCAGGAAAATCTGCTCAAATTTGCATAGAATAAGTACTATTTGGTGGCTCAATTTATCCAATTCTTCAATTTGAAGCTCCTTTGAACACAATTTCACGAAAAAATTGCTTAGCTCGATTAAGGGTTGACATATTTCTTTAGGGAGTAGATCACGAATGGCCAGGGGTAGTAATTGTTGGAAAATGACATGGCAATCGTGTGTTTTAAGACCACTGATGGTGCACTCATTGACTTGTATACATCGCTTTATATTTGATGCATATCCGTCAGGCATTTTGATTCCTTTCAAGAACTTGCATAATGCTACCTTTTCCTCCTTGTTTAAGGTATAACGAGCTACAGAGTAAACATACCTGTTGCCTTCTTTGTAAGGATGAAGATCTTTTCTTATTCCCAACTCTTACAAATCAAGGCGAGCATTTAGTGTATCCTTAGATTTTCCTTTGGTATCAATCAAAGTACCTACCACAGCCTCACATATGTTCTTCTCTATGTGCATAACATCAAGGTTATGGCGCAACAACAAAGTTTTCCAATAAGGCAACTCAAAAAATATGCCTTTTTTCCTCCAATTATGCAAGGTTTCTTGTTGTTTTCCTTTCCTCCCTCCAGAAGTCTTACCGAATTTTACTTGGGCAAAAAAATTATATTGTTCAAGAATCTCATCTCCCGACAAAGGCTCATGAGATGTTATTCTGCGCTCAGTCTTGCCATCAAAAGCATCTTTGTTATTACGCCAAGGGTGGTTGTGACGTAAGAATCGGCGATGAGCCATGTAGCATTCTTTATGTCCATGTTTTAACCTAAGAGAAGATGTGTTTTTGTTGCAAGGGGCGCAAGCTAATTTTTCTTTAGTGCTCCATCCAGACACCATTGCATATGCAGGGTAATCATTAATAGTCCACAAAACAGCAGCATGTAATTTGAAATTCCTCTTTGTTACCACATCATATGTCAATGCACCAGGTTCCCATAATTTTTTCAGCTCATCTATTAGAGGTTGTAGATAAACATCAATGTCATTCCTCGGTGATTTTGGTCCAGGAATAATCATTGACATAATCCAATTCTGTTGCTTCATGCATAACCATGGTGGCAAATTATAAGGAATGAGTAGTATTGGCCAAACGCTATATTTCACATTAAATGCTCCAAAGGGATTGAATCCATCGGTAGCAAAGCCGAAACGAACATTACGTGGATCTGAAGCAAATGAGGAATGAATCTCGTCAAATTTTTGCCATGCCATTGAATCAGCTGGATGTCTTAAAACTCCGTCCTTTATGCGACCCTCGTGATGCCATCTCATGTAGGTGGAACTTTCCTTAGTCAGAAACAACCTTTTCAAGCGAGTAATTGGAAAATACCTAAGTACCTTTTGAGCAATCTTCCCTTGTTTGCGGTTCGCATTTCCACCATCTTCACCATTGCCGCATTGTCGGTACTAGTTTTCCACCCGGGTCTCGAGCAAATTGGGCACTTCTCTAAGATATCATACTCATTTCGAAATAGTACACAATCATTGATACAAGCATCTATTTTTTCATATGCAAGACCTAAATCTCGAGTCATCTTTCGACACCTATACATTGACTCAGGAGCAGTGACCATCCGAAGTAAAAACCTAACCAACTCAAGCACCCCTTCGCAAGCATTATCACTCAACCCATGCAAGCACTTCAACTGGAACAATCTAATGATGAACGACAATTTCGTAACCTTCTTACAATTCGGGTACAATTATCGTTGTGCATCATCTAGCAACCTAAAGAATTTTTTTGCCTCTAGATTTGGTTGTTCATCACCATTAACATTTACAAGACATCAGAATTACCCCCTCAAAATTGTAATTAACCCAAACTTTCACCTGCAATCATGGTTTGCACCATCTCATATACATTTGAATCATCCATATTTTCATGCTCTAGATCCATATCTTCATTTGAATCATTCAAGTTTTCAGACTCTAGATCCATATCTTCATTTGAATCATCCAAGTTTTCACGCTCTAGATCTACATTTGTACTTCTATCCTCCCCATGCAATATCCAGATTTTATAGCTCTCATCCATACCATTTTTAACCAAATGAAACTCTACCTGATCACGTGTCCTAAATACTACATTTCTACACATGCTACAAGGACAACGAATTGTGTTTGATTGAGCTACTTTAGAAAAAGCCAATGCAACAAAATCCATCACTCCCTTTAAATATCCGGCGCTTCTTCTATCAAGCTGTAACCAACTCTTATCCATCAGAATGTACTTCTTACTAACCTGCAACAAGGAAAGCATGAATTAGGAAAGTCTGATTAGGAAAGTCTGTTTGGAAAGCATGAATTAGGCTACTAAATACTGGAACTTTAGTAGTACCGTAGGGACATAAATTAGGTTATATGTGTACAAAGTTCAAATTAACAATGACAAAGATTAAAGTACAAAGAACAACTTACTGGTATTGTACTGCTACAATAGAAGATCTGAATAGATGTACTATGCTTGGAGATAATCTTAAGAACCTGCTATGTAAATCACACAGAAATTATGAGTGAGCTACTTCTTTCCAAGATTAACCCTAATATTTGAGATAAGGACATACAATTTTAACTTAAGGAACCAAGCATATACAATTTTAATTTAAGACTAACCTTTTGTAAGTACACTAATTCAGGTTTTGATGCATAAGCACTAGTGATTCTCACCTTTTCTCCAGCTTCAACAGCTGTCTTGAGAGAAGAGGCTATCAGTGAAAATCCAAAAAGGATACCTAGACAAACACAATTTTAAAAAGGTGTGTGAAGTTTCAGCTCAGCTGAGGTTACCTACACAAACACAATTCAGCAATAATATTTAAGGAAATTAAACATGTCTCTCCACTCATTTTACTCGGAATATTCACTTCCTGACAAACAACAGAAGCATCAGCACAAAGCTCGAGCAAGTATGACTCATACAGAAGTTTTACAATCTGTTTCCTTCATTTATTAAGCTAGATTGGCCTTGATTGAACCTTGCAAAGTGATGCAATTTTTATTTTCCCATCCTGATTTAATAAAGGAATTGTTTTTATTTTCCCTTCCTGATTGACTCATTGGTTGTATCACAATTAAGTATAATTTCCAACTGAAAATACATGCACAGCAGGGACAGCATCAAAAAGGACATAAAAGTCATTCTCAAGGATATTTGTCATAAATTAAGAATATTACAAGAACATTACTGTAACTAAGCGGGTCAGAACCAAAGGGATGAATTCATAAACTAAGCAAGGAGAGTTTATTCTGTAACCTGGACCAAGCAATGGTTTCATACCTTACCAAAGTACAGTGAGAAGTGGAATTGACCCAATAGTGCTGTTCCTTTCCAAGATTACCCCTAATATTTGAGACAAGGACAGATACAATTCTAATTTAAGAAACCAAGCAAAAGTCAGATACAAAAAAATTGGAGATTCATACCTTAACAAAGTACAACGAGAAGTGGAAATCTTCAAATGCCTCCTTGAATTAAACAATTTACCAATTCACAAAGAATATGTCTTGCATAGAATTCAAGACCTGTGATGACCAAACAAATTTCAACAAGAAAAAAATAAAATTTCTGCGGTTGAACATTTTGTGGTTGCTGATATGAAATTATGAACTATATATATATATATATATATATATATATATATATACAGGGACATTTTATTTGAAGATAAAGACGAAGACAATTTACAAAGGGCATGGAATGACCTTCTGCCATATCGCATTCTCATATACTGCATGTATGTAGAACTTGGTGGAATTCTAAAGAAAGCAAAAAGAAAAAGAAAAAAATAATTATAGTGATTTATGTTTACCATGCACTTATGTAATCCTTTATACTTGGTAACTTGTTCAGGAAACATAAAATTCTGTGAAGAACCAGAAAGCCCTAGAATGTGCTAGTGCTGCTGAAGCTAGACTAACCAGAAATTGTTTTCCCCAGATCAGTGAGAAAACCCAAAACAAGTAAAAGTTGTTTGCCAATTTATTTTTTTCTCCCATAAAAGAAGGCCTATTATACTCTGTTTTTTTTTTTTATTAAATCAACACAAAATTAAATCGATAAACTTTACATCGATTTTCATCTTTTTTGTAATGAATATTCATAGTAGGTCCAATTTGGTACAAATTGGAAACTTAAAGACCAAAATAAGAAATGCGTGATACTTTTAAGCACCATTTATGTAATTTGCTTAAAGAAGAATCATGCTATACTCAGTGGTGGACCTAGGCATAGGCAAACTATTTTAATTATGAACTTTGCCTAAGCTTGCAAAAAGGAAACAGAAGTAAAATGCGAGTTTGATAAATTGTTTTTAAATACATTTGCCCATGCTTATATGGCTATTTGGATCTGCCACTGGCTAAACTGCTAATACGATGAATTGAATGTCAGGCTACAGTACAAATTACAACTAATCATTCTCATGAATACTGAACATTGCAGATACTGGTACCGGCCAGTACCAGTACCAGATCCATGTACCAATCACGCAAAACCCAGATCCAGGTACCAATCACGCAAAATCCACAAAATAAACACAGTACCAGTGATAAAACAGTACCAATTTACCGCACCTGACCGACAGAAAGAGAGAACATTGCAACTGAGAGAGAGATAGAGAGAACGCACCTGAGCGGAGCTTTAATCGGAGCGAGGGCGAGTTGAGATAGTGACCGAGAGAGCGAGAGAGAAAGCGACAGAGGGGAGAGGGTGAGAGCGAGAGAACAAAAGAGAGGCGAGAGGGGCTAGAGAGGGGGGGGGGGTAGAGTTTTTGGAGAGGAGGGCCGATGAGGACCAAGGTTCAGTTCTACCCACTTAAGAGCGATCATTTGAATCCGTACTCTTTGCTTTATATCGTGAAAATTTTGAAGAAAAGGAAAAAACACCAAAATCCATTCCGCCCATGATAGCTTTTATTTTTGCTTTAAACTATATTATAAATTGCGCAATACATTTTAGGAAATATCTCATGTATGAAGATAATAGCATGGTTCTTTATTTTTAGAAAATTCTAATTTAAGAATGCAATTTCTATATTTTTTTTTTTAAACTATATTAATCAAAATAAGTCCTTCGAATTAAAATTACTATTTTTTTCCTAAAATTTCGTTGTTGTTTTTGGCAAAGATAATATTAATACACTATTATCAAATAAATCATAATCCTCAATAGCAACCCAATGTTATGGTACGACAACAATTTTTTTTTTTAAATATTAGAGTAATTACGATGTACATACATTTGACATTTGAAAAACAAATTAAAATTATTTAAATTAACAAATTAAAATCATTTTAATATTTGAATTCAATTTGAAATTCAATTACACTAGTTCTTCCAATATCCAAAACTTGAGAATTTATAACAATTCACTGCTGGTTCAATATTGTGCAGAATTGTCATGAATTATTTGGGTGTTTTAATTAAGTGACAAAATTGGCAATACATATATTGTTGCTAACACAACTCCTCAATTCTTAGGGGCAGAATTATCATTTGCTTGAAGTATAATATAAAATCTACAGCAGGTGGTTTAGGTTAGCTTAAATTTGCCAGCTCATCCAATTTACACTCAGATAAATGAAATATCCATCAACTGCTACTGGCCTACCTGGTCCTCTACTTGACAAAAAAAAAATATGCAACAAATGCATTCGGAAATCTCTTTCCAGGAGACTGTCAGAGGCATTTTATTATACAAAATATGAACTCATACCCACTTTGAACTTCAATTCTTTTCATTTGTTTTGATACTCCTTATCGATTATATTTTTATGTTTGCTTATTCAAAATAGTACTTGAATAAAAATTAATCTAGCTTTACAGAAGAAAAAAAATCAGAAAGTCCAGCAACTGTGGTGTTGCTTTGCCTTTTTGTATTGAACAAGGTATGTGTTTTTTAAAATCTACTATTCATAAGACACAACAGTTCTCATCACGAAAAAAAATAACAGGTTACATGTTCGGTTAAATCTAACATATCGAGTTTCATTACATCATACAATTAGCTAAAAAATTTACCTCACATTTTTTTGTTTAAACATAGCCATGATCTCCTGACGCACACGTTGATTGATATTTTCTTCCATTGACTTCATTTCTCTGATCCTTGTGGCGCGTTCTTCATCAAGCTCAGCTTTGAGTTCAGCGTTACTCTCCTTAACCTCCTCCATTTGCGCAATAAGATTTCCATTGATCTCCCGACATTCCTTAAGTTGTTCATGCACGTCTTCATCTGAATTGTTTGATTTGGCCATATAGCCACGACCATGCAAAGAGCCCGACCCGTCGCCGGCAACATCCTGAAAGATTACATTTTGTTCATCTTGAGACAAGAGTTCTCCAGTCGCATCCTCTCTTTCTCCAATCTTCTCCTTCACATTTTCCTAATAATAGAAGATGTACGTTTAGTAAAAGTATATACATATCATACATACACTATGAAATTTGAAATAAGTATATACATATCATACATTATGAAATTTGAAATAATCAAGTTCAGAAAAAAGAAAACCACAACTTATAATTTATGTACTTGCATATAAATCTTTTGAAGCTGCGTCTAGCCATTTGTCATCCTTGGTATGAGTCAAGTACCATAAATTCAGGTCATTAGGCTCTTCTTGTGTATGTTTATCACGCTGTCATTGAAAATTTTTAAGATCAATCACAATTAGTGGTTATTCAAGGCACACGATCCGTAGAATGAATGCTTAATTAGAGAATTGAAGAATAATTAATACATACATTTTCGTAACTCATTTGGGAGAAGGACTTGCTCCCACAACTGTGATTGAACTTCCTTTTCCTCCGATTGGCTGAATTTGTTTCACTCTTTTTCTATAATATATATATATAGGAAAAGTTAGCTTGCAAAAATATAGTAAAATTGGGGGGAAAAATGAACCGATTAAAGTATTATAATTAGTTAAAAGTTAACATCTTAATATTTTGCAATATGTGCCTATATTTGATTATTCTAAAATAATAATTAATGTTTCAATCATACCTTAAATTTTTCTGTACCAAAATAGTAAATGAGATGCTTCCAATCATTCATACTAAGCTCTTCAGGCTTGTGTTTGAGACGTTCTTCATCAGTTGCATATGCTCGGTAAGTAGCTGCTAAGTTGGAGCACCAAGTTTTGTACCTTTTACCAGCAATTTTTAATATCTTTTGTTTGGTACTTTCATTATTTTTCAAGTCTCAATGATCCTGTAATTTGAAAAAAATAGAAATTCATACCATCAAATTAATAGAAATACATAAGCAGATCATAAGCACATTTAATCTATAGACCATTTATAATCCCACATGTGGTAAGCAATATCCCGCATATTGGAGTAGCTACTAAAAGACTTTTCATTAATTTTGCCCTATAGAAAAGGAGGCTTCAATAGCCACAATACTATTTTTTTTCTAGAAGTCTGAAGGACCAATTTGGTTGACAAAGTAATTTTGGTCACCAAATTGGTCCTTCAGACTATTCAGTTAACGAAGGCTAAAGTAATTTTGGTTGACAATACTATTTTTTGGTAAGTGACAAAGTAATTTTGCTCTACTATTCAGTTAAACCAGAACTTCATTAAAGTTGTGCAATATCTTATGATTTGGTAATTTCCAATAACTTCAATGGCTAAAGTAGTGCTTACGCATGCTTCCTGATTTATTTTGCACCAATTGCTCATCCGAACAGAATGTCCCCTTTGGAGACTCACTAAAAACTAGTCCTAATAATATGTGTCAAAGGAACCAAAATTCATAAAAGGAATTTGCATATTTCATATTTCAGATTCACCAGTACAGCCAGTAAATGACTAGTCGACCACTCATGCTGTAACATACTGAAACTTGTATATAACAACATAATACCTAAATTATTTTTTTATCACAAATCCAATCATAATCAAACATTTCTGAGGTATTTACTCAAACTACCGAAGTACCCTAGTCAATTGTTTCGAATTACATCTGTAGTTCTAATCTATTCTGCTCTACTGGCTTTTAATGGTCTAGCTACATGTTGAGTCACTATCTTCCTAACAAAAACAATCCACACTCGCATGGTATGCAGACAACCAATCCATACCAGCATCAAAATCTATCAAGTATAAAACAGATCTACCTTCATTTCCAAATGTATAACTTTAAAAAATAATAATTCTTACCAGCACTTTCTCTACAATAGTCTTTTTATTTTCACTTGGAACTTTGAACCATGTTTCGACTCCTATTAGTGGAGCATGTTGTCGCATTTGAATAACAATTTCATCAATAAACGATCTCCTATGAACACCAATAGCACCACCAAGTCTCGTAGAGAATTGAATTGGGAGTTTACCCGGTTTACTTGCACGCCACTTTTTTGTTGCCTTGTGGCCCTTGACAACACCACGTACATTTCTTATATTTCCTGTCAAACCTGCAAATGAAAAATACCATATTGTAGTAGACATATTTATTGATAAATTAATAAGTTCAAATACATATAAAATAGAGATTATATACCATTCACTTCATCTTCTCCAATTCTGGCACGACATGCATGAGACGGCCAATTTTGTTGCGCAGCCATTTTTCAGAATCTACAATCAATCGATACGATGGATCATTTAAACATTTCATAAAGAGCGATTCATAACACTTCAAATAAGTGAACATCTCTATTATAGCGGTACCCATAACATTTTTGGCGTCAAGAGCGACTCCAAATCTTAATAATTATTAAGATTTGAAGAGGAGCAAAAAAAGCATTAATCATATATTCACTCTTACCGCTGTACCCATAACATTTTTGGCGTCAAGAGCGACTCCAAATCTTAATGATGATTAAGATTTGAAGAGGAAAAAAAAGAAAAGCATTAGTCATATTCACTCTTATATATTTAACCTAGGCATTAATTACATATATGAATGCCTGAAATCAATGCAATTGGTTTGTTCTACCTAGGATTGCTGAACTTGCCACAAGAAAAAGTAAGTTATGACTTCCCTTGCTAGACATTAATTACATATATGAACGCCTGGGGAATCAATGCAATAACATGCATGGACCACAAAGAATTTGTACAGAGCAATTCGGGGGTTAATTAAAAAAAAAATATGCTTTTCTTAGCAAAATATAAGAAGAGAAGACATTCTTACCGCTTACTGAGAGAGAAGGAAAGAGGACCCTAGAAAACAAATTACGGAAAGCGACAGAGTATATATTTCCGCAATTTTCATTTATTTCAAATTTTTAGTTCAGTTATCTAGTTCAGCGCCAAATTACATTATTATTCATCTGCTTTTAAAATTTAGGTGCAGTTATTACATACTCGCGCCATATTCAGAGTGAATCGCCACAAGGGAGACATTTTTCATATTTTTTTCGCTCTCCATTTTGTACAATATTGTCCTATTCCAGTTAGATTTCTTTTTAAATTCTTTTCTTCTTGGCATTTCACTTCTCCATTTTTATTTTCAATGGACACCTCCATTTTTTTCTGATTTGTTTGTCTTAATTTGTTTTCCAGAAATTGGTATTTTGGACAAATTAATGTTTTGTTAACTTTCTTATTTTTTTATTACAAAATAAGCTTCTGACAAAAAAATATATGAGTTTCCAATCTAATTGGTGCGACTGATATTTGTTTCAAATAGTCTTATTCGCTTCATGATGCGTATCATTAGAGTTATCGGTGAAAAATTACCATCAAATAACAGTAGTTATATCAAAATAACGTTGAAGATAAGATTATTCAAAGTTATATCAAAATATAGATACAATTAATTGCATGTAACTAAAAGTAATGAATAATTAAGAAATGTCGTAAGATAATTAAAATTATTTTATAATTTGATCTCCGCAGTGTATTTTTTTTTCAAAACCTAAAACTTATGATTATTATTATACTATCAACTAGGGCTATAAATGAGCTGGCTCGAGCTGAGTTAGGCCTTTAGCTCAGCTCGTTAATTCTAGACCGAGATATTAGCGAGTCAGCTTGTTAACAGCTCATGAGCTAAAGTCTCAGCTCAAACTCGCGACGAGCCAACTCGCGAGCCAGCTCACGAGCCACGAGCTGGCTCACTGATTTTGGTTGGACCTTGTTTTAAGAAGAAAATAAATTTTACAAACCTTTTTTTGACCGAGCTGGACCGAGCTGGACCAAGTTTGACAATATAAAATACATACAAATTCATACAAATTCATAAATTGATGCCTAGCCGAGCTAGCTCGTGAGCTGGCGAGCGAGCTAAGGCCTTAGCTCACCTCGGTCCACTATCGAACGAGCTGTTACCGATCGAGCCAGATGTGAGTCACAAGCGAGCCACGAGCTACGAGCTTTTTTGCACAGCCCTACTATCAACCATATTGAAAATCTCGAATTGTTTGACAATTGAATTAGCTAGTTATTTATATGTCGATATTGAATATATAGTTTTACATTATTAATATTATTAAATTTAATTTTAAAAAATATTGTTAAGATTGCAAAAAACAATTGATAATTAATTTCACTTTTAATTTGGAAAACAATGCCTAATTTAAACATAATTATTTCTGAATTTATAATTTTTATTTTTCTAACAACTTAATTAGACAAATTTACAATAAAGAAATTTGACTAGATGAAAAGGAGCAATCCGAAAATAACTTGGACAGAGTGAATTGATTCGATCTATTATTTTGAACAGATTTCCAAAAGGTTAATACCAATTTAATGTTTAATTTTTTAATCTATTAATAAAAATTAGGAAAAAGCTTCTTTATATTTTTATTAAAATTTGACACACAAAATATGTACTTATTAATAAATCAAATTTTTTACATCTATTATCATAAGACTTAGTTAATATTTTGTACGAAGTAATTAAATATATCTTCAAAAATATTTTTCATAATTATTGTTGTCGTACTAAATGTATTCGGATTATCTGATTCAAATTCGCTCTTAATAATTTCTGAAAAGGATATTGAATTAGTTATATTTTGTACAAAGTAATTAAATATATCTTAAAAAATATTTTTGTGTATTACTTGACGGATTCAGATTATCTAATTTAACTCTACTGCTAATAACTCGGTTTATTCTAGGAGTGCAAACGGATTAGATAATATCCGACTGTATCCGGATCCGTATCTAAAAATTAAATACGGATATCCGATATCCGAATATCCGTATGAATGTCCGTGCAAATACAGATATAGAAACAGTTTTGAATTTTAATTATCGGTATCCGAATAATTAATATATTTAGTATTCTCATTATTAATAATTTTGAATTACTAATTTTATATTTAGTAATATTCTCATTATTTTTATGTTTTTTTTTTCTATGAACCAACTTAAAATCTGAAAAAAAAAAATTAATTAAGCATGACCGGCCACATTTAATTGTTTAGATTTATTGTGCTTTTAATTGTGGAATAAAAGATTGGTTATGTTGCACCAAATTTTAGATTGCATAGAGGATTTCGAGCCCTGAGAAAAATAAAATTAATTGGAAGCAATTTATTTGGCAGCAATATTTAGAAAAGAAAATATTAAAAAATAACACCACGTAATTATTTATTCCGCATATTTTTCTGGACCATAATTGTTCATCACATTCAAGTCGTTAGAAAATAAAAAAAAAATTAGAAATACTTATTTTAAATTAGATTTCTGTTCAAACTTGAAACGGAATCAATTAATTATCATAATAGTATTTTAAAACATAATTATTTTTGAAAATTTAAGAATAATTATTATTCAAACTTTTATTTTCAAATTATTTGTGAACGATATTCCTGAAATATTTGCAAATAATTTGAAAACAAATTAAAAAAGGTCAATTATAATTCAGATATGATTTACATTAATTGATATTAATTTAGAAATTATAAATAGTTATCATATGAAATATTATTTTAATAAACTAATATTGGCATGCATGTCATGGATGTTGACATGGATATCATGTTAAGCGGTTCAGAGCAGCAACTTAGATATTGAAAATGAAAATATAAAATATGAGATATGATAAAGTATGAAAGACACGAGTTATTGAAACCCTCCTTAATAATCAGTACATAGTCCAATAAAATAATAAAAATTATATATATATATATAGGACAGGGCTACGGTGCTACGCGTAGCATAGAGCACTTCTATGCAACGGCTCAAAATTTGAGTTTTTTAAATTCTAATGGTCGATCCGAACCGTTAAATGTGTTCTCCATATTGAAATGTACTTGGAGACCAAATTTTACATTTTTTGGAATTTTTTTACTATTTATTAAGCCACTTTGAAAATCGCTGATCCAATGGTGGCTTAATCAAACAGTGAAACCGTTGGATCAGCGATTTTTAGAGTGGCTTAATAAATAGTAAAAAAAATCCAAAAAATATAAAATTTGGTCTCCAAGCACATTTCAATATGTAAAACACATCTAACGGTTTGGATCGACCATTAGAATTTTGAAAATTCAAATTTTGAACCGTTGCACGGAGGTCTCTATGTTACGCGTAGCATATTAGCCAAAACCTATATATATATATATATATTTGTAATTTTATTGGCAATTGATGGTCAACCAATTTTATTAGTTGTACATTTTTTTCTTTTTAATTTAATTTTTATTTATTAGTTGTCCTATTATCTAAAGTATTATGGTTACCAAATATTGAAAACGTATACTGAATTAATTCGCTGCAGGGACGAATCTAATATTAGTCGATCAAAATATTCTAAATGGAAAAAAAACTTGATGTGTTACTGTGTATCGTGTTAAGAAACTCCTTTTTAATTATAACCGTTTGATTTAAATCGGCGGCTAATATTGATTAAGGAAAAACAAGATCCGTGTGCTTCAAAGATGACCATTCAGAGTATGCCACGTGAATTTTGAATGAGTGCGCCGTAAGCGAGCAGCATGAAGCGCCTCAAAAAGATGTGTGTAGTTTTGTAAACCTGGAGCAAGCATTCAGAAAATATGCAACTAGTAGGTATACCACTTTTCATTTCTTTTCAACCAAACCCCATTTTCCAGCACAGTATCTTGGGTCTACACTTCACCCATGCTCCGATTTTATTTTATCTGTAGCTCCAATAAAGCAAGAAAACAATAACAAAAAAGGCTAACTATTTCGAGTTTTTTTTTATAAACCATAAATAAAAAATTCGAAGTTACGAAAACAATATGATTACGTTGAGATTTTAAAAAACCATAAGAACCGAGAATTAAACTCGGTCCGATAAAAAAAAATCTCAGGACCGAATTTTACTCTCGGTCCCCATAATTTTTTATTTTTTAATCTTGTCACACCTAATCCACACCTAAATTTTGTGCTAAATTTTGTGTGATGGATGGTGTTGCAAACTAAATTAAAATTATTCAAAGAAAATTACGTACAATAAAAATAGCCTAAATTACTTTAAAATAAAAATATTATTCTACATTTATTAAAATAAATTTTATGAGTTAATATACTCTACATGCAAACTAAAATTACTAAAATTAAACTAAAATATCTAAATTACACTTAAAAAACTAAATCAATCTAGAATTTATTGAACTAACTAATAAATTCTACAATTACTAAAATTAAACTAAAATATCTAAATTACAGTTAAAAAAACTAAATCAAACTAGAATTTATTTAACTAACTAATAAATTCTACAATTACTAAAATTAAACCAAAATATCTAAATTACACTTAAAAAAACTAAATCAATCTATAATTTATTTAACTAACTAATAAATTCTAAAATTACTAAAATTAAACTAAAATATCTAAATTACACTTAAAAAAACTAAATCAATCTATAATTTATTTAATTGTTTTAGTTTAATTTTAGTAATTGTAGAATTTATTAGTTAGTTAAAGAAATTATAGATTGATTTAGTTTTTTAAGTGTAATTTAGATATTTTAGTTTAATTTTAGTAATTTTAGAATTTATTAGTTAGTTAAATAAATTATAGATTGATTTAGTTTTTTTAAGTGTAATTTAGATATTTTGGTTTAATTTTAGTAATTGTAGAATTTATTAGTTAGTTAAATAAATTCTAGATTGATTTAGTTTTTTTAAGTGTAATTTAGATATTTTAGTTTAATTTTATGAATTTTAGTTTGCATGTAGAGTATATTAACTCAAAAAATTTATTTTAATAAATGTAGAATAATATATTTATTTTAAAGTAATTTAGGCTATTTTTATTGTACGTAATTTTCTTTGAATAATTTTAATTTAGTTTGCAACACCATCCGTCGCACAAAATTTAGGTGTGGATTAGGTGTGACAAGATTAAAAAAAAAAATTATGGGGACCGAGAGTAAAATTTGGTCCTGAGAATTTTTTTTTTATCGGGCCGAGTTTAATTCTCGGTTCTTATGGTTTTTCGAAATCTCAGCGTAATCATATTGGTTTCATAACTTCCAATTTTTTATTTACGGTTTATAAATAAAACTCAACTATTTCCATTTGTGATTCAGCCAGGCGCCAGTTTTTTCCGTGTCCGAAGCATGTCATAAACGTGCGGTATCACAAATGTGTCAATCCGTGCCGTGTTTTATACGTACTAATTTCAGGAAAAATTAGATACGGCACTGACACAATTTGATACGACACACTGTGAATTTGCGGTGACATATTGTGCTGTGTTCTTAGGGCAATAAATCTGCTGCAATCCAAATTCCCTGCGTTCCCTGCGATTCTAAATCTATTCATTCACTTTTTGGAATGCACAAATCTCAAGAGCAATTGTTTTTTAAGCATGAATCTCAAAACATATGAAGGGAAAGATTTGAAATCGCAGGAGATTGTAGGAAAATTAGAATCGCAGCAGATTGACAGACATGTTGTGTTTTTACAATACACTAGGGGACGCTCAGGATATATTTTCTTAAAAACTGCATTTCTCTTTAAGAACATCTTATTTTTTTAAATCTGTCTAAACCTGTTTAGTAAATAAATTATACAAAATATATTATTTCAGTCTTTAAACACATTTTAATATGAAATTTATATTGAGTGGTTCGGATTGATATGATAGAATTAAACAAAATTGAGATAAAGATGTGACGCATAATTGAGGCACACAAAAATAATATGTCATCTTAACTCTGGTCTCCATGAATATAATTTATATAACTAATGTATTAAGGGCTGCAAATGAATCGAACTAAATCGAATTTATTTCAGTTTGCATGAGTTTGGTTTGAATTAATTTTGAACTAAGTTTCGTTTGATTTAATTTCAAATCGATTTTTTTACGAACTCAATTTTGAATTTGTTACGACAAGGAAGAATGATCGTAGTCGCCAAGAGCGAGAAGTGAAAGTCATTTAGGATTTCAGAACTGAGAGCGAGTATTACGACTTACGAGTTATGACTTATGGCTGGACGGCCTTATGTTTTAACTTTTTAAGTAATCAACGAAAATCAATGATTCACGTTATTTTGAAATTCAAACTATAATAGTTTGCGAACATATTTCGAACGAACAGGTCCATTTTGAGTTTGGTTTGAATTAATTTCAAACTATTTCGAATCGAATTTTTTACGAACTTTTTCGAATCAAACTCGAATCGAATCACAAACTACATATTTTTGTGCAGCCCTAAATGTATTACATCTATTATCATAAGACTTAGTTAATATTTTGTTCCATGTAGTGATTAAATATATTTTCAAAAATATTTTTCATGATCATTGTTGTAGTACTAACTATAACAAATAAATTTTGCAAATAATATTATTGACAATTAATTATACTTCAAATTTAAAAAAACAACATCTCATTTTAAAAGTATTTATTACTGAATTTATTTTATTTTATTTTTTTATCAATTGAACTAGACAAATTAAAAGTAAAAAAAAAAAAAAAAACAGGATCTTTAAGTTGTCAGTTGTGTATGCTAAATAAGTTCACGAGCTATCATACACATCATCAGCAATGTCTATTATAATTGTGTTTTAGTTGGTATAATTGTGTCAACTAATTAATAATGGCATATAAAAAAATCATTACCACTAACAATACATGTAATTATCAAATTATATATATCCGTATTATGTACGGATATTCGTAATTATATCAGTATTTTTTATTCGTTTGGTTTAGAATCATATATGTTTAGAGAGGAATTCGTACCAATATTTTGATGTGATTTTTATTTTCAAATGAAAAAATAATTTATCAAATAATATGTTTATTCTGTCACAATATTTAAATTATGTATTCAATATATATACGTGTTAAAATAAGTTTAATATTCAATATGTATTCGTATTCATTTAATATCCAATTCATATTCGTGTTCATTTAATATACAATTCGTATCGGATCAGAAGAAAATGAATACGAATATGATTTTATTACTATCCGATCTGTATCTGATGTGTTTTCACTTTTCACTCCTACATGTGAGTAACGTTAACCACTCGATCGTTCGCCAACAGAGTTTATTAGTTGTACAAATTTTTATTTTTAAATTAATTTAAATTTATTAGTTGTCGTATTATCTATATAAATATGGTTTAAAAAGTTTGAAAATGTGCATTAAATATGTGACCAGTGGATGCATTTAATTTTACTTGCCCTAAATATTATAAGTTAAATAAAGAAAAAAAGTTTATTATAAGTTAACGATAGATCTGTCCGATTTTCCTGAATCCGACGGCACTTCAGAGACGCGTCCCTCTCACCCGATTTTTTTAATAATCGAAATTAATCTAAAAAAATATTGGAAAAGGGGATTGGATTGAGAATATTTCTAAAAGCCATAAAACCGGATAAATTTATCCCGTCCCTAGGGACGGGAAAAAATTTAGCGTCCCTTTTTAATGAATCCCGCCCACACTAATCACTTAACAAACGGAAAAAAAAAAAAATTTTAACAGACGGATAAATCCTATCCGTCCATCAGGGACGGGGAATTTCTGTCCGTCTATCAGGGACGGGGAATTTCGGTCCGTCCTTCAGGGACGTGATAAAATGGTCCGTCCGTCCGATAATCATTATCTCACACGCGGACCATCATTTGCCCTTTCTGTCCGTCCGCTCGTCCAGCTCCAGCGACTCCCTCAGCGACGCGCGACGCGACTCCGACTCCACGCGCGCGAGCACCCGGACGGGTGGAATTTTGACGTCCCTGTCCGCAGCTTCCGCTCCGCCCTCCAATCTGTTTCCAGTTTCCAGGTAATTTTTTTTTTAATCCGAAAAAATTAATAAAATTAACAATACGTTTAGATTTAATTTGTTATCAAAAAATTAATTGTATTTAATTTTATTAATTTAGTAATTATTTTTTAGAAGAATTGATAAATAAGAGTTTAGGGTTTAGAAAAATTTATTATTTTTAGGCTCATTTGATATGTGATATAATCAATTTCGTTTAGTTAATTTTGAGATGGTGAAGATAATTTACATGATTATTATAGTAAATTGATAATTGATAATTTACATGATTATTGAGATGGTGAAGATTATACTCAAGCATAGAAAGAGAAAATAATGGTAAAAGCGAATCAATAAAAATTAACATGAGTTGAGAGTTTTTTTTTAAAACAAAGGGAGCAAAATGAAATTTTTAGTGCAGATCATGAGCAAAGCACAACTCTAGTCATGTTTCCAAGTAGGCTCTTTGTATTTTGGTGATTTATTTTTTGGCGCATGGACTTTGAAAAATAATATTATTTATGTGTATGTAGAAAAAATAATATAAATCACATATAACAATTAGATAATTTATACCTCTGAATTTATTTATTCATGTGATTTTTAGAGTTAATAGGTAGTTATTTTATTTAGTAATTTATTTAATCATGTGATTGTTGAGTAAATTTAGATTGTTATTAATTCTCGAGTTATATAGAATTATTTCAAAATGTTATGCATGCAGAATGTCAAGCAGTCGTGGTCCGTGTGACCCTGCGGATGCTACATGTATGCGAGTGAGGAATTTTTGGATCCCCTTGTCAGCAAATAATTATAGCGATTTATTATGGATGCCGCACAACCAACATAAGGTTTCACGGATAAATGATGATGTAAGTTACTGAATAAATTATATAATATATTTTTATAGAGTGATATAAGTGTTTAAATTACAGTCTTTTATTTAAATCAATTTGTATAACATTGACAGGATTACAGAGATATAGGAGTGGATGTTCGACATACCGGTCTGGGATTGCTTACCACCATCTCGTGCAAACCATTCTTGCTAAGACTCGGCTTGTATCAAGTGTCTCGAATGAAAAACATAATTATCGATCGATCACTTCTCGCTAGTCTCGTGGAGCGATGGAGACCAGAGACTCACAGTTTTCATCTTCCAGAAGGAGAGATGACGATTACTCTTCGAGGATGTTTCTTGTCTCTCGGGCGTTGCCGATCACGAGGTCACCGTGACGGAGCCGTTCCGACGGTTATTGGTATACCTTAGCGGATGAACTTCTTGGGCCGACGCAAGTGCGGTGTTTAAAAAAAAAGAAGAGGTCGGGCCGAATGACCTTGGGGAAGTTCGCATGATTTCGGATATGCCATAAGTTTGAAGTTATTGTGTGATGTGTTTCTGTCGCAATGCCAAACACAGACCAGGTGAGCCTACACTTGAGCAGGTGCCCCGATACACTAGGGCCTATGTACTCGACTTGTTCGGGTCTATGTTTTTGTTGATTCGTCGGGAGATTCGGGTCCGGCAATGTATTTACAATTTCTACAAAATATTGATGCACCAAATCAATACAACTGGGGTGGGGCTGTTCTGGCATATCTCTATAGGAGTCTTTGTGTTGCGGTACAGCGTAAAACAAAGAGTATGTCGGGGCCAACTGTGCTTCTACAACATTGGTGTTGGTCCCGCTTACCGACCGGCCGTCCTCGTTCCTTGCATAGTTGGACTCTAGATTGGCGCAATCCGGATGAGCACAGTTGCCCTGCATTCGGAGAAAAATGAGCACAGTTCCTTGCATACTAGAAGAAGCCTCTAAATAAATAACAAAACAACGCAAATAGATATAATGTGTGCACAATTTTCAAATTATAAAATACAGATATTTTGTTATCAAAATAGAAGAAAAGGGATCACATCAAGCTCATGTAGAGGTAGTGACTCTTTTTAACTTAAAGACTTATGATGTTTACTGGCAGCTGCTGGATCAAATGAACCAAATGTGCATTGTTATCACACATCGCATGATTGCATCCTTAGGAGACAACCTAGGGTAGGAAGTGGTATTGAATCACTCCCTAAATCAACCTGGGTTGCCTCTCCCTCCAGTACCGCACCATCATAAATAAATTATCCATCACAGAGAACAGTAGCAGTATACACAATTAACAGTTAGCAGTTAACACAATTCAGGGTTTTTCCTTTGATAAAAAACAGAAAAATTCAGGGTTTTGTCTTTTGATATTTCTTATCATGCTGCACCTTCGACTGTTTAAGTGCTCATAAATATTCTGTGCTGTAACATGAGGTTAAGAAATCTTCACTGGAGCCTCAACTATTTAACCCCACTACCCCCCAGTGATTTAGCCTTAACTATTAATTTTCCTGCACTGTCCCTAATATGCCCCTGCATTAAATCATATTATTTTTTAATTCTGTCGGATTGACCTGTACTAAAATATTTACACATTAATCCTAATCTGAACAGTGGAGCAGTCCTTGTAGGTATGACAGAATTGTCATTAGTACCAATATCAGTTTGTGAATAATTTCACAAAAGAAAACTCGTATGTAGGACAGTACTCAGTTTAAAAAGGAATTTTTCTTCAAAAGACAAAAAAATGAGAATGCTTGAGCTTCTTTTGTTCCTTTGTAGTGATAAAGGAGCAGATTGTTCTTTTGTACTGGAGCTATCATCTGTACCTGTCGTACTTTATTTTCCCTACTGATTAGCAGTTTAATCTTTATTTGTGGTAGTGATAACCATCTGAGGTTGGTTAAGTGCTGGTTATCTCCAACACTGGTACAACATATTTATGTATTAGATTATAGTGGGCTAGTACTTAATTATGTCAGATTAATTTCTAAACAGTTGAAATATTTGTTAATTTCAGTATTTATCAGTTGACCATCCAATTCATAGGTAGAAATAACTAATTCCATCAAAATGACGACCAAACTTGTTCTAACAGTATTGAACTGGTATTTGTACTTATGCTGGTATAAATGTTCTTGTACAGGAAAAAATTCAGAGTATATTTATTTACTGGTACTTGTATTTCATAGGCCAAACAGAAAGGCCGCAGCATTGGCTTTTTAAATGGCCAGTCTTGCCAAGGGCCAGGAGAAGAGCCGCCTCAGTAGTGGTTGTCTTTTTGTCAAAGTCAATATGGATGGGGAGAAGTCGATTTGAATTCCCACTACTCTTATGAGGGCCTAGCAATTTCTCTTGAGCTCATGTTTTGGGGCACAACCACCTCCTCTACTAGAGTAAGTTAATTTAACTCTTACAATGTGATATTACCTATTCATAAATATATAGTTTTGTCAATGCATTTGTACCACACTTGTACCAACCGGTTTGTCCTGATTTACTAATGTCATCAGCTTGATTGGTTTGGTCTGGTGCTAGTGTATTTTAATTTTAAGATGCCTACTGGTACGTTGCTGAAATTCTTAATGCAATAAACTGTGTTAAATGTTGGACATTTGCTCTGATACACTATTTTTTAATGAAGCAAAATTTTAAAATTGATTTTTTGACCATCTAATACACCAAGGATAATGTTAAAATAGTAACTATACTCGGTTACACTATTTTGATAATAAAACTTATGGTGGATGTATAATTACAATAATATCCTTTTCACAGAGTAACAACTTCTCATCAAATCAATAATAACCATCCATATTTGTTTATTGTGTTGGAGACTCACCCTAAATATTGTGCAAAAGTTGTACAAGTAGCAACAAATATGAAACTATAATTGGAAATGAAGTTAAGTTGTAGCTGAAATGAACCTCCATTTAATTGTTTGATGAAATTGACAAAGTACCTAACAATGTAGGTTATATGAAGAGCTCACGGTTATTAGATAGTTCTTCTGCGTTAGTACTAACATACAAGGATAAAGATGGTGATTAGTTGCTTGTTGGAGATGTCCCCTGGAGGTACTTTTATTTTTAGTTCATTCATTTTTATTTTATTGATTGGAAACTAGCTGCTCATATTTTGAGTTAAGTTGAACACAATTTTTTTTTTTTATTTAGCCTGTTTTTGGACACAATTTTTTATTTAGCCTGTGTTTGACAATCATGAGAAACTTTGATGCTAACATGCTCCGTAAGTACTTGTTCGATCTTTATTCAGCTAGTTAGATTGTGCAAGCTCCTTTTTTTTCTTTTTTTCTTTTTAACAATAGATTGTAAGAGTTTGCAATGTCAATTCTCTGCATCCCTGTACAGGCTTGAAACATCTAAACCAGACTATTGAGTTGCTTAAATAGGGTCCAATCTAAGGTTTCACCTTTCGGTCTATCAACCCTAGATCTAAAGTACAAGCACCCTAACCTTAATTAGTCAACTCTCAAATGCCCTAACATCTGGTGTGATCATTACCAAGTGGAAAAGGTTCAAAACACCAAATAGATAGTAATACAAGATAAAATACATAAGAAAATCAAATCAAGTGCGAGAAGAAATTAATAATAAACTTAAACGAAATTAAACATCATAGGAATTCCAGTTTACAATCCATCATTCTAGAGATAGAATTGTTTAGCCTCTTATAGGCAATTAACGACAAAAAAATATAAATGATGAAACATAATATACAACTCAAAGAGAGATGAGAGATAGAAGGAATACATCTAGAGAGGCGCCCTTGGCTTCCAATGAGTCGCCTCTGCCCCTCGAAAAAATTCTTCCCTAATCTACCCTCTATATATTAACCCTAATTATACTTTATATTTGACAGATAATTAAAAAGATACCAAGAAGCCTAAAGTCTGGACTATTTACAGGCTTCCCAAGTGATGTAGGAAGTAGAGGAAAGACTCTGATTGGTCCCTAGATGTTAGTGGGGGTGTGGAGATCAAGTTATCTCTGAAAACATGACTGTCAAAAAATTATGGAATAATTGACAGTTTCATACAACACAACATTTATACCGCATGCAATTGCTATATCGCAAGATATTTGTACTTAGCCGATTCTTCTCAACTTCTCTGCTCCAAATCACATGTTATATACCACATGGAATTGTTATATTAATTCCACATGGTGATCGATGCCATCTACATCGAAATGCACGGTTTTTGCTTTGTTTTTGTCTTAAAATCACTAGTTTTCTCCAATTAAATCTGAAAAAATGACTAAAAAATACAAAAGTTATTCGATTCCTATGCAATAACTAATTACTTATTTTCGTCATTTTCTGATTGAGTCAAAACATAGCCTTTTCTTCCGATAATTTCACACCCTATCGGGTGCACGACCTAGAACTCTTTTTTTTTACAAAAAAATTATCGCCTATCTAGATTTATGTGTTGTGTCTTAACATAAATATTTATAACTAAAACATAAATTTGAAATTCAAAGGAGTATTTTTGTCAGTTACTATTCTATTAGCTGAAAAAAAAATATAATGCCCCATAAGTGTATAGCAAAAATATAGTTTACCAGGAGATCTTAAGCGAGGATTAATGTATGAACCATATTAATTTAAATTTCTAATTTTATTATTTGTCATCAATTATAGCAATTTAATATTTGCTTTCTACTTCACATATACAAGGTGTATAATATAGCTATTAATTGACTTTTTGCTTATAATATGGATTTTGAACCAACATATTTTAATATCATTATTGGATATTATTCAATAATAATTCTTTTATTAGTCTATTTTTATTTTTAATGAAAATATGTCATTTTGTATGAATTTTTTTTTAGGTTCTCTTGTAGTATGTCATCGTTGCAATGCATATGTCCGATACTGGTATGTGTGTGTATATACAAAGAGAGATGGAGATGAATTTTTTATTTAGACTTTAAACATCCTACCTATTAAATAGATGACATTGTTTTTTGCTACTTTATCAAAGAATGATTTTCTTAGAAAATGTGTTGTTAATTTTTAACTTTTTTTAAATTTAAGCCCCAACTATTCCTTTATAAATCATTAAAACGGATAAATACAATTACAATGAATTTACTATTAAATATTTATTTTGCTAGCTAGTTGCTCACACACACACACATAGAGATGGACAATGGCCTTTACTCGTCCCAATTGTTTACACGTTCACACACACACATAGAGAGATGGACAATGGCGAGTTGCAAAATAAGGATCTTGTTTTACTTCACGCTCATATCTCTGTTTTAAAAGACTAAATAGTCAATCCGAATTGCTCATCAAGATATTTATATTGAAATGTACTTGGAAACTAAATTTTACATTTTTTGGAAATTTTTTACTATCTTTTCTAAATATTTTAAATCACTGTTTTTAATGGTTCTGAATCATTCACAAACAACGATTTTCTACTTATCTTAAAAAATAGTAACAAATTTCACAAAAAAATATAAAATTTAGTCTTCAAACACATTTCGATATGGATATCTTGTTGAGCCGTTCGGATCGACTATTTGGTCTTTGAAAACGGAGATATGAGCGTAAAGTAAAACAAGATTCTTATTCCGCAACTCACCGTAGTCCATCTCTCTCTCTATATATATATATCTTGTTTAATTCAATTGATAAATTTGAAATATGATTCAAATACTATCTTAATCTTATACTATAATGATATGATTGGAGCAGTATCTCTGCTCCTGATGATGTTAGAGATGGAAGTCAAACTACCGGAGGATGCTGTTGTACGTCACTCAAGCACCTTCTGAGATAGATAGCAATATAGATCTAATGTCTGAAAACGACCAAGATAATGAAGATGATCTCTCCATTGATTGGAGTGATATGGGTTCACTACATGTTTAATTAGCTTCCTGTTTTGCTGCATATTTTGCGCTATACTACTATTTGTTTAATTGTTTATTTTTTATTTACTTAGTTGTTCTATTTTTTGTGTATGACATGTTACTTTGGATACCTGTGCAGGCACTTTTTTGTTTCCATATGAAATCAGTGGGATAATCACTACTTAAAAAAAAATCTTTATTAATTAGAGTGATATGGATTGACTACATAATTTAGCTTTATGTTTTGTTGCATATTTTGCACTATAATACTTCTATAAGTATAGTTGTTTTATATTTATTTACTTGGCTGTTCTCTATTTTAATTTGCGTATGACATGCTACTTTGGATACTTGTGTAATTGTTTTTTTTGGTTTCAATATGAAATCGGTGGGATAACTATTACTTTAAAATAAATAAATAATGATATGATTGTAGTTTTGTGTGACCTGAACTCTAATCAGATACGATATATATATACATAAAGCAGGGTTCAAATGCATATTTTTTTGGTGCTCCAATATGTTCTAATACACTCCACATCGTTTCTCTGTTTTCAAAGTCCGTATAGTCGATCCGAACCGTTAAATATATTCTTCATAATAAAATATGCTTGGAGACTAAATTTTATATTTTTTAGAATTTTTTTACTATTTTTTTTCCAGAGGAATTTATTATGAAGATCATGTTGAACGGTTCGGATTGACCATTTGGACTTTGAAAACAAAAATAAATGATGTGGAGTATATTAGAGCATAAAAAAATAGTGCATTTGAACTCTCCTCATATATATATATATATATATATATATATTCATATAAATAGAAATTATCATGATAAATTTGCTTCGAATGGAATATACAATAAAATGAATCGACATTGGAACATGCATCGCGGGCGGTAGGTTTGAACTTTGAAGCATAGAGGATGAATGTGGCAGCATGCCAGTACAGCCGTGAAATATCTGTTCAAATTCACTGGAGCCTAAAGGTGACACGTTCGTACAAATCGTATGGTGCTGACACGTTCATACAAATTCACTGGAGCCTAAAGGTGACACGTTCATACAAATAGAATAATCGGTACAAATTTTACCGATTGAATCCATATTTTTTTTTTCTTCTGAAATATAGAAATGTGTCCAGAATTTATGTGATTTTATCCTATGAGAAGAGTATATATAGTATAAATTATAGAGTCGTCATAAATAATTAAACTCAAAAAATCTCAACACATGTAAATATGTGTTAAAAAAATAGTTTGAATTGGTCAGATTTGTACCGATTCAAACTATCGGTATTCTTTATATGAAAATTTATTATGTTTTTCTTTCTTTCTTTTTTTTAATATTTTCTATAGATAAAAAATTTCTCCGTGTACTACACACTGATCCGGATGACTTAATTTGAAGCCGAAAATAATTATCGAATCCAATAAATCCAATCTGTTGAGTACATCAACACAACACACATACCTCAAACTGGGTTCTATTGGAGGCGAATAAAAATCCAGATACAATCTTTCGAGCAAAAAAAGGTTTAATTCAATGGATCCATGCACAACATGACAACAACACAACATACACTATTAACTATTACACTAATAAAATCTTGTAACGCCTGATTTCCAACGGTTTGAAACATTTTTGGTCAAAAACTGAAAGTACATAAATATTGTGGTAGTTGATAATTAATTCAATCTTAATTCTATCAGTTCTACAGATAAAATCTATAGAAAATATTGTTTAATTTTTTTAACAGTTCAAAACTATGAACCGTTAGAAAAAGTCCAACTTTTTCTATCAGTTTATTCATTAGAACTGATAAAGGAAGTGTTATAAATATTCTATTGGTTCTACACTTAGAACCTTATTCTATCGGTTTTTACCATAGAATGATTTTATAAGTGTGACATTAATTCTATCAAATCTACACTTAGAACCGATAGAAGAAAATGGTCTTCTTCTATCGGTTTTTTACTATAGAAATGATGACGTCAAAGCATATAGCAAAAATCAGTATATTTTATAATGGAAAATGCAAAGTACCCATTTTCTCAAAATATTTACCGCAAATGTGTTTTTGAGTTATTTTGGCAGGTTTTGGAGAAATTTGCATATTTAGGCCAAAAGCAAAGCAAATATGCACAATTTAGGCAATTATTAAAGATGACCTCAAATCAGAACATCACTTTGGTTGCATCAAGAAACGATATAAAAAGTTTGTCAACTAATAATATCGATCGATTCTACACATGTAACCAATAGAAGAAGATTATTTTGAATTCTAACTTAAACCGAAATTTCTGCAATTTTCACTAAGATTCCGCTCCTCACAAACACTTTCCCTCTTCATCTTTTGGATCGTCTCTTCTTCTAGATCTCACGTCCTTTCTTCTCCGACCCATATATGATTCTCTCAAATTAATCCTAGACGTTTCTCTCAGATCTATTTCTCTCAAACCCTAGCCGCTTAGTATGGGTATATATGTTGATTTGAGAGCTGGTTTTATAACATACAAGTATTATTTGTCTAATAATTTTTTTTTCTTTTGAAATAGTGTTGCATTGCTACTCGTTGGTATAATGAAGGTAACTCTATACATGTTCTATAATTTGTTAGTCGATTTTAGGGCTAGTTTTATAACTTACAAGGATTATTTATCTAATCACTTTTGTCTTTTTAAATATTGTGACATTCCTGCTCATCAGTATAATGAAGGTATTTTATTTGCATTTGAAATCAATTTTTATTAATCAAATACTTCAATTGCACTTTTGAGGTACTAAACAATGTTCTTTTTTACAATTCTAAATGTGCTAACCACCTGTTCAAGGTAAATTTACAATTAGCTTCAAAATAAATATCTCATCCTCACCAGTTTTCATAAAAGTGGACAAACACTCAAAGCAGAATTTCCTACAAAATGTTATAGCTAGTCAATGTTTGGTCAAAGTTAATACCCTCTTTGTGATGTTTTTTTTTAATAAACTGAGCAACCCTTTTCTAGTGGATATAAGTACAAAACCGTAAGATAGAGGTACCTCCTTTGCTAAAAAGTGCATTCCTTTGCTAGCGTTTTGAATATGCTAGAAATTGTGTCTCACCTTGTTCTATCGTATTGACCACTAACGATGAGAAAACTGTTGTTAGCGGTCTTTTTTGTCCGCTAGTAGAGCTCATTTTTGTAGTAGTGATACTACATAAATTTAGTTCTATTGGATCTGAAAGAGAGAGAAGGTGGGGAGAGAGAGGATGGAAAATAGAAAAGGTTTGGAGCCGATTAAAATATTTGAATTCAAAAATTGAAAGCTGTATCTTGACTCTTCTGTGCCCAATTATAATGAGACCTATGTTGCATGGATATAGATACGGGTATCTTATCATATACAATACGAGATACGGCGATACAATAATTTTCAACACGATATGGATATCGAGCAATATAATACATATATTGATACGACAATGCATATGTATCAGATACATATATGGGATCATATATGAAGTAGCGTGATAACATAGAATGAGATGCATGGTGTTTGATAAAGAAATTAGATTCAGAAATTTTTATCGACATTAAAGATTGAATCAGATTTTTTTTGGTTTTGGATCCATCTTTGTTGCCTAAAATCCAACACACTCATTCTAAAATCTTATATTATTTTATATTAATTTATATAAATTAAAAATAAAGGACCCATAAATTGTCCCCGCAGCACCTTGCCCGCACTATCCCCGCACTAAAATCTAAAAAAGATTAAGTTCCCACCACTGAAACATTTAAATGTAGTGTAGTATTTAACATGACTCATTACTGTATTTACCATACTTCGAATAAGTATTAATCTCTCCCTCAAACAACGAAAAAAAGTTGGATCCCCGCACAAATTGACACATTATATATGTATTGTCTCTGTACTAGCTCCAAAACTTACTATAGGCAACCACTAAAACATTAACAGAACAATAGTATTTAAGATGTAGCATTGATGTATTTATCTTAAATAAAATAAGTATTAATCTTTATGAAGAAAACTATATTTACATACAAAAAAATTGTCCGAAATGTATCCCCGCACTAATTTCTTAATTTCTTTGTTTCGTCCCAAACTATGTAGTATTTATTCCTAATATATGTAGTATTTATCCTTCTGTTCAAGTATCAATTCATTATTTATCCATAGGACATATCAGTATTTATCTATGATCTATATAGTATTAATCTTTAAAACAAATAGTATTTATCCTGAGACAATTAAGTATTTATATTAGGCATAGTAAAAATTTATCTTTACAAACTGGACTATTTATCTTTTGATATTGGATTATTTATTCTTTAATATTGAAGTATTTATCCTTATATATTACATTTTTTATCCATTGGATTTGAGTATTTACCTTAGTCAATTAAGTATTTAGCTTAGACATAATGAGTATTAATCCTTAAAACTTGAATTATTTATTTTTAAACATTGAAGTATTTATACTTTAATATTGAAGGAATTCTCCATTGGACATTGCAGCAATTTGAATTTATTCTTAAAAATTTGAAGTATTTATCTTTTGATATTGGAGTATTTATTTTTGAATAGTTAAATTTTTATCTTAAACATTTTTAGAGATTGCGGAGAAATAAAGAATAATGCTGGAACTAGATTAATTAAATCAAAGTTAATTAATGTTGGGAGGGTGAGAGGATGGTGAATTAAGGTAGTTAATTAATGTGGAGAGGTTGTGAGAATAATAAAATTAAGGTAGTTATTTAATGTGGGGAGGGATGCGGAGATGGTGCGAGGATAGACATGGAGAGTTGTATATAATGATTCAAAACTAAAATAGCTATTTCATCTCTTTTTATTTTATTTTATTTATTTTATTTTATTGCAGGACATTGAGGAGGTGCCACGTTGGCACCTACGTTATTTAACCGTTGTCTTTATTATTGTGTAAGATTTAAGCTAAAGTTTTCCATTCCAATTTTTTACATAACAAAAATTACTATATGGAAAAACTACTATTTGAAATAAAAATTATTATTATAAAAATTTAACTTAATTGTTTTTTATGCGTTCTTTGTGTTGGACATATCATTAGGCTAGACATTTTTTGATGTCATACAGAGCCATGCACATATTTTCTTTTATATTTATGTTTCAAATTTGAAATTTAAATATCAACTTCCCAATCATAGATCTTATATATTTTCGTAAAATTTTATAAAATATACTAGATCAAATGGTAAAAAAAAAATGAGTTCTAGTTAATCATTGAGGGATTAATTTTAACATCATTTTTTTTACTTCTTGATAAAATATTCAAAATAGGTCCAAAATTATAAATTTCTACCGGGCAGTAGGGCAATAAAAAACGTTTACCGAAAAATATATACGTCCAAAAGATGAATAACCATGTTTTCTAAGAATAAAAGGAAAAAAAATATATTTAACGTTCTAAAATTTCAAATTTACATAATTAGTTATCCTATGAAGAGTAAAATTAAATTCATATTCTATCTCACTCTCCACCACTGCCTCTCTCTTATAACTCCATCTCTATCTAGAATAGTAAAAAATAACTGATTTTATTATGGATGTAATATTTTTCTGGCTAACTCAAATAATATTTGGATTTAACACTGTAATTCTATGGTTGTAATCTACCATACCTGAGCCCCAAATCCAGACCTGATTGGATACTAATATAAATACGTAACATAAATATTTATTAACAGTTATGATAGAAAATAAATATTTATTATGATATTAAATTCTCCTAAAAACATGCAACTCTATGATGACAAAGTAATTATTAGTCAATAATATCTCAAAAATATATTGTATAGACTTGAAATGACGAATTTAGACTGTTAAATTAAAATTGATTTATATCATCATTGATGTGTTTACATGTCAAATTTGTAAATTTTTAACTTCATTTAGTATAAAGTCAAGCAATTACTTCATCATTTTCTTGCATTATAGGTAATTTGGATTTTTTTTTTTATGCATCGTGATTAATTTAGTTTTGGTCAGTTTTGGGTAAAGGCGTTGAAAAATTATGATTTATTTTTTAGGGAAAATTTCTAGTGTACCCATACAAATTTTTGAAATAGCCAATTTCCCCATCAAACCAACATAATATCCTATATCTCCATCTAAACTTTACATTATTTCTTCTATCTCCTTTTATCTATTAAACTCTTTATTTAATTGTTTTAAATATTAGATTTACAAAAACACCCTTTCCTCTCCTTTGTTAAATCAGACAATTTCCTTTCTTCCCCCACAGCGAATAAAAAAGAAAGAAAGAATAAAGCCTAAGTGAGAAAAGTGATTTTCTCTCCTAGAGGCCATGAGTCATGGTGAATATTTATTTTATCATACTTATGGTTCAATTTCGTTATCAGGTATAAATCTATGATTTTATTTTTTTAAATGAAAGATTGAAATCTAGCTTACCAGCTTTCTTTAAACTTCTATTTATGTTACATAGGATTTTTTTTCACTTCTGAGTTTTGAACCATCTGTCTTTATCATTGGATCAAAACTGGTTCTATGATTTAATTCTTCAAAAATGTTACCCGATGAAACAATTAAAATATGTGGGACACAACTAAAGCAATATACACCATCCTAAATCACAAGTCTATTCCAATCTCCAAAAAAGGGCTGGGTTGTTGAATCAATCAATTTCTCTCTAAATCATCCACCAGTGCTTTTTAATTCATCTCAATTTCAGTATATATAATATGAAACCTTTGGGTATTTTCACAAGTTCTAATAAATTAACTTGAATGGGAGTCATGTCTAGATTAATTCCATTATTAGCAAGTGGGACCCACATGAATGAAACACCAAGAATAAAATTGTCCCACAAGAATAATATATTAATAAATTTGAAATAATTTAATTTTTTTTAAAAAGTAGAACTATTCTGTAAAATTATTGGGTTGTACTGCGATGGCCAGAAAATAAAATGTTGTATTTCACTGTATAGTGTCAACGTATCTATATGATTAAAGGCGTTAAGTGTAACACAGAGGCATCAAATATTGCGAGTAGTCGACAATGACTCTGCCTTCTGACAAAAGAAATATTCACAATTTTATGCATGGAATTCTTATCCTGTGCACCTAGAGGCCATGAGTGATTAGAAAATATGATTGTGCATTGTTACACACAGTTGCAGCCCCAAATAATCAGAATTTCTGAGCAAACCTTTTTTATATTACACGATCATAAATTAAATACTTATTTCATTTATTCTAAAAGGTTTTTCATTATATTATATCTTTACACTTCAGATTTTTTGAAAAGTCTTGTATCTGTATTGATAATAATTTCTTGGGGGAGAGAGACAGACCAACCTGCTTGAATAGCGGCAGTTCAAGGGAAGAGAGCGCTGAGTGCGACTGAGAAGAACACAGAGCAAGGAGATGACTGTGAGGAAAGATAAGGGAGGGGGGGCGTTTGTTGGGAAAGTTTAGGAGGGGAGAAAATCACCTTTCTCACTTTTGTTTTCTTTTATTTCTGTTTCGCGTTTGGAAAGTAAATAGCTGGGAGTATTAAAGGCAATGAGGGTGTTTTTGTCAATCTAATATTTTAAATAATTAAATAAAGAGTTTAATAGATAAAAAGGGATAGAAAAAATAATGTAAAGTTTAGATGTGATATAGAATATTATGTTGTTTTGATGGGAAAAATTGGCTATTTCAAAAATTTGTATGGGTACACTCAAAATTTCTCTATTTTTTATATTGTTTTTATGGTGTTCATGACGGTTCTTTACCAAGTATTAATTCAGAAATGTTAAAAGAAACGATTTTATATATTCTTTAGAACTTTTCACCCAAGTTATAAAACTAGAATTGTCCCTTGAATTAAGCTACGAAAAGAGTTTTTAGAATATAATATTCCAGGAATTTAATTTAGTATGAATAAAAAATGAGTTTCTAATATATAGATTATAGATATATTGTCAATTTTACAAAGCATCTTTACTTTCAGAAAGAAAAATAATCTACTTACGTTGAAAAAAAAGATAAGTATTAAAGAATATGGGATAAATTAATTTGAGTCCAATTGCCTATCATCATCAAACATGCATTAAAATGGACAAGAAAACCAATTATAAAATACTATAAAAAAATTGCAGAAAATTAAACATTGAAACAGGATACATATCTTTGCCCAAGCTTTGATTGGAAAAATAAAAATAACAATTGAAACATATCCTAATTAATTAAGGAAATATTTATGTTTCATTTAAAGTTCTCTTAGTCATCTCCTTCTGATAACTTGCATGTACTGACATTGCTTGTAATTGCGGTTGAATGGCCGCAGTCGAAGACCCCGGTAAGTGATCAAAGTAGTAACGATTTTGAGGTAAAAATTGCATCGGAATGACATTTCCTGCAACCGGAGCGGAGAATCGAGGTAACGGCACATATAATGGTTGGTGCATTGTTGTGAAGTTATCATTCATACCAGTAATCATAAACGGAGATATCGGAGTTGCTCCGGTGAATTGCAGATTATACGGAGGCACATTTGTGTATGGAAATTGACTTTTCATCATCTAAAATTTAATTAAAAAAATTACTAGTGAATTAACCTTCATGGCTAAAGTAAGAAAATTTATAACTCTCATCCAAAGAAATAATTTTCTGTGTCACTATCAAAGCAATTTTTCTCAGTTTTCTATTAAAAAATAGTGATAAGATGTAATTTTATTTTAGTCCGATTTTATTTTAATTTTTTGCAAAAATTAAAAAATCTGATAATTGGAATTTTAAAAAATGTATAAAATTGTGAAGAAATAAATGTGATAGTTTTTTTAATAAATGTGAACTTTAAGAGTAAAAAGAAGTTTCTTTCAATATATACGTATAAGGGTTCTAAATAGTTGGGTATGGCTACACAATAGTTGCGCTCAAGCTTTTTTGGATCTCAAAAAGTATAACGCTATTAACCACTTTTCCTTTATAATGATTCTAAAGTTATAGTTGCGCTATAGGTTTTATAGACCTTAAAAGCTAGAGCACTATAATTGCTATTTAAAATCTTGATATATATATTTATATATAGGGATAGGCTATGGTGAGTTGCGAAGTAAAACAACGTTTCACTTCACGCTCGTATTTCAATTTTAAAATCCAAACAACCGATCCGAATCACTCAACATTTTCTCCATATTGAAATATGCTTGGAGACTAAATTTTACATTTTTTGTAATTTTTGTACTATTTATTAAGTCACTTTCAAAATCGAAGATCCGGGTGAACAATACAAAACAGTAAAATTTTCTGGACCATTGGATCAGCGATTTTGAAAGTCGGTTAATAAATAGTAAAAAATTACAAAAAAATATAAAATTTGGTCTCTAAGCACATTTCAATATGGAGAACATGTTGAGCTGTTTGGATCGGTTGTTTGGATTTTCAAAATAAAAATATGAACGTGAAGTAAAAATCAAACAACTTACTTCGCAACTCACCATAGCCCATCCCTTTATATATATGTGTGTGTGTGTGTCTACACACAGATACTAACATGCATCTAGCTTGTTGATGTCTATAACCAAAATTATATAACAGTTATTTAATAGATGAGAACTTTAGGAATAAAAAGAAGTTTCTTTCAATATATATATATATATGCACATATGTGTGTGTATATATATTTAAATACACACACACACTAACATGCATCTAGCTTGTTCATGTGTTAAACCAAAATTAAGTACCTGAAGCTCACACTTAAGGTTCTTTATGTGAGAAATTGCCTCGCCTAAAAGAGAAGCACTATCCAACTTCAATCAAGGTAAAGTAGCAAATTAAAACAAAACAAAAAAATTAGCAAATATAATTTATGGAGAGATTACTTCAAATTAAATACATACCTTTTGAGAATTTGGAATGAGCTCTCGCAGTAACTTAAATTTGGTTTGGATTCTTTCTCGCCGCTTCTAAAATAAGAAATTGATTTATTAATAATTTATCTAAGAAATTCCAACTATATTTGCAATTTGAAAAGGTATCTAAAGATAGCTGGAACATATTAATTTTCTTCAAATTGCAACATAATATATTAAGTTCAATTGTGATTGTTTCCTTAAGACACATTTCTAGATACAAATTGGGAAAATAAAATAAAATTGTTTTACAATTATTTTTGTTCTCTATATATGTTTAATTGAAGCTTAAAGTAAAGAAATAAGTGATTTATTTTCCACTTAAGCTAACAAACAAAAGTAACTTAAGGTGACTTAAGATATTATAAGAAGAGCGGTACGGGCTTACAACGGAGTAAGTTAAACCGTCTCTTTAGATAGGTTAACTTATTTTTCCTGTGAAACCTGCTGCTTGAGAGAAAATTTATAATTTTTTTCCCAGTTTTTTCTCTTCTTTTTAAAGGATTTTTTTAAATCACTGCTTAAATAACTAATTTTAACAAATAATAGTTCAAACCAAATTAGCGTAGATTAATTAACTTAATTATCCGTAATTTTAAGTAACAATCAAATATAGAACATTGTATATAATAAAATCTTTAGATAGAAAAACGATGGCTCTAAAATTGAATTTTTTTTCTTTAGACATTGTATATAATAAAATCTTTTACAGATATAGAACATAAATAAATAAATTGTTATTATGAAAAACGATGGCTTTCCTACCTTTTCTGATAAATTGTGTTTTGGTTTTCTTCCCTTCCTCTGAGGCTTGGTGACCTGAACATTCAAAATCTAAATTAATAAAAATTGACCTCCTTTTTTGAAATATAATATTGGCAAAAGAATAACACTCAAAAGTGCGTTATGATCAGATGCATTTAAACAATATTTAATTTCCTGTATAAATTGTCAGCGGTAAGGTCAGTACGTATGTGTGAATGCAAAATACAATATTATTTTTTTTTGTTAACAGCAACCTAGCTTCATATTTCATGCGGAATTTTCTTTTATTCAGAAACTTGGAAATTACATATTCCCCACTTTAAATTTTTTAATATTATATAGATCCTTCTAAACTTCAAAAACTCATAAATTTATTTATTTTAATGTCTTATCTATTTATAATCATTCTAAATTTATGAAATATCTATTTTATCTTTTTATTAATAAAACATAATCTACATGTTTTAGAAAAATAACAATCTTCTAGTTTGATTGTTTTTCAGGACAAATGAGTTATTTCTCTATTTTTGATGCTTACACAATAACATTTTAGTATATGCACATATAAAAGTTAGATAAATCACTCATTTGTTCTTGTAAATCAACCAATTATGAGACTGATATATTTTTTTGAAATATACTATTAGTTGTTATTTTTTTAATGAAGGATAAAATAGATATTTCATGAAGTTTTAATAAAATATACGATAATTCCACACTTATAAGTTTTTGAAGTTTAAAAGGTAATGAAGCTACTCCTGAGTTTTAGCTGATATTACAAACTTTAGAGGATTGAGGAAATACATAATTTTAAATTTTTTTAGAAGTATGCATGAAATTTCCTATTATAAATAAACAAAACAATATGAAAAAATGATACAGCTAAAGAGCTTGCTTCAAGATGAGGATCATCGATGACTACCACTGCATCCCAGGCCACTTTAGACCGTTGAGAGCTCGCCGGCGAGTTCTCCTTTTCATGATCTTGAGGTAGCGTTGGTGAAGCACATAATAGGCCTGAGAAGCTGATGATATCATTGAATTCCATCGTCAATGGGAGGTGCAGATCCATATCATTTTCCATATGTGTGTGTTGTTAAAGAAAAGGTGAAGGCTGTTTTTGAGACGGTTCACGATGAGCTGAAGTTAGTTTGTGTGTGTGTGTGTGTGTATATATACACATACTGTGTGCATATATATATATATGGCAAATGATATGCATGCGCACATAGGTTTATGTTTGGAAAATGATATGCATGCATGCGCACATGTAACTCATATCTTTATTTTTTTTTCGTTTTTTTATTAAGAAAGATGGATATATGATCTCTTAAATTTCAATATTGGTAAAAAAAAAATATGTTTAGATTTTGAATTTTGTGACCTCTCATTATGAGAATATGGACTTTAATGTACCCTAGATCAAAAGTTAATTTTCTTAACATGATGTTTGTTAACATAAAAAAAAAGGAGTGGGCTTTTAGTCCCAACAATTAATCATTAAAACAGATACAACAACAACAAATGTATTAATATTGTTAATATGTATTTTATTAGCTAGTTTCTTTATATTTTGTTTAATTCAACATCAACTCTATATGTGTTTCGTTTGAGTTGATGCTTTGGTTTCTTCTCTCTTTCTTTTCCATGTTTGTAATTATTTTGCTTTGTTTCTCTGTGAGCACTACTAAGTAGAAGGCATATTGCAGATCAAACACCATACCTGTAAATGAATAAACAAAAACATGTGGCAGAAATAACTAATTACAAACACTTCGGCGGGATATGCATGCATCTCTTGGGAACACATATCAATACTTGTGTAGAAATTTCCAGATTATTCCAAAGATGCTTTCTTCCCTGGTCTCCCTATACGTGACAATTACCGAATGTTTTTTTTTTTACTTGTGTAGAAATTTCCCAGATTATTCCAAAGATGCTCTTTTCCCTTCTATCTCCATACATGACAATTACAGAATGTTTTATTTTAATATATATGCTGTGCTCGGCTGAGTTAAACTGTGTACGTAGTCTGACTTTGATGTTTTATAGTATTGCACTTCACATGATCTGTCAAGTTTTTCCAAAAAGGAAAATAAAAGACAATTAAAAAACATTCTTCTACAAATCTAAGAGTTCACTATTACTGGAAAAAGAGATTGCATACGGACATAAATAGAGGAACTACGTAGATTTCCCGCTGTGTAAGATTTGAAGGTGTAGGAATCGACATACAATTACACACGGATAATTATCCGTGTACGATTATACCTAATCCTACACGGATTATTTAATAAAAGACCGTGTACAAACACCTCCCACAATCACTCTCCGGGCACCCGAGCTACACGGATGTTTACCAAATATCTTTGTAGGATTGTTTTAATCGTACACAGACATTTAGATAAATGTCCATGTAGCTCTGTTAACCATCCTACACGGATATTTGGTAAATAATCTGTTTACAAATATCTTCCTACACATATAATTTGGTAAATAATCCGTGTAGGAAACAATCCTATACGGACCTTTATCAAATTATTCGTGTAGGAAGGTTTTGATATGTTATTTATTTTTTGGTTACCTCTTCTAACATGGACTTTAGTTAAATATTCGTGTAGGATTGTCATTTTTTTTTCTTTTTTCATTTTGGCTAGCCTCCAGTTTTGCTAGCCAGTATTTCTCTGTTTTCATATTGCAAAACAGAATTCCAAAATTCCAAAATTATTTCCCAAGCCATTTAAAATCCAGAATTCTAGTACATAACTATTAAAAATTCATGTACACTAAAATTATACAAACTAAAATTATTCTTTACAAAATTCTAATCTCAACCACCTTGCCCATATAATTCTCATATCGTCGATATGCTCCATAGAGTAAGCCGCGGTGCTCGATTTATATTACAATTATAATTTGATATCTCCATTCTTATATAATGTACGTAGTTGTTTTGATTCGCCAACGGCTGAGATTGAAAGTTAAACTTTCAGATTTAATATCAGCCCTCCAATTACATAATCTATCATCTTTTGATTAAATATATTTAGTTAAAATCATACTCACCACACATATTGCTATATGCTTTGTCACAATTAAAATTGAATGAATCCTTAGCAATATGTTTGTTTATTTCTTCTTAAAGCTATCTTTAATTTTTATAATTAAATTATTTCCTTATTTCTTCATTTTCATATCCCTGCTAATATGTTTTATTTGGAGAACCAATAAAATCCTGTGGGATAGAAAGAATAAAATCCTGAGGGAGAGGGGTTTGTGCATCTAGAGAATTTTTAAAATATCAAGAATAAAATATTTTGCAGTCAAATTAACATTGGATTTTGAAATTTTAAACATGTGTTAAGCATAAACTGATTAAAGACATAATACATACTCTAAAATAAATTTATCTTAATAACAAACATTATAATTATTAATACTAAAATTAAATATATATTTTTGTTTGTTATTTAGATATGTCATGTATAAAATTTAGTATAATTTACGAATAAGTTTGATATTATATTGTTTTTTTGGTTGAAAATATTAATACTAAAATTAAAAATATATATTTGTTTGTGTTTTAGATATCTCATGTATAAATTTTTTTGTAATTTACGAATAATTTTGATATTATATTTTTTTTGGTTAGAAAGGCTTTTTGTGCCCAGTTTCATTAATCCAAGGAAACTTATAGAGTTCGGAGGTTTCATATTAGGGAAAATTGGTTATTTGTCACTCCAAAAACTTCAAATATGAGAAATGTCATCACAAAACTATAAATCTAAAAAATGGCACTCTAAACTTAGTTAATTCTTAAATTTTCCACAAATACATAATTTTTATACTTTTTTTTTATTAAAAATTAACTGAATAATATAGTTTTAAGATGCATATTTCTGTATTTCTCTATATACCCTTTAGACCCCTCATTATACGTATCTTAAAAATGTATTTTTCAGTTAATTTTTAATAAAAAAACATAAAAAATTGTGTATTTTTGGCAAATTTAATAATTAACTAAGTTTAGAGTGGCGTTTTTCATATTTATAGTCTTCTGATGGTATTTTTCAGATTTGAAGGTTTTGGAGTGGCAAATAACCAAATTTCCCTTCATATTATATTAATAGAACTTATATTATAAAGTTTCAAATTGCTACATAAATAATGTAGAGAAAATAAAAATTATTTAATCTTTCTGAATTTGAAGAGAAAATATTTGTTTCTGATATGTTATATTTATTGCGTCAAGAGGAAAAAATAATTTTTATTAAAGGTACTATATCTTTGTGAATAGATGAAGAGTAGATGTTGTGTTGATAGAAACAATTATATATTTATGATAAGGAGAGAAAAATGAATAATATCTAAAACTTTCGTGTATAGAAATGATCTATAAAGAAATTTTCATAATAAAATAATTTTCATCAAGAATATATTTGTAGAGAAAATTCTTATTTAAATAATTTAATCATATCTTTTCTAATTTCATTTCTTTACATATTATTTCTCCTATCAATATTTGAATCATTTAATGACCTATTTTGTTTGCAGAGAAAATTATATATTAAATTGTATTGTACTTTGTGTTAAATTTCTCAACTCCACAGTCAACACAAGACAAAAAGCATTGTACAATGAAACTTATAAGTTTAATTTTAGTACTTTTTGAATTAGAGTGGTACCAGTTCCTTCATTTCTTACTAGCACATGTTTTTGATGTAAGAGGAGCTGATTTGAAAATTAATTTAAATTATGACTCTTGATAAGGTATGAACCATATTAATTTAATATTTCTAATTTTATTATTTTATTATATATTTTTAATTTGAGCAATTATAATCTACTTTTCATATTTTGTTTGTTTATTTTAAAAAATGTTGGACTACATCAAAGATGATCACACTGGCAATCATACTTTAAGTATTTTTTTTAATATTATATTTGATCCTCTTTTCATTTGTTGTTGTTTCTTTTATTGTTATTTATTATTTAGATCCATGTTTTTTTCATATGTATCTTTTATTTTGTGTGAATGTCAAATAAAAAAGTCTCTTCATATTTTATTCAATCTTATAATATATCCCCGTTGCAATGCACAGGCACAATACTAGTAAGTTAGTAACAAGAAAAGATAGATGCAAGTCACTCACAAATATCCATTATTAATATTGATAAAATGAAAATTAATATAAATTGCATACCCCTTGTGAAAAAGCAAATTGTATTCTTTCCGATCCAGTCAAAAATGAAAATCATCATGTAATAATTGCACTCCCAACCCTCAATCTATTGCGGGCACTGAAATTTATATTTATCGGCCTCTGTTAGAACGACAGTAATATTTTTAACATAAATATGAAATTATAAAATTATAGTGTGTTCTCATTGTTAACCACCCCCAACTCAATTTATTTTTCATCTTAGGTAGCGTGCATTGCCGTCCTCCTTCTTTAATATATTGGCTAAAAGTTCTTACAAAATTAAGTGACTATAATTAGCAATTCCACAATTTGTTACCATTGAAAAAAATATCAAACCAAGTGAAAAATTATTGCTTAACAAAAATTATGTGCAATAACAAGAAATTAACAAAAATTTAAAGAAAGAAAATAGAAGAATTACTCACCAGGCAAGAAAGAGAGGAGAAAATCACAACAAAATCAGCAATCTCAGATCCCACAGCTCCACGAAATCAGATATTAGCCAATCCAGAGGAGAGAGAGAGTGATCAAAATGGCACTAGAAGAAATGCATTTATTTAATTAAAACTCTAAATGACATTTTCTACACGGATATTGATCTATAGATCCGTGTAGCTTTCTCAATCCATTCACTATTTAGATAAAAAACTATAATAAAGACATTCCTCACGGTATTTTATTCAATCTACCATTCCTACACGGATATTTAATAAAACATCCATGTCCACACGGCTTTTTCCCCAGACAATTGTGCACGGATTTTTAAATTAATATCCGTGTAGGATTCTTATATATATTTTAAACATTGAAAAAATCCTATTTCGTACACAGTTTTATATAAAATAGAGAAAATCCGTGTATAACTTATAGTGTAGAAAATACTTTTTTTTAGTAGTCAGAAATATTTTTGTGTTTTACAATCAATTTTTTTTTCTCAGTGTTTCTAGTAGACTGGTCTCAAAATTATTAATAAGGTGTACTTTTATTTTACACCGCCTTTTTTGCAAGAAGAAACAAATCTAATTGTATTTCGAGCAAAGTTTTCCATTGTTAAGAAATAAATATAATACTTATTTAATAAATGAGAATTTCAGGAATAAAACTAGTTATTACTTTCCCACCACTTAAATTTTGCTAAATTATATCATACAAAATTGTGTATATATCTAAATTGATAATAATAATCTAAAATATTAAATTCCGATTCTAAATATAAATTTATGAGTCATTATGAGCAAGTTTCAAACAGTCGTACCGTTCAACTTAATGCTCATTAAATTGTGCTAGTTGACTAAATTTTACCTTTTTTGGAAATTCTTTAGAATTATTTGATGGACTAGAATTTTTTAAAGTCATTGTTTTTTGATGGACTAGAATTTTCTGAAAAACAATTATTTTAAAAAATTTTAAACAAATAGTAAAAATATTAAAAAATATATAAAATTTGTTCTCCAAGTACATTTCAATATCATAATCATGTTGAATTATTCGGATCAACTTTTTAGACTATAGAATAAAAATATGGTGGTGTTCTTTACTTCATTAAATACAATAGCCAAATTCTCTCTCTGTATATAAAAACTTACATGCTGATAGCTTGTCTGGTGTACAACCAAAATAAAATTAATGGGTTAAATAATATAATAAATTAATTGTGTACCTGAAGCTCACAATTAAGAGCATTTATGTGAGAAATTGCCTCGTCTAGAAGAGAACCACTGTACAACTTTTCAATCAAGGTAAAGTATCAAATTATTTTAAAAAAAAAATGTAAAAGGAATTAGCAAATAATTTATGGGGAGATTAGCAATTAATTCAAATATATACCTATTGAATTCTTTCTCGTCTACGCCCCTAAAATAAGAAAATTATTTAACAATTTATTTAAGAAATTCCAACTAGAAAGCAATTTGAAAAGATGTCTACAAACTTTAATTTCCTCGTTAATGGTTAACTTTGACTAATATGTAGCTGCAACATATTAATTTCTTCTAGTTGCAACATAATATATTAACTTGATTTGCGATTGTTTCCTCAAGACACATTCCTAGCTACAAATTTAAATAAAAAAAAAAAATGTGCTAGTTACCTTTGTTCTCTATGTTTACTTGTAGCTTAAGTAAAGAAATAAGTGATTTATTTTTCACTTAAGTTGACAAACAAAAATAACTTAGAGTGAGATACCGACTTACAACCGACTAATTAAGTTAAACTGCCTCTTCCGGTAGGTTAACTTATTCTGCCTGTGGAAACTATTGTAAGAGAGATTTTTTTTTTCATTTTCCGGTACGTTAACTTTTTAATTGATTTTTTAAATCATGACTTAAGGAACAAGTTTTAACCAAACCATAATAGTTTAAGCCATATTAGTTTGGAGTAATTAACTTAATCCTCATTAAGTAATAATCAAACAGGACAACCATTATGTTTTTAGAAAGTAAAACATGTCTCTTTATAAATTGAAAATTTTTTAATTTTTTTTTTTTAAAATAGATATTAATAATTTACAGAAATAGAACCTGACTAAATAAATTGTTATTCTAATTCCGACCGTTGCTGGAAAATTGTGTTTTGGTTTTGTTCCCTTCCTCTGAGGCTTGGTGACCTGAACATTCAGAATAAACAAAATTTAACAAAAATTGACCTCCTTTTTGAGAAGTAAACGATTTGCAAAAGAAAATATAATTTTTAGGAATAAATTAACGGCTGATTAAATGCATCTATTTTAATATAAGTGCTCCAATCACATAATATGTCATCTTTTGATTAAATGCATCTATTTTATGTGTAGAAGTCTAACTTTAGTTAAAAATATATTCGCAACACATACTGCTATATAGTTTGTCACAATTAAAATTGAATGGACCCTAGAGATTTGTTTCTTTATTTCTCCTCAAAGCTATCTCTGATGTGAAGTGCTATAAATACTATTTTATTTTTGTTTCTAATTAATTTATGCTATCAATTATGGAAGAAAAATTCATGCCTAAATTTTTTTTTATTTAAATAATTCATGGATAACAAGTTGCATATTCTACATAGATTGGAATAATATTTTAAAAAAAAATGCATAACAAGTTACATATTCTACATAGATTGGAATAATAAAATATAGAATTTCGCAACTTCAAATTGATTAAAATTTAGAACAGTTAGAAATAAATTTTTTGAATATATGTGACGATATATAGTCCAATTTGGACTTGTGTTGATTTTCAAGTTGCAATTCAAAGGGATTACAATTTCATTGAGAATAATGGATGGAGAAACAATTCCGAATCAAATATTTCCTTTATTATAGTAATTTAATTTCAAATAAAAATTGGAAGAAAAATTTATTGATGGCAAAGTTGGTAGAAAATAGAGAAAAAAATTTCTTAGTTCTCAATAATATGATTCTTGCTTTCAATATAGCGTTTCCCATCTCTGATTTCTGTAATTAATTTTTTTTTTGTTTTCTCTGTTTCATTTCTCCTCTTCCTCTATATTTTCGACAATGAAAATTAAAATTATTCAATCTTTTCATTTTTGTAAAGAAAATAATTTTTTCTGATATGCTATATTCATTGTGTCAAGTGGGAAAATAAATTTTATTACGGCTACTGTATCATAAGGTATGAATCATATTAATTTAACATTTCTAATTTTATTATTTTATTATATATTTTCAATTTGAGGAATTATAATCTAATTTTCATATTTTGTTTGTTCATTTCCATAAATGTTGAACTACATTGAACATGATTACATTAGCAATGATATTTTAAGAAAAAAATTCATGTTATATTTGATTTGTTGTTTTCATTTGTTTGGGTTTATTTTATTGTTATTTATTATTGAATTTCCATTTTTTATTTGTCTTTAATATTCATTTAAATATATTTTTTCTTAATTTTGTGTGAATGTCAAAAAAAAAGATATCTTCATATTCAATTCAATCTTATAATATGTCCCGTTGTAAAACTAGACACATCACTCACCCATCTTTTACATGTTTTTAGAGGTGGTTTGTTTTTTCTCCGTTCAATCTAACCAATATTTCTGACGATCTGTAAGGAATTTTGCAAATCTAAAACCATGAACGTCTTCTACAAAATTTTCTCTATCAAATGAGATCCATGATGACAAACTTTTGAGTTGCTGGTTGCACAAGTATTCATACTCGTCATGCAAGTTTTCATATCTTATGTAACAAGTATTCATCCTCGTTGTGTAAGTATTCATCTGTAGGATCCACCAAGCTGTCCCGCTAATTAATTCACCATTTTGTCCCCCAGTCAATAACTACTTGAGTAATTACTAACTAACTGGGGAGCCACTTAATATTTGGGGACCGTCTAATATTTGAAAAAATTTACAACTGTCACTCACAAGTATTCATATGAAATACAACTATTATTCATCTGTAATACATCAAGTATTCATCACAAGAAACTAAGTATTAAAAAACATAGACACATCACTCACCCAGCTTTTACATATTTTTTGAGGTGGTTTGTATTTTCTCTATTCAATCTAACTAAAATTTCTAACGATCTGTAAGGAATTTTGCTAATCTAAAACAATGAACGTCTTCTACATAATTTTCTCTTTCAAATGAGATCCATGATGACACACTTTCGAGTTGTCGGTTGTACAAGAATTCATTATCATCATGCAAATATTCATTTTTTGCACAAGTATTCATCCTCTAGCAGATCATGCGCCTTAATTTTTTTGCTCCAGCATATTCATTAATTTTTTAATGAGTTAGATTCTAGATTTCTTTATTTTGAAAAATGAATTGAATTAGGTCCAAGACACAGGAACAACAGTAAAAAAAGAAATTAGTTTGTAGGGACCACAAATTAGTTAAAACTAGTAATTATAGTTAGAGAATTGATCTACTTTGATGGGGGGCTGTTAAGCGGGATATTATAATTACTCTTAAAAAAATGTGTTGTTAATTTTTATTTTATTTTGAAAAAAAAGTTGACTTTTATATAAATATATATATATATATATATAAAGAGAGAGAGAGAGAGAGAGAGAGAGAGAGATGGGCTACGGTACTTCGCAAAGTAAAGCGAGTGTTTTACTTCGCGCTCGTATCTCCATTTTCAAAGTTCAAATAGTCGATCGGAACCGTTCAAGTTGATCTCCATATTAAATTGTGCTTGGAGACCAAATTTTACAATTTTTGGAATTTGTTTACTATTTATTAAGTCACTTTGAAAATCGCTGATCCAACGGTTTCACTGTTCAAACAGTGAAACCGTTGGATCAGCGATTTTCAAAGTGGCTTAATAAATAGTAAAAAAATTCCAAAAAATATAAAATTTTGTCTCCAAGCATATTTCAATATGGAGATCACATCTAACTGTTCGGATCGACTATTTGAACTTTGAAAATGGGAAGAAATGTTTCTTAATAAATTCCTCTTTCTTGCTAAACTATTATTACAATATAGTTGAAATTTTGTCTCCTAATGGGCGTGAATTTTAAAGTTATTAATTATTTATGCATCATTTTCTTTGACACTTGACTCTATTTAAATAATTTTAAAATTTTTGTAGACTCAATCATTAGGTAGAAGGATTTCAATCCGGTTGGTATTCATTTCTCGTTTAAAAACCGATTCGATATATTTTAGAGTCAAGTTCACAAAAGGTTGGGTGAACTTAGGAGCACCCTAGTTCCACTCTATATATATATATATATATATATATATATATATATATATATATATATAATGAATACATATACAATGAACCATTAAAACGGATGAATATAGATACAATGAATCTACTGTTAAATATTTATGAATCTACGTAGTTGCTTATATATATATAGAGAGTATACATAGAGAGTCCGAGTCCTTCTATGGTACTTCATAGACTATACTCTATACTATATCTTCATTTTCAGAGTTCAAATACCCGATTCGAACAGCTCAACATGTTCTCCATATTGAAATGTACTTGGAGACCAAAATTTATATTTTTTGAAATTTTTTTATTATTTATTAAGCCACTTTGAAAATCGCAGATCCACTATGAAAAGTAAAAAATAGTAAAAATTTCTAGACTATCGGATCAACGATTTTCAAAGTGGGTTAATAAATAGTAAAAAAATTTCAAAAAATGTAAAATTTGGTCTCCAAGCACATTTCTATATGAAGAACATCTTGACCGATTTGGATCGGCTATTTGAACTTTGGAAATGAAGATATAGTGCCATAGAGTAAAAACTTTGTTTACTCTATGAAGCACCATAGCCCAATTTTATATATATAGTGTGGCTACGTTCAAAACGTTTGTTCGTAGTTTACGGAATAAATTAACGATTCAGTTTTTCAATTTTCAAAGTCCAAACAGTCAGTCCAAACTTTTAAATGTTCAATCTATATTAAAATATATTTGAAGAACAAATTTTATATTTCTTTTTGAATTTTTTACTATTTATTAAGATGGTTTGCAAATCGCTGATTTTATTAAACTTTTGCAGCATTGAAAAACAAAAATTTTCAAACTATCTTAATAAATAGTAAAAATATTCCAAAAAAATGTAAAATTTAGTTTTCAAGCATATTTTAATATAGATTGAACATCTAATGGTTTTGATCGATTATTTGGACTTTGAAAATAAAATCCAGAAAATCAAATCGTTTCTTTCTAAGACTAGAAACAAACGTTTTGATCTTAGCCACACACTCTCTCTATATATTGTTTAATTCAACAGATACAAAATTTAAATACGATTCAAATTCTATCTTAATCTGATACAATGATTGGATTGTAGTTTTGTCTGACCTAAACTCTTATCAGATACGATAAGTATTCATATAAATAGAAAATATACATTACTATAATGTATAATGACGATAAACATGCATCCAACAGAATATACAATAAAATAAACCAACATCGGAACTTGCATCGCGCGCCGTGGGTTTGAACTTTGAAGGATAGAGATGCATGCATGCATGTAGCGGAACTTGCATCGCGCGCCGTGGGTTTGAACTATGAAGCATAGAGATGCATGCATGTCCGTAGCAGTATGCCAGTACACCGCAAATTTTTTATCAATAGAAATTATAAATTTTAAATATATAAAAATAAAAAGAGTACTTGATTGCAATAAATATAGTAATATCGGATTCAAAAAAAATAATTCATTTATTTATGAACCAGAATCAATAAATCAGATCCATGATTTAATTATATTTTTTTTATCAAATATGACATCTTTCTTACATAATTCATTATAATGAATAAAAAATAATAAAATTATAGATCTTAGTCATTGACTCCTATCCATATAATGAATAGATTGTTGTCGCTGACTCCGATCTTACTATATATACTTGTTTACAATTCAGATACTATTTCTGTTTTTTTTGTATATTTAAATTTTATATACTTGTTACAATTCAGATACTATTTCTGCTTTTTTTAATTTCTATTGATAAAAAAAATGTCACAGTACAGCTGTTAAAGCTGTCGGTGCCGAATAACAACACGTCAACATGGACACTTGATTAATATATAGCCTGTGAAATATCTGTTCAAATTATTTATTTATTTTTTTGATTAAAATCCCGTACGCTTTATTGAAAATTCATATAGTAAACAGGTTTTCATTGGAGCCTAGAGATGACACGTTCGTACAAATCGTTTGGTGCTGACATCGGCCGTTTACTGGAGAATTATCTTTCTATAGAAAATATTAAAAAAAAGATTTCTATAAAAAAAGGAGAGAAACATCAACGGTATTGTTAAATTTTTATAAATAGAAAGATGGGTAGAAATTTTAACGATCATAGAGTTGTCAATAACATCTGTTTAAACGTTTACTTTATAATTCATATCATATTCGATAAAACAGGTTTGAGTACATTTTCTTTTTGTTAGATTATTTGGTATAGGCATGCATTTTATTAGTTGCAAGTGAAGCAGGACACTGAAAGTGCTTTAATTATAAGATGTATTTAAACAACATTTCCTGTATAAATTTTTATTGGTATAGGTCGGTCTCTGTGAGTTAATGCAAAATATATATAATATTATTTTTAAATCAACCGTAACCTAGTTGCTTACTTCATAAAGAATACAATATGAAAAAAATAATGAAGCTAAAGAGCTTTCTTCAAGATGAGGATCATCGACCGACTGCAACCCCATCCCGGGCATCTAGGGACCGTTGAGAACTCGTTGAGTTCTCCTTTCCATAATCTTGCTGAGGCGCCGTTGAGAAGCTGATGATATCACTTAGTTTCATCGTCCATGGGAGTTTTAATTTAGACCCTTGTGTGTGTGTGTGTGAGTTAATAAAGAAAAGGTGAAGGATATGTATGAGCCAATTAAGGTTAGTGTGTACGTATATGTCTCTCTCTCTATATATATGCATGGAGACCGACATGCATGCGCCAATCATTTACAGTTTGTTTGGGTCCTACAAATGCAAACACATGCATGTAGTAGGTCTGCTTGGTACAATTCTAAAGTCAATATAACGAATGTGTTTTTATATATATATATATTTATTTTGAGAAAAAGAGTTAGAGTCCTAGTGTATATTTGGAAAATTGCTGATTCAAGAGTGACTTCTAGTTTTATTGTTTGGTCATTGTTGGATCAGCGAGTTTCAAAATAGCTTAATAAATAGTAAAAAATTCTAAAAAATATGAATTTGAACTCCAAGTACATTTTAATATAGAGATCACATCTAACTGTTTAGATCGACGTTTTTGATTTAAAAATTGAAAAACAACTTAGTTGCAGAGGACCTCAGGAACAATCAGTTAATAGCCGACTGCTCTACCACTGAGTTACTGAGAAACAATGGCAGATTCTGTCTCTTAGAGTTCAACTTTTGTTCTCAACCAATAAACAATATAAGTCCCACGCTTACTTCGTAACTCTCAGAACTTCTCCATAGTGTCGTCTCATTTCATATATGCAGTATTCTTATATCATTAATATTTTTATATTATACTATAATATATAGGCAAGATGATATTTCCATATCATCAATATATAAAAATATATGAATCTCTCGAATATATATATATATATATATGTCAGACATCTTTTGTTTTTAATCCATGTTATGTCTTACGTGATGTATGTATGTGTCATATGTAATATGTATACGTATATAATGATATAAATTTTTTCTCTATCAAAAAAAGCCTTTCAATCAATGTATCAAATAGAATATGTGTATCAAATATATAGAAAAAAAAGGAATGAAGACAAGAAATTATGGATTTTCACGTTTGCTTATTCAAATGAATAAAAGATATAAAAAAGATTTTTTTTAATATTAACTCCTTTTTTATGACTATACTATGAAATAAAAGTTACAAAGATATAAAAAAGATTTTTTTCTTTTTACCCTAGAAACAGCTATTTTAAATGGTTATACTATGTAAATAAAAGTCACAAAAATATAAAAAACAATTACTGTCAGACCTGTTGACAAGAATATTTTAAAAAATATTCTATTGTGAAAGAATTGGAGGAGAAATTTTATAGGAGACAGAATAATCCATCGATATTTTCCATACAAAAAAAAGTAGAGTAATCAGCTGTGATAGGTGAAAAAAAATAAGATTGTCAAAAAAAAGAATTGTAGTAAAGAAAAAATTTGTAGCTAAGCATTTATCAGAAATATTTGAAAAAATCAAAAAGGAGGAGAAATTTTATATGACATAGAATAATCCATATTTTCCATGCAAAAAAGGAGTAATCAGCTCTGATAGGTGAAAAAAACATAGGATTGTCAACAAAAGAATTGTAGTAAATAAAAGGTTTGTAACTAAGCATTTATCGGAAACATTTAAAAAAATCAAAAAGGGCGAGAAGAAATTTTATAGGATATGGAATAATCCATTTTTTTCATGCAAAAAAAGGAGTAATCAGCCGTGAAAAGTGAAAAAAAGTAATTGTAGTAAATTAAAGGTTTGTTGCTAAGCATTTATAACATTTGAAAAAATCAAAAAGGGGGAGGAGAAATTTTATAGGACATAGAATAATCTATCTTTTTCATGCAAAAAAAGGAGTAATCGGCTGTGATAGTTCAAAAAAAGAATTGTCAAAAAATAATTGTAGTAGAGAAAAGATTTAAAAAGGTTTGTAACTAAGTTTTATATATATATATATAAAAAGGGTAGAAATATTTATAGTATATAGATATATATCCATTTTTTTATATAAAGGGAGTTAGCTGTGAAAGGTGAAAAAGATGAAAATTTGTATTATTTGTTGCTACATTTATAACATTTGAAATATCAGAAATTTTATTACATAGAATAATCCATTTTTTATAAAAAAGGAGTAATCTGTGATAGGTCAAAAATAATTGTCAAAAATAATTGTAGTGGAAATTTGTAGCCAAGTATATATATATATATAAATGCTATGTGACACGCTCATATTCCAATTTGAAAATCGAAACAACCGATTTGAACCGCTCAACATTTTTCTCCATATTGAAATGTGTTTGGAGAATAAATTTTACATTTTTTGGAATTATTTTACTATTCATTAAGACATTTTGAAAATCGCAGATCTCGGTGAACAGTAAAATTTTCTGAACCATCGGATCAGTGATTTTGAAAGTGGTTTAATAAATTATTTTACTTTATAATGTTTCCCATAAAGTTACTCCGATGTGTCATATTCTTCAATATATATCCGTAATATTAAACCGACCCACTTTCGTTTGATTTGTGAAACTCGATCAATATAGCCTTAAATTAATATAATTGCACACCCTATCTGGTGCACGACCTACAACTCTCATTTTTACAAAAAAAACTACCACCTACTTAAATTTATGTGTTATGTCTTAACATAACTTTTAATAACTAAAACATGAATTTCAAATTAAAAGGAGTATTTTTGTTATTTACTATTCTATTAGCTAAAAAACAAACATAATGCCTTAGGAGTGTATAAAAAATATATAGTCTACTAGGAGGTATTAAACGATAATTAATATATGAACTATATTAATTTAATATTTTTAATTTTATTATTTGTTACTAATTTTAGCAATTGAATATCTGCTTTCTATTTGACATATATCAGGTGTATAACATAGCTATTAATTGACTTTCTCTTTGTACACATCACTCACACATCTTTTAGCACGTATTCAGTATTTGTTTTTCTCCGTTCAACCTAACCAATATTTCTAACGATCTGTATGGAATTTTGCAAATCTAAAACAACGAACGTCTTCTATTTAATTTTCTCTTTCAAATGAGATCTATGATAACATATTTTTGAGTTGTCAATTGCACAAGTATTCATACTTCATTGAGCAAGTATTCATCATCGTTATATAAGTATTCATCTTTACAATCCGCATGGCTGTCCTGCTAATCAATCCCCCATTTTGTCCCCTAGTTAATAACTACCTGAGTAACTACTAACTAACTGGGGGAACACTTAATATTTGGGGATCATCTAATATTTGAAAGTTGTTACAGCTATCACGCGGAAGTATTCATCGATACATCAAGTATTCATCCTAAGATATCAAGTATTTGAAAAAATATTGGACACATCACTCACTCATCTTTTACACATTTTTGGAGGTAATTTGTTTTTTCTCCGTTCAATCCAACTAATATTTTTAACGATCTGTAAGAAATTTTGTAAATCTAAAATCACAAATGTCTTCTACATAATTTTCTCTTTCAAATGAGATCCATGATAACATACTTTCAAGTTGTCAGTTGCACAAGTATTCGTCCTCATTATGCAAGTATTCATTTTTTTTTGCACAATTATTCATCCTCCAGCAGATCATGTGCATTTATTTTTTTGGTCCAGCATATTTATTAATTTTTTAATGAGTTAGATCCTAGATTTTTTTATTTTGAAAAATGAATTGAATTGTTCAAGACATGGGGACAAAAGTAAAGTAAGACATTAGTTTGTAGAGACTACAAATTAATTAGAACTAGTAACTATAGTTAGAGAATTAATCTAATTTGATGGGAACTGTTAAACGGAAATATTATAATTACCCATTTATATATTATGTATATATATAGAGAGAGGAGGAGGAGGAAACTTTTATTTAGATTTTAAATCTGCTACCTCTTAAATCAATGATATTGTTTTTTGTGCTAGTCTATCAAAGAATGACTTTCTTAAAAAATGTGTAGTTAATTTTTTTCATTTTTTATTTTAAAAAAAGTTGACTTTAAGCTCCAACTATTTCTTTAGAAATCATTAAAACGGATGAATACAGATACAATGAATCTACTCTTAGATATTTATTTGGGTAGCTAGTTGCTTACATATATATATATATATATATATAGAGAGTCCGGCTAATGTGTTTTCGGTAGTACATGGGCCAAAGTGCTACCGGTTCCAATTTGAAATTTCAAAATTCAAAAAGTCGATTCAAAACGTTAGATGTGTTCTCTATATTAGGAGACCAAAATTTACATTTTTTGAAATTTTTTTATTATTTATTAAGCCACTTTAAAAAACGCTGATCCAACGGTTTCACTGTTGGGTTAAGCCACTGTTGAATCAACGATTTTCAAAAAGGCTTAATAAATAGTAAAAAATTCCAAAAAATGTAAAATTTGGTCTCCAAATACATTTTAATATAGAGACCACATCTAATGGTTCAGATAGACTTTTTAGATTTTGAAATTTCAAATTTGGATCGGTAGCACTTCGGCCCATATGCTACCGAATGCACATTAGCCGAACTCTCTCTCTCTCTCTCTCTCTATATATATATATATATATATATATATTGTGGCTAAGTTTAAACTATTTGTTCCTAGTTTACTAAAGAAATTAACGATTCGGTTTTTCAATTTTTAAAGTACAAATAGTGAGTATTCAAACTGTTAGATTTTCAATATATATTAAAATGTGCTTGAAGAACAATTTTTTTTTTTTGGACTATTTTTATTTTTTCAGATGGTTTGAAAATCGCTGATTTTATTAAATTTTTGCACCACTGAAAAATAACGATTTTCAAACTATCTTAATAAATCGTAAAAAAAAATTTAAAAATGTAAAATTTGGTGTTCAAGCACATTTTAATATAGATTGAACATCTAACAGTTTGGATCGATTGTTTGGACTTTGAAAATCAGAAAACCGAATCGTTTGTTTCTGAGACTAGGAACAAAAATTTTGATCTTAGCCACACTATATACATATACATACATACATATATATATATATATATATATATATATATATAGAGAGAGAGAGAGAGAGAGAGAGAGAGAGTAGAAATATATCGAATCGACTTTAAACGATGAATCCAAACCGTTGAAATCCTTCTAACTAATGATTGATGCGTCTACATGTGAAAATTTTAAAGTTTTAAATTAATGTTATATAGAGTCAAGTGGTCAAAGGAGTCCAAAAAATGAATGCATTAAAATTAATATATATATATATATATATATAGTAGAACTAGGGTGCTCCTAAGTTCACCAAACTTCTTGTGAATTTGACTCTAAAATATATCGAATCGACTTTAAACGATGAATCCAAACGTTGAAACCCTTCTACCTAATGAGTGATGCGTCTACATGTGAAAATTTTAAAGTTTCGAATTAATTTAATATAGAGTCAAGTGGTCAAAAGTTTAAGGTTTATAAATCAATTTTAATGCATTTATTTTTTGGACTCCTTTGACCACTTGACTCTATATTAAATTAATTCGAAACTTTAAAATTTTCACATGTAGACGCATCAATCATTAGGTAAAATGATTTCAACGGTTTGGATTCATCGTTTAAAGTCGATTCGATATATTTTAGAGTCAAGTTCACAAGAAGTTGGGTGAACTTAGGAGCACCCTAGTTCTACTCTACATGTGTGTGTGTGTGTGTGTGTGTGTGTGTGTGGGGTTAAAATGTACCATTGGTTTTGTGCTCCAACTATATCCCACGTCTTTATCTTTATTCTCGAAGTTCAAAAAGTCGATCCGAACTGGTCAACATGATATCCATATTGAAATGTGCCTAGAGACTAAATTTCAGATGTTTTGAAATTTTTTTACTATTTATTTAGATAGTTATAAATCACTGCTTCTGGACCATCCAAAAATAGTAATTTTGTAACTATCTAAAAAAATAGTAAAATTTTTCCAAAAAAATATAAAATTTGGTCTATAAACACATTTTAATATGGATATCATGTTGAGCGGTTCGGATCGACTATTTGAACTTCGAGAACAAAGATAAAGACATGGGATATGGTTGGAGCACAAAACCAATGGTACATTTTAACCCCACTCTATATATATATTGTTTAATTCAACTGATATAAATTTTAAATACGATATGATTCAAATTCTATCTTAATCTGATACAATGATTTGATAGTAGTTTTGTCTGGCCTAAATTCTTACCAGATACGATAAGTATTCATATAAATAGAAAATATACATTAATATAATGTATAATGAATGTACTTTTTGTTGATGAACTTTTCATACTGGGGATTAATATATTAGATAGTTCTTAGTTGCTTTACAATTAATGAACTGAAACTTTAGTTTTATTTCGCACATATATATAGACTCTTTTGTAATAACATTCCAGTTGTAATAAAATAAGTGGTAATCATACCATTATTATCAAAAAAAATATATATATATATAATATAACGACGATAAATATGCATCCAACAGAATCTACAATAAAATAAACCAACATCGGAACTTCCATCGCGCCGATCAAACTTCGAAGCATAGATATGCATGCATGTAGCAGTATATATGCCAGTACATGCACTTCGATTAATAGCGGTCACTGCCCATCGGAACTTCGAAGCATAGATATGCATGCATGTAGCAGTATATATGCCAGTACATGCACTTCGATTAATAGCGGTCACTGCCCATCGGAACTTCGAAGCATAGAGATTCATGCATGCATGTAGTGGTCGCTATCAATCGAATAACGACACGTCAACATGGACACTTTGATTAATAGCTGTGACGTCATATCGATGATCTGTTCAAATTCTTTTTGTTTTATGAAAATCCCGTAGGCTGTATTGAAAATTCATGTAGTAAATAAATAAACAGGTTTTCATTGGAGCCTAAAGGTGACACGTTCGTACAAATCGTTTGGTGCTGACACCGGCCATTTACTGGAGAATTATCTTTCTATAGAAAATATATATAAAAAAAAAGGAGAGAAACATGAACGGTATCGTTGAATTTTTATAGATAGAAGGATTGGTAGAAATTTTAACAATCGTAGAGTTGTCAATGACATCCGTTTAATCGTTTACTATATTCATATTGTATTTGATAAAACAGTTTAGGTACAGTTTTTTTTGTTAGGTTATTTGGTATAGATATGGGGTAAGAATTTCTTTTCATTTGATAAACGGATATGAGTATGAGTAAAGACTATTTCGTACCTGTTGTAATTGGTAATTTTATAAAAATATTATATTCAATTTATTTCTTTTTCTATTTAATTTTCATATCGTTTTTTCCACTCTAACTAAATTAATGAAAAAAAATTGTACCTTCTTCGTGACAATAATTAGATATTATTAAAAATAATATCAGGTAGAAAAAATATACAAGATGATTATTATGTTAAATATATTATTATTTTATTTGAATGTTTTGTTATTTTGTTAATGAATTGAATTTGTTAGAAAAGATATTTGTGTTTTTGATTTTCTTTTTTGCTTTATAAAAAACTATTAGTTAGATTTGATATATATTTGTATTTTGATTTTTAGGTTACTAATTGTGATTGTATATGTATGCATGGCATGATAAGTTTTAATGGTTGATTTGTAAAAATAATAAACTACTATATTAGTATTATTCATTATTCGCCCGCTACCATTTCGTTATCCAGTAATTTTAACGGGTAAAATTTGGATAGGGTATGATAAATTCTTAACAAGTATGGGTAGGATCACTACTACAAAAACACTGTTTGTACACGGTCAAAAAATGAAGTAGCTACACAAATTTGAAATCGTGTGCAATCTTAGGGTGTAAGAGTATGCAATTATTTACACACGGGCAATTACCCGTGTACGATTATACTAATCTTACATGGATTATTCATAAAGAGTCGTGTAAAAAACTTCCAACTAGTACATCTCACCACAAGAGAGCTACACGGATATTGACTAAATATCCATGTAAGAATACTCTTCCTACACTGATATTTAGTTAATATCTATGTAGCTCTCTTACCCTTCCTACACTCATATTAATAAAATAATCCGTGTTGGAAGGGATTTCTACACGAATATTTAGTAAATATCCGTGTAGAAAGAGTATTCATACACGGATATTAAGTTAAAAATCCGTGTAAGAAGGTTCTGGACTACTAATATTGTATGGTTACCTCTTTCTACATGGATTTTCTTTAAATATCCGTGTAGGATTGTCTTTTTTTTTTGCTAGCCTCTACTTTTGCTAACTAATAATATATATTTTAGATTGAATATACATAGTTTTTTGCAAAAATAAATACATTGCCTTTTGTATATATATATAGTTTTTTGCAACATATATATATATATAGGCAAATTCTGTAGCCCTATTTGTAAATGACATATCTTTATTTTAAGTTCAACAGTCGATCCGAACCGTCACTTGTTCTCCATATTAATATTTGGGACCAATTTTTTTTTCTGAATTTTTTACTATTTATTAAGATGGGTCAAAAATATCAATCCATTGATTTTGTACCATCTTAATAAATAGTAAAAATTCAGAAAATGTAAAATTTGGTCTCCAAGCACATATTAATATGGCTCCTGTTTTTATAAAGTATGTTTTTTTCAAATAGTTGCATCACTCATATATATATATACACATAGCATTTTGTACATGCAATCCCATATGATTCATCATATAACATATACTCCTCAAGACCTAATACAATGTTTGTATAAAAATTATGTCATCACTACTTAGTAACAATGTGATTAAGGTTTGGTTATGATCTAGTTTGAACTGAAATTTCATACATACTAAAACGTATTAGATCCAACATATCAAAAAAGAGGAGTATATGTGATCCATGACATGATGCCTCTTGGTTCTCTAACAACATTGCAACTCCAATAAAAAAAACAAGGATCAACATATATGTGCATACATACATAATATAGAATAAAAATTCTCAGTTAAATTTTTCGTCCAAAATTATAAGAAAATATTTATATAAAAAATTAATTGAATCTGTTTAGCTTTTATACGAACCACTGAAAATTAATTTAGTATAAAAAAATTAAATCTAAGCATACATGTAAGCACCCGAAATTTTTGCAGTTTTGTGAATTTTTGCATTTTGGTCCCCGTTAGTTCTAGATCTAGTAACAACATAGAAGGGGTGAATATTTTTGCATTTTTGCTTAAGTAGAAGTGGTGCTTAAGAGGACAACACCAGCATAGGGCTGATTAATGAGCGAGTTGGGGTATGCTCATGCTCGGCTCATTTAGTTAATGAGTGATAAAGTGCGAGTTGTTAATGAGCGGGTTGTTAATGAGCGAGTTATGAGTAACTGAGCGAGTTATGAGTAACTGAGCGAGTCACGAATTATTAGCAAGCTAAGAAATAGAAAAACTAATTTTCAAAAATTAATGTTCATTTATAGAATTTAACAAATTGTCATAATCCAATATAATTAAATATTACATAATTTAACAAAAAATTGTCCATAAATAAATTTAACAAAATCAAACAACAAATTTGTTCTAGAGCGTAAGTTTAGGTTAGGAGATTTTTTTATTTATTCAATTTTAATTTTAATTTAAGGAATTTGGATTAAATGTGGCAGGATTAGAGGTGGCAATTTCTTAATGAGAGAGTTATGAGCGAGTTGGGGTATGCTCATGCTCGGCTCATTAAGTTAATGAGCGATAATGAGCGAGTTGATAATGTGCGACTTATTAATGAGTTTTTAGTGAGCGAGTTATGAACGAGTCACAAGTTATGAGCAATTTACTCACCCCTACACCAGCACCACAACCCTAAGAGAGGGTGGCAAAGATGATAGTAACCAATAGTAGTGAAGATGACAGCAATCAACCAAAACTCTAAGAAAAATAAATTTCTTCAATAACCCAACAATGATAAAGAGAAATATATATATATATATAAAACGTAGAGAGGGGGGGTTAAAATGCACCATTGGTTTTTGTGCTCATCCGATGTCTTTATCTTTTCTCGAAATTAAATTCCGAACCACTCAACATGATTTCCATATTAAAATATGCTTAGATACCAAATTTTACATTTTTTTTTAAAAAAATTACTATTTTTTTAGATAGTTACAAAATCACTGATTTTGGACCATCCAAAAACAGTGATTTTGTACTTATCTAAAAAAATAGTAAAAAAATTTCAAAAAATATGAAATTTTGTCTATAAACACATTTTAATATGGATATTATGTTGATTGATTTTTGAACTTCGAGAAAAAGATAAAGACATGGGATATGGTTGGGGCACAAAACCAATGGTGCATTTTAACCCAACTCATATATATATATATATATATATATATAAACACACACACATGACTAACCTTAGCAAGATAGAGAGGAGAAATACCAACTTCGAAGACCTCAGATTTCTCCTTGTGTGTAGAAATCAAAGCAACATTCAATACAGAGAGAGAGAGAGAGAGTAATATTGATCAAAACGGCGCTGGAAGAGAAGCCTTTTATTTCATTAAAACCCTACTAAACCTTACTATACGGATATTTAACTATAAATCCGTGTAGCCCTGTCAACATATCTACACGGTTATTTAAATAAAAAACCGTGTACAACAGACCTTCCTACACGGATATTTAATAAAATATCCATGTAGCTCTCTCAACAATCCTACACGGATATTTAACAAAAAAATCCTTGTACAAAATCTTAATTTCCACACGGTTTTTCTCCACACAATTGTACACTGATTTTTTATTTAATATCCGTGAAACACTACTACAAAATTTGTAATCAACACCGGTTTTTTTTTCACATTTAAAACTGGTTTTCCAACCGGTGCTGATTCTAAAATTAATTAGCACCGGTTTTTGCTTTAAAACCGGTGGTGTAAGTCACATTCAACACCGCTTTTTTAAAACAACCGGTGCTATTTCTTACATTTAGCACTAGTTATTTCTTTAAAACCGATAGTGTATGTTATATTCAACCCCAATTTTGTTATAATAAACGGTGCTATTTGTTTTGTTTAGCATTGGTTATTTCTTAAAAACCGGTGTTGTATATCAATCTCTTTGGAATAATTTTATTTGTTTCATATTGGTGTTTATAAAAACCAGTGCTGAATATTTTTTTTTTTAATTCGATTTCCATTAGGCTAGCCTCCAAATTTGCTAGCAGTCAATTTTTTTTTTTATAAAAAAGGCATTGCCCGTTTCATTTCGAAACATAAACAGTTTTTACATAGCAGTAAGTTGGATTGCGGAGATGAAAACTAACATAAGATCACAAAACCAAGGAATAAGCAAAACAACAACACAAGCACAGTATCACAAAATGATAGTAACATATCAAAATAGCACAACTAGTGTCTAGTAATATAGAAAGCGCCAGTTAGGCGGAAGAGCCGGTGTCAGTGTCCAATCGAGCTTGAATCTGAGGAACTGGAGGCGATGGTTCTGCTTGAACAGGAATGAGAGTGATGTCAGCCGGCATCCACTAGTGCAGTCCTTGCTCAACTCCAGCACCTGTCCAATATAACATTGTTGTCAAAATAGAAAGAATTACTGTACGTCCAGATACACATTGATGATTTTCAAAACAGATTAAATTTTTTTGTTTCCATATACACCAAGCCAAAGCACTGAAAGCGGTTAAAAAACTTTTTTGTTGTTTGCTCGGCAATGAATAGGCAAAAGTCATGACGTCCTGGACAGTATACCAGTGGTAAAAAATATCCTGACAATCCCCTAACCAAAACTAAATTTGTCGAACAAAGGAACATTGAATAAAGAGGTGATTGACTGATTCATCAAGATTGCAAAAATAACATGTAGGGGCCGGGGACCATTTGCTAGCAGTCAATTGAATATTCACATACACAAAACCAAATATAGAATGAACAAAATATAATTATACAAATTAAACAACACATAATTTAAAAGTATTATCTTAATTAAATTTGATATATTATTTCAACAAAAACAAGCTAAGATATCGTATTGTCTGAAATTTCATATGTAGTAAATTACAGATATTTTTCCACAAAGAAATTAGCCCGCAATGTATGAAATTTTTTAAGATCTTCTATCGGCTATGAATCAAAAGAGCACTGCATGAAATAATATTGAACTGTTAATTTAAATCTTCAACTTAAAGAATACTACAAGTTTATTGATGAAGTAATAATAAAAAATTTAGGAAGTAACAAGATAACAGACTATCAATGGATTAATTCTCATTAGCTTAGGAAGTATTGGTCAAATCAAATATTAATAAGCTCCAACACATAAACTCTTTTCTACTAATTCACGGTTAGCATTTTACAGATGTGCAAGATCATTTAGGCAAATCAATTACAAATAATATTGGACCAAATGCCATCTTTGTTCACTGTTTAACCTTACCAGTAGACAAGTCCGAGAAATGCAAATTAGATTATTAAAAGGATTAAGAAAAGAGGAACAATCTAATACAGAGAATGGAATATTACATTTTTAAAAGGTCAAATTTCAAGTTATAGATGCAAATTAGATTATTAAAAGAAGAAAGAAAACTTACAGAGCTACCTCCAAATCAAGGCTCTGTCTACGGCCACGCACTCTACAGCAGGTGCGGCGGGTCTGTCTACGGCTGCTACTCTGTGGCCGATGCAGCGGCTCTGTTTATGGCTGCTACTCTGAGGCCGGTATGGCGGCTCTGTCTACGGCCGGTGCGGTGGCTCTGTCTACGGCCGCCCCATCTGAGACCAGTGCGGCACCAGCTCCGTCTACGGCCACTATTCTGCAGCCTGTGCGGCGGCTCTGTCTATGGCCGGTGTGGCGGCTCCGTCGATGGCCGGCAATGGGTTTAGACGGACTTGAGGGTTTAGCAAGGGCAGAGTAGAAGGGTTTAGCAAGGGACGAGAATAGCAAAGGGTTTAAGACGGACTTGGAAGTTTTTGAAAATTTTGTCCCAGGGAAAGGAATCCGTATCAACTAAGGTAACATATTATTTCCGTTTGTATCTAGTCCATTTAAAAAGAGTCTGTACAAGTATTAAAGGGATTATTTGCTATCGAACGGTCCAAATATGCAGCTGAATTATTCTGTTACCTCAGAGGATATGGATTCAAGTGAAAGGGCGCCAGTTGAAATTTCTGATATACAACACCGCTTCTGAAAATTTAGCACCGGTTTTGCAAAATAACCGGTGCTAAATATATGACATACAAGACCGGTTATTAATAATAAACCGATGCTATATATTCTGCACCGATTTTGGCATATAAACCTCCGTATATCAATTTAGCACCTTTGGTCATTTTAACCTTTAAATATTTTACAATAAATCCGGTGTTGTTTGACCAATGCTGATTTAAAATTTTGTAGTAGTGAAAGATTCTTACATGTATTTTCAGAATTGGAAAAATTGTATTTGTTACACATTTTTTATATAAATTTGAGAAATCTGTGTATAATGTAATATAAGAAGTGTTTTTTTTTTTTTGTGTAGTAGTGAATATTAGTTAAAGTCAATTCTCAGTGGGTATGAGTTGAAAATGTTTCTATCCTATCCATACCCATTAAGAATAGAAATTGTATGCAAATTTTATGTGACTTCATCATATGAAAGGTATAGCATCAATTACATAGTTATAGATAATGAACCCCAAAAAATCTAAATATGTGTAAACACGTGTAAAAAAAAATATTTTGGATCAACGGAATTTTTACCGATTCAAATTGTAGATAGTTTGGATAAGAAAAAATTCTACCGATTTAAATTTTGAATAGTTTAGATCGATAAAAATTCTGCTTATCCTTTTTTCTATGAAAATTCATTATGTTTCTTTTTTCTATTTTAATATTTTTATACATAAAAAATTCTCGGTGTACTACACGTTGGACCCGGATGCAATTAAAAAAAACTTATTTATAGAAATTAATATATAAAATAATATATAATATTAGAAAGAGTGGCTGCTTTCGAAAAGTATAGACGGATCTAGAATATATCTAAACATAATGAGTGATGCTTCTATGGATCTAAGGATCTATTTGTAAAATAAACATATTTTTATTTTTAAAGTTCAAACAGTCGATCCGAACCGTTCATCTTGTTCTCCATATTAATATGTGCTTGGAGACCAAATTTTCATTTTTTGAATTTTTTTACTATTTATTAAGATGGGTACAAAATCAATGGTCTGAATTTGATATTTTTTGTACCCATCTTAATAAATAGTAAAAAAATTCAGAAAAATATAAAATTTGGCATCCAAGCACATATTAATATGGAGAACAATATGAATGGTTCGGATCGACTGTTTAAACTTTGAAAATAAAAATATGTTTATTTTACAAATAAGTTCTTATGTCCATAGAAGTCTTTGCCAACATAATTTGGAGACAAATATAATTCTCGAATCCAATAAATTCAATATGTTGAATACATCAACACAACAACATACCTCACCTCAAACTGGGAACTATTGGAGCCGAATAAAAATCCAGTTACAATTCTTTGGAGCAAAAAAAAGTTTAATTCAATAGATCCATGCACAAAAACACAACATACATTACTACACATAATGGATTAAAAACTATAAACTGTTAGAAGAGGTTCAAACTTTTCTATCAGTTTGTTTGATAGAACCGATAAAAGAAGTGTCATAATTATTATATCGGTCCTACACTTATAACCGATAGAAGAAGATGACTTTATTCTATCGGTTTTTTTACGATAGAACCAGTATCATAAGTGTGATGACATTTCTTCTATTGGTTCTACACTTAAAATTAATAGAAAAAATAACTTTGTTCTATCGATTTTTTTACTTTAGAACCAATATAATAAGTTTGTCAATATCTAATATCAGTTCTACACTTGAAATACGCCAAAAATTGCACCCCCACCTTATTGTATCATGTTTGTAACATCCTAAAATTTTAGTCATTATTGTTTATGTTTACATGTTTTTTTTTTAATTTTTTTATTGAATATTCTATCACTACAACAAAATTGAGCAGCAACAGGTATTAGCAACTGGTTTGGTCGCCGGTCACTCATGCCTTTTCTCCTCTCAAAAAAAATAAAAAACCAAAAAATTCAAGCGACCAATTTATGAGTGACCGGTATCAGCAACAAAACCGGTCGTTGAAGATCAATTTCTTTTTAAAAAAAGAAAAAACTTAAGAGACAGAACCCCTGAAAAACCGGTCGCCGGTCCCTTTATTTTCCCCACTGGCGCGCGTTTGATGCATTTTTTAGGTTTAGACCTCGCCAAACCTCTGAAAAACCTCCGCCTGACGAAATCCTCACCTCCGCCTGACGAAATCGACGTCACTGCCTAATGAAATCGACCCCGCCTCACCTCCGCCTCCATCTCTCTGACTCTATCTCTCGGTTGCTCCACCGATCCCAACTCCGCTGGTTATGCTTTCTCTGTTGATCGATCTCAAAGACGTTATTCAATCCCTTGAAGGTTATTTAGTTAAATCTAATTTATTTATATTGTTGCGCATGGATTGCTGTCGTGGGAGAAATTTTGGTTATAATGGAATCTGAATTCGATTCCAGTAAAACAAAAACTAGCGGCTCCATTATGTGATATTCCCAATTTATAAATTAATCTATCTGTGTCAGTGCCACCTGTCCTCTCTCTCTGTACCTTTGATTAACAAACTTAGCAGGCTTTGTCATTTTTGTGAATCTATTGTGAACATTTTCAGTAAGTCTATTACTTTGTTAAAACTATTCCATTCCAAGTATTGTCACACCTGGTAACAATATGCATGTATTGCTGTACCAGTAATTAGAAGGTAAATTCATATTCCAAAATCTCACAAGTTACAACTTAAATTATTATTTAATGAATTCTATTTCTGAAATGATGAGATACTTTTAGATTCAAGTGATCTTGGCTCAGATAACCTGTTAAAAATGTCTACAATTTATGGAGTGGCTGGGGTCATCAGACTGCTAGCAGGTATCCTTTTTTTTTGTGGGAATCGTATAAAATCTCAAATGGGAGGTGACTCAGTGCGTCTCGAAGACGTGTCTGATTCTGATTTGGACACACGCGAAGACCACAGTAGATCGAAACCAATCATGAATTTATTTGCTCAACATGAAATATAATGGCATGGGGTGGTCTTCTAAACAATTAAACATTTTTTATTACCTTGACTGCACTGCAGACTGAAATAATTAAACATCTTGGATAGACTATTGACTGCACGGAAGACTGTGGGAGTTTTATTTGAGAGTTAATGCATTCGTTGATCAACTAGAATTTAGGATTAATAGCATTTCTTATTTCCAATGAGAGCTTTTATTTTCTTTTAATATAAATATGTATCAACACCTCTGTTGAGGCAGCGTTGTTTTGAATAGAAAATGTTTGTTTGTTTGTGATACTTGTGAGTTCATCTTTTATACTCTTCTCTATTACCACTAAACCGATACGTGAGCTTAACGGGCAAGATCGTAACGGGAACGCTTTGCGTCAGGAGGCCTCTAGACATTTCTATTACTAAAAGTGGAGCATGTCCATTAGTTACTAAGTTAGAATTTGTGTTATAGTTGGTACCAAATGGCTGGTACGATCGTATGATAATGTTACAATTAAAAGACTTGAAAATACACACCTTAGCCAAAAAATTTATATCTTTACGATTTTTTAATCAATTGTTATGAATTTCTAAAGTTCACATTATGAAAATACAAAAACTGCTGTTTTTCTGCACCGTTTACCAATCTACCCCTGTATTCCAAACACTGTTGGGATCCGTTAGGAAATTCTAAATATTTTGAAACTTGGTAGGCGTTTAAAGTAGGATTTCCTCTACACATCTGTAAAGAGAACAAAATTTTCTGATTTGTTTAAATTAGCATAGGTATAACCTTCCTTCGGGTATTTATAAGGACCTTAATTATGCTGATTTGTTTCTAAAGCAAAAATGGGCATATATCATCAATAATCATATATACTATGATCCATAAAGTATCCCTTGTTCCTAAATTTTGGTTTGCCAAATTTGGAAGCTTTCATTTTGGTTCCTACAAATTATAGTTTTGTTCTGGTATGATCTCTAGTTATTATCTTTCATTAAAGAATGAATAGGTATTATAGTGTTACTTTGCAGGATATAATTTCACCCCACATCAACACTGACAAGGATCTTTGTCAGTATTTTAATAGAAAATGTCATCAGACACAAAAGAGCTAAATTTAGAATGTTAAGGGACTTAAATGAGAACTTTAGATACAAACATGGGAAACAAGATGATCATTAGACTGAAATGAGAACCATATTTTTATTTGTGAAGTTATAAACTTATAATCTTATTATTTGCTTAATCTGTCAAGTTATAATCTTAAAGAGACATATATAGGGGATTCAAAGAAGTATCAAATAAAAGATTTATCCAACTTAAATGCATGCCCCCATCTGAGAAGTAAAACCATTAGAACATAGGTAAATCTTCCCCTCATATTGATATTTGAGAGTAGAACTAGGTTGCTCCTAGAAGTACCAAGTCTCTTTGTACTCTTAACTCTAAAACTTATCGGATTAACTTTGAACGACAAATCCAAATTGTTAAAATCTTTCTACCTTACAAGTGATGCGTCTACATGTGAAAATTTTTAAGTTACGAATTAATTGAGTATAAAGTCAACTGGTCAAAAGTCTTTCAAAAAAGGAATGCATTAAAATTAGTTTTCAAACTTTCTAATTTTGACCACTTGATTTTATACTAAATTAATTCGAAACTTTAAAATTTTAACATGTAGACACATCACTTGTAAGGTAGAAGGATTTCAATGGTTTGGATTCATCGTTCGAAGTTAATACAATAAATTTTAGAGTTAAGAGTACAAAAGGGATTGGTACTCTTAAGAGCACCCTAGTTCTACTCGATATTTGAATTTATAAATTTTGATGTTATACATCCTTCTTTGTGCAGGTGGATTTGCCCAAGATTTTGAAAGTGATATATATGTTTTGTGCTGCTTTCTCACTCTAGTTAAGAGAGAAGCGGAGAGCATGAGAGCATGGTTGTCGAGTCATAAATTTTGGTCTCAATATTCTACATGAATGTTATTGTTTTCCTTCTTTTTAAGGATATTTTAGGGAATTTATAAAATGAGGTCATGATGTATTTTTTTTATTTTCCGTTCTTTTTTTTTTTCCAACTAGAATGATGCAGTAGAATATCAACCAATGTTGTTGTTGAATTATTGTTAATGTTATTACTAATATTGTCATCAAACAAAAATTCATACGCATTGAAAAGTAAGCAACAAAACCAACAAATTACATATATTAAACTGATGAAAAATTACACAATAGTCCAAATGTAAGATCAAATATGAGATCTAATTAAAAGTTACATAAAACTGATGAAAAGCTGCACAATAGTACACTTTGATTCACAAGTTAAATCCAAATTAGACTTAATTGACCATGCTACCTTTCTCATTGATACCTCTGATCTCTTCCTCCTGCATTTTTTTCCATTAGCAAGATATGTTTGTGCTACAATTAAAATGAATTAGTTGTTACAATGATGATATTAAATGTTCAATTTTTTGTTTAAAAAATAGTAAATATAACAAGCAAAAGATAAATGGCAAACACATTACCATAGGTACAACACATATTACTGTTCAATCCCTCTGAGCTTTCTGTTCTACATTAGTTCAATCAAATTACATATCAGGACCAAACTATAGAATTCATCTAAAAGTTTGAATCAAAATTATTGAGCCAAATAAAGGCTAAGAGGATAACTCCAAGAATAATGATAATTAATTTTATAGGTTTAATTTTGTTGTATGAAGTCGTAGGTTGTACTTAACCTTTTCTCAAATTAATAGTGTAAGCCAAGATAGTTCTGATTAATTTCTAACAAATAAATGTTTCTAAGTTAGAGAAATTAATTTCAATTTGTAATTCAAACTAAAAGTAATAGTCAACAAGACAAGAACTTTTTTAATTCAACCAAAAAAGACACAATTAAGTCAGAATAAAAAAAAACGCGATTCAATAGGAGAGAGAGAGAAAGAGCTAGAGAGCTCCGTTTGGAGAGAGATAGTCCTGTTGGTGAGGGAGCGTCGGCGCACACGAGATGGAGACGAGATTCTAGTTTGAGACAGAAAGATCGGGGATAGGGCTTAACCAGTTTCACAGGAAGGAGGAGGAGTAGTATTAATTGTCCCTACCAATATGTGCTTCAACACCAAATTGGATTGCTACACTGAGAAGGATAAACAAGCTGAGTACATAGAATGGTACCTTCATATTGGAACCCATTTTTTATTTATGTAAATCAATATATATACGTGATCCCTAGCTAACTCTTTATAAAGAGTAGAACTAGGATGGTGCTCTTAAGTTCACTTAGTTTCTCTGTGAACTCAACTCTAAAATCTATCGGATTGATTTCAAATAATATATCCAAACCATTAAAGTTTTTCTACCTTATAAGTAATACATCTACTTGCAAAAAATTTAAACTTTTAAATTAATTTAATATTAAGTCAAGCAGTCAAAAGGTAGAAAGTTTATAAATTAATTTTAATGCATTAATTTTTTAAATAATTTTTTATCACTTGAATTATATACATAATTAATTCAAAATTTAAATTTTTTTGCATGTAGACACATCACTCATAAGATATAAGAGTTTCAACGGTTTAAAATAACCACTTGACTCTTTTTTTCTTTGTAAAATAAAAATTATAGTTGCTCATGAAATATAATTCTGAAAGTCAAAGCGTAAGGTTAATTTAACTGAAAACCTTCTACTTTTTTTTATTGTTTTTTTAATGCTTGATTTGATATCAAATAAATTTAAGAATTTAGAAATTTATATGTAAACAATGTTCTTATGTAGAAAATCGATTTGAATGATTTAGAAATTTTGTGGCGATTCTGTTGAAATTCTAACGTTACAATTCACTTCAAATAAAAATTTCAAAATTTTCAAACCGATCTCCAAATCAAAGTATAAAGTTGGTACATGAAATCGTTAGGAAATTATAAATCTACGCTTCATCCAAAATAGCATCCACTGCAGCGCTGCATTTGTTTAGGCTTTTGGGCCCCTTTTGGGCCCATATCTCCCACGTCTGACAAATCCCTTGCTAGGCTGCTTTTGAGCCCTTTTGTAAAATGTCCCTCGCTTATTTTCTGAATGTTGATGGGTTTGTATGAACTTGAACTGTTTTGCAATATCAATTAGTTGCATTGTAATATTTTTAACTTTAAAAAAAATAATGGTAGGAAATATATATATCATCTTTTCAGCTTTTTTATTGAAGCTATCTCTAAGAGTTCCATAATATTCTGTAACATATTAATACATCCATAAAGTTATTTATATTATCAAATATTCATATCTAATTTTGAGGCACAAATTCGAATACGGACGGATAATATCTAACCCATTTACACCCTAACAATTCCTATCTTTAAGCATACCCCCAAACATTGTGTATTTCCTTATAAACCTTCCAGTCAGTCTCTATATGTGGCTGGAAGTTGAAACAACTTAATCATGTGCATTTTTTTCTTTCTTTGGTCGTCGCTTTCTCTGTCAACGGTCAAACCAGTGCGCTTCTCTCTTGTCTCTTTCATGCCAAGTCCCTGTCACGTGTCACTGAAAGTGGGGCCATGGAACCACCGCTAAATTAATAAAGTATAAAACATTGACTTAGTTATTCTTGTAATCATTACTTTATTGGATAACTTCTTATCTTATTAGATTATGAATAATTAATCAATAATACAATATGCATAATTAAATTGTTTTACAAGGTAATAAGAAGCTATTTAAAATTACAGGGCGGAGCTAAATTTTTTTTATCATTGAACTTTAAAATATTTTTTAAGTAAAATTCAGAATTTATATAATTTGATTGACATATTTGAAAAATCAAGTGAGATGTATTGACTTCACTAGACTTCCTTTGACTCTGACACTGCTTAAGAACTAATTATATATTTCATATATGTTTTTTAATAAATTTTTACTAATTAACTTAAGGAACACAATTTTATTTTTATTTTTCTCATCTTAAAGATATTATTATTTTTTCTAAACAATATACAAAATATCTTATTCCACCAGTCAAAGTTCCATCATAGATCCAAGTCTCTGCTCCTTATTCCACATTTTCATTTGTAGCGAGTCATTCACTACAGCTAAGTCCGTACTAACATCCCCATCCACTACACAGATTCCCACTGCAAGATCATAACAAAAAACCCATAAGACTTCTCTTTAGAAAAAAAAAATCCAAAAGTGATTGAACAAAGACTTTGAATATTCATTAATTGTAACAAATCATTTGCTTCAGGTAAGCATAGTAATCAGATTTGCGTTTAATTCAAAATTAAACGTTTTTTAGCCTTTAGCGTATCAATCAGCGAATTATACAGTAATTCGCGAATTACTGTACAAAAATAACTTTCAGAGTGATTTTCTTATGTCAATAATTCTAAATACATGTTTTTTTTGTTGTATGAAGGAACTCTGGGATCACCTGTTTGATCAAAATAAGTGCATAAAATGTTGTTTATTTGTTTGTAAATATGTTTTTTGAATTTCAAACCTATTTGTAAATATGTTTTTGAATTTTAAATATGTTTGTAATACACTAATTATTAATTATAGAGGAATTAAGTCACTATGTGTCAATTGTTTTTCTAACTTTGTTCCGTTTTATTCCCGAATTATATTCAAATTATACCATAATCACAAATTTTTAACCCTGCCAAACTGAACCTGAACTTTTGATTTGTCACTATGAGCATAATCGCAAGATTCGTAAATAATATTTTTTTTATGATGGCGAACTGAACGACAAATTATTCGGTTGACCGAACTTTCATCAAATTATTCACAAAAAATTCATGATTTTTTTGGTCTTTTATGGCTTCCTTGTGGGACTGAGATCTTTTATCTGGATGATTCCAAATATTACTGAATTATATCCAAATTACAAACTTTTGATTTCGCTGAACTGAATCCGAATAATTCATTTGTCACTATTCAAGTAAGAAAAACCAGACTAACATTCCCATTCGCTACACAGATTCCCACTGCAAGAGCGTAATAAAAAACCGATACTTTGGTTTTGAAAAACCAAAAGTGATTGAACAGAGACTTTGAATATTTATTTTAATTTGTAATGAGTCATTTACTTCAGGTAAGACCCTAATAACATCCCCATTCACTACACAATCTCCCATTGAAAGATCGTAACAAAAAATCTACAAGACAACTCTTTAGAAAAATCCAAAAGTAATTGAACGAAGACTTTGAATATTCGTTTATATGTATTTAATATAATTTTTTAAACAAAGACTTTGAATTTTCTCTGATGATAGTCTCTCTCTCTCTCTCTCTTTCTCATCATCTCTCTACCATTTTCATTTCAATAGTTGCTCAAATTCTAATAGGAATTAGGCGGAGCAAATTATTTTAGTAAAAGGAAGCAACACAAAACATGGAGATGTTGGATCCTATGTGCTCATGGAATTTGTGGTCTATGCTGTGTCTTCTTCTTCTTTTTTCATTGCCCAAGACCTTTGCTAACAACGAGGGTTTGTTAAATCTCTCCTCTTTGTTTCTTTTTATGTTTGTTATTTAATTTCATGTTGGAAGCTGCACCTGTACCTTTACCAGCACAATTTTTAGTACTGATACTTTTTTAGGGGAGAATTTCATGTATACCCCTCATTTTATTCTTTATTTAAAAGTTCAAATGTTTTATTTCTTTAAATATGATATTATGAATTTTAGAGGGGGAAATATGTATTTCAAAGTTTTTGAGGGGTATATGTGAAATTCCCCCGTCTTTTTAAAGTAGAATACAATTTTTATATTTGGTTTCTGGAAAAATTTAGAAAAGACTACCAAGTAAGATATGAAATAATTTAACAGGCTCCTCAAATGGCCTCTTAACTAGTGGACCCCAATTTCTTATTCTCAGTTGACTGTCACTTATTTATTGGCTTAGTTTAATTCTGTACTATGCCCCAAGCTAAAAGAAAATCAATATAGTGTAGTTTAATGTTGGAATTATAGCTGGACTACAGTAGTACCAGTGTACCAGTATACACTGGTAACTCTGGTATGCTAGTCTTGTTTAAGTGGCATATGCTGTTTGAGAAAACCATTCTGTTCCTTTCTAATTTTAATTAGAAAAGTACCCGAACAACAAAATGAATTAAAAAAGAAAGATATGTTACATATATATTTCATATTACATGTATTCAAAATACTGTGATTTTTCTATGCTTTTCTATTTTTTACCAATTGTGCCCTTTTATTTATCAATAGGTGATGCGTTGTATGCTTTGAAGAGTAGTTTGAAGGATCCTCAAAATGTTTTACAAAGTTGGGATAATACTCTTGTAAATCCTTGCACTTGGTTTCATGTCACTTGTGACAGTAATAACTTTGTAATCAGAGTGTAAGTGTTATTCAAATTTACTGGTAAATTTTTGAACATACCTTTACGGATGCAGTAACACACAATGATCTCTAATGACCAAATTACCCTTAGGTATGATTGTAGTTTACTGGTAAAATTTTCAATCCTACCTTAGAAAAATGAGATTTATCGAGGCAGGTCAATAAATTCAGTTACACACAATTATCTCTAATGACCAAAATACCCTTAGTTATGATTGAAATTTGCTATGAAAATTTTCAATCGTTCCTTAGAAAAATGAGAATTATGGATGAAGTTCAATAAATTTAGTTACACAATGATCTCTAATGACCAAAATACCCTTTTGCGTTATTCACTTGCAAATGGCCCTTGTTATATGAATTCCTATTCTAAATTCAGGGATCTTGGAAATGCAAATTTATCTGGTTCATTAGTCTCAGAACTCAGCCAGTTGAAAAACCTACAGTACTTGTAAGTTACAAATATTTTTCTCAATTTTTTTTTCTCATTTTAGCCAAGACCAAATTTTTTACTAACAGATAATGAAATGCTAATTGCTTGTAACAGGGAAATGTATAGCAACACGTTAACTGGAACTATCCCTAGTGAGCTCGGTAACCTGACAAATTTGGTGAGTCTGGATTTGTATCTGAACAAAATCAACGGAACAATACCAGATTCGCTAGGGAATTTATTGAAATTGCGCTTTCTGTAAGTGTATGAACTTTTCTTTCCCAAATTAAACCCGTATCATCTGCTAATTGTTTTATTCAGAGTATAGAAATTGTGTGAGGCTATGGTACTATGCATAGCACAGAATGGTCTGTACTATGATTCAAAATCTCCATTTTCAATGTCTAAACAGTCGATCCGAACCGTTCAACATGATCTCCATATGAAAATGTATTTGTAGATCAAATTTTACATTTTTGACAAACTTTATACTATTTTTTAGATAGGTAGAAAATCACTTGATTTAAAAAAATATTAGACCATTCAAAATTTAGTCTGCAGATTGGTATGGTTGGATTTTAGCAAAAGAATGAGCTTGGAGACCAAATTTTACATTTTTCAGAACTTTTTTACTGTTTTTAAGAATTTTGAGAATCACTGTTTTATAATAATTATTATTATTCCATATCAAAACAGTGATTTTAAAAGATTCTAAGAAAATAGTAAAAAAGCAAGTATATTTTACATGGATATCATGTTGAAAAAGAACATATTGATCCATAGTACTATAGTATAGACCAATCCACACTATGCATAGTACCGTAGCCTCATCACTCTATAGAAATTAGTTAGAAGAGTTCAAGTGAACCTTTATGAACTGAAAACTGGAAACAGAGACAAGCATATTTTTTTTATTTATTTTTATTATTTGTAACAGGCGGCTAAACAACAATAGCCTTTCGGGTCCAATTCCCAATTCCCTGACGAACATCCAAACCCTTCAAGTTTTGTAAGTCTCATATATCTTTTTTTTTCACTATTATATTTTTATGGGGAATGTTGACATTGAGCATTTATTGTTATTATTTACAAAATTTTCAAATGTGATGAGTTGACCCCTCACAAAAAAAGGTGTTTCCCTTAATACACCATTTAAAAGATACCATATATATATATATATATATATTTTTTTTGTAAGGAATGTATAACTTGAACAATATGGATTTTTTCACAAGCATACCATCTTGCATGGAATGCTATTCGTATACAATACATGAGTGTGCTAATTTTTTTCTTAATAGAATGGATGCTTATGATTTTATAACTTTGAAGCTTTGGTTATTTATTAATGAATCCATGAAATTTCTAAATGTTTGCAACATCTTATGTAGGGATCTGTCAATGAATAATCTATCAGGATTGGTTCCGTCAAATGGTTCATTTCTTCTATTCACTCCAATCAGGTAACTTTGAGTTATAAGCACCTGCTGTAATATGATTACATATCACGTAAGGTACCTCAAATTTTGAGTTAGACCCAGACCATCCGATCTGTCTTGGCACGAATATTAAAGGGATTATGATCAGACAGTCCAGATCCAAACTCAAATTTTGATTTACATTAAGATTTGTGCGAATAAAGTCTGCATGGGTCTTAATGAAAATTGGACGGCTCCGATCAAACATTAGACCGATTTTTGTCCGATACCCATCAGACTCGCCCCAGTTCTGTTGGAATATACATAGGAAACAACAAGCCCAGGTTGATTTATTATTGCGTTCCAGCACCTCTCCTGTACAAGAATGCCTGGTACACGGTTGAAATTTCGAAGAATTAGCCTTGCTTCTACCTACTTGTTGTTTAAGAAAGTATTTATTCATTGATGCACTTGTTATTTCTCAGTTTTGCCGACAACCCGGGTTTATGTGGGAATGGAACAAACACACCATGCCCTGGTTCTCCTCCCTTTTCTCCACCTCCTCCGTACACCCCTCCACCACCAACTAAGTCGAGTAAGTAACTACAATTTAGTTATGAATGAGGCTATGGTACTATCATACTATGCATAGCGCCGATTGGTCTGTATTATGTATCAATATCTCTATTTTCAAAGTCCAAACAATCGATCTGAATTATTCATCATGATCTCCATATGAAAATGTACTTGTAGATCAAAATTTACATTTTTTTTCTATTTTTTTAGAAACGTAGAATATCACTTGATCTAAAAATTCTAGACCATTCAGAAGTGAATTTCTACCTGTCTAAATTTTATGTAAAAAATGTAAAATTTAGTCTGCAGTTACATTTTCATATGTAGGTCATGTTAAACGGTTCATATCGACTATTTGAACTCTGAAAACAAAGATATTGATCCATAGTACGGACCAATCCACACTATGTATAGTACCATAGCCTCACCCATTTAGTTATACTATAAAAATTGTTTGTAAAACCTTTATTATAACTAAATTATAAAATTTTCATATTCTCTTACTCTATCATTTGGTCTCTTGCCTTATGGCTGGTCTGGCTTGAAAGAATACGAAACCTAACACCGACAAGACCCAATTAAAATAATCATCAAAACTCAAATCAACTAAAACAAAACATGACATAAGAACTAGACTTTTTGAAATAACAATCTCTGCAAATAAGTAGATAATATATTATGTCTTTTTTTTTTAACAGATGGTAAAACTACGAGTATAGCAGCAATTGCGGGTGGAGTTGCAGCTGCTGCCGCATTACTTCTTGCTGTACCGTCAATTACTCTTGCATGGCACCGCCGCCGTAGACCCCAAGCTCATTTCTTTGACGTACCAGGTTTGTATTTAATGCATGTACCATTTCTCTACTTTATTTATTTTTATTCTTCATTGGTTTCAACCAGCAAATGTTACTCACCCATATTAAATTATCAGTTGCATATCACATTTTCTAGAACTTTTTTGTTTGAGTGCGGCTATGGTACTATATATGCATAGCGTAGATTGATCCATACGAAGGATCAATATTTTTCATTTTCAAAGTTCAATAGTCGATTTGTATTGTTCATCATGATTTCCATATGAAAATATACTTGTACACTAATTTACAATTTTCATAATATTTTACTATTTTTACTTGTAGAAAATCAGTACTTTATGGTCTAGAATCTTTAAATTAAGTGATTTTCTACCTATCTAAATAAATAGTAAAAAATATTCTAAAATATGTGAAATTAGATCAGCAAATACATTTTCATATAGAGATCATGTTAAACGGTTTAGATCGATGGTTTCAACTTTGAAAATGAAGATATTGATCCATAGTACGGACCAATATGTGCTATGCATAGTACTCGCATCTATGAATGTGTTGTACCAGTATCTAAGACCAACGTTTGATTCTTACTGGTATCTATGTATATACGGTATTTAAAAGGTATACATTACCTCAGGTTAATAAGTTCTATTAATTTTCTAATACAGCTGAGGAGGATCCAGAGGTGCACCTCGGTCAACTCAAGAGATTTTCTTTGCGGGAGTTACAAGTCGCAACTGACAATTTTAGCAATAGACATATACTTGGGAGAGGTGGTTTTGGAAAGGTACATAAAAAAACTTGATTTTCAGAGTAGTTGGTGAAATCGGGACCCACTTAAACTTGACCTGATCCAAACCCTAGTGGCATAAATCTAAATAATCTTGAGATAAGGTTAACCCTAGTGGCATAAATCTAAAGAATCTTGAGATAAAACCTTAATATTGACCTCAATTGAAATACTTGATTGCAACCTTAAAGCATTTTTGTGGACAATTATCAAGAGTGAGGGTATGGTACTTTGCAAAGTGCCGATTGGCCCGTAGTATGGATTCATATTTATATTTTTGAAGTTCAACATGATCTATATATAAAAATATATTTGGAGATTGTATTTTACATTTTTTAGAATTATTTTATTATTTTTTTAGATAGGTTGAAAATCACTACTTTTGGATAGTGCATAATTTTTAAAGTAGGTGACTTTTTACTTATTTATAAAATAGTAAAAATTTCTAAAAAATGAAATTTTTTTATCAACAAGTACATTTTCATATGAAAATCATGTTGAATGGTTTAGATTGACTGTTTTGATTTTGTAAATTAACAAATGGATCCATAATATGCGCTTTGCATAGTACCATAGCCTCACTCCAAATATCAATACACACCTGAAATATATGAAACTTGCAACAGCTAAAACTTAAAACTAAAATTCCAAATTGAGTGGACTGAACAATCCAGAAAGACCCCATCTGACTGACCCAAATTCAACCTGATCAGCTGATTTGATACCTCTAATTTTTATGCCTTGATGCCTAAAAGCGTAAATTTGGTACTTATGCCAGGTATACAAGGGAAGGTTAGCAGATGGGTCTCTGGTTGCCGTAAAACGACTCAAGGAAGAGCGTAGCGCAGGTGGTGAACTCCAGTTCCAGACGGAGGTAGAGATGATCAGTATGGCGGTACACCGCAACCTCTTGAGATTACGTGGCTTTTGCATGACCCCAACAGAGCGGTTGCTAGTTTATCCCTATATGGCCAATGGAAGTGTGGCTTCTTGCTTAAGAGGTATTATTATTGCTTGCAACTTGGGATCACAATTGTCAATTGACTCCTTGAAAATCAATTTTTATATTTGTACAAGATTTTCTATATAGTTTAGAATAAAATGTTATGGGACTGTAAAGTTAACCCCCATACAAAATGAAACTTTTACCTCATAAATTGAAAGTCTAGCGTTGCCCTTTACACTCAATAAATCACATAATCAAACATCAGCACTAAAAAATTTTGACACAAATTTTTTTTTTTTAGGTTCAAATGGGGTTTATAAACTTAAATTCCGGGCTCACTATTGCCCTCATTGTTAGTTCAATCGTCTTATTACAAAGACAAGCTAATTAATGTTGCAATATGTGCCCATAAACTAATTGAGCATCACATATTAGCTATGAAATAGTTTCTTGGATGTGCCTTTTTACGAATTACGTGTCCAACCCGATCTTGCGCATTACATGCCGGGTAGTAGTTACTGTGCACAGACATACAAGCCCCTAATCTCGAATTTAAAAAAAAATGATGGTATAGGTGTAACTTTTTTTATGTTATAGATAAAAAATCAGTGCAATATGTGTACAAAATCTAATTGTGTCTTCTAATAAGAGCCTCTTCTGACACAACAAACTCTATCCCTACTGGCATTTGAGCTTGTGTTTTACATTTCGTGTAGTAGTTAGTGTTCACAGACTTCTGATAAGGCCCTAATCTTTTACATATGTTTTATAGAGAGAGCTGAGAATGTGCCACCACTCCCTTGGTCAAAGCGCGGTAGAATTGCACTTGGATCTGCGCGCGGTTTATCTTACCTACATGACCATTGTGACCCCAAAATCATCCACCGGGATGTAAAAGCGGCAAACATTCTACTAGACGAAGATTTCGAGGCGGTGGTTGGAGATTTCGGTCTTGCAAAGTTGATGGATTACAAAGACACGCATGTTACTACGGCTGTGCGTGGGACAATTGGGCATATTGCGCCAGAGTATTTGTCGACCGGGAAATCGTCAGAGAAAACAGATGTTTTTGGTTACGGGATTATGTTGCTGGAGCTTATTACGGGGCAACGGGCGTTTGATCTTGCCAGGTTGGCCAATGATGATGACGTGTTGCTGCTTGATTGGGTACTGTTTCATTTGTTCTGTTTTAATTTTATCTGACTATTAGTTTTCTTTATTTCTTGCAATGCATGCATATTTTGAATAATCAGCCATCATAGAAATGTGTTAGATAACTTGCAAAATTTGCATATATTTTAGTGCCAAGAGTCCCAACGGGTACGATACGGTCGGGTGGAAGCATTCTCATATCCTTACCTGTCATGTTAACCTAAAAAAACATGTACCCGATAAGTTGACAAAGAATAAAACTTACCCATACCTATTTTATGTGAATATGGTTACGGGTTGGATAAACGGATAAAAGTGTCTTGGAATAAATATATATGGACCATGAATAAGACTATATCATATCATGCATTATCCTCATATAAATACCCATCAATATATAATTTTATTTTCAATAATTACCCCATAGGTAACCGTACGAAATAGTCTTTACCCGTACCCTTACCCATATCCATCTTATGTTATCAAAAAATCAAGTGATTTTTAATAATTTCATTAAGCATGCTGACTTCTCTATAAATAGGTCAAAAATCTTTTAAAGGAGAGAAAACTCGACATCCTAGTTGACCCCGACCTGAGAAACAACTTCAATGATATCGAGGTAGAGTCATTAATCCAAGTTGCCTTGCTGTGCACTCAAGCTTCTCCACTGGAGAGGCCCAAGATGTCAGAAGTGGTACGGATGCTTGAAGGAGATGGCCTAGCGGAGAGATGGGAAGAGTGGCAAAAGGTGGAGGTGGTACGAATTCAGTCCGACATGGAGTCCCGACAAGCATCGAACATGTACATCGACTCGACTTATAACCTTGAGGCAATTCAATTGTCTCAACCCAGGTGATAAATTAGTATTTGAGTGAGGCTACGGTGCTATGCATAGTGCAGATTGGTTTGTGCTATGGATCAATATTTATGTTTTTAAAGTTTAAATAGTTAATATGAACCTATCAATGTGTTCCCATATGAAAATGTATATACAGTACATTTTTTAGAATTTTTTTACTATTTTTTTGATTGGTAGAAAATCACTGATTTTGGATGCTTAATTTTTATCAGATCAAGTGATTTTTTAATCTATCTAGAAAAATAGTAAAAATATAAAAAAAAATGTAAAATTTGTTGTGCAAGTACATCTTAATATTGAGAGAATGTTGAACGGTTCAGATTAACTGTTTGGATCTTAAAATAGAGATATGAGTCCATAGCGCAACCATTGTGTAATATGCATATTACCATAATTGAGTGATAGATTTAGACACTATACAAGTTATTAGCAGTTATTGTGCCTTTTAGGGGCAGTTGAAATGAGGTAATTAATAAATGTTACAATTACATCCTAAGTTGTTTCTTATGAAATGAGAAACTTAGTAGATAAACATTTTTCTTAGGGCAAGTTCTAGAAGTATACATACATGTATATATAGTATATCAGGTAAATGTTGGATTTTAATATTTGTAATATTGTCATGTAAGGTAAAGCAAAATATTTTATGTACATTTTCCTGAAAGTTACATCTCTGTGTGTAATTAATGGAGAGGAATAGAGGCTTCTATTTTCATACCACTTAGGTACATCTCGGACGTGTAATTAAAAAAGAAAAATTATATTCGATGTTATTTGACAATTTTGGTGCTTTTTTTAATCATAAACAATAATTTATTAGAAGCATCAACAAATATACTCGATACGATGTAAATGCACTTTAGAAGAATAGTTATATGCGTAATTTATGATGCATTTTTTTTTAATGTTTGAACAAATAAATTTACAAGCCTGAGAGAACATATATTGGATGATGTTTGAAAATTTTAATTATATTTGAATCACAAATAAAATCATAATATTTAAAAAACGAAGAAAAAAATCCTGCGGTTGGGCCTACCTTGGGTCTTGTGGGCTTGTTTATTGGGTAAGATGGGGCCTACCTTGGGCCTTGCTGGACTGGTTATTCGGTGCGGTTTGTAATTGAGGCAGGCTTTGTATTACATTATAAAGTTTGGTTTACAATATTTTCTAATTATTATATATATATTTACACTAAAAATTCAATTGTGACAATTAGAATTACTAGATCAACTTTCGTGCAAAATTAATCTCTGTGTTATCTGTGCAAGATTATGTTAATTAAGATTATGAACCTATATATACATATATAGTTGTTAATGAATCATAACCCCGCATTTTATGAGTAGAACTAGGGTACTCCTAGGAGTACCAAGTCCTTTGTACTCTTAACTCTAAAATCTATCGGATTAACTTCGAACGATGAATTCAAAATGTTAAAATCCTTCTATCTTACGAGTGATGCGTCTACATGTGAAAATTTTAAAGTTTTGAATTAATTTAATATAAATTCAAGTGGTCAAAAGGCTTCCAAAAATAAATGCATTAAAATTAATTTAGAAACCTTCTAATTTTGACCACTTGACTTTATACTAAATTAATTCGAAACTTTAAAATTTTCACATGTAGATGCATCACTTGTAAGATAGAAGGATTTAATGATTTTGATTTGTCGTTCGAAGTTAATCCGATAAGTTTTAGAATTAAGAGTACAAAGAGACTTGATACTTCTAGGAGCACTGTAGTTCTACTCGCATTTTATTTATAATATGTAAATGTTGATGCTTCTATAAATCAATCATCTGTCTTGTTAGCCAGTACTTTGTTAGAAATCAAGTCCTTGCAATGTTGCAATATATATAGAGAGAGAGGTTGGCTAATATCAAATCAGTTGTTTCTGAGGTCCCGTGCAACCAAGTTATTTTTCAATTTTTGAAGTCCAAAAAGTCGATCCAAACATTAGATATGATCTCTATATTAAAATGTGCTTGGAGACCAAATTTTATATTTTTTTTGAATTTTTGTACTATTTATTAAGCCACAATTAAAATGTACTTTGAAAATCGCCGATCCAACGGTGGCTTAACCAAACTGTAAAACTAGAAGCCACCATTGGATCAGTGATTTTCAAAGTGGCTTAATAAATAGTAAAAAAATTCCAAAAAAATATAAAATTTGGTCTCCAAGCACATTTTAATATAAAGATCACATCTAACAGTTTGGATCGATTTTTTGAACTTCAAAAATTGAAAAACGACTTTGTTTCTCGGTACCTCAGGAACAACTGATGTGATATTAGCCAACTTATATATATATATATATATATATATATATATATATATATATAGATATAGATATAGAGAGAGAGAGAGAGAGAGAATGACTAATATGATTTCAGTAGCATATGGGTCGAAGTGCTTACGGTCCAAATTTGAAATTTCAAAATCTAAAAAGTCGATCTGAACCGTTAGATGTGTTCTCCATATTGAAATGTGCTTGGAGACCAAATTTTACATTTTTTGAAATTTGTTTGCTATTTATTAAGCCACTTTGAAAATCGCTGATCCAACGGTGGCTTAACCCAACAGTGCCACCATTGGATCAGCAATTTTCAAACTGGCTTAATAAATAGCAAAAAAATTCCAAAAAATATAAAATTTGGTCTCCAAGCACATTTCAATATGGAGAACACATCTAAAGGTTCAGATAGACTTTTTGGATTTTAAAATTTTAAATTTGAACCGTAAGCACTTCGGCCCATATGCTACTGAAATCTATTAGTCATTCTCTCTCTCTCTCTCTCTCTCTCTATATATATATATATATATATATATATATATAGTATGGCTAACACGTTTCCTCTAGTATATCAACAATATGCTTCCGGCTTCCAAAATCTATCGAATTGGTTTCAAACGACAAATCCAAATTGTTCAAACCAATCTCCTCAACGAGAACTTTGTTTCCATCTAATTTTTTTTTTATTTTCGAATTTATTACCATCACGTCAAGCGGTAAAAATATGAAGGATTTTGTGCGCATTTTAATACACTATATCCTTCATTTAATGTTTTTGACCGCTTGACTTGATAGTAAATAAGTTTGAAAACTAAAAATTTTTATATAGAAACGAAGCTCTTGTTAAGGAGATTGGTTTGAACGGTTTGTTTTGTCCTTTAAAGCCTATTCAATAGGTTTTAGGGACTGGAAGCATATTATCGATGTACTAGAGGAAACGTGTTAGCCGTACTATATATATATATATATATATATATATATATATATATATATATATATATATATATATATATATATATATATAGTAGAACTAGGATGCTCCTAAATTCACCAAGCCTCTTTGTGAACTCAACTCTAAAACTATCGGATTGACTTCACAACGACGAATCCAAACAGTTGAAAGCCTTCTACCTTACGAGTGATGCGTCTACATGTAAAACATTTAAAATTTGAAATAAAATTTGTATAAAGTCAAGTGGTCAAAAGGGTTCCAAAAAATGAATGCATTAAAATTAATTTATAAACTTTCTAATTTTGACCACTTGACTTTATACTAAATTATACATATATATATGAGTAGAACTAGGATGCTCCTAAGTTCACCAAGCCCCTTTATGAACTCAACTCTAAAATCTATTGGATTAACTTCAAAATATATATATATATAAATATAAGTGTGGCTAAGGTCAAAACGTTTATTCCTAGCCTCCGGAACAAATGATCAGTTTTCCAATTTTCAAAGTCCAAACCGTTAGATTTCAATATCTATTAAAATGTACTTGGATACCAAATTTTACATTTTTTGAAATTTTGTTACTATTTATTAAGATGGTTTGAAAATCGTAGATTTTATTAACTTTTGCACCATTGAAAAATAACAACTTTCAAACCATCTTAATAAATAGTAAAAAAAATTTCAAAAAATATAAATTTGGTCTCCAAGTACATTTTAATATAGATTGAACATTTAATGGTTTGCATTAACTATTTGGACTTTTTTTTTGAGTGAAGATTGGAGGTCAAGCCACCCAACTATTTAATACCCCTGTTATTACATCAAAAGATTTCTCCCATCAAGATTTCAAACCTATGACCTCTCACATAGAGACCATGTGCCTTACCCATTAGATTAAAGGCTAGTTCTCGACTGTTTGGACTTTAAAAATCAGAAAACGGAATCGTTTGTTCCGGAAGCCACTACAGCAGAAACGAGCATCAGAGACCGCTGAAACGGGTCTCTGAAAGTCAAGGCGCCGGTCGCTGATAGTAGATTTAGTCGCTCATGCTAATATTTGGTTGCTGATAACCCGGTCGCCAAAAGTATTGTCGCTGATGCTTTCCAGATGATGTCACTGGTCACTGAATGACGTCACCCTGGTCTTTGATATGTTATCAGAGAACAAAATGTTGTGGTCGCTGAAATTAATTGGTGACGTCATTTTAAGATATCAGCGACCAAATGTTTAGTTGCAGATGCTCTAAACCGGTCGCTGATGGTATTTTGTAAATTTTTTTTTTCTGATTTTGTTTTTTGTATTGTTCTTATTATTGATATTTCGCCGTTTAGAAATTGTTATCACATCAAAAAAATAATCAATATTTATCGCATCGATATTCCAGATACAAGCAATAAAAACACATAAACAATCACATATAAAACAATCAACATAAATAACGCATAAAATCAATAATACAATCAACATAAATCTGTCAACCTAAACGATACGGTACCGAACCCCTACGGCACGAGCGAGTGGCAATGAAGGAGAAAAGCGGTATCGAACCCCTACGGCTCAAGCGGGTGGCAGCGGGTGAATATCTTAATCTTCTCCTTAAAAAAAGAGCAAACATCCACAATTTTTACTAAAAACAGAAGAAAAAAAATCAACTCTATAGAAAAAAAGGAAAAAATACAAAAAATAACAGAGAAAAAAGAATAAAGACAGAAAAAAAAACACCATGAGAACAAAAAATATAACAAAAATATAAAAACAGAAAAACAGAAAAAAAAAATGAAAAACAGCAAAAAAAGGAGAGGAAAAAACACAAGAAAAACAGACAAAAAAAACATAAATAAAAAAAACATAAATCACAAAAACATAAATAACAAAAACAAAAACAAAAAAAAACAAAAAAAACAGAAATAAAAAACTAAACTAAAAACTAAAAATAAAAAGCGAAACTAAAAATGAAAGAAAATCGGTGCAAGGACAACATCATACTGACAGACAAGATAGGCCACGGCTAAACGACGGGACGACGGCAGAATCGACGGAGTCAGCGTGAAGAATCGGCAGAGTCGGCGCACGGAATCGGCGGAGCAAAAAAACCTAAAATTTGGAAACGCGCGGCAGAGAAAATAAAAAGAAAGGGTTTTGCGGTTTTTCAGCGAAAAGTTTCAGCAACCGGGTTAATTTTGTCTCTGATAGTAGTGTTGTCGGTCTCTGAAAGTGTTTCAGAGACCACTAATGGCGCTGGTCACTGATAGTCGTCGCTAAAAAAGCTGGTCGCTTTTTTTTGGCTGATTTATTATTATTTTTTTTAAGAAAAAAAGTAATTAGCGACCAAGTAAAGCGCCGGTCGCTGATACCCAAATCTGCTGTAGTGAGCTAAGAAGAAATGTTTTGAGACATCTTGGACTGCTTGACCTCGTAGCGACCAAGTAATGAATCTTTTAATAAATTATTTTATTAGTTGTTTTATATATTCATTTTTCATCATTACTTTGAATGCTTTACCTCGTAGCAAATGAATTAGAAACTTCCAAAATTTTGCATGTACATGCATCACTCACAAAGTACATGGATTTCAACGGTTTGGATTCATCATTTGAAGCCGATCCGATATATTTTTGGAATTGTGCTCACCAAACCCTTGGTGAGTACGTCACACCCTAGATTTACTCTCTCTCTGTATATATATCTTTTATAGGAAGGACCTATATGAGACAGATTCAATACGTTGGGATCCTATGAGACATCTTGGAAACATAACTGTGTAGCGGGTCACTGATGCATAAAATAAATTTCAATATTCAAGGTCCTTGGCCCATTTTATAAATAAATTTTCAACTTGCAACTCCAGCAACGATATCACACTTCTTTGTAATAAATTTTCCACTTTTATATTATTTTTTCATCATTTTTTCTATTATACATTTTCTCTCAAACTCTAATTAGTTTTATCAATAATAAAATTAGATAAATTATATATGATAAATGTATGGGCGATCTTCAATATCTGTTTAATTCTTATAAAAGAAAATCAGTTCTATATGAATTCTCTTCAATCCTATCATAATTAAGGTAAAGAATATCATTGCCAGTTTGCCACTCAATTTGCATTCACATGTTGCAAGTTAGTACCGCGAGTACAGTAACAGTATACCTCTGAAATCGGAGACAATCGATGCCAAGCGCTTTCGAGAAGTAAGAAGTGACGCTCGTGTCGTGGTGGCTGGGGCCCAATTTGTTCAGTGCTCTCGTGATACAATTTGGTGGAACTGAGGAGAAGAATATTGTAAGTGGAGCAAATATTCGGATCAAAAGTAATGTCAAAAGGACTTTTCTGTAGTGGATTGAATTAGCTTTTTCTGTAGCTTTTCGTCTCTACTTCTGTAGTCGAGCAAATATTGTAAGTTTTCGACTAGTAATAGAACGAATGTAAGCAATTTTATTATTTCTTACAATTTCTTAAACAAATGGTAACATGAAAACTTATTTTTACGAGGTCGTAACTTTAATTATAACACATTTCTTTTTCTTTTATCACTGTATATAATAATAAATTATATTTTCATGGTTGGAAAAATACATGCATGAACAAGTGCTGTTTTTTTTTTTAATTTGTCAATACAATTATTTATGATAAGAACGCATTTGACATAATTTATCTTTTTTTTCTGTAGTGAATGATAACAAATTATTTTGCCAGCGTGGAATTTAGAAAACAATTTTTTTGTAAGGAAAACTTTCTAATTTTATATCCGAGGAATTAAAATAGAACTTGCCATATCAAATTAGCATTTGGAAAAGAAATTTCTAATAAAAATGAAATCCTGCTCTCTATTCGGTCACGAAAGACGAACAACATCTGCATATGCTAAGATAGCTAAAAGGTACCAACCTAGAATATTACAAATATTAATCTATACATATGCAAAAATTAATAATATTTACAACACTAAAATAAGATTCCTAACAATATTGCAAACCATGCAACAATGTGAAGTCCCAATTAATTACAGAAACTATATATAATAATTAATTAAATCTTCATAAGAAAATGCGTACATATCTTCACAACGAGTCGGCAATTCAACCATGTGATGTTTCAATTAATTAATCATTGGGTTTAAATAATGGTTGGTATATGTTTGACTTTGTGCCATTCCTCCCCTGACTTGTTCTTAATTTTTGACTGGAGTTCTGGGTCTATCTTCAGCTCCTGTAGGGTGGTCACGCACTGTAGGTCAGGAAGAGCACGCAAGTCATTGCAAGATTTAATAAGAAGGCAGTTGAGCATTGGCAATGCTCCATAATCTACCTTCCATTCCATTATTTTTTGGACATGATTGAGTTTCAGACTTTGTAGTCGTGGGAAACCTCCATGCGTACAAACTATGGTATCCGCCATAATGTTAATGAAGTTCAGCTCCAGACACTTCAAATTATGCAATTTCTCAAGTTTCGGCATTGGATCACCATTCAAAACAAAGGAGAACAGTGTTAGCTTGGTTAGATTTGGAGGCATTTCCGCAATTCCGACAGTTGCATTCCCAGAGAGACACATGGTGTGTATGTTTTCATAACTCGGTGAGGTGCTGAAATCAATCATCTTTCTTGGAGGATAAAAGTTATCAAATCTCACTGAGTGGAGGTTCTTCAACTTGGATATAAGGTCATGTATCAGCATGCCATCATTCTTGTTCTGACAGTGTAGGTTCAACTTACGAACACCAAGGAGGTAAGGGAAGCTTTTCCTCCATGATATTGGAACTTGGAAACTTCCAAGGCTTCTTAGGTTCACTAGGTTTGCAGTTGATGGTGGTCCCACCAATGGACAGTAGAATTGATCCACATAAGAAGAGATTGAAGAGTAATGTACATGCCTCAAACTAGTGATTTTCCAGAAACTTTCTGGTAACTCTTGGATCACTGTATGACTTATATCAAAGGTTTGGAGATTTTGCAAATGACCAATCCATGATGGGATTACAAATACCTCAGTCCCTTCCAAACCCAAGTATCTCAAGTGGATCATTTTTTTCAAATCCGTTGGTAGGTCTTTGAAACTTTTCGTGTGTCTTAGATCCAAGACTCTGAGCAAAAAAAATCCACTACCTATGATGCCATTGCTTTGGTCCAAATACAGGAATGTTCGTAGTTTGGGCATTTCGATATTTGAATCATCATTGTCATTAATTGCACCAATCCCTTTGTGAAATGCCACTCGCCGTGTCATGCTTACATCCCTCTCTACATGCTCTTCCTTCCAGATGTAAAGGAAATCATTTTTTATGGCTTCACTCAATGCAACTTCACGTAAAAGATCGTGAACCCGGATAGACTTGATAGCACCATCAGGAGACCTCTCAACAACTTGAACCAAACATCTGTATGTTTAATAGTACAAGATTAATGAGTTAAAAAAAAAAAAAAATAAAGTAAAAAATATGTTTGCATCTATTAGCACTCTGTAAGCATTGTAAATTGTCAATCAAGTAAGTTTGCAGCTACAAAAATTTGAGTAACAGAGTCGGCTAAAATAAGTTAACAATCTTTAGCAGAGGCTCAATTTTGGTAACTTCCATGGTAAAAGTTGTTATGAAGACAAGGTAAAGTAAATGATTATCTTCTATACGTTAATTTAATTCATAAAAAAGTATGGGGTAATGCTTCTGGACTGAGTTGTGATAAAGTTTCAACTTAAGAAATTTTTTCAACTTAAGAAATTTGATAACTCAACACCAAATTCTTAAATTGTGACAATTACCTCTCAAAATATCGATTTCAAATAACACATTTAATTTATCTCTTTCCAACAATTGATCAAGTAATATAGTATCCTTGGGTGTTAACATTTTTTTTTTTTTTTTTTTGAGGTAATATAATTTCTTATGCATTTGAATGATATGTTTTTCTTACTAACATATTAACTGTACATAACCATTTATTTTTCGTACTCTCAATTATATTTTATATTCTTTTTCTATAACAAACCGTTTCAGTCTTTCATAAATCAACAAAAAGTTGGTATAACTGATGAATTCTTAATTAACATAGAAAATATGAAATTTCGTAGCACACTTAATCTCAAGTTACATTACAATTTACAAAAATAGATGTAAAAGGAGATTTATACACATTTTTTAGTGGGGACTGGAGCTAATATTCATTTATTTATGACATACTAATAGTCCAAACTACACGTTGCAGTGGACCATTCTGACAGCCGAGATACTTAGAGATATATGATGTTATAATATTCCTCTAATAATTTATGACAATAGTACCTTTGCACTAGCTCCTCCAAATAATCTTCAGCACAATCCTCTAATTGCGTTTCTTTTCTGACCTCTATTAAGCCTTCAGCGATCCACATATTCATAAGGGTTTCCGCCTGAATTACATAGTCCTCTGGGAAGCATGCTAAGTACCTGAAACATATGCAACCGACTTTATTCATAGTTTGGACAGCCTAGTACTTTTGTTTCAAAAAAAAAAAATAAATGGAGGTAAAATCTTCTAACATTTTTTTCTATAAAATATATCAAGAGCAAGGATTGATTAGTAAGAAACCATGGCCTATCTTCCTGAACAATTTCCTGTGCCTGTAAGGGACGGATATAATTAAACTGGCCTCTGAGAATTAAATGGCCAAGGTACTTACATGACTGTTTGCAAAGGTTTAATATTCAATTTTTTACTTAAAAAGATTAATCCTTAAATAAAAAATTTATTATTTTTAAGTTAAAAAATTAATAAATTACCGGAAGCATGATTTGTGATGGTACATCAAATCATCGTAGCTGCTGGCTAGAATTTTCATGCATTCTCCTTCACCAACGACGTGCCAATCCAACATCTGGAGCACTCTAGACCATTCTCGGGGCGTAGGAGGTTTACTTGACAAGAGACCACCCAGCACAATGAGTGCCAGAGGCAAGCCGTAGCATCTCTTAACTAGCTTTCTAGCGAGATCCGACAGTTCGTCCGGACACTTCGGCGAGGGATCGCTGCTCAGAAGTGCCTTCTTTAGGAAAAGCCTTAAGCTTTCTCCTTCACTGAGAAACCGAAGAGGATACACACCACTAGAATCTGCGCAATTTGCTACATTAAAGAAACGGCTCGTCATTAGCACCCGAATCCCGTTTCCAACGTCGACGAGGCCGGTCTCTAACTGGGTAAAGACTTTTTCACTCCACACATCATCTAAGACAATTAGGTAATTCTTGTTTTTCAATAATGCGTTGACTTCTCCTAATAGAAATACAATCTGATCTTCTTGGCTTTCCCCTTTCAACTCTGTGGAATTTGTAAGTTTCACGCGTATTTTCTTTAATACATCAAGGAGATTAAAATCTTGGGAGACAGTTATCCATAAGCAAGAATCAAAATGATTCCTTACAGTTGAACTAGTATACACCTTCTGAGCAAGAGTAGTCTTGCCAAGTCCACCTGGTCCGACAATGGAAATCACACGCCGGCTTTGGTCACTCCTCCCATGCAACATCAACAAATTGATTATTTCTCTCTTTTCAGCCTCAAAACCGACAACTTCGCTGTTATTGACATCGGGGAGCACACGGCGTTTAAAAGAAAGTTGTGTTTGAAAAAGGCTTTCAGAGTAACCTCTATCTTCACTAAGATCTTTTATCCCAAAAGTAGTTCTACCTTCGGAGATTATGCGAAGTTTGGTTCGGATCTTAGAAAGCTTTTCACTGAGAGTGTGACGAGCTAGCCCGTTCGAGATGAAACCGAGTGTTCGACAGTTGGCTTTAACAAGGAATGTGTCGATTGCATCCTCGGTCTCATATGCAACACTCCTCACATCACGCACCCATCCCTTGATCCTCTCATCACCTCTCTTCTTCTTTGAGTCAGCATCCTTTAGAAAGCACTGCATCTGACTCAGTTGAAGCTTCACCTCATTGAGTTTCCGGCCTACTCCAACCAGTAAGCAGAATTCGTCGACGACTAGATCTGCTAACTTCTTAACCACAGCGGACACGATTGCCTGAGTCATCTTGCTCTACTGCAATCTCCCTCTCTAGCTCTCTCTCGCTCTTAATTTGCTTTGGTAAGATACAAAGCGTATTGGATTTGCAGGTATACTTAAAAGTAAAAGTAAGAGAGACTTTGTTAATTTGGGACTGACTAGGAGATGGTCAACAGATCCAGATTCGGATCGTTTTTTCCTTTGTTGGGATATACATGTCTTCATGAGACTGTTTGGCTCTCAAATTAGGAGTATCGTATTTTCATACAATTCCAAATGTTCAATGAGAAATCAAAATTTTGTTCTAAATAGCGCGCTATAGTAACACTATAGTGTTTTTGGACCTTAAACGCTAAGTTATAAGATGAAAGTGTGCTATTTCAGCTATAACTGTTATAGCAGTGATAGCAGTATGCTATTTACGCTACACGCTATGCGCTTTAGCTAGCATGCGCTATGCTCCATAGACTTTTATTTAAAGTTCCAAATTGAAACTTTTTTTAAGGATCAATTTTTAAGGATCCGGTATTCTTTTGTTTTTAAATGGAAAAATATAAATAGTTTATGCTATGATTCTTATATTTTTTTTTTAATAAAAAAAATATAACTATTTGGACTTTGTACTAGTTCATGTATGAATATTATAATTTCTTAATTAATTTTGCTTTACTTATGAGACTTTAGATCATGTTGATCATTAGTAGAAATATAAAATATAAGATTTTATAAAAAAAAACTATGCATGATAGATTTCGTTATAGCTAAGCTATTCACAGTAGATTTTTATTTTGTGACACGATTCAGAGGATAAAATACAGTACTGAAAAAAAAATATATTTGAGGGCACTAAAAATTGACAAAATGAGGATAAAATATGGGTGGATATCAGCCTCCTTGTTAGCTTAGCCTCTAATAAAGCATGGAATTGTCTGTGGGGTCCATTCCACGTGGTACATTATTATAATATAATGCCTTTTCAGACATGTGCCTGTGCCTGTGGGTCCATCTCTACTTAAAAAAAATAACCATAGAGGTTATGCAAGAAAAATCAAATAAATTAACTTCAACTAGTACTTCAACAGTTAAACCCGATCTTCGTGTCAAAATTTATTTGTCAATTAAATTATATATTTTTAAAATCTTTTTTATTTTTTTTAAATAGGTAGAATTTCGCTGGTTTTGAATGGTTTTGGATGATTCCGAATTTTCAAATCAATTGATTTTTTATTTATCTAAAAACATAGTAGAAGTATAATAAAATTGTGCAAGTATATTTTAATATAAAAGAATGTTGAATGATTCAGATTAATTGTTCGGTTTTATTAACCCTACAATCTTGTTTTCGAATAATACTTGTTAGAAATCAAGTCCTCGCAATATATATATTTTTTCCTTTCCAATATCTATATTATGGGGAAGAAAATATTTTCAATGGACATCAAACTCACTTTTGAGTTCGATGGGCTCCACTACTATCCGATCTGCTTTAAAAACCGTTTATATTTGATTCGCACTTTAAAGCGGGTTTGCACAAATATTAAAGTAGATGTACGAATTTTGAAACAAATCGAAAGACAATAATGTGTATTTCTAATTGATCTTCATATTCATATATGTACTTGTATCCGAATTTTTGTAGATTTCGAATATTAATTCGGATATGAATAGTTGTGATGTGGATACATATACAATTTATATAGATTCAGATGTATATACGATTTCGATTCGGAAACAGATATATTTTAAATTTTCGGATATCCGAAAAGCTGCTATTGAATCCTCCGTCTTCACCGAACAACTACTCACATGATATATATTCAATTCAACCAAACCTGAGAATAAACATTAAAACAATAAATTATTTAATTTATTTGTTGGTTTCGAAGATAGTTAATACTTCCCGAATTTTTTATTAATAAGAAATTAATAGATTAATTATCGTGATTGATGAAGGTTTATAATTAATTTTGAAAAAAATAGAAAAACCGTTACAGAAAATCACGCTCAATATGAGCTTATTGCTCATTGGTTGATTTATTCGCGTAGGCTTAATAACGACTAAAGACCATGCATTAACCAGGAAATAGCACTGAACAAGCAAAGCTTCTTCTTTTCTACCCAGTCTTCTCCCATAGGCTCAAAAGAAGGTCAAGACAAATTCAAAAAATGATCTTATTCGTGAAAATAATTTTTTCAATAAATGCTTGATGACCTTATTCGTGAAAGTAGGGCTGGTTTGAGAGAAGTTTGATATTCCAATTCTAGCTGGCTTCCTATTACCTTATTGACACGGTACGGGACGAGGTTTCAACAACAGTTTGGTCGCCATCATTCTACGATGCACCACCTTTTACTCGTACATCTAAGACTACGTGGTGAAATCTTATATAATAATTTTTTTTGTCAATAAACATCAATTAAACATTTTTTCAAGAAACAAACTAATGCAGTTTGATCCGCAAATCTGATGGAACCAGATCTAGATTCACTTCGAATTCAGTCAAATCTAGATTCAATTAATTCTTGCATTAATTATAGCAAAATTTCATTTGTACTATAAAAAGGGAAGTAAATAAAAAGGGAAGCTCTGGCCGTTATTCAATACCACGGTCACTATTTTATAATTTTTTTTTCTCTTGGCTCTGGCCGTTATCAAGTATACGGTCCAATTTTATTTTATTTTCTAGCCGTTGTTGAAGATCACGGACCGTATTAAACCATTTCTCTGTTAATTGAAATTGCGCTAATCTAGTCGCGATTTTCTATAACGTCCTCTGGCCATGATTTTCTGTAACGGTTTTCCTACTTTTCAAAATTAATCGTAAACATTCCTCAATCACGATAATTAATTTATTAATTTCCTATTAATAAAAAATTCGGCAATACTTCTACGTACGTTGAGCAGAATTAATTTTGGATACAATAAAAAATCAGGAATTATTCAAAGATATCGGTCACTGGGGATGAATTATCAAATTAATTTATCTAATTATATCCTTATATTAAGTTGTTTTTATTATCTAAATAATAAAAATAATTTGTTAAATAATAAGTTTATTTTTTTACTATAACCGAATTATATATTCGAATTATATCTGTATATGTATTCGTATTATTAATGATCCATATTCCTATCTGTTAAATATCCAATTCGTATCCGTACCATATTCAAAAAATAAAAACGGATACAAGATTTGTATCCGATCCGTATATGAAATTCTCCCTTATTTTTTTTTTTTTCCTAATTCCTACAATGCAAAGTTCCTCCCTGGAAATTTCCTCCATTCTGTTTCCTCACTCAAAGCCCTCTTCCTCCCTCCGTGTCCTTCTCCTCTCTCCTCAGAAAGTCTTCCTCTTTGGCCACTATTTCCAGCGGCGGGGCCACTGGATCGGCACCTCCAACACTACCACGTGTCATCAATTGCATCATTCTCTCTTTTTGGCTTGGCAACAAAATCACTGCCTTTTCTGTTGCCCCTGTTTTTATTTTATTTTATTGAAGTGTTCATTGATTTGGTCAGTTCCTTTTGGTGCTCTTGCTAGAGAAAGTACCAGAGGTGAACTCACAGAATTAGTGTGGTGATATTTTTTTTATGCAATTGATAATTTTTTTATGAAGCCTTTAATTGATTTTGTTTAACTAGATAGGCTTCAATTTGGCAATCAAGCTTAGTGAGGTTTTATAGCTGTTTATTAGTAAAATTAAGGCCAACTAAAATCATGGTAGTTGTTTTGGTTCAATTCCTTATTTTCACATAAAGCTGTAACTTCAAAACTTTCTTTTGGTTCACACAATGTTTATTAATTTTCACCTATTTTATCTACATCAATTCTTAGGAAATAGCATGGCAAGGCCAATTTGCATCAACTGTTAACTAGGGGTTCAATTGAATTAAATTTCTTGCTCATATCTGTCTGATTTTGACGATGATTTCAATTGAATTAATAGCAGGCTGCATCTATTAATCAAGCACCGGGTCTCCATTCTAAGAGATGAAAATACCCCGTCTTCTATCTTTAGTAAGTTTTTTTTTTTTTAGTAAGAAACATGAATGGTGCCCCTATTTTATGAACCGCAATTGGTTACATAGGTTCGAAGGGTTTTGGGAGGTAACCCTTCAGTGGATTCGAATAAGAGAAACCAAAAAACAGAAAACTAAAACAGAAATAAAAAGAAAATTGGAACAAAAAGAAAAAAATAGTAATTGAGGAATCTGCAAGTAACTAAGTGTCTTCATGCTGATGGCTGTGAAGTCTACTGGTATTTGAAAAATTCCACTGTGCTTGAATTTCCTTCACCATGTCATCCATCGTTTGTTGAAAATTCATTTGTTCTATCTTAAGTTGACTTTGGTTTGCTCAAGTATTTACACAGTCAAATTGGAAATTAACCAATTGGTGAATTTAATTTAGCGTTATCTGACATGGATGTATTTTTCAAAATATTTTGGTTAATGCAGAAAGTGCTATGGCAGAGCTTGAAAGTTTGCTCAATGCAACCAGGAATTGGTACTTCTATGTTAAAATTATCAGTGGCCTACATTATATTGTTTGTGCATACTCAGGAAAAAAAAAAATCTCTGAGTTTTCTCATCAGTCCAGCGATTTTTGAATTTGTGCAATGCTAAAGCATAATTTGTTAGCCAATGGAATACTGGCATCTATGGGTGTGTGTGTACAAGAAGAGTGAGGTTATGGTACCATGCATAGCGCATATTGGTCCGTACTATGGATCAATACCTTCATTTTCTAAGTCCAAACAGTGAATCTGGACAGTTCAACATGATCTCCATATGAAAATATACTTGTAGATCAAAGTTTACTTTTTCAATAGTAGTGATTAGAAGACCTTCTAAAAGATATAAAATTTAGTATGCAATTACATTTTCATATAAAAATCACTTTGAACGTTTGAGATCGACTACTTGAACTTTGAAAATGAAAATATTTAGTACTGACCAATCTGTGCCAAGCATAGTACAATAGCCTCACTCGTACCAGAATGTAACACCAATCCTTTTTTCTTACTGGTTTCTCAGTATGGTATTTTTTCTCAGGTTAAGTTTTATTAATTATCTTAAACAGCTGAGGATGATACAGAGGATCCAGAGGAGGATCCAGAGGTGCACCTTGGCCAACTCAAGAGATTTTCATTGTGGGAGTTACAAGTCGCAACTGACAATTTTAGCAATAGAAATACACTTGGCAGCGGTGGTTCTGGAAAGGTAAATCAAGGCTGAAAAACTTTACATTTCTTTAAAACGGGGCCCACTGAAATTTGACCTGAACCAAACCCTTGTGGTTTAAATCTGAATAATCTTGAAACAAAAACCTCAATATTGACCTCAATTGAAATACTCGATTGCAACCTTAAAGCATTTCTATGGACAATTATCAAGAGTGAGGCTATGGCACTTCGTACTAGGGATTAATATCTCTGTTTTTGAAGTTCAGATAGTTGATCTGAACTACTCAACATGATCTCTATATGAAAATGTAGTTGGAGACCGGATTTTACTTTTTTTAGATAGGTTGAAAAATCACTATTTTTGGATGGTATAGAATTTTTAAATTAGGTGATTTTCTACTTATTTTGAAAAATAGTTAATAAATTCTAAATAAATGTAAAATTTGATCTCCAAGTACATTTCATATGAATATCATGTTGAATGGTTCGAATCGACTGTTTGAACTTTGAAAAAGATATGAATCTATAGTACTAAACGGTGTGCGCTTTGTAAAGTACCATAGCCTCACCCCAATTATCAATATGCACCTGAAATATGAGAAACTTGCAACAACTAAAACTGTAAATTAAAAATCCAAATTGAATGGACTGAACAAACAATATGACCCAAGCTCAACGTGATCACCTGATCTGATACCTCTAATTTTTTAGCACCAGAAAATTTTGACATTATGCCTTGATGCCTGTGAAACCCTATATTTGGTACTTAGACCAGGTGTACAAGGGAAGGTTAGCAGATGGGTCTTTGGTGGCTGTAAAACGACTGAAGGAGGTGCGGAGCACAGCCGGAGAACTCCGGTTCCAGGCAGAATTGGAGATCAGTATGGCAGTGCACCACAACCTGTTGAGAATACGCGGGTTTTGCATGACCCCAACTGAACGGTTTCTAGTTTATTCCTATATGGCCAATGGAACTGTGGCGTCTCTCTTAAGAGGTATTATTGTTCGCAAATTGGGACCACAATTGTCAGAGGGGGATGCACATTCATTTTCTAAATTTTTTGTATTTTTACATAATTTTCTATATAGTTTATAGTAAAATGTTATGGGTATGATAAATTTTATATGATTTATACATAATTGACTCTCATACACAACGAGAAAATTTTATATGATTTAACTCTCATTCACATTTGGTCACTATAGGTTGATAGTTTGGCTCCGCCTCTAATAATTGTGGTACTCATCTCCAGCTTGTTTGGTTCAATTTCAATATTTGAGTAGTCATGGTTCAAATGAATTCGTATCCTCTGAGTTAACTCAAATTTTGAGCTTAGATCCAGACCGTCTGATTTATATCCGCATGAATATTGAAGCCCTGTGCATTACAGGCGTAGGCCAGATTGGCCTGGATTCTGATCGGACGGTCCAGAGCTACCTAAACTCAAAATTTGAGTTAACTTAGAGGATGCGGACTCGGTTTAAATGGTGTTTATAAACCTAAATTCTGAAGCTCAATATTGCCAATATTGTTAGTTTAATTTGATCGGCTTATTACAAAGACAAGCTAGTTAATGTTGCAATATGTGCACTTAAATTAATTGTGTCCTCTTAATAGGAGCGTCCACTCTCTTCAGTATCTTTTATTTATATATTATAATAATTTATGGTTCTAAACGGATCAAATGTGTATTTATCTTCGGTGGAAAGTAACAAAATATTTTTGGTCCCTTCTAAAGGAGCTGAATTTTTTGGGTACCTTTAGAAAGGTCTGTTTGATTAAAATAATAAATTTCTAAAGGGACTAACTTTTTCTGTTCCTTTAGAAGGACCAATTTTTTTTTTCAGTTCTTTCTACCGAACATGTAATCCAACTAGAACCTATATTATTTTAATATTATTTCTATAAATAAAAAAATTTGTTTTTTCTGACACAACCTCTATCCCTACTGGTACCTATAACTGGTTCATTATTTCATATTAGCTATGAAATAGTGTCTCAGATGTGCCTTTTTACGAATTACGTGTACAACCCAAACTTATGTGTTACATTCATGAAGTAGTTAGTGTGCACAAACTTCTGAAAAGGCTCTAATTAACTTCATCATTTGTAAATTTTTCATAGAGCGAGGCGAGAATGTGCCACCACTTAGTTGGCCGAAGCGCATAAGAATCGCACTGGGGGCTGCACGGGGGCTGTCATACCTACATGACCATTGCGACCCCAAAATCATCCACCGGCACGTAATAGCCGCCAACATTTTACTAGACGAAGATTTTGAGGCGGTAGTTGGAGATTTTGGTCTTGCAAAGTTGATGGATTACAATGACACGGCTGTGCGTGGGACCATCTGTCACATTGCTCCGGAGTATTTGTCGACCGGAAAAACTTCAGAGAAAACAGACGTGTTTGGTTACGGGATTATGTTGTTGGAGCTTATTACGGGGCAATGGGCATTTGATCTTGCCAGGTTGGCCAATGATGATGACGTGTTGCTGCTTGATTGGGTACTGTTTCATTTGTTCTGTTTTAATTTTTATGTGACGATTACTTTTCTTTATTTCTTGCAATGCATGCGTATTTTGAATAATCAGCCAACCTAAAAATGTGTTAGAAAAGTCATCATTTTTTTTCTTCATATTTTCTAGTGCCAAGAGATAAGAGTGAGGCAATGGTAGTAAGGTACTATGCATAGTGCGGATTGGTCCGTACTATATGAATCAATATATATTTTTATTTCAAAGTTCAGATAGTTGATTTGAAATATTTAACATGATTTCCATACGAAAATGTACTTGCAAACTAATTTTTACATTTTTAAAAAAAATTACTATTTTCTTAAATATGTAGAAAATCACCACTTGAAATGGTCTAGAATCTTTAGGTCAAGTGGAAAATTTGATCTACGAGTTCATTTTCATATGGAGATCATGTTGAACTGTTCAGATCGATTGTTTTGACATTACAAATAGAGATATTTATCCATAGTACAGACCAATATGCATTATGCATAATATGCATTATGCATAGTACCATAGCCTCATTCTTTGTTCTGTTTAAATTTTTATGTGACAATTATTGTCATCTATTCACCCATTTATTCAACCATCATTGATTGATCATCCTAAATTCCTTGTAATGCATGCTCATTACGAATAATCAACCATCATAAAAATGTGTTATAAACAAAAAATTTGAATATTTTTCAGTTTCAAGAAATATTCATTAAATAATGCTAACTTGTCTATAAATAGGTCAAAGGGCTTTTAAGGGAGAAAAAACTCGACATCATAATCGACCCCGCACTAAGAAACAACTTCATAGAGATCGAAGTAGAGTCATTGATCCAAGTTGCATTGCTGTGCACTCAAGTCTCTCCACTGGAGAGACCCAAGATGTCAGAAGTGATACGGATGCTTGAAGGAGACGGCCTCGCAGAGAGATGGGAAGAGTTGCAAAAGGTGGAGGTGGTACGAATCCAAAATGATCTAGTAGCCCAACAAGGGCCGACATGTTCATCGACTCAAACTATTTGAGTGAGGCTATGGTAATTGACCTGTATTATAGATCGATATTTCTTTTTTCCAAGTTTATATAGTTGATACGAAAAGCTAAATATGATGTCCATATTAATAGAGAGGAGCAGAGGCTTCTAGAAGCTCTTAGGGCAATGGGAAATTTAGTAGACAAACATTTTCTTAGGGTAAGTACTAGAGGGATACAATATACATGTATAGTAGAGCTGGTAAATGTTGGAATATTATATTTGTAATATTGTCGTGTCATGTAAGGTTAACTATAATATTTTTTTGTACATTTTTTTGAAAGTTACATCTCTAACGTGTAATTAAAAGAGAGGAACAGAGGCTTCTATTTATATACCTGTTATGTTGGTACCACACCCTTATCTCAAAAAAAAAAGGGTTGGTACGTCCACACCCTTATCTTAAAAAAAAAAAAAAAAAAAAAGGTTGGTACCACACCATAACCAAGCAATTGTTTGTAACTTAGCTAAGCCAATCATTAATTTTCATAACATAAATTAACTAAAGACATCTAACAAAACATTCCCTATAACAACACCTACTCTAAAATCTGATTAGCATAAAAATATTAAAGGTTGCAAAGTTTTGACATTATCGTAATTAATTGGCAAATTGCATAATTTGTTATGAAATATTCGAATTTTATTTCATATATATGTTGGATTCCTGACAATTGGTTTTAGGTCGGTAATAATTGACTCATTGTCAAGTGTGCAAGTGAGAAATGAGGATATGGAACAAATAAAATCATAATATCGTATCATATATAGATTAATAACCATAAAAAATAAATCACATCTTCAATATTTTATTTTCCAAAAATTATCTCTCTCCTTTAATATTTTACTTTCAAGAAATTATCTCTCATACTAAATTCAAAAAGCCAATAATGAAAAAACTGAAAACTTTAATCGTTCCGAATGCTTGTGACATATACCGAATCCGGACCAGACCCGATAATTCACAAACAAGTTATGGGTACCTATTTACTGGAACTGAAATATGGGACCCAAAATGTCTACTAATAGATACAGTATCCTGATCCAAACTCAATATGATTTGAAAATAATAAGTATATGGATCGAAATTCGGATCAAAACACTTTTAGAGTACAAATTCAAATATAATAACAACCGGTTCATATCGGACTCGATAGCACCCCTAGTCATTGTCAAGTGTGCAAGTGAGATATGATTGGAGTAAAGAAAGAATTTGCACCGTAAATGTAAATTTGTATTTCTGATATACGCAAAAAAGATTGAATAATTACAAATAGTGGAAACAAAATTAGTATAATTTGTGCAAGTCATCAATTCATACCAATTAATGTCACTATATAACAATCAAACGATAAAGCGGTATATGTACAAAGTACAAGTGAGTTTGGTACATCCAACAAATATACCAGTACTACTCAAAAAAGCAAACGTGGCATCAATTAATATTCCGTGAATTTCTCCTTAAAAATTCACAAACCATAGTAGGTAAGTAACAATTTATGGATTTCTCCTTAAAATGATAACAGTAGGTAAGCATCAATTTATGGATTTCTCCTTAACAGTAGGTCGTGGTTCGTTAGGGATCAGTTTGTGACTCGTTGGTAACAACTTGATTGCTACTGGTCAGAGTTCAAAACGAACCACCTCATTGGTGTTTCTATTCAGAATTAGCAAGCTTGTTCAAGCTGTTCTTAGCTCGCTTGTCAGTGAATTTGTATAAATTTGTTGAATTTTATTCTGTCTAGCTCATTTCAGCATGGTCCTAACTGTTAATAGAATATTTTTTTTTTTTAAAACTTGGTCCAGTTAGGCCCAACGAGCTAATACGAGCCAACTCGTTAGTACCTCGATCCAATTATCAGCTAGGGTTTAGCTTGACTCCCTAATCCTAACTCGCTCAACACGCTTGGTTCCTACTACAAGCTGATAACGAGCTGGGCCTAGCTCAACCGGAGCCAACTAGTTGCCACCCTTAGATAAAAGTGGTATAAAAAGTCTGTAGGGCTTTCTTGTCGGTTTTTCTGGTTGGTCTCCTTGGGCTTTCTGAAGGGCTTGTGTAACAGTTGGACCGGTGGTGTGTCTCCTGCCTTATCCTTGTTGGGCTAGCTATCTGGTGTTTCCTGGGTTCGGCCTATCTTGGGTCTTGTAGGCCTGGTTAGTTGGTGAGGTTGGGCATCTATTGGATCATGTCACCTGTTCTTGTTGGGCTGGTTATTTGGTGCGGTCTGTAATTGAGGCAGGCTGTTTATTTAGGGGTGTAAACGGTCGGATACGGATCGGATAGTGGTCAAACCGTATCCTTATCCGTAATACTTTTTCGGATACGGATACGAATATGGATAGTCTCGGATACGGATACGGATCGGATATTAAACGGATACGGATACGGATCGGATATCGGATGGATACGAATACGGATACGAATATAAATCGGATAATTAAAAATAAATTACTAATATACATTCGAGTAAAGAATAACATTTAAATATATTTCTCTTCATTCATAAATTAGATCTAATATTTTTCATAATAACTTTGTTGGTTACAAAACATACATCATATTATCAAAACATTAGTCACTAATTATATCAATATTATATTGTTTATCAGGATATATATGTATATGCAGTTTAGTAAATTATTAGTATGTATATGCAACTTTATAAATCAATTTAAGAACATCAAAAATATTTGTTGTAGTTTAGGGGTTAAAACGGTCGGATACGGATAGTTAAAAACCTTACCGTATCCTTATCCGTTAAAAATTTTCGAATACGGATACAGATACAAATAGTATTGGATACAGATACGGATCGAATAATTTAAGTAATTTTCCAGATTCGGATCCGGACGGAGTCGGATAATATCCTATCCGTTTACACCCCTATGTGTATTTCATTCTAAAGTTTGGATGACAATATTGTCAAATTATTATATTTTCATTGAATTAACCACCAAAAATAATATTATCCAATCAGCACTAAATTCAATCCAAGATTATGTTAATTAAGATTATGAACCTTGATATATATAGTTGTTAATGAATTATAATCAGGGGGATGCCAGACTTTTATATTATGAGAGTCAAACATTAAATGACAATCAATCTATAAAATTACCATGCTATGATTGGAATTAATTTTATTGTATCCATATATAACATTTTACTATAAACTTTATAGAAAATGGTATACTAAGTACATGAATTGTGAAAACTAAAAATTAATTTGGTGTTAATTAAAACCCATTATTTCCTTGAATGTACCTCAGCCTGATCATAAACTAGCATTTATTTATAATATTCTGTAAACGTTGATACTTCCATAAATCAAATAAAATATCTGTCTTGTTAATTAATTAGTTGTTACATTACAATCTTGCTTTTGATTACTAGTACTTGTTAGAAGCCGCCTTAGGGTGCATTTCCACTGACGTCTCCGGTTTCCCTCTTGCTGGGAAAGGAACCTATATATATGAGACAGGTTCAACAAGTTGGGATCCTATGAGACATCTTAGTAACATAACTGTGTAGCGGGTTGCTGATACATAAATATATTAAATATATACTTCAATACTCAAGGTCCTTGGTCCCATTTTATAAATTATAAAAATTAATATACTTCAATAAAAAATATTTCTTCAGTATTTAAATCCCATTTCATCAATTATATATAAAAACAAGCCTGTATTATCGGGTCCCGTGAGGCTCGGTCTTATCGGGTCCCGTGTGGATGTGTTTATCACATCCAAACTATGGTGCACCGACAACCATCCCGAATGTGTGCTCTCTGCAATCAAAACTAGTCTCAGGTAACTTTTTGTTTGCCCTTTTGTTGTTACAATTTTGTGGGTTAATTATCTCAACTGATGATTTTCTTTTGAATTTTGGGTTGGTAATAAACAGAGGTCATATATCTCTTTGAAAATGATGTTTTTTTAGAAAAATAATGCATAAAGATGTGCAAAAATAATTTTACCTTTTTTTTTTAAATCTTTTACTTATTTTTTAGATAGGTAGAAAATGTCTAGTTTTTTTATGGTCCAGCATTTTCTTTAAAAAAAAAAGATATTCTGCCTATCTAAAAGATAGTAAAAAAATTACAGAAAATATAAAAAAGAGTCCTTTCTTTATGATGAACCATAGCCCATTTCTCTATATATCTATATCTATATAATATTTTGAGCGGTTCAGATCGGCCATTTGAACTTTGGAAATGAAGATATGGCGTGGAGTACAAACGCATTTTACACCATGGCTCACCCTAGTCCATCTCTGTGCGGATATATATATCATATCCAAACTATGGTGCACCGACAACCATCCCGAATGTGTGCTACTCTGCAATCAAAACTAGTCTCAGGTAACTTTTTGTTTGCCCATTTTGTTGTTACAATTTTGTGGGTCTAAACGTTATCTCAACTGATGATTTTCTATATTAAAATATACTTGGGGACCAAATTTTAATTTTTTGGTAATTTTTTAAACATAGTTTATATAAGCCACTTTGAAAATCGTTGTATTTTTTAGAAAAATAATGCATAAAGATATCAAAATCAATTTTGCAAATTGACTTATTAAATATACTTTTAAAAAATGTAAATTTTTGTGGTCCAAGCATTTTCTTAAAAATGAAAATATTCTACCTATCTAAAAAATAGTAAAAAAATTACAAAAATATAAAAAAGAGTCCTTACTTTATGATGAACCGTAGCCCGTTTCTTTCTCTCTCTCTCTCTATATATATAAAAAATAGTAAAAAGTTCCCCAAAAATTTGTAAAATTTGATCTCCAAGCAAATTCTAATTTTTTTTATATTAATTATGGATACAAGGTACAACTTGTTGCCATACAATTGTACCCGGTATGATAAGAATATTATGTTTCCCCTGTTGCTTATTCTCACAGTGACACACTCAATATTTAGTTCTTGATATGTCATATGCTGAATTCAGTTCATATATATAGATATCTGAAAATGGACTACCTGGACTTGTATCTGATCCACTGGCCAATAAGTACGAAGCCGGGGCCCGTAACCTTCCCGCTCAAGCGGGAGGAAGTGATGCCCCATGACCTAAAAGGGGTGTGGAAGGCAATGGAAGAGTGCCAAAATCTGGGTCTGACAAGATCCATTGGAGTGACCAATTTCACAACAAAGAAGCTTGAAGAGTTGCTTCTGTTTGCTAAGATACCTCCTGCTGTTAACCAGGTAATGTTAATAATGGTGCAAGTTTGTTAATTAATTAATTAATGAGTAGGGTTCACATTCCCCATTGTTTTGTGCCCTAACTATGACCCCACTTTCTTATCTCTATTTTTAAGGTCCAAAAAGCCGATCTGAACCATTCAACATGATCTCCATATTAAAATGTACTTGGAGACCAAATTTTATATTTTTTAGAATTTGTTTACTAATTTTTTAGATAAGTACAAAATCACTGTTTATGCATGGTCTAGAATCTTTTGATTTTGTTCATATCTAAAACAATAGCAAAAAAAATTCCAACAAATTTAAAATTTGGTCTCCATGCACATTTATTTTGAGATCATATTGAGCGGTTCGGATTGAGTGTTTGTACTTTTAAAATGGAGATAAGAATGTGGCGGATGAGTGCCGCAACAATGTGGCATTTTAACCATACTTTTAATTAATTAGAAATGAATATGTATTTGAGATTCTTTTTATCTAATTTTCATTTTCTTAAAAGGTTCTATTGTTTGATTACTAAAACAATATGTCTTAATTTTGATTCAGGTTGAGATGAATGAAGCATGGCAACAACAGAAATTAAAGGAATATTGTATAAAGAAAGGAATAACTATCACTGCACACTCTCCTTTAGGCGGCCAAAACAGATTCTACCCTAATTTAGTTTTAACATCTGATGTGCTCAAAGAAATAGCAGATGCTAAAGGCAAAAGTATTGCACAGGTGCTCAGTGCTTCTTTTCACTATTGATATACCAACTATTTATACCATATCAGTCAAGCATTATTCTGGTATTATTATTTATTACCAATGAGCATATATATAGTGGTAAAAGTTTTACCAGTATATAAAATCTTTGAAAAGTATCAGATTTTTCTTAGTCATTCCATAAGAACAGATGGATAATAACTGACAATTAGGGTGTACATCCGGTCCTGTTTAATCGGTATAAACTGAACCGAGAGAGTTTGGATTAAACGGTTCGATTTTTCCGATTAAATAGATTGGTTTAGCATTTTAAAACCAATTAGATCAAACCGATCGGAATTTATAAACCCGTCCCTCCATCTAAACCAAACATTTGAAAAAAATTTAAAAATTACAATATAATGTATATTGTTTGGTTCGGTTCAAAACCGGTTAGACCAAACCAAAACAAAATTAAATCCATCTTAAAAAAAATAAAAAAATTAACAAATTGTTTTTATTTTTATGATTAATATTCTTATTTCAGTACAACCAAACAAACATAATTTAGTTCAGTTTGTTCGGTTTGAATTTAATTAAGTTGTTAAATTTATTTCAGTCAGTTCAGTTATATTTTTAAAAACTAAATAAATCTTTAATTTGTCTATTTATTTCTGTTTTACCTGAACCAAACAGATGAACACCCCTATTGTCTATTCCTTCTTCATTAGTTCCAACAACCAACACTGACAGTTAAATTTGCATATATCATTATTATGTTTTGAAGATTTCACTGAGATGGATTTTGGAGCAAGGAGTAGGCATTGTAGTAAAGAGCTTCAACAAAGAAAGGATCATACAGAATCTGGAAATTTTCAATTGGGAATTAACTGAAGAAGAAAACACACAAATCAGCTTGATCCAACAGAGAAAGGGGGTCACTACAGATATCATGCTTGCCTCAGAAGGATCTTTAACTTCAGTCGACTTTGCTGATATTGATATCGTAGAAACTTAACTCTTTATTCTGTTCGAAAGTCAGAATTGCTTGCATATGATTGTTTTAAGACTTGTTGCTATTCAACATATATGAGTACATTGTAACAACAAGTTTTATATCTGTAGTGGCAATTTTGAACAAATCAATTTCTGAAGAAATAAATTTATGAACCTCTACCACGTATTACATGTTATTTGACAATTTTGATAATATTCGAATCATAAATATTACAATAATTAATAAAAAAACATTAACAAACACAAATAGTGAAGAATAAAAATATAATACGCTATAAGATGATTTATAAAGAGGATTAGGCATAGAACAACATACATCCAACATTATATATATGTACACAACATCACTTGTAATTCATATGAAACTCTCCTTGCTCGATCACCTATATATATACGGTATACATAACGCATACGTATAGTCAAAAATGAAAAAATGACTATGGCAAAAATTTAGAGAATTTCAAGCAAGAGGGGGAGGGGTCAGGACAGGCTAAGGTGCAACGAATTGAGTCTCGTGATCACGCTGTACCGGTGATTAATCTCTCTCTTTGGTCTAGTTTTCTTATCTTTATTAGACCTATTAGAACTTGTAATCCACAAAATGCACCGACAATGTATGCAGTCATAGCAGGTACCTACAGAAATATCCATTGTTTTTGCAATTTTTAAAAATTGATTGTAACAAATTCGGAATTAGAGAATAATTCAGCGGGATATAATATTGATCATTCACAAATATAATACAGGTACAATTTAGGAATCTAAATAATTGTACCGTGTTACATGTTATTTGCACAATCAAAATAGAAAAAAGTTGAGGCTATGGTACTATGCATAGCACAATCGCTCCATACTATGGATTTATATCTCTATTTTCAAAGTTCAAACAGTCGATCCAAATAGCTCAACATGATCTCCATATAATAATATACTGGGATGCCAAAATGTACATTTATTTATTTATTTTTTATTTTTACTATTATTTTAGATAGGTAGAAAATCACTTGATCTAAAGATTCTGGAAGTAATGATTTTCTACATATAAACAAAAATAGTAAAAAAGTTTAAAAAATGTAAAATGCGGTGTCCAAGCACATTTTGTTATAGGAATCATGGTCAACAGTTCAGATTGACTATATGAACTTCAAAAGATGAAAAATATGGATCCATAGTATAGAGCAATGTGCGCTATGCTTAATACCGTAGCTTCACCCAAAAAAGTTTTCAGAGGTAATTTAGTGAATTTCTTTACTGATTAGGTTTTATATGCAATTATGCAAATGACCCAATAAAGAAGTCTGTTAATTGCAATTTTAAGAATTATTGGTGTCTTTCAATTATGCAAAAATATTAATATCAATTTTTCAAAGAAACCAAGAAGAATAAATAACTTACTCGAACAGAATTGAAATACAAAATTGTAGCAAGGTTCACCAGGCTTCCTGCAGCAACCCCCTGTAAACAAAAAATTACAAACAAATGTTTTAGAAAGTACATTTCACTAAACTACGCAAACTACTTTTTACCAAAAAAAGAAGGTTCAAGTATCAAATGACTACATTAGAAACAAAATGTGAAGTTGGGTTGTTCTTTTATATTTGGTATGAATCTGTTTTCTCAATTAGAAAGAACGCTTAAATTTGCTACTAGCGATCGAAAAAAAAGAACAAAAATGATAACTATCCATTGCTATTGAAAGAAAATTAGCTTACCAATTGAAAATTCAAATTCTATTGTCACACTAAACATATAAAAGATAATATTATGTTTCCTTGACTTGTTTACCACTTGGGATTGAAATTCTATTGTAACAATAACCATATAAAAGATATACTCACGCAACCAATTGTCTTTTGAACAGTAGCAACTCTTTGAAAAGATCTTTCTGATTCCAGTGTTCTTACACGTAATTTCAGATCACCTTGCTCCTGTGACCAATTAAGAACAAAAAAAAAAGTAAATTGGAGTAAATCAGATTTACAATTGCACAAAGATCTTAGAAATTTTGTTCTTTTTTAATGGAACCAACCAAAGGAGAAAACATCATATACAAATAATGGCCTGATATGACAAGAAAGTAACTGTACCAAGCGTTGAATTATTTGTGCAAGTTTCTCTACTCTGTCAGCTTGTCGGAATAGGTTATAGAAAGCTTGAGACTGCCGATCCCATCTTTTTCTCAAGTCCTGAAATTAGAAAAATTCAATTTTAACATTAAAAGAAGGTATACTTTATATTGCCACAAGACAAGAAAAATGGATTTCAGTACCCTCACTTCTTCTGTGTATGTTTAATTTCATTTCTGATAATGCAGGCACAGTTTTGTACAACTGAGTACTATGGTGCTATGTATAGCACCTAATGGTCAGTATTATGGATCAATATCTCCATTTTCAAAGTCCAAACAATTGGTCTGAACAGTTCAACATGATCTCCACATAAAAATGTACTTGTACATTAAATTTTACATTTTTAGAATCTCTTTACATTTTATTAGAAAGGTAGAAAATCACTTGATCTACGTAGAAAATCACTTGATCTACAAGTTTCTAGACCATTCAAAAGTAGTGATTTTCTACCTATCCAAAAATATATAAAAAATTCTAAAAAATGTAAAATTTAGTTCGCAAGTATATTTTCATATGGAGATCATGTTGAATGGTTGATATCTGAGTATTTGGACTTTCAAAATGAAAATATTGATGCATAGTACAGACCAATATGTGCTATGCATAGTACCACAGCCTAACACTATAAAAATATATGCAAATCAAGAGGAACTTGCCTTAACAGCAACTTCAACCCCAGCTTCCCTAAATCTTAGTAACTCCATGGCATACCTAGTATAGTAAAAAGTTGGCATGTATTAGTAACCCGTAAATTTATATTTTGTAAAAAGGTAACCATGGGTTATAGAATATATCTTGAAAGCAACACTCACGGTTTGGCGATCTCTGTGATGTCAAATCTAGGATCGAGGCCTTTCCCTATTCCATCTAGCACTGCATATTAAAAATAAGGATCAGAAATAACTCTTTACATTACATAGATATCATATTGTAGAGGCATGTTTGAGGGATATCATCATGCATTAGATACATATGAAAGCTTTACAACAAATTGCGGAGATAAAAAGGAAACTTCTCACTTGAAGCGGGACACAAAATGTTGAAATTTTGATCGAGATACATATGACATTATTGCAAATGTAAAAAATTTCAACAAAGAAGTATATACATTTTTTAATTTCTAACCCTCTGCACTCGTGCATTTAACTTTTAATTTCTCTAAGTGGCCATATAAGCAATTATTACTGGGTGGTTTCTTTCAAATAAAATTTTCTAAATTAGAAATTACGTTACATCCCAAAAATTAGAATAGGAATGCAACACGTGCTTTTAGAAATAAAAAAGAAATCCCAATGCAGATGCTCTAAGGTTGAAGGTGTATATCTCAAGTTGTGCTGAGAGCCTTAAGTGGTACGTGCTGATAATTTAAAATATTTCACGAGCCAATAAAATTTGAAACCTGAAAATGCTCTGACAACAAAGGTGAAAGTTGCTGGAAATCTGAAAGGTTGATCTGCTGCAATTGCCAGTAAATCTTCGCCTGAAAAAAAAAAAAATCAATTCACAAAAAGGCATTACCAATTTGTATACTTCTTTTCTAGAAAATTGACCAATTAGAAGACTAAATATTTATCATATATAGATTGCATATTTTTACTTTTTTTAATTAAGGATAAAATGGGCACTTTATAAATTTTTAAAGAAGTTTTAATAATAAGTCAATAAATAGGGTAAATTTGTGAGTTATTGAAATTTAGAAGGATAAATATGATATTATGAATTTTACAGGGGGAATGTAATGTTGAAGTTTTTGAGGGGTATACATGAATTCCCCTCCTTAGAAAAAAGTTCTATTGACTGCATGAGTACAGAAACGAAAATTCTAGAGTAGAAAATTTTACAGTCTGACAGGGAAATAGTTAATAGGTCTGAAATATAGAGAGAAATGAAATACCAATAGCAGCAAGCCTCTGCTTTTTCTTTTCGAACCTTTCCTCTTTACTCAGTTGTTGTTTGAATCCCATCTCAGCTGTCGCCATCTCTCTCTCTTTCATTTGTGTTTTCAATCGTTCCTCAAAACTAACCCAGCACATTAAAAAAAAGGAAATTAGAATGTAAAGCAAATTAAATTATGTTCTTCTTAAGGTAACTCCATGTAATTCGAGCTGTAAGTGATTTATTTTTGGGGTTCTGTTTTGACTTTGACTTTATCTTTTAAACAGGTGCCTTTTTGTTATATTAAATGCTCTTAACTGGTCTAACAGCATGGACTAATCACTGAATATGAAATGCAGAGAACTGCAAAGACTAAAATTTTATTAAAGTTTTAAAATTTATGAAGAAATGTGAGCTGTCCACAAAAAATTTAGGGGTAATTTCATTTATACACCCTTTAATTTTTTAAATAAAGGGTAAAATGGGTAATTTATAAATGTAGACAGAATTTTAAAATAAAATGCAATAAGTTGGGTATACTAGTGGGTTTTTTGAAATTAAGAAGGGCAAATATGATATTATGAGCTTTAGAGGGGGGAATACGTAATTTCAAGTTTTTGAGGGGTATGCATGAAATTCCCCCAAAATTTTATTTTCAAATAGTATGTGTAAGTACCTGTTGAGAAAGAATTGAGCTGTCCTCCTGACAGCTGTCATATCACCAGTAGGGACAAGGACTCCCATCTGAACCATTGCTTGGATCACCTATATTTGAACACACATTCAAGTTTTTTTTATTTTTATATTGTATAACAGTAAATGATGTGCTGTTTTGCAAGGATATAAATGAAAGAAGAATCATACAAAATCACCTATATTTGCACACACATTCAAGTTATTTTAATTTTAATATTGTATAACAGTAAAAGATGTGTTGTTTCCCAAGTCAGTATACTTGAACAAGGAAATAAACATAAGAAGAATCATAGAAAAACACTAACTTTGTCAGGATCTTTCTCATAAACCCCATAGAAAACTTCAAGGAGTCCTTCCCTGATATTCGGACTTATACTGCATATAACAAGAAATAGGAAAGCTTCAGCCAAAACAAGTAAATAACCACATAAGAAATAGAGGCTATACTACCATGCATATTGCAGATTGGTCCTATGAACCAATATCTTTGTTTTTAAAGTCCAAACAGTCAATCTGAGCCGTTCAAATCAAGTGATTTTCTACCAATCTAAAGAAATAGTAAAAAAATTCTTAAAAACATAAAATTTGATCTATAAGTACATTTTCATATGGATACTATGTTGAACAGTTCAGATTGAACATTTGAACATTGAAAATAGAGATATTGATCCATAGTATGGACCAATCTGCACTATACATAGTACCATAGACTCACTCCACAAGAGAAATAGACAGATATGTAATTACACAATTCTGTCATAGGAAAGCTAGCCAGAGGTGATCTTATTAAGCTAAATTAAACATTATTCCTAGAGAAATTGACGTATTGGTCCCCCTTGTACAAGAAAAAAAAGGTTGTACAAAGACTTGCTTTGCACCAGTTCACATGTAAATAAGATAAATTCAGTCAGAAATAACCTTCCCATCATGCCAAAGTCATAGAATATAAGCCTCCCTCCATTCACATCATCTACTGCAATATTACCAGGATGCTGCAATGGAATTAAATTAAAAGTTTGTAAATGTTAGTACTTACTCGCCAAATTTGAGAAGCTCAGTATTAGGGTAAAGATATTAACACTAAATTTTTTTGCTTCCTACAGCACACAGACAATAAAATCAAAACAGTGTTGTTATATGACTTGTACACTGTATGAGGTAAAAACTGATCTGCCAATATCTTTACCCCTGGATTAAACTCACCCAAGTGACAGTACATAGCACTACCAGATTATTGAAGCAGGCACCATTCAAATAAATATTCTGATTTCATTCATAGTTCTAAATTCTCTATTTGATATTGGTTAAACAATTGAGTTGCATGATATATTTAATATTTTAATTCGAGCCAGAAAATATTTATTGATCAGAGATGGAAAAAAAAGGAAAATTAAAATTGGTATTACAACAAATGCAACTAGCATGATACTAAATTTAGGTATACCAAGTAAAAATGTCTAAAGAGATTAATCATACCGGGTCAGCATGGAAAAAGCCATGAGACAAAATTTGCTCAAGATAAGACTCGACTGCATACCGACCCAACCTGTAGAAAAGAATTATTGTCAAATGAGAATGTAACATATACCAGTATCATACCAACCATACCAAATATGTGACAATACAATTATGCAATGGCACAGTGGCAAGTATTAAGCGGCTTTACCTTTTCCGATCTAAGCCTAATTGATCCAGCTGCTTTATCCGGTTTATTTTTATTCCTGGGACATATTCCATTGTCAAAACCTGAACCAATCAAAATTAGAATAATTAAGGGTCAAAACAACAATTTTGAACCAGACATTTGGATTACAACTACATCAATTAACCCATAAAAAGATTCTTTCTGTAATCATAAAAATGTAAATAAAATAAAATAAAGAGGTACAAAAAAAAACCATTGTTTCTGTTTTCGTGTTTACTATTTCTTATTTATAAAAAAAAAATAGACCTGAGGAGTGGTGTAATCCCAGACTATTGTAGGCACTTTTACATAGTCCATAGATTTGAAATTTTCGGCAAACTTTTCAGCATTGGCAGCTTCTTTTGTATAGTCGATTTCCTGCACAGTAACAACAACTGAAAACTCAATTGGAAAACTAGAAAGAAGCTAACATATAAAAAGAAGCTTTATAATCTTTTCATATCAACTCACTCCACAAGAGAAACAAACAGATATATGGAAACCTCAATTGAGTTTTGATATGGGTACTTTAAGTTACAATAAAATGGGTAAATTTGCAAGTTTTGCAATTTTAGAAAGGTAAATGTGATATTATGAACTTTTAAGAGGGGGAAAATATGATAAGCAATTAAGTTTACATCACATTAGCAAAAGACCAAAAGTTTAGTCACTAAGTTGAAAATACAAATAAAAAACGAAAAATACAATAAAAAAAGAGGAAACAAGACAAATCAATTTCAATGCAAGGATTATAGTTAGCATAAAGATCCCTGCATTAGATATTGCCATAATATAACTATGCATTGGTGGAACTTCTCTCTATGTTCACCAATTTCCAATTTCAGCCCTATTAAGCCTCATTTAAACCTCAAATAAGCAACAAAACCTTTATTTGCAAAATTTTGACAACATCAATTGAAATTTTGTAAAAATATGCCATGGTTAAGCTTCAGTTGTCAGGTGTACAAGTAATAACATATATGACATGAGACAAGAAACAAAGAATAAAAAGAAAAATACAAACCGGAAAAATGGACCCAATACCAAACTATAGTAAAAGAAAAGCTGTTCAATAAGCTTGTCATCCCGAAATAAGAGTAAAAGACCAACCTGATATAAAACATAAGCACATTCGTCATAAATAGCAACCCAATCTCTCTTTGCACCATCTGATTTTGGATCCACCTTTTGAAGGTATTCTGCTATAACCTAAAGTTTCAAACAACAAAGTATTTCAAGACCTATATATGAAGCAATATTTCTTTAGCAATGTCAACTTTTTAGCAGTTTTAGGTTTTTCAGTAAATCTTTTCAGGGGTTCGTAAAAAACATTTTGAACCATGCATATTATAATAAAAAAATTAATTGGCTATTACATATACCTTACTGAAAATAGGGTAATATTTTTTCAGATTTTGGGAGGATTAAGGGGAATAAGAAGGATGTAGATCTGGAATAGAGATTCTTATGTCACTATTATTACCTAATATAATTTGTGAAGTAAGAAATATAAGCTTTACCCTTAGATTTTTCAGATCAATGTCAAAGAGATCCTTTAGACCTGGTCTTTGCACTTTTATGACTACCTCTTGCCCGTTTAGGCTAGCTCGGTGTACCTGGCCTGACATAAACAAAAGATGTTACATTATTTATCAGAAATTGGAACAAAGAGTGTTAGGTATAAGCAAAACAATGAAGGTACTTCTAGGTTGGTGCTCATTAGTGATTATTAATTATATAAGGCCAATTCTACAAATATGACTTCCCTACCCCGATGACCAATAACTAAAAAACAAAGAGAACTTCTCTCAAAAAATAAAAAAATAAAGAGAACAGTACCAAGACTTGCAGCAGCTATTGGTTCATAGTCGAATCTGTCAAATATATTCCCGATTGGTTCACCAAGTTCTTCTTCTATTATAGATACTGCTGTATCTGAGGGGAATGGAGGCACTTGATCCTGTTTCAATTTATATTTTTTTACAATTGATGTTCAATTAGATCTTACAACACAAACTATGGACACTGCAACACAAACTAGACCGCAAAATGGAAAATGCAGAGAAAGAAAGCAATAAAAGACACTAATTAAATAGAGTGAGGCTATGGTAATATGCATATTACACAATGCACCCCGCTGTGGACTCATATCTCCATTTTTAAAGTCGAAACAGTCAATCTGAACCATTCAATGTGATCTTCTTATGAAACTGTATTAGCATACCAAATTTTACATTTTTTAGAAATTTTTTTCTATTTTTATAGATAGGGAAAAAATCACTTGATATGAAAATTCTAGACCATCCAAAAGCAGTGGTTTTCAATCTATCTAAAAAAATAGTAGAAAAATTATAAAGAATGTAAAATTTGATCTTCAAGTACATTTTCATATGCAGATAATTATTAACGGTTCAGATTGACTGTTTGAAATTTGAAAATAGAAATATGTGTCCATAGCACAGGTCAATCCATAATATGCATATTACCATAGCCTCACTCAATTAAATAAAAAAGAAAAGAAATAGACCTGGAGTTCAGAGAGCTGATCAACATACTCCTGAGGGAGAATATCTACACGAGTTGAGAACTGTTGACCTATTTTTATGAACGTGGGACCCAGTCTCAGAATATTCTCCTTGAGCCACCTGGCCAGTTCTCTTCGCCGGTTTGCCTTTTTCTCCTCTGTCATCCCACCTGTAGAAACAAAATAACATTAATACACTGTTGCTTATTTAGTTTAGTATCAGCTTTGCACTAACAGAAAGCAAATTTTCCTGTTCTTAACGGGCAAAATAGAAATTAGGTAAATAGTTGGTATGGAAATGCAGATACCAAAGTTATGGGTTAAGAAAAATATTTGAAAATATGTCATTATTAAGGTAACCCAATTTAATATCACCATGTGAAAAATAATAACATGTCTAACAAGCCACAAAAACAAGCCACGACTTTTTGGAATAAAATTTGTCATTTTGCATTAGTTACACCAATTTTTGTATTCATTATATGATATGATATACACATCCAGCAAATGTATAATTTAATATGCTTAAGCATTTCAGAAACAAATATCCATCCAAAAAAAATTAAAAAATTGGAAAACAATGTAGTTACCTCGATAGGAGAATTTTTGGCTGTTGAGCCAGGTTCTGAAAATAAATGCAAAAACAAATCCCCAAATCTCTAATGTTCTCTGAATTGTCGAATAGGTTTTAAATCGACTCCACCTCCCACCAGGCGCCACAGATACCTACGCAAGTAAAATTGCCATGTTTGAATTTACCAAGTTTTTTACTTCATTTTACAAACAACTCACTAATTGAGAACCTCACTCAGTACTCAGATATACAAATTTAGCCCTAATTTAACCATAATAAACCTTAATCACCGCAACAGCTTCCTTTTTGAACCCAATTTCTGTTCATTTTTCAGGTTTAAAATGGACTTGTGCTACAATAATTAACTATAACTTCCAATTTTGAACAAACTTTGGCCAAAGATTTTAACAGAGCAGTTTTAGCTTCATCCAGCGCACAAACCATAGAATCAAAACAGGGCTGCATATTGTCCGTGCACTGCGTCAAAACAAATCTGCTCTGTTAAACTATTTACCCCAAAATGTAACATGTACCTGAGGTTGGTCTCCAAATGTTTTAAACCAAGCATCTTCCTTTCCAATTTCTTCTATTCTCTTCTTCCTTTCTTTCTCCTCCACTTGCATGTTTCCCAACTTCCCCGCAACTCCATTTCCCTCCTCATACTTCATCAACCCTCCATTCTCATTATCACTTTCTAAATACATATCCAATTTACCATTCTTACCTTCTCTTTCTACTTCTTCGTACTTGATTCCTCTTCCATTGCCATTTAGGTTTTTGTAACTCCCGATTACAGTTCTCTCCTCCAGAGCGCATCGAGAGATGAAGATGAATCTCCGCGTGTGGTGGATACGACGCCTGGAAGCCGTCGCCGGAGCTCGTAGCGGATGCCACGTGTGCACTAACGATGACATCATAGATAGAGAATCGGTGTTGCCTTCAGTTCAAATGCTATCCTATGCTGTGAGATTGTTCAATTTGCTTTGTTCTTCATAGTTACTGGCGAGAGCAAAGTGAGCGGGAGTGAGAGAGAAGGAAAAGCAAAAGGAAAATAGAGGTGGTGAGAAATTGGACACGTGGCAGTTGATGGATAGGGGAACTGGAATGGAAATCGTGAGGTAGATCCGGTGTTTCATGAAAATTACAGAGATAGACTGAACTGTGGGGTCATACAATGTTTGTTATATATGGAACATGTGCAGTTGTGATTACGAAGGGGAAGTTCATTGGACGCGTGTGGGGTCGGATGGCTTTGTGAGGGGTCTACAGATAAATAGTGGACTGGAGTTGAGTGGATTGTTGCGGTAATTTGTTCCGCCGAATAGCTTAAAAGAGAATCAATTGGGCGACGTGGCGTGATTGAAACCGGTTGAATAATGTGCTTGGCATTTTAAGTCGGCGGAGTGAGGGTACAATCTATCTGCTTAGAAATATAGAATTCGAAACACCTAAGGTAACAGAATATTTTTGTTTGGATCTGGATCATCAAATTAGAATCCGCACGACTATTGAAACGGCCCCGTACGTTCCACTTGAGATAAATTGGTCAGGATGCCGATCAAACGGCCGTAATTCAAACAGTAATATTCTGTTGCCTCAGAGAATATGGAGTATGAACTTATGGGCCAAACTGGGCCCTATTAGGGTTTTGCTTTATGATTCGTGCCAACTGAGAACAAACGACTTAGATCTCACTCTAGACGGTCATGTATTGCACTGAAACTGAATTGAATCGCTCTCCCTCGAGTGAACCAATGCAGTGTTTCTCTGCTGGCCATCTCCTCCTTGCGAGGTCTCTGACAAGCGGGACCCGCTTCAGACAGAGAATAGAGATGAGGGATCGGAGCAAGAACCGGAAGCCGACGCAGAGGGGACGCTACCTCAGCTCAGAAGCAATCCAGGCCGTTCAATCCCTCAAGAGGTCTAAATCCGCGCTGTTGATCCATGCGGACCCACCTGGCAGTGAAACTGCTGGGGCGAGGGAGAAGGTGCAGAGGCTTATAAAGAAGGATATGGTTGCTGCCATGCGAGAACTCCTCTCTCAAGACGAAGCCCTCCTTGCTCTCTTTGTACTTCCATTTTTTACTATTTCTTATTATTTTGTTGAAAAGTTGAAATCATTGAGTTGTACCGAACCAGGTATTGTGTATCAGTACATATCTACTGTTACTGGTACGTACCAGTATATTGCATACCCAGCTTGGTATTGTTTGTCTGTACATATCTACTGTTACTGGTACGTACCATTATATTTCATACTGGTATATTGCATACCCAGCTAGGTACCTTAATATCCGCAATTGAACCAAAAATGAAAGATTTGTGGTTATTGTTGTTCAATTTTAGCACCAGTTTCAAACATAATTATCATTCTTCATTCATATATCTGTCAAAGAATTTCTTTTTTTTGAGAAGAAATGTAGGAGTCTAGCTCCCAAATTCCATTGATAAGGACACCAGTGGTGTCAAAATTACAAAAGAGAAAGAAGTCCAAAAAGCTGAAAAAAAGAAAGAGAAAAAAATAAAAGAAGTGCAATAAACATACAATACCTCTGAGGCATGCCACTCTCTATCCTATATAGCAATCTGAGTTTTATGCGATTTTTCTATGTAATTCCAAACCAGCTCTGAGCTTCCTGCACCACTTCAAGTGCCAGTAGCGTATTTGTTTTGCATTTTTCCTGAAAAATGCGTCTGCACCTTTCTCGCCACATGATAGTCAAAGAATTTCTTTATACAAACTAACATGATTCATGCTGCTCTTGTTAATTACATTAGGTATTTGAAGAAATTCGCAAGGAACATTGGTACCGGCCTAAATTATTGATGTACCTCGACATAATATCTGTACTGGCAAAATTAAATTTGCAAAAGGAGCTTGAACAAACATGCTCTTGTTTAAAAAGGGAATATTATCTCGAGGCTGATACTGAAAGATTCAATCTCCTTATAGGAGTTCTAGTGGAATCCGGTTTTGTAAATTTGGCAATGGATTGCTATCGGTTGATGAAGTTGTGGGAACACGAGCCGGATCGAGATACATATAGAATCTTGATACATGGGCTTGAATCCAGGGGCAAATTGGACATTTCACATTCTATAAGAGTTGATGCCAAGAAACAATATGGTGCATCGTTAGATTTTCTCGAGAAAAAAGAGGATATGGTCCAACCTTCTCAAATGTAATCTTATTCTACCTTTTTTTTTCTATTTTTTATCTTCTTCTTTTTTAGATATATAAAAGTAAATAGGAGAGGATTTGTTTGGTTTTATATTTATTAAATTTTGATTTGTAGAAGGTATGGAAATTATACCTTGTATTTTTGGGCACATATCCTTCTATTAATGCATTTTACATAGTTCTGTAGACCTATGTAATAATTTGATGTAGAATTATTACATAGGAATGACCAAAAGCAATTAAGAAGGTATGGAAATTATACCTCGTAAGCTTTGATGCTATCAATTCATTTTTACAGTTTGAAAGTTCAAATAGTTAATCTGAAGAGGTTAACGTGTTCTTCATATTAAAATGTGCTTGGAGACCAAATTTTAAATTTTTAAATTTTTTTACTTTTTCTTAAGGAATATTTAAAATCATTGTTTTGAATAATAAAAAAATAAATTAAAAAAATCATAAAACAGTGAATTTCAAAATTACATAAAAAATAGTAAAAAAAATTGAAAAAAATATAAAATTTGGTCTCCAAGCACATTTTAATTAATATGGAGAACACTTTCAGCACTTTAGATTGAATATTTGAACTTTATAGCTATTATTGCTAAAATGACTCTTACACATTGTTGTTGCTTTATTTTTTGCATGAGTATCTGAGAACATTGCCATTCATTCTTCCATCTCTTAATAAAAAATTACGTCTACAACGACACTAAAGATCACCTAAAATTTCAGTGCTACATATCAATCCAGTTAATATGGAAGTAAGGTACTAATAATTGGCTCCATCAAATTCTATTCTATACAGTGCACCATGGCATTTATACTTTTGTTGGGGTCATTATTTTTTTTCACAATATATAGAAGTGGATCCATTTGTATGATTAAAGAAATTATTTTTTATTTTGAATAAATCTCTTTCCTAATAATTATTATTTCTTCTCTACGTTTAGTTTCCTAATACATCTTACTATCATTTGAAACTAAATCGGTGAGGTGTTAAAGAAGGCACATTACGACAAATCAAACAATCACAATATTCTAGCATGCAAAATAAAAGCTATATTTTTTTTGTTTAATAAGTCTTCATTAACTTTTATCCTAATTATTAGCTTCTCACTCTATATAGGTTCTTAATCCATCATATTGTCAAGTTTGAATTTCATTCGTTCCACGTGCATATATAAAATTTCATTTTTATTATCATTTTTCAAATTACCTTCTGTAATTTTGTAGTCTTTGAAGAATAAATTAATTAGAAGGATTTAATACATTAATTTGCTTACAATAAATTGTCAGGTACCGATATAACAAATTTTAACTTCGACATTGCAAATTTTTATTGGCATTTTAACTTCTTCAATTTTGATAAGATGAAATATTCTTTTTTATTAGTATTTTCAGATTCGTTCTTAGTTTGAATCGTTAATTAAAGACATTTGCACTGTGTAGGACCCTTAATAATTTATATAGACTATATATGTACAATTTTTTTTCATTGTTATTCCGATCAACAAAGTTCAATTGGAACTCATCTCTATAAATTCTTTTGAATTGAAATCACATGAACTTCATTGAGTGGTATGATCCGATTAAACTCTAAATAATTTTCTACCGTCATAGGAAATTTCCATTTGTTTCTCAAAAAAAAAAAAAACACTTGCACTGTTATACATGTCTCTCTCTTCTATTTTTTTGCATACTAATACAGTACAGTGCAGTAATGCGAAGTGAGATTATTCTAATAGTTTAATTTCAAATGTTGAATAATTATTCTTTCCATTGATCTGTTTTTTTGTTGGTATAAGTGTGTCATTTTGTAGAAGATTTTTTTTATTCTATTATAATATGTTTCCGTTGCAATGAGCGGGCATGATACTAGTATAGATATATGTTTTGACTCCAAATCCTCCTACCTTGAATCCATGGCGATGACAAAATACCAAACACAGAAAGACTAAAAATGATGTAAGAAATCCTTCATTTTGAGTCTTCCATGCTTCGTCTTGGCCTCCTACTTTGAACCTTTCCTACTAACAAAAAACCTAACCTGGTTTAGAACAAAAAATAGATCAAAGTGTCGGAATGAAAGTAGTGTTGGTTATTCTATATATAGCGAGCTTTCAAAGAGAGCAGCGCCAAAACTCTAAGAGAGAGGATTGAATATAGAAGAGAGAGTTATTCAATTAGATAGGAGGATAGAAAGAATTAGACAGAGCAGTGAGAAGAGAGAGTTATTTTCTATGTCATTCTGTGTCATTAGTTTTTCGAACAGTGTATGGTTGCGTTTTCTGTACTAGTGTTATTACTTGATATATCATTCGATATATCATATTGATGAGCTATTGTGCTTATATCGTTAACGCTATGTTGTGCCAAATCTCACTTTTATATTAATAATTAGAATATAAATTATTTACTTCAAACATTAAACAATAAGCATTACTTTGATCTTAGTCGATATATTGATCTATTCTCAAAAACTTTGAAAATTTCGTTTCAAGAAGAATCAGAAAATTCGTCAGTTTTGAGGTACCACGTTGGGTGTCTAAAAATCACTGAACCAAATTAAAAAGAAATTTCAATGCGTTTGATAAATCTACCGGAAACTACATAAAGCAAATTTTTAATGAAACACACTTTTACCGAGAAAAGTTTTTAATTACAATTATGACCTAAGATCGATGTAGATGAAAGTCAGCAGTATGGGCTTACTATATTTCATTAAATAGGTTGGCACTAAATGATTTACTATATTTCATCTTGTATATGATTCTGTTTTCCTCCAAATCAACAATATATAAATATTTCATTCAGCAGGTGCCCCTACCGAAATTTTTATTAATAAGAATATAAATAAAAAAATATCGATTTTGTGGAAGGTTTTGGATAGAATTTGAAAACTGGAAAAACCGTGATTTTTGACAACATCCTCTGGATGTGATTCTTGACAACGGCCAGATTAGCGAAATATAATTAGCGCTAAGTAACATGTTAAAAAAAACACTATACGTGGCCGTTATCGTGCATATATAACGGTCCAGCTACAGTGTTAATAGTGTTTTTTTTTAATAGTTCAATTCAGTTCAATTCCGGAAAAATCACTGTAGCTCGTTGTCCATAACGGCCATTTTTTTTATTTTTTTTAAACGCGTTAGTCAGCACTAATCTAATTTCGCTAATTTGGCTGTTGTCAATTAACAATCACGTCCAAAAACGTTGTCAAATATCACGGTTTTTCTAGTTTTCAAATTCTACCCAAAACCTTCCCCAAAACCGATATTTTTTTATTTATATTCTGATTAATAAAAATTCCGTGGTGCCTCTAAGTAGTTGAAGTCTTTTAATTATAGAATACATCAAGTGTCTCTTGAAGTAGTTAAGATGTGCCTCTCGCTGTAGTTAAAAAATACGCTGGAGGAACTAGTGGGGGTAAAACGTCTGATTTTTATTTGTCGATGTGAGGGATTTCTAATGGAGGATATGAATCAAATTTCGGGTTTTCTTCCAAATCAACAATATATAAGTTTTTTATGCTGCAGGTGCCACTTGCGGTAGTTGCAGTAGGTAAGGAATATATACAACTTCCTCTTAAAGTAGTTGAAGCCTTTTAAAGAACAATATATATAATACAACTTGTGCCTCTCGCAGTAGTTCTAAAAAATATTAGAGGCACTAGGGAGGGAAACGTTTGATTTTCATGAATGGGAAATATAGCAGCTAGCGGACATGATTGCTAATGGGGCTAGAGCCGGAGTCACCTCACTATTCAGTAAATCATGATAATCAAAACACATGTACAACATGTATAGTTAAAATTATCTAAAATAATAAATATACCGTTTGATTTAAATGGAAATACCAAATACATTAAAACCATGTCATTTATTCAATGTAATTCCCAAATACATTATAATTAACACAATCATATGGAAAGCAATACGGTAAAGTGCAAACATAAAGAAAATGAGACAGAAATGCACGTACGTACCCAAAAAGAAAAAGGAATTAGAAAAACTAAAAATATAGAAGAGAATGAAAGTTGCATTCAATTATCTATAGTTTTATCGGTAACATACTCAAGATCAGGAAGGTCCTTGAGTTTGTGGCAATTAACAACACGCGGTTTGGTAAGGTGTGGCATAGCTAAAGGATTCTTCTCCCAATTCTGCAAGTTCTCCAATTTGAAAAGTTCTAAGATCTGCAACTGTGGAAACCCATTTGCAGAGCAAACCATTTTCTCCCCGGTGTACACTCCATCTTGTAAGCTCAGATATTTTAGTGCCTCTAGTTTTTCTAGCCTCGGCATGAGGTCTTCCTTCAAACCGGACTTGGTTAGGGTGAGTTTTGCAAGATTTGGTGGAAATTTAATATTATCGATGAAAAGCTTCCTGCAACTCCATTGTCCCTCAAATCTAATTGACTTGACAGTCTCAAGGTTTTCGATGGCCCTTGTGTCAACAAACTCTGAAGGTACAATGTCGCCTATAATGGTAATTGAGAGGAGATTAACCATGCGACTCAACAAAATAGAAATTGAATTCCAGTATGGATTAGGTTTCCCATCCGGATTGTCCCTATTTGAGATTGCTAACTTTCTAAGATTGGTCAGGAACTGCGGAAACTTTTCTTGCCACGATTCTGGAACTGCAACTGGTTTTTAGGGTTTGTAGGTCTGATATATATGCTTCAGAGGGTGGGCCTTCAATTTGTGGGCTAGGGTTGACATATACATGACGAAGTTTTGAGATGTTCCATAGTGATTTAGGTAGGGCTTGTACGCTTTCATGAGGAGGAGTGCTCGGCTCTTCTTATCATCTGCTTTATCAAGTTGCAAGTTTTCAATATTATTTATGTCGCCGAGAGAGTTTATAACTGCTGTAATCCCACTCACCTTCTTCTTCTATTTGTTTCAGAAAATTGCAGGAAACCACGATACCGATGATAAAATCTAGGGTTTCCTTCCAATCTTTCACCAAATCATGTCTCCCCGAGCCTGAGGACTTATTTTTGGAATAACTTCCAACAATCTCCTTCATGAAATTTCCAACTTTACGGGCTGTTAATTGCTGACCCTCAATTAGAGCCTGCTTCTGGTCCTCAGGGTGAATCCTGAAGTTTGCTCTTGTCATGAACATCTGAACTTTGACTAGTTCAACCACTATCAAATTCAGAGACTTCTCATCAACAGGGACATTGTTTAATAAAAAATCTCTGAGGGTGGGTTCGGATATCATTTCTCTTATGAAGGGTAAGGCGTCCATCTCTGTTCAAGTTTCTCAAAATAACACCCAAAATCCTTCCCTTCCTCTATCTATTAATTGAACTGCAAAGAAACATTTTAAAAGTTCTATTAATTGATCATGACTAAAATATTACCTACGTTTTTGAGTTGATAAAATTAACGAAACGCCATAAGCTTGAAGACTGTTCAAACTTCAAATTATAGACATGAGAGCCCTTGTCAACAGATCAGGCCCCGCCATTGTGACCACAACAAGACAAAATGGACAGGAGATTGGTGAGCATGGTTCTGAAATTCAGAATTGGAATCAGAATCAGTCATTTGATCATGGAATCAGAATTGGATACTTGGATTGGAAACTTGAATGTTTTTGGCAATACAAAATAGGAAAAAATTGGTATTCGGATAGTTAATAGTGTAAATATTTATAATACTCATAATAATTAAATTTGGATGGATGACAATCAAATTTGTAGTGTAATTAATTAAAATATTAAAATTTATCTAATCTTAATATAAAATAATAAGAAAACGTGAATGAAATTCACAAAAGAGAAATAAAATGTTTAGTTTCACATTTTATATTTTCTTAACAATAAATTTTTTAATCACGTACAATCCTATTCTTTACTATAGTAAAAAGAATATATATATATATATATATAATGAACAAACCACTGTGTATGGATCTCCTTCACGCTAGTTAAATATAAAAAATGCAAATTAAATAAACAGTAAAGGCTTAGCAGGTTACAGACCTAATAAATCACTCAAGCAGACAAGCACACTTTCGAGTCTTTGACTAAGTATTTTATTCAACATACAAAATAGGGTAAAACTGATTTCTTGGATCACGATATAAAATGGACAAGGTAATCATGAACCACTAGAAATTCTAATTTTATATAGTACAAAATTATACACCAAGTTTAGCCACAGAAATAACTGAAGATTTTTCCTCCTAACTCAGCCAGGGACTTCTTCGCCCTTTCCAATTTTTTTCTCAATAGTATATTTCCTTCTTCAAAAGTCGCAAATTTGAACTTCAACTTCAATTTTTTAGTTTTATAGTTTGGTTATCTTTTCACCTTTTACTCAATATGAGACCAAACACCTTTTTTTTAATAAAATAATGAGGTCCCTAGTTGACTAATTGTCTCCATTCTCATTATCTCACTCTCATCACCAAATACTCTTTCTGAGACCGAAAAGGTCCAATGGGATTCAGATTAATACCAAATATTTGCCATTCAAACTAAATTCTACATCTACACCATTCATACATAATTCCCAGAATAATCTAAAACTATGGACATTGAAAGCCATACCGCCGCTCCAGAAAAAGTGAAATTTGCATTACGAAAACTTGAGGATTTCCAATCTTCAGACGCTGCGGCCCAGAGTGGAGCAACAGCATTAAGTGGAGTTTTGAACGAACTGCAGTCAGTACAAAAGATGCTCGAACAGTTTCACCATATTCTAATGAATTCTGAAGCAAACTGGGAAGATATTCAAAATATTGATCCCAATGTCCAGAATTCCATGTTGGAGCTTCAAGATGTGGGCAAATGCACCGAGACTGCTCTATTAACATTCATGAAGCAAGTGGTAGACATCAAATTCAGTACCGTTCCAGAAATATTCAAGTTCACAAACCCAAAACCAGTGAACTTTTTTGCTCTTCATAAGCTTATGACTGACATTCAGAAGATTGTACCACGAGTTGAAAGAATCACGATCAAACACCTCGGTGCACCAAAGGACAGAGCCATCAGCCAATTAGCTCGGCAATCTATTCGCAACATTTATGACAATTGGCTTCTCAGCCTTGAAATCCACTACAAGTGCATTCTTCACAGACTGGTTGATCAAAGCCATCAAACACGCTCTGTGGTACAAGTAGTAGGAACAAAAGTGTTTGCAATAAGGGTACTTGCCGAGAAGATATACAAGAGGTTCCTCTTTAAATTTTATACACTAAACGCTTACAAAATTAAATTCATCGTAAGTTAAAACTTCCATAGTATTTGCTTCACTGTAACAATTAAGTAACCCTATACATATTAGTGAAAAGTAAATTTTCTTGTCCGGATGCCTACTAATAGGCAGATTATAATTATAAGAAGATTAATTAAAACTAGTGTATTATGTATTGTCTTATACTTAAAGAAAACAACATTTGTTATAATATTTTCATTATGTTGTCGAGCCCTTAAACTAATGAAACATGGGAAGGCTGCAGTCATTTCTGTTTAAAATACCAACAAAAAAAATGTAAAACTGATTCCAAATTTAGGAGGAATTATTCCTCGAAGGTTTTTACATTGATTACAAAAAACATTCACAATTAATTATTTTTCTTGAAGTCAAGCATCAATTGCTCATTTTTTTTGTTAGACTGAAGTATGTTGTCATTATGTAGCACTGAGGTGAAGACCCACTTTGAAGCCTGCTTTTGGTTATTTCCACCAACCCGACTTGTCACTGGCGATGATGATATTGGGTTGCCTCATTACAACTTGTTCAAACCAATTGATATCTTGAGAAAGATGCTATTGAAACTAGGGGACACCAATTTATTGGATGTTCATGCTGAAGACTATCAAATAATGTCAAGGCTCCGTCAGTCCTTGAATGGGAAAAGGTGTCTTCTCGTTGTTGACAACTGCTGGATGGAATTATGGACTCTTGTCAATGCTGTTTTTCCTGATGGAAACAATGGCAGTCGGGTGTTGATAACATCTGACGAACAAGGGCAGAGTGATTACAAGTACGAGCTCCCATTTTTAGATAACGAAGATAGTTTAGAATTGCTGAGAGAACTTGGGAAAAAAGATTTTTTAGAATTAGAAGATGCTGGAGTCCTTTTGAACATTGGTAATGAATACAACTGGTTCTCTAGACTTCCAAATATTCTTAAGATGTGCATTTCGTACACGGCAGCTATTTTCCCTTGCGGTAGCATAGTTCTTGCTGATTCACTAATCCGACTTTGGATTGTTGAAGGCATCATACCACACGAAGAGGGAAGAACATTGGAGATAGCGGTGAATTACTTACACCAGCTCGTCCAAAGGTACTTCATAAATTAGTTATTATTTTCTAAAACATATTTGAGAAATGAATCTTTCCAAAGGTTAAAACAAAGATAATGGATATTGTCCTTCCATTTAAAATTCATTTTTAATTCTAAGCAAATTAAAAAATAGTTCCTCTCAACAATTTGAAATCTTGTTTCGCCAAGATAAATATATTGAGAGATGGTGATAAATTTTCACATTGAATCCCTTTCTTTGAAAGAAAATTTGGCCAAGATAATCCTCCCATGTTATACATGCTCATATGTTTGTTTCCTTCCTGAAAATCTTATCGTAACTGATATTGAAGTCATCTTTTTTGCTCCACAGGGGTTTGATACGTATTATCGAAGCATGTTATCATAATCAAGCTACTCACCCAATCCGTAGCATTGTTCTGAATCCTATTGTCCACAGAATTTTACTGAATCCTATTGTCCACAAAATTATCAGTTCCAAAGCTCAGGACGGCACAATTAAATATGTCAGGCCTATAGATTCTTTATATTTGCACCGTGTGGCATTACACCTGCCATATGAATTCAATCACATTTCTTACTTTGGTGATGGACCTAAGCCGTCGTGTTTGAACTATCCAATGCTCCATTCATTGTTCTTCTTCGGGTATGTTGAACCAATACAAATTTCTCCATTTAGTTTTCTACGTGTGTTAGCAGTGTTCTCGAGCCACATTCAGTTCCCTGAGGAGTATACACCATGCTGGTTGGACGGGTTAATTAACTTACGATATTTGGGTTTTATAGTGTGCTTGGTAAAAGGCAGATCTCTAGGAAAGACACTTGACCATTTGAGTAAGCTGGAAATCCTCGATCTATCGGCATCGATTGTTTCAGGATTATCTGAGTTTATAAATAATAACAAGAAAGTGAATGTAGTGGGTCCTGCAAAAGAAGAATTGCCGGAAAGTTGGTCTCCCGTACCGGATATGTCCCAATAATTTGGGACACCAGTGTCTATGAAGGTCTTCTCTTTAATTTGTTGTATAAGAGATCAAACATACATTTTTCTATTGGGTTTTATCTTTGTCATGTTTTCATTTTCATATTAAGATTCTACTTGTATGTAAGAAAGTTTTATATCTTGTTAATCCATATAAAGCTGGCACTCTTAGTTTGTTTGCCTTTTTTTATGTATTAGTAAGTTTGTGCTCCCAACACTAGTACAGAGTTGTGTTAAATCATGCGTACTCACTTCAAAAATTTGTTTGAAACAGCGTAGTTGCTCGATATACTGACAGTAATAAAGTAATCTCAAGAATTTCTTCAGTAATCTACACTAAAAATAATCTGGAGGACTCCACACGAATAGAATTTCTTTGCATCAAAGGTAAGAGTTGTTAGTATTTCATATGAAATTAATATATTAAATAGTGGAAAAAAGAGCACTTTATGACCGAAAATATATCTTCTATTATTCATATTTTCCTACTCTCTTACAAATTACAAATAACAACATCTCAATTTATTCAATTTATAGACTACATAGTGCCCTTTAGATAACCTAGAACATGAAGTCATTAAACATGACACAAATACCAAGTGCATGAATTAAACCTAACCATTTGACTAATTGACCAATTAATGAAGTTTTCTATTTCCAACAAGAGTGTAGTTGCTCAGAGCGTGCATATTCTTGGAAGATAATAGCCTCTCGGTTTGCTAGAAAAGAAAAGAGACTAGGATAATCTCAGGTTACCTGAATAGAAATACTAATCAAATGAAGAGGCATTATTTTCTTCTATTGTCCTCTGTTTGAATCCTTTGGTTCCTTCCTGTTTTAAGAATAATAAATAATAGTGGGTTCTGACAGGAATGGATTATTTGGATTGTCAGACATAACAAGGGTATTGATCAAGTTCCAGATCATAGGCATTAGATGGCAGTGTACTCCAAGTTCATACCGCGGAGCGACATTATCAGAATAAAAACCTAAGCAGTCATATATTTGTTTTAGATAAAATAGAGTTTAATAATGTTAATCTAAAATACTTACATGGAATACTACAACCGTGTAACATACTAACATCCCAGTTTTCCAACACATGAAAATTTATCTAACTTCCAGTAAAATGCACCTAAACATGGAAATATGGATTTACATTTATATTATGAACCTTTGTAATTTTGATAATTGATAAATTATATAGTATTGAAATAAATAAATAAAAAAGAGGGTCTTACACTAAATTTGGATATTTTTAAATTTATTGTAGTAATACTTTAATTTAATACTTAGTATTTTGAAAGCCAAGTTTATTTTAAAAAATGCAAGAGTGTAAGTACATATTCACTCAATAATTAATTGAGAAGAATATATAATATAAATTTTTCAAGTTCTAAAAAAATATAACATATGGACACTTGGCATCCACTACTTCTCTATTATAAAAATTTACAAGTTTGCCACTCACCTAACTTCATTTCATCTCCCACTTGTCACAAGCTTCCACTCCAATTTTTATTCCTTTGTTCCATTAATTTGTTTTTCTCTTGCACCTCTCTCACGCTAAGTCCAGCCACCAATGTAATTATCAGAAATCGAACGAAGAACGGAGAAAGGAAGAATGTAGAGAAATTAGAAGAGAATAATGGGTGGTGCCGGCAGCCTCACTATAGTGAACAACGGAGGAGGACATTTGCCGGCAATCTCGTCGCTAACTTTACTCTCGTTAACCTTGTCTGATTTCGAACAACAAGATTCACAGCACCCATCATTCTCTTTAAGATCAATGGACTCTCTCGTAACTGTTTGGAGCAATGTTAGGTATTGAACAATCTATCTTGTACATTCATTTTATTTCTCAATTATGCATTTGAGTTGCATTCAAGGGCAGCTCTTTTATATCAAGTGAGACCTTTTTTTTTTTTCTCATTTTCTAGAATTGAAGAATTGAATTCAACCTAAACTTTGGGCAGATTGTGAAATGTAAAATAACAATTACTAAAAGTCTTGGACTTGAAATAAACGAGTTTATGCAACCTAGAAAAGTTTGAAGTCCCAAACTTAGACCCCAATGGTACATATTCCTAATAACAATCCCATACTGTTATGCTAGTTTAATTGTCTCATTCTTATGATTATTTTACTTACACTTTTCTATTGAAGAAAATTAAAATAGAATGTTTTGCTCCAACGCTTTAATTAAATCATATAAAATTTTTATTGGTTTAAAGCCTATGAATGAGAAACTCTGTGAGGTATCATCGTATCATACATGAATTGAAACTCTTTTCTATACTTAACGAATCTCACTCAGGAATACCGCAAGTTTTATGGGTTGTGGCTAACTATGTTAATAGAAGACGTCATTAGATTACCGATCCAATCTGTTAACTTGGGAAAGGCAGGAGCTCTGTATGATTGGATCTAGCAAGGTTGTATGATGCATCCACACTGCAATGACACACTAATCATATTGTCTCGAGTTTGCTAAGGTGCGGGTTTCGAGTTATTATGAGATTTCTCTAACTTATATTATTGTTGTTGTTTGCTTGTTGTTGTTGCTTGCTTGTTTGTTTTGTTGCTAATTGGTTGTATTGTGGATGCTTGCTTTGTTGCTTGATTGGTAATTAGTTGTAGTTAAGTTCTTGAATGTTCTTTTGAATTGCATAGCATGAATGCATGAGATGTGATAATTAGCACGAACATATATTCTAGAATTGAATTGTGGCAAAACTTCAAGAGTTTAGTGGCAAAATAAGACTGTAGTATATGCTAGTGTTATATTTTTAGACTAAAGCATCAAGATGCATGATCATATATTTTTATAGCAAAAATCTCAAAATGAAGTTTGATTTTCAAAATTAGAATTTAGTTTGAAAAATGAAACATGGATTTTTGTACCTCTACCAAAGAATAAAAAATAGTTGGATACAAATGGACATACATGTACAATTAAATATAATAGTAATGAACCCATATACACACATACCTATAGAATTGATTACCATGAGACCTTTTCTCCGGAAACCAAAATGAACATTGTTAGAATTTAATTTTTAGTGATAATAAATAACCATTGAAACCTTTACCAAATGGTCGTTAATATATTTTTTTTCTAGGAACACTTGAAGAAGAATTTTAAATGAATCTCTCACCATATTGTGAGAGAAAAACATCCTTATCTTATTTATTGGTTAAAAATTGATATATGGTCTAAAGTAGTCACCAAGGTGGTATGGAAAACTAAGTTTTTTTCTTAACTCACGTGGTTTTAAAATTAATACTAGTGCCAATAATTCTCTATTTATTAAACACAGTTATAGTAATATTATTATTATAATAGTTTATGTTGATGACATAATTATTGTGGGAAATAATCAAGAGGAAATCAACAAAATCAAATGTCAATTGAAGAAAAAAAAACGATATTGAAGATTTAGGCATCCTTAGATATTTTTTTGGAATTAAAAGCTCATTCCAAAAGGGGGTTATTTACTTCTCAAATGAAATATGTACTAGATCTTCTAAAAGAAATATGTAATAGGATTAAAACCTGCCTCAACACCTAGTAAACATGAATGCCATGTAAATACTGAAGGTGGAGAACAATTACAGGACATAAATCAATTTCAATGGCTTGTAGGAAAATTAGTATAACTAATGGTAACTAGCTAGGCATTTCATCTGTTGTTAGTCAAAATTAGTAAGTTTTTGCATTCACCAAGAACACCTCATTTAGAAGCAATTAATAGAATTCAAAAATACTTTAAAAGGATCACCCAGAAAGAGAATATGATAATGAATAATAATTCAAAAAAAAAAATTGTAGCTATTCCGATGAACATTTGACAAGATGTTTTGATAAAAAAAGTCGACTACTGGCTTTCGCACATTTATAGGTGAAAAACTCGTCAACTGGAAAAAACAAGAAGCAAAATGTCGTAGCAAGATCAAGTGCTGAGGTAGAGTATCGTGCTATGATATTGACCATAAGGGAATTAACTTGGACCAGACAAGTGTTTTGTGATAATCATGCGTATAGACATTATATCTAATCCAGTTTTACATGAAGGAACGAAACACATTGAAGTTGATTGTCCTTTCATGCGATAAAAAGTTCAAACAAATGAGATTGAAACACCATTTGTGAAAAGCCAAGATCAACTTGCCAATGTCTTCACAAAAAGACTTGATCCAGGACCATTTTGTGAAATTACAAGCAAGTTAGAATTGATAAACATCTATAATCCTAGCTTGAGGATGAGTATTGAAAATAGTAATGAACTCATAATGTAATCATAAATCATGATCAAGGGTAAATATTTTGTCAAGTGTAGTAATTAGGAATTAAGTTTTAGTTAGGGACAGTTCCATTAATAGAGATTGGTAACAAAGGAAAGTGTAACGGCTAGTACACAAAATACAATTATAAATAGAGCAATTGCTATTCTAATAAAATAAGAAATCAATAAAATTATATCTTTTTTCTCTCAAAATTCAACATGAGAAGAAAAGGTAGCTTTAAAGTTTTGATTGTCCAATTGTGTTTCTATTTTTGAATTAGTATTTGATAACATAGTATAATTTGATAAAACGTGTAAATAGAATAGGAGAATGTCAAAGGCAGGTAATTAAATAGAAGAGAGGATATTTGATGGGGGGGTTACATACAGGGTAACCAAGACCTTGGCTGATCCTGTGTTGGATTGCTTTGCCGGTGGCGACATTCACGACTGCGAAGGCCTGAAAGTGTAATGACCCATATTTTTATTTTTTGTTAATAATCATTATTAACATATATAATATGTTATGAAAGTATTATATTTTACTAAACTCATATTAATTTATTTTCTAACAGTCTAATCAATTTTCTACAGTCCATATTTCCTTAATTAACCTTTAGCCAAATCTAATTTCTAAAGCCCATGTTTTCCTAATTAAATCTCAGCCCAAAAACTGACCTCCCTGTCAAACCACGCAACTCTCAATAAAAAAACGCTGCCACATATCCTTAATTCTCTTTTCTTTCCTGCACATGCAATTGTCAATAGAAAACGGGTTGCTGTCTCATCTTTTGTGTTGAATTCTACATTTAAGGTAATCTAAAATTTGATATATTGTTTATAATAGTAGATCGTATTGTTGAATTAATCTTAATCATGTATCTTGATAGATTTATTTTATATAATATCTCCAGTATATACAATCATACATACATCGTCCTATATATTCACAAAAACAATGTATATTTTCTTATGAAAATGTGATTAAGCATCTGAAATTAAATTCGTTTATATTATTCTTATTAAACTTAATGCCTGAATTTCATTTATTAAGTTATGATAATTATATAATAAAACAAATTAATTAATTAGACACATTAATCTAAGTTTGAATTTAATAAATTAGGTTCAAGTCTAGTGATTGAGGAACATGACGAACGTCAAGAGTACACTCGAGGAACCTACGGAATTTAAGGTGCGGTGTATTTCCCTGATAATTGTTAAATTACTTTACCATTTGGTTCAATATTTTATTTATGTTATTATGTGATGATGAATGGTGAATTTGGAAATCTAAGGAAAGATGTCATGATGTTATTGAAATGGATTTTAGAAATGAATGTTATATATGTGAATATAAAATGGCTAGAATACAATCGATTAGTGAACAGGGGCTGATATGTTTTACATATCGGGATGTATACATCGGGTCCGGTAATCGACTAGACCCCTCGTTAATGTGACTGTAGGTGAAAGCGGTCCTGTCACGGGTCAATATCTAGCGGAAAGCCGGATGCACCGCCTAGTGAGACAGTCAATATCTAGCGGAGAGCTGGATGCACCGCCTAGTGAGACAGCGAAGACCTAGCGGAAAGCTGGATGCACCGCCTAGTGAGGCAAAGGAAATGCGAATTGAAAAAGGGAAAATTGATATTTTTGAATAAATAACTAAATTGGTGCATCCTTGGATAGATTTCCACAACTGAACTTGAAATAGAAATGTTTATTTGATATCTAAAGATAATTTCACAATGATCTGGGCTGGAACTAAAAACCCGCACTAAGAGTTTGTTCGAGCTCTCATCCGTACCACTTTATTTATGTGGGTTCCAGGTGGTGAAGATAATGAGGCTAAACATGGAGAGAAGTAAAAACGAGAAGACAAAGCAAGGATAATTATTATATTGCCACTTAGTTTATTCATTTTATTTTGCTTGAGACCATAGAATGAACATGGCATAAAACATTTATATAATACCCGTGTCCATTTATGTCCTTTGTAAAAAAATACATGATGTGTGATTTGCATATAAGTTTGTGGCAGTAGATATGTTTTTATTGATAATGTGTGTTTTATGCTCACGCCTTACGTATAAATACGTGGAAGGTTGTCACGGGGTGTGACAAAAAGCCATGTGCATCCTTGCGATGTCGACAACATGCTATTTCTTTCCTCCAGTGCTACATCATTAATTGATCAATATGTAAGAGAAAATTCTCGATAAAAAACAAAGAAATGCAAAAATTCAAAACTAAAAAAAATGCCAAATACCAAATTTAAATAAATATAAGAAAAATTATCTTACATAATGAATTAATTACCTGCTACAGGTCTGCACGATCACGTTGAGCGAACACAAGAGTGTCGTCACAAATTGTTAGATTGTAGTTCTGATTCTCTTTGCAATAGATCTGGACTGTTTTTGGACACATTACCCCATCCTCATAGTAAGGAACAAACTTCCATTTTTGATAGGGACCTGCGCCTTGGCACGATAGCAAAACAGTGTTGCCATCATAGGCCAGCCAAGAATGAGGCTGTGATCTGAACCCATGTTGATCAGCCTGTTTCCGTAAATAGTGACGAAAGTGCTTTCCCCCTCTTTTGACTCGATCCACACAGCATCAGGATCAGGATCAGAGCCAAACGGCATCGAAATCAGAAGAAGCTAATGGAAAGATAGAATAAAAAAAAAAAAAAATGAGGTTAAAAGTAACTATATATATAGGCAGCAGTGTTGAAAACTTAAAAGCTCACCTCAATAATTTGTTGATTGACAGGAGAGAAATTGGGGGAGCGTTTCATTGCTTGAGCAGTACCTTTGTTGAACAGAGTGAAGCAGCCACCGTGTACCTCCTCCTTGATCCAGTGCTAAATTGTTTCATAATAAAAACGTTAAAGTCCGAGTAGAACAAACTGTTTTTATTTTGTGTTGGGAGTATAAAAAAAAAATAGTTTACCTGGAAGGGATCATCGGGGTTGGATAGAGCGAGCACGACCTTTCCATTGCGAATAGAGAGGGAGTAGTCCTCGCTTAATTGACAGAATATCCTCACAGTCGGTTTGAAGTCCATATGATAATTGGAGAGGGAGATAGAGATGCCTGTTGGTCTTACAAATGGGAATTCAAATTGCAATTAAGCTAGTATTCTTTAATATACAACTCCAAAAAAATAATATAACTTCCGTCTTACTATATTTAAGAGGTCAGACACTAATGAAAATAAATATCTTTAATCGTCCGTTCCGAGACATTGAATTTTACAATAAATTTGGATTGCCCGAGATAACAAAGGTATTAATCAAGTTTCAAACCATGGGCATTGGATGACACGGTGTACTTCAAGTTCATACCATGGAATGACATCATCAGAATTAAAAACTTTGCAGCAGCATATATTTTTTTTGGTTTGATAAAATAGAGTTAATTTAAGACTCTTACTTTCAAATAATTACAAGGAATACTCCAACCGGAACAAGTAAATAGGCATGCATTTGATGTGGACCATCACTATTTAATCATACGGTCCGTTGGATAGTCTGAAATTTTTGATAATGTCTAAGTTGAGAAATAGACACTACAACAGAAATAGCCTCTACTAACGTCCATTTTCTAACAGTTTAACTGGTCTAAGTCGAAAACCGATAGACTAAACGTGTTGTCGCATGTTAGTAGATAAGTTTGAAAACACTTCCACTGGTATAGAATAAGTGGTAGGGGAGGAAGGAAAGAAGGAAGAGGTGCAAGAGCACCCTTTCTCTTCTCCCTATACTTGGTCCAGATCAGCTTGATCGAGAGATATGGCTTAGTTGGTTAGCTTGTTTCTCTCTTTTTTCACAAGTAAATTGTAATACGTACTGCATGTAGTAGGTGCTGTGTTGTTCTGTAAACTGTGATGCTTTTGTTATACCGGTATTTTCGAGTTATTAATTTATTTTTCTAAACTCTTACAGGGTTTTGGTACCAGTTCAGTACCAGCCTCCTGTGAGAATTTCTGATTTCAAATGAAATCGGTGGGTTTTGAGTCCACTTTTACCAACTTGTAGAATACTAGACTTGAGCATGCTTTATAGGAGGGATATTACATGTTCTCTTATTTCCTTTCAGTTTTTGTAACTCTTGTACTGTGTTTAGTTTTGAGCTTCTGAAATGTAGTGGATGCCAAAGAAGAGTCATTCCTATAGAAGTACAGCTAACTAAATGAAGGGAATAAAAAACCATATAAAAGATAAAACAAGCATGAAATATTTTCTTAAAAGAATTCCTCCATCTTCCATTCGTGAGTTTGGTAGATTCCATCCTCCCATACCCCCAAACGCATCCCCTCCTGTAAACCCACTTGCATCCATTCTTCGCTAAACAAAGCATCAAGCCCAACTCCAATATTCTTCCGTATTTTGATTTTCTTGAAGCCAGAACCCAATATCCATTCTTCGCATGTTAGTAGATAAGTTGGAAAACACTTTCACTGGTATAGAGTGTTGGGATATGGAAGAATTAAGAACAGCTAAAGAACACAAGGTTTGTTGCTAATTGACAGAGGAATAGATCAGAAACAGCGAAAACATAAAAACTATGCTGCTGTGCCAGTTTTTTTCAGAGAAAGAGAGGATTTTCAGAATAGAAGCAAAAAATCTATTTCATACGCCTAAAATAAAATTACATAGTTGTACAGAATTTAAAGTACAACAATTATCTAAAAATAACTACCCACTACAGAAAATAACCATACTGAAAATAACTTCCAACACTACAGCAGTTTCACACCTCTGAGAACTGCTATCTGAACCAACTAAATTCGTACAGTACCTCTTCGAACCAATATTGAATTAATTCTCAACACTCCCCCTTGATTCAAAATTGGTTACTCCAAGTTTCTTCTGCAAATTTTCAAATGTGCTTAGTGCCAATGCCTTGGTTAGAATATCTACCTTCCATTTTTCCAAATTAAAAAAATTAGACCCAACTACTCTTCTCCCCCCAAAAAAAAAAAAAAAAAAAAAAAAAAAATTTTTTTTTTTTTTTAAATTCAAAAAAAAAAAAATTTTTTTTTTATTGTTAAATTTATTTAAAAAAAAAAAAAAAAAATTTTTTTTTTCCTTTCTTCCAAATAAAAAAAAAAAATAATAAAAAAAAAAAAAAAACAAAAAAAATAAAAAAAAAAAAAAAAAAAAAAAAAAAAAAAAAAAAAAAAAAAAAACTTCTTTTTATACAAAAAAAAAAAAAAAAAAAAAAAAAAAAAAAAAAAAAAAAAAAAAAAATTTATTTTTAATAAATAAAACAAATACAAAAAAAAAAAAAAAAAAAAAAAATAAAAAAAATAAAAAAAAAAAAAAAAAAAAATAAAAAATAAAAAAAAAAAAAAAAAAAAAAAATTAAAAAAAAAAAAAAAATTAAAAATAAAAAAATAAAAAAAATTATAAATAAATTTAAAAATAAAAAAAAAAATCTCAAAAATTATAAAAATAAAAAAAAAAAAAAAAAAAAAAAAAAAAAAAAAAAAAAAAAAAAAAAACAAAAAAATACCATAAAATATCAACTTTTATAAAAAAAAAAAAAAAAAAATAAAAAAATTTAAATAAAAATATAAAAAAAAAATAAAAAAAAAAAAAAAAAAAAAAAAAAAAAAAAAAAATAAAAAAAAAAAAATAAAAAAATATCCTGCTCTACTTCCAACCCGAGAAAGTCGTTTCAAAACCAAAATCTTACATTTCAAACTGCTGCTTCATGCTACTTCTGAATTGTTCCACCAGTTCCTCATTAGTGCCCATGTAAATCATATCATCAACATACAAACATACAATCAATAGACCATCTTTTCCTTTCTTCTTATCTTAACATAGAGAGAGATTAGGCTCACTCTTACTTCTTTCAAACCCAGAATTTCTGAAGTAAGAGTCAATTTTGCTGTACCATGCTCTTGGTGCCCCATACAGTGCTTTTGCCAGTTTGTACACCCAATCTTATTTACCCTTTCTTTACTTCAAATCCTTCAGGCTGCTCAACATACACCTCTTCTGAGAGTTCTCCATTGAGAAAAGCTTATTTTACATCAAATTGGTAGACTGGTTTCTTCAATTGAGCTGCTAACGCCAACAACAGCCTCACTGTCTCAAACCGGGCCACAGGAGAGAAAGGTTCTTCATAGTCTACACCATATTTCTGAGCAAAATCATCGGTAAAAAAGAGAAAATACCTGCTGCCACCCAATGATGCAGTTTGCATTGGACCACATAGGTTTGCATGAACTATTTTGAGGATTTGTGTTGCTCTATTAGACTGACCTTTGGGAAAGGGTAATTTTGCTTGCTTCCCATAGATACACCCTTCACACGCACCTATTTGATTAATCTGAGGTAGCCCATAAATCATTTGTTTTAGATTGAACAATTTCAATCCATTGATATTCAAATGCCCATATCTAAGATGCCATAACTTAGATTGGTTTAATTCTTTTACTGTCATTACTCTCTCTCTTACACTCGAAATTTCAAGTGGGAACAACTTGTTGTTTGCCATTCTTACTTCTACTAATGATTGATTTGTGATTTTATCCTTGATTGCACAAGAATTTCCTTCAAACAGGATTGAATACCCACTCTCCATCAATTGCCCAATGCTGAGTAGGTTTTGTGGCAACTCTGGAAATGAAATAAACATTGTGCAAATATTTCGTAGCATTTTTGTTAGTGTGTACTGCAATTGTGCCCTTGCCTTCCACCTGAATCAGTTTGTCGTCACCAAGTTTTACCCTCAATTTGTGGGTTTCATCTAATTCTTCAAACAAATGCTTGTAACCAGTCATGTGATTGGAACAACCACTGTCAAGAAACCAGATTGTGCTTGCATCAACTTCACCTTCTGTACTCGCCATGAAAAGAGTCAGTTGCTCCGTGTCCTCTTCTACATAGCTTGCTTGATTTTCCTCCCTTTGCTTCTCATAGCACTCAGATTGATGGTGCCCAAATTTGTTGCAGTAGTAGCACTAGATGTGTTTTCTGCCATGCTGGAACTGAAATTCGCTGCCGGTTCTGCCACGGCCACGTCCATGTCCTCCTCTACCTCGGCCTCTGCCATGACCTCTGCCTAGAAAGGACTATCCCTTCATGTAAAACACCTTTTCATCGCCCTTCTCCTCTGATCTAGATAGCCTCACTTCATGGGTCTGCAGTGGTCCCATTAGTTTATGAAAGGTATAGGTCGAGCGATCTTTTGACTCCTCAATTGCCGCCACAACATGATCAAATTTTGTTGTTAGGCTTCCCAACACCTTGGCCACCACGGTTTGCTCTGTGAGGTTGTCTCCATATGCTTGAATTTGGTTGACAACGGTTGTGACTCTTGAAAGAAAAATCTGCACCGATTCTTCTGTTTGCATATGTAGTGTCTCAAAATCTCGACATAGCCCTTGCAATTTCATGGAAATAACTTGTGAACTTCCTTGAAATGCAGTCTTCAAGGTTGTCCATGCTTCTTTAGCCGAGGTTGCTGCGCAATCTTGGAGAAAATGGTATCATGCATGGATTGTTGGATAAAAAACAGTGCTCGCGCATCCTTTCTCTGACTTTCTTGCGAATTGGGATTTGGATGAGGGGCTCCTTTCTCAACTAAATCCCACAAACCATGTGACTTGAACAGGGTTTTCATCTTGATGCTCCAAAATTCGTAATTTTCACCTTTGAATAGTGGAATTGCTGTTGAGTCACATTCACCGTGTTGTTTCCAGTTTCAGCCATCGAATCCTCCAATCAGATCTTGTGGCTCTGATACCAGATTGTTGGGATATGGAAGAATTAACAACAGAAAAAGAACACAAGGTTTGTTGCTAATTGACAGAGGAATAGATCAGAAACAGTGAAACCATAAAAACTGTGCTGCTGAGCTAGTATTTTTCAGAGAAAGAGAGAATTTTCAGAATAGAAGTAAAAAGTTTATTTCATACGCCTAAAATAAAATTACATAGTTCTACAGAATTTAAAGTACAACAATTATCTAAAAATAACTACCCACTACAGAAAATAACCATACTGAAAATAACTTGCAACACTACAGCAGTTTCACACCTCTGAAAACTACTATACTCTTGCAACACTACAGTAATTTCACACCTCTAAAAACTGCTATCTAAACCAACTAAATTCGTACAGTACCTCTTAGAACCAATATTGAATTAATTCTCAACATAGAGTAAGTGGTAGGGGAGGAAGGAAAGGAGGAAGAGGTGCAAGAGCACCCTTTCCCTTCTCCCTATACTTGGTACTCATCAGCTTGATCAAGAGATATGGCTTAGTTGCTTAGCTTCTTTCTCTCTTTTTTCACAAGTAAATTGTAATACGTACTGCATGTAGTAGGTGTTGTGTTGTTCTGTAAACTGTGATGCTTGTTTTACCGGTATTTTCGAGTTATTAATTTATTTCTCTAAACTCTTACAGGGTTTTGGTACCAGTTCAGTACCAGCCTCCTGTGAGAATTTCTGATTTCTAATGAAATCGGTGGGTTTTGAGTCCACTTTTACCAATTCGTAGAATACTAGACTTGAGCTTGCTTTATAGGAGGGATATTACATGTTCTCTTATTTCCTTTCAGTTTTTGCTGTTGAGAATTAATTCAATATTGGTACTGTACGAATTTAGTTGGTTTAGATAGCAGTTTTCAGAGGTGTGAAACTGCTGTAGTGTTGCAAGTTATTTTCAGTATAGTTATTATTTGTTGCACATGTTCTGTAGTGGGTGGTTATGAGTAGGCAGTTATTTTTAGATATTTGTTGCACTTTAAATTCTGTAGAACTTTGTAATTTTATGAAGCGTATGAAATAGATTTAGTTTCAATTCTGAAAAATTTCTCTCTCGAAAAATACCGGCACGAAGCACGTTTACTCTTTTCTCTCGTTTTTGGTCTATTCCTCTCGCCAATTAGCAACAATCCTTGTGTTCTTTTACTGCTGTTAATTCTCCCATAACCCAACAATCTGGTATCGGAGCGAAGTCGATCCACCTTGGAGCATTTTCAATGGCGTAAAAATAGCAACAATACCGTGAATGTCACACAACCAGCAATTCCTCTCTTCAAAGGCGACAATTACGAGTTTTGGAGTATCAAGATGTCAACCTTGTTCAAATCACATGGCCTATGGGACTTGGTTGCAAATGGAGTTCCTGATCCAGATCCCAATCCGGAAGAAAATCAGAAGAAAGATGCACGAGCGTTGTTCTTCATCCAACAAGCAAGTGCATGACACAATCTTCTCGAAAATAGCAGCAGCCACAAATGCAAAGGAGGCATGGACAACCTTGAAAACAGCATTTCAAGGAAGTTCTCGTGTTATGGCAATTAAGCTTCAAGGTCTTTGCAGAGATTTTGAAACATTGCAGATGAACAAAGAAGAGTCAGTTTAGTTTTTTCTTTCAAGAGTACAAGCAGTTGTCAACCAAATCAGAGCATATGGAGACAACCTCACAGAGCAAACCGTGGTGGCCAAAGTGCTGAGAAGTCTAACAACAAAATTTGATCATGTTGTGGCAGCAATTGAAGAGTCAAAAAATCTCTCAACGTATAGCTTTGATGAACTAATGGGATCACTGCAGACCCATGAAGCGAGGCTGTCCAAATCAGAGGAGAAGGGCGATGAAAAGGTGTTCTACACAAAGGGAGAGTCCTCTCGAGGCAGAGGTCCAGGCAGAGGCCGAGGTAGAGGAGGACGTGGCCGTGGCCGTGGCAGAACCGGTGGGGATTTTCGGCCCAAAGACGACGAAAACACATTCAGTGCTACTACTGCAACAAATTTGGGCACTATCAATCTGAGTGCTATGAGAAGCAAAGGGAGGAGAATCAAGCAAGCTATGTAGAAGAGAACACAGATCAACCGACACTTTTCATGGCAAGTACAGAAGGTGAAGTTGATGCAAGCACAATCTGGTTTCTTGACAGTGGTTGCTCCAATCACATGACTCGGTTACAAGCATTTGTTCGAAGATTTAGATCAAACCCACAAATTGAAGGTCAAACTTGGAGATGACAAACTGATTCAAGTGGAAGGCAAGGGCACGGTTTACGGTGCAAACCAATGACAATGGTATGAAATATTTGCACAATGTTTATTTCATTCCGTAGTTATCACAAAACCGCTTTCGGCATTGGGCAATTGATGGAGAGTGGGTATTCAATCCTGTTTGAAGAAAATTGTTGTGCAATCAAGGATAAAACCACAAATCAATCATTAGTAGAAGTAAGAATGGCAACCAACAAGTTGTTTCCACTTGAAATTTCGGGTGTAAGAGAGAGAGTAATGACAGTAAAAGAATTAAGTCAATCTGAGTTATGGCATCTTAGATATGGGCATTTGAATATCAATGGTTTGAAATTGTTGAATCTAAAACAAATGGTTTATGGGCTGCCTGAGATTAATCAAATAGGTGTGTGTGAAGGGTGTATCTATGGGAAACAAGCCAAATTACCCTTTCCTAAAGGTCAGTCAACTAGAGCAACACAAATCCTCGAAATAGTTCATGCAGACCTTTGTGGACCAATGCAAACTACATCACTGGGTGGCAGCAGATATTTTCTCCTTTTTACCGATGATTTTAGTAGAATGAGTTGGGTTTACTTCTTGCAAACTAAGGCAGAAACGTTTGAAAACTTTAAGAAGTTTAAGGCCTTTGTAGAAAAGCAAACTGAAAAGAGTTTGAAGATATTTTAGGAGGAGAGTTCCAATCAACAGAGTTTAAGAAATATTGTGAAAATGTGGGCATACATCATGAATTGATTGCATCTTACACACCTGAGCAGAATGGGGTTGCGGAGAGAAAAAATAGGACAGTGGTAGAATTGGCTAGAAGTATGGTAAAATGTAAAGGTTTACCGAATCGTTTCTGGGCTGAAGCAGTAGCAACCGCTGTTTATTTGTTGAACTTGTCACCAACTAAAGCAGTGATGAACAAAACCCCTTTTGAGGCTTGGTTTGAGAGAAAACCTGGAGTTGGACATTTAAAAGTGTTTGGTTGTATTGCATATACCTTAATACCCTCACAAAGAAGAACAAAGCTGGATGAAAAATATGAAAAGTGCATATTTATTGGTTATTGCACACAATCTAAAGGTTATAGACTGTACAACCAAAACAGTGGTAAAATTGTGGTGAGCAGAAATGTTTTGTTTGATGAAAATGCAAGTTGGCAAGTGGAAAGAAACAAGTACAAGGAGTAGAGATTGTAGAACCAGCGAGAAGATGGTGTAGAAGGCATTGAAATTGTGCAAGAACCGATCAATCCCGGACCAGATTAGACATGGATCATAACAGCCCCGTTCAGTTGTAAATAAGCAGCAGTTCTGATTCTGTTTTATCTCCAGACATGCCTGACCAAAGCCAAAACCCTGACCCTAATACACCAACAGTCAGCATTTACAGCAGACGTCATTTTAGTCCTGACACACCCGTAAGAAAACTGAAATCTGTGCAAGAATTGTATGAAACTACACAGGTACTTTTTGTTGCAGACCCCACAAATTATGAAGAAGCAGTAGAAAAGGAAGAATGGTGTCAAGCAATGCAAGAAGAACTAGCAGCAATTGAGAAGAATAATACATGGAAGTTAGTGAAACTTCCTGAAGGCAAGCATGCAATAGGGGTAAAATGGGTGTTCAAAACAAAATTTGTTGCAGATGGAAGTGTGCAAAAGTACAAAGCGAGATTAGTAGCCAAGGGTTATGCTCAGAAATATGGTGTAGACTACGAAGAAACATTCTCTCCTGTGGCCCGATTTGAGACAGTAAGGTTATTATTGGCGTTAGCAGCTCAATTGAAGAAACCAGTCTATCAGTTTGATGTTAAATCAGCTTTTCTCAATGGAGAACTAATAGAAGATGTGTATGTTCAGCGGCCGAAGGTTTTGAAGTTAAGGGCGAGAGAACAATGGGTGTACAAGCTGGTAAAGGCGTTGTATGGGCTAAAACAGGCTCCAAGAGCCCTGGTACAAGAAGATTGATACTTACTTCTTAAATTCTGGATTTCTGAAAAGCAAAAGTGAGCCTAATCTGTACATCAAAAGGCAAGGAAAAGGTGAGCTGTTAGTTGTATGTTTGTATGTTGATGATATGATTTACATGAGCACCAATGAAAATAGGCTAGAACAATTTAGAAGTAGCATGAAGCAGCACTTCGAAATGACAGATTTGGGTTTGTTACACTACTTTCTCGGGTTGGAAGTAGAGCAGGAAAGAGGTAGCATATTTGTGACACAAAGGAAGTATGCTCGAGACTTAGTTAAGAAGTTTGGAATGCAAAATACCAATGTTGCATCAACACCAATAAATGTTAATGAGAAGCTGGTGAAAGATGATGGTACAGGAGCTGCTGATGCAACAAGGTTCAGAAGTTTAGTTGGTGGTTTGATTTATCTGACTCACACAAGGCCTGACATCTCATATGCAGTAGGAGTAATATCTAGGCACATGCAGAATCCAACAAAACATCATTTTGGTGCAGCAAAAAGAGTGTTGAAATACATTTCTGGCACAACTGATTATGGGCTCGGTATGGCAACTCAGATGCATTCAACTTGATTGGTTACAGCGACAGTGACTGGGCTGGATGTGCATAAGACAGAAGAAGCACCTCAGGTTACATGTTCTCATTTGGATTCAGTCCAATCAGTTGGAGTTCGAAGAAGCAGGCAACAGTGGCATTATCCTCTTCCGAAGCTGAGTATGTTGCAGTCAATTCAGCGACTTGTCAAGCAGTTTGGCTTAGAAGAATCCTTGAAGATGTTGGACAGGTGCAGAAGCAACCTACACAGATTTTTTGCGACAATCAATCAGCCATAGCAATGACAAAGAACCCGGTGTTCCATGGAAGGTCAAAGCACATCGACATTCGAGTTCATTTCATCAGAGATTTAGTAGCAGAGAAGATAGTTGAGCTCAAGTTTGTTAATTCAGAAAATCAGAAGGCAGATATTCTAACCAAGGCATTGGCATTAAGCACATTTGAAAATTTGCGGAAGAAACTTGGAGTAACCAATTTTGAATCAAGTGGGAGTGTTGAGAATTAATTCAATATTGGTACTGTATGAATTTAGTTGGTTTAGATAGCAGTTTTCAGAGGTGTGAAACTGCTGTAGTGTTGCAAGTTATTTTCAGTATAGTTATTATTTGTTGCACATGTTCTGTAGTGGGTGGTTATGAGTAGGCAGTTATTTTTAGATATTTGTTGCACTTTAAATTCTGTAGAACTTTGTAATTTTATGAAGCGTATGAAATAGATTTAGTTTCAATTCTGAAAAATTTCTCTCTGAAAAATACTGGCACAGAAGCACAGTTTACTCTTTTCTCTGTTTTTGGTCTATTCCTCTGCCAATTAGCAACAATCCTTGTGTTCTTTTACTGCTGTTAATTCTCCCATAACCCAACATTTGCAACTGCTGTACTGTGTGTAGTTTTGAGCTTCTGAAATGTAGTGGATGCCAAAGAAGATTCATTCTTATAGAAGTACAGCTCACTAAATGAAGGGAATAAAAAACCATATGAAAGATAAAACAAGCATGAAATATTTTCTTAAAAGAATTCCTCCATCTTCCATTCCTGAGTTTGGGTGGATCCATCCATCCATACCCCCAAACGCATCCCATCCTGTAAACCCGCTTGCATCCGTTCATTGTCAAACAAAGCATCAAGCCCAACTCCAATATTCTTCCGTATTTTGATTTTCTTGAAGCCAGAACCAAGACCTTCACTCTCAGTCCACAAAAGTGACTCATCCAACTTCATTGGATTGAACGGAAGAAGGGAAACCTAACAAAATTCCAACAAATATATAAATTATATAAATAAATGATAAGCTGAAAAGGTAGCCTTAAAGATTAAATGTCAAATTGTGTTTGTATATGTGAATTAGTATAGTTTTGATAAAACAGATAAATCGAAGGGGAGATGTGAAGGGGAGGTAAACAAAAGAGAGGATCTATGATGTGGTACATACAGGGTAACCATAACCTCGGCTGATCCCATGCTGGATAGCTTTTCCGGTAGCTACGTTAACGATTGAAAAGGCCCGAAAACCTTGTTCGTCCTTGAGATGTTGACAGTATGCAAATTCTTTCCTCCAGTGCTACATCATTAATTGAACTTGTAAGAGAATAGTTGATAAAACCCAAGAAATGCTAAAATACAAAACTAAAAAAAATGTCAAATACCAAATTTAAATAAATATAAGAAAAATTATCTTAGAGAATGAATTAATTACCTGATATGGGTCTGCACGATCACGTTGAGCGAACAGGACAGTGTCTTCACGAATTGTCAGATTGTAGTTCTGATTCTCTTTGCAATAGATCTGGACTGTTTTTGGACACATTACCCCATCCTCATAGTAAGGAACAAACTTCCATTGTTGATAGGGACCTATGCCTTGGCTCGATAGCAAAACAGTGTTGCCATCATAGGCCAGCCAAGAATGAGGCTGTGATCTGAACCCATGTCGATCAGCCTGTTTGCCATAAATAGTGACGAAAGTGCTTTCCCCCTCCTTTGACTCGATCCACACAGCATCAGGATCAGGATCAGAGCCAAACGGCATCGAAATCAGAAGAAGCTAATGGAAAGAAAGAATACAAAAAATAAAATAAAATAAAATATGAGGTTAAAAGTAACTATATATATAGGCAGCAGTGTTGAAAACTTAAAAGCTCACCTCAATAATTTGTTGATTGACAGGAGAGATATTGGGGGAGCGTTTCATTGCTTGAGCAGTACCTTTGTTGAACAGAGTGAAGCAGCCACCGTGTACCTCCTCCTTGATCCAGTGCTAAATTGTTTCATAATAAAAACGTTAAAGTCCGAGTAGAACAAACTGTTTTTATTTTGTGTTGGGAGTATAAAGAAAAAAAATAGTTTACCTGGAAGGGATCATCGGGGTTGGATAGAGCGAGCACGACCTTTCCATTGCGAATAGAGAGGGAGTAGTCCTCGCTTAATTGACAGAATATCCTCACAGTCGGTTTGAAGTCCATATGATAATTGGAGAGGGAGATAGAGATGCCTGTTGGTCTTACAAATGGGAATTCAAATTGCAATTAAGCTAGTATTCTTTAATATACAACTCCAAAAAAATAATATAACTTCCGTCTTACTATATTTAAGAGGTCAGACACTAATGAAAATAAATATCTTTAATCGTCCGTTCCGAGACATTGAATTTTACAATAAATTTGGATTGCCCGAGATAACAAAGGTATTAATCAAGTTTCAAACCATGGGCATTGGATGACACAGTGTACTTCAAGTTCATACCATGGAATGACATCATCAGAATTAAAAACTTTGCAGCAGCATATATTTTTTTTGGTTTGATAAAATAGAGTTAATTTAAGACTCTTACTTTCAAATAATTACAAGGAATACTCCAACCGGAACAAGTAAATAGGCATGCATTTGATGTGGACGATCACTATTTAATCATACGGTCCGTTGGATAGTCTGAAATTTTTGATAATGTCTAAGTTGAGAAATAGACACTACAACAGAAATAGCCTCTACTAACGTCCATTTTCTAACAGTTTAACTGGTCTAAGTCGAAAACCGATAGACTAAACGTGTTGTCGCAAGTTAGTAGATAAGTTTGAAAACACTTCCACTGCTATAGAATAAGTGGTAGGGGAGGAAGGAAAGAAGGAAGAGGTGCAAGAGCACCCTTTCTCTTCTCCCTATACTTGGTCCAGATCAGCTTGATCGAGAGATATGGCTTAGTTGGTTAGCTTGTTTCTCTCTTTTTTCACAAGTAAATTGTAATACGTACTGCATGTAGTAGGTGCTGTGTTGTTCTGTAAATTGTGATGCTTTTGTTATACTGGTATTTTCGAGTTATTAATTTATTTTTCTAAACTCTTACAGGGTTTTGGTATCAGTTCAGTACCAGCCTCCTGTGAGAATTTCTGATTTCAAATGAAATCGGTGGGTTTTGAGTCCACTTTTACCAACTTGTAGAATACTAGACTTGAGCATGCTTTATAGGAGGGATATTACATGTTCTCTTATTTCCTTTCAGTTTTTGTAACTCTTGTACTGTGTTTAGTTTTGAGCTTCTGAAATGTAGTGGATGCCAAAGAAGATTCATTCCTATAGAAGTACAGCTAACTAAATGAAGGGAATAAAAAACCATATAAAAGATAAAACAAGCATGAAATATTTTCTTAAAAGAATTCCTCCATCTTCCATTCGTGAGTTTGGTAGATTCCATCCTCCCATACCCCCAAACGCATCCCCTCCTGTAAACCCACTTGCATCCATTCTTCGCTAAACAAAGCATCAAGCCCAACTCCAATATTCTTCCGTATTTTGATTTTCTTGAAGCCAGAACCAAGACCTTCACTCTCAGTCCACAAAAGTGACTCATCCAACTGCATTGGATTGAACAGAAGTAGGGAAACCTAACAAAATTCCAACAAATATATAAATATATAAACAAATGATGAGCTGAAAAGGTAGCCTTAAAGATTAAATGTCAAATTGTTTTTGTATTTGTGAATTAGTATAGTTTTGATAAAACAGATAAATCAAAGAGGAGATGTGAAGGGGAGGTAAATAAAAGAGAGGATCTATGATGTGTTACATACAGGGTAACCATCACCTCGGCTGATCCCATGCTGGATAGCTTTTCCGGTAGCTACATTAACAATTGCAAAGGCCAGACAACCTTGTTCGTCCTTGAGATGTTGACAGTAAGCAAATTCTTTCCTCCAGTGCTACATCATTAATTGAACTTGTAAGAGAATAGTTGATAAACCCAAGAAATGCTAAACTTCAAAACTAAAACAAATGCTAAATGTAAATAAATATAAATAGTAAAACCTTAATGAAAACATTACCTGATATGGATCTGCCCGATCACATTGAGCAAACACAACAGTATCATCACGAATTGTTAGATTGTAGTCCCTGTTTTGTCTGCAGTAGATCTTAATTGTTTTGGGACACACTACCTTATCCTCATAGTAAGGCACAAACCTCCATTTTTGATAGGTGCCTATATCTTGGTTCGTTAGAAGAACAGTGTTGCCATCGTAATCCAGCCTGGAATGTGGCTGTAATCTGAACCCTTGTCTGTCACCATGTTTGCCAAAAACAGTGCCGAAAGTGTTTTCCCCCTCATTTGACTCGGTCCACACAGCATCAGAGTCAGGATTAGAACCAAAAGGCATTGAAATCAGAAGAACCTAATTGAGAGTAAGAATAAAAACACATAACAATTAAATGCTCTCTCTCTCTCTGAGGTTAACACTTTCTTTAAATATATTTATCCTCCAGTGCTGAAAAATTTTAAACTGACCTCAATAACTTGGTTATTGACAGGTGAGATATTGGGGGAGCGCTTCATAGCTTGAGCAGTACCTTTGTTGAACAGAGTGAAGCCGCCACCGTCAACTTCCTCCTTGATCCAGTGCTAAATTGTTTCAAAACAAAAAAAAATTAAAGTCAATTCGAACAAACAGTTTGTATTGTGTAGGGATTATAAAGGAAAAAACAGTTTACCTGGAAGGGGTCTTGGGGATTGGCAAGAGCGAGCACAACCTTTCCATTGCGAATCGAGAGGGAGTAGTCCTCGTTTAATTGGCAGAATATCCTTACTGTTGGTTTGAAGTCCATCTTCTGATAATTTGAAAGGGAGATAGATAGAGATACCTGTCCGTCTTACTATATGTAACTTATTAATACGAATTCAACTGCAAGCTAACAACTCCAAATAAATAATATCACATCCAAAACATATCGAATATGCGGGTGTATTGCTCTCTTGTGTATATATTTTAGAATGTTAAAATGTATCTATTGACCTCCAGATGAAAAAATAACTGCTTAATGATCACCTTCTTCTATTAATAATTTTGTACTTATTTTTTTGAAAAAAATGTAGGAATGAAGATCTTAAATTAAATGATGAGTGACCAACAAACTATCATTTCTATTCGACATCCAATTCTTTTTTTATCTTTCTCACTCGCTGGACCACTTACGGACCAACTATCTAGGGCGTTCTTAAGTTCAACAAGTCCCTTTGTGAACTCAACTGTAAAACTTATCGGATTAGCTTCAAATGATGAATATGAACCGTTGAAACCCCTCTATTTAACGAGTGACGTGTCTCCATGCAGAAATTTTAAATATTAGAATTAATTTCGTATAAAGTCAAGCGGTCAAAATTATATGGTTTATAAATTAATTTTAATGCATTCATTTTTTGAACGTTTTTTTACTACTTGACTAAATACAAAATTAATTTCAAAATTGTTATATATTTTTTTTGCATGTAGACGCATTACTCATAAGGTAAATGAATTTCAACAGTTTTGTTTCGTCGTTTGAAGCCAATCCAATAAGATTTAGAGTTGAGTTCACCAAGAGGCTTGGTGAACTTACGAACACCCTAGTTTTAATCTTATTTATTTCTGACAAATACATCATTTGTACAAGCCACGAACACATCGCATGCTTGTTTGTATAAAGAAATTGTAGGTGATGTCAAGTGAATATAATTTGGATTATAAATAAATATATACTATCTAAACACATAATTCATGGTAAATTGAATTTTAAGTCAAGAGTCTATCAATAGATGTCAAGAGAAGTTGTGAAGTGGCATGTTAGTTTGTTAGGTGATGCATTGTACACCTGGAAATCAGAATATTTAATACAAATTTCTACCTCATGCATAATACTCATCATAAAATGTAGTTGATATATAATACAAAATTGTTAATTGACATTTCTTCAAGGGCAGAATAACTCAATTGGAAGAAGACTTTCCCGTTCTGCAAGAAATTTCGCATCACTTGAGAGCGCAAAATATGGATCGTGCGTCCCTTCAATTTCTTTTTATATAGATATTGATTTGGGTACTACATTTTTCTATATTACAGTAGTACGTTTAAATATATTACAGATTATAGTAGTACATTTTTCTATATTACTTTGCATGGATGTAAGTACGGATATTATATCGGATACAGTACGGGTATTGCATTGGATATGATACAGGTATAACGATACGTTAATTTTAGAAAATGAAGAATACAAAATACCTATTATAATATATATATATATATTGGGACTTAGAAGTATTCTGTGATGAACGTACAGGAAAACCTTCGTTGGATTTGCCCAAGATTTTTGGAATTCATTTATTTCTCTCAGGTGTAGCTTGCTTTGGCTTTGGCGCATTCCATGTAACAGGTTTGTACGGTCCTGGAATATGGGTGTCCGATCCTTATGGACTAACTGGAAAAGTACACACACACACACACACACACACACACACACACATATATAATTTTTATTATTTTAATTATGATTTTTAGATTAATCATAATTTTAACTTAAACTAAACTTGTACAAAATACTAAATTTGATAAAAGAATAGGGCTCATGCCCGTATTTATATTTTTTTTAAATTTGTCGAATTCAGCTTATTCCTACTAGTTCAACTGATTATGATTCTATGATCATGTGACCGATTCTGTTTCTGATTTCGATTTTTCCTCCTATGATATGATGAACTTTATAGGGTAAATTAATTTTAAAAGTATTTTACATTGATAAGAAAACGTACTTGATTTAAAAAAAAAAAAAAAAAAACAAGCAAATGGTATTCTTGATGGATAATGTTGTTTATTTTTTATAATGGATTTCTAGATTATTTGAATACACTTTGTTGCTTTTAATATTTATAAACCAGCGTGAATATTTAAGGTTTTAAGTATATGAACGAATTAGATGGGAAATTTTCAAAGCTGTTTTAGAATAAAGACGGAGTTGAGCTGATTTCTGGCATTTCTCAGAATTAGTCCCCCAAGATTTATGGGGACATACTGGATATTTTATTTTTTTGTGTACTTGAATGAAATTCAAAGTTTGTAGGGATGTCCTTGAAACTACTTCACTCACAAATTAACCTAGAATTTTCCATTTTGGTGCTCCGTCGTTTCAAGGGAAAAAAATAATTAATTAAGGTAAAGTCTTCCCAAATTAGAGTGGACCACCATGGTATTATAATATCTGCGTTGAGAATTAATTAATATAATGATTATATCAATGGATCTGCCTCCAGCACAGTACATGCCCTTCATGTATATAAAAGTGGATTACTGTGTAATTTGTTTTACTTTATACTTTCATGGAAAGTACGATGCTGGTGGATATCAGTGTAATAAAATTCAAACCATTTAAGATAGAAATGCTTTATAGCTATAAACTTGCATAAATATCTTTCAAGTTAGTATCAATATTTTCATATAGTGAGGCTATGGTAGTATACATAGAGTGGTCTGTGTTATAGATTCATATCTCTGTTTTTAAAGCTGAAATAGTTGATCCGAACCAGTCGACATGATCTCCAATGAAAATATATTTGCTGATCAAATTTTACATTTTATTAAAAAAATATGCTATTTTTTATATAGGTAAAAGAGCACTTGATTTAAAAATTCTAAACCATACGAAGTGAATGATTTTTTTACCAATTTAAAAGTATATAATTTAAAAAGTTAAAAGATGTAAAATTTGGTCTCAAAGTAAATTATTCATATGGAGATCACATTTTATTAATATATGTCCATAGGACAAACTAATTCATAGTATACATATTACCATAGCCTGACATTTTCATGTATATAAACATGAATGCAATTGGCAGTTGTATTTGATTGGTTCTATATAGTGGTTTATGGTCCGGTAAGTTCTTCACAAAGGTCAGTTTTTTTTAATGAAATTCGCTCTATTAGTTTGATTGGCATTCCATGTTCGCTTGTAGGTGGTGACTTTAATTTTATTAGAACTAGACAATAAAAGCAAGGACCTTCTTTAATTATGTATTAAGTAATAGGTTTAATAATCTCATTTCTGATTTGGAATTAATTGAGCTACCTTTAGTAGATAGGAAATTTACATGGGCTAGGTTTGCTACTTCTAGCTCTAAAACCCTTTTAGATAGATACTTTTCTTCCAATCAATGGCTTGCCCACTTTTCTTCCTTTATAGTTCAATCTTTACCTTGATTATTTTCTGATCATAATCCTCTCATCTTAACTACTATTTCAGTCTCTACTTTTCATAAAAACAATGTTTGTTTTGAAAAAAAATTGACTTTCTCAATAAGGTTTCGTGGACTTGGTTACTAACTGGTGGCTGTCGTATAATTTAAGTGATGATTTCGGCAACTCTTGGAAGTATAAACTACAATTCTTTAGAAAAATAATTACAAGGCTGGCATGCCAACCTTGTTGGGGAAAAAAAGGAGGTTTGAATCGTCTCTTATTGAACACATAGCCTCTTATAAATTACAACAAGATTTCGATTCCTTATCTCCTTCCAATTACTCCCATTGGTCGGAGTGTCATTCTAGTCTACATAGTCTTTATAAAGAAGAAGAAAATTTTTGGCACCAACATTCTCGTTTGAAGTGGTTTTTAGAGGGTGATTCCAATACTAATTTTTTTCATATTTTATCTTCTAATAGAAAGAAGAAAATATAATTTTTCCATTAGATATGAATGATATTACTGTTTATGATCGTATTTTTCATAAGCATTATATCAATTCATATAATAAGGATTTATTAGGCACTACTTCTTCTTGATTACTCATCTTATAATCTGATATGTGGCCTCTTTCTGAACAATTATCTCCTGCTCAACAAAATTCTCTTGAGCTTCCTTGTACTCTTGATGAAATTATGAAAACTATTTTTTTCATGTAATCCTGGTAAAGCTCCAGGTCTTGACGATCTTTCTTTTCTTTTCTATCAATTCTTTTGGGATCGGATTCTCCTTGATCTTTTTTAGTTATTTCAATCTTTTTATAATGGAACTTTGGATATTTCTGAAGTGAACTTAGTATTTATATGTTTGATCCCTAAAAAGGCAGATGTCTCTACCATTAAACAATTTAGGCCCATTAGTCTTATTAATTGTAGTTTTAAGATGATTACTAAATTATTAACCAATAGACTTTCTTTAGTATTAGATTCTCTTATAGATGATTGTGAGACAACTTTTATTAAAGTTCGATTAATTGGGGATAATATCCTTTGTGCTTATGAAATACTACACCATGTTAAATTATCTAAGCAGCAAGGTATTCTTCTCAAACTTTATTTTGAAAAGACATTCGACAAGGTTAATTGGGATTTTTTACTTGAGATTTTAGTTGCTAGAGGTTTTGGAGTACTAGTTATTAATTGGATTAGGGATGTTTTGTAGAGTGGTCAAACATCTCACTAGTGGAAAAAGTACAATTAGTATCGATTATTTATGCACATCAGTATCGGACCTAGAGGTGATACTAATCCAGGCAATAACAATGCCTAAACTAATTTGTATCGATTAAACTACCGATACTAAAAGTTAGAATCAGTATCGATTCTTTTTTAACTGATACAGATACTACTATCTATATCGATTGTTTGCAATTAAGCGATACTAATGATAACTATCTGTATCGATTATTAAAATTAGGCGACACTAATGGAGACTATTTGTATCGGTTGTTTCTAATTAACCGGTACTATTGAATACTATATGTATCAATTGTTTAATAATAGGCGATATTAATGGTCAATACTATCTATATCAGTTGTTTAAAATAGGTGATACTAATGGTGACTATTTGTATCGGCCGTCTATAATAGGGGATACTAATAGAGACTATTTGTATCGGTTGTTTATTAGAGCCGATACTAATTTGGAGTATTTGTATCGGTTGTTTCTAATTTACCGATACTAATTGTGACTATCTATATTGGTTGTTTACTAATAGGAGATACTAATAGTCAAGACTATCTGTATCGACTGTTTATAATAGGCAATACTAATAGAGACTATTTGTATCGGTTGTTTATTAGAGCCGATACTAATTTTGATTATTTGTATCGATTGTTTCTAATTAACCAATACTAATTGTGAGTATATGTATCGGACTTTTAAAATAGCCGATACTAATGAATATGAATTGGTTTTTAGCTTTGAGCCGATACTAATGGTGGTAATCTAGATCGGTTTTTTCCCAACAACCAATATTGATTTGTTATTTCATTTTAAAAAAATATTTTTTTTACCAGCTTCCATATATTTTGCTGGCCTATGTACATCCTAATTAAATTAACCTTTTTTGTTCCAAAGTAAATCGATACACATCCTAATTAAATTATCACAAATACACATCCTAAATTGTTAAAAAATATCATGTTCATGCAAAGTTTACACCGCATCGTTGAATTAAACTCCTAAATTATTACAAATTATCATATCCTAAATTGTTTTACTTCTTTGAATCAATAATTTATTCAAGAAAAATTTACCCCACTCTAAGTGAATAAACTTGATGCTTGCGTTAGGTTAGCTAGTGGGAAAGTCCTGCATTTTTTAAATGACAGAAGAGCACAATTAATTGTCTATTTAATTATATTTGAAGCAACTAAGCTTATTTTTGGAAAATATATAAATACATATATACCTTTAAGTTTGGAAAAATATTGAGGAAGCGATTTATTATATCATACACGAACAACATGATATAATATCCACATTCCCAACCCTCCTTTTGTTATAGGCACTATATTACACATGAAAAGACAGTTAAAAAATTAAACAAGTTTGAAAAAATCAAAATGGATGTTAATGAGCATACAAATGGCTTATGTATCATTTTCACCAATTTTTGCATATAGGTTCCTGTAACATATCTTAACCAAATTTCCTCTTAATTGGAAGAAATTAAATTTAATCGATTGGTATCCATTAGGAGATAAAGTTGATAAAAGATTACAAGCATGGAAAGATTCTTTATTATCATTAGGTGGTAGGGTCACCTTATTAAATTATGTTTTGTCATCCATGCCTTTGTATTAGCTTTCTATTTATATATTACCTGTAACTATTACAAATAAGATTGATACCATCCGAAAAAAAAATCTTTGGACTAATGGTACCACCGAGAGAAAGAGATACCATCTTATTAAATGATCCACTATATGTTTATCCAAAAGTCAAGGGGGTTTAGGTGTATGAATCTAAATTATATGAATATTCCTTTGTTAGTTAAATAGTGGTTTTGATTTAAGGACCCAACTGTAACTAGTAAATGGAAATCAATTTTAATTGCTAGATATGGTTCTATTGGATTAGCTTCTAATAGATTTTCTTCATTTTGTGTTAGTATTTTAGATCTTACAGAAATATTTAATTTGGGACTTAATAGAATTGTAGAGAATGGTAGTGATACTTATTTTTGGTTAGATAGAAGACATGATAATTGCACTTTATGTTGCATTTTTTCTAATCTCTTTAGAATTACAATTTCTCGATCCATTACTATCTCTATAGTCTTCTTTAATTTTCCATTCAGTTTGCAATTTAACAGGCAATCAAAGGGGGTTATTCTTCGTGAATGGAATCAGCTTTTAGGATTTTTTTTCCTTTTCATGCTTTAAATTCAATTCAGCCGGATAGTAGTTACCTTCTTCGAGTCTTTTTCCTGTTCACTCTCTTTATAAATGGCTTTAAACTTATGGGTATTCTCAACAATATTTTCAATAATCTATGAAAGACAAAGATTCCTCTTAAGATCAAAGTATTTGTTTGGTCACTTAGGCAAGATAAAATTCTTACCAAATGTAATTTATATACTAGGGGTTGGCAAGGCAATGTGGCTTGTATATTTTGTGGTGCCCCTGAGACTGTCCATCACCTTTTTGTTACTTGTCCTTTTATTCTACTTGGTGGTTTTGGATTGGTAATCGTAACAATTTTGTTTTTAACTATACACGGGTGTCTGACTTTTGGAATTTTGATTATTGGATACCTTTAAAAGATTCCTTATTGATTGAGTTAACTAGGGCAGCTACTTTATGGATTGTTTGGTTGACCAGAAATAAAATTTGTTTTCAAAATGCACTAGTACCATCTTTTAGTCCTATAACATCTTCTATATTTGCTTTGACTTCATATTGGTGTAAGGCTCGTTCAGATAATTCATATTTTAAATTATCATTGATTATGCCTTTCGATATTTATCTTTTGACTCAGATAAGCTCCCTGATAGGTCTATACAAACTCGCAGATCAGCGTCAGTTCCCTTATGGATTCAGGCATGGGCCCTACTCTTGGCTTAGATGGGTCGGATGATAGGGATATCTTTGATGCCATTGATGAGGCAGCTGGATTATTGTCTTCTGATTGGTCTTTAGTTGATACTAGTTACTCTTCTTTTAGTGTGATTGCTATCAGTGATTGATATTAGTGATTTTAGTGCTTCCTTTCTTCTCGGTATGTTACTTTGTTTTGTGGATTTGGTACTAGTTGGTTGTTGTTCCATTAGCTCGGTGTAATTGGATATTCAGTGCTATGAACTATTTGGTATGGACTATGTTTCGTAATGAAACAGGTGGAATTCCACTTTTGCAAAAAAAGAAGAAGAAGAGAGAAGCATATATTTCCCCAGGGATGCCTAACAATTCTTTATAGAAGGAAAATATGTGTTGTGTAATGGCCGCTTTAGTGGTAGTATGTTGTCCATTTGTATCTAAAGAAAGAATTTTAGTTTTCTTACTTCTATGAATTGCAATAGTGTGAAAATACTTTGTGTTGTTATCCCCCTCTTCAAGTCATTTTTGTTTAGATCTAGCTTGCTAATGTTTATCCTCCTAGAGATATTTATTATCCAAGTTTTGTTTGGTTATCAGCCATTCATCATGTTCATCTGACGTAAATGCTCTCTGTTCTAAGATAAGTTCTAATGTATGTAACCTAGCTAATAACTTCTGTTTTGTTTTGTTTTTCTTACTATAGAAATTCCCAGTCCATCCTTTTATTTTCTTCCTAAGGAATTTGTGTTTCTCATTTCAACTTTTAGCAATATCAGTATAGTCTAAGGGGTATTGGTTCCACCATTTCTCTATGAGTTGGACAAAATCTGGTTGTTGTAGCCATAAATAATCAAATCTAAACATACGGAAAGGAGTGGGAATGCGTTTTCTGTACAAATATTATTACTTCATATATCATTTAATATATCATATTGATGAGCTATTGTGCTTATATTGTTAGTGCTATGTTGTGCCAAATCTCACTTTTATATTAATATTTAGAATATAAATTGAATAAGGCTAGCATGCTACCTGTAGCATGGTGACATGTCGTACTACCTTTTCAAAAACTTATTGGATATGTTTCAATAGCTAATCCAAACCGTTGAAACCAATCTACTACATAACTGATGTATATACATACCAAAATTATAATATTTTGAATTCATTTGGTATAAAGTCAAGTGGTCAAAAAATAAGAATTATAAGTTAATTTTAATACATTCATTTTTCATTTTTTTTTACCGCTTGACTTTATATTAAATGAATGTAAAAATTTGTAAACTTTATATGTAAATACATCACTTGTCAAGTAGATCTGTTTCAACGGTTTGGATTGGTCATTTGAAGTCCACTCAATAGGTTTTTGAAGAGGTAAAACAACATGTTACTATGCTATAAGTAGCACGCCAACCTTATTCTTATAAATTATTAACTTCAAACATTAAACAATAAGGATTACTTTAATCTTAGTTGATATATTGATCTACTCTCAAAAACTTTGAAAATTTTATTTCAAGGAGGACCAGAAAATTCGTCAGTTTTGAGGTACCACGTTGAGTATCTAAATATCACTGAACCAAAATAAAAAAAATTTCAATGCGTTTTATCAATCTACCGGAAACTAGATAAATCAATTTTTTTAATGAAACACACTTTTGCCGACAAAAGTTTTTATTACAATTATAACCTAAGATGTAGAAGAAAATCAACAGTATGGGCTTACTATATTTCATTAAATAGGTTGGTACTCAATGATTTACTATATTTTATCTTGTACATGATTCTGTTTTCCTCCAAATCAACAATATATAAATATTTTATGCAGCAGGTACCTCTCGCGGTAGTTAAAGAATACGACATCCTCCAAGTACTTGAAGTCTTTTAATTATAGAATACAACAAGTGCCTCTTGGAGTAGTTAAGATGTGCCTCTCGCTGTAGTTAAAAAATACGCTAAAGGAACTAGTGGGAGAAAACCTTTGATTTTTATTTGTCAATGTGAGGGATCGTGGTATATATATATATATATACTCTAGTGGAAAAACGCACATCAGTACCGGCTTATTAGTAGCGGACTTTTCTATAATGCGATACTAATATGTATGTGGATTAGGCTTTATAAAGAACCGATCTTCAAAGACACTATTAGTATCGATTGTTACTAACAACCAATACTAATAGTCCTAAGACAATCAGTATCGGTTGTAAGTACAACTTAAAACTCATGTTTAATTAGTTTTGTGCATGAATGTGCATTTTTATAGTTAATTAACTGTATTTATATTAGGTATATATCTAGTTAGAGTATTGCCTTATGAGACACAACCGAATAATTAATGTCTTTAGGTCAAGATACTTGTTCAAAATTAATCCATTATGGATTAATTTTGAATAGTCTCCATTTTGAGATTGTTCTTTGAAAACTTTGTCTCAATTTCGACATGACCATATAGTAGTCATGTTTAGTATTTAAGAAAATTTCGACAACATTTACTTTTATTAATTCCTCCGAATTTTTGGGGAACTAAGGGAAAATGTTGCCGAAAGACTCAAAGTATTCAAAGAGTGGGATTGGATGGTAACTCGGCCCCATGTAAGCCCTAGTGTGAACATTTAAGCTCAACAGTATTGTGCTTAATTGTGTTTTCTTATAATTGCATATGGACCGTAGTTGGATGTACGGAACATCACATCTATCAGATGAATATCTGGCGAGTGTTGATGAATTTATGAAAGTTGCTATGGAAGATATGGAAAATAATGGTAATGGGCTAATGCCGTGTCCTTGTCGCGATTGTAACAATATGAAGAAATTTTCCAACCCCATCCAAGTTAGGAACCATTTAATCTGTCATGGATTCAAGCAACAATATAAGCGTTGGAGATTGCATGGCGAGAGTCATTTGGAAACCGACATAGGTACTGGTATTGGGCATCAGGAAAACCATACAGGTGAAAATGACAGAAGTGATATGCTAGGCGATGAAAATGATGATATGGTGTAGATGAAGATGTTAATTTTGATCAAATGTTACGTGATTTAGAAGAAGATTTTGATAATGATAAGCAGTATTGTGTATTTGAGAATTTGTACGAAGATTCAAAAGAGGAATTGTATCCTGATTGTTCTAAATTTTCAAAATTGAAAGGTGTATTAAAATTGTATAACCTTAAAGCATCAAATTGTTGGAGTGATAAAAGTTTTACTGCGTTATTATAAACTTTGAAGGAAATGCTTCCAGATTGAAATGAGGTAACATCTAATGTTTATGAAGCGAAGAAAATGGTGTACCCAGCGGATTTGGAAGTTCAAAAAATACATGCATGTCCAAAACTTGGTTTACGTTGTTGTTTAAACTCTTTCGTAAACAAAAGCTTATTTCAAAGGAAGTTTGTGTAAGAGATTAAAGAACAATGCACTGTCACATATGTATCTTAATTTCATACACTACTGAAAACTTGGCTTTAAAACATATATAATTTAATTTTTAGAAAATGGTTTAACTTTCAAAATCAGTTTGTGACTCATTTGTTGGAACTTATTAAATAAAAAATGTTCTTTTAAGGTTTCAAATAAGACAAAACTAAAGAAAATTTAAAAAATACAAAAAAAAAAGATTTAAAATAGCCAAAAAAAAGCCTGACATTCTTGGCTTGGCTGGGGTGACCAGTCATTGTCTTCAACATTCCCTCTCACAATTTGCAAAGTAAAGTTTGATTATGCAACAAATTTACATAGTCATAAAATTAAGAAATTTACATAAATTAAGATAATTTTTAGTGTGACAAATTGGCAAAACTTATTTTCAAGCCTAACTCATATTTGATTTATTAAAAAAGAAATTAAAATATTAACACATAAATTAAAATATGATCCCGTTAGGAGGAGAAAACTCTAGTACTCCGTCTTCAAGAGAAATCAGAGAATCAATGCTCCTCCTTGAAGGTAATCCATCATTTTGTCTTTCTTTACTTTGTTTTGTCCTCCTACCTCACATTCAGGCCCGCCTCCGAATCATCCCACCTTGCATCCATAGAGATGACGTAGAGCAAACAATTGAAAGACTCAAAATGAAGGAGGAAATGCTTCGTTTTGAGTCTTTCACGCTTCGTCTTAGCCTCCTACTTTGAATTTTCCCTACTAACGAAAAATCAAACCTAGTTTAGAATGTAAAATAGATCAGAGTTCGGGAACAAAAGTAGTTTTAGTTATTCTATAGCGAGCTTTCAAAGAGAGCATCGCCAAAACTGTAAGTGCTAGAGAGGATTGAAGGGAGAAGAGAGATTTATTTGATTAGACAAGAATGAAGTGAGAATTAAAAGCCAGGGCAATAAGAAGAGAGTTATTTTCTGCATCATTCCGTGTCATTAGTTTTTCGGATAGTGTATGGTCGCATTTTATGTAATTTTTTTTTTTTTGATAAAAACATTGTTAAGCCCATCTTCATTAAGACAAATTAACTTACAACCTTAAAAGTTCAGGTCTAATGAAAGAAAACTAAATCCACCCTATATAACTATATTGTCCATTAGCTCTATCACAGCTGGAATAACAAAATAAAGGAGTGCTAAATCATCTAAACATAACAGGGGCTGAGGCTATATTTAGCAAACACAAAATTTGGCTGAGAAGCCATAAAATCCTCAAAAGTCAGCAGGAGTATCATAAGGGACAATCCGGTTCCCTGGGTCTGTTACCATCTGATCTTCATCCGTCATCTCATCATCTGGGTGCCAAGTAGCCAAGGGAATAGCATCCATATCCATAGGTAGCGAGAGAGTAGTGGAGGTCTTCACTTGCAGTTTGACATTTCCTGTCCAGTAATGCACAAGAGATAAGATTAGAAATATGATTTGTCTAGTGGATTTTTTCTTACCTGAGTTAAAGCATGTTTCATTTCTGTGTTTTCATATGGTCTCCAACAAATGGCACTATGCACAAGCAATAAAACACTTCTCTGTACAGCTGGAAGCCATCTAGCGAAATGAAGTACATCTGCCAGTTTATTCCATTGAGAGTTGACATCTTGACATACTCCCATGAAAAACCAGATTTGTCTAGCAAAAACACAAGTCACAAATAAGTGGTCTATATCATCAGGTTGATTACAGAATTGACATTGATCACATCCCTACCAATATCTTTTAATTAGATTATCAGTTGTTATTATTCTCTTCTTATGAGCCAACCACATGAAAATTCTAATTTTGAGAGGAACAATAAGTTTCCACCATACCATAGTGTTTCTAGGTTTAATACCACCGAAGTTGAGAAAAATATACAAGGATCTAACTGTAAATTTGCCAAGAGGGTCCCATCCAACTAAGTTTGTCCTCTGAATGAGTGAAAGATAAGTGACTAATAATATCTAAAAGTTCTAGCCATTCTGAATAGAGAATGCCATGTAGTAATCTGCGAAAGGAAAAGTTATCCCCTTGAGAATTAATAACTTGTTGCAAAGAAATATCTTGGTTAGAACAGATCTCAAATAGGTAAAGATATCTAGTTGTCATTGAATAGTATTGGTACCAAAAATCAGTCGAGAACCGAACCTAAGAATTACTACCTGGGATATACTGTATACTACAAGTACCTAAATTATTAAGGGAAGGAACAGCAGACCAGAACCCTAACAGGTTTGAAGAATGAGAGGAACCATATTTACATAAAATCGTATACTTCCAGGCACTATGATAGGTTGGATCTTTAAATTTCCACAGCCATTTCAAAGAAATCTAGCAAAAACACAAGTATACCTAAGCCCTCAAAATCTTTATTGAGACAAGCAGTTTTTCGTTTCTCTAAAATCAGTTAGTGTTGGTGACTTTCACTGACTTTCACTGACTATTTTGTTTCGGAAACAATCAGTGTTGCTAACTTTAACTGACTATTTTTGGAAAAAAACAGTCAGTGTTGCTGACTTTAACTGACTATTTTTTGAAAAAAACAGTCAGTGTTGATGACTTTCACTGATTGTTTTTTAACCGTCAGTGTTGGGTTTTTACCCGTCAGTAAAGGTATACCTACACGGACGGTGACATCACTGATGCTTCAATAACAGTCAGTGGAGGGTCATTTTAACAGTCAGTAAAGAGGTTTTTTGTACTAGTGGTGGGTGATTATCTATAGCATTGGGGCCTATCCCTACTAAGGAGTTTGCAAGTCTACCCTTATGAAAAATCTTACTAAGGGTATCCGCTATTATAATGTATAAGTATGGGAATAATGGGTTTCCTTGACGAACACCTCTTTTAAAGAAAAAATAATTTGTCAAGTCACCATTAATGCTAATACATAATTGAGAACTAAAGTGCCATTCCTTAATCCATTGTATCCATTTATTACCAAAACATCTCCCATCTAAAATATCTAATAGGTATTTCCAATTAATCTTGTCCTATGCTTTCTCAAAATCTACTTTTAGTACTAACCCTCGTTCATTACTGAGGTGACATTGATGTAAGATCCCTTGACTAAGTGTGATATTATCAAGGATATATCTATTTTTAATGAAAGCAACTTGACTATTTTCTATGATTCAATTCATTATCACTTCCAATCTAAAGTCAACATTTTGGAGGTTATCTTGAAACTACAATTAACCAAACTTATTGGTCTGAATTTAGTAATCAATTTAGCATCTTTCTCCTTAGGAATAAGGAAAATAATAGATCTGTTCAGACTAGTAAGTTTGGTTTGATGATTGTAAAAATGGTTTCATAACTGGAAGTAAAACCATCACGGCCAGGGGCACCATTAGGTTCACTCACAAAAATTTCATGTTTGATTTCTTCCATTATGAAAATTATTTCTAAACTAGCCTGTTCATCTGGTGTAAGGGTATCATTGTTATCCCAAAAATCTGGTTCTAGAGAAGCATATATTTCCCCAGGGATGCCTAACAAATCTTTATAAAAGGAAAATATGTGTTGTGTAATGGCAGCTTTAGTGGTAGTATGTTGTCCATTTATATCTAAAAAAATAATTTTATTTTTCTTACTTCTATGAGTTGCAATAGTGTGAAAATACTTTGTGTTGTTATCCCCCCTCCTCAAGCCATTTTTGTTTAGATCTAGCTTGCCAATGTTTCTCCTCCTCGGGATATATATTATCTAAGTTTTGTTTGGTTATCAGCCATTCATCATGTTCATATGACATAAATGCCCTCTGTTTTAAAATAAGTTCTAATGTATGTAACCTAGCTAATAACTTTTGTTTTGTTTTCTTTTTATTACTATAGAAATCTCTAGTCCATCCTTTTATTTTCTTGCTAAGGAATTTGAGTTTCTCATTCCAACTTTAGCAAATATCCGTATAGTCTAAGGGTTATTGGTTCCACCATTTCTCTATGAGTTGGACAAAATCTGGTTGTTCTAGCCATAAAGAATCAGATATAAAAAATACAGAAAGGAGGATGCCCGCGTTTTCTGTACTAATGTTATTACTTGATATGTCAATTAATATATCATATTGATGAACTATTGTGCTTATTTCGTTAGTGCTATATTGAGCCAAATCTTACTTTTAAATTAATAATAAGAATATAAATTATTAACTTGAACCGTTAAACAATAAGCATTACTTTAATCTTACTCCACATATTGATCTACTCTCAAAAACTTTGAAAATTTTGTTTCAAGAAGGATCAGAAAATTCGTCAGTTTTGAGGTACCACGTTGAGTGTCTAAAAATCACTAAACCAAATAAAAAATAAATTTCAATGCTTTTTATCAATCTACCGGAAACGAGATAAATCAAATTTGTAATGAAACACACTTTTGCCGACAAAAGTTTTTAATTACAATTATGACCTAAGATGTAGAACAAAATCAACAATATGGGCTTACAATATTTCATTTAATAGGTTGGTCCTCAATGATTTACTATATTTTATGCAGCAGGTGCCTCTCGTGGTAGTTAAAGAATACGACTTCCTCCAAGTAGTTGAAGTCTTTTAAATATAGAATACAACAAGTGCCTCTTGAAGTAGTTAAGATGTGCCTCTCGCTGTAGTAAAAAAATACGCTAGAGGAACTAGTGGGAGAAAACCTTTGATTTTTATTTGTTGATGTGAGGGATCATGGTCTCTAAATAAAGAAATTGGAAATATTCTCCTTTTTTATTTCTAAAAATGTGCCAGCCACCACAAATTCTGGCGGTTATGTTTTTTATTTTTAAATTCACAAAATAAAAACACTAAATTATTTTTTTTAAAAAACACTAGATAAATCTCAGCGGTTGTTTTTTTATGCATTCTCTACATCTGAATATCAAAAACACTCGACTAAATTTCAATGGAAACATTTACTTAAATTAAATTCGACCATAGATCTGAGACTTCATACTTTTACATGAACATTGCCTAAAAAGTTGTAGATCTCCTCAAATGCTTTCTGAATCAGATATCGCCTCTCTTATCTTATCCCTCACTATAGCTTCTCCTGCTAAGAAGATATGTCTTAGGAAAATACATGTATATAGAAGAATAAATGATCATACAGTTTTTTATCACACACGGATCAATATTATACCATTTAGTCAATAATATATACTATGAGGTTCATATTGATCATTACAAAATTTATTTGATAAACAATTTTACTTAATTAATCCTCTATCTGTATATATAATAATTGTTTGAGAATTTTCAACAAAAAGGGAGATCACTAGGGAGTGAACTATCAGAATTTTTGGCAGCTCACTAGAATTCTGGATAGTTCATTTCAAAGAGAAATAAAAAAAAATCATAAAAAAATAATCATCAGGATTTCTAATGATTTACTCCCTTGGAAACCGTCATGATGTTTGGCGGTTCATTATAGGGAGTGACCCCCAGGATTTTTGGTGGTTTACTACAGAGTGCTCCTCCAGGATTTCTAGCAGTTGTGGCATATTAGGGAGTGAAGTGCCAGGATTTTGGGCAGTTCACTAGAGAGTGCCCCAGGATTTTTGTTGGTTCACTCGAGAATAAATGGCCAGAATTTATAGCAGTTGGGGTATTTTTATAAATAAAAAGTGGACATTTTTATGAATTTTTTTAATGGGGGATATGAATAAAATTTCGGGTTTTGTTTCAAATGAACAATATATAATTTTTTTATGCTGCAGGTGCCACTCGCGGTAGTTGCAGTAGGTAAGGAATATATACAACTTCCTCTTAAAGTAGTTGAATCCTTTTGAAGAACAATATAATAAAACATGTGCCTCTCGCAGTAGTTCTAAAAAATGTTAGACGCACTAGGGTGTGAAACGTTTTATTTTCATGAATGGGAAATATAGCAGCGGAAATGATTGCTAATGGGGTAGAGCCGGAGTCACCTCACTATTCAGTAAATCATGATAATCAAAACACAACATGTATAATTAAAATTATCTAAAATAATAAATATACCGTTTGATTTAAATGGAAATACCAAATACATTAAAACTATGTAATTCACTCAATGTAATTCCCAAATACATTATAATTAACACAATCATATGGAAAGCACAACATACGATAAAGTGCAAACATAAAGAAAAAGGGACAAAAATGCACGTACGTACCCAAAAAGAAAAATAATTAGAAAAACTAAAAATATAGAAGAGAATGAAAGTTGCATTCAGTTATCTATAGTTTTATCGGTAACGTACTCAAGATCAGGAAGGTCCTTGAGTTTGTGGCAATTAACAACACGCAGTTTCGTAAGGTATGGCATAGCCGAAGGATTCTTCTCCCAATTCTGCAAGTTCTCCAATTTCAAAAGCTCTAAGATCTGCAACTGTGGAAATCCATTTGCAGAGCAAACCATTTTCTCCCCAGTGTACACTCCATCTTGTAAGCTCAGATATTTTAGTGCCTCTAGCTTTTCTAGCCTTGGCATGGGGTCTTCCTTCAAACCTGACTTGGTTAGGGTGAGTTTTGCAAGATTTGGTGGAAATTTAACATTATCTATGAAAAGCTTCCTACAGTTCCATTGTCCCTCAAATCTAATTGACTTGACAGTCTCAAGGTTTTCGAAGGCCCTTGTGTCAACAAACTCTTGAAGGTACAATGTTGCCTATAATGGTAATTGAGAGGAGCTTAACCATGCGACTCAACAACATAGAAATTGAGTTCCAGTATGGATTAGGTTTGCCATCCGGATTGTCCATATTTGAGATTGCTAACTTTCTAAGATTGGTTAGGAACTGCGGAAACTTTTCTTGCCACGATTCTGGAACTGCAACTGTTTTCAACGTTTGTAGGTCTGGTATATATGCTTCAGAGGGTGGGCCTTCAATTTGTGGGCTAGGGTTGACATATACATGACGAAGTTTTGAGATGTTCCATAGTGATTTAGGTAGGGCTTGTACGCTTGTTTCTCTAACATCCAATGTTTCGAGATTTTTCATGTCCCCAATATTTTCAGGAACCTGTGATATGTTTTTACTACCCCTCAAGCCCAGATAACGTAGGTAAGTCATATTCAGTAATACTGTTTCTGGGATATAGGAATTCCGTAATTCTAACACTCTTAGGAACATGGCACTTCCAATAACATTCCTATCAAAATTAAAAGCTAGAAAGGAATGTATATGATTATTTTCAACCTCTGTGTACTGATTCTTGTCATCATGATGGATTGCCATACGGAAGAGGGAATCCATTTTTCTTCTATCTGGATTGGCAACCAAAAACCCATCATTGAGGGACTGTTGAATAGCAAATTCATGAATGGATTGACGTACTTCGCAATGTTTAATTGTGCCTAACAATGATGTCTTTGAAACCGAAACCAAAGACCTGCAAGTAACAAGGAAAATAAATAAAAGAACAAATTTTCTAGATGAACATGAGAACCTTTTTATCTTTAAGAAAATAAATAGTCAATTTGCAGAAATGAAAATAAAACTGTTTTGTTCTTGGAGGCCAGAGTTCTGTATTATTAACGCTTAATTATATATTTGGCTTTCAACAGCTAGAATTGAACACCAGCATTGCACCATCATTAGTCTCCTTAATTCTCATTTTAATTAAAAAATGGTGCTTAATTTTAACGATCATCTGGTAGACTAGAGAAAATTATCTACTATATGTAATAAAAACAGACAAAATTCAGTTTGATTGATGAACTCTTTTTAACAAAAACTACGACCAAATGCTTACAATTGCAATCATCGTATTTATAATTGGAAAAGTCAAAGACCTAATAATCACCTATAAATTACTAGACCGAAAGCCAATTTAACAAAATATTGAGAAGATGTACCTTTGGACGAGTTGCTCCAGGTATTTATAGCCAGTCTCCTCTCTAGTTTCTCCTTCCACTGGTTTAATAAATTCCTCAGCAACCCATATCTCAATTAGAGACCTTGCAGGAATCTGATAATTTATCGGGAAGCATGCTAAATAAAGAAAGCACGGTTTGAGAAAGTGAGGTAAATCATCATAACAGTACGTTAAAATGTTCCATGTATGATTGTTAGTATCATGGTTATCAGAGTCTTTGATCTTGAAGAGATCATCTTTTACCCGTTTCCATGGGTCATAAGCCCTTTGTTTGAGCGAAAGGAGACTCCCTATAAGGAGAAGAGCCAGAGGATGTTGTTCACATGCCTTGCAAATTAGTTGAGGGAGATTATCCAGTTCTTTCGATAACTCTAAAAAGAACTCGAGCATTTTAGAAGATTCTTTGAGCTCATGATCACAAAGTTTTGGAATTGCTTTCATCAGGAGGAGTGCTCGGCTCTTCTTATCATCTGCTGTATCAAGTTGCAAGTTTTCAATATTATTTATGTCGCCGAGAGAGTTTATAACTGCTTCCATGTCTCTGTAATCCCACTCACCTTCTTCTTCTATTTGTTTCAGAAAATTGCAGTAAACCACGATACCGATGATAAAATCTAGGGTTTCCTTCCAATCTTTCACCAAATCATGTCTCCCCGAGCCCGAGGACTTATTTTTGGAATAACTTCCAACAATCTCCTTCATGAAATTTCCAACTTTACGGGCTGTTAATCGCAGACCCTCAATTAGAGCCTGCTTCTGGTCCTCAGGGTGAATCCTGAAGTTTGCTCTTGTCATGAACATCTGAACTTTGACTAGTTCAACCACTATCAAATTCAGAGACTTCTCATCAACAGGGACATTGTTTAATAAAAAATCTCTGAGGGTGGGTTCAGATATCATTTCTCTTATGAAAGGTAAGGCGTCCATCTCTGTTCAAGTTTCTCAAAATCACACCCAAAATCCTTCCCTTCCTCTATCTATTAATTGAACTGCAAAGAAACATTTTAAAAGTTCTATTAATTGATCATCACTAAAATCTTACCTACGTTTTTGAGTTGCTAAATTTAACGAAATGACACAAACTTGAAGACTGTTCAAACTTCAAATTATAGACATGAGAGCCCCTGTCAACAGATCAGGCCCCACCATTGTGACCACAACAAGGCAAAATGGATAGGAGATTGGTGAGCATGGTTTTGAAAATTGAAATTGGAATCGGAATCAGTCATTTGATCATGGAATCAGAATTGGACAAATCGGTTGGAATCGGCTGAATCGGATTGGAAATTTGAATTTTTCTGGCAAAATCTTGTTTTGTACTAAAAAAATAGGAAAAAATGGTATTCAGATAGTTAACAGTTTAAATATTAATAATACTCATAATAATTAAATTCGGATGGATGACAATCAAATTTGTAGTGTAATTACTTAAAATATTAAAATATATCTAATCTTAATATAAAATAATTAAAAAGGTGAATGATATTCACAAAAGAGAAATAAAATGTTTAGTTTCACATTTTATATTTTCTGCAATCAAATTTTTAATCAAGTACAATTCCATTCTTTACTATAGTAAAAAAAAAAAATATATATAATGAACAAACCACTGTGTATGGATCTCCTTCACTCTAGTTAAATATAAAAAATATAAATTAAATAAAACAGTAAAGGGTTAGCAGGTTACAATCCTAGTAAGTCACTCAAGCAGACAAGCACAATTTTGAGTCTTTGACTAAGTATTTTGTTCAACAGACAAAATAGGGAAAAAAATGATTTCTTGGATCACGATATAAAATGGACAAGGTAATCATGAACCACTAGAAATTCAAATTTTTCTATAGTACAAATTTATACACCAAGTCTACCCACAGATATAACTGAAGATTCTTCCTCCTAACTCAGCCAAGGACTCCTTTTCCCTTTCCAATTTATTTTTCAGCACAGAGGACTATACTGTTGAGAAATTGAACTTCAAGTTCAATATCAAATCAATAACAATGATTTTCTTGCTCTTAACCTCAAGATACAATAGAAAGCTAAGGCGGGGAAACAAAATCAGTCTAGGACAATGATTTACACTGCTCATGTACTGACTCGGCCTAAAAATCGGATAACTCGGCCCAGTCAAATATTGTTCAACCAAGTATTAATGAAACACTCACATGGATGCGGGACTCGGGTAAAACTCAGATCGGACCCAACCGTTACTGAGTTGAATCGGCCGAGTCAACTCGGACACGGCCGAGTTTCCAAACCATGTCGGTGAGAGATATAATAGTGAAACAAAGAGAGAGGAGAGAGGAGATACTCACCTGTTATAATTGCTGTTTCAGGCTCAGGACAAGAAATTTGATCTGGTTAATTCAGCAGGAGGTATAGGAAGGAGATTATGTGAGAGAAGTGAGAAGTTGGAGGAGAAGATTGATTGGGGTTGGGAGGAGAGAGAGGGTGTAGGGGGAGACGAACTTATCATTGATTGTAACAGAGTGGGAGAAAACTGAAAAGGTTTAATTAATTATGAATTTAAGATGCATGTAAAAGCCAAGTACATATTGCTTTTGTAATAAATTGCAATCCCCGTTTGAACCTACAATCCTATCCTCCAATTTAAATCGTCACAGATGCCACCGCACATGGGATTTGTCCCAAAATATTCTATCAGAAGGGCCCTCTTTTAGTTTTATAGTTTGGTTATCTTTTCACCTACACCTTTTCTTTAATAAAAGAATGAGGTCCCTAGTTGACTCATTGTCTCCATTCCCATTATCTCACTCTCATCACCTAATACTCTCTCTGAGACCCAAAAGGTCCATTGGGATTCAGGTTAATACCAAATATTTGCCATTCAAATTAAGTAAATTCATCTACATCTACACCATTCATACATAATTCTCAGAATAATCTAAAAGTATGGAAACCCAGGTCGCCGCTCCAGAAAAAGTGAAATTTGCATTACGAAAACTTGAGGATTTCCAATCTTCAGACGCTGCGGCCCAGAGTGGAGCAACAGCATTAAGTGGAGTTTTGAACGAACTGCAGTCAGTACAAAAGATGCTCGAACAGTTTCACCATATTCTAATGAATTCTGAAGCAAACTGGGAAGATATTCAAAATATTGATCCCAATGTCCAGAATTCCATGTTGGAGCTTCAAGATGTGGGCAAATGCACCGAGACTGCTCTATTAACATTCATGAACCATGTGGTAGACATCAAATTCAGTACCGTTCCAGAAATTTTCAAGTTCACAAACCCAAAACCAGTGAACTTTTTTGCTCTTCACAAGCTTATGACTGACATTCAGAAGATTGTACCACGAGTCGAAAGAATCACGATCAAACACCTCGGTACGCCAAAGGACAGAGCCATCACCCAATCAGCTCGGCAATCTCTTCTCAACGTTGACGACATTTGGCTTCTCAGCCTTCAAATCCACTACAAGTGCATTCTTCAAAGACTGGTTGATCAAAGCCATCAAACACACTCTGTGGTACAAGTAATAGGAACAAAAGTTTTTGCAATAAGGGTACTTGCCGAGAAGATATACAAGAGGTTCCTCTTTAAATTACATATTAGTTAAAGTATTTCTTGTCCGGATGCCTACTTATAGGCAGATTATAATTAAAAGTAGTGTATTATGCATTGCTATTTAATTAAAAAAAAGCACCATTTGTTATAATATTTTCATTATGTTGTTGAGTCTTTTAACCAATGAAACATGGGAAGGCTACAGTCATTTCTGTTGAAAATACTAACAACAAAATTTAAAAATGATTACAACATAAGTTAGAAGGAATTATTTCTCGAAGTTTTTGACATTGATTACTAATTTTTTTTCACAATTAAACATTTTTCTTGAAGTCAAGCATCAATTGTTTTTTTTGTTTTTTTTTTTTTTTTTTTTGTGTTAGACTGAAGTATTGTTTTCATTTTTTAGTACTGAGGTGAAGACCCACTTTGAAGCCTGCTTTTGGTTATTTCCGCCAACCCGACTTGTCACTGATGAAGATGAAATTGGGTTCCCTCATTGCAACATGTTCAAACCAATTGATATCTTGAGAAAAATGTTAATGAAACTAGGGGACATCAATTTATTGGATGCTCATAATGAAGACTATCAAATAATGTCACGGCTCCGTCAATCTTTGAATGGGAAAAGATGTCTTCTTGTTGTCGACAACTGTTGGATGGAATTATGGACTCTTGTCAATGCTGTTTTTCCCGATGGAAACAATGGCAGTCGGGTGTTGATAACCTCTGAAGAACAGAGGCAGAGTGATTACAAATACGAGCTCCCATTTTTAGATTACAAAGATAGTTTAAAATTGCTGGAAGAACTTGGGGAAAAGAATTTCTCAGAATATGTACATGATGCAATCCTTTTGAACATGGGTGATGAGTATGACTGGTACTCTGGACTTCCAAGTGTTCTTAAGATGTGCATTGCGTACACGGCAGCTGTTTTCCCTTGCGATAGCATAGTTCTTGCTGATTCACTAATCCGACTTTGGATTGTGGAAGGCATCATGCCACACAAAGAGGGAAGAACATTGGAGAGCATAGCGGAGAGCTACTTAAACCAGCTCGTCCAAAGGTACTTCAAAATTGGTTATTATTTTATAAAACATATTTGAGAAATTAATCTTTACAAACGTTTAACAAAGATACGGATACTGCCCTTCCATTTAAAATTCATTTTTAATTCTTAGCAAATTAAAAAATAGTTCTTCTCAATGATTTAAAATCTTGTTTTGTCAAGATAAATATATTGAGAGATGCTCATAAATTTTAAAATTGAATCCCTTTCTTTGAAAGAAAATTTGGTCGAGATAACCCTCCCTTGTTATGCATGGTCATAAAATGCTTGTTTCCTTCCTGATATCTTATCATAACTGATTTTTCAGTCATCTTTTTTGCTGCACAGGGGTTTGATACATATTATCGAAGCATGTTATCATAATCAAGCTACTCACCCAAACCGTAGTATTATTCTGAATCCTATTGTCCACAGAACTATCAGTTCAAAAGCACAGGACGGCACAATTATCCCTGTCATGGTCATACATTCTGTGGATGACCTTGGCAGTCGGCATGTTCCTGACATCACACCCCAAAGATTTATTCATTTGCACCGTTTGGCATTACACCTGCCATATGAATTCAATCACATTTCTTCCTTTGGGGATGGAGCTAAGCCGTGGTGTTTGAACTATCCAACCCTCCATTCATTGTTCTTCTTCGGGTATGTTGCACCAATACAAATTTCTCAATTTAGTTTTCTACGTGTGTTAGCAGTGTTCTCAAGCCACATTCAGTTCCCTGAGCAGGATACACCTTGCTGGTTGGACAGGTTAATTCATTTACGATATTTGGGTTTTATTGTGTGCTTGGTAAAAGGCAGATCTCTAGGAAAGACACTTGACCGTTTGGGTAAGCTGGAAATCCTTGATCTATCAGCGTCGATTGTTTCAGGATTATCTGAGTTTATAAATAATAACAAGAAAGTGAATGTAGTGGGTCCTGCTAAAGAAGAATTGCCGGAAAGTTGGTCTCCCATACCGGATATGTACCAATAATTTGGGGCACCAGTGAGTCTATCAAGGTCTTCTCTTTAATTTAAATATTGTATAAGAGATCAAACCTACATTTTGCTATTGGGTTTTATCTTTTTCATGTTTTCATTTCCATATTAAGATTCTACTTACATGTAACAACGTTTTATATTTTGTTACTCCATGTAAAGCTGGCACTCTTAGTTTGTTTGCCTTTTTTTTCATGTATTAGTTTGTGCTCTCAACACTAGTACGGAGTTTTGTTAAATCATGCGTACTCACATAAAAAATCTGTTTTATATCTGTGGTTGTATATTTGAAACAGCGTAGTTGCTCGATATACTGATAGTAATAAAGTAATCTTCAGGATTTGTTCATTGAACTATACTAAAACTAGAGAAGGAAAAATAAATCAGAATCAGAATCGGAATCGGTCTTTTGATCGTGGGATCCGAATCGGGTGAATTGGTCGGAATCGGCCTAATCAGATCAAAAACTCAAGCTTTTTTTCGAGAAGCTAGTTTTATACCAAAAAAATAGGAAAAAATTGATAAAAAATACACTAGTGGAAAATGTGACATCAGTATCGGCACATCAGGGTCGGGTATAGACAACAAGTGATACTGATTGTCTTCTGGAACAGATAAAATTAAAGACTGTTACTAAAAGTGACAATCAGGGATGGTCGTTTATAAACGACCATTATGGATAATGTCTGGACAATCAGTAACGGTCATTTATAAACGACTGTTACTGGTTATCACTTTTAGTAACGGTCGTTTTTTATAAATGACCGTTACTGACTGTCCAGACATTATCAATAACGGTCGTTTATAAACGACCGTCCCTGATTGTCATTTTTAGTAATGGTTCTTTATATAACTGTTTCTGAATCCTTAATAACTATTTACACAACATTTCCCTTCCAATGCGCGATTCACAACCTTTCTCCCCAATTTTCTAAAGTCCCGCTCTAGGGTTAAGCACGCCTCTCTCGATCGATAGGCGAAATCCACCTCTTGTTCTCTGTAAACCACCCCTTCTCTATGCCGATCAGCCACTCTCTTCGGCACAGCCGCTTTGCCTCCCCTGTTCACAAACCAGGTGCCAGGCGTCTCTCCTCTGCGCACCTCCATCTAGCGTCGCACCAGGAGTCTCCATCTCGTGTCTGACGCAAAGCGGTCCCGAAACTATCTTGCCCGATAAGCTCAAGTACTCGGTTTATTAGTAAAGAGGAGAATAAAATGGAATTTCAGTCACAAAAGAACTCAACTAAACACAATTCAATCTCATATATCAATTGTCTGCCCCTTACAACAATAATACCCGAACCTTTTATAGCTAAACATTACTTAATCCCTAAGAAATAATATTAAAAGCTATTTAATTAAAATCCCAAAACCCAAATGATATTGCCGTCCAAGGCAAAATATTACTAGTCTCTATGAAAAAATTATTAAATGCTTAATTAAAACCCATAACACAAGATTGCCGTGCAAGACAAATTCTAATAATGCCGGTCAAAAGGAGTATGAACAATTACCAATAAAACTATTAATTTTGTCTAGAACATCATCCAAGGAATTAAATTTGAAGTTGAATGTATAAATCCTTGATTGGTTTGGATTTTCTGTAGCCATCATGTGTGTACGAATCAAAGTCAGATATGTCTTCGTACGCCTGCGTCGCTCCCGAGTTGTTTGAAGCTTGTCCTAGCTTGTTTTTGCCTTGAGTTCGTGTTTTCTTTCTCTTATCTTTATAGACTTCTTTGAAGTTGTACACACAAACACTTTCGGTTCAATCCTTGTGACGACAAGTAACACTTCTCGATTCTGTATTGTTGGAAACTTGTATTGTTACTATTTGTGTGGTTTGTGAACAACTCTTCCGACTAACTGAAAAGTCACGGCTAAACTTTTGGATACTGTCATAACATGGTGATTTTCTGGAAGAACTTCGAGAAGAATTTCGTTGTCATAACCCGACTTTGTTGTGGAACCCGACTGTAAGAATGGATCATTGTAGTTGGACCTTATGACATTATCATTGGTCAAACAGAAAGTTTAGATGGCAACAATAGATCATCTTTGACCTCCAATTTTGTTCCAATTTTATTGTCAAAGTGTTGACGTCGACTTCTTCATCGGGCTTGTGACTTTCTTCAACCACGACAACCCTATCGATAAGCTCATCCGTTTGTTCTAGGTGATCTTCCATTGGGCGGTTGCCATTTGGTTTGGGGTGGGTTGTTGCGGTTGAGGGTCGGATTGTCATGTTGTTGGTGGTTTTCATTGGACCGAGGCATTCTCGAACATCGTAATGCATTCGATTGATGCTTTATGGTCTTGTTGATTTTGTTCGAGGATGGAGAGTAATTTTGAATTGGTGGGTCAACTTGGAGGTTGTTGAACTATGTTGTCAAAACTAGTTTTGAATGGTGTTGTCGGTTGATGGTTGTCGAAGTGGATGGTTGTGGAATATGGTTGTCGAAAATGATTGTTGAGGGTTGTTGGTCCAGTCAAGGAATTCTTCGGGTTTGAGACTTCCCGAGAAATCTGGAATCTCTACTCGAGGCCACCATCCCGGTGTCGATCACGTTCACGCACTGGAGGATTAACTTGGTCTCGATTTTGGGGACCTTGTTCTCGGTTGTTGTTGTTCGGGTTTAATTGTTCCATGAGGGTGGTGATAAGTTGGGTTTGATTGTTGTCCATTCGCTCGAGTAGTGCGGTTTGGTTTCGTTGCATTTGTTCAAGGATGGCGAGAAGGTTAGGGTCGGCCATGAAGGTTGGTGATGCTTGTAATAGGGGGAAATAGTGTGGGGTTTGTTGATGGAGGTGAATTTGGCGGTTGTCGGAGATACTACTTCACGCAAGCGCAAAGGTGGTTGTCGAACCTCGCTCTGATACCAATTGACGCAAAGCGGTCCCGAAACTATCTTGCCCGATAAGCTCAAGTACTCGGTTTATTAGTAAAGAGGAGAATAAAATGGAATTTCAGTCACAAAAGAACTCAACTAAACACAATTCAATCTCATATATCAATTGTCTGCCCCTTACAACAATAATACCCGAACCTTTTATAGCTAAACACTACTTAATCCCTAAGAAATAATATTAAAAGCTATTTAATTAAAATCCCAAAACCCAAATGATATTGCCGTCCAAGGCAAAATATTACTAGTCTCTATGAAAAATTATTAAATGCTTAATTAAAACCCATAACACAAGATTGCCGTGCAAGACAAATTCTAATAATGCCGGTCAAAAGGAGTATGAACAATTACCAATAAAACTATTAATTTTGTCTAGAACATCATCCAAGGAATTAAATTTGAAGTTGAATGTATAAATCCGTGATTGGTTTGGATTTTCTGTAGCCATCATGTGTGTACGAATCAAAGTCAGATATGTCTTCGATACGCACTGCGTCAGTGTCGCAGCAGCGCCTCCATCTCCGGTCACCAGGCGCCTCCATCTCCGCTCTCACCAGGTTCCTCTCTTTCTTTTTTGTTGCTTGATTTTTGCTCTCATGTGCTGAGAACCTTGTCATTTCTCTCTATTTTTTTGTTTACCTCTGAGCTTGCAATTTTTCAAAACCCTAACACAGTTTTTGTTGTCTCAGTTCAATTAAACCTCAGACAATCTCAGCCAGCCTCCAGCTGCCAGAATGGAACACCTCCACTTGCTTTTAACCGGCATGAGATTTTTCTAAAATTTGTTCATCTAAAATATATTTTTCTGTTAATTTTACTGGATCCTTACATAAATCTATTATGCTTTTCTTACAGGTCTGGTACTAAATGCTTAAAAGCAAGCATGAGATTCATTAAACTTGTATGCTTCTATCATTTCTGCCCCTGGCACACATTATAGACCGAGTGATTGAAGAATTTCAATGATAAAGGATGTCAATTTGTTGGCAGGGATGAAATTAGCTAATCTCCCTTCCTAGATGATATGAAGTGCATGTTATAGATTAAGCTAATAACAAAGAATTTCATTTTGTTGGCAGGTCAGAATTTCCTTGGGACGATGTGGAAGGAGAAGAATAAATGGTAGAGAAAGGGTAAAATTGGTAATTTCTAAATTTAAAATGAGTTTTATTGGAAAAAATAGTAAGTTGGGTAAATTTGTGAGTTTTTAAACTTTAGAAGGGTAAATATGATATTATGAATTCCCCCATGTATTAATTAGTCTAGTGGTGATTTATGCAACTTAGAAAGTGTCAACCGTGAGCAAATATGCTCTTTTGAAACCAGAGCAAGTATGACAGTTCCGTATAATTCCCTTGTCTTTCTAGAGAAACTATATGTGAAAGGCTCGATTGGTTATATTTTTCAAACTTAATAATAATTTTTTGGGGGGGATAAGGGCATTGGGTATTGTTTTGTAGATATAATATGTAGTTAAAAGGTTCCTGAAGTGTAAATCCTAATTGTTTTAATTAGTCCAAGTACTGTGAAGTGAACTTATATACCAACTTGTATTCTTATAACTTGAAGCAAATTTTGTAATAATTTTCACCCTGCTGATGCAAGGTTGAAGAGCACAGGAGGGCCTATTTTTTTTCCATATATTCTGACATATGCTGATTTACTGGTTTTCAAAAAATAGGTACTGGGACACGAGGCAAGCACAGCCAGCCCATGTACAACAGTTGCCAGAGAGGTGCTATGCAATAACTGTTAATTATCCGCTCATGGTTGTGGGGACCGCCGATCGACAACTTATTGTTTACAATCTGCAAGATCCTCAGGTCAGATTATTTTACCCTTTTAGCTTAATTATATCCATGCTATGTGTATTTGGAAAGAAGGCGGTGTGCTCTTAGGAAAATTTTGTTGATTGTTTCATAATTTTGTTGAATAAGGCATGGTTGGTGTACACCACCTAGATGACTCCCAACAGAGCAAGAATTTTACATTCAAATGCCACAGAGAGGGAACTGGTGGCACTGAGATTTATTCTGTCAACTCTCTGAACTTCCACCCTGTAAACTCCTTATATCAAATTATTTTCAAATACAGGCACCTTTCAAAGTTCTTCATTTTTTAAAACTTTGTCGGTACATGCTAGGTGCATCATACATTTGCCACTGCTGGGTCTGAAGGTGCTTTCAATTTTTGCGACAAGGACAATAAACAGAGTCTCAAAGTTTGGTTATGTTCCATGATTATCTTACTATTATTCATACCTTCATTTGTTCTTGTTTATTTAGCTAATAATTCTTTTTTTCTTACTTTGCAGGTTTTCGCCCGGTGTCCTTATCCTATTCTATGCAGTGCTTTCAAGGCTGATGGTTCAATCTATGCAGTGCTTTCAAGGCTGATGGTTTAATCTATGCATATGCAGTGAGTCACCAATTCAATGAGGAACTTTTGTTTGGTGAAATTTATGTTATGTTTAAAAGAAATGCCAGTGCATGCTGGTACACCATCAGATCTAAATGTGATGCAGTTTCTGACAAATTGATGATATTAGTATTAATAGGCCACATGAAGGTTTTAGTGATTGTGGAATTAGCTAATGTAATTTGTATTATGAAAAATGGTATTATTATTGTGTTACTTAGTGAAATTTGAATGTAAATGTGCAATTAATATGTAAAATTTCTATTACCTAAATGTGATATTTGAATTACTGATATCCTGTGCAATTTGTTTGTTAATACCTACATTTTGCAACAACAAAAAAAAAATCAATCAGTATCGGCTATAGTAGTCCCACCTTGATATGAATAAACAGTAACAATTCTTTAGTAATGACCGTCGTTGAAAGTACTTTCTGTAACGGTCGTTTATTAATGACCGTCCTTGAAAGTACTTTCTGTAACGGTCGTTTATTAATGACCGTCCCTGAAAATATTTTATGTAACGGTTATTTAAACGACCGTTCTTGATTGTTGAATCTGTAACGGCTCTTTAACCGTTTCTGATTATTAGTACTATCAGTATCGCCTGGATCAGTTACGCCTCTTAGTTCGTCCCTGATGTGCATTTTGACTGTCCCTGATATCTATTTTTCCACTAGTGATAATTTGTCAACAATTTTTGTTTAGACAAATGATTATAATTAAATAATCCACTAATACAATTATACATGTTTTGAATGGATTTGATATAGTACAAATTACAAGATATATAAATGTAGTTATATTTTCTAGTAACAAAAGATTGTATGGTGTAGTGGTAGTCGTGTTGAATGTTATATAACCTTCCTAGGTTCGAGTTATGCTCCGTGCAATTTTTTTTATTGGTGAGCTATGTTACATAGATACAGGTACGGGTATCGTATTGAATAAGATACGATTCGAATATGGCAATTTTCAAAAATTATGGATACGATACGTCTATTATATATATTATTTTTTATTTTAATTATAATATTAGTTCAACACTTGTTTTATATACATCAAATATATAAAAATTCTAGAAGGGGATGATAGAATAACTCAAAGTATATACTAAATAATAAAATTAATCCTTTCTAACAACAAAAACATTGTGGTGTAGTGGTAGGGTGTATTGTTCTCATTCATTTGACCTAGGTATCGAATCCGCTTAGTGCTAGAAAAATAAATTTTAGCACACCGTCTATGCACGGTCCACAGGTGCAAGGGTCTCATGCTAGTGCATGGATTCGCATCTGCTGCATATTAGGCGTTTCAACATGTATCAGAGACCGTATAGGCCGAAATATGATTGAAATTGGACCGTTTCGGTTGAAATGTGACTGAACTTGAACATTTTCGGTGACATTTGACTGGAATCAATACATACCGTGTAACTCGGACTGAAATCGGATCTGTATCGCCCAATTCCGGTCCAGAATGGCCGGTTTTTCCTTCCATGACTAAAACTAATCCCGAGGACTACATAGGAAGATATAATTGTTTCCATCAGAAGTAATAGTTGTTAGTATTTTATATGAACTTAATATACTTAATAGCGGAAGAGAGAACACTCTATGGAAGAAATTATAACTTCTATTATCCATATTTTCTAACTTTCTTACATACTTACTCTTTTATAATTACAAATGACAACATCTCAATATATAGGTTACATGGTGCCCTTCAGATAACCAAGAACATAAATATCATTAAACATGACACATATACCAAGTGCATGAATTGCACAACCCAACATGACTTTAGAAAACCTAAATATTTAATATATCTTGAAAATCCAAATACATTCACTCTAACAATGTGACTAAATGACCAATTAATTAAGTTTATTATTTCCAGCAAGAGCGTGGTTGCTCAGGATGCATTTTCTTGGAAGATAATAGTCTCTATGGACTCACACACGAAATTAGTCAATTCCTTTTTGCCAAATTCTTAAAACAGATTCTTATAGTGACTAGCGACGATTAAGAGGTCAGATACTAACAAAATGAAATATTGTTAATTGTCCCTTCCGATACATTGAATTCTATAACTGTAACATTACGTAAAAAAGTAGGCCTGATATTACTAACTGAATAAATATACCATTTATTTATCACTTGTTATTTTGCTAGATCTATGTGGTCTTGGATTGCTACATATAATATGTTTGTTTTGGGACTGATTATCCTGATATATTCCTAAGGTCCTTGTAAGTTACCGGTTTCAGATATATGAAACGGGCTATTGTCTTTTTAAAAAAAAAAAAAAATGTTTTTGAATGCAATACTGTTGTCGACTTATGGGAATTAGATTATTGCATCCCTCTCAAAGATGCTAATTTAGTAGAGATAATTTGTGGTGCTGTTCAATGGACCTTATGGCTTGATAGAAACAAAATATTGTTTAAAGAGGGCCATATTCATAATGTACAGGTTTTAGGGGCCAACATTAGCTAAGAATCAAAAGACTAATCTTATATCTCAGCTTAACCACATCTTATCTTATGGTTTAAAGGACCTGATAGGTTCCACTATGGTTTCCATAGAGGCTATACATGATTCAATCGATATGCATGGAACAAGGATAGCTTTGGTGGATGACACTGCCAGTTCGAACTCTTCCCTATCTTCTGCCATTTCGTAGTTTTTCAGGGTCTTTGTTTGATATTGGCCTATGTATGGCATTACTTTTTTTGACAGGGGCTGTTATGCATGTTTTCGTTGTGCACATGTTTTTGTTATTGCTATGATGTATTAGGTTTCTTATATACTGTCATTGGTACTTCTATGTGTATCTAATACCAGTTACTTGGTTCTAGTTGAATATTGTAAGGTTTTTATTATATGAAAGTCGGTGGCCTATGCCACTTCTATATATATAAAAAGAAAAAGACTGAATAAATATAAAATAATCAAATATAGGTTACTTTGAAAAACATAAATTATTTGGCATCATATTGATAGCAAGTTCTTCGGGAGGAATATAGATTAAGTGAAGAACAAACATAGTATTTTGCTAACAAGCTAGGCAAGAAAATTAAAAAGATCTGAAACCTACTATGATATATATTAATTATTTATAAATTGATTCATTTTGAAAGGAAAAAAAACTCAAAATTTACATTTGAATATATTAGCTTAAAATCTTCATTTATGATATTTGAAAAATCTGAGGGTTGAACTGAAAATATATTTTATCAATAACCACTTGTACATTATTATGGTAATGACCACTTATTATTTTATCAATAATCCTCTTACCGTTGCATTTCCTGAAAGCATTAATGATGCGTTTCTTTTTATTAACGTCTTTAAATAGCCTAGGATCTCTGTTTCTCTTCCTACCGTTATAATCCCTTTTTAAATACTTTATACTCAAAATTGAGAGGAACCCTTTTGTTATAAACTTCTCGGCATATAACACTTTCAAGTAAAAATAAAACAACATAAACTGTAGCGCCTCTCTCTTTTATCTCTCTGTTTTTGATCTAAAGAAGCAAATAAAATAAACACTCTATCTTTAATTTATTCTCGTTTTTCTATTTGATATCAATTATCCTATGTCTGATTCGAATTTCAACTACATCTCAGTCATTATGAACTATTGTTGCAAACTGATTTGAAATTCGGAATATCTCATTATGAGATAATTAGACTTCTCCATAATCTGTGTTTCCGATGTTATGGTAGATTTCGATATTGGTATTGAGTATTGAATTATGATTAGATATTTAAGGTTATGGTTTTTTTTTAAGGTTAGTGAGGTAATTGATCATCAACAATTGTATTAATGAATAAAAAGGTTTTTTGCAGCCCCTCTAACCTAAAGTGTCTCAATACGATGAAAATAATGAAAAAAAAAAAAAAACAGTTTAACTCTATAAAGAAAACACTACAGCAATTAAAAAAGATAAAATGCTAGCGCAATGCTATTAGTACCGGGACCATTTTAATCTCTCGAGAGAATAATCGTCAGTTATACATTGTTGTCATGGACAGACGATATGAATCGATAGCGTCTATAATAGTATTATTTAAATTCGGTATATGTTATTTAGAACTTTTATATGTTTTAATAGATTAGAACGTGAAACCAAAACATGAAGAAACAGGGAAATTTTGAGTCATTAATGTAAAATGAGATATTTATGTAAAGTAATATAATTAGTGATATCTGCAGCCAATAACAGCGGTGAGAAACACGGAAATTGATCTTTCTCCCTCTCTCCCTCTCTCTCTAACCCGTGCTTCACATGTTGGGAAACGTTTTACCCCTTGGGAATTGTCAGTTAATAATTTTCTAATCTGAAGAACATCTTAAGATGGGTGCCATTTTTGTATATTACATTAGATTGCCGTGTATTATGCTGGGATAAATTTAATGAGAAAGTCACATGCATCACCTCAGAATTTGTCTACATGATGTATTGGGGCGTGAACCCCGGGTATCATGTATATATTTTATTTTCGTGGTTAACATGCATCACTTGAGAAAGTAACATAGGGTTGCACCATTTCTCTAGAGATCTAATGATAAATTATTATATACCTAATTAAATATAATTTATAAATAAGTTATATGTAATGAATAGTATTAATTTTTTAATTTTCAACATTTGTTGTACACATTTTTTATGAGATATCAATTTCTTAAATTTAACCCTTAATTTTAGCATTGCAATTCCATCTTCTCCTAATCTACCAAATGAAAGATTAGTGAACTGTCCTAAATTCCCTCAATGATTTGAAGATGAATTTCACCAAATGATGATGAAAAGAGGAGAAACCACTAGTCAAGTAGTCACACCCCCTACCTAAATCAAGAGTAACTGGTCATCGCCACCATTGTCTGATACATGCAAAATTCCGAAAGGCCATCCACAACCTAAGCCACCATTGTCTGATACATGCAAAATTCCGAAAGGCCAGCCACGCCTGAGGTTCCGAGGGAAAAAAAGATGCTTCTATTAATTACTTATTTGTGTAATTGTTTTGTTTAATTTCTAATGTTATTTTGCTTATATTTGAACAGATACTCATGCAAGTATATGTGTGATATTGACTTTAATCTATATCCCTTTTGCTTCTTTATGTCACTTATTTGTTATGTGTTATTTAATCTATGTGTATATATTTTTTTAAAAATATTTTATAATTAATGTTATGACAAGCTACCCTGTTAATTTTCAAGACACAAACATACATAAATTAATTAATATTATATAATGCATTTATAAAAATAAGAATGCAATTGATCGAACTCAAAACACAGATATATACAAACTGAAATAGTACGCATAAAATTTGAACTGCTTCAGTTGATCAAAGCACAAATGAATTTTACACGAATTTGAGAGAAATCAATGTTTGAATATTTGTACAAAATAAACACAGTTTGTGCACTGTTAACCTTGTATTTAGACATCTAGTGGAACACGGTTCATTAATAACAAATCGTGTACAAATACTAGTGACTATGTACAAACTATTCATGTGGAAATTTTTCGTATCTATGTATCACATGCTGTGTATAGTCGTGTTTTCTATACTAATGCATACAAAAAAAAAAAATTTGGGCGCTATTGTGACGCTTAACCAAACCTAGCGTGAGGTAAACCGTGCAAAGTAATAAAAAGCATAGAACATATATAGAAGCAGTGAGCGAACACGGGGCAATATGTACACAAAAGCCAGGCGTTATCATGAGGCGTACTAGAGCTTGGCCTGCAGGCATACTCATCAAAATTGTACACAAAGAGATAAATATAAAGGATTGAATTTTTGTTAAACATGTAATGCAACCAATAGATGACAAAAAGGGGGTGCGTAACATTATGGCGTCATGGCAAAATCTGCGTTAGCAAGGAAGTGGACAGTTTTATTTGAAATTATTTTAGCTGATCGAGAACCGAATCCATATTATGATAACATTGGCTCAGGATTTGACTTGGTAACATAAAAGGCAAAAGGACAATAAGTGGGCCGGAACTGTCAGTTTTCGGCCTGGATGATCAATAATTAAGGATGGAAGGGAGATGCTGACAGATGGCTGACAATTGTCAGAATTATTGAGGGCCCACTGAAGATAAAACAAAGATGAAGGGAAATAATAATCAATTCTCTGAATTGCGATGCCCATTTTGAATCATTAATACTTAATGAGATAGTTACGTATACTAATAATTAAAATAAGATTTCTGCAATCAATAACAGCGTTGACAAACAGAGAAATTAATCTTTTCCTGTTTCTCTCTCTCTCTCTCTCTCTCTCTCTAACCCGTGCTTCCCATATGGGGAAAGGGTATATACCCCTTGCTAAAATGTCAATTAATAATTTTCTAATCTGAACAACATCTTAAGATGGGTGCCATTTTTTTATAATACATTAGATCGCCGTGTATTATTCATTCATCTCAAAATTAGTCTTTGCCAGATAAATTTACTGAGAAAGTCACATGCATCACCTCAGAATTTGTGTACATGATCTATTGGGGCGTGAACCCCGGGTATCATGCATCTATCATGAAATTAGTATTACATATTTTACTTTCGGGTTAACATGCATCACTTGAGAAAGTAACATGGGGTTGCACCATTTTTTCGCGAGATCTAAAGATAAATATTATCTAATTAAATTTAATTTATATATAAATTATGTGTTTGGATAGGTTTAATTTTTTTAATCACAAACATTTATTGTACACACATTTGATGAGATATCAATTTCTGAAACTTATCCATTAATTTTACCTTCAGAATTCCATCTTATCCTAATCTACCAAATAAAAAAAAAAAAATCAATTTTTTAGCACATATTTAATCAGCTGTGCACCATCTCTTCTCTAGCCTGATTTTGCCCCCCAAACAGTAATATTTACATTCGAACCTAATAATTGCTCTGTTTACAGCCGTTTTAAATATTATTCGCAACTCTTTTAACTCTCTACAAATTTTATATCCCAAAATTTAAGTAGTTGAACAACTAACTAATTTTGTCTTTAAGTTAAAAAAAAAAAAAAAAAAATCATTTCACCCACTTTGTTATTTTTTATCCGATAATTGAAAACCATTTTCCATTGATCTATGATGAATTTTGCAAATATAAAAATACGAACGTTTTACTTGATTTTCTCTTTCAAATAAGATTGATGAAGAATAACTTTTGAGTTATATTTGTGTAGTTGTTGTTGTTTTTTTTTACCACTTTAAATTCTTAAGAATTTAAATCTCTATCTATAACCTTTTAAATATGATCAAACCTATAAGACGCCCTCTATAACCGTTTTTATTTTATTTTTTTACCATTTTTATTTTTTTTTCATTTCACAAGCCCTTAAACCTGTGTTTAGAACTTTCATTTTTTTTCCTACGCTTCAGAATCCTTTAAATCTTTGTCTACAACCGTTAACTTTCAGTTGTTTTTCTATTTTGCTTCAAAATCCTATACACTTCTTTCTATAACCCTTTACTCATGGAAAACCTTTAAATCTCTACCTACAACCTTTTAAAGTACATGTGTCAAGTCCTTAAACCTTCATCTACAACCCTTCAAAGTCCTCATGTCAAGTCTCTGAACATTTTGTCTATAAACTTTAACTTATCAATTTTTATCGTTTCACAAGACTTTAAATCTCTGTCAACAACTTTTTTAAATACTCATGTCAAACATTTAAACTTTTGTCTTCAACCCTTAGGGCAGGTGACAGGTTTTTCAAACCGGAGCGGGGACTCAGATTGGACTGTGCATTATCTCCATACATATTCATTCTTGATACGAACACACTTATACAAATATTACTCAATGAGGTACAGTGCAATTTTTCAAACAGTTACCAAGTCTCGTTAGCTGAAGTGTTAGTACTTACATGCATTATCCTTCTCACACAAGGGTGCAACTACTAAACACCCATTGGTATGTGGAGATCATTGGTATATAGTAGACATAACTATGTATGCAAGGATATTATAAAAAGAGTAAAGTGAAAAAGAAATTCAACGCAAAACAAAACATGCACTAGTAGAGAGTTAGCAATCAGTATCGGTCAAAAATAGACATCAGGATTGGATATGCGTGCGATCCTGACCTAGGCCTTACTAATAGTACTATGTATTGGATTGGTAAAATAGTTGATTCTGACCCAGGCATTACTGATAGTACTACTTATCAAGATCGGACATATAGTTTACGGCCGATCATGATTCTTTTTTTTGATGGTTAGCTAATCTTGATTCTTACTATCAAGATCAGCCATTTAATAAATATCCGATCCTGTTTGTATTTTTTTTGGCACAGTGTCAATAATAGAAATTCAAATATCACATTACATGAGCTAGTTCAAATATCGCATTTAGGTAATAGAAATTATATATATTAATATCACATTTACATAATCATATTTTTACTAAATAACACAATTAAAATACCACATTATCTAAAGATGACATTTTCATAGTACAAATTACATGAGCTAATTCCACAAATACTAAAACCTTCTTGTGGCCTAAAATTAAAAAACCTGATCCTAGTTAGTATAGGGGGGCCAAACTATTGAAGAATCCTTTTCAATAAACTCTGCCACCTAGATTGAAGAAAAAGTAAGTACGCAAGGTAAAGAGTATGCAAACCAGCTGAGCCATGTTTCTCTAAGTGAGCTCTTGTTATGCTCTTAATCTCTTGGTTTCCTATGAACAATCTTTCAAGTATCACCTTATCTGCACACTGCACATTTTGAAATGACAAGGCAAGAGGATCTAGATTCCAAACAAGCACAGACTTGATACGCGATGGGGAGACCATCGTCACTTGTCTGTCAATGGATAGGGTTACAAGGGGAAAAGGGGAAAAAGGTGCTGGAGATGAGGGGTTAGGTTTTTTCAAGAGGTGTTGAGATGAGGGACTAGGTTTTCATGAGGGAGGGATAGCTTGATTTCACCGATCGAGAGGGGTGCTTAACCCTAGTGTGGGTTTAGCGGGAGGGCAATAAGGAGATGGGAAAACCTAGCGTGCTGAGTTAGAAATTTTAGAGATGAAATGAAAATGAACCCTAGTGCGCAGGTATTAAAAAAATACTTTCAGGGTCGGCTCCTTAATACGTCGATCCTAATAGCACCACATCAGGACTATTGTAAAAGGCGATCCTGATAGTGCCTGGACAATCAAGACTAGTCATTTATAAATAGCCAATTTTAATAGTGCCACATCAAGATCAGAGTATTATAAAAGACCGATCCTGATAGTGTCTGGACAATCAAGATCAGCTCTTTATAAATGACCAATCTTGATAGTGACTTTCAAGATCTTATTTAAATTATGTCTGGTCCTGAAAGGTAAGAGTATCAAATTTTTAACATATCCAGTCTTGATAGACATATATCAAAACATAATTAAGTATTCAAGTACAACTCTCATCCTAGAGATGAGAGATTTAGTTTTTCATGGCCATTGTAATAAAAGAAATAAATAAAGAGAACACAAATTACAACTCTCAAATAACATTTGCCTTCTTAGATGACACCTCCTTGCTTGGCTTCTAATGGCTACACCTTTCTCTTTAAGTAACTCTCTAACCTAACCTTACAATTAGGATTGCTAGCTACAATTCTGGACTTGACACAATTAAACACACACACTAAATCCAATTACAAGAGGGGTATTTATAGTCTTCCAAAGCACTAAAGGAGATAGTGGAGATCATGGGGGACATGGGGACCACCCATGATCCTTGCTGGAGTATTCTAAAAATAGTGTGGCCAATTAGAAAAACACATGTTCTAGAAAGGCAAAATAAATCCCAATAGAAATAGTCCACGGATTGTGCGGCCTGTGGAGTATACCGCATGCGTCATGAAGGATGCCGTAGAATTTCCTAACTTGGCAAATTTTCTTATAATTTTGTCATCTTGCATGTTGTGCACTTAATGTGAGGTGTTGCATGCTCCGTGGAATGCCTTATTTTGACGTCTTTACAATAATCGCTTAACTATGATATTTTTGTTTTGTATTTTGTTCTAAATATGTAAATTTCTCCAAAACTGCTAAAATGACAAAAAGTACATTTGCAGTAAATAAATCAGAAAAATAGCTATTTTACATTCATTTTTTGTTATTTTTTAGACGAAAAGATAGTGATTTTCACTACATGTTTTGGTTTCATCACTAGGCCAGCAAATGCCACACAACCCATATTATATCACTGATGACACATGCGACATCAACACAATACCATACAAAGCCAGCAAACCCTGTAGCAAGCCACACAGACTATGACCAATCCAAACTGTTCAACCGTTGGAAACTGCATCGGATCACCAGTCTTTGAACCTGGTTTTTCAATCATCCCATGTTATGGATGGTCAAAAAATTACAGTAACTAATTTTGAAATTATAATTTTTTTTGCTAAACAAGGGTTTAATGCTTAAATTGGAGCTTATTATCAAAATTAAGCTACTCACCCAATCTGTTCCATTATTTTGTATCCTCGTGTCCATAAAATTATCAGTTCGAAAACTTGGTATGACACAATTAGCACTGTCGTGGTCATACATTATGTGGATGACCTTGGCAGTCGGCATGTTCCTACGGTCTCTTGCCAAAAATTCATAGATTTCGATTGTTTGGCATTGCACCTGCCATATGAATTTTATCACATTTATTCCATTGGAGAGGGACCTAAGCTGTGTTGTCTGAATTATCGAAGTCTCCATTCGTTTTTCTTCTTTGGTTATGTTACACCAATAGAAATTTTTCCATTTAGTTTTCTAGGAGTGTTGGCAGTGTTCTAAAGCCACATTCAGTTCCCTGAGGAGAATACGCCATGCTAGTTGGATGGGTTAATTAACTTGTGACATTTGGAGTTTATAGTGTCCTAGGTAAAAGGTGGATCTCTAGGAAAGACACTTGACCGTTTGGCTAAGCTGGAACTCATCGATCTATCAGCATCGGTTGTTTCAGGATTATCCGAGTTCATAAAGAATAGCAACAAAGTGAATGTTGTGGGTCCTGCTAAAGAAGAATTATCGGAAAGGTGGTCCCCCGTACCAGATTTGTTCCAATAAATTGGTACAGTAGGACCTGAGTCTATGAAGATTTGCTCTTTAATTTGTTGTATAAGATGTCAAAGATACATTTTTCTATTAAGTTTTATCTTCTTAATGTTTCCATTTTCATATTAAGATTCTACTTAAAAGTAACAACGTTTTGTATTTTCTTACTCGATGTAAAACTGGAACTCTTCATTTGTTTGCTCTTTTCTTGTATTAGTAATCTAAATTTGTTCTCCCGACATACGGAGTTGTCTTAAAGCCTGCATAGTGCATACTCACTTCAAAAATCTGTTTTAATACTGAGGATATAATTTTGAAAAAGTGTAGTTGTTCGAAATACTAATGATAACAAAGTAATCTCAATGCAAAATTAATGATAACAAACTAAAGCTGGCACATAAATGCAAAATTTTCACTTGGTTACTATATAACAACATAAACTTGACAGCAGCAAATCTGAAAAAGAGAGGATTCACAATAGTGGGGATGTGCTATTGTGCTATATGTGCAGAGCAAATGATGAGGGTGTTAAACATCTATTCAATGACTGCATACTTTCGAAGGCGGTTCTCAGAGAAGTGATACATCCTTTACAGCTACCGGAGCTTCCAAGCTACAATCAGCGACACATTGAATCAATGGTGGATAGAAGGATCACGGCAAGAGCAAGGGAGGCTTTAATTACAACAGATTTCATTCTCTGGAAGGAAAGGTGCACTAGAATATTCCGGGGTATAGACAAAACAACAATTCAACTGGTAAATGAAGTTGTAGAGATGCGAAGCTTGGTTGAAAGAAGATAGGAAACAACAAGATAAAACAAGGAAGAAACGGAGTTTAAAATAAAGCTATGAAAATTAGCATCCCTTACTATATCTTCATTAGACTTTTCTTCTTTTCTTTATTTTCTCCACTTTAATTCCTCTACTCTACTCATGTAGTACCCTTTAGGATTCTGTCTGTTATGTTTTTACATTTCTTTCAACACACAAATCACCAGGTTCTCACTCTGAGAACCTACACATCATGTAACCGATTATGGTTAATATAAAGTGGGGCTAGACCCCTCTTGTTTTCTCAAAAAACAAAGTAATCTCAAGAATTTGTTTCTCAAAGTACACTAAAAATTATCCCGAAGATACCCCAGGAACAATAATTTTTCTCATCAAAGATAAAATTGTGGTTGCTAAGAGCGTGCATTAGATGACATTGATGAAAATAAATATCTTTGGTTGTCCCTTCCAGGACATTGAATTTTGCAATGGATTTGGATTGTCAGAGATAACAAGGATGCTGACCATGTTCTAAATCTTTGGCATTAGATGACACAGTGTACTTGAAGTTCATACGGTGGAACGACATCATCAGAATAAAAAACATTGCAGCAGAATATATTATTTTTAGATAAAATAGATTTAATTCCTTGGTTCGTAAACTCGGCCGATTCTGAGTCAACTCGGAATCGGGCCGGTCCGAGCCGAGTTATGCCCGAGTTCCTCGTCTGTGCGAGTTTTGGAGTAAAACTCGGATGAACAGTGTCTGACTCGGCTGAGTTTCTGAGTTTCTGGCCGAGTCAGGCCGAATCTGACCGAGTTTGACCGAGTCTGGATTTTTTTAATTAAAAAAAATTCCAACAGTTTTTATATATTGAACGTATAGGAACGGGTTAGGCACTGCTTAGATAATGCAAGAATGAACGAAAAAATAATATATTTGACTCTATAGTTTTTTTTTTTTTATCTGACTAAAGTAAAAGTTAATTTTATATTATATAAATTGGAGATGATGTCCCTAGTACAAATTTGGGAACTCAAAACGCAGATTCTGAATCAATCCACCAGCAAAGGGAACAACCACGGGGCCCTACCTCAGATAGTGAATGAACAGGAACACGGTAGAGAGATGTCAATTAACTAACGGCAAGAAATCGAAATATTAATTGTGAAGATGACATATATGGGACCTCAGAGCTCAGTGGGGAATATAATTCAAGCTCATATTCATATGGAGTACAACCAGACTATCATTCTTCTAGCACATACAATCCATATGTTCCATATGAGGATATTACTAATTCTTCATTTGACACTACATTAATGTCTGTCTTTTTTGGTCTGTAGAACAATATCCCCATTTTTATTTTAATATGGAGGACGATGAGATAATCTAGCCAGCTCATCATAGTTTCTGGCAATAAAAAGTGTGTTTAATTTTTAATTCTTGTATTACATTATATAATTAGTGAATTATTTAAGTGTAATATTTTGTCTTAACATAAGTTTATTACAAATTATTTTTTTACTAATTATTTCCTACGTTTTGGGCTTTTGGGCTACAAAACAGACTTTCTGCCAAAAAAAAACCGAGTTTCCAAGTCAACTTGCCTGATTCCGATTCCACGGTCAAGAACCCGATTCCGATTCCGATTTTCAGAAACATGGTTAATTCGAGGCTCTTACTTTAAAATATTTACAAGAAATACTCCAACTGGTAAATAGACATGCATTTGATGTGGAGCATCACTATTTAATCCCACAGTCTGTTGCAAAGTGTGAATTTTTTTATAATATCTAAGTTGAGAAATACAGAAATAGCTTCTACTAACGTCCATTTTGTAACAGTTTAAACCGATCTAAGTTTGAAACCAATAAACTAAATGTGTTGTGGCATGTTAGTAGATCAGATGGAAAACACTTCCAACGGTATAGAATAACAGGTAGGGGACGAAGGAAAAGAGGAAGAGGTGCAAGAGCACCGTTTCCCTTCTCCCTATACTTGGTCCAGATCAGCTTGATTGAGAGAGGCTTAGTTGATTAGCTTCTTTCTCTCTTTTTAGTTGATTAGCTTCTTTCTCTCTTTTTTCACAAGTAAATTGTAGTACAGCATGTAGTAGGTGTTATGTTGTTCTGTAAACTGTGATGTTTTTTCTTTACTGGTATTTTCTAGTTGTTATTTTCTAAACTCCTTACAGGTTTTTGTACCATTTTCTAGTTGTTATTTTCTAACGAAATCAGTGGGCTTTGATTCCACTTTCATCAACTCGTAGAATACTAGACTTGAGCTTCTTTTATAGGAGGGATATAACATGTTTTCTTTTTTCCTTTCAGTTTTTGTAACTCTTCTATTGTGCCTAGATTTGAGCTTCCGAAAGGTAATGAATGCCAAAGAAGATTAATTTCTATTGGAGTACATCTAACTAAATAAAGGGAATAAACCAAATAAAAGATAAAACAAGCATGTAGTATTTTTCTTAAAAGAACTCCTCCATCTTCCATTCGTGAGTTTTGGCGGTACCATCCGCCCATACCCCCAAACGCATCCCCTCCTGTAAGCTCCCTTCTGTCCATTCATTGGCATACAAAGCATCAAGTCCAACTCCAATATTCTTCCGTACTTTAATTTTCTTGAAGCCAGAACCCTGATCTTCACTTTCAGTCCACAAAAGTGACTCCTCCAACTGCATTGGATTGAACGGTAGCAGGGAAACCTAACAAAATTGCAAAGAAATTATAAATAAATGATGAGCACATAAGGTAGCTTTAAAGATTAGTTGTCATATTATGTTTGTATTTGTGAGCACAAAAGTATATATAGTTTTGATAAAACAAATAAATCAACAAGGAGATGTGAAGGGGAGGTAAATAGAAGAGAGGATCTATGATGTGTTACATACAGCATAACCAGAACCTCGGCTGATCCCATGCTGGATAGCTTTTCTGGTAGCTACATTAACAATTGCAAAGGATCGAAAACCTTGTTTGTCCTTGAGATGTTGACAGTATGCAAATTCTTTCCTCCAGTGCTACATCATTAATTTAACTTGTAAGAGAACAGTCGATAAAACCCAAGAAATGCTAAAATTCAAAACTTAAATAACTGCTAAATGTAAATGATTATAAAAAGTGGTGCTTTAATGGAAAATTACCTGATATGGATCTGCCCGATCACATTGAGCAAACACAACAGTATCGTCACGAATTGTTAGATTGTAGTCCCATTTGTGTCTGCAGTAGATCTTGATTGTTTTGGGACACACTACCCCATCCTCATAGTAAGGCACGAACTTCCATTTTTGATAGGGGCCTATGCCTTGGTTTGTGAGATGAACAGTGTTTCCATCATAATCCAGCCTGGAATGTGGCTGTAATCTGAAACCTTGTCTATCACCATGTTTGCCGAAAACAGTGCCAAAAGTGTTTTCACCCTCATTCAACTCGGTCCACACAGCATCAGGGTCAGGATTAGAGTCAAAAGGCATTGAAATCAGAAGAACCTAATTGAGAGTAAGAATGAAAAAACACAACAATTAAATGCTCCCTCTCTCAGAGTTTAATCTTTCTATAAATATATTTTAGCCTAGAGTGCTGAATTTTTTTAAACTGACCTCAATAACTTGGTTATTGACAGGTGAGATATTTGGGGAGCGCTTCATAGCTTGAGCAGTACCTTTGTTGAACAGAGTGAAGCCACCACCGTCAACTTCCTCCTTGATCCAGTGCTAAATTGTTTAAACACAAAAACAAAAAAGTAAATTCCACTTCAAACCAACAGTTTGTATTGTGTTTAGGGATTATAAAGGAAAAACACAGTTTACCTGGAAGGGGTCTTGGGGATTTGCAAGAGCAAGCACAACCTTTCCATTACGAATAGAGAGGGAGTAGTCCTCGTTTAATTGGCAGAATATCCTCACTGTCGGTTTGAAGTCCATCTTATGATAATTGGAGAGGGAGATAGAAATGCCTATCCGTCTTACTAAATTTAACTTATTAATTCGATTCAAATTGCAATCTAACAACTCCAAAATAAATAATATCACATCCAAAACATACCGAACTGTGGGCGTATTGCTCTCTTACGTATATATTTAAGAATGTTAAAATGTATCTATTGACCTGCAGATGAAAATATAACTACTTAATGATCACCTTCTTCTATTAGTATTTTTGTAATCGATTTATTGAAAAAATTGTTGGAATGAAGATCACAAATTTAGTGATGAGTGACCAACAAACTATAATTTCAATTCGACATGCAATTCTTTTTTATTTTCTCACTTGTAACCACTTACGGATTTTGTGAGATTCGAGCCTTCCCCTATATTATTTATTGAGTAGAACTAGGGTGTTCTTATGTTCACGAAGTCTCCTTGTGAACTCAATTCTAAAATATATCAGATTGGTTTCAAATGATGAATCCGAACCATTGAAATACCTCTACCTTACGAGTGACTTATCTAATTATAATTAATTTAGTATAAAGTCAAGCGGTCAAAATTATATGGTTTAAAAATTAATTTTAATACATTCATTGTTTGAAAGTTTTTCTACCACTTGACTCTATACAAAATTAATTCAAAAATTAAATTGTTTTGCATGTAGACGCATCACTTGTAAGGTAGATGGATTTCAGCAGTTCAGATTCATCATTTGAAACCAATCCAATAGATTTTACAGTTGAGTTCACCAAGAGGCTTGGTGAACTTAAGAACACCCTAGTTCTACTCATATTTATTTCTGACAAATATATTATTTGTACAAGTCATGAACACATCTAGTTCGTATAAAAAAATTGTAGGTGATGCCAAGAGAATATAATTTGGATTATAAAAATATATCCTATCTAAACACATAATTCATGGTAAATTGAATTTTAAGTCAACAGTATATCAATAGATGTCAAGAGAGATTGTGAAGCCACATGTTAGTTTGTTAGGTGATGCATTGTACACCAGGAAATCAGAATATTTAATACAAATTTCTACCTCCATGCATGATACTCATCTTTCTTAAAGTGTAGTTAATAATATAAAATTGTTAATTGACATTTCTTCAAGGGCAGAATAACAAAACTGGAAGAAGACTTTCCCCGTTCTCCGAGAAATTTCAAATCATCAGAGCGCAAAATGTGGATCCTGGGTCCCTTCATTTTTCTTTTTCTATAGAAATTGATTTGGGTACTACATTTTTCTATATTACTTTGTATTAGTGACTCGAAATTTATTTCCATAAAACAGATTATAGTAGTACGTTTAAATATATTACAAAACAATAACAATATGGTATGGATATGAGTACAGATGTCGTATCGTATACAATAAAAATACAGCAATATGTTAAGTTTAGAAAAAAACTAGAATACAAAACACCTATTATATATGTTATTTTTATGAGATAATTGGTTTTATGCCACTCCAAAACTTTGAAATCTGAAAAATGTCATCTCAAAATTCTAAATCATAGAAATGCCACTCTAAACTTGAATAATTCTTAATTTTTCCATTAATACACAGTTATGATATTTTTTTTTATAAAAATTAACTATGAAATACCTTTTTAAGATACGTATTTATGTATTTCTGATTATACCATTCATTATACCCCCTCCAACCCTCCTCCTTCCTAAAAGGACACCTCCTCTCATTTGTGTTGCCAGTCAGAGGAGACACAATAACGGAGTCAGAGGAGAAAGGTACAGTCAGAGGAATGGCAGAGTCAGAGGAGAAATGGAAGAGTGGAAGGCGGACCGACTGGCTGGCGGATTGAAAGGCGCAGTCAGAGGAAAAAATTTAGGTGGAGGTTTAGGGTTAGCCAACCTATGGCACAGGGAGTGGGTAAGACACAAGGAATGGGGACTGGGGGACATTTTATCATAAGAGTATTTCAGTCATTTTTTTTACAAGGCTAATTGTGTATTAATGGAAAAATTAAGAATTATTCAAGTTTAGAGTGGCATTTCTATGATTTAAAATTTCGTGATGACATTTTTTAGATTTTAAAGTTTTGAAGTGGCATAAAACCAATTATCTCTATTTTATTATTTAAATTATGATTTTAAATTAGTCATAATCTTAACTTAAACTAAACTTGCACAAAACTAAAGGCCTAAATCAAGTATAAATTAAATACTATAGTTACCAATATATAGATTATCTTATATAAGATAATCTAGTATAATGGTTAAGTTTTGGGTCTCAACCAGTAGAACCTAAGTTCGAACCACGAGGGCAGATAATAATGCCAACGCTATATATATAAGATTCTTTAAATTATGTGTGCAGCAAAATTGTATCTTAAATTTTGCGATATCTCCATCTATGCCCCCTAAATTTTTTAAATTAACGTATTTCCCTTCCAACTATTTTCGGAACCTTGAAACTCCCTTTGCAAAATCAGCCATGCATCTTTCGAACTTGTTGCACCGATTAATCTTGGAATTTTTTTCGTAGATAACTTCACTACAACAAAACTGGGCATCAGCGACCGGTGCTGTCGCGGTCGCTGATGTCATTTTTTTTTACCAAAAAAAATAAAATAACCTCAAGAATCAGGCAATCGGCTTTTCAGTGACCAGTATTAGCGACCGGTGGAAATCTGGTCGCTGAAAACCAATTTTTTTTTAAAAAGAAAAAAATCAGGCATCAGCGATCGGCGAAAAATACTTTCAGCTACCGTTTTGACCGGTCGCAGATAGTTTTCGCTCTATCGCGTTTTAGGTTTATTTCCAAATTCAAAATCCCGTCCCCGCCGCTATGCCCTCTCTCTCTGACAAACAAACACACACCACCCTTTAGACCCCCCGCCAAAGAACCTCCGCCTGACAAAATCTAGGCCTCCGCCTGACGAAAGCGACGCTGGTGCCCAACGAAATCAACCCCACCTCGGGCTCCGCCTCCATCTCTCTGACTCTACCTCTCGGTTGCTCCACCGATCCCAACTCCGCTGGTTATGCTTTCTCCGTTGATCGATCTCTTGGCGTTATTCAATTCCTTGAAGGTTATTCAGTCAAATCTAATTTGTTTCTATTGTTGTGCATGGATTGCTCTCGTGGGAGAAATTTTGGTTAGAATGGAATCTGAATTTGATTCCAATAAAACAAAAACTAGGGGCTCCATTATGTGACATTCCCAATTCTTAACAATCTTAGCAGGCTTTGTCTGTTGGAGGTAATGACAATTTGTCATTATGTGACATTCCCAATTAGATGGAATGATAATTTTTTTTATGGTGCAGGCTAGAGGGGCATGTGCTTCATTTGTGTTCGGTTTTGTGACTTTCATGTCAATTGGAGGTTTTCCTTCCTTTCTAGAAGATTTGAAGGTCTTATTTTAATTATCAATTTCATTGTAGAAATTTGATGCTAATTTTGGTGAGGTTCGCTAGTTAATTTTGTTAAATTTTGAGTTTAGATCTTGATATAAGAAACAGTCACTACTTCTCTGGCTTGCTAAAATTAATGCATTTAAGATTGTCCTAGTGATCCTTTTGTCTATTCAATTTGCTTCTTCTAATCATCTCATGATTGTATAACCTAAACTAGCTTTGTCTATTCAATTTCAGCATTCAAAACCAAGTCAAGATGGAGAGGGTTAAAATCTCAAGCGGAAGAAATTGTGACTTCACAAGTAGATTGCCCGACCCGATACTTCATAAGTGGATTTTGTAAGATTTTATATAAAGGATGCACTTGTATTATTGATCTTGTGTAATTTATTTTGTTTTAATTGATTATGAATTGATCTTGTGTGAATTGTTTGGTACAACCTTGCATTGCCATGATAATTTTTTTTTTATCACATTTCTATTATTGAAACCTTGAAATTTGCACAACCTTGCTTTGATACCATGATACCACTTATGTTGGCCTATTCATGGTCTTTTGTTGTTATTTTATATTTTATATTTAGTGAAGAGAGAAATAGTAAAGAGAAGAAAGGTAACAAATTTTTTCATAATATATTGATATTTTCCAATTCTCATACATTGGGATGATTACATGTTAGATAGACACATGAGAATCTTTCTACAAATTTTCCTCTCACTAAATAATATTTAACACACTTATTTAATTTCTCTATTTTCGGAAAAAAATTTCTAATTCCATAAAATTCCTAGCAGACTACAACCACTAACTTTGAAGCCCACCAATATTAATTTTAACATAGAATACCAAAAAAAAAAAATCAACAAATAATGTACTTGGATAGGATTAAATATTTAAATTGAATAAGATTACCCAAAATAATTTCCATGAACTTCGCTTAAATTTCATATACATGATTTAGCCTATCCTTTATTTATGGACTTGCAACTTCAAACTCAAATTCCATAATGTACCTCCTCTGACACACGAAAATATATCTGAAAGGCCGAGGCAGTGGAACTGGGCTTGAATTTCTAAAAATAGAAAAGGAAAAGAAAAAGTCAAATCGAACCCAGCTTGGGAGTTCATTTGATAGAGCCTAAGGATAAGGATGATCTTTGACTCTCAGTTCGAGAATCATATGAGATGTGTATGGGGAGTCAACACAGCATCCGTATTCAGACATTATCTGTATGACACTCCCAGCCAGGGGGGACTTGTGGGAGGTACCTGACTAAAAAAAATTAGCAATAGATATCCCAGATTAATTCCAATCGGTTCAAATCCAATACGGTACATATGGAAAATATAGGGGTCTGTTTAAACATTCATGAAGTTAAACCCACGACTCAGATTTAATTGTTTTTTATGAAATTACTTGTTGCATGGACATGGCAAGAAAATCGGCCTGAATTGGCAGACATTCTGATACTTATAAAGGGCCCATGGGTTGGTAGCCCAGCTCTAAATACCTGTGGAAAAAAGTGCAAGAAGAGAATGCTCAACGAAGTGTGGGCCTTATTAGGGCCGAAGATAAAATTCTACAAAAATTGGGTGCACGAAACAATGCCAGATCAGAGCCTTATTATAAGCTTCAGTCTGATTGTTAAGTCTTCTATTAAGCCTTGTAATGGCACGTGGTTTATTTCCTTATTTGGGACCCACACATGTACATGTTATATATAATTGGAAAACTATCAATTAGAAAAATATAATTTTTTTTAAAGAAGCTACATATTTCGTCTCATTTTTTTTTTAATCTACATTTGAAATTCAGTTCTCAAAATAACACTTATCTTTCCCAATGGATTAGCCAAAAACTGGAATCTTAGGCTCTCCATCCAAAAAATTTAAAAATTGTATTTTCATTGATTGTATTCTTTTTAAATTCATCCCACATTAATTTTGTGAAGAGGGGAGTGCTTATTAATTATTAATTGTGTTTAAACAATGGTTTTTTTAAGAAATTTTAATTTAGAAATTTAGAATTCAGTTCTCAAAATAACACTTCTCTTTCCCAAATGGATAAACCAAAAACTGGACTCTTATTTCTCTAACTGGCAACAATAGTAGATATATTACAATAAGCACTCTTGTGTCTTTATGTATGGTGAAAGAACGTGAGCTAAATCTACGCTGGCCAACCCTACAATCTAGAGAACGAACATTAACACATTAAATTATAATACACTAAGACCTAAAACACCAACTTGACTCCCCGCTTCAGTGTTTCCATACAGGTTATCTCAGAATCAAATCTCTCTTAAATCTGGTGCGAATCTTAAAATTCTGTTGAGAACAAATGTCCTCCTCAATGAAGCTAAAAAGGAAACCGAACGGGACCAAAAGGGCGGTGTTACGGATCTTCTCAACAAGATAAACCATGCGGTAAAGTCTTTTCATCATTTCAGATCCCCTCTTTCTTTGCTCATTAACTCCAATCAGTCCCCATCTGATGGCAGTAACGAAAACTCTATCACAAATCACCAGGGAAAGATGATTTCCATTTCCTCTTCTAAGAGAGTTGATGGTGGTGATAGTTAGCAAGGTGATTGTTGTAGGAATTGAGTTCTTTTCTCAAGTTTCATTCCTTTCTATTACTTTAATACAAAACAAAATATTTAAAAAAAAAATGAATTTTCGAATCTATTAGTCCAGGTCCTACTAATTCACTCGATTTTTTGATCAATTTAAGTTGATTTAAAAAATATATATAATCCTAAATTAGCAGCCACCTTAGCCCTTTTCAAAAGGATTTTTGGGTTAAGCTGGTATACAAAATAACAAAGCCAAGTACAGGCAACCAGAGGTAAGTTGGAACTAGACATTCTGTACCAATATAGGTACCAAGTAAGCATTAGAAATTGCTGCAAGATTGAATTAAAATACGCTAGAAAATACATCATTGCATTTCACAAACCAGTAAAAAGTATATTACAGTAGAAACATGGTTCGTAAACTCGGCCGATTCCGATTCAACTTGGAATCGGGCCGGTCCGAGCCGAGTTACGCCCGAGTTCCTCGCCTGTGCGAGTTTTGGAGTAAAACTCAGATGAACAGTGTCGGACTCGGCCGAGTTTCCGAGTTTCTGGCCAAGTCAGGCCGAGTCCGGCCGAGTTAACCCGAGTCCGGCTGAGCGAAAGCAAAAGACAGGCAACCCAAATCAGAGAAAGAAAGAGAGATACCGGGACAGAGCCGAGCCTGGCTCCGCGGCGTCGTCACCGCGCACAGAGGAGATGCGACAGTAGCAGACTCCGATCTGGTCTCCAGGAGCAACGAAAGAGGAGAGAAGCAAAGGTCCCCTCCATTTCTTCTCCAGGAAGCAACAAGAGGGAGATGGGGCCACTGTAAGCGAGAGCGAGAGAAAGAAATGAGGGAGTAGTGGGGTCCGTGAGGCAGAGAGAGAGAGTGACAGGGAAAAAGGGTTGGGGTCCGATTAAAAGAAGGAAAGAGCGAGGGGGTTGGGGCTAGCTTGTCAGAGAGAGAAGGAAGGTAAAGAGAGATTAACAAGGAAGTGAAATTGAAGGCTTTGAGATTCGTGCTATAACTTACTTGATTGGTTTGAGATCTCTCCAGTTACTTAAGGGGTTTAATTGATATTATCTAATGAATTATTTACATCGAATAAAATCAAATCAACCAACTTACGTTTTGAAATTTATACAAATTTTTTTCTTCGTTTAATTTATACTTTGTTTATAATTTATTAGATTTTAATACAATTCTACAAGGTTACTAATTTTTAATAACATTTTTAAGTATGAAAGAAAATCTTTATTTGTAAAAATTAACTTTATTAATAGGTAAGTCTTAAATTTACTTAATAAACAATATTATAAAATTTAAATATTACCTTTTTAATTAACTAAAAATTTTAATTAGTTGAAAATTTAATTGTTAGTGTAATTAAATTAAATTTAAACTTCCATGCTATAGCACTATTAAATAGACAATGATTTATTTTATTATTATTTTTATTTGACTAAAGTTAATGGTGTATATAGTTGTTGACAATAGTGATTTTATTTATTTATTTTATAAATTTAAGTTTTTATTTATTTTATTTTGACTTACGCAAAATAAAATATTAAATATTTATGAAATAAAATATTTTCTTTAAAGATAAATTAATAGATACAAAATAAAATACAATAATGTAAAAGTGAAAATTAAACATATAATTTATTTGTCTTTTGTGAATTTATTAAGCTTTGTTATTATTTTATGAAAGTCTATTTAATTTTTAAATTAGATAAATATTAATTTTATAATTAATACAATGTAAATTTGATTATTATCCGTCCAAATTTAATTAATATGAGTGTTGTAGAGGTTGATGAGATGATCCAGCCAGCTCGGCATAGTTTCTGGCAATAAAAATTGTGTTTAATTTTTAATGCTTACATTACATTATATAATTAATGAATTATTTGAGTATAATGTTATATCTTAACATAGTTTTATTACAAATTAGTTTTTTATTAATTATTTCTTACGGTTTGTCCTTTTGGCTACAAAACAGGTTTTCGTAAAAAAAAAAACGAGTTTCCGTGTCAACTTGGATGATTTCGTCCGATTCATCTAATTCTGATTCCACAGTCAAGAACCCGATTTGGATTCGGATTCCGAGTTTCAGAACCATGAGTAGAAAAGCTAGTGAATCATGATATGCTTGCATTATATGGGATGTAGGAAAAGCTATTGAATCATTCGGTTCCTGCTTTCATTACATGGAAAAACAAAGAGAAAACAAATTGCACATCACTCAGAATTAAAAGCAATAAATTAATAGCAAAGCAAGAACTGGGAAAAAAATAAGAAACAAGGCAGCCAACAGCAAGAAACTTATTTGATGAAATTTGGGGAGTGATTGGTCATTTGCCATTATAGAATCTTTATGGGCATACTGGTGCATTAGAATTCTCTATGAGAATATTCCATTGCGTGTTTGGATCGTCAGTTGCAAACTTGGTCCAAGTCGGAGTACCATTCTCATATCTACTATGCGTGATGCGATGAAAGGTTTTCACATCCTTATTCTTATTTATGTCATCTGGATCAATATCAACAGCGAAGACATCTCCGTAAGGCCTAACAGAGTGCAAAAAAAGAGGTAAGGAAATTGGATCAGCAGACACTGCAGCTAGATCTGCAGTTACAGCAATGCTCTTCCCATCTGGACTAAACACCGGATGGTTCACATGCCCCGCAAGATTATACCCACTTTTAATCACTCTTACCACCACATTTGGATCATTAGCATTCACTAGAAAAATTGAAAAGTATCCAGGATCGAGACCATTGTCAGAATCTGGTGCATCTTTAGGCTTATCACGGGTTGACGAGAATACTATCCAGTCACTGTTTGGAGACCATTGGCAATGTGTGTCAGTCCAGGGCCCATTTGTTAGTCTTGTTATCTTGCCAGTACCATACTCCCCAACTTTTGCATCCTCCATTATATATAGATTCTTGTGCTTTTTATTTTTCCAATCTCTTGTGGATCGAAAAACAAGTCTTTTTCCTATATCAATTATCAACCATATGATACAATTATTAGATACTATAAATCGAGACTAAGGCCTCAAGATAGTAAACTTTTTTTTTTCATAATTAATTAGGAAATGTGTTACTTACCCTCCGAATCCGTGGATGGGAAGGCATTATTGAAATTTCCCTTTGTAAGCTGTCTACGTTGCCCAGGAGCAGTGGACACATTGGGTATGGCGCAGATTTCCATCGGTACATCAGATTTGAAAGGTGTTCCTAAACACACATACAACATATCCTTTTTTGGATTTTGGTTCCAAATTGGTGCGGAGATGTTTTCCTGTGGGTTTGCCTACAAAAAAATGAAAGCCATCATCAAGCCAAAATGCCATAACAGCACCTAAAAGTTCTTTCTGATCTGTATGTATATATGTGTACCTCATGGACAGAGCGCAATGGTTTGCTGTCAACTAACCACAGGGCTTTAAAATCATTATCCACAAATGCTAGCTTCTTACCATCTTGGGAAATTGTTGGGAACACACCCGACACTCTAAACAGTCCGACATCTTCAACTGGAGATTGGAGTTTGTTGAAATGCTTCATGCTATCACCATTTTTCTGCATTGGTTCAATTTCAAGTTTACAACTTAAGTGTTATAACTTATATATGTACCTGTGAGGATAAATGATGCAATATATGCTTCATGCTTATCACCATTTTTCTGCATTGGTTTTCAAGGTTTTTCAAGTTTTACAACTTTTGTGGGTTTTTATGTAATTTCCTTTTTAGTTTGATATGTAAGACAGAAAGTTGTTGTTTTGGGATAAAATTAATGATATTCATTAAAAAGTGCATGGTCTGGTACCTGGCAAGGGGTAATATTGTTGCAACGATGGTAACCTATGCGCTTTCCGGCATCTATAATAAAGGGATTGAAATGGTCAGCTTTCGGATTGATTTTCCTAGTGATTCGTTTTGGATTTTCTGGGTCGGTTGTATCAAAGATCTCAATATGCCGGTACTGATCATCTTCTTTACATTCATCTTTGTGCTCAGATTTCATACGCATAGTTGCCACAGCCACTTTGGTTTCATCAATGGCTGCAGGAGTTACCGCATGAAACTTTTTTGGGGTCACGGGGATAGTTTCCCCAGTGATTATGTTGTATCGAAACACACACCAAGCCATCGGATCTTCGGGTTTGGTACCATCATATTCCTTTCTATGGAAAAATAAGATGTTCTCACTTCCCCATGTTGGCCAGCCACCATTTACTATCACTCTCTTGCGTTGCAACCCAAACTCTGACTCATCTACATTCATCACATAAATGTCAGTCCGTAGATCCTCAATCTCGCCATCCCACGCCTTCCCTTGAAATGAAGCCACCGCTATCTTCTTTCCAGATGGTGACACCGAGGGACTTAAATCAAAAATCCCTGTAGATGTATATATGCAGATCAAATGAAGAGAAAATCAAATTTAATTTTCTATATGTGTTATCATACACATGGTTCAGAAAATAAGAATCAGAAGAGGTAATCAGTACGTTGATTATGAAATCCGAATCTCATGAATTAGTAAGAATGGCTAAATCAAACCGGAAACCCGGAAATGTTTAAAAAGTTTGTTTTGTATTAAAAAAATAGATAAAGTTTGGAAAAAAAAAAATTTATCAAAAAATCATGTTAAGATAAAAGATTGCATTCAAATAATCCACTAATTATATCATGTAGAATAAAAAAAATATAAAACTAAACATGTAATCTTATGGATACTCACACATAGTAGACACAAAAAATAATGGTTTGTTTTATTTAAAAAATATAATAAAAGTTAAATGTAATAATTTTTTTAAATATTTAAAATTATTTCACTTATGTAATCCACTAGTATAATAAAAAAAAAAAAATCATACATAAACAGTATCACAAAACTCGTTACAAATTCCATTAAAAAACAGTCCGACAATAAAATATTACAATAATTTTATAAAGCATAATACACATTATATTTTAAATTCCAAACTGAATTTAGAACAAAGGAAAGCTAGAATGGACATGTAAAAAGAAAAAAATGGACATATGTAAGAAGTAAAAAATTAAATGTATTCAATTTATGTAGTTTAACCTGGTCTACCTTGAGCAATCAAACAAATTTAAAAGTGCTGGCCCAATAAAATAGTGAAACAAGTCTACCAACCATATCCTTCCCAAACAATGCGTCTCTTCTTCTCCAAAACATGCACCTTTCCTCAAAAATAAAAATATAAAAACGAAAGACCATATAATAAATTCCTTCTTCAGTCTTCGGATTCAATAACAGACTAATAGAAAATAGTAGAATCCAGTGAAAATCAGCTGCTAATTCTGCCGAGTGAAACTGATTCCACCGAAATTCGGCACTAAAATCACCCAGCTGTATAAATTGGGTAAAAATCAAATTGTTCCTGATCGATTCTGGTTTGAATCAGCCGAGTCTACTCGGTCACAACATTTTTTCCAAACCATCGTCATATGTATATATGTCCCAGCACATGAGTAAAAATTTAAGTTATTGGTAAAAACTACTAAGGATGGGAAAATCAACCTGGTGGAGTGAGGCGCTCAGTTTTCCCTGTTGTAAGATTGGTTCTATAAACAACAGTCCAGGGGCAACGGCGATCTTGTACCTTCTCCTTAGTGGATACATAGATGAGAAAATGATCAATTGTGTAACCGTCAATCTCATAACCACCACCAATGCAGCCACTGTCTTCTAGTCGAACACCACTGAATGAATTGGTGCCATAGACATCGGCCAAACTGAAGACTTTAGGCGTTGTGCCACGGTGGCAGACAGCTATGTGAAGTGTTTCAAGATTGTTGTCTCTTTCAGAAACAAAAATCAACCCAGTGAGACGACCTGAATCTACATCGGCTTTTGTGGCTTCAGAAGCCAATTTCGGACGATTGATAATCGTCTTAAGAGCAGCCGGTGGAATGACTTGGCAGTTGTAGTTGTATGACTTGCCATCAGTCAATTTAAGCTCATCTTTCTCTGATGATGGTTCAACTGGACAAGAGAATATGTCTAGAGGCACTGGTGGTCTATAGGTCGTAAAGAAGGCTATGCTACCTCTTTTCTCTCCCATTCTAAAAATGGTTCTCTCCCTCTTGGATTGATCAAGCACTTGGAAGAAGTTTGTATTTTTGCATAAGTCAACCAAATTTATTTGTATGTATAGATTCGTGTATTGTGCCATCTATAATAATATATTAAGAATAAAATACAAGAAAGTATCTATAAATTGTTAAAATTAATTTGATAATATTTTAATTAATACAATCTTTATCCACCCCTATAAGAAATAATTTCATACAGGGTTAGAAATTGAGTTTGTACACCGTTTTGCAACCGTGTACAAATTCATTGTGTATCAAAGTGTCAGTACGTTCATACACGGTTAAGAACTATGTACGTTTCTCCAAAAATAATACATTTTTTTGCAAATATTCATCCATGGTTTTTTAAATTAAAACCAAGTATGAAAATACATCTGAAACACGGTTTTAAAGTAAAAACCGTTTATGAAAATACATCCCAAACAAGGCTTGGGGACATTGTGTTGCGTATGTGTTGTTTCCCTCATTCCAGCTGGTGAAATTTTTTTTCTGGCTGCTGCAGTTGTATGTGTTGCGTCCCTCATTCCAGCTGGTGAAGGTTGTAATTCGTTGTGAACAAATAATTTATATGAAATTAAATTAGTTATTTCATTGTTTATTTTCTATGTAACATATATGTGATATTTCATGAAATTAAATGTTTAATTATGTCTCTTCCCTTCAATTTTCATTGGTTCGTTGGAGATGGCACTACGCTAAACAACACTGGCTACATATGGCACAGTACTTCTGTTCAATAGCTAGTGGTTTATTTTTACCAGCCACACTACAATTTTCACTGTGTTAGAGAAATTAGATTAGTTTGAATTTTCCCTTGGGAAGAACGATTCTCTTTGAATATGATGTGCTAATTTATTTTAGTATATATACAAATAATGCAGGAATATAATCATTGACTATGTTAAGTTTTGCTTTCCATTTGACTGTGTCGGCTAATGCGGTCATTCAATGCGTTAATCAATGATTCAGGATTTAAAGATGTGCCAGCACATGAAGGGGAATAATGAACTGTAAAATAATACAATAGGCAGATCTAACTGTACATAATTAATTATATAGGTGACTGAGTAACATGAGAGACAGGAGAGACTAACAAAAAAAAAAAAAATAGGCGAATTTACACTGTTAAAAATACTAATGACATAAGGTTCTTCAACGGTGTTGAACGCATTGTGCATGAAAGTGTCGATAAATTTTACATAATTGATACAACATGTCAATATGCTTTTTATGAACACAGTTACTATAAGAGAATCGTATCAGATCTCCAAAAAAAGACACTAATACAGGAGGTTTACACATTGGAAGGATAACCGTGAATGGTAGCAAGGGCTATATACACGATTTTTCAGACCGAATCGCGTATGATTTCAGAAAATCATACACGGTTTCCATGGCGTCTCCAGAATTTTCATCAGGGTTACAAAAAATAGTGAATCGGGTTTAAATAGCTAATTAGATTTACACATATTAGCTAATTGAGCACTCAATACAAAACAATGCTTTAACTTAGTACTTTATAATATTCTAACTTATAATTTATGATGCTCTAACTTATAATTCTAATTACTAATCATAATTCAAAAAAATTATTATAATTTTAACACAAAATTTAACCCAAATTATAAATAAAAAATTCAAAGGGAGAAAAAAAAATTTCCCATAAGGTAGCAAAGTTGGTCAAACCAATTTATCTCCATTAAACCTCAAAATTTACCGACCCTCGTCCCAGTGGGTCTGCTGGTTCTTGTTCAGCAAGCCTGTTTGGGAACAACGATTATCTTGGGACGCTATATGTGCCAATTTATTTTAGTATAACAATTAATTTGGGAATCATTGACTTCGTTAAATTTTTCTTTTTGTAATTTTAAAACATTAATTGGATATCATGTGGAGCTTGGTAGATTAGGGTTGATCCAAGCATAACTTGCTGGTGCTGAGCTTTCAACGAATTAAATTGAACCCCTTAAAATGCGGTCCTCTATTTAGACTTCATCCGCTAGTAGGGTCATTCAATAATGCAGTGTAGAACACCTATATTGTATTATATTGTTATAGGCACTGACCTAGCTTGTCATGTTAGGTGTTGATCAAAATGATAATTATAAAAAAATAAGTAATGCGGAGCACGTAATCTTATTGTATGAAACGTCGACCTAGCATTTTTTTTACTTTCTCCGATCCAAAATCAGTAATCATACAAAAATAATTAAATGGGCATGTGATCGTGTAAGATAATGATTTTTCTCCAATTTCAAGTCTCCAAATCATTTTCTGTTAGAAGCTGATAAACACTATTTACCTATTATTTAATGCATGGTTAGGCCTTAAATACATTCCTATATATCTTATTTCATTGCCTGGTTAGGCCTTAATTTGTTTATTTATTGCTTTTATATGCATTTGGTCCAGAGTGTATGTGCATAGATGATAATTAATCTTGAAGAGATACAAGGAAGATGAGGGTCGTATGATGAAATCTTTAACATTAATCCATAGATATCCCTACCTCTTTATTTGCACCTGTAGAGCGATTTAGATTTGATAATTTATTTCCTTTTCTGTGACTTGATGTGCCATTAATAATAAGATCATCATGATGCCACATGACAGTTACTGATTTGAGATATCATAAAATTTGAACCAATTGCAGATAAATTTTTGTTTTTTAAATATGACTTATTATTATATAAATAGGAGACGAGACGTACAATACACGGATCCAAATACAAATGAATTTCATTCACTGTCATAAGGCATCATGCACCCATTAATTAAGGAATGCAAGCACATACAAGTTTAACTTAGTCAATAATTAATAAAAAGTGAATTTAAAAAAAAAACGAATTAGTGGTTGGCACTTGGCATCACACACATACTGCATCTAAGTGCCAGATCTAAATAAAGTATCTAGTAAATTAATATTTTTCATGCTGCACGCTACATTATGACCTTTCTTTGTGCAATAATTGTAAAATAGATTCTTGTTCTTAGGGCTCAAATAGGTCGATGATGAAGTTAAGTTCTTTTCCTTTGGTCTCCCATCCTCATCGTCCACCTTGATATTAATTATTTCTATGTCATTGAGTAATATGGTATTGTCTGAAATATAGACCTTAATGAATGTACCTTCTGCCATCTTGAAATAATGACACCTTTGCTTGCTTGGTCTTTACGTGGAACACAAGTGTGCGGAGGAAAAACACCTAGTGCCTGAGTATTTTTCCCATAGTACATAGACAAATCTAAAAACCCTCAAGAACAACGGAACAAAGAACCTTGAAAAATCGATGATCGATTGCCATCGACGGATGACTCTACTACCAATTTGTTAGAGTTTTAAGAAATCCTATAAATGACACGTCTTAAAATATCCTAAACTGAAATACTAAATTATTTCTTCTTTGTATAGCCTGCCAAACATAGCCTACTATTTTTGACATCTTGCTAAATCAAATCTGATGAAAATATATGATGAGATGAGAGACACACAACATATATAATTATATATAATTGATTTGCTTTCAAAAAAGTCTTCAAATACATCACAATATAATATGATTCCTTGATAGTTACGAGCAAAAACAACATATATATTTGGCATAATAAATGATAGTATAAATGATAGTATATGTTGTCATTTCCAGATGAGATAATAGATATTGCATAAATAAACTGCCGACCTGTCTTCCATTTTGTTTCTATTTTTCCTCTTATTTTTTTCATGAACTGCCCTAATTTCTCCGATTCAAACAACATATATACAAGAGATTATATTATAGTGCTACATATATATATATTGACCGAGTATTTTATTTAATTTTGTCATGGAACACACCTAATTATTTTTCGCATCCAAACAATTTTGATATATTGTATTATATTGTTAGAGACATTGACCTATCTTGTCATGGTAGGAGTTCAAAAAAAATGATAATCATAATAAAAAAAATGTAATGGACGGCATGATATCTTATAGGTGCACTAATTTATGAGGTTCTTTTTTAGATGAAATCAGAGATTTGTGGTGATTTCAATTTGATTAGACCACGAAGTGAAAAAAAATAGAAAAATCATTTAATGTTGTGTTGAGCAATAGATTCAATGAATGTATTTCTGATTTGGCATTAATGGAATTGAAATTAAATGAGAGGAATTTTACTTGGGCACGATCTGTTTTTTTATAATTCTAAAGCATTGTTAGATTGGCTTTTATGTTCTGTAACTTGGCATGACCATTTTCATTGTTCAGGGGCATTTTCCTTACCTAGTTCAAGGGAAGGGGATGAAGACTCCAGGACTAGGGTGGATAATACTTCTTTACTTGCGCTTACTAACTTTTGAAGTCATTTAGGGTAATATATGAGTATCTATTTTGGTTGTCATATGATATGTTTGTTTCTATATTGCTGGCTTTTGTATCAGACTTGTAGGTACTTCTGTTTCGCTGCTTATGATGCTTAGTTTTGGTGATACGATGTTTCTGTTGCTTTTGGTGATTAGTTTTTGTCACTGCTGTTATGGTAGGGATAGAGGTATTTCTCAATACCGTTAGGAAGGTAGTTAGAAAAGGCACTAGGCCACTGATACTTCTGTTTGTTTTTATGGGTTTTCTATATCAATGGAAAAACGGTGGAAATTCCACTTTTTTTTAAAAAAAAACATCTTACAGGTGCAAACGTAGACCTAGCATTTTAATTTTTAAAAAAAAATTGTGCTGTAGTTCACGTAATTTCTCGGATCCATAAAAAAGTAATCATAATAAAATGTGTTGTTCGACCCGACAATCATACTTGAGTTGAGTTGATGTTTAATCCCTTTCACATAAAGTGATTTAAAAAATATACATGAACCAAGGAGAAAACAAAGTATATACTCTTGGAGGGACGCCACATTCGATATCCTTATCACTCTCATGTTCAAGAATTGCCATCTGTTTCAAAGTATGCATACATTCAAGTAATTACACAACAAGTAAGGGTAAAGTAAATAAGGAAAATAGAATAAAAAGTAAAAGTCAGGGGAAGAGAGAGAGAGAGAGAGAGAGAGAGTCCTCGAGCTGTAGGCTAGTTAAATTTTTTGAGGTTCGACTGTTTGGAATTACGACTAGCAACTACTCGTGCATATTTTGAAAAGTAAAAAAGGGGGAATAGTAATTTAAAATTGAACAAATTATTCAATCAACCATGTAGTAGTAAGATCTTAGCACCAATTATGCATCATCAGCAATTCAAATCAAAATCAATCAACGATGTAATGTTTGCTTTGGCACCAAAAATTTCAGAAATCAATAAATAATTAAATATATAGAAACAGTAAATAATAAATGTTTCAGATTGCAACACATAGTACATCCAACCTTCAACAATTTTACAACATACATCATTCTATACATGTCAAACAGTTCAAAAGTTCATACATCGTTCTATACAACCACTCCCAACCGTCGTTAGCCTAGGTGTTAGTACTTCCATTAATTATTCTTCTCACACAATGGTGCAATGATAAATAAAACCTTTTAGGTATGTAGTGATCATTGACATATAATAGACAGAAATAGGTATGCAATGATATTATAAAAAAATTAAAGTGTAAAAGAAATTCAAATCATAACACAAAACAAAACATACACATGTATTAAAACATAATTAAGAATTCAAGTACAACTCTCACCCTAGAGATAAGAAGTTTAGCTTTTCATGGTCATGGCAATAAAATAAATAAATAAAGAGAACATAAATTGCAACTCAATTTAAGATGGAAGAACCTCAGTCTCCTTTAGATGACACCTTTCATTGATGAGGAATAACATTTCCCTTCCATTGATTGAGGACACGCTGGATGTAGCGAAGAGTTGGATGCTCTATTCTTTCAGCGCACTTGTTGGACAAAATCCATCTCCCGTAAATGCACTTCATGAACTCCTCATGTAGGTGATTTCCCTGCATAAATCAGTGTTGGTATTCATCTTGTTGAGTCTAGGGAAATGATGTGGTCCGTATTGGAAAAATGTGCGATTCAGATTTAGACATAAACGATGGCCAAACAAGATCCAAGCCGATCAAGGAGTTGTGCATACAACTTGACATTTGATCCACATATTTTAATGACATGGGCTTTTATGAAAATTAAGACTTTCGTTGAATTGAAATTTTGTTGACATTATGGATATTTGCATGGCCGGTCTTCAAGAATCTTGAAACTAAGAATCTGCATAGTTCAATTGAATGTTAATCTAGGAGTATGCATGCATGGGCAGACTCAAGACAATTAAGCAATTAAATGGTTTCACTGCACGGCTTTTTGTGATAGGAGTTGAGACTTATTTTCTTGATTTACTAAAGTTTGAACTAATAGCATTTCTTGTTTTAGGACAACTTTTAATTCTTGTTTACTATAAATATGTACGGGTTGTTGCTGGAAAGACAGCGAATTTAAATAGAAAGTTTTATGGTTTTGTTGTTTGTTCTATTCGTGATTCTATACTCTTCTCTATTACTACTTAATGGAACATGAGCTTAACTGGCAAGATCGTAGCAGGCCCGCTTTGCATCAGGAAACATAGAAGCTTGTTGATGAGTTCCATAGTCAGTTAGTGAGGCTCTCCTCCTAGTCTAAATCGGTGCATCTTAATTTGTCCATAGCTCCAAGTACACTGTAGAGAGGAACACGAGGGTAAGGTCTCGGTAGGTTAGGAGGAAGTACAGAAGAAATCCCATAGACCATTTCATTTGGTGGGTAACTTTATTTACTCCATTCATCAAATTAACCTAGTGTTGTCATTGATGTGGTATCAATCGAACGAGAAGAAGAAAGCACCCGAGTTTTGAGGGAAAGATGGAGAGGGTTGAGAGAAAATATTTCTATTGTCACAAAAATATTTCTTAATTGATTAACTACTCCTAACTGGACAATACAAAAAACAGACACGCTGAAGATGTTATCTACGAGCAGTATCCTTATCATATAGAAGTATAGATTAATTATTAGCTGTTTAATTAGTGGCATTGGTGTTTATTTATTTATTTTGAGATTGTCAATTCATAAACTAAAAATTAATTAGTCCAGTATAATGAAAGGACCAAAGAATAGGAATAGAAGAATTATACATATAATATTTTAAGTGAACATATACATAAGACATATTATGAGTCATGTTAGACGGTGGCTAACTAATTCAGATAATGATTAAAAAAAATGGCATGGTTTGATACCAAGACCATTGACGTTGGGTCTTTCTCATTACAAATATGTTGTCAGATTAAATTTGCGTTAATAAAATGATGTCCAACCTATAAAAAGGAAATATAAATCCAAATTTTAGGGGCTTCATCACTAACATGAAAATAATTAGTAAATGTGGAATATCAATTTGGGGTTTCCAGTGCATATGTTTGCAAAAATAAATCAGTGTGGACGTTGACAGGTCAACCACTGAAATGCAGTTTTTTTTTATTGTTGTCACATGCCATCATAAATGGTCAATGATATACTATCTTCCAAACTTGCTAAAAGTTTTAATTAAATTTGCCCATGATTTTTTGGATACTTGAAAATTGTAAGTTTCAAATGGACAAATCTGAAAAGTTGCCGCATCTCAAGTATATATATAAACTCATCGAGGAACCTCTAGCCTACACACCAAAACAATCAATAAATCCAGCAATACTTCCATCCTCGCTAGTCTGATCATTTTTTTACAAAAATGGTACGCGCTAACTTTTATTATACAGAGGTCAAATTTTGGTTCTATAGAAAATTAGTGATAGAAACTTATTAGCAAGAATTTCCTCTAATTTTATTACTCATCTTCTGAAATTATATGTGTGTGGCCGACCTTGTTGATTTAATGAAGACGTCAACTCAAGTTGTCACAAAGAAGGTTGGACCATGCGGAACGAATGGCGGGGAAGTGAAAGATATGAATATCAATGGCGTGACTCGCATTCTTATGGTCAAAATTTACCATTCTATGCACATTGAAGCTCTTACCATAACTTTTCTACGTAATGGCCGTCTGGAGAGTACTGAGCAGTGGGGCTTACCGGGATCGGAAGGAACTTCGACAGAGGTAACACTTTTTTGCATTCTATTACGATGATTTGAACTTTGTGAGTGAAAAGTAGAAATTTTTATTTGTTGGTTAAATGATGGCCACATAGATCAATTACGAGAATAACAAAAGGAGAAGTGGAATGCATAACAGGTTATCCTACTAATACAAGGACCATTTGAGTAAATGTTCATTAAACTTGCGACCAAAAGAGGAGTTATGATATTTGTTTATGTTATTCGTCTTGCAGTTTTATCTTCAGGATTCTGAGTACATTACCTCCGTAAAAGGACATGTTGATATATCCTACATCAGATCACTTAAATTTGAGACAAACTTGAGAAGTTTTGGACCTTATGGAAGAGAACTAGGAACTTCTTTTGAACTCCCTGCAATTACGGGTCAAATTATTGGTTTCCATGGATGCTCTGGAGAATATCTTAGCGCACTTGGAGTTTACGTCCAGGTGTGTAACATTATTATTGTTGATGAAAAAACTCACCCTTTTTCCTTTTTATGAAATTCATCTGAAATTAAGTTACCGACAATTAGATTATCGTAACATATATTGTTCCATCATAAGATGCAGATAAGAAGCTACATATATTAAGCTACTTGCACCAGTGCATGGACAATTTTATAAAATATTTTACTTTTTATCTATCAAACAAAATACACTTAAAATTTATAAACCAAACATTCTTCTTAGAACCAAAGATATATATATCATATTATGCTTCCTTTCCGTTCATCAAGTTTACTGTCACCTCGGATTATCTAATAGAAAATGTATTCAGTCGACCTCGAAGTATTTTCATCAATTTTGATATTATTAACTCTAATTTACTTCACTGCAGGATATAGACAAAGGAAGTGTACATTTTTCTCACTATATTCTCTTGAATATATTTCTTATATTGTTTATTGAGAGATTGTCAACATTTGGTTTCCTCCCTTTTGTTCACAGAAATTGGAACACACAGAGGTCAACTATTTGATGCAATTGGACATGCAAAAGATGCATGAATCCAAGGTACTCATTGTGTATTAATTTTTCACAGTTATTTAATTTAGTACTCAATCTTAATTAACCTTCATATGTATTGGTTTATCTATGGATAGATTCAGTACCTTGAAATGGAAAATAAGTTACAAAAGACTGATTTCAAGCACAAAGAGGCTGTGTATTTGAAGCAAGTGCAAGAATTAAGCTCTTCAAAAGATGACTTGCAAAAGAGGCTCGAATCCAAGGTAATTGGATAAGATTTCTGCTGTACAAAGTTTTGAGGCGCACAATTTCAGACACCCGCAGCAAGAGCATTAAAAGAACTTGCACAATTAGCAATTAAAAAGCCCAATATTAAATGATAACACTTCGTTGACTTTATTAATTTCTAGAAATTGATTGTTGATTTTGTAAATGAAAATGCTTGGTCATATTCTACTCTAAATGCAAAAATCATTAATCTAGATGCTGAGGCAGATCCACGATTTTCGTTAGGTGGGGTAAGAAAATAGTGAATAGGGTTCAAATCGTAAATTGGTTTTAAACCCATTAGATAAGCGGGTATTAGACAAAAACACAATGCTCTACTTATAATTTCAATTACCAATCAAAATTCATGAAATTCATCTTAATTTAAATCTTAATTTAACTTTCATTACAAATAAAATTCCAGAGGGAGGCAAAGTCGGTCCGGACTTATAAATTTCTATGATATTTCATAATTGAGGAACACGCAATTAGATGATTGTAAAATTGTTCCATCATAAGATGCAGATAAAAAGCTACAAATATTAAGTTACTAGCATCAATGCAAGAGACAATTTTATAAAATATTTTAGTTTTTATCTATTAAACAAAATACACTTGCAAATTTATAAACCGAACATTCTTCTTGGACCCAAAGATATTTATATACATATATATATATCATATTATGCTCCCTTCCCCTCCCTCAAGTTTACCGTCACCTCGAACATTCTTCTATAATTTTTTTAAATGTTAAGTAAATATAGAAGTTTTATAATATTTTGAACTGAGCAATGCGAACTATTTCCAACCATCATGGACTACATTGTTCTATTATCTTGATGATGTAATGTATTTGGAACATGTTTTCTTAATTTCAGATACGGATTATTTAATCAGTTTCAACCTACGATTCTTACATCATTCATATATACCATCAGTTCCTGTTCATTTCTCCTCTTCCATCATTCATGTATAACATTGTTGTTTATTTTACGGACCCTTCATTTGTGTTTGCTATCAGTGCAGGGAATTGGACCATTTTGATTGGAAAGCAGTCATGCCGGAGATGATAGCTGATATGATACAAAATGCAAAAACAACGGCTGATAAACACCACAAAATTGCTCTGGAGAAGCTTGTTGAAGCCCAGAATGAATTGGAGATGCTGGGGGCCTCTGATGGCCTTCTCTTTTTCTCTACAATCACAAAAGAAGCAACAGCAGCCATTCAGGAGAAGGTGCGGAAAGAAATCAAGGCTTCCATTGTGGATTTCCAATCCATGAAAGAACGTTTGAAATTGATAAAACTACAAGAAATAAACAAAAACGACCTGGAGGATATCAAGGCTGCCATTAAAATGGTCAGATCCATAGAAGACCTCTTGAAATGGTTGAAATCAGAAAATATCAATGAAGATGATGAGAAAAAAATGAAGGATGCCATCAAGCCTGCTATTGAGGCGGTGCAATCCATCGAAAACATCATCAACAATGGCATTTGATTACTTGGTCACCTTTAATTAATTTACCTTTTGCTTAATTTTAATTACTGTTCTATAAGTTATACCCTTGGTTGTGCCATTAGCAAATTGAGTTGTTTAGTGTTCTTTTCTTTTGTACGTTAAACGTTGTGTATGTTGTGTAATTGTATCTGTTTTTGTTTACTCAATCAAATTAAATAATGAGATTTATTTATGCAAAGTATTTGTGTACGTCTGAATGTAACCCCTCCCAACTCCTTGGTCTATAGGTCGAAAAAATAAGGTGATGCTACCTCTGTTCTCTCCCATTATAATAACAATTTTTCTCTTTTGGTTTGGTTGGTTATTAAGTGTACGCCAGCAATATATTAAATAATTACCTGCCAATCACTAATTCAATTCTTTATTTTCGGAAGTAGAGCGGAGCATGAAGGAGAGATGATCAACTAACAATATATTAATTATTGAGTAACTTAAATTTATGTGAGCTTGTATTCCTTAATTAATGAATACATGATGCCTCAGGACAGTGCTTGGCTTCCTTAATTAATGGTTCAAACTTTATGATATCTCCAATCATACAACTCTATATATATATATATCATTCAATTCATTCGCTGTCATGTTGCATGATGCTCTTAATATTAATGGTATCTCATGTCTAACCTTTACCACCTGCGATGAATGGTTTTGTTTATTACGGCGTAGCATTTATGTATTTTTCTTTTGTTTTTGCAGAAAGGACCGTAGTCGGTGAAATATTTTGGCTGCAATACTTGAACAGCATATGTAAGTCCCATGCCTACAAGCGTAAATCAACTGCCGGTCGATATCCTTTTTCTTTCTATTTTTCCACTTAATTTTCTCAAGAAGTGACGTTAATTTCTCAGATACAAACAATATACAAGAGATTATATTATAGTGTTACATATATAAACCTTGCATATTTTTTTAATTTCTAATTAAGTACACGTAATTACTTTTCGGATCCGGATGACAGTGTAGAAGATTGAGCTAGCTTGTCATGTTAGGTGTTCAAGAAAATGATGATAATAATATATTCTTAATACTTTAACAAATTTATGAAGAACATGAAAGGTCAACGTTTGTTAAAGTATTAAGAATATATTATTATCATCATTTTCTTGAACACCTAACATGACAAGCTAGCTCAATCTTCTACACTGTCATCCAGATCCGAAAAGTAATTACATGTACTTAATTAGAAATTAAAAAAAAAATGCAAGGTTTATATATGTGACACTATAATATAATACATTCTTAATAGTTTAAAAGTTTTTGGGATACAATAAATTATTAAATGGCATGTGATTGTGAAACTGACTATGTCATAAAACTTTTCAAGTCTTATTGTGATTTTGAAGACCAAATAATTAATTTGACGCACTCAACAAGTTCTTCATATTAAAATGTGCTTGGAAAGCTAAATTTTAGTTAACCTCTTAACCGGCCACACAGCAATTAATCCACTCTGCGTTAGAGAAATTATGTTATTTTGCATTTTTTTCCTTAACTATTTCCAACAATTACTCCAGGTGATTTCATTATAGAAGCATTAATGGTATATGCTTTCGTGGATGGATTCCATTTCGCTTATAAATTAATAAAATTCAAGTTATTGATATATGATTTAATATTGCAGGTCATTTCCATTGAGAAGAGAAGAAAGATTATGTTTGAATGCGACGTGCCAACTTATTTTAGTATATATACCAACAAATAAGGAATATAATCATTGACATTATTAAATTTTGCTTTCCATTTAACTGTGTCGGCGAATGCGGTCATTCAATGCGTTAAAAAAATACTTCAGGATTTTAATATGTGCCAGCACATTTACTAAAAAAATAAATAAAATAATATGTGCCAGCACATGAAGGCGAATAATTAACTGTAAAATAATACAAGCAGATCTAACTGTACATAATTAATTATATATATAGGTGACATAGTAACATGAGAGACACACTATTACGTAAAAAGAGGCGACTATACCTGTTATAAATACTAATAACATACGATTCCGCAACGGACGTGCATGTGAGTGACAATAAATTATACACGGTTAGTAAAATGTGTCTATCTACCCATTATATATATGCTTACTATATAAGAGAACCGTTTCAGATCTAAAAAAATCTAAAACAGAAGATTTACACACAGGAATTATAACCGCAAGGATCATACAAGGTTTCTCCAAAGGAACCGCGTATGATTTAAGAAAACTATACGCGATTCTTCATCTTGTTCAATCAGCGTGTTTGGTAATATATTTATACATGGTTCTTTGAAAGAACCGTGTTTGATTTGTTTTATTTTTCGTTTGCAGTATATAATGGGAAAGGATCCATATTTGCTACCATTAAACATATAATCTTACACATCACATATATAATAACCGACTCTTTTTTTTTTTTAAATTGTCGTGAAGTACAACTAATTATTTTCAGGATTCAAACAGCTGTATAGAACACCTATATTGTATTATATTGTTACAGACATTGACCTAGCTTGCCATATTATGTGTTCATCAAAATGAGAATGATAACAAAAAAATAATTTAGGGAATCTTACCGTCACAAACGTTGACCTAGCAAGATGTTTTTTAATTTGTTTTCTGTCATATATGTGGTTCACTAAATTTCCCAGATCCAAAAATTAAAAAAGGGTTAGAGTAAGAAACTGTACAAATTTTGGTCCCTTTTCTACACGGTTTCTCTTCTAATTTACCGTGTGAGTACCTGTGAGTATGTTAGAGCTCATTATTTCAAACGCACCTCCTCACAGTGTTTTGCTCAATATTTCTCCAATCTGTGTATGACTTGCCTTGTATAATTAGTGTTATTGTAGTGGTGACAACATTTTGCGTGAGATTAATTAATTATCACTGGATTTTAAAAAAAAATCTTTCTTTGATTAGACAATGGAGGTGGTGAGAACTAAAAACGTGGAAGTTGCGCGAAAATCATCTACATTATATCAGTTACAAAGAACCACCGGTAGAATAAATATATCTTATATCGATTACAACATCCAAACAAATAGAACAAGAAACTTAAAGGAAGTTGATAAGGCTACTAAACCCTAACAGAGGGGAGAATTTTTTTTTAAAGAAAAAGGGGAGAAATTTATTTGATTAGATATGATAAATTGTGAGAATCAAAGACTTGGAAGTCACACCAAAATCATTTATATTATATCGGTTGCAAACAACCACTGATAGAATTCACATATCTTTTATTGTTTACAACATCCAGACCGATAGAACAAGACACTTACAGGAATTTGAAAAGGCCCTAAACTGCTAAACCCTAACAGAGGGAAGTTTTTTTTTTTTTTTTTTTGTTAGGGAAAATGGATGCAGGCTGTGAAAATTCAAGACAGTGAAGTCCTAGAATACATACACCGATGTAGGTACATATGTCTTTGTTAAATTTGCAATATATATTTTATTTGTATAACATGTTTTATTTAATATGGGATACAATAAATAATCGATCAGCATTAAACAAACAATTCCATAATTTAAAAATTATTCTAAATACATGTACACAAACAAAAATAAATAATAATTCAGCATATATTTGTACATATCCATAAATCAAGAAATATTTCAACATTCACCATAAACACACAAAAATCAACAAATATTTAACATTCAACATAAACGCATTCTTACTAGCTAGAATTATTCAACATTCCACATAAACATAATTAGTAAAGCTGCAATGTCATCTCCTAAAAAAATTGAAGTAACAGCATGAGAAACCCTAAAATGAAGCTTAATTCGTTATATCTTTATTGTAGGTTGTCATGCACACTAGTTTCATTCATATTTGACAGAAATTAATAAAAAAGAAAGTTTATCTAATAATTATAAAAAATCAAATGATTAATAAATGTTCTAGTCAAAGAATATTTAATTTGTTTGAAGATGTTGTTCTAATAAAAGAAAATAGTATTAAGATGCCTACCCTCATACAACCTTTCCTCCAAACATTTGTATTTTTTATTTGTACGATATATTTAAAGTTGATTTCCTTAACTGGGAGCCACAAAATTTTATAAAATTTAACACCTGATTTTTTCTATCCTAAACTAATTTTTTTTTAACTAAAATATAGATGGACGTGCTAAGTCCAGAATAAAGAAAAAAAAGATCAATATATAACTATCTCAACAGGAAAATTAAGCATACATAAATTAATTTATGATCAAAATTACGAATGAGAAATATATCAATACAGTAGTAGAAGACATTGAACACAACACATCAACATGATCATCATAAAAAGGAAAAACAGAAGAAGGGAAACATCACATTAGAAAAAACAAATCGCTTAGATTGACAGTGGCAGGAATTTCAAGTGTTCTTATTCATGGAACTATAAAAATCACAAAGCAAATTGAAGACGACCAAGTAATCAGGTTCTGTTGATAATCTCTTCAACGGATTCGAGAGCCTTAACGACTTCATCCACATGACGTTGTAAATCCTCCAAATTCTTGGCATCCATAAGGAATTGTTGCATAGCAGGAGTGGTGAATAGCTGAAATTGACTCATATCTTCACCTCTTGCCGCCTGACGTTGTGTGGCAAGGGAAATCAGCAAGGAATTTGCAAAAGAACGACCTTTCTCTTGATAGATTTCTGGTGTTGCCATCAATTTTCTCAGCTCCTTCAGCTCAGCACTCAGCTCGGCCTTCAACTGCACTATATCTGCATTCTCCAGTGTTTTCAGACCATCGGAAATCTTTTCCCGAGCTTTTTCTAAATTATCATCTTCAGCATGGTGGGTCGCTTCTTTGACCACATCAGCCATAAGCAAACGGACCTCTTCAGCTCTCACCTCTGGTGGTGCTTTCAGTTCTTCAGGTTTCAACCCGGACTTGCGGGTTACATTAAGAGTTAAAGGATTGCCGGGAATCTTTTTTCCATTAAATCTGCATCCAGACGAGTATTACAATTAGTTTGATAACAATCTTCAAAATGGTGATAGGTTATATGCGTAAACATAATTAATAATCTGTTTGCAAGATACTGGTATTTGATATACCTGTATGTGTAACTGACTTTAAGAACTGTTGGGTCCGGTTCTGTATCTATAGGTAGGATTTGAAGGTCGACTAACACTGAGCGGACCTCTTGGATGTAGAGAGCGCCAAATTTTATAGTTACAGAATCAGTCTCAGTGTCTGGGAATTGGGGATAACTCCCGGAAGATACAGTATTTATTTTTGACACTTTTTTGAATGGAGTAACGGTCAACGTCACGTCGTGAGCAACCACACTGAGAAGCCCACCTAAGCACTGGGAAAAGGCTAAGTTCAAGCTTTTGATGTCAACATCATTGTAGGTTCCTCCCAGATGGTTATTTTTGGCAATAGCCGACAGCACCTATTAAGAACATGAAGAAGTTAATTAGGAGTCGTGTAGCACAGGCAAATTTTTACTTGAAATAGTCAAAAAATAAGGGGTTATTTTCAAGTCTTAACTGTACCTCTGTATCCTGATCTGTACCAAAACCAAATGTATGCACAGGTACTTCGCCTAGCGAAACGCTTGCAGCATCACCAGTACTTTGCTGACCATCCGTCATAAGCATGATGACGCCAAACCGTCCGTCTTTAAATTGACGGCTGTTGAGAACATCCAGGCCCATCTGAAGGCCATCGCTGATGTTTGTGCAACCACCAGCATCCAAATTATTGATCAGATTTTCGAGGTGGGTTTTAGAATCATCAGTCATCTGGGTCAATTTGCATACCCGTTCTGCTATATCGGAGTACTTGACAATTGACAAACGGTCCATAGGGCTGAGTTTCTGTGTCACCAATATCGTAGCCTCTATCATACTTTTTATCTTATATCCTCCCATGCTGCCACTAACATCTAAGACCACCACAAGGTCCAATCCAGATGTACTTTTATCTTCACCGGTGAGCTTCAACAACACCTTTTGGTTGATACCTTGAGGTGGTACGTTTTCATTGCTTCGAATATCCAGCTCTACTCTTCCAGGTCCGATTGGTTCTGGCCCTGCAGTGATAGCAATTAGCAAAAGATGTCTAATTGGAATCAACAAAGCTTAAAATGAATTATTTGTTAACCAAATATTAATTATTGAAATAGTGAGAAAACCAGGAGCAAACCTGGAGGAGGAACAATCTCGTCATCATCGTTGAAACTCATCTTGACTAGATCAATGCTATGCTAATTAATTTTTTTTTTGCTGATCTTCTTAATGGCTAATTAGCATCCCATTGCATCTAGCTACTCATCTCAAATATACATATATATAGACATGCGTTGGGAATTTATTTATATTTAATATGTTAAACATAATTTATGCAATTTAATTAATTCACGTTAGTAAAAGTATGGAAGAAACTTTATTACTCTAGTATTTTGACAAAACAGTTACTATTTTAGTGAACTTTTATTACTGGAAATATAATGATTAATTATTTTTGTTGTTTGTGATTAATTAGTTTATACATTATTTCTGATACATACCAACCGCCCGGAGATAAAAGACATTTCTTAATTGTACAAGTTGATGATATACAAAACAAAAAAAACTTGACTCGATTGGGTCAATAATTAATTAACTAGACACGTTCTAACTTATTTGGATATTGGAATAGATTAGAGAATCAACATTTGATTAGGTTCGCGCTCTGTAGTACTAATTAGTCGATAATGAAAATAATTTCATTTGAGCACAATTATGATAACCTTCCAAAGCTTTTTGCATCAAAATATGTCCCAAAATTAATGACATTATAAATAAAAAGAAGCACAGAAAAACCAGTTCTACAACTTAAGGACATAATAAAAAAAGGTTATAATAGTTTCTTGAATATTTTCCTCCAAACAAATGGAAGATCCTATCCATGCCATGTGTTTAATATTAATCTCTATTTTATTTCAATTTCCACATTATAACTCCTTCAATACAAATCTTTAAAATTTATTAATTAATTAATTTCCATATTGGAGGCCATTATGTTCGCCCGCATTTTATAAGGGTATAGAGGCAGGGAGGGGTGACCGGATCTAATCGGGCCATGTTTACTTGCTTCAGAAAGTTTAATTTTGAGAGAGAGAGGATGTGAACTCTATATACAAACTATTCAATTTTTTTAACCTCCAAATAAGAGTGCAGACGAGTTAACATTTTACTCGCCTCTTCTTTCCTCCCCTCCATTATCCTCTCTTTTCTAGATTACAGGATAAGACGCGGAAAGTAAAAGAATGTATAGTCTAATGAAAAGTATGGGGGAGCACTTTTATGGGTGCTTTCCAATAGGACCAGTAGGGATACTTTATAAAATATGGTGTAATATATGCACCAAATTTGATAATGGGTAAATATGTTATACTATCATATGATACCTACACTAGAGGTACATTTTAAAACATGACATATCAGGTGGAGCTTGGTAGATTGGGGTTATTCCAAGAAGGTCTCCATTAAACTTGCTGGTGTTGAGCATTCAACAATGCGATGAAAATGATTGCAGAATTATTATAAGTGCCAGCACATTAAGGCGAATAATTAATTAACTGCATAATAAACAATATGCAGATTTACATGAAGACCAAGGGATTTTTTAGATTGAGAATTAGATATAGATATTCTAGTCTCTTCCTAAATGGTTTGATCAATAGCAAATTTGCTGTTGATCTGATTAATTCATCTTGAGTCCAGAAAACTTTATCTAAGTGTTCATATTTGATTCCTGGAATGCCCAATATTTGATGGTAGTAATTCATATATAATGTAATTTTCAATCTTACCAGGATCTTTAGTAACATGTAATCATCAAATTATTCATATCCTCATCTACCAACCACTTCAATTTGTGTTTAGATCTAGTTTTCCTATATGTTTTTTTTTCTTCTGAATATATATCATCTAGTGTGTTTTATGCATATTAAAATTTTAAAGTTCAGTTACAGAGAGGTCCCTGAATTCTTGGATGCGTTCCAAAGATTTTAAGGATATTAAGAGCTTGTTCATTAGTTTAAACTGAGCTCCATAATTATTTTTGTACTAATCCCTAACCTTTTTACATAAATATTTCTATTTAGCTTTCCAACTAAAACCCAAATTGTTTGTATTTAAAGAAAATCCATTCTATCATTTGTAAATGTCGGCTCCCATCCAAATTGAAGCATTTAAAAGCTCTATTTACAGACCTTTAAATTGTCATTCGCAACTCTTCAAACCCCTGTCTACAAGCGTAAAATTCCAAAATCTGGGTATTCTACTTATCATTCTAATTGTGATGAAATTTTCAAATTTAACAATACAAACGTATTCGACTTGATTTTCTCTTTCAAATACGATCTTGTTGGAAGTTGATTCAAAATTAACACACCTAATTAAGATGGCTGCCAAACTTAGTGGGTTAGAATTTCTCCAAAATTAGAAGTCTGTATTTGTCATGTGTGCTAGAGTTAGTATTTCTATATTTAGTTGAGTTAGTGGAAAATATGGTTTCCTTATTTACACTAGAAAGAAATAGCGTGTAGTAGGGTTAGTGGATTCCTTATTTAGATTAATATTTAGCTATAAATTCAGATGTACTTTGTATCCGAATTAATTAAGCAATAGAAGTTAATTTCAGCATAAAATTTCTTCTTTCTGTTTTGTTGTATCTTTCTAAAATTTCCAACATATCTATGAATAATAACTTTCGAGTTATATTTTTGTTGTCTGTTACAACCTTTTGAATTATGATCAAGCATTTAGACATTTGTCTACAATTTTTAGTTTTTTTAAAGCCTTTAAACCTCTGTCACTTTCAGTAGGTGATCCAATTTTGTACCGAGTTCAAACTGGGCAAATCGAGTGATTTTTTGCCAATTCTTCTGCTGTGGATAGATTGTTTAGCATTTGGAGCCGATTTCGCAAACCATAGCCGTAGTTTTAGGGAGAATCAGAAAAAAAAAATATAAAAACATGAGAAGGCCAAACGGTGGGAGAAGAAAGAAGGAAGAAGTGTCCCACATGCATTAGTAAAACTTTAAATTTTAAGATATTATAAATCAGTCCCAATAATAATTAAAAGAAGCTATAAATTTTATCAGACATAATTTTCTACTATGCTTAATTATCTCGTATAAATTCCATCTTTCAATATTTATTTCAAACTATTACACACGTACTTTATTTTCAAACAGTTAGCTATATATTCAAATAATTTGTTTATCATGTTTAATTTTAAAATTAACTAAATTTTTCTGTTCATGTGTCTAGAAAAACAATATTTGTTTGTTAAGTGTTATCTATTTTATCGGAACAAATACATCCGAATGTTTCGTAAAATAAATTGTTCATTGTATTATATTTTCTGAGAGGATTATTTAAGTGTAATATATCACTTGTCTAGACATAAATTTTTGACAATTCATTGTTTCTATTTTTTTAGTACAGACAAGCTTTTAGCAAAAACATCCGAGTTTCAGATATGATTTAGCCGATTTCTACTGATTCAATGTTCAAGTGACTGATTCCGATTCTGATTTTTCCTTCTATGGTTGTATGTGTGTTGCCTCCCTCATTCCAGCTGGTGAAGGTCGTAATTCCTTGCCAACAAATAGATTATTTGAAATTAAATTAGTTAATTTATTGTTTGTTTTCTATGTAAAATATATGTGATATTTCATGAAATTAATAATTATATATCTACCCTTCAAGCGTATGACATGCATATTGGTTCGTTGGAGATGACACTACGTAAAACCACACTGGCTACATATGCCTCACTTCTATTGTATAGCTAGTGGTTTATTTTTACCGGCCACACTACAATTTTCACTCTGTGTTAGAGAAATTAGGTCAGTTTGCAATTATATTCCTTTACTATTTAAAACAATTGCTCAAGTTGGTATATCCTTTGGTGGATGGATGCTTTTTCGATTATGAATTAATTACGACAATTCAAGTGTTTGACATATATATTATTTAATACTGCAGGCCATTCTCCCTTGAGAAGAACGATTCCCTTTGAATGCGATGTACCAATTTATTTTAGTATATATACAATAATGCTGGAATTTAATCATTTACTTTGTAAAAATTTTGCTTTCTATTTGACTGTGTTGGCTAATGCGGTCATTCAATGCGTCAATAAATGATTTCTGGATTTAAATATGTGCCAGCACATGAAGGGAAATAATTAACTGTAAGAAAATACAATGGGCAGATCTAACTGTACATAATTAATTATATAGGTGACAGAGTAACATGAGAGACACGAGAGGCTAACAAACAAAAAAACAAATAGGCGAATATACACTTTTAAAAATAGTAATGACATAAGGTTAACAAATAGGCGAATATACACTTTTAAAAATACTTATGACATAAGGTTCTACAATGGTGAAGAACGCATCGTGCATGAAAGTGTCGATAAATTTTTCACCGTTGATAAAACCTGTCAATATGCTTTTTATATACTTATTTACCATAAGAGAATTGTATCAGATCTCCAAAAAAAGACACTAAAACAGGAAGTTTACACATTGGAAGGATAACCGTGTACGATAGCAAGGATTATACATGCCTTTTCAGACCGAATCGCATATGATTTCAATTTCAGGATTTTCGCCAGGGTGGTAAAAAATAGCCAATCGGGTTAAAATAATTAATCAGATTTAAAACCACTAACTAATTGAACATTCGATACAAAATAATATTGTAACTTATAATTCTAATTATCAATCATAATTAAAGAAATTTATTATAATTTCAATACTACATTTAACCCAAATTATAAATAAAAAATTCAGAAAGAGACAAAAAAATTCTCAAAGAATAACAAAGTCAGTCAGAGTCAATAGATCTCCATTAAAGCTCAAAATTTACTCACCCTGGTTCCCTTGTTCAGCAAGCGTGTTTGAGAAGAACGATTCTCTTGGGACGCAATGTTCCAATTTATTTTAGTATATAAATTAATTAGGGAATCATTGAGTTCGTTAAATTTTTCTTTTTGTAATTTTAAAATATTGGATATCATGTGGAGCTTGGTAGATTAGGGTTGATCAAAGCAAAACTTGCTGGTGCTGAGCTTTCAACGAATTAAATTGAACGCCATAAAACGTTGTCCTTTGGACTTCATCGGCTAGTAGGGTCATTCAATAATGCAATGTAGAACACCCATATTGTATTATATTGTTATAGGCATTGACCTTGTTGTCATGTCAGGTGTAGATAAAAAATGATTATCATAAATAAAGGAAGTAATGCAGGGCACGTAATCTTATTATATGAATCGTCGACCTAGGATTTTTTTTTTCTGTGATGTATGTGGTTTACCTAATTTCTCCGATCCAAAATCAATACTCAAACAAAAATAATTAAAGGGCATGTGATCATGGAAGATAATGATTTTTTCCAATTTCAAGACTCCAAATCATTTTCGATTAGAAAATCATAAACAGTAATTTACATATTATTTAATGCATGGTTAGGCCTTAAATACATTCCTATATATCATATTTCATTGCATTTCCATTTATTTTTATTTGAATTTTGTTGGATACGACAGAATTTGTTTATTGGGAGCTTCTAATAGTCCCCTCCATTCTATCTCCTAAATATCATCCTAACTAATTTATCCATAAAGTACAATGGGGACCACTAACTAATTTAAAAAAACAACAACTACTTGGGGACCACTTAAATTTGAAAAAATTTACAACTGACGCGCACATGTATGAACACTTATGCGTGCAAATATTCTCATATAATATACTAAATATTCATACCTAAGATATCAAGTATTTAAACAAAAAACTGGATATTAATTTTCTTTTCTCTCTAGTCACACACCCATCTTTTATACATTTTTAGAATTGTTTTTTTTTTCTCCGTTTAATCTCGTGAATATTTCTGACGATCTATGAAGAATTTTGCAAATCTAAAACCACGAACATTTTTTACGTAATTTTCCCTTTCAAATGAGATCCATGATGAAGTACTTTCGGGTGCTTCGTCGTTCAAGTACTCATACCTTGGCATGCAAGTATTCATACAAAAACATATAAAGTATTCATTTTATAACTTCAAAAGTATCATTATTAGTAAATATACAAACTACAAATTATTCATACTAAAACATATAAAATATTTATACTAGAACATTACATGTATACATAAGCCTCACTTTACACACTCGACTGAAAGTATCGGCAAATATTCAACATATAACATATTCAAACTACAAAATATCATTACTAGAAAATATTCAAAATACAAAGTATTCATACTAAAACATATAAATATTCATACTAGAACATTAAATATTCATACTTACGCATTGAAATGTGAATTGTTATGTTGTAAAGGATTGAAGTGTGAATCGTTATGTTGTAACGTATTGATATATACTGAGGAAAGTATTCAAACTTCTACTATGCACAAGTACGAATGCCCATGCACGCAAATATTAATATATAATATATAAAGTATTTATACCTAAGATATCAAGTATTTTTAATAAAAATATTAATATCAAGTATTCATACCTACGTATTGAAATGTGAATAGATATCACAGAAAGTATGCACTTAGAGTTTCTGTGGCGGGACCGATTTCCTCGTTGAGATAGGAGTAGGATATTGGTGAGCACGGAAATTGAAACAGACTTACACGAATTTTAATGCAAATAGTACGGATCTTGATGCAATCAAATGGTCATTTCACCTACTTTGAATTGTTACTCGTTGGGAGAATGAATTGGCGCATGGAAACACGTGGACCACTTTGGTGCGCACGGAAATTGAAACAGACTTACACGAATTTTAATGCAAATAGCACGGATCTTGATGCAATCAAATGGTCATTTTACCTACTCTGAATTCTTCCCTGTTGGGAGAGTGAATTGGCGTATGGAGACACGTGGACCACTTTGATCCACACTTTGACCCTCTCTCCCCTCTCTCCTCTGGTGCAAAAGATAAAAAAGTTACAAAATGAACTTCCCCAGTAAAGATAAAAGTAAACATAGTCTCTCTGTTTGTTCCTCTCTTTGGTGCGCACGGAAATTGAAACAAAGTTACACGAATTTTAATGCAAATAGTATGGACCTTGATGTAATTGAATGGTCATTTCACCTACTATAAATTATTTCTCTCCCAACAGTGGGGCACATGGAGACACGTGGGCTGGCAGTCAACTGAATAAGGAATATTGTTTACAAATTTTATCGGGAGACAATTAGGGGACCAATTTGCGGGAGACAAAATCTTTACTCTTGTTTATTTATTGCTTTTATTTGCATTTGGTCCAGAGTGTATGTGCATAGATGAAAATCTTGAAGAGATAAAAGGAAGATAGGGTCATATGATGAAATATCTTACATTAATCCCTAGATATCCCTACCTCTTTATTTGCACCTGTAGAGCGATTTAGATTTGATAATTTATTTCCTTTCTTTTGACTTGTGGTGCCATTAATAATAAGAGAATTTAATGACATATAATGAATTTAATCCATAGTGTGGTGCCACATGACAGATAATGAATTTAATGATAGATATTGTATGATTTGAGATATCATAAAATTTGAACCAATTGCAGATAAATTTTTGTTATTTAAAATTGAGTTATTATTATAGGAGACGTACAATACACGGATCCAAATAGAAGTCAATTTCATTCACATGCAGTCATAAGGCATTATACACCCATTAATTAAGGAATGCAAGCACATACAAGTTTAACTTAGTCAATAATTAATAAAAAGCGAATTAGTGGTTGGCACTTAGCATCACACACATACTGCGTCTAAGTGCCTAATCTAAATAAAGTATCTAGTCAATTAATATTTTGCTTGCTGCGTCTACTAATATGCAGGCACTCATAATCTCCATCCTTCAACATACCCCAAACTTCATGTATCTCTCGATAGGCCCGCCAATCAGCATCAACTAGAGGATACAAATCATTACAAATTAATGTTAAGGTTTTAGAATAATTATATTAGACCCTGCATATTCATCCTGCCACCCTCCTCATGTTATCTCTCTAAGAGATTAACTCCCATTACCTACTAGTCTCTTCTTCATTCCCGCGTCGCTCTTTACTTAGATTGAATAATTAATTCATTGTTACTTCAACTGGTGCATTTACCTTAGTGATAAATAATGTACGTAATGTGTAAGGATAAATACTTCAATATCAAAGAATAAATACTCCAATATCAAATGATAAATACTCTAGCTTTTTTATGATAAATTCTTACTATGCATAAGATAAATACTTAATTGTCTAAGGATAAATACTACAATCTTTAAAGATTAATACTATATAGATTTTATGAATAAATACTGCACAGATTAGGGATACATATTTCTTTTATGATGTATTCGGTCCTTAAAGTTTGGCCATCAAGCATTTATAAAAAATAAAAAAGTTCAAAAAGTTCGCTTAGGAAGTTTGACTCTGATTATTGACCACCATAGTACGGGGGCGGAATAGATAGATTAAGAAAATTAGTGCGGTGATGCAATTTGAACATTTTTTATATACATAAATATAGCTCTCTTTATAGAGATTAATACTTATACTATCCAAGATAAATACATCAATGTTAGATGTTAAATACTATTGTTTTATTGTTGTTGTAGTATTCGCCTATAGTAGCGCAGGGCTGGGAGTGCGGGGATGATACAGAGATGATTATTAGGGTCCAAGGTTTTATTATCAGTTAGAAAAGTTCAAGCTGAGATACCCAAACTTTGAACAAAAGATACAGATATGTTGACATAATAATCATCCATACTTTGAGCAATATATATTTGACATAAATAATAGTATATGTTCTCATTTCTAGATGAGATAATAGATATTACATAAATAAACTGCCGAGCGGTCTTCTATTTTGTTTATATTTATCAAAAAAAAAATTCATGAACTGCCATTATTTCTCTGATTCATAGAACATACAAGAGATTATATTATACTGTTACATATATATATATATTGACCTAGTATTTTATTTTAGTTTGTCATGGAGCAGACCTAATTATTTGTCGCATCCAAACAATTTTGATATATTAATTGTATTAATTATATTGTTACTGACATTGACCTAGCTTGTCATGATATATAGGAGTTGAACAAAAATGATAATCATAATAACAAATGTAATGGACTGCATGGAATCTTACAGGAGCAAATATTGATCTAGCATGTTTTCTTATAAAAATAATTTGTCCTGTAGTTCACCTAATTTCTCGCATCATGCATGAAAGTGCCAATAAATTTTACACAGTTGATAAAACATGGCAATATGCTTTTATATACACAGTTAATATAAGAGAGAGTCGTATCAGTTCTAAAAATCAAGGATATTTGTCAATGAGACAAAAAATAGTAAATCAGGTTTGAATAGCTAATTAGATTTAAACTCATTAACTAATTGAGCATTCGAAATAAAATAATACTTTAACTTATACTTTATAATACTCTGTCTTATAATTTATGATGCTCTAACTTATAATTCTAATTACGAATCATAATTTTAATACTAAATTTAACTTGAATTACAAATTAAAAATTAAGAGAGAGACAAAAAAATTCCCAAAATATAACAAAGTCGGTAAAGACCGATAGTTCTCCTCAAAATTTACTCACCCTGGTTCCATGTGGGTCCGGCGGTTCTTGTTGAGCAAGTGTGTTTGAGAAAAACGATTCTCTTGGGACGCTATGTGCCAATTTATTTTAGTATAAAAATTAATTCGGGAATCATTCACTTCGTTTAATTTTGCTTTCCATAATTTTAAAACATTTGATATCATGTGGAGCTTGGTAGATTTGGGTTGATCTAAGCAAAACTTGCTGGTGGTGCTGAGCTTTCAACGAATTAAATTGAACGACTTAAAATGCGGTCCATTTAGACTTCATCGGCTAATAGGGTCATTCAATAATGCATTGAAAATGATTTAATGATCTTGTTAGGGTTTGGAGAAGAAGAAGTCAGAAATAAGAGATAAATTTTTATGAAGAATCTTAATTAAATTCTTACTTCATAATTACATAGTACAAATGAGATATATATATAACAATAAAAATCTCTAAAAAGAGAAACCTATAAATAACACCTTGTAAAATATCCTATACTGAATGCTTCCTCCTAAATATATGCTGCCAAACATATGATACTATTTTTGACATCCTCCTAAATCAAGACTGATAAAAATATTTGATGAAATTAGAGTCATACACAACAATATTGAATTTCAACTAAATTTGGATCGCCTAATGAAGTATCATTCTTGTATGCCTTCCGTTTATTCTTGATCATGAAAATGTCGACCTTCATGTAAGCTTTCTTCCTGTAATAGTTATAAATTAGATTCTTGTGCTTAGAGATCGAATAGATCGATGATGAAGTCTTGTTCTTCCCCTTTTGTCTCCCATCTTCATCGTCCACCTTGATACTAATTCTTTCTATGTCATTAAGAAGTATGGTATTGTTTGAAATATGGATCTTAAAAGATGTACCTTATGCCATCTTGAAAGAATGGCACCTCTGCTTGTTTGGTCTTTATGCAGAACACGAGTGCGCAGAGGACAAACACTTGGCGCCTGAGTTCTTCTCCCAAAGTACATAGACGAATCTAAAAACACTCCACAGCAACGGAACAATGAACCTCACAAAATCATTGATCCACTGCTAGCGACTGAGATGACTCTAATACCAAATTGTTAGAGTTTCAAAAGTTCCCATAAAAATGACACGTCCTAAAATACCCTATACTTAAATACTAAAATGGTCCTTCTTAAATGAGGATGTCAAACATAGCCTACTATTTCCGACATCCTGCTAAATCAAACCTGATAAAAAATGTATGATAATCTAATATGATAATACTAAGAGGCCACTTAATTATAAAGTATATGTTCAAATACTTTAATTGAAACAAATTAAATTTAATTGAAATACTTCATACCTCAAAAAGGGTTCAAATACATGACAATCTAATATGATTCCTTGATAATTACGAGCAAAAATAACATATATTTGACATGATATATAGTATATGTTGTCATTTAATTTCTAGATGAGATAATAGATATTACATAAATAAACTGCCGACCGGTCTTCTATTTTGTTTCATGATGAGAAAATAGATATTACACAAAAGGTTTCACTTTTTTTTTTTCATGAGCTGCCCTAATTTTTCCGATCCAAACAACATGCAAGAGACTATAATGTCTTGTATTATAATGTTACATATATATATTGACCTAGATTTTTATTTTAATCTGTCATGGGGCACACCTAATTATTTTTCGCATCCAAACAATTTTGATATACTGTATTATATTGTTACAGATATTGACCTAGCTTGTCATGATAGAAGATCAACAAAAATGATAATCATAATAAAAAAGGTAATGGACGGCATGGAATCGTACAGGAACAAACGATGACCTAGCATGTTTCTTTTTAAATAAAAATTTGTCCTGTAGTTCACCTAATTTCTCGGATCCATTAAAAAGTAATCATAATAAAATAATTAGAAGGGCATGCATGTGATCGTGTAAGATAATGAAACAGGCAATGTAGAAAAAAAAAACAATTTAACTGGTTTTCTCAGCTAACTAAAGTTATTATATTATGAATATAATCATTTTCTTAAATTGACGCCCTTTTATTTTCTTAATGAACAGAATGTTTTGGGAAAATTTATATGAACATGTACTTGTAGATCAAATTTTATGGTATTCAAAATTTATTTATTATTTTTTTCATAGACAAAAATTTTATGGTATTCAAAACTTAATCTAAAGACATTAGTACAGAAAACATAGCTATACATGGTCCGAAAATTTAATGGCATCGTGTATGAATAGACTTGAACCCTGTTAAGGAGCGTCGTATATGACTTTTAATCTTATCAGGATCTTTGGTTATGTAATTATCAATTTCTAAGGAAGAATTATATTTTTCTTATGTTTATGAGGAGCTATTCTATGAAAGTATTTAATATACATATCCCTTTCTACTGACCACTTCCGACATGTTTTTTCTTCTTAATATATATCTAGTATTTTGTATAATTATGATGAACAATTTTTTTATTATTTTTTCGTTGGTCAAATTGCCAAAATTGATTTGCAATCACATTAATATAAACAATATGCAATCAATTCCAACTAAATTATTTTTTATAAGCAAGAGATTTTAAAAATAAGAATATCTCTTCAGATAATTCAATTATTTAACTAAATAACAAAACATTTAAATAAAAGTAATATTTTTAATATTTTTCTTCTAGCAAAAAATATACACACAACAACAAATATCACTAATTATTACTCAAACATTATTATAGGAAATATCACGCAGATAATTTTTTATTCATTCATTATTACTAAATTATTATCATATAATTTTATTTTATATAATTACCCGAGTAAAACTAGGGTGCTCCTAGGAGTACTAAGACCCTTTGTACTATAAACCGTTAAAATGCTTCTACGTTACGAGTGATGTGTCTACATGAGAAAATTTAAAGTTTCATATTAATTTAGTATAAAGTCAAGTGGTCAAACGTCTTCCAAAAAATGAATGCATTAAAATTAATTTAGAAACCTTCTAATTTTGAACACTTGACTTTATACAAAAAAAAATTAATTAGGCAATCATTGACTTCGTTACATTTTGCTTTTTGTCATTTTAAAACATTGGATATCATGTGGAGCTTGGTAGATTAGGGTTGATCCAAGCATAACTTGCTGGTGCTGAGCTTTCAACGAATTAAATTGAACGCCTTAAAATGCGGTCCTTTGGACTTCATCGGCTAGAGAGCCATTCAATAATGAAGTGTAGAACACCCGTATTGTATTATATTGTTGTAGGCATTCACCTAGTTGTCATGTTACGTGTTGATAAAAAAATGATTATCATAAAATCAATAATCTTACAAAAAAAATTAAATGGGCATGTGATCGTGTAAGATAATGATTTTCTCAAATTTCAAGTCTCCAAATTATTTTCGGTTAGAAGCTGATAAAGAGAAGTTTACATATTATTTAATGCATGGTTAGGCCTCAAATACATTCCTATATATCATATTTCAGTGCATTTTTATTTATTTTTATTTGAATTTTGTCAGATACGACATAATTTGTTTATTTATTGCTTTTATTTGCATTTGTTCAAGAGTGTATGTGCATAGATGATAATTTTGAAGAGATTCAAGGAAGATAGGGTTTATGTGATGAAATCTCTTACATTAATCCATAGATATCACTACCTCTTTATTTACACCTGTAGAGCGATTTAGATTTGATAATTTATTTCCTTTCCTTTGACTTGAGTAGCCATTAATAATAAGATCATGATACCACATGACAGTTAATGAATTTAATGATAGATATTGTATGATTTGAACCAATTGAAGATAAATTTGTGTTATTTAAAAGTTAGTTATTATTATAGGAGACGTACACTACACGGATTCAAATACAAACGAATTTCATTCACTGTCATAAGGTATCATGCACCCATTAATTAAGGAATGCAAGCACATACAAGTTTAACTTAGTCAATAATTAATAAAAATCGAATTAGTGGTTGGCACTTGGCATCACACACATACTGCGTCTAAGTGCCTGATCTAAATAAAGTATCTGGTCCCTTAATATTTTGCTTGCTGCACCGTTACATTATGAATTTCAAGTAATTTGCTCGATTTAATCAAATATCAAATCCATTTCTTCTTCTTATTATTAATTTTTTTTTTTTTTTGCAAAGTTTAATGCTCGTAGGCTTCCATTTCATGAAATTGGTTTACGTCAATTTTTACAATAATTACTCTTACCGCACGGTACAGCAATTATAAATCAATGATACATGTACTCTCGAATTAAACATTGGATATGAAAATCCTGTATATCCTTGTATGAACACGACACATGCTGACGTTCCATGCACAGATGTTTTTAGTCCCTTTTTTTATAAATACAGGAAAAGGTAATTACAAATAAAAAATGAAATTTTTTTGAAGGAAAATAGCTCGAAAAATAGGTTACAAAAATTAGTTATAATTATGACAGAGATTTTTTATCTTAAAAATATATTGCTATGCTACCTTCTAGTTTTTGTGTCGACATTTATACTTGTCAATGCTATGTCCAGATCGTGTAAATAAAATATTTCACTGGCTAGGGACCATTTAGCTAACCAAAAAAAAACTTATATGATGTGTCGGTCGCAATAAACAAAAGCAATCATCCCAAGTTGCAATGTTTAACTTTAGATGCGATTAATTAGTGAGAGCATAATGCCATATGACAGTGAAAGAATTGGTTGATTTGAGATATCATAAAAATTCAAGCAGTTGTAGATATTTCTTTGGTAATTTAAACTGAATTTATTATTAGGAAGCACAATACACGGATCTAAATACAATTAAATTTTATCCACTATCATATGGCGGCATCATATTACCAAATCACATCCAATTGCCTGATATAAATAGAACAGCTAGCTAGTGAATGAATATATTGCTTGCTTACACTTGATTACCAAACAAACAAAAAGAGAACAATTTTTAGAATGGAAGAGGACAGAGGTTGCATTGCCTTTTTTGCGACCTATAGAACACCGGTGCCTCTGGACATATTCTCTTGTCCAATTGAACCATTATCCAAGAATAATGAGTTTAAATTGACCGATGGCGAGTCGTACAACTACAACTGCAAAGTCATTCCACCGGAAGCTCTTAAGACGATTATCAAACGTCCGAAATTGGCTTCTGTAGCCACAGAGGCCGATGTCAGTTCAGGTCGTCTCACTGGCTTCATTTTTGTTTCTGAAAGAGACAACAATCTCGAAACACTTCATATTGGTCTCTGCCTCGATAACAAACCGCATAAACCGGCCTTCAGTTTGGCCGAAATCTATGGCGCCAATTTATTCAATGGTGTTCGCCTAGAAGATAATGGCTGCATTGGAGGAGGTTATGAGATGGATGGTCGCCCAATTGATCATTTCCTCATCTATGTATCAACTAAGGAGCCGGTAAAAGTCCGTCGGTCCGCCTGGACTGTTGTATACAAAACCAATCTTAGAACAGGAGAAACTGAGCGCCTAACTCCACCTGGTTCTTTTCTCATCCTTCTATTTATATATCTATTAACTTCTACTCATGTTTGTGCATATATACGTATGATGACACATATAGCAAATAAATTGAGATTTATATATGTTAACAGGGGTATTTGATTTGAGTCCTTCCGTGTCACCATCTGGAAAGAAGATAGCAGTAGCTTCATTTCAAGGAAAGGCTTGGGCTGGAGAGATTGAGGATCTACAGACTGACATTTATGTGATGAATGTAGACAAGTCAAACTTCGGGTTAGATCGCAAGAGAGTGATAGAAAATGGTGGCTGGCCAACATGGGGAAGTGAGAACATCTTATTTTTCCATAGAAAGGAATATTATCCTACCAAACCCAAAGAAACGACAGCTTGGCGTGTGTTTCAATTCAACATGAGTACCGGTGAAATCATCCCCGTGACCCCTAAAGATATTGATGCGGTAACTCCTGCAGCCATCAATGAAACCAAAGTGGCTGTGGCAACTATGCGTATGAAATCACTGTTCACTGACAAACGTACAGAAGAAATGTACCGGCATATTGAGATCTTTGATACAACTGACAAAAAAAATCCAAAACCAATTACTCGAGAAATCAATCCTAAAGCTGACCATTTCAATCCCTTTATCATAGATGCGGGAAAGCGCATAGGTTACCATCGTTGCAGCTTAGGTGCTTCCTTGGTACTAAACTGATGCACAAACCTTTTTGAAAATCCTTTGTTTTTATCAAACTGTGTATATATAATTGAAGTTAAGACTTCTAATCTTCTATCTGTGCAGATCAACGGTATTGTTGCAAAAGATTTCGACAAGATCCCCTCGCCGCATAAAGATGTAGGATTGTTTCGGGTATCTGGTGCATTTCCAACATTTTCAAAAGATGGCGAAAAGCTTGCATTTGTCGATAATGAGTTCAGGAACGTGTGGGTAGCGGACAGAAAAGGGTTACGGATTGCCTTAAAGGTCCATATAAGTCACATCTTATCTATTGATAAGAATAAATATGTTCAAGTCTGGCCTTAATCCTGATTTTTCTTCATCTGATGATGGCTCTAATTCATTGTCGTAGGGTAAAGGCCAAGACAACTTTTTCTCGCCAGTTTGGAACCAAAATGACCGCCTTGATACATTGTATGTATGCAGGGGAAAGGCTTTCACTAAAGATAAACCATTGGATATTATTGCAATACCCAATGCATCAAGTGGTCAACAGAAATTTCGAGATCTCACAAATGGATTCAATAATGCCTTCCCATCCTCCGATCCACAGGGTATATAATTAATTGGCTTGCAAAGTTATTCTAAAACATGTCTTGGTAACAGCTCGCTCTAAATCTTTCAGTTGAAATGTTAAATCAATTCTCTTAATTTTTTACAATTATATGTAGAAATCTCTTACAGTATAAATTTTGCTCACCAGCTCACCATAATTAATTTTATATGTTTTCATTGTTATTATATTTTTAAAACTATGGTTTTATTAGAGAGACAAGATCCAACATTCGGAGTTGAAAATATTTTATTTTATCATAAATCAAAATGCTTCCAAATTACTTCCTAATCTCTGTCTCAATCTAATTGATTATTTTGTTGGATTAACAAAAATGCAGCCAGCATTCTTTTTATGTAGTTTTTAATATAATGTATGATCCTTCTGATAATTGTTATAGGAAAAAGGCTAGTTTTTCGATCCACAAGAGAAGGGGGAGTCGAATTCCACAAGAATCTATTTATAATGGAGAATGCAAAAGTTGGAGAGTTTGGTGGAGGCACGGTAAAAAGACTAACGAATGGGCCTTGGACTGACACACATTGCCAATGGTCACCAAACGGAGACTGGATAGTGTTCTCATCAACCCGGGATAAGCCTAAAGGCGAAGGTATACCAAAATTCGACAACGGTCTCGACCCAGGTTACTTTGCAGTTTATCTAGTGAATGCCAACGATCCGAATGTGGTGGTCAGAGTGATAAGGAGCGGAGATGATATTGCTGGGCATGTGAACCATCCGGTCTTCAGTCCGGATGGAAAAAGCATTGTTGTAACTTCAGATCTTGCTGCTGTGTCGGCTGAACCGATTTCATTACCTCTCTTAGGTCACTCTGTAAGGTCTTACGGAGACATATTTACTGTTGATATCGATCCAAAAGACATAAACAAAAATAAGGATGTGCGTGAGTTCCATCGCATTACGCATAGTAGATACGAGAATTCTACTCCTAGTTGGACCAAATTCTCAACTAAGGATCCAAATGCAAAATGGAATGGCCGGCTCTTAAAGGGGCCTAATTATGTACCTGGATGCCCATATACATATGCTGATGGAGAAGAAGGTTGGCACATGACTGGTCTGCTTTGCATTGAAAAAACATGCTGTTGATTGCTCTCGTGTTCCTTTTTATACATGCATCATTGTTTACTCCTCTATTATTCTTTTTTCCATTTTTGGGTTTCCAAGCTTTGTTTGTTTCAGAATTGCTTTTGGAATGTATTTTTTTTCGTATTATTGTAAGTGTTTTTCTGAATGCTCCGTTTCACATATTTATTTGGATTGTTAGTTTCAATGTGCCTGTTTGTTTTCTCTGTGATGGCTATCAATTTCAATTATGGAAGGCCTTTTATAAAAAAAAAATGTATAATTACAAGTCTTGTTTATATATGTTTTGTATATAAATATGTATATTGTGGTGGGTTGTTGTATATTTGGAAAGGTAAAAGAGTTTTATCCTTCACTTTACATAAAAAAAAAAAATGGTTCAATTTTTAGTTTCCAGCTTCCCACTATACAACTCGCAATATAATATAAAAATAAAGTTTCACAAGAAATTCCTGGAACCTCTATTATTTATTGACCGTATATATCTTATATAATTGTTTGCATACTTTAATTAAAGATTAGCATGATGCTACATATGGTAGTTCAATGAAATGGATTTATGTTGATTGTATTGGTTATTCGTATAAGATTTATATTGGCAGCCCGCGAGATATACGGATCAATTGCTAATTAAACAAATATATCATAGACGAGAATTGGCTTTCAAACAAATTCACTTCAATTTCACATTATAATTAATTTAACTATTAAAATTACTATTAAATTATTTGAAGAGGGTGCAAGTGTCAAATGCCTTTCATCGTTGTATCTTATATCTAAGTTTTCAAATATTCAAACTATTGATATGAATTGCTCAACATGATTCTTGTAGTCGTTATATCTTCCTGAATTATCCCCTCATTTTGTAGATTTTCCCCTCTCATTCTTCCGTAGCATATTATCTCTAATACAAATTTTAAAATTTAAATCTAGACTGTCCATTAGAAATTATAGTGTTAATTTTGAAGTTGTCCGCTCCTTATTAAAAGAATAATTATTTTCATCCCCCCACTACCCGACACCCTCATCACATTAATTAACTACCTTAATTAACATCCTTCCCACATCCCATTTCCATTCCCGCACTTTCTCCATATTAATTAACTAACATAATTAGCATTATTCTCAACATTAATTATCTACCTTAATTAAATTTAATTTATTTCCTTAATCTGAATAAATATTATATTTTTTCTTTTGTCATTTTATCTGATAAATACTAACTTTCATAATGTTAAATATTAACGTTTCTAAAGTTAAATATTAATATTTCTCAAGTTAAATACTGATGGGTATAAAGTTAAATACTAAGATATAGAATGCTAAATAGAATCCATGCAACTTATTTATAATTTTAGAGATTAATAATTTTTACTTTAAAGATAAATACTAACAATTTTCAATTGTTAAATACTAACATTTCTAAAGTTAAATAGTAACATTCCTAAAGTTAAATACTAACATTCTAGCCATATTGCTTTTCGAAATATCAACTTATAAACCCTAATCTAACTCAATAAAATTTTCAACAGTTACATTCGAGTTCCAAAAACTAATCTCAAACCCACTATTTTCCCACATTTCCATTTAAATTTTAAAACCTAATTTCAATCATACTTATTCCCAATCAATTTATAAAACCTACCTTCCATCACACCAATTTCTAACAATTCCAATCAATAAAATTCTCAATCATTTTATACAACCTAATACCAATCAATAAAATTTCAAACAATTCCAATCGAGTTTCAGAATCTTTTTTCAATCACACTAATTTCCACGTTTCATGCCAATTTAGAAAACCTAATTTCAATCACACCAATTTCTAACAATTCCAATCAATTTCTAAAACGTATTTTCAATCACACTAATTCTCAACAATTCTAATCGATTTCTAAAATCTAATTTCAATCATACTAATTCCTAAAAATAAGAGAGGAGAGGTGGTGGCTGCCGGCTAGAGAGAGGAGTTTGCAGCGGGGCTTCGAAGTGGCCGGATTGAGTGGCGGGGCCAGTTCACAGAGGCAGCAGTGGGGTGGGGCGGCGGGTTAGAGTAGAGGGGCAGGTAGAGAGAGAAATCCGGATTTTATAAAAAAAAATTGTTGTGGATCGTCCCCCTGAGGGGCGGTTCTGTAGTCATAGTGGACCACTCCACAGGGGAGCGGTCTATGGTGAAGGATGGACCGCTCCTCAATGGCGCTGTTTTCTTAGTTTTAAAACAAAAATATAGGTCTAATTCTTTTTATTAATTTTTTTTAAGAATTATTCATAAAAAATCGGCAATATTTAGTACCTAGCATGATCTCTGTAAATAGAGAAAAATTCAGCAATATGTATTTTAGGAATCTAGCTAACGGCTTGTAAGACATGAGGTTATATAAACACATGTACATCACATGATATTTATGTAAATATCAGAAAAAATCAATACAAATTATTTCATCATCTCTCTTTCCAAAACATAATACATGTTTTATCAACCATATACAATTTATCAATACTTTCATGCATGATAGATTTCTACACCGCTGCGGAACCGTATGTCATTACTCTTTTTAACAGTTTATAGTCGCCTATTTTTCTGAAATAGTGTGTCTATCATTTCTTTCAAGTTACTCTGTCACCTATATAATTAATTATGTACACACTACTACAAAAAAAACACTTCCTACACTGTAGGTTATACACGGATTTCCTCTGTTTTATAAAAATTCATTTAGGAAAGAGGATTTTTAAAAATCTGTAAAATTCTACACATATATTAACCTAAAAATCCGTGTACAATTCTCTGGGGAAAAATCTGTGTGGAAATGGAGGCATCCTACACGGATATTTCACTAAATATCTGTGTGGAATTATGAGGGAGCTACACAGATATTTAATGAAATATCCGTGTAGGATTCATATTTGTACACGGTTTTTTTTTATATAAATAGCAGTGTGTATAAATTAACAGAGCTACACGGATTTATAGTTACAAATCCGTGTAGGAAAGGTGATTTAGGGTTTTAATGCCTCTTCCAGCGCCGTTTTGATTACTCTCTCTCCTCTAAATTGACTGGTATCTTATTTGTGCTATGCTGGGATCTGGGCTAGCTGATTTTCTGGCGATTTTCTCCTCTCTCTCTCTTGGTCAAGTTAGTAATTGTTCTTCTTTTTTTTTTAATTTTCTGAGATTGCTAATTTTTTCTTATTTTTTGTTTTAGGATTAATTTGATTAATTGATGCATGCATGGTTGTTTTAAATTTGTTAATTATAATAATTAGTGTATTGTTGTCCAATAACCAACATATTAATATGCTTATAGGTCCATGCCCGTTCAAAGTTAATCCGATAGGAATTAATTTTGGATAGTCCCCGGTTTGGGACTGCTCTTTGAATATTGTGTCCCATTTAGGATGTGAACACATGTTAACGGGATTTAATTAGTATTTCAGAAAAGTTCGACAGTATTTCTCCTTATTACTCCTACGAGTATGAGGTCTGTACGCATACTAATTAAATCCCGCTAACATGTGTTCACATATGAGGCACAATATTCAAAGAGTGGGTTAGGATTGTAAACCAGCCATTTGTAAGCCAAGAATTAATTCGGCACAAGTTATACATATGTCAACCATGCACCATGATTAATTAATTAAAATTATTTTTTTAATTTAATTTATAGATGGATCAAAGTTTGATGTATGAATTGCGACGAGATAGTGAAGAATATTTGGTTCGCGTTGAAGTGTTTTTACAATTTGCGGAGAGTTATAGAGTGGAGAAAAGGGATGCCAATATTTTGTGTCCTTGTAGGGATTGTAAAAATTGTATAGGATTTGGGGACTCGGAAGTAATTAGAGCTCATTTGATTTGTTGGGGATTTAAGAAAAGATATACATGTTGGTTCATGCATGGCGAGAAAATTGGAGAAAGTAATGGTACCAATAAAAATTGTGAAGATAATTATGAGAATGTAGAAATTTTTGATAATTATGAACTTGATTGCAACGATGATAATGATTATGAGAATCTCGAAAATTTTGATAATTTTGATAATGTTGGATTCGAATGTAGTGACGATGATGAGATTACAGTGAATATTGATGAAAATATAGAACACGAGTACAATGACAATCTAGAGGACCTGTTGCGTGATGTGGGAGAGATTAAATTGTTGAAAAATATTATGATAAATTTGAGTATTTGAAGGATGAATCCAAAAAGCCGTTGTATCCTGGGTGTACCAAATTTACGAAACTGTCAGCTGTGCTGAAATTATTGAACTTAAAAGCAGACCATGGTTAGAGCGATAAGAGTTTCACATCCTTATTACAGCTCTTATGAGAAATGCTCTCGCATAATAACGAGTTACCCTGTACAATTTATCAGGCGAAAAAGTTGATCTGTCCAGTGGGTTTGAAGATTGAAAGAATAGATGTATATCCGAATGACTGTGTATTATATCGTGAAGAGTACAAGGCCATGCATGCTTGTCCTAAATGCGGTGTTTTACAGTATAAACATAAGGGCAATGGCACTGATGAATTTAACGATTAAGAAAAAAAGAGCAGGCTTCCGGCAAAGGTGCTGTGGTACTTGCCGATAATTCTGAGATTCAAACGGTTATTTGCAAATACCAAAGATGACAAATTGTTGCGATGGTAAGAAGAAGAGCGCAAAAAGAACGGAAAACTAAGACACCCGGCTGATTCTCCCCAATAGAGGAACATCGATAGACACTTCAAAGAATTTGGTTCCGTCCCGAGAAACCTTAGGATTGTGGTGAGCACAGACGGAATGAGTCCGTTTGGAAGCATGAGCAGTCGGCACAGTACTTGGCCAGTTCTGTTATCTATCTACAATCTGTCTCCATGGTTGTGCATGAAACTCAAGTATATAATGATGTCATTACTGATCCAAGGACCTAGACAACCCGGAAATGACATAGGTGTATATCTCGCACCATTAATTGAGGACCTCCAAAAATTATGGAAGGATGGCGTCCTGATGTGGGATGCGTACAGTAAAGAGGTCTTTAAATTATGGGCCATGGTATTTTGCACCGTAAATGATTTTCCCGAATATGGAAATTTGTCGGGTTATAGTACCAAAGGGGCAAAACCGTGCCCTATCTGTGAAGATGACACGCATGTGCTGAGGTTGAAGCATTCTAAAAAGAATGTTTTCATGGGCCATCGTAGGTTTCTCCCAGTGAATCACCCATACCGTAAGCAGAAGAAGGTATTCAACGGGAAAAATGTGCTCGGAGTGGCACGTCGTCCATTGGTGTTTCACAATCTCGATACGAGGGACGGCTCAAAGGAGTAGGGACAATCGGTTTGAAAGCCATAGTTGCTGACCAAGATGAACTACAAAAGGCACATTTTATTGTACTACAGCACATTGTAGATGTCGCTCCCTATATAGATCAGCACATGACAATCCTTCGTCAAGGGAACTACACGAGAAGTCAGAAGTAGCTTAATAACGAGCACAATCGTTCTTTTGTAGGATGGTTGAAAGAAAGAGTGAAATCACACCCCGTAAATGAAATTGTTAGGCTGCTGGGCCAAGGACCCCAAATTGTGGTTAGAACATTTCAAGGATACGAGATTAATGGATATACATTTTACACTAAATTACAAAGTGATAAGAGCGCGACACAAAATAGCGGGGTGACGTTGGTGGCGGCCGCTCAAGAATTCAGTAGATCCGGGGTTGCCCGGCCTGTAATAGCATCAAAGTTATATTACGGTGTTATTGACGAAATTTGGGAGCTCATTTACAGCCCTCGTCTAAGCATTCCCTTGTTTCAGTGTCGATGAGTCGAAGACCGGGGTGTTGAGGTTGATAACAATGGGTTCACACTCGTTGATTTCAACAAAGTCGTGTATGTTGACGATCTGTTCATACTCGCCAAGCAAGCCACACAGGTCTTCTATGTCATTGACCCGAGTGATGCTAGGTGGAGCATCGTGTTGTCGGAAAAAAGAAGGATTGTTGGGGTCGAACACGTCGTCGACGAAGAAGAGTACGACCAGTTCGAAGAGATATCTCCATTTTGTGCCGACATGCCAACTGAGGCACCAACAATTGAAGAACAAGGCAAAGCAAACTACATGAGATCCGACCACAACGAAAGATTATGGGCCGATGTTCAAAAAGTGAAATAAAAAGAGAAAAAGAAAGAAAAAAGCCAATGTGTAATATATATATTTTTTTTAAACTTGAGACCTTTGATATTTTTTTTGATGTAATCTTTTTTTGTAATATTGTTTAAACTTGAGACCGTTAATATGTTAGATAATTAGATTTAATTTTCAATAGGTTAGTTTTTATTTTTGAAATTTTTTTTTATATGTTAGATAATTAGATTTAATTTTTTAATATTGTTACATTAAATTTTGAAATTTATATTTATTTAAATAGGTTAAATAAGTTATTATATATATTTTATATTATTTTAAATATTTTATTAGTTTAAATATAAATTATAAAAAAATATAGATTTGAAAATAATATAGATTTTAAAAATTAATTAGATTATAAAAAATATAGATTATATAAAAATACATATTATACAGATTATTAATATTAGGTTTTCTTTATTTCAATTTCAATGCAAAAATTTCATATACATTTTAAAATTCAGAAATGATATATATAAAAACCCTATATATAAAAAATTCATATATTTTGCAATTCAGAAATGATATATATAAAAAGCCTATATATAAAAAATTCATATATTTTACAATTCAGAAATGATATATATAAAAACTCTATGTAAAATTTCATATCATATATTTTTTATTCAGAAGTGATATATATTTATTTCACCTTCAATGCATTTCAAATAAAAATTTCAAATACACTATATAACAATTTCATGAGATTTCTACGCGGATTTTTATTAAATATCCGTGTAGGAAACCATAGAGAGCTACACGGATTTTTAATAAAAAACCGTGTAGGTATTTGACTTTCCTACACGGATTTATATTAAAAATACATGTCGAATGGTATTTCCACACGTTTTTTTCTAGAAATCCATGTAGAAAGCCTTGAATTATTAACAAATACGATCTCTCCCAAAATTTTCAAAGTCCCGACTCTTCCCTCTGCTCCTCTGGTTCAACGCCGCCTGTTCTGGTGATCTTCTTCCTCCCTTGGTAATACACTTCTCTTCTTTCTTGCTCTCTTATTTTTTCTTTTGCTCATTTGAGAACTCTCTTGGTGATTCTAGGATTTTGGGTAGTGCTTGGAATCCGAAATTGCTGCCTCTCTCTCTCTCTCCATTGCTGCCATTGCTGCCATTTCAGGTTTATTTAAGGTAATCACCAAATTGGACCAAATTGAACCAAATAGAACCAAATTCGGGTCTAGGTTAAATTAGTGTAAATTGATTAGTGTGTTCGGACTAAAGTGTACTACAAAGTTTCAGTACAGCAAGCTGTACTTTTTAAACCTCGATTCTACTTTTGATTCGGACTACAAGTGTACAATCCTATCGTTGGTAATATCGGGTATCGATCTACAGGACGATTCAATAACTTAACTAGATTTTTACTCAGATTATCTTAAGACTAGAAGTATTTAAATTGGTTGAGTTGGTTGGAATTTTTGTTGACAATGATATAAAATTGTAAATAAACTAAACTGGAATTTAAAACTAATTTAAAACAAGCGTTTCCGGGGTTTCTGATTTCATCTGCAACTCTGCCTCTTTCCTGACATGACCCGTGTACACGACCCATGTCACACGGTCCGTGTCGGACTCGAGTGAAACTGCAGTTGTCTGTTTTCTGTGCTGATTGGATTTTTATATAGGACGAATTGACCATACCTGATATTTCTAGACCTCAACTCTCGTTTGCTGGCTTAATAAACTTGATAATGGAAATACAATTCAATCCTCTTAGGGTTCTAACCTAAACTCTCATTCGTTGGTTTGAATTCCCTAAGTTACTCGTTTGGTTTACTAAAGGTATTCAACATCTCTCGATTGCTGAAAAGTTCACTTCTCGGTTACTAATTAATCTTCCCTCTCGGTTCATCGATTTACCTCAAATACTTGGTCTAGTTGAAAGATCAAATTGGACGCAGTACCTTGTTAGATGTGGCCAAGCCTAATGGTAAGAACCAAATAATGATCAAACAACGCAGAAAAACAATAAAGATCATACGCAAACAACCAAACACAAAATATCGCACATAATCAAACAACTAGCAAGTAAACAAAGTATTTGACTACATCATAACCCAAGAAATTAAAGAAATTACTCAAACATGGTTTCTAAAACAGAAAAACAAAAGAAGAATAAGCAATTCATGACAAGACCCCAAAATACGAAGAAGATTCGTCGGATTTCTCTCGATTTCCTCCTCTCTACTTCGTTTCCAAGTTGGTTGTTGTAAAACTCTCTTGGATTTGTGTTCTGTCCCAATTGGATGCCTGTCTGGCCCAAGGGGTCGTCCTTTTATTGCTCCATAACCATCCATCTTTAATTAGGCAATAATCTGAAAACTTAGATTAACTGCCGAATTTGTCTGACACGGTCCGTGTGAGATCCTGTACGGACCGTGTGCCTGTGTCTCTTGTCCGAGTCGTGCAGCGCCTATGTAGGGGGTCGAGTAGGATATGACACGGTTTGTGTGGATTGTAACTCGGCCTATGTAGGAAGTCCAGATTGTTGGATTTCACCCTTTCTTCGCCCGTTTCCTACAATAAACAAACAAAAGCGCATCAGTACCATATTCTACAGATAATCAATGTAATAAACATGATTTTACAGTTTTGGACACAGGTTTTGGTACAAGATTTGGTCGGAAATGTAGCTAAAATAACAAGATATCATAGTGTAATTAGTGTAATTAGTGAAATTGATTGGACCAAAAATTATATTAGTGTAATTAGAGAAGTTTTATTTTTGTGGAGAAATGAATTGAATCAAAAATAATAGTTTGCTAATTTTAAGGAAATTTTGTACCAAAATGCAAATTATTGTACCAAAATGCAAATGTAACTAATAGGGTTTTTTATAGAGTAATATAAAGTTTGGCAATTTATTGTACAAAAATTATTGTACCAAAATTGATTTAAAATTAATAGAGTAATTTAAAAGTTTGGTAATTTATAGAGTAATATAAAGTTTGATTTAAAATTAAATTTGGTTATTTAAAATTGATTTGGAATGTTAATATTAACTTTTTAATTTTTGTTTGTAGAATCATATCACATTCGGGTGATCATTTCAGCAATTCTGAAGACGAGGACATGCCGGGTACATCTCAGTCAGCCTCGCCACAAAGAAGGCCATTTGCCGTACTCAAATTGGGTGAGCAATCTTCATCGAGTTCAAATCCACAGCAGAGGCGAAGCAATTCTTCATCGAGTTCACCGACGATGGCCATCCGACTGGGGCAAACCATTTGCCGTACTCAAATTGGGTGAGCAATCTCGCGAAGGAGAAGGTCGACATCAGGGTAGAGAGCTGGAAGAGGGTAACTAAAGAAGATAAGGAAGAATGGTGGCAAATGATTAAGGTAATAGGATTATATTTAAATATTTCAATTTGATTGTTGTCAATTAGAGTGAGACACGGATAATTATTTGCTGTCAATCAGGCTTAATGGAACATCAAGAATGACAAACCGAAGCCGAAGACTTTGAAGATAATGAATGAAGGGTGGAAGCAACATAAGAGCACTCTCGTGACGGAATGGATGAAGAAAGGGAGGAGTCTGGTCAGATACTATGAAAAGGTGACCCAAGAGATCTGGGATGAGTTTGTTGCTATGAAACAAACACCCGAGTTCATGGTAATTAAATTTATAAAGTTTTAACTATTTTTTTCTCGATCAGTTGTTATATTTGAACTAATAGTTTGATTTGCTTTTATTATTGAAGGAAAAAGGCGAAAGGGTCAGGAGGACTGTTGCAATGAACAAGTACCCGCACCATTTAAGGTCAGGCGGGTATGAGGGTAAGTCGGCGGAATGGAATTCCGTGCTGGAGTCAAACAAAGATTCTGACTCACCCGTGGTAAATATCACCAATCTCCAGGGCACGAATTGGCTCATGGCAAGGTCTGAGATTACCGCCGACGAGAAGATCCGACTGCCTCAATAGTTGCAGCCCGTGGCTCATAAAATGGTAAGACATTCTTGTTATAACCTTGCGTCATTAAAAAAAATTATAGCTCACCCAATTTAATTAGTCTTTTGTTGCATTCAATTTTTTTATTAACAGTTTCAGGTGTCTGGACTGTCTCGAGGGAGAATGACTCGTTGGCTCAAACACTCCCGAATCCGGAGCACCCGGGTCGGATAAGGGGTGCAGGCATGTACAAGGGTTACAAGGATGTTTTCCGTGCAGAGAAACCCAAGCGAAGATCGTGCGTCAAAGTCACCGATGAAGAGAGAGATGCGCGGCTCCGCCAGGAAATCCAACAAGAGTACGAGGCGAGGATGGCGGAGATGGAAGCAAGAATTATAAGCCGCGTGACATCTCATCAGTTTACACAAACATCTGTCCCTTTATAGCACAGTAAGCAATATCTTTTCATTAGGTTTGATTTTTTTCTAATTGTAATTAAAATTGTCGATTGAAATATCTAAATACAGTCACGTAATTTTGTAAGGGCTTGGAGCAAATATGCTAAAGAAGGAGGAGTGCAAGCGAAAGGAAAAGGGGCCGTCAAAGACAAATTCAAAATTGAGTGGTTACTGGTGAGCTTATTATACAATAATTTTTTAACTTAAATTGTCTAGTTTAAAAAAATATTTTCATTCTAACATAGGTCGATAAATGTAAATTTTAGTTCGCGCGACAGAAGGAGAGTTGGGAGTGCGTTTATTCCACAATGAATTTCATGACTAGTTGGATTGAAAGATATCAATTTAAATTTCCGAAAGAGGTATGTAATTCACATTAAATTTCATTTTAAAAATATCAATAATTTGATCAATTTCTCGTTACTAACTCAAATTATAATTGTAGTATTCCCGAAGCCAAGCCGCTTACTCAACCGAGCAAGTCAACGAAGTGAGAGGGATGTGGTCAAGGTGGTTTATTTCCGAATTTTGTACTCCACAATATGGATTTGTATAAATTAATTTTTGTAATTATTAATTTTGAATTGTTATATTATGTTTTGACAATTTCTATCTGTTTTGGGTAAAAAAAAATATTCTGATTATATATATAATGGCTAGCAAAAGTGAAAGCTAGCCAAAAACCAAAAAAAAAATTACAAAAAAAAAAATGAAAATCCTACACGGATATTTGGAAAAAATCCATGTAGGACGTTTAAAAATAAAAAATTGATTTAGGTATATTTCTACACGGATTTTTAATAAAAATCCGTGTAGCTGGGGTGAGAGAGCTACACGGATTTGTAATAAATATCCGTGTAGGAAGGCTCTTCCTACACGATTTTTTATTAAAAAAACCGTGTAGTTCTCAGGATTTCCACACGGATCTTTATTAAAAAAGCCGTGTACGATTAGTGTAATCGTACACGGATAATTATCCGTGTGTAAATAGTGGACTTTCCTACACTCTAGTATTGCACACATTTCAAAATCCGTGTAGCTCTCCAGTTAAAGTCCGTGTAAAAACTGTATTTTTGTAGTAGTGACAGTTAGATCTGCCTATTGTACTACTTTATAGTTAATTATTCGCTTTCATGTGCTGGCATATATTTAAAACCTGAAATCATTTTTATTAACGCATTGAATTACCGCATTACCCGACACAGTCAAATGGACCGCGTTTTAAAACGTTCAATTTAATTCTGGGAAAGCTCACGAACAGCAAGTTCCACATGATGTGAGGCTTTAATGTTACATACGGAAAGCATAATTTAACAAAGTCAATGATTATATCCCTGCTATATTTGTATATATATATAAAAAAATAATGGCACATCGCATTCCAAAGGAATCGTTCTTGTCAAAGGAGAATGGCCTGCAGTATTAAATCATATGTCAGTCGCTTGAATTTTCGTAATTAATTTATAAGTGAAAAAAAAATCTATCCAGCAAAGCAAACCAATGCTCCAATAATGAAATCAACTTGAATAATTATTGGGAATTATAAAAGGACATATTGACAAATTAAAAAAATACAAGGTCAATATATATAACATTATAATATAATCTCTTGTATTTTTTGTATATGATAAATTAAGTGGAAACATAGAAAGAAAAAGGACATCAGCCGGCAGTTGATTTATGTAATATCTATTATCTCATGAAGTAATGACAACAAATACTACTATTTTATTATGTCAAAATATGATATTATAATTTACTATGTCAATGCGAATTCATAATTACATGTTACTAAAGTTCCAGATAAAATAAAAAATCACATTGTATATTAATTACTACCATCAAATATTTGGCATTCCTGGAATCAAATATGCACAACTTTTTTTTTTTTTGGTCATAGTGGACTCCACTATTCCACCGATTTCACAAAACGAAATCTTATATTATATGGCAATTACTGATACCAGTGTTACCAGTCCTGTCTGTGAACAAACAACTACTTATTACAAAGTTCAATATCACTTAGCTAAACCAGCACCTACAGCACTAAAAAAACGTATAACCAAATCAAAATGATAAAAAAAACATACATCCATTTAAGCAAAACACAAATTAAAATAAACTACCCACTAACTATTATCAGATTTCATATTCCTCTCTCAGGTGCTCCTGCACAGTTTCACCCATTACCTCCTCCTTTTCAATCAAATCATCAATAAAAACAGGGATATGCAACACATCAGTAGGAAGTACTAACGATAATTTAAGAACAAATCCATTGTCATTTGAAGTCGCCAATAATTGTGCAAAAGAAATAATTTGAGCTCCTACTGTTCTAGGTTTAGGAATTTATATTATACTAAATGCATTTGCATGTGTTAATTTGCTAATTGCTATCACGGTCGGGCCATAACCCATCGGTGTTGGAATTTTTCAGAAATAAAAGAAGAACAGAACAGAACACAGCAATTGATTGTTTTCTCACAACTTCATTAATTTTCAGCACATACTTAAAAAACACGGTACTTAAAAATATATATAACTGCACCCGTTAACCCCAACACAATGCTGCTATAACTGAATATAAAAACTACCCACTACTCCCACTACATGACAAACTAAATATAGAAACTACCCACTACTCCCTGCACACCTCTAAACAGAGAGCGTGATGCCTAAATTTTGACAACCAGTTTATAATTAAATCTGAACAGAAATAAAAATATCTGCAACTATAAAACGCAACTTTTAGAAACTGCACCTCTTATGCACTTTACTGCTGACTTGGATTATTTTCAACACCCTCCCTTAATCCAAAGTCCAGCACATTCATCATGTCTCCACACCAGTTGAACTTCTCTCGTGTGAGTGATTTGGTCAGCACATCTGCAACTTGCTGGTTCGTGTTCACATACTGCAACTCTATCATCTTTTGCTCAATCAAGTCTCATATGAAATGGAGCTGAGTGTCTATGTGCTTTGTTCTGTTGTGATGCACCGGGTTGTTACCAATTGCAATTGTCGACTGATTATCACAATAGAGTATTGTTGCGCCTTTCTGCTCACAATCTAAGTCTTCCAATAAGCGCCTTAACCATACACCTTGGCATGCTGCTGATGTTACTGCATTGTACTCAGCTTCTGCGGTTGATAGTGCAATTGTTGACTGTTTCTTCGAACTCCAACTTATTACACTGTTGCCAAAGAAGAACACCTGACCTGTTGTGCTTTTTTGATCATCTGTGCTGCCTGCCCAGTCACTGTCGCTATAGCCTGTCAAACATGGTTCATCAACACCCTTGTACCACAGACCATAGCTTGTTGTACCTGCAATATACCTAAGAATTCGTTTTGCTGCTCCCATGTGTTGTTTAGTTGGATTCTGCATGTATCTCGCAACTAGTCCAACAGCATGTGTGATGTCTGGTCTTGTGTGCGTCAAGTACAACAGACCTCCCACCAAACTCCTAAACCGAGTTGCATCTGCAGCTCCGGTTCCATCAATTGATGTCAACCTCTCATTTGTATTCATGGGAATTAGTACAAGATTGCAATCTTTTAATCCGGACTTTTCTACCAAGTCTCTTGCATACTTGTGTTGGGACACAAAGATTTCTCCTAGATCGGTCATCTCAAACACACGCATCATTTGCTCTTTAAACTCCTTCACCATTGCGTCATATGTGCCAAAATAAATCATATCATCAACATAAAGACATATTGTTGTTAAACCTCCTTTTTCTTTTCGTTTGACATAGAGATTAGGCTCATTCTTGCTTCTCTCAAATCCCAATTTCTGAAAATGTGCATCAATCTTGCTGTACCATGCACGAGGGGCCTGCTTCAAGCCGTATAATGCTTTGAACAAACGGTACACACAGTGTTCTTTGCCCTTCACCTCAAACCCTTCTGGTTGCTCAACATAAACCTCTTCTTTTAGTTCACCATTGAGGAATGCTGACTTCACATCAAATTGATAGAGAGGCTATGTCAACTGGGCTGCCATTGCCATCAACAACCGAACTGTTTCAAATCTGGCCACCGGGGAGAACGTCTCTTCATAGTCTATGCCTTGCTTTTATGCATACCCTTTTGCCACTAATATTGCTTTGCATTTTAATACACTCACATCTGGACCAAATTTAGTCTTGTAAACCCATTTAACTCCAATTGCTTTGCAATCTTTTGGTAATTCCACCAACTTCCAGATTTGGTTTTGCTCGATTGAACTCATTTCTTCCTTCATTGCTTGCACCCATTCCTTTCTTTCTACGGCTTCTTCATAGGATAATGGATCTGCTACATACAAAACTTGAGTTGCTTCATACAATTCTTGTAAGGATCGTACCTTTCTTCCTTGTGTATCCGGATCAACCATCCGATGTGAAGTGCTACTCGAGCTTGGGCTGCTTTGTGGCTGCTCACTGCTGTCTTCTTCTTCATCATCTTCTGTTTCAGCAAATGGTGTGTTGTTTTCCTCCATAGACCAACTCCAACTAGCATTCTCATCGAACATGATATTTCTACCGACTATAATCTTCTTTGTCACCGGATTAAACAACCTATAACCCTTAGATTGTATGCAATACCCAATGAACACACACTTTTCAGATTTTGAGTCCAGTTTCTTTCTGTTTTGTGCACTTATGAGAGTGCAAGCAATGCACCCAAAAACACGCAAATGCCCCACACTGGGCTTCCTTTCAAACCACGCTTCAAATGGTGTTTTGTTCATCACTGCCTTGGTTCGTGACAGATTTAGAACATATACCACTGTAGCTACTGCTTAAGCCCAGAAATTATTCGGCATACCTTTAGATTTCAGCATACTTCTTGCTAGTTCTACTACCGTGTGATTCTTGCGCTCAGCTACACCATTTTGCTCAGGTGTGTATGGAGTGGTCAACTGCTGTACCACCCCTTCTTTCTCACAAAACTACTTGAATTCTTTTGACTGGAACTCACCACCACGATCTGATCTTAGAGTTTTCAGCCTAGCCCCTGTTTGCGTCTATGCCATGGCTTTGAATCTTTTGAACAGCCCAAATGCTTCACTTTTATAACTAAGAAAATATACCCAGGTCATCCTCCTGTAATCATCGATAAATAACATGAAATACTTTCTTCCTCCCATGGATTCAACCTCCATAGGCCCGCACAAGTCAGTATGCACCAACTCGAGTACCTTGGTTGCACACATCGACTGATCTTTTGGAAATGGTAGCTTTGATTGTTTGCCAAACACACATCCTTCACATAACCCGATTTCACCAATTTCGGGTAACCCATTCACCATTTTCTTTTGATTCAACAATTTCAAACCATTCATGTGTAGATGACCATACCTTAAATGCCATAGCTCGCTAGAACTAATGTCCTTGGCTGCAAGTGCCTTGTCTTTCACCTTGGCTATGTCTAGAGGGAACAAGTTGTTTTGTGTCTTCTTGATTGTTGCCATCGTCTGATTCGTGGTCGCATCTACAATTCTGCAATTGTCGCCTTCAAACTTGATGATACACCCACTGTCCATCATCTAACCAATGCTGAGTAGGTTCTGGGATAGTTGAGGAATATAGTACACATCATGTAGCATCCGTGTATTGTGACTGTTGGTCTGCACGGTTACTCTTCCTTTTCCTTCAACATGAATCTCTTTATCATCACCAAGCTTTACTGCCTTCTTGTATGAGTCATCTAATTTATCAAACAAATGTTTGAAGCCCGTCATATGGTGAGCACCCGCTGTCCAAAAACCAGATTTGACTCACATCTGATTCTTCATCAATTTGGGCCATGAACAACCTTGCCTGATTGTTGTTCTCTTCAACAAAACTTGCCTGTCCTTCTTCTCTTTTCTTCTTGTAGCAATCGGCCTGCACATGACCGAGTTTGTGGCAATAATAGCACTCCACGTCTTGACCTTCTTCTCTCTGTTTCTTGTAGCAATCGGCTTGCATATGCCCTTTCTTGTGACAGTAGTAGCATTCTACATCTTTCTTCGGTTGATTAGAATGCAGTTGATTGTAACTTGGCTTGCCTCTGCCTTTGCCGCCTTGACTGCTTCGACCTCTGCTATTACCTTGGCCTCTACCTCTGCCTTGTTGTTGGCCTCTTGAGGAATCACCCTTGGTATAGAAAGCTTTGGTGTCGTCCTTCACTTCTGATCGGTTGAGACGAACTTCATGGACAGTGATCCCATCAACTCATCAAACGTGTAGGTGGACAGATCTTTGGATTCTTCGATTGCTGCCACCACATGATCAAACTTGGGTGTTAGGCTGCGCAACACCTTCATTACAACCGTTTTTTCTGGAAGATCTTCTCCACAGCTTCGGATTTGGTTGACTATTGTTGTAACTTGCGTGAAGAAGGATTGAACTGACTCGCCTTGTTTCAATTTTCAATGTCTCAAACTTCTGTCTCAAGCCGTGCAACTTGATAGCTACCACCTTGGAACTTCCCTGAAATGCGTTTTTCAGAGTAGACCAGGCCTGATTTGCTGTTTCTGCTGCTGCAATCTTCGCAAACACCGATTCGTGTGCGGCTTGCTGAATGAAGAAGAGTGCCTTTGCATCTCGCTTGGCTATGTCGATTGGTGTCGGATCAGGAGTCGGTATTCCCTTGTCTACTAGTTCCCACAAGCCTTGAGATTTCAGCATAGTTCTCATCTTGATGCTCCAGAATTCGTAACTCTCACCCTTGAATAAAGGTACAGACTGATTAGACATGCTGATGGTTGCATTGCCACCTGCTTCGGCCATTAGATCAACCTCGCTCTGATACCACTTTGTTGGAATTTTTCAGAAATAAAAGAAGAACAGAACAGAACACAGCAATTGATTGTTTTCTCACAACTTCATTAATTTTCAGCAGATACTTAAAAAACACGGTACTTAAAAATATATATAACTGCACCCCTTAACCCCAACACAATGCTGCTATAACTGAATATAAAAACTACCCACTACTCCCACTACATGACAAACTAAATATAGAAACTACTCACTACTCCCTGCACACCTCTAAACAGAGAGCGTGATGCCTAAATTTTGACAACCAGTTTATAATTAAATCTGAACAGAAGAAAAAATAACTGCAACTATAAAACGCAACTTCTAGAAACTGCATCTCTTATGCACTTTACTGCTGACTTGGATTATTTTCAACAATCGGGCCTGGAAGAGTGCAGCCAGAAATTCTGAACAACAAAATGGCACCCCATGAAGGTATCAGCCAAAAGGTTTTGTTGAGGCTTACTGGTGAAGACAGAAGTCGATCAGGGTTGGACCTTGTGACGGTCTTAGAAAACATTAAAACAAGTATGCTATTAGTGATGAGGAAACTGAGCGCTATGGACCATTTGTCAATTGTCACCTAATCCAAAACAGCAGAGAGGGTTTGCCAATTGACCAAGATGACTTTCCACGTCTTATCCTTTACTCTAGAAAGGAGGGGGAAATGGAGGGAAGGGAAGAAGAGCAGTGTAAAATATTAACTTCCTCTGCATTCTGATTTGGAGGTCACAAAATTTAAATAGTTTGTATATAGACTTCACTTTCCCTCTCAAAATAAACATGGCCCAATCAGATCCGGTCACCCCCTCTACCGATAGAAAATGGCCTTCCAATATGGAAATTAATTAATTAATTTATTTTTAAGATTTGTATTGAAGGAGTTATAATGCGGAAATTAAAAGAAAATAGAGATTAGTATTAAACATATGGCAAGGATAAGGTTTTCCATTTGTTTGGAGGAAAATACTCAAGAAAATATTATTACATTTCTTTTATTATGTTCTTAAGTCGTGGAACTGGTTTCTTTGTGCGTCACCAATATTTTGAAGCAAAAATATTTGAAAAGTTACAATAATTGTGCTCAAATGAAATTATCTTAATTATCGACTAATTAGTACTACAGACCGCGGACCTAATCAAATATTGATTCTCTAATATATTCCGATATCCAAATAAGTTAGAACGTGTCTAGTTAATTAATTATTGACCCAATCGAGTCAAGATTTTTTGTTTTATATATCATCAACTTGTATAATTAATAAATGTCATTTATCTCCGGGCGGTTGGTATGTATATGTATAAACTAATCAATCCCAAACAATAAAAAAAATTAATCATTATATTTCCAGTAATAAAAGTTCATTAAAATAGTTACTGTTTTGTCAAAATACTATTAGTCAAAAAGTAATAAAGTTTCCTCCATACTTTTTCTAACGTGAATTAATTAAATTGCACAAGTTATGTTTAACATATTAAATATAAATAAATTCGCAACGCATGTCTATATATATGCTTATTTGAGATGGGTAGCTAGAGGCAATGGGATGCTAATTAGCCGTTAATAAGATTAGCAAAATTTGATTTAATTAGCATAGCATTGATCTAGTCAAAATGAGTTTCAACCATGATGACGAGATTGTTCCTCCTCCAGGTTTGCTCCCTGTTTTCTCACTATTACAATAATTAATATTTGGTTAACAAATAATTTATTTTAAGCTTTGTTGATTCCAGTTAGCCATCTTTTGCTAATTGCTATCACTAGATGAATTTGTGTCAATATGCTAATTGCTTCACTGCAGGGCCAGAACCAATCGGGCCTGGAAGAGTAGAGCTGGATATTCGAAACAACGAAATGGTACCAGTTGAAGGTAACAGCCTAAAGGTGTTGTTAAAGCTCACCGGTGAAAATAAAAGTACATCGGGGTTGGACCTTGTGGCGGTCTTAGATGTTAGTGGTAGCATGGATGGATATAAGATAGAGAGTATGATAAAGGCTACGATATTGGTGATGCAGAAACTCAGCCCTATGGACCGTTTGTCAATTGTCAAGTACTCTGATACAGCAGAACGGGTATGCAAATTGACCCAGATGACTGATGATTCGAAAACGCAACTCGAAAATCTGATCAGTAATTTGGAAGCTGGTGGTCGCACAAACATCAGCGATGGCCTTCAGATAGGCCTGGATGTTCTCAACAGCCGTCAATTTAAAGACGGACGCTTTGGCATCATCATGCTTATGACAGATGGTCTTCAAAGTACGGGTGATGCTGCAAGTGTTCCGCTAGGCGAAGTGCCTGTGCACACATTTGGTTTTGGTACAGATCAGGATACAGAGGTACAGTTGAGACTTGAAAATAACCCCTTATATTTTGACAATTTCAAGTACAAATTTGCCTGTGCTACACAACTCCTAATTAACTTCTTCATGTTCTTAATAGGTGCTGTCGGCTATCGCCAAAAATAACCATCTGGGAGGAACCTACAATGATGTTGACATCAGAAACTTGAACTTAGCCTTTTCCCAGTGCTTAGGTGGGCTTCTCAGTGTGGTTGCTCATGACCTGACGGTGACTGTCACTCCCTGCAAAAAAGGGTCAAAAATAATTAAGGTATCTGCCGGAAGTTATCCCCAATCCAACGACAGTGAGAATGGTCCTGTCACTATAAAATTTGGCATTCTTTACAGCCATGAGGTCCGCTCAATGTTAGTCGACCTTCTAATTTTACCTAAAGATATGGAACAGGACCAAGAAGTTCTTCTAGTCAGTTACACATACAGGTATATCAAATACGACAGTGTTGAAAATTAATTCAAAATTATTTTTAGATGATTTCTCCTTGAGTAGATTTAGAAGCATTATTTAGACAGACGAAAACTGCATTGGCTATTTTAGGTATTTGTTATTTTAAGCATAGTTATTTTAGGACTAGTTGGCGTAGTAGTTAGTTATTTTCAACATGTTGTGTCGTGGGTGCTTAATTTAGCAAAGAGAGAAAGGACATAAATAATCTAGGAGTAAAAGAAAGGACACAAATGTTACTTCTGATAAGAAAAATATTCTTCTCTCTTCAATCTTTAGCATACTGATACAAAGCAGTGCAATATTGCTAAATTTATCCCAACAATAAGAACTGAATATATTTGTTATCCATATTTCTCTTACTCTTTCAATTTATAAAAAATTCTTATATATAATATAGACCCATATGAACTTACTCTATTTCCTGTATATAATTTCCAACTTCCAAGACAACCTACAAGATTACAACATGACTTCTAGATAATTCCAACATTAAGTAATTCATTCAGACATTTTTAGAGAGTTTCAACAACAAATATTACATTTGACTAATAATTAAGTTTATTAATTGATAGCACGTATAAGTGTATAACCTATTACCATTTTGATGATGGTCATAATTATAGTTGGTTGTTCGGTTGCAGATTTAATGGTAAATTGATTGAGGCCAATCATTTTATTGTTACTGTACGCCGCATGTCAGGGTTGACAACTGAAGAACTGCAAGCACCACCAGAGGTGAGAGCTGAAGAGGTCCATCTTCTTATGGCTGATGTGATCAAACAAGCAACAGACGATGCTGATAATAATGATCTGGAAAGTGCCAAGGAAAAGTTTTCCGATAGTCTGAAAACATTGGAGAATGCAGATATAGTGCAGTTGAAGGCCGAGGTGAGCGCCGAGCTGAAGGAGCTGAGAAAATTGATTGCAACACCAGAAATCTATCAAGAGAAAGGTCGTTCTTTTGCAAATTCCTTGCTGATTTCGCTTGCCACACAACGTCAAGCGGCAAGAGGTGAAGATATGAGTCAATTTCAGCTATTCACCACTCATGCTATGCAACAATTCCTTATGGATGCCAAGAATTTGGAGGATTTACAACGTCATGTGGATGAAGTCGTTAAGGCTCTCGAATCCATTGAAGAGATTATCAACAAACCATGAATACTTGGTCATCTTCAATTTGCTTTGTGATTTGTGTCGTTCCATGAATAAGAACACTTGAAAATCCTGCCCCTGGCAAGCTAAGCGGTTTGTCTTTTCTTTTTCTTTTTTGATAAGCTGACAGCAGCTGTCAGTATTTCAGCGGTTTGTCTTTTCTACTTTGATGTTTTTTGGGTTCAATGTCTTCTACTACTATATTGATTTATTTGCTCATTCGTAATTAAGTTCATATACTAATTTCTGTATGCTTAATTTTCTTGTTGAGATAGATATATATTGAACTCTCTTTTCTATGTTCTGGACTTAGCACGTCCATGTATACATAAGTAAAGAAATTTATTTTAGGACAGAAAATCAGGTCATCAATTTGCTTTAATTGTGTGGCTCTCTCCAGTTAAGGAAATAAACTTAAAAAAAAAAATCATACAAATAAAAATTAAAAATGTTGGGAGCATTTAGGGCTATGTGAAAACTTCCGATGGATTATCAAGAAAAAAACTTTAGATGGTTTTAATTTTTTTTAAAAGAGTTATTTTCATATTCCTTAATGAACGACTGAAGGACCTACTGGAAGTTTCCTGTTCTTTTTGCTCCGTTGGCACAGTATTTATTAAAAATATTTACTTTGCAAAATTTAAGCGGTGGTCAAAACTTGAAGATATAATTTATTAACATTGTGGTACCCATGATAATTTTCTCATCAGAAATCAATTTAGTCATTTTTTTATTATCCATTATTAATGGTAGCAAGATGCTACATGACCGTCATTCATAATGATAATAGAGGTTGTATGAGGGTAGGAATCTTAATACTATTTTATTTTATTAGCACAACATCTTCAAACAAATTAAATATTTTTTGAACTGTCGTGTCTTTCCATCATGTAATTCATGTAGGTCAGTTATTAATGATTTGGTATTTATAATTACTAAATACTCTATTTTTCTTTTCTTTTCTAATTTTTATCAAATACGTTTGAAAATTTGAACTAACTAGTGTGAATGACAACCTACAATAAACATATAACGAATAAAGCTTCATTTTATACTAGTACATAAAACGTGACCATATACGGTCCGAAAAACTAATTACACACAGTTCAATGACCTTGTCAATGAGCATCGTGTATGAATAGGAAGGTAAATTGTACACGATTTTCGAACGGTGTCTATATAGTACTAACATACACAGTTAACACAAATGGAACCGTTTCAGGTCTAAAAAAAAGGCGTTGAAAATAGTGAGTTATACATGATCAACATAACCGTGTACATAAGAGGTGCTTAATTAATACATAGTTTTTACAATACATCTTTGTACTATTTGGTAAGCATAAAAACAAATGCAAAATGATGTTGCTAAGAACAAGAAAAAGAAGAAAAAAGAGGTTGATAAGCATATGAACAACAACAATTAAGGTTGTTAAGTACAAAAACAATGATAAATGTGATTCCTAAGCACAAGAACAAGGGTAAATAAGATTTCTAAGCACAATAACAAGGATAATGAGTCCTAAGCACAAGAATAAATGCAAATAAAGTTGATAAGCACAAGATCAAGGGCATATGATGTTGCAAAGTATAAGAACAATGACAAATGAGATTCCTAAGCACAAGAACAAATGCAAATGAGGTTGATAAGCACAAAATTAGGGTCAAATAATATCGCGAAGCACAAGAACAACGAAAAATGTGGTTGTTAAGCACAAGAACAAGAGCAAATGAGGTTGCTTAGTACAAGATCAAGGGCAATCAAGTTCCTAAAAAAAAAACAAAGACTAATGAGGTTGTTAAGCACCAGAACATATGTAAATAATGTTACTAAGCACAAGAATAAGGACGAAAGGGGTTGATAAGAATATCAACAATGACAAATCAGGTTGCTAAGTACAATAACAAGAGCAAAAGGGGTTGATAAGTATATCAACAACGACAAATGAGGTTGCTAAGCACAACAAATGGGTAGAAGGAGTCAATAAGCATATGAACAACGGCAATTGAAGTTGTTAAGTACAAAAACAAAGACAAATGATGCTCCTAAGTACAAGAACAAATGCATATAAATTTGATAAGCACAAGATCAAGGTTAAATGATTAAAATGAATATATGAGCTAGAAGTAAAACAATGTGTTTACTTCGCAAAGCATGATAGCCCATCTTTGTCTCTCTCTCTCTCTACACGCGCACACACACACATAGTCCGGCTATTGTCATAATATTATAATTTCAGCCTAAGTTATAATGAGAGAGAAGAGACCCACGAAGTTTAAAGGTTTAAACATTTCAAATTTAAGCGGATTCTATCAGTACCTTGGTTGTAACCGATAGAAGGTTTGATACTTTAGTCAAATTTGGTTAACTACCTGACCCTTCTTCTATCCGTTTTGTCCAAGATACAGATAGAAGAAGCGATATCAATAAATTACCACAAATCCCAAACCATAAAAATAAAAGAAACGGGTATAAATAATCTATAAATTGTTTATAATTATGAGCATTAGAGAGAAAGGAAACTGAAAGTTAAAAATAAATTACCTTGTGTTTGTCACCGTTCCAGCAAAAAAATACTCAAGAACACCAGTATATGAAAATAAAAATCACTCATGGAGAAGGTGACTCACTCGGAGATAAAGAAGAGATAAACTTATTGTGTTCAAGATACTCAATATAACTAGTAATGAAAATAAAAATCACTCATGGAGAAATATAAATAATTTAAGTTTAATTTTTTAAATAATTTTTTCTTCTTGTCAGATCTGTTGGGATAAATTTAGCAATACTACACTGCTTTGTGCTAGTATGCTAAAGATTCAAGAGAGAATAATATTTTCTGAATAGAAACAATGCTTTATTTTCTTTCTCTCTTACTCAATTACATAATGTTCTACGATATTTATAATAATACAACTTTCCTAAAATAAGTAACCACAACTTTGCTAAATTAAGCACCCACTACACACCAAAATTTTTATAAATATACAAAAATTTATTTTTTATTTAATAATCTATACAATTTTTGGAACGAATTTCAAATCTATCCTTACTGGCAACAGGGTTGCCCTTTTCAACCCCTGGAACCGGCTTTCTGGGAAAATTAGGAATTAGAAAATTAGATAAATTAGAAAATACCAAAATAATTTTAGATAAATTAGAAAATATCACAATAATTTTAGTTAAATTAGAAAATGTCAGAATAAATTTAGGTAAATTCTAGAATTAGTTAGAAAATACCAAAACGGTTTAGAATATATATTGTAGTTTTCTCAATAAAATATTCTGGAGATATTCTCAATAAAATATATATTGTAGTTTTAATTTTTTTAATTCATTTTGAATAATTATTTTCATTAATTAATTCGTAATAATTATTTTAATTAATTAATTTGGAATGATTAATTTTTAATTAATTTGGAATAATTAATTTTTAATTAATTAATTCAGAATAATTAATTTTTAATCAATTAAAATTAATTAATTTCATTTTGAACGTTCAATTTTGATGTGAGTTATTTTATTTTTTGTTTGTACATTGTTAGTCAATTTTAATTCTAATTAATTTTGTAACGTTAATTTTTTTAAATGTTTGTTATCCAGATCAAAGACAAATCAAATTTGATCTGTGTGAGTATCTGGTCGCCACCGCTCGACAAGCGCATGTATAAGTGACGCGTCAATATTGATACCAGGCAACTTGGCAACCTGGTATAATCCCAACGATAGGAGATACGGGGCGTATCGGTCGTGGTACTCGCAATTTGTCCGATAATTTCTCACGTTTAAATTAGTAGAATTCTACATTACAAAAAAAATATCAAGCAATATACGATTTGACTTCTAATCGATTTATTAAGAAAAATCAGTAAATGCTAACCTCTTTCGAAGCCAAAGACACCTGATGATGACTGTCAGATATACACAACAATTCGCTGAACCGACCTTGCATTATCTGGGTCTCTCTCTCTGTCATTATGAATTTCAAAAATCGTACCAAATTATTTCTTCTGAACCGTTCTAGTATTTCTAACTAATTCTAAACCATTTCGAAATTTCCTAAATCATTCTAAACAATTTTATAATTTTCTAAATTTTTTAAATTTTCTAAATTTTCCTTAATTTTCCTAAATAATTCTACAATTTTCATTGTTCGAAAACTATTTTCCTAAAATTATTCTGGCATTTCCTAAATTACCTAAGATTATATATTGTAGTTTTCTCAATAAAATATTTTGGAGATATTCCAAACCGTTTTGGTATTTTCTAACTAATTCTAAACCATTTGGGAATTTTCAACTAATTTGGAATTTTCTATACAATTTTGGCTGAAATTTTGGTATTGTTTCTAAAACAATTTTGGAATTTCATAATATTTTTTATTTTGGTGATTTTCTAAATTGTTTCGGTATTTTCTAACTCATTCTAAAAACCATTCTAAATTTTTCTAACTAATTCTAGAATTTACCTAAATTTATTCTGACATTTTCTAATTTAACTAAAATTATTGTCATATTTTTTAATTTATCTAAAATTATTTTGGTATTTTCTAATTATCTAAAATTATTTTGGTATTTTCTAATTATCTAAAATTATTTTGGTATTTTCTAATTATGTAAAATTATTTTAGTAATTTCTAATTATTTAAAATTATTTTGACATTTTCTAATTATCTATAAAATTTTAGACATTTTCTAATAATCTTCTAATCTAACTTAAATTTAAACTAACCTTACTAATTTATCTAAGAATAAAACGAAATTTAAAAAAAAAAAAAAAAAAAAACCTAGAGGCCTTGGAGGTTGGAGGTTGGAGGTTGGGGGAGGGCTGCGTGAGAAGAAAGGGACGCGGGGGTGGGATTTATAGTCATTCCCAAAAAGGGCAACTTGGTTGCCGGTTCCAGGGGTTGAAAAGGGCAATCCTGTTGTCCTTTCTAGAAAGGGCAACTCTGTTGCCGGTTCTGGGGTTGGCAATCCTGTTGCCCTTTCCAGGGGTGGAAAAGGGCAACCCTGTTGCCGGTAAGGATAGATTTGAAATTTGTTCGAAAAATTGTATAGATTATTAAATAAAAAACAAATTTTGTATATTTATAAAAATTTCGACACTACACAACATGCTAAAATAACTAACTACTACGCCAACTAGTTCTAAAATAACTATGCTTAAAATAACCACTGCCCAAAAATAACCCATGCATTTTTTATGCTGGTAAAAGCTTATTCATACAAGTTCTAACCAATTTGAATTAATTTTCAACACTCCCCCTAATTCAAAATTGATTATGCCATGTTTGATTCCGAATTCTTCAAAATTTTCTCTTGTCAATGCCTTTATCAGAATGTCAGCCCTTCTTCTTGCTGCTAGGAATTCTTCTTGCAATGCTTAATGCTATTTTTCATTTTCTATTGCTTCTTCAAAGGTTGTAGATCTTTGCCTTCCACTGTCTGTATACCCCACAAAAAAACATGGGTTTCTCTTTCTTTCTTTTTTCTTCATAGCATGCTTGCTCTTCTTCCCTCTATTTTCTGAAACAACCATCTTGCACACACTCATATCTTTTGAAGCACTGGACATCTTTTATGTCGTGCTGAAATTAAAACTTGCCAAACCTACAATGGCCACGTCCACCTCTGCCTTGAGAGGACTCCCCCTTTCTTTAGAACGCATGCACTTTCATCACTTTTCTCCTCTAATGTGGGCTTCGTTTCATGGGTCTGCAGTGATCCCATCAGTTCATCAAAGGAATAGGTTGAAAGATCATTTGATTCTTTAATCACTACCACCATGTGATCAAATTTTGGTGCTACGCTTCTCAGCACCTTTGCCACCATGGTTTGCTCCAAGATGTTGTGTCCATATTCTTGAATTTGGTTGACAACAAATGTGATTCTTGACAGAAAAATCTGCATTGATTCTTCTATTTTCATATTCATCGTCTCAAAATCTTTGTGTAGGCTTTGCTGTGTTATAGCCACAACTTGAGAACTTCCCTGAAATGTCGTCTTCAAGGTTGTAGGCTCTTCTTTAGTAGTTGTTGCTGCTATAGTTCTTCAAGGTTGCACACCAATCGACTCTACTGACAATTCCGAATTGACTCTGCCGTCAATTGCTGTCCCACCGAACCATCGGCTCTGATACCATTTTTTTGGGATAAATTTAGCAATACTACACTGCTTTGTGCCAGTATGTTAAAGATTGAAGAGAGAAGAATATTTTTCTGAATAGAAACAATGTTTTATTTCCTTTCTCTCTTACTCAATTACATAATGTTCTGCGGTATTTATAATAATACAACTTTCCTAAAATAAGTAACCACAACTTTGCTAAATTAAGCACCCACTACACAACATGCTGAAATAACTAACCACTACGCCAACTAGTCCTAAAATAACTATGCTTAAAATAACCACTGCCCAAAAATAACCCATGCAGTTTTTATGCTGGTAAAAACTTATTCATACAAGTTCTAATCAATTTGAATTAATTTTCAACAAGATCATATAAAAAAACATACATAATTACACTCTGAAGTGGATAATTTGGCCGATTTGGCCAATTTGGCCAGACCTTTGAATAACACCTGCCATGACAAATACACACTGAAATGTTAAATAATAAACACAACACAACCTACAGCAAGAATAACCCCTGCCATGACAAATGCTCGAGCGGCAACTCCTTTTGGCATCATCCCACTATCTGCCCTTAGAAACATTGCTTCATATACCGGCCAGAAATTCGCAACGCCAAATCCCGCTAGAAACAGCTCCAGAACCATGCCATTTCTGATCATTCCTACTGTGAATGCGCACAGATTGAGTATTGCCACTGTGCCTAATATGACAAAGAAAGGCGAGTCTACACCAAAATCGAAAAATCCTTTGTTGTACCTATATTGAGAGAAGAAAAACCCAGTATTATATGTGTTGATTTCTAAACTTATTATGAGAATATTTTCCTTCTCTAATTTCAGTATATGTCCACCAATTCTGATATGTTGCTCAAAATTCAATTAAGAAGCATTAATTAAGAATGTATGAAATTCTTGTTGCTGATTTAAAACCAAAAGGCATATAATAATTATGTCTTAACATTTAACTATTGGACAATATTATAAATAACAAAAAGTTCCTATATTACCTCTTGTTCTGTTCATCGTCCATAACTTTGCTCGTGATATTAAAACCTTGAGTGGAGATTTTAAGCTTCTTCAACAATAATTCAATAATACCGAAAGGGAATGCGGTGAGACCGCGAATAAGCCCCATTCGCTGGTCACACCACCAGCGCCTCAAACTGCTCTTGTAGGAGACAAAATCGGCCATGTCTTGGATATATGCTGCCAAGAAGAGGTATGCATACAAATAGAACCATGGATTTGACGGCTGTGATTAGGTAAAATTGCAGTACAGTTAGTTAAGTTACCATGGTAAACAGTGTCAAGATATAAATTAGGATTTGTGCAATATTTGAGATTCTGATATGCATCTCAGTTTGGAATGTTTATCTGAGGAATATATTTCTCTAGATAGCCCATCTCTATTTTCTCACTCTATCGCATCCATTAAGAGAAGTCAGTATTTGGTATTTCACAAAATATAAAAATTGTTTTATACTAGTAGATATTCTTATATAAGAATATGCTGTAATTCATGTACAAACTCAGGATATTACCATTGTGTAATTAGAAAACTTTTGATAATAATTAAAATTTTCCAGTTTCAATTATTATAAATCTTGTCAACCTAGTATATGCTCTTTTGGTTATTTATCTCTAGTTTATTGGATTATATTTTATATTTTTTTCTTTCATTTTTTATGTATGTATTTTGACATATGAATTCCTATATATATCCATTATTCATGTTATTTAGAAGCTAAAAGTTACTGCTGTAGTTTATTTATAATAAATCCAGTCTTGGAGATCCTTACCCATATAATAAAACATTAAAACAAGTTAAGAACAAGCATAGTAATACACCTTTGGGAATAATGGCCTATTGTTGATAAGAGCCAGTTGAGGGAGAACAGCATAAGCAACAATTGGGATGCACGTAATGCCCCAGAATGAGTAGTGTGCGTAAGCTAGCCCCTGTGCAAGTGAGACCTTTCTGACACAAAAAATTAAGGGGCAATACCTGGAGAAACCCACCTGCAACCATCAAATTGATCCCAATTTTATATGCATATGCCATGGTACCAGTACTAGGATTGTATGATTATCCACAAGCACAGCAACATTTTCAATGGCCATTCTTTATCTGGCCCTCTTTTTTTGTGTAAATTAGATAATTGTTAGGAGAGTGAGGCTATGGTACTAGCATAGTATGGGCATGGCTGTACTTTGAATCAATATCTTAGTTTTCATAGTTTAAATAGTCGATCTCAGGACCGGAACCTGTCTTTTTGAATTATTGGAGTTAATCATATTAAATTTTCCTGCAGAGAATGGATCAATTTCATAGGTACTAAAATTTTACTCTAAATTACATAAAAAATTATACATAAACACAAATAATTTTTACAAAATGGCAGTCAATTGACCCCCATTTCTTCAACTTAAATTCATCTCTGGTCGATCTGAGCCTTTCAACAAGCATGTTTTCATATGAAAATGGACTAGCACAATAGATTTTACATTTTTTTTATAAATATTTACTCCTTTTTAGATAGGTAGAAAATCACTAATTTTGAATGGTCCAAGTGGTTTATAACTTTCTATAAAAAAAGAAAAAATTTCATAAAACATAAAAATTTGATCAACAAGTACATTTTCATATGGAGATCATGTTAAACGGCTGAAATTGATTAGTGAAAGCCACAATAGGAATTACCTCATAGAGCCCAATTGCCCACCTCATACACTGGTGAAGCACATCATTCAGGCTCTTTGGTGCTTCCCCGATAAATTGTGGCTCTGGTGGGTCGCAAAATACTGATTTCCATCCTTCGCAGTGCAACCGATAGCCTGTGTTGTAGTCCTCTACCAAGGAACCATAGCGAAAACCAATCTGAGATTTTCAAAACAGCAATATATATGTATGTTATGTTGTGAGATAATTTCATAGAGTCTAGTCTTGCACTGTTTGTCTATATATCTTTCATTATAGGCATTTTGTTTAGCACAGTACATTGATCACAATTGGCATTTTTTAGTTTATGAGGAAGTTTCTCCAAACTGAAACTTTGATTTAAGAGAACATCAGCACAATATTTTTTTAAAAGTTTTCCCAAATGTGTAATAAGTGATCTTAATATTGAAATTAGTTAAAAATATTCCCATGAAAAAGCATACGTACAAGAATTTGACATTATCCGGTAAAAACTGATTATTGTTGAGAGTAAGCCAACATAAGTTTCTATCCATGTGGGTATCTCTACTACCGACAGAAGTATCCGCAATGATATCGATAGTAAAACACTTTTACCCTCGTGGATAGTGACATATTCTTGTAGTTTTGTTGCTTATTTTGCCTATTATTTACACTAAATACCCATGAACCAACAAAATGGAACACGGAGGCAATAATTTCATAAACTTTAGCTTTTGAGATAATTAAATATCACCAATTAATCAATTATTTCATAACAATAACAAGAGATTAGCACTTACCGGGTCTCCCCATTTAGTCCCAACCTCATAGTGACAACCCGCCACTTCGATTGCCTTTTCCAAAACCATCTTAGCCCCAATTTGCTCCTGAGCATTTATCCCTTCCAATGATGAACCAACCAAGGCAGACCTTGCATGAAACGTGTTGGTCCCGACATAATTTGGCCCGCATAATCCATCGAGACCATGACTATTTATCTTGAAGATACGCTTGAGTTCACCAGCATATATATCATTCTTGTTGAGTCCCTGAAAAAGCTGAGGGAATTGCACATAAGCAAGCTTAGCTGAGATGGTGGGGTCAAGGAAATAACATAGTGCCCGGTGTGGTGAAGTCGGGTCGGTCGAGATCATGTCACAGTCCATTGTAAGGATTATCGGGGCATTTGTTAGGACACTCGAGACACGTACCTAAAAAAAATAAGTAGTGATAATTAACATCATGATATATCTAAGAAGAGGGTTTCAAATGCCTTTATGTTTTGTATCCATCGTATGTGCCTCCATTTTTAGAACTATAGTAACTTAAATATTAATTGTCAAAATAAAACCGTTAGATATGATCAATATCATATTTTCTATGCGCACTTAGAAAGTCACGACATTTAGATATTGCTTTAGTTAGCATCTAGAGCTTGCAAAAACACACCGATTAAGATAAGTTCTAGAGATTTTTTAACCAAACAATTCATTATAAACCAAAGTCGAAAAATGATAATTTATTATGTCCATGTAAAGAAAATAATATTGATGATATCTAATGGTTTTTTAGTTATTAAAAAAAAAATTATGTATGATGGGGACACAAATTTTGACGCATTTGAACACCCCTATGAAGTCAAATCTAGTAGGGAAAACCAAGGTTTATATTCATTAACATTTATATTCTACTATTACAGGCACCGATCTGGTTCCTTTTTTATATTAAGCAGAGTTGGTTATATTGTAATTCTACTACTAATAGTTGTTCTTACAAGAACATTAAGTGCCCCAGCCTTGAAGTTGTGAGGAGATTTAGGATGCTTCCCTCTTGAAACATAAATCAGGTTTGGCATGACTTGATTAGTGATATCCTTATCTATGCAGCTCTGAAGTAGCACCTGAATGCACAAGATCAGAACGAACCGGTCACTGACAGTATAAAAAACCATCACTGAAAAATGACTCATCAGTAACCAATTTAAAATAAAGAACCGTCATTAATTAGAGATAGTTTTACTGATTATCAGTGACGGTTCTTCATTAAAATAAAGAACCATCACCGACAAATCGAAATTATTTATTCGAACCTGGACGACTGCAGGATGGTTGTTGCTGGAAAAATCCTTCCACTTCTGAAAAATGTTTTCATATTCTTCTGAGGAAACTAACTCAGCACTAACATTTCCTTTATCCATTGCACTTTCGACCCTCTCTTTCATAGCTTCATATATCATCTACAACACAGAAAGTTCAAATTAAAACGATATCTCCAATAAGAAATTATATATATATATATATATATATATATATATTCTTCTAATAATACTTTACAACCGACACTCATAGATTCCCATATGAATATGTACTATGCATAGAATGTATTGAGTCTGTAATATGGATTAATATTTTTTTTTTTCAAAATACTGACAGTCTATCAAAATCATTGAACATAATTTCCATATGAATAGGTACTTGCAGACCGAATTTTATATTTTTTTTTCATTTTTTGAGGTTTTTTGAGATAGATAAAAAATCACTGTTTTTGGATGGTCCAAAATTTTCAAATCAGGTGATTTTCTGCCTATCTCAACAAATAGCAAAAAAATCGGAAAAAATATAACATTTGTTTCCAAATATATATTCATATAAAAATCATGTAGAACGGTTTGAATCAACTATTAGAAATTAAAAGAAAAATATTAATGTGTATTACAATTTAATCCGTCATATGGATAGTAACGACATAGACTCACTCTTCTCTACTTGTTAATATATACTTATAAGAGAAAAAGCTTACACGAAGTTCGCTCAAAAAAAAATCTTTAATTTATTAAGTGAAACTGATGAATGAGTGTGATGTGCTTATTTTATGTGAAATTAATGAACTTCACGTGCGCTCAATTATATATTTCAGTCAACTCTTGTCTCCAAACCAAGAAAACTCAATAACGTATAAACATATACTTTCAGTTTCATTATGCAAATTAAAAATATAGTGTTTTGGGATCCACATAGTAAAATATCAAGCAAAATCAAATATCTTTTTAACGAAAGCAAATAAACGGTCGGTTTCGTTTACAGGAGATTTTTATACAACCTATTTTATTTTAGCATATAAATAAGTTTTCTCCTGAGACCGAGGATCAGGAAGCATTTTTCTCAGGTCAAAACATTGCCTCATCAGCCAACATTTTAAATGATGTTTCATTTTTTTTTTTAATGATGTAAATTTTCGGGTTAAACATTGTTATATAATATTGATATCGTTTTCTCTAATAATAGTGAAATGCTATAATTACAACATTTGACGACAATTTGAACACAATATTTGATTTTTTCTTAAGTAATGTTTCTTTTAGAATAAAATGACGTTATATATATATATTATTGACATTATTTTTCAATGTGTGAAATGATATTAATGATAAAACGATGTTAATATTAACATTTTTTTCAACACAATATCAACACAACATTGTTATGTATCATTCACATTTTTTTCACTGTTGAGATAAAACGATGTTAATATTGACATCATTTTACTATGTAGAACGATGTGCATCATATATATAACAATGTATCACCCTAAAACAAACATGACTTAAAAAATTAACCTAAAATATCGTTTCTTTGTTGAGGTAAACCGATATCATCGATTTCATTTCAGTTCTAGAGATACGATTTCAATAATATATCATAAAATTTGACCATAATAGTGCCATGTATTTAATTTTTGAAAGGTAAAAGATAACAAAAATAGGTTTTTATTGAGAACCATATTATTCTAAAATATTTGAAATTTACTTTTTCATTCTAAACAATTAGGATGAAAAGTAATTTTTTTTTATCTATATCCTTCTTTTGGAAGTGTAAGCAAATTTGGTGAGAAGCTGTATACATACAAGAAAGTAGATTAAATAGATTCTACTAAAACATAAAACGAATATCCAATAAAACCAAGATAAGCTGTTCTAGAAGAACTAGTCCAATAGAACAGCTACCTTTGTCAAAAGTTAGAGGATTAACAGAGGCCATATATTATTAGATGATATACAGTTATAAATTTATCCAAACAATATCGTAGCCAAGTATATACGTCAAGTAAAAAAATGAAAGTATTGTATCAATTCTTCTCATTTAAAAAAAAATATATATATATATATATAGATATGAAGGTAGCTACTTAGGAAGAGTAAACGGATCCAGGAACTTGGTGCCCGTTATATATGATATGTACATATAAATGCACAAATTAAAACATGATGGTTTAAAGAAACAGATTAGGAGATATAAATTCCCAAGAATTTAAGAATAAACACAAGTATAATAAGATTAATTACCTTAAGCTTGTCCTTGTGATCACCGTCACAACTTCCCGAAGCAAAGAACTTCTCGGGCGATCTATCCTTGATTCTGTTCTCCCTACAATACGGCAACCAATGACGTGCAAATTTCGCACCCTCCATGAACGCAAAGAGCGTCACGTCAGCACCACCATCGTCAGAAATATACAGCGACAACTTCTCAGTAGGATAGTCCAAGACCAAAAGTGAGAGCGCTGTGTTCACAACACCCATTGGTGGCTCCTTATACATATCAGCGGTGCACACAAACACGTCTAGTGCCGGCCAAGCTGCTCGATCCGGCAACCTAGCCAGGAATTCTTGCCGGTGCACCGGTCGCCACCTGAAGGCCTGTGCACTAGCCCACATGAACACCATGATGAGATCAGATACTAGGATTGAGCAAAATAGGCCAGCTTCGACAAGGGTAGAGGAGGCAAAAATAGATGTTATTCGATGATAAATTAAGGCAAGGAGAGCTAGAGTGTATATGACAATATGTACGCGGTATATCGGTATTCCACGGTCAAGACGGATCACGTTTAGTGGTTCATTGAGCTTGGCAGGGACGGAGGACTTGATCTCCATCTTTGTTAAAATTTGAGGGGGCTACCGTCCTTAAGCAAGCAAGTGTGTTTTTGTTTGCTTTAATAGGCACACTAGCCTAGAGGAAGGAAACGAAGATATTTATTGTATGACATGTGGAGTTTAAATTTATTTTGACTTGCAGTAGATCTGTCCAATATTTAATTTTTTTATGAAATCGTGTGTGGTAACAATTATTAGAGAACTGAGTTTCCATTTGTTTAACTATTAATCTCAAGATCTCCCAAGATTACGGCACTTATTAGTTTATATAACACACTTGCAACTTTTCGCTTTTGTTGGAGTACTTTGTGCTTTCCTGATTTTATCACTTTTAGTTATTTTCAACGAGGCTAAAACAAAATTGAATTCACATCTCCTAAGATATCTGAAAAATAGAATTGATGAAAATCAGATAATTCAGATCATCAAATGATAAATTTTGAAGCAATTCATTTTATATTATTATACTAACGTGAAACAAAATAGGCTCTGTATAAAATTCTCATGAAATGATCGATCAATTCACACTATTAACTTCACATTTGTTAATTAAGCATGCCAGATTCCCCACGTTACAGATTCCAATTTCTAATAGGCAAGTTGATATTTATTATTAAAATTTTGAAAATGTTAGCTGGATTTCGAATTGTCTATTAACTCCGGTCTCTGGTTGTATTAATTGTCAACAGCGTTCCAATTTGACAGAAAAATCTAATGCAACCAATCATTTTTCTTTTTAAAAAGAAATAGCTTCAAAAAAAAAAATTAGAAAAAGATATTGCGCCCCATATTTTTTTTCTTCAATATTTCCCCACACCAATTCCATTATAACTGTTCTTCCGCAATGGCCTTCAACCATTCTAACCGTTCTTCCGCAACGGCCTCGTGAAAAATTCCCGGATCTCTCTCCCCCCGTCTTTTAAAAAAAAAATACTCTGTCTCACTTGCATGCGCACTAGCTCCGTTGATATGGCTGCTCTCCGTGGAAAATTGGCCCCCACCCACCACCCCCGCACTCCCGCCTCTAGTCGGTAAACCTAATGAGATCGGACTTTCGATTGCATCTTATTAGTTTATTAACCCAATAACCCTTGGTCTAAATTATTGTACCCGAACCTATATTGGTTAACCCTTAATACTATTTCAAGCACATGGTGTGGCCCCATGTGGGCGAGTCATAGGGTCCGATTTTATAGTAAAAACAAGTCATATTTTGACTTAGGAAAAATGATTAAAAACAATAGGTTAAGGATTCCTTTTCATAGGATTTCAATTACTTTTGTGGGTTTTAGTGAATTTTTCATATTTGGAACTGGAATTGATTTCTAACTAGAGCCCGTATGGCATAGGCCACACCATACAATGTCACGTGCGGCATAGCCATCATGTTGCATGGGTAATTGATATTTCATCTAGAAGCTTCTGAGATCCATGTTTTTGGAGATTAATTGATCTCCACGCTCCACTACTCTCCAAGAACCAATCAGACACTATCTCCACTACGTCTAGTACCAATCTGAAATCTCAAATCTTTAGATCAGAGTAGAGCCTATTAATTAGGGGAGAGAGGAGTGTCCCATGCCCATCGGATCAGAATCTATTCGATAGATAATTTATACCGTCCAATTCATTTTAAGATATGTGCGCATCACTTTAATATTTGTACTGTTTGCTTTAATATCCGTACACACAGATTTTGAAGTGAATCGGACGGCATAAATTACCCATCGAACATACTCTGGTCCGATGGTCCGATGGTCCGATGGACATCGGACCATACTCTGGTCCGATGTCCGATGGGCATCCGTACACAGATTTCATCAAATATTGATGCCAAATAAAAGTCAACATCTTGATATTCACAATTATTATAAAACGAAATACTTTGAGATCTACAACATTTGATTTAACAATATCGAAGTCCAAAACAGTACGAACTCAGTGAGGAATGAATTTTAATTCCACTTCTAGGGCAGCAGAACTTGGAAATAAATCTGTTGCAATTCCCAAGGAATAACAGGAGGGAACCTTCTATTCCGATCTGAACCGTCCAAAATTTTTTACATGCAAATTTCAAAAAAATAAGTTTTTCATGTATGAATCTCAATAAAGACAAACGATTGAGATCAGAAAAACAGATTCATGTTATTCCTTGGAATAATAGCAAACAAAATTCTCGGGAACTTTCCTAGCTAACACGGAAAGGCAGAAAGCTCTTGTCGACTTTAATAAGAGAAGTACAAAGTGGAGTATTTTATAGAAAGAATGAAATGAGAGACATAAAGCAAAGTACTGGGCTATTTTGGTGAGAAATAAATCAACTGCGATTGTTAAAGAATTGCCCGACCTGCTTTTTTTATATCTATCTATTAATTTTTTGGAATGCACGAATCTCAAAAATAATTAATAATTGGATATGGAAAACTAGAGTGCTGCGATTATTTCTTTTAGAAGATTTATTTCCATTTTAGTGATAGTAAAAATAATTACGTCAGTATGAGGTATGTTTATTTTATACATGATTAGCTGGCAAGTCATGTGTCATACACTAAGAGCATCTCCATCCCACAAAAAGTTTAAAAATTGTAATTTTGCCACGTCACTGAATTTAGCAATTAGATATTCATAATTTCTAAATCACTCCATCACAACAATTAATTTTGTGAAGAGAGGGAGGTGCTATATTTATTTTAGCCAATTAATTAGCCACGTGTCATTAAACAATGGTTTTCTTTTAAGCAAATTTGCTAATTTAGAAATTGTACCACATCCCAACAATTCTATTAGCAATTGACACATCAGATTAGCAATCCAAAAACAATCACCATTGTGGATGCTCTAAATGCATGAAAATTTTCCATTAATGTGCAAATCTGGGGGGTGTCAATGATACACATTTATCTGTTTATCGAACCTGTATCATATTCGAAATGCCAGTAAGGATAAGAATTTTTCATTTAACTTGTCAAGTCTCGGGTGCTGTCAGTGTCACTTTTTTTTTTTAGTTTACCCGATCTGTACCATATTTGAAAAAACAAATAAGGGTAAGATTTTTTTTTTTAACTTATCAGGTGCGGGTAAGAGTACTGATTTTTTTTTATCATGACGTGAATGGATATGAAAATGCTTCCATCCGGCCCGTATGGTACACGTTGACACCCCTATGCAAATCCAAACTAATGGAGTAATGTGTAAATCTAGCAGATCAGCATCTGGATGTACTATTAATTAATTGTAAATTATATAAGCTTAATTTAGTTTAATATTGATATATTAATTAACAAAATTTCTGATTCAAGGTGCAGTTTCCAACAACTAAAATTATGAAATCAAAGATATTTATCTATATAAACAAACTAGATGCCACATGGCATTAATTAGATGATTATTCAAGGTCTCAGTCAAATCTGAAATTCATCTATATAAACAAACTTTGGGGTTGGATATCCCATTCACCTCCAATACCAAACAAGATCAGAAAAGAAAAGAATTAAAAGAATTGAAACAGAAAGGAAAAGAAAGAAATTTATAACACAATGGCGTCGCAATGTGTAGTTGTCCTTTCATTGTTTCTTGTACTTGTCGGTACTACCATGGCCGAACCGCATCCGGCAGAATATCATCCAATCAGTAACTACGATAACGGAGAAGTCCAATTTCTTGGCTGGTAAGCATCTCATATTAGCGAGTTATATATTTTATCAAATAAATGAAGCTTACTTGAGATAATGTACTTCAGGTATGCGGTGGATGTAAACAACAAGATGGGCCAACCACACCTGATCTTCATGCAGGTTGTGAGTGGCACAGTAATAATTCCTCTCCCATTCTTTCCCGACCGGCGGATATGGGAGCTTGATCTGCTGGCCATAAACTGCAGCGAGTCAGGTTCACCCAGCAAGTATGGTGTCGCGGTGCTCGAGAACATGTTTTCTGGCACATTTGAGAACCAGATAGAAGCCTATGGTTCTAATTTCACAGCCCGTGAATCGATCGACAAATATTAATTAGTTTTGATGATACCATTACTTTTCATGTCAGAATAAATTGTGGCTCATGTATGTGGCCATCACCAGCGTTAGGTGTTTGCTTTGTCTGTTCCGTTTCATCGTGTTACTGATGTTGTTAATGTTCTTCTGTCCAAGTGTTATTGTTCTTGTATTTTTTTTCTTTTTCTCAACTAATGCTCGAACATATTGTACTTGGAGATGCAACCAAAACCTTCAACACATTTACAGTTATAAAGAACCATGAATTAAATAGTGGATCATATATTATTAGTGTATTTAAAGCATGTAATAATCACGATTACAGCACAAACCAGCTACTAATAGTGATAAAGTAGTGTATTTAAATGTCTATACATATGCCGAGTCAAGTTTCAATTTTATACATGATTGGCAGGCGATCACTGGTCTAAGATAGATGCAGTGATTTGTAACACTCTAAAAAAATAAAAATAAAATATAAAAAAAATATAAAATTTGGTCTACAAACACATTTTTATATGAATATCATGTGAATCGGTTCAGATTAACTGTTTGGACTTTGAAAATGGAGATAAATGATATCATAAACAATGAAGCATGAAATGCATTAATTAAAAAAATAGCTATAACATTTACTACCACCGTGGTATACATGAGAATCATAAAAATTATAAATTATGTAAACAAGATACAACTAAAACAAGTGTAAAAAATTTCTGTCTTGTTTGAATCATGTTCGAATCTCTGCTATAACATTTACTACCACCGGGATCATATGTTCGGGCTTTCAGTTTGAATCATGATTTGTTTCGAATCTCTGTTAGAATAATACACTATGCCCCTGAAGTAATCTAACCATAGCCGTTAAAATATCCACTCAATGCCTCTGGATCATATGTTCGGTCTTTGGTTTCAATCATGCTTTGTTTCGAATCTCTGTTTTTGTGGCGATTTTAGGAAGAGAAAAATAGTGAAAAGGAAGAAATGAGCAGTTTCTTCATTTGTCTAACGGAGACATTTTAAACTCTCGTGAGCATTAAATAGCAAATAAAATTTTGACAAAATTAAATCAAATAATCCACTAATTATAATCCAAATAATCCAAAATATTAGACTCAAATAATCAACTAATTATCTCCATTTTTATATTATGCACATATTTATTTAAACGATTTCATATCAGTCAAATCTATCTTCTTCAGATTAAATACATATGTTTTATGTGTAGAAGTCTAAATTTAGTTCGAAACATACTTGCCGCACATATTGCTATATAGTTCATCACAATTAAAATTAAATAAATTCCTAACGATCTGTTTTTTTATTTCTCCTTAAAACTATCTTTGATATCTGCAATTAAATTATCTCCTTAAATACAAATAGAGAGAAATGGAAGTTAATCTTAATAACTCTTATTTCTATTGGAAAAATATGTATCTAGAGTCAAATAGAGGATACTCTTGTATATTCAAAATGAGAAAGTATGTCTTACTGGGTGCGTCCAATTAAAGGATCTTAAAGAGATATTAAAAGAGAGATTAATGAGATACAAAGGTGGCTCTCTGTAAGGCCTTTTGATTTAGTTATTAAATTAAATATTTTTATTTTTCAATATTAATAAAAATAAAATTTCACAGTATCTGAATAAAATTCGAAAGTAATATTTTAAATTCCTTCATTCTTATACTATACTTTAATATAGATGTTACAACTTTATTTTAGGTATCTCAAAGCAATCAAAGAAATTATCATTTAAATTTCTGATGAACATAAGACACTATTCACAATTATAAAATTACTTTATGGAAGTTAATATCACACTCATAAATTCGACTTATATAAACTATCTGAAATTAGGAAATATGCTTAAGAACAGTGCTTCGCACGATCCGGATAACTCTATTTCAACTTGATTTATTTTGATTAATTTCTAACTATCTGAATGTTATGAAAATTTATCCCAACAATTATATCTTTCCGATCTGGAGAGAAAATGAAAAATTTCTAAAACTTTCATGTAATTTGAATGGACGGGTATTTAAATAATTTTCTACTTTTATTTTTAGGACTTTACATTATAAGTTAGCAGCTACTTTTTTTGTTTGCTTATAATACATCCCATTGCCAAAGCATGGCCACAATACTAGTATAATATAATACAAGCATTACAATTAGAACACAATTTTTGTTGCTAGAAGCTATGTCAAGTTGGTTGATCAACTCATTGTCCTTTGTATTAAAATAGGTTGTGCGGGGCAAAAATAAAGACATTAGTGTAGCGTCAAATTAAGAACTATTAACATCCTCATATCTAACATATGGATTGTATGTGATGTAATAACCCAGGATTTTAGAAATTATTAATTAATTATTAAACATAGTTAAGGATTAATTAACTTATTTGTAGATACTTAAATTTCGCAACCAATTAAAACTTTTAATTGTTAATTAAAATGAATAATTTTTTTTTGTATATTAACAAATGAAAACAAACCGAACGAGTGTGATTAATAATTCAAGGTGAAATTAATTATCCAAAACATATAAATTTAGTCAAACCAAAACATTTTAAGTAACCAATTTTTTTAGAATTATGAATCATTGATTAAGATTTTTGAAGATTCGAATCTTTAGTTTTAAAGGGAGTTGAATTGAAATAAGCAACATCCATTAGCAATAATTATTAATCTATAACCTTAAATACAAGAATGGAAATCCAAGATTTTGAATCTTTGATAAGTGAGGCCCACATGTCAGGGCATGGAGCAGTTTGGGTCGGATTGGTTTCATAATCGTCCAATCCGCTTTAAGATCAGTGCGCATCACTTTAATATCCTTTGAAATTCTTTAATATCTGTGCACACGGATCTTAAAGAGGATCGGACAGTTATGGAACCCATTGGACCCAGTTTGAGTCCATTGGACATCCCATTATAAAATGGTAATTTATAATGCGCACAAAATCATTCATATTTGACTAGAGGTGCTACCAGGTCGGGTAGAGTCCGGATAATATTATATTTGGACCCATACCCTGGAAGTGTTCATCTATGAATTTCGATCTATATACTTATTATATTCAAACCGGATAAGATCCGGATACAGAGATCGCATCTATTAGTAGACTATCTAACAGATTCGCAAGGCCAATGGTATTCTTTGCAATAGCTTTTGTGAGCTCAATCCAGGATTAGCTAATATCTTGAAGGAGAATTACCCTCGCTGGCCACCACTCCACCAATTTAAACAATTGGACCCCTTGTTAGGAGTATATCCGATGAACATGTAAACATATATGTCAGGTTGCTTGGAGTGGTTAGATCATAAACCAAGTGGTTCTGTGCTATTTGTTTCTTTTGGGAGTGAAGGGACCCTTTCATCAGAGCAACTAATCGAGCTTGCCTGAGGATTGGAGCTAAGCCGGCAACACTTCTTATGGGTCATTAGATGTCGCAGTACGTGGTTCGAGCGATGCCACATTATTACTTTAAGGATTTATAGAGAGAAACACAAAAAAGATGGATTGGTCCTGCAATCCTGGATTCTGCAAATGGAAATTCTAGGCCACACATCAACTGCCGAGTTTTTGACACATTGCCAAAGGAACTCAGTGCTGGAAAGCATCATGATTAGTGTACCTATGATCCCCGGGCCACTGTATGCTGAGCAAAAAAATAAATGCGAAATTGCTAGAAAATGAGATTGGACTGGTGCTTAAGTCGGAAGTGGAGGATGGAAGTGTTATGCGTAGAGATGCGATAGCGACAGTTGCGAAAGAACTAATGACTGGTGGAATATATTTATGATGGCTTGTGGCAAGGCTTTGTCTGAAGATGGATCTTCCTTCAAGGATTTTTCTAAATGGAAAAGCTCTATTGTTATGTAAATTATTTTTGTATATCTTAGATTGGATCAGCTTCTGTGAACTATCAACTTTGCTCTGTAGAATGAATTTCTTTAGCCTCCATTTTTGCAGATATTTAAATTCTGTGTTGATCCAGGTATTTTAATAAAATTTACTCACAAGAAAATCAAGTTAATAAACGCTATTTCTTGATAAATAAATAAGGTTGGGCTAAGGATCGATATGTGTCATGCATCCATATCGTTATATTCAAAATTAAAATAGTTGATCTGAACTATTAAACATAATCTCTCTATATAAAAATGTACTTGGAGACTGAATTTTTATTTTCATAATTTTTTGAATTATTTTTATGAACATATTGAAAATTATTGTTTTTAAATGGTTCGGAATTTGCAGATCAAGTAATATTCTGACTATATAAGAATATTGTAAAAAAATTAAAATAATATAAAAAACTTTCTCCAAAATTTAAACATAATTAATAAGACAACTAACAAAACATACAATTCAAACAACAACTTAGGATTCATTTAGAATGGCGTGAGATTTATTGTGACGAATTTTATGTAACTTGAGTTGTTAATGAGCTAGTTGGGTATGCTCAAACTCAGCTCATTAATTAAAGGAGTAAGCCAATTCGAGTTGGAACTGATTCGAGATGTAAATGAGTAAATTAAAGTGAGTAGTTTGTGAGCGAGTTACGAGTTTGAGCGACCCAAACACATTTTAATATTACCATAGCATCAATACATAAATAAAGAAGTAAAGAGCGACCCAGTTTACTCTTTTATTATTTAGCCCAATTGTTTTTTCTCTAAAGACCATATCAGTCCTAATTAAATAACCTCAGAGTCAGCCCATTAAATTGTGCTAAGTCACTGAAACCCAGTTACCCAATTAACAAATTAAGAATTCAGATCCAGTACAATATACCTTTCTGAGTAGAATTAGATCATGCGAGTAACATGACCACATGGGGTATGATATAAAAACTGATTATATAATAACAGATTATATAACATATGATACGAGTCATCAGGCAATTATTTAATTCCCGTGTAAGATTACCACATGGAACATAATATAGAAACGACTTCTGCTTCCTCGTTCGGTTCCAAAAAGTTACGGACAAGATGACCTCAAATTATATGGTTTTGCAATTTATAAGAGTAAATATAATATTATGAACTTTTAGCGACCAAAATTTGTAATTTTGAAGTATTTGAGGTATATATGAAGTTCCAATATTCAGATTTAAAATTAAATCACTCTTACCATTTTTTCCTCTCATTTTTTTCGCTCAACTACCTTGAAGCAACAGTTCCAAGCCAAATTGTGAAGTAAAAAAAAAAATTAACAAAGGTCGTCTGACTGTCACGACTCACGACCAACTCAATACGGAGAAATTTGCTCGCTTTTCTCCCATTTCCTGTGACCAAGCTTTGATTTCATAGCTTAGGCATGTTGTCTTAATCTCTACATTTCAGGGAATCTATGGGATTGGTTCAAGATTGCCAGTACCTCGTTCTCAATCTCTATCTTCTTTTTTTATTTTTTTTATTTTTTGGTTGAAGTTTTAGGGAAATGTCTCTTCAGGATATGCTGTCAAATCAAATAAAAAAAATAGAGTTTAGATACCTGTGTTTTTAATTGTTGAAATCTGAGATAACAAAAGAGATACATATCTTCTCTTGTCATAGTAGTATAGTATTTCCATATCCATGGCTTCTGCTAACCTCTCTATCATTTTCTCTCTTCTAGTCACCTGTCTTCTCCCAACTCAACCAAGTAGTAGCTCTCTCTACCCCACAGAGGCATTACCAACAAAATCAGGTTACCTGCCAGTAACTCTGCCCTCTTCTTCACCCATCTCTTCCTCTCTTTTCTATACTTTCTATGAAGCCCAACAACCAATTTCATCTCTGGCCACCACACCTCTCCTTCTATGGCTTCAAGGTGGGCCCGGGTGTTCGTCCATGACTGCAAATTTCTACGAGCTTGGACCCTGGCTTTTTTCGAGCAATTCCACTTACCCTGTAAGATTCTCCTCTCTCTAAGAAATTCTAAATTTTGGTACAATCACACAACAATAGTAAATTAAGTGGCTGTTGAATTAGTACACTATTGCTTAGTACTTTTGTTTTGTTCTTTTCTATAAAAAGAAAATTGACCAGTTCAGTATGTATCATATAAACTCCATACCAGTAAATTAATAATCTGATTCATGGCTCCGAAACTTGGCCGATTCCGACTTGACTCGGCCGAGTCGGGACTGAATCGGCTGGTGACGAGCCGAGTTTTTGGCCGATTTATGCGGTTGGATGTTTTTTGCGTTAAAACTTGGTGGAATCGGTGCTAAATCATAATAATTGGGAGAGTTTTGTATCAAACTCGCAAAAATCAGCCTGAGTTACATGGCCTCCTCCTCATTCTTGTTCCGATTTTTGCGTGCTCATTGGTCGAAGGAGAAATTAGGGGAAGAAAAGAAGCCGAGTGTGGAAGTAGGGACCGTATGTTAATTGTTAGGTTTAATTAATACTGGTGTTTTATGTATTTGCGTCTACTGTCAATTGCTCAGTTGGTTTTAGATCTATTATTTATTTTTTACTATCCCAACGATGGGTATGGATTAAAAAATACGGAACATATTACAACTTGTCACACTAACTGCCAAATCTCTATAACAAAACATAATTTGAAGGGAACATTACCTGAACTATTACGTTGTTTAATTATAGCAAATAATAATAATAATAATAATAGAAAATATGGAGTGAATTTTTTTAGTCAGCCGATATTGAATGTTTATATTATATTATTCAATTATTTTTGTCTAAAAAGTGGACTTAATATACAAGCTAAAATCTAAGTGAAAAACTGATCAGGATGTAAGCTGTGATGAACCCGTGATGATTTTTTTAAGTTTTTATTTTTGTGATTTTAAATTTAAATGTTCATATTTTATTTTATTAGTAGATTATATTAATGTAAAAAGTCACCTTAACATCATATTTAAACTAGTAATTTTTTTTATTATTGATTTTCCTATTTTTATTATACAAAACAAGCGTTTTAATAAAAATCCTAGTTTCCGAGTTGACTCGGTCGATTCCGATTGACTCTTCCGATTCCGCGTCAAGGGTCAACTACCCCATTCTGATTTTTAGAACCATTATCTGATCATTATAAGTTTGCACTAGTCACCACTGGCCCTACATTGGTCTTTTTGATTAAATAATGTTTTCTAGGTTAAATACATAAAAAAATTAAAACATAAATTTATGAATGTCTCCTTTTCATTAAATTTCAGTGACATCAACTTGAGTAATTAAGCTATCCTTAGAATTGTAACCTCTGTAACACGATGTAATTTTTTCTATTTTTCTTTTGATAAATATATCAATGAATTTTTAGTCTGAAACCTGTGTGTCTCCTTAATTACCAGTCTCTCTATCCCAATCCATTTTCATGGAACCGTCGATTCGGCCTTCTCTTTATCGACAACCCGATAGGTTCAGGCTTCAGTGTTGCTAAAAGCACCTCTGATATCCCTCATGACCAATCAACAGTTGCATCTCATCTCTGGGCTGCTCTCCAATCCTTCGTTGCTTTGGATGCTTCCTTCCGCTACCGGCCCTTTTATATAAGCGGTGAGAGCTATGCAGGAAAGTTTGTTCCCTCTATCAGTTACTACATATTAAAACAAAATGCAATTGTACCAAGTAAATTAAGAATAAATTTGAAGGGGATTGCGATAGGCAATGGGTTGACACACCCGGTTGTACAAGTCGCTACCCATGCTGAGTTGGCGTACTTCACCGGTCTTATCAATTTGAAACAAAAGGTGTACATGGAAATCCTACAAGCTGAGGCTGTCAAGCTAACACTTGCCGAGAAGTGGGATGAGGCTTCTGATGCACGTGCAACTGTTCTGGAATATTTACAAAATGTCACAGGGCTAGCCACGCTCTTTGACTTGACGAAGACAAAGCCGTATCAAACAAACTTGTCAGTATTTTTAAACAAGCAAGAAGTACAAGAGGCTTTACGGGTAACTGAAAAGATACATTGGGACGGGTGTAGTCACCAAGTTTTAGAAGCATTTCACGCAGACATAATGAAGAGCACGAAGTACATGGTTGAGGAATTGGTGAGGAAAACTAGGGTTCTACTGTACCAAGGGATATATGATTTGCAAGATGGCGTGGTTTCGACTGAGGCTTGGATGAGACAGATTAACTGGGATGGTTTGGAAGGGTTCTTGGAGGCTGAGAGAAAGGTTTGGAAGGTTGATGAGGAGCTTCTTGGGTACGTCCAGCGATTTCGGAGTTTGAGTCATGTTGTTATTTCTGGTTCCGGGCATCTCGTGGCAGTCGACAAAGGATCTAGTGCTCAGACAATGATAGAGGATTGGATTATGCAGAAAGGGTTGTTTGATTGAGCTTAGATTATGGTAAGAAATGAAAACATAAAACGGAAGCGACTGTATTAGCCATGGAAATTTCAATCAATTTAGGTGTATTTGTGTAATATTAAAATTAACTTCTCGGGGGAACTGGTTAGCAAGCTTTATGTGTAATGTTTGCCTATATCTTTATATCATGAACTTGTTTTTCGCAAGGCCAATATTATGATAATTTAATTATATCTTATTTACTTTGGAATTTTTGTTTATTTATTTAGTACAAACTACAAAGTAGGTATAGGGCGTACCTTAGAAAGGAGAGAGCACAGTTAGCTCGAAAGGTTAGAAAGTTTGATTTCTTGTTATGATTCCGCAGGTTCTGTAAAGATTTAAAAAAGAAAACATATAAGACATACCTACAATATAACTTCTACCCGGCAATCAGAGTTGACGCAAAAAATTATATTTCCAAAAATATTCATGAAACAAATCTATTTCCCCAAATATTGACGCAACAATTTTATTTACAAAAATTTTGACTGAAAACTACCGTTAACCAAAATAGTGACGTAAAGTTTCTATTTGACTAAAATATTTAGGGAAGAATTATGTTTCCAAAAATATTGACGGGACAATTCTATATCTTAAAATACACAGAATAAATTTATTTCCCAATAAATTTAATGAATAATTATATTTCCAAAAATATTGACGGAACAATTCCATATCCTAAAATACCGACAAAATAATTACATTTCCTAATAAATTTAGTGAATGATTCTATTTCCAAAAATATTACCTTTCAAATTCTATTTCGCAATATATTAAGGAAGCAATTCACCTGTTTGAAATATTAACGGAACTATTTTATTTGCCCAAATATTGATGGAACAATACTATTTGTTAATATATCGACAAAAAAATTCTATATACAGAAATATTGATGTTCCAATACGTTTTTCAAAAATTATAGACCGAACAAATCTATTTTCCTAAATATTAACTGAACAATTATATTTATCAAAATATTTATAATCCAATGGTATTATTGAAAATATATACAATGTAATTATACTTTGGAAAATATTTACAGTCCCAAGTGACTTCAAAAATATTGACTGCCCAATGCTAATTTTGAAAATATTGACGGTCTAATATTATTTTCTAAAATAAGTACGGTCAAATGTTATTTTAAAAAATAATGACCATCCAATGCTATTTTCTAAAATATTTTCAGTCCAATGTTATTTTCAAAATTAACTTATTACCTTATTTTTCGATTATTAATTTTTCAACTGTAATGATTTACGCAATCTCCAAAATTACTTAAACAAAATAGTTGATTCTTATATTGTTTGTTTTGACATACTTTCATTTAATTGTAGTTATCTACGGATAACTGATAGCTAGCATAATAAGAAAATATCCAAAATTTATAAATATACCAACATTAAATTAATATTTCAAAAGCTAAGAAAATTCAATTAGAAACAAGATAATAAGTATTTTATATTTGTATCACAAAACAAAGAAACTTTGTCATGTGGTGTGCATATTTGTGGTTATTAATGAGATTTTTTTTATTAAATATGATTCTCCCGTGTATTAGTATTTATAGAAATGATTCACTTACCTAGTTAATTCATTTATATTATTTTCTCAAAAAAAATTCATTTATATTAGAGAGCCAATAGAGTAAGAAGTACATCTAAAACAACACTAGAGATCTAACAGAGTGAGAAGAATATTGATGGATGGAGGAGGTGATCTAGAACAATACTAGAGAGCCAATGGAGTAAGAAGAAAATTTGTGAATAGAGGAGGTGATCCAAAACAATAATAGAGATCCACGAAGTGAGAAAGAGATTCATGAAGGAGAAGATACAGAACAATACTTGATAACATCAAAGAACAATACAGAAACTATTGAGAACATGAAGAAATTAATCTGAATCGGGCCGAATTTGATTGAAAACTCAGACGAGAAACTCAGGTAAAAAACATCTCAGCCGAGTCAACTTGGACTCAGCCGATTTTTCAAGCCATGTTTACAATCAATAGACAATGAACAACACTGAGTTTCTTCATCGATCACAAAGAGCATAGCTGATTTCAATTTTGCTAACTTCTCTCTATTCATGCTGAAGCTAACATCTAAGACAACCACAAGGTCTAACCCCGATCGGCTTTTTTCTGCACTGGTGAGTTCCAGCATCACCTTTTGGAAGTTTTCTTCAAGTGGTACCATGTTGTTTCTGATTACCAGATGTACTCTTCCAAAATTACTGCAGGGAGAAAAAGACCCACCGTGCTTGCAAGAGTACAGCTGGTAATCAGAAACAACGACATGGCAAGCATTGATCCCTTCACGCCATTAGGATCCCAGTACTTATTAACAGAATTTGCTAATTAGGATCGTATTGGTTCCAGCCATTCACTTAAGACAAGGTGGGAGAGGAAAAGAAAGGAGAGGTCGTCTCCTTGTTTTGTTTTAATTTGTTATTTTGTATTCTATACTCTTCTACAAGGTATCATTATATAGTATCGAGTTTGGGCCTTTTGTGACTTTTGGGCCCTTCTGGCACTAACGTTGGTTCACAAATGTTAGGTCATCCGGTCCGTTTTCACAAAATAATTGTTTAATGAATGTTAATTAAGACAAAACAAAAGAAATATATCAGAGAAATTTTCATGTAAATGTTAACTATTATGTTTAGTAGTGACATCAACTTAATAATTTATACTGTTTGTAAAATACGTTGTAACGATTTGAATAGACTGTAAAATACGTTGTAACTTAGCGTATAGAGTTTTATTGTACAAATTATTTAAATATAATCACAGTTAGAAATTAAAGAAATGAATTAAAGGTAGACAAGCGAATCATCCACAGATTTGTTTGTCCCCCCTAGATAACTGTGATATATTTGTTTTGTAATTTGATCCGTATGTCGTGCCGATCAATACAATAATAAATTAATATGTTACACTAAAATACATTTGCAATCTCTATGTACCATCCAATTAGTTCCCTACCATGTTATCTCACCTTGAAACTCCGGTTTTCGAGGGAAACATATTCTCACCTAAAGATGTCAATTCTGTTCATTTTTCAATTTATATAGAGTTGATATTTAACAATTAAAAAATAATACATAATTAACTTTTAATAACTTCCTGAATTAATATATATTATCTGAAGTGTAGATTTAGCAAATTAGCATCGTTCATATTCTTCAAAATTCTGATATGTTGGATAAATTCCTCGTGTTAATTACATATTATGTATGAAATAATTGATCCGCATATTCTCATATTTGACAAAGTTCAAGTAACAAAATTGATTTGTAAGATTACCACGTGGTCGGTAGGATGTCATTTTCATATTCTCAAGTGGGCCATGGCTCGCGCGAAGCCTAATATTATTATTATTTTTTTTTTAAAAAGGCAAATGCCTGTTTTATTAGAAATGAAACTTTACAGTTTATAAAAAAAACATAAAAGAAAAGTCACACACATAAGCCTAATATGTGGCTTTAACTATCACCATAAGCTAGCCAGTATGATAATCATGAGGTGGCTAAGGTGGATGTGTGTGTGTATATATATCCTATTGATTTTCAATTTTTGTCTTTCCCTGTTGAATCCTAAATGGCTTGGCGCTGGGGCCATACGTTGGTTGAGGCTCCTGGTTCCATATCTCTCATCTTCTTTGTAAAATTCAAAAATTATTCATGGCTGGAATAAGACATTTATTATGACATTTTCTTTGTTCTTAAAATTCAGAATAAATAAATTAAATGAATGACACGAATTGTGAAACTTTAGACTCGTCTATATTTTGTATTTGTTTTAATTTGATTATAGTCATGAGCATTGTGGAATATGTCACATCTATTTTAGGATAACTTGAAATCTAATTAGCAATAGAGATCCAACAGAGTGAAAAGGAGATTCGTAGATGATAAAGGTAATAAAGGATAATACTAGAGATTCAATAGAGTGAGAAGAAGATTTGTAGATACTAGATAGAAAAGGTAATCTTGAACAACACTATAGAGCCAACGTAGTGAGAAAGAGATTGGTGGATAGATGAGGTGATCCTAAATAACACTAGAGATCCATTGGAGTGAGAAAGACATTTGTGGTTGGATGAGGTGATCTAAAACAACACTAGAGATCCAACATAGTAAGTAAGATATTGGTGGATGGAGGGGGTAATCCAGGTGAGAAGGAGATTAGTGGATGGAGGAGGTGATCCAGAACAATATTAGATACCCAACGGAGTAAGAACAAGATGCATGGATGGAGGTGGTGATCTAGAACAACACCAAATATTCAATAGAGTGAGCAAGAAATCCAGAATAACATTACAAATCAAACGAAGTGAGAATGAGATTTGTGGATGGAGGGAAAATACAGTACAATGCTAGAGAGCCAAAAGAGTGAGACAAAGATTTGGGGATAGAAGATGTGATTTGAAACAACACTAAAGAGAGAAAACGCAGTGAGATAGACATTCGTGGATGGAAAAGGTGATACAGAACAAAACTAGATATTCAATAGAGTGAGAAGGAGATTTGTGGACAAAGGATGTGATTCATAAAAACACTAGACATCCAACAGAGTGAAAAAGAGATTCGTGGATGGAAGATGTCATACAGAATAACACTATAGATCCAACCGAGTAAGAAAGAGATTTGTGGACAGAGGATGTGAATCAGAACAACACTAGAGATCCAGTAGAACGAGAAAGGGATTCGTTTATGGAGAAAATGATAAATAACAACACAAGAGATTCAAAATAGTTTATGGAGAAAATGATAAATAACAACACAAGATATTCAAAATAGTGAGATTGAGATTTGTGGATAGAGAAGGTGATGCATAATAACACTAGGGAGACAATGGAGCGAGAAAGGCATTCGTGGATGGAGGAGTAGATCCAGAACTATACTAGAGAGCCAACGGAGTAAGAAAGAGATTTCTGAATGGAGGAGGTGATACCGAACAACACTAAAGATCCAGCTAAATGAGAAGGAGATTTGTGAATAGAGGAGGTGATCCAGAAGAACACTAGAGAGCCGACGGAGTGAGAAGGAGATCCAGAACAACACTAGAGAGCCAACAGAGTGAGAAGGAGATTTGTAAATAAAGGAGCTGATCTAGAACAACACTAGATCCACCGAGTGAGAAAGAGATTAATGAATGAAGGAGGTGATATAGAACAATACTAGCGAACATTAAGAAATAGCCTATAGCAACTATTAAGAACATGAAGAAATTAATCTTATTTGGTCGAATCGGATCGAAAATTCGATTTTTTTTACAGTAATACGTTTCTACTAAAATATAGAAAACAAATTGGTAAATAATCAATTTGTTTAAAATCAATTAAATAATTATCTTCTAATATAATGTCATACAAAAATTCAGAACTAAAGTTGTGTTTTAAAAATTACTATTGAATGAAAAACTAATGCAATTTAATTAAAATATAAAAAAATAAGCATATCTTGGCGAAACATGATCCTAAAAACTTAAAATAAATATTAAACAAGGATCAGCTGGCCCACTTGCAACGAATAGAATATCAAAACGTAACAGCCCCACAAATTCGATCCATTTAATTAAATTACAAAAATCAGGGTCCCACATATCAGATCCTTCTTGTTTTTTTTTATGATTCCACATTTCTCCCGTACAAAACTCAAAACAATCTCACAGATCTAGATGAAAAACATGACAAGACCTCACAGAATCAGCCAAAACTCAGCTTATAAATGACGAACCAGCTTAACTTGGACTGAAAATCAGTTACCTCGCCCGAGTCAATCTGGTTCAATCGATTTTTGACAAAAAAAAATAGCTCGGGCGAGAAACACAGGTAAATATCGTCTCGGCCAAGTCAACTCGGACTCAGCCGATTTTCCAAGCCATGTTTACAATCGACAAACGGTCAACAACACTGGGTTTCTTCATCACAAATAGTATAGCTGTTTTCAATTCTGCTAACTTGTCTCTATTCTTGCTGAAGCTAATCGGCTTTTTTCTGCACCGGTGAGTTCCAGCATCACCTTTTGGATGTTTTCTTCAAGTGATGCCATGTCGTTGTTTCTGAGTACCAGATGTACTCTTCCAGGCACTGTGGGTCTTGTTGTCCCTGCGGTAATTTTAATATCAACTGGTAATCAGAAAAAACGACAAGGCACCACTTGAAGAAAACATTCAAAAGGTACGGTGCGCTTCAACGGGGTCCCCGTGCTTCCAGCCATTCACTTTAAGATACGGAGAGGAGAAGAAAGGAGAGCTCTTCTCCTTGTTTTGTTTTTGTATTCTATACTCTTCTGCTAGTAAGGGATCATTATATAATATATACTATCTACTTTGGGCCTTTTGGGACTTTTTGGGACTTTGGGCCTCTTTGGGCCCACCTGGCACTATGTTGGTTTGCAAATATTAGTTCGTCCGGTCCGTTTTGACAAAACAATTGTTTAATGAATGTGAATACAAAAATAATTAAATATATAAGAGAAACTTTTTTGTGAAAATTAACTAATATATTTAGTGGTAACATCAATTTAATATTTTATACAGTATGTAAAATACACTGTAACGATTTGAATAGTACTGTATAACTTCCAAAATGGAGTATTAGAGTTTTACTGTAGAAATGAGTGAAATATAATCACAGGATGAAATTAAAGAAGTTAATTAAATTAAGGTACACAAGAGAATCTTCCACACATGTGATTGTCCCCCCTAGATAACTGTGAAATATTTTTTGTGCAATTTGATCCGTATATCGTGCCGATAAATAATAAATTAATATATATGATACACTAAAATTAATGTGTACGAAGTCAAAGCAATATCTTTAATTATACATCATCCAATTAGTTCCCTACCATGTGGCAGCATGTTATCCTTCATTAAAGCAAGCAAACAAAAATATAAGATACAGTCAATAAACAGCATGTTATCTCTCACCTTGAAGCTCTGGTTTTCTTCTGAAAACATATTCGCACATAAAGACGTCAACTCTTCATTTTTAAATTTATATAGAGTTGATATTTAATAATTTAAAAAGTACATAATTATTCTCTAATCCATTATTGAGAGACTTTCATGTTTCTTATACATAATTTTGAAACTAATTTAAATTTTCAAACTAATTTGGAAATTAATTTTGTATACGATTCAAACTCATTTTGTATTTTCTTACAATTATCTATTTCGGACAAATCATTTCTTAATATGTAACACGAAAAATCTCTCCTGCAGATAAGAAATTTGAAGAAATGACATTACATGTTACTGTTGCTTCGAAGAAAAATAAAATAAAATAATAAGTTAGGGAAGCTAAAAACATTGACTTGGTCCAACCCATAATGATTAGGACTATAGATTGACCCAATTTTAATAAAAAAAAAAGATATATTATTTTCTCTTTGTTGTATGCCGGAACTAATTATACTTCAGCAATTAATATCAAGTTGTTTTTTCTCAAATACATAATTTAATTATACAGTGCAATTAAGGATTGATAATTGTAAATATTTTATTAATATGTTAATGTATAAATAACTAAAATTTGACACATAAAAAAATTAAGAATTGACGCTTAAATTGATTATAAATTGATACTTAATAATTTGACCCATAAAAAAATTAAGAATGGAAGCTTAAATTGATGAAAATTTTCGTACGGACCTCTATATTTTTTTAACTTAAAATTCATATGTATAAATAAGTATGTGGTAATATACGATAATATGCTGTATGTGGTAATATGCAGTATTATACAAATAAGTATGAAGTAATATGCGACTAAATATACGGTAGTATGCCGTATTATACAAACAAGTATGTATTAATATGCGGTCAGATATGAGATAATAATATGCGGTAATGATATCCGGTCGAATACATGTGGCCGCATATGTGGAACCACATATAGATTTCTATGCATATTACAACCAAATACAATTATACTGTCGTATATGCGGCTGCATGAACCGCATTTTACTACACTAGGTTGGATTACTGGAGAGTTGAGGAAAAATAAAATGTGCACTCGGCCTTCTTTGATAATTTCGAACATGTTCACGGCCCAAGCCTGAGGTAACTTAATATCCCTTCCTTTTCATTTTCTAGGCAGATCCCAAAAGAGCCCAAGCCCGGTACCACTAATCACTACAGCATTTTTATTTTTCAGTGACCGATATCTGTGACCGGGCCTTGGCGCCAGTCACAGATGAGTATTTAAAAAAAAAAAAATTAAAACATAAAATCAATATGTGACCAACTCTTCAGACACCGGCGAAATTTTTTTCTGTGACCGATCCGCCCGGTCGCTGAAGATACTAAACCGCGCCAACCCTTTCTTTTTCGCCCTCATTTTCGCCGTCTCCCGCGAACTTTTTTTTTTTCGCCCCGTCTCCGCGCGAACCACACTAAACCCTTTTTTTCGCCCCGTCTACTGCTGGTCCGACGATCCGACAAAAAATCTCCGGCCCGACATCTGAATCCCTGTTCTCTGATTTGCTGGTCCTCTCTCTCCCCTATTTTTTTTTTGTTTTATTTTTTTTTTTTTGTTTCTGTTTTATTTTTCTATTTTTGATCCGTTTTTTGCTTGTTCTTTTTCTGTTTTTGATATGAATTTAAGTTTCTGAGAGATTTTTAAGAGATTTTTAGGAGAAAATTGGATTTTAGATAGGAAAATTGGTTTTTCAGTTTCTGATTTTTTCTGGTTTTTTCAGATATTTTTTTTCTGTTTTTTCTTTTTTTCGGTTTTCTGTTTTGATTTTTTTATTTCGGTTTTCTGTTTCTGATTTTTCTGATTTTTCTGTTTTTTTTTTTTGTTTCTGATTTTTTTTTTTTTTTTTTTCTGTTTCTGATTTTTCTGTTTTTTCTTTTTTTGTTTCTGATTTTTTTTTTTTTCTCTTTATGTTTCTGATTTTTCTGATAAGGAGCCATTTATTCATTTTCACATATGTTTAATCTCTTGCTACTTTTCCCATATTGGTGTTGGTACGGGTTTTTCATATGCTAGAACAAAAATTAAATGAGTTATCCATATGTTAGATTATTTTAGTATTGTGCTGGTATGGGTTTTTCTTGATATTGTTTTGTAATATGGTATTGTGCTGGTACGGGTACCACTGTCAATTTCATAATTTACCTAAACTACACTTTCTGATTAGGGTACCACTGTCAAGTTTAATCTTGATGTACTTAATTAGGCTTAATTGGTGAATCTGACTTGACAATATTGTGGGTTTAGGGTCAATTTTTAATTGCAATATTGGTTTTTTCAAATAAATAAAAACTGAGTAAGATTCATTAGTTGGATTCTCATATTGGTGCTTGTTTGATGAAGTATAAATTTTTCCTTCTTAAGTAATATGAAGGAATTATAATTAGATTGCTTGCCCTTTTTTTAACTTGTTTTTTATTTTTCTTAAATGTAAGAATTGTGAACCCTTTAACTTGTCAATTCTTAATTGCACGTAACATAATTTTTTTTTATATATATATTAGGTATTCAGCCCTCTTAAAATAAATAAATAATAATAAACAACAACAAAAAACCATCTTCGTACCAAGCAAATTGTGCGACGCCTCCCTACCAATATCATCCCTAACTATATATAGTTCATGTCCCTTTTAGCCGCCAAAAAAAAAGACACTTTGAGGGATCTCTAATAAAATGTGTTATTAGGTTTGGTAATTAATTGACTGTTAATTAAGGTAGCATAATTCAAAAGTTAATCATTAATTGTGTTTTTTTGTTTTCTTAATTAGGCGCCGAAGAAAGATAGCAAGGTATCGCCTCCCTCTTCCTAGCTCGCCAAGTCCGGGGGTGGCAAACAAAAGAATTAAGGTACGGTTTTCGAATTAGTTTCATGTATAACCAAATGAATAGTTGTAGTCTCAAGCAAAGTAACCAAATGTAGATTGTCGAATTTAATTTGTTTATTCTCTTATTCGAAGTATGGATTGAACCTATTTAATATTGCTTTGTGACTTAGGCTAATTTTGTTTAATTGAATTACTTAGGTAAATTTATTGTAATTTAATTGAATTGCTCGTTGAATTAGAAATATTAGTATTATTTTAAAATTCAAATATACCGGAACATTTAGATTTTTTCTAGTAATTTTGTTTGCAGATTTAGTTTGAATAAATACATCTCGCACCGTTCATGTTCGAGTCGTATTGAATTTTACACCTATATAAATAATTAGTTAAAAGTTCAATACGTTCATATAATTATAAATATGTCATTCAAAAAAGAGTTGTTCGAGTTATTGTATTTAAATTTTCACGGGTTTATTTCTTTTTGATGAATAGAGAGAATGTATAAGAGTAATTGAGTATCAATAATTAATTATATTATTTAAGCTGTTTGTCGAATTTTATAGCATTTATATATAGGCTCATAACTCTTAGTAAAATCGTGCAACAAGACGTCCTTCAAGAGATATTTGTTGAAACAAGTATCGAAAAATAGAATTGTGGATTGTGTGTCCGAAATTAAGAGTTAGTGGTGCACTAAAAATAGAAAACTGGTTTGTCAAGTAAACCAGATTTAGTATCTCTATATTTAGATTAAGTTAGCACTTTGTTTTAGATATGGAAAGTACTTGTAATAGGTTAGTGGCTGACGTGGGTTAGTTATTTCCAAAATTAGATTTGTGTGGTGCTTAAATATAGCACTTGTAATAGAAATAAGTGTATTAATTCGGAAATAAAGTTTTTCCAGAAATAAGAAACTTGTTGAAAGCTGAAATTCTCTTGTCTGATCTCTGTTTTATTTTCTTTACCAAAGTTTCCAACAATATTAACATGAATAATCAATTAGCAAAGCACTTTGTTTTGTTGTTGACCTAATTTGTGAAATGATTAAGTTTTTGGGTGAATTATTATTTATTGCATATCATGTGAGGATAACATATATATACAGATTATATATAGTCCTTAGTGAACCATATTCTTTATAGGGTTCAGATCCATTTTTGTATATCATGTGAGGGTATTATATTTAAGAGATTATAGTGCTTAGCCGGATCAAAATTCTCTTTAAAATATAGAGATTCGCTTTAAGATTCGTATTTAGTTTAAGTAGATGACAGCTTAAACCTTATTGATCTACATGTGAGGTACACAGATATTACTCTAGATCTGAATTTTTTTTCTTGTGGAGCATTTGAGTCAATTACTATTGAAAATTTTGCATGTGTTTTTACAGCATTTGGTAATGCTCAAATTATATCGTGCACATGACTAATATAGATAACATTTGTCTCCTCAGATTTGTGCTAAGTTTTCCCACTGTTATTTATTATTATATCTATTCTATATTTAAGTTGTGAAGTTTCCAAAAGAACCCCTATCTCATCGTGAATTCATATTGACACAAATATTAACAACGTAAACTACTTTAACAATTAACTTGTAGTATCTAATAAACCCAAAAATGCTTATCAATGGATAATTTATTATGGGTAACTCTTTTTGTTAGCTTAATTGGTACGGAAAATGTTTCCACCCGATGTGCATTGTATACATAGATGCCTTGATGCCCTAAATATTTGTTTAGTTACCCTTCAGAGAAGTTAATTAGTTAGTTACTCGATGGATGATAATGTAAGTTTCCCTCTAATTTATTAGTTTAGTTACCCTTAAAGAAATTAATTTCTTAGGTACTTGACAAATGTTAATGCAAGTTTGCCTTCTTACACAGGACATGTATGCTAATAATAGTGCATCAAAATCAAGTGGGCCGCTTTCAATAGCGGTATCTGCATGGCGAGCTGGTCAGCAATTTCAAGGCATGGAAACGGTACGGCAAACTCCCTTGGGAAAGACTCGTTACACTGGCTAACAACCTCGCACAAAACGGCCTCCAGGTGTCCCCTTACCTCCATATGCAATTGGAGGATTCCATAAAGCGTCTTAAGTGACTGAGGGCCTACACCAATTCAAGTTGAATGAAACTTAATTTTAAGATGTCTCCAGTTTAGCTCTGAAATTCATGTTCCAGACCAACCAAAAACTTCTTTATGTACTCTTTTATATATCCTCTGTTGAGTTGAGATTGCTCCTGTCTAAATAATATTTAGTTGAACTTGCACGTGTCTTTGTGAATCACCTTGATCGGACTAGGGTAGTAGGCGAAAAGGGGAAAAGCAAGGATATTTGAGGGGTACAATGAAAAACTGGTGGTCCGGGTTAATCCCAGCCGGACAAAATTTAATCCGATACTTATGAAAGATATACGGAGTCTGTTTTGAGTTTCATGCCTGGTTAAAAATATGTTGGGATCTATTCATTGCACCTCAGGTATTGCACTGGATGCAAATTCTGGAGTTTATATTATGTGGGCCTCGTCAAGGTCTAGGCATTGCTTTTCAGAAAATTATTAATATCGATTTAGTTTGAGGAACTCAAATCTTCATGTGACCATGTCTTTAGCTTTTTCAAGAAATTAATAATGAAGCTTTTATAACTCAAATGACAAATAAAAGTTTTTACATATCATTATTAGAAAATAATTAAACTCAATTCATACTCAGACATTCATATAGCATCGTACAATAATGCTGTCTGATATATTCTTCTAGACTTGCAACAAATTTTGAATCAATCTTAAACAAGGAATTAAGACTCTTTTACTTAATTTTTCCCTTACTAATAAAATCATCATTTTTTTATATTCACACGAGCCTTTTTCATTTCCCATGCATCGAGCTTTTTGACCTTCACCTCTTGAGAACCATGGTTGAACACATAGAGTTCTGAGGTTTCTCCAGTTCACACATGTTTCGGGTAGACCCGCATTGTCATGCATGTTCTACCACCGCCTCCAAAGCTCTCTACCACTGAATGATCTATCTGTTATCGATAATTTATACAGATTTAGTTTAATTTTAATCGTACCGCCTTCTATCCATTATTCAGAGTATGTATTGCACCCAGCTCTTCTTATCATTCAACCAAGAAAACCACCTTTACCAACACCAAAATAGAAACAAAGAAACAAACTAAAAAAAAAAAAACATGTTTGATTTTCTTAAGTAATGTGCTGTTTAATAAAAATTTATGGCATTTTATGATTGAACAAAAATCTATATAAGACTGAGAAAGCTCTAGCGCAAATCAATTGGTATATGTAAAGACCATTGTCACTTGAGGATATTTGCAACCCTCATTGTAATTTATTTGGAGATTGTTGTGGCTTAAGCGTACCATGACAGTAACCCTTGACCATGAACTATTACAAATAAAATAAACTAAGTATGATTTAGTGTGATAAAAGAGGACTATGTAAAATATTTACCAGGGTTCTCAGTGAAATTCTTTTGTCCTTGCTTATATCAACATCAACAAAGGCACCATATGTAGGTTTGAATACATCACCCTCTCTCCTTGATGAGCTAATTTTGGGATACAAAAACAGAAAGTAAAAAAATATATATATAATTCATATGTGCCCCTAAGAACTTTGACATTTTTATTATTAGTGGGGGGAAAAAAACTTGTTTTAGACCATAGTCCATCCCTATATATATATATTTAATACATTGCAGGGGAACTCATGAAAACTGCCTTGTAAATTACAATAAGAAGTTGAGAAAGAGTGTCTTTTTAGGTCAGAGCACATGAGAACCATGTATCTATCAGAGCTTTTGTATATTCTGAAATATATAGCAGTGTATTCTTCCTTCTTGCCATTGATGTCACTAGTCAGAACAAAAAGACCAAAGGGCCAATTCCTCCGTTATCTGTTGAAGTTACAAGCTGATACGTAGAACAAAGTTCACATCTGATCCGAAGGGAGATCAAGAAAGAAATCATCAGAATATTGTGGGCTGATATTCGGCTATATTGCAATCTCTGTATTTTGCAATAGTTAACATATTTGGATAGTGTATAATTAGCTTCCAAGTTGGAAGTGTATTCTGATTTGTTTCTTTCATAATAGTGGTGAGCTGTATACCTCTAATATATATGTGTAAAGAGGTAGACAGTAAAAAGATAAGAAAAAAAATTGTAATGAAACCCAGTTTAATGATATAAAAGAAAGGGAGGGAGGATTTGAGGGAGTGTGGTGTTATTTGTGTTTGCTTATCTTAATTTTATGAAAATGGTCTGATTTTATCACATAGCTTGGAAGGATCTTTAACAAATGAATCGTCAATTGATTCGGCACCTTCGAGGCTTGGTAGTTCAAATTCTACCTCAACATCTACCTATTAAAATGATATAGTTCAATGAAACTGTTTTGCACTAAACTGAGTGGTGCCATGATGGGCCCACTTTATTTTTAATGTAATGCCTGACTTCAGATAGGATCAGAATCTGCTTTTTTTTCTAAAGAAAAGGAGCACCCTCCTATTCTCAAATCCGGATCGTTTAAAATTCATCGTACGGTCTCGATTAAATCTGAATCATTTTAATAGATTAAATTGATTTGAAAATAAAAAGTAATTGAGACTGTACGATGAATTTTCAACGATCCGGATTTGAGAATAGGAGGGTGCTGATTTTTTTTATAAAAGGAGCAGATCCCTTCAGATATACCTTATTCAGCTTTTGAACCATGGTTTATTTTTTATTATTCTTATTTTTTTTTTGGGCCTTTCTTGTCAAACATCCTAGGTAAAATATCCAAAGTACTGGTACCAAGTAACAATAGTATACCGCTACCAGTCATACAGCCTGAAGGTATTAGGCAATATATCGCTTTATCGATACATACCAATTGGGTTTAATTATAGGCTGGCTTGATACCATCAGCTAAGAATACGCCCGAGTGATGTAGAAAAGACCGCCTTCCGTACACGCTATGGGCACTATGAGTATTTGGTCATGCCGTTTGGACTAACGAATGCTCCAGCTGCATTAATGGATCTTATGCATCGAGTGTTCCACGATCTATTGGATTCTACTGTGGTGGTTTTTATTGATGATATATTAGTGTATTCGCGAACACGAAATACATCTACGAACACTACTAGAATCTGGGTTTATTACATGGGTAGCACTAAGTTATTACATGGGAAGGACGGTCCATGCAACAGAAATGACAATTCTGGAAATCTCTGACTTGTTGCAAGGGTAGTCCCATGTAAATTATCGCGCATGCAACTGTGTGATGTGCAACCATGTAACTGATTTTCATCTGCCCATGTAAATACAATATAAAGGTCAGATATTATAATTAATTGAAGGTCCATGCAATAACTCAATCCACTGCCCATGCAATTATTTAGACACATGCTAGATATTGTATTTTATTAAAAGTCCATGCAATAAGTCAGCCTCCTGCCCATGTAAATACTTAGACATATGAAAAATATTGTGCATTCAGTTAATATTATTTTATAGTTATACTTGCTATTTTTGTGAGAATACCGTTGGAAAAGTTTTGTTCTTAAAGATAGAAACATTTTTGTTTTTTTTAGATCTCACTTTGAATGTTGAACAAAACTAAAATTAAAATGGTGAACAAGTAATATTTAATTGAAATAAACTGAACCATTACAATGAAAACCTAAATTTTGATATTTGGAAAACCAAACATTTATAAGAATTAAACTTCTTCCTGATTTTGTTATGTCACGCATAATAAATAAAAAAATCTGAGTGAAATGTGCAATTTGTTTTAAAACAAAATTTATACCGTCCTACACCCCCCACACACACACACACACACACTTCATAACTTCATACAAAATCAAGTGATGAGAACCTTGTGGGTTCTTATTTGACGTGATTTGATTTTCTCACAAGTATCTCTAGTAATGACAATTTAACATTTCCATCATATTATTTTGAAACAAATTAGGCACTATTTGCGAGCTGGGAGCCACGGCAGTCAAGACACTATAAGGACCCATGGCAACAGTATGTTGAGCTTGGTACTGTGCTTAGGCATTTTGGCTATAGAGCCATATCTCTTCATGGATGTTTGGAATCTGAAATACAAGTAAATTATAATTCAATATAACCAAATATTAAACCCAGAATATACATATAGATAGATAATAGATAGATAGATTGATAGATAGACACACACATATAGATTGAGATGCTTGACCAAATATTAAACCCAGAATGTACACCCGTCCCTTTCAATATGACATCTACCACATATCTCTCGTGAAGTTATCAAAATTAGAGTTCTTGAGGACCAACACCTCACCTTCTTTGTAATAATCTTATAATTTTACTAATTCACATAATTGGAAACCATACAAATAAAAAATTAAAAAACCAGTTACAATCGTGTTCTTTTTTCCATACATATGCACGAAGTACACTGACCTGCAATTGTAACCTTACTGTTGCATGACTACTCATCTGACTCACAAGGCTGCTCCTATGAATCTGTTGCTCCAGGGATCTCCTCTTCATCCCTTATCTAAGCCAGAAACTGGGAAGACCAACTCATATTAGGCACACAATTCATTACATCTTGTTAAAAAGCAAGTGATAAAATAACTGCATTCGACAAAATCAGTACACCAATAGACACCCATTTTCCACAAAACATGCTTATGCGCTTAACAGCCTTCTGAGCTTCTTCATGTGAGTTTTAGCATACAAGGTCTTGCCATAAACATACTCCTGAAAAAACAAGAGTATGTCAACAGGTAGTCTTAATTTGTAGAGGGCATTTCAACAAACACCTTATATGCACGACAAAAATTGCAATCAAGCATACAACTACAATTAGTACCATTACTTTACAATACCTCCGTATAAACCCCTGAATCCCTCTTGAATAAATTAGGTTTGAGAAATGAAAATCAATACAATTTTCATTAGTAAACCCCTGTCATTAATGGTTTCCCAAGAAACAAATCAATTGGCATGGTAAACATATTAATCTATTATGAATAACAAATTATATCATTTTAAACGCAGAGAGCCGAAAAAAAGTTCTAAATTGAACAACAAAAGTGAATTTTGTTGTTAAAAAAAGGAAAAGTATAGCGATACAAATTTTAGAAAAACTTGTGCACATGTGTCATTTTATCAAACACCTTGTGTGCACATAATCAAACACCGGTATACAACTAGAAAAACTAAAAAAATAAACCTTAGGACTATCAGACTCGATTGTGAGTTTGATCCGCACATTTCAACCTTGGGAGTAGTGGTTTCTTCAATCGCGGCAGCCGATCAGAATCAGAAGTGGCGGAGGGAAAGAGGGGAGAGGAGAGAGAGAGGTAGTGAATAAAACAACTGTGGCACTGGCTTCATTCACACTATGCACATCTAATTTCTTAAATGAGTACATCAGCTCCATCTATCACTAATCGGACGACACTGGCTAAATCAAGTTGTGGTCATTAGATACTGGAATATACAGAAACTAATCTGAACACCCAACAAAAAAAATTGAGATTTTTTTTATAAATCTTATTTCATAAAATAATTCCTTGTGACATCCATTTTAATATACTTGAATCATTTTTGCCCCAGTAAATGTATATACTCGACTCGGACCGTTCAATTTGATTTTAATTTTCAACGATAGATCAACGATTAAATGACTCAAATGTGCTTTCCAAATGATCAAGAGATAACAATGAACTTAGAAAACATAAAATAATTCAAGTTTTGTTATGTACTAGTTTTGATCCACCGCAAAGTATTTGTAGCCATTTGATGCTTCAATATTCCGTCGAATGGATGGAGGGGTAAATACGTACTTTACTCGACCAAAGTTGCACGCAGGACATTAGATGCAGTAATTTTTTATTTCAACGGTTCAGATTGACTAACGGGTGGTCTCTTTCACCGCATCTTCATTACCTCGACGATCGAGAGCTTGTGGTCCATAGTCATACATAGAAGATGTACTCCACATGTGCAACATTCACATATTGCAAATTAATTTTAGGGGTAAAATCAATTATTTTGTCATGAAATATCTTAAAACACCATCAATTACTAATTTATTATTTATAATTTACAATTCAATGTACAACACATAATATTTTAGTGGTCAAAATACAATATAAATGAGGTAATTCCTTTATCTCGCCTTTGTTATTTACTTCACTAAATCAAAATGAAAATCTCATGTTATATTTAAGAAATAACAAGTATCTCGCTATTGTTATCGAGGACCGTGGACTTCCTATTATGCGCAATCTTGATGAATTTTGGTTTTCAAGCACAAATCCTGTCCTTGATCAACGGTTGGATTTGATGGGCACTGATTGATATTTGTCAAAAATAACAGCGTAGTCCAAATATCCAGCGACAGTTTTGAGCGAAATAGGGAACAGAGCAGCTTAGACTAATGACAACGCATCTTCTAGACATTCAATCTTACCAACTTACTTGCACGAAGCCACAATGGCTCCTTTCTTAATGGAACTTAGGCGCGGAGACAAAATTCCATTTCCCCCCATAACGTTGAAGCTGAATTTTGGGCGCCAGATATACAAAGAGAGTTTGGAGAGGTTGAACTCAAAGACAAATTGGGTCCCAATTGTCAGCAACACTGATGCTTCCCCCCCCCTAAAAGAGTAATAGCTATCCCCCTTTCACTATTCAACACCTCTCTCTCTCTCTCAGATTCAGAAAGAAAAAAAAACCCTAGACACGCTCCTTGTTCTCACTCAGGAGTGCTGCCCTCTCAAAACAAAAAAACTCAGCCGCTAGGAGAGGACGACCTTTTTTTTCTCTCTAAACCCGATCAACTCGATCTCCAGGCCATCTTTAGACCTTTCGCTCTCAGGCTCAAGAACCTGGCTTCTAGCTCTTTTCTCTTGGCGCGATTCAGATCTAGAGGAAGGTTAATTAGAACCAACTGATCTTGTAGGGTACGGTGCGAACCAACTAATTTCGTCCATATCAGGTAATAAGGTAGTAATTAATTTGGAAATTACTAGTTTTACATATTTTGGTTTAATTCAGGTAACCCTAAAATTTTCACTTTTTGAGTTATTTCGAAATTGAGCTGTCAATAGCCTATCAGAGCATGTTGATGTTTGTTTAAGTGTTGCCTTGCTTGCTAGTTAGAAGTTTGTATTATGGGAACAAAGAGAGAAGGTTAATTAAATGGTTCTTGTTAAATGTAGCAGTAAGGTTGATATTTCTGTGCCCCTTTGCTGTTAATATTTGGTTTGACATTGCTAGAATTATTGGGGTACCACTGATGAAACCAGCACAGACTTTGCATGATATATGGGCCGCTTCATGGGATTTGGTTAAATAAGAGGGTCAATGTGGTAAAAAGAATGGACAATACGTTTTTTGGCATGCAATTAGTTTATTTTTGTGACACTTCTCGTTCATTTCCTTATCTTCAAAATTTCATCTATAAATGGACTGTGCAATTAGGTCATGCATTTTTTTTTTTTCAGATTTCAATTTGAGTTGTATGAATCTATTTTAAGGTCATGCAATTAGTTTTTTTTTTTCTTATAGTCTTTCATTTACCTTCTTTATACTAACTAGAACTCTGGTTTTTTTTTCAAAAATATGGAACAAAAAAACTGCTTTCATCAGATTAGCCTATACTAACCTGTGTACTGTCATTTTTTTCCACTAATTAGGCACCAGCCAGCAATTCTCAGGCACCACCTGATGGTACAGTGGGGAATATGAGTTTTTCACAGGTAAACTTTCCAGATAATAAATGACTTATTTACAGTAGAGAATATGAGTTATCTACAAATTTTGACATTCAATTTTCAAATACAATGTTTAGGTTAATGGTCCCACCTCTCAACCACCTGAAGAAGGACCTTCACAGCTACAAATGGAATTCAGTCATGTATGTACTTTTACAGTGTTGGTTCAATATTTATATTCTATGAAAATAACAACTAAGGTAAATGTGCATTTGCTAGAATTATATGTTCACCGGTTATGGGTACAACACTAATGGGTAGTAGTACCATCCAATTTTTTATTCCCTATACAATAGTAAGATGAATACCAGCAAGCACCACTAAGGGGACATTGGTGCCTACAACTACACTAATTGTTGTAACACATAAGAGAAGTGCTGTAACTGACCGTGACTCATGAAGTACCACCAAATTTTTTTATCCATCATGCTGCTTGCTACCTAATTATTATGAAAAAACCAAACACATGTTAATGTACAACAGTAATGGGTAAAAATAGTGCTTGATCAATAATACTTTCTTTTGAGGCTTAAACTGCAATTTTTTTTTTTTACAACTAGAACCTACTCTGACATTCCAATTTGTTCTACACCGGATGTTGCTAGTCCTTTACAACCAAATCAGGGAGGCTCTTTCCAAGCAATGCTGAGTTCTCAAAGTGCACAAGAAATTGCAGGCAATGATGCTGATTTGACCAATTGGTGGGGCGATCAAACTTCAACATGAACCAGGGAGGTCGAGTGTGGATTTCAATATTTTGGGTATATTTTGGTTACATTGTGGGTATATTTTGTTAATGCTTGATAGGTGGGTGGGTGTATTTTGTTAATGCTGGAAAGGTGGGTATATTTTGGTTATATTAAGAAGTTGGTCTTTTGTTATAGGTTGTTATGCTGCTTTTCTAAGTTTGGTCCAATTGTATGATGAGTATCACTATCTTGGTTAATGCTTATTACTTGCTTTCTTCTTATTCATAAATGTGTTTTCTACAAAATTTGTTGAATGGGAAACTGGAAATTAACAGGTTGGTACAATATTGGTACAGAGGGAGGATTGTATAATTAGAGCATGCTTTTTTCCACCCATTTACTGTTATTATTTTCTTTGGTACATCCACGAAAATAATATCAACTTCTTTGCTTGCAAAAAAACGCAAATCATAACCATGCAAGTACTACCCATGTAATAACGACATCGAATTCTCATGCAATAAACACATGGAGCCCACGTTCCCTTGCCTTGCAAATAGTCGCGTGGGACCCATGCTTGATAGCCTTGCAAATAGTCTGGTGGGACCCCCGCGCTCTAGCCTTGCAAATAGCATGGTGGGACCCACGATCCCTAGCCTTGCAAATATTCACGCGGGACCCACAGACGTTACCCTTGTAATTACCCAGATGGGGCCCACACCATCTCCCCTTGCAAATACTTCAAACAAGGTCATCTCTGGAAGTAGTTGCATGGCAACTTGTTACAAGGGTAGCCGCATGTAACAAACTTGTTACATGGCTGTCCTTGCAAATACCCACTTTTTGTGTCGAACGTTGTTGCAAGGGCACAGTTACAAGGGTAAGTCCATGCAACAAGTCTTTTCGAGCTTGTTGCAAGGGTATCTCCATGCAACAAGCCATTTTTCTGCCCTTGTAATAAACTCCTAATCTAGTAGTGGAATAGTGTTGCAGAGGTTACGAGAACATCAATTGTTCGCAAGTGGCGTTTCTAGGCCACGTGATTTCAGGAGAAGGGTTGGCAGTGGATCCAGAAAATATTTGGGTTGTGACGGAATGAAAGAAACCCGATACAGTGACAGACATTCATAGTTTTCTGGGTCTAACTGGGTATTACAGACGATTTGTGCTCGGATTCTCATAGTTGGCTGCTCCTCTTACGAAGTTATTGCATAAAGGTGTGAAGTTTGAGTGGGGTGTCACCCAAGATCATAGTTTCCAGGAATTGAAGAATAGATTGGTGTTTGCACCGGTTCTTGCAATGCCAATTACGGACAAGGAGTATACAGTCTACATCGATGCATCTCGATCGGGTTTGGGATGTGTATTGATGCAGGACGAGCATGTTATTACGTATGCATCTCAAAAGTTACGACCGCATGAATAGAACTACCCTACACATAATTTGGAGTTAGCAGCAGTGATTTTTTTTTGCATTAAAGATTTGGCGACATTACTTGTATGGAGCAAGATGCCATATCTACACGAGACGCACCAAAGTTTTAAATATATTTTTACTCAAAGGGAGTTGAATTGGAGATAGAGAAGATGGTTAGAGTTGATGAAAGACTATGACCTGGACATCCAGTATCACGCGGGCAAGGCGAATGTGGTAGCAGATGCACTAAGCAGGAAGAGTCAGATAAATCTGGCATCTATTACACAAGTGAGACACATCTTCTCGAAGAAATGCAAAGAATAAATTTATACATTGGTGCATCTCGTGAGTTCACGTTGGAAACATCATCTCAGATGATTGAAAATAAGACTAGTGCGGGTACATCTGCAATTGCATCGATTATATTGGCTGAGATTCGGCCAGAGTTACACGAGCGTATCTGAAGAGCACAACAAGAGGACCTAAAATGTCAGAAGTTTCGAAAACATTATGAACCAAATGAAGACTCATCATTACGGCTCCAAGAAGATGGTATTCTACGATTCCATGGCCGTATATGCATTCCTAATGACTTAGAGTTGAAGAAGTTGATTCTATCGGAGGCACATGATTCAGGCTATACTGTTCATCCCGGGGAAGTCAAGATGTATCAGGATCTGAAGCAATACTTTTGGTGGCCGAAGATGAAGAGGGATGTTCAAAGTTATGTTGAGAAGTGCCAAATTTGTCAACAAGTCAAAACCGAGAGACGAAAGATGGCGGGACTACTAAAACCCCTTAAGGTACCTGCATGTAAGTTTGAATCGATTACCATGGATTTTGTGACTGGTTTCCCGAGGACGGTCGGGCGATACGATGCCATTTGGGTTATAGTGGATAGACTGACTAAAATTGCACATTTCATCCCACTTCGATCTGATACGACCGGAAAAGAGTTGGCTGATTTGTTTTTGCAATATCAATTTAAGTACCATGGTTTCTCACGAAATATCATCTCTGACCGAGATACCCATTTTACCTCGCATTTCTGGGGAAGTTTTCAGGAATCCATGGGTACAAAGTTAAGATTCAGTTCAACACATCATCCTCAAACAGATGGTCAATCCGAGCGAACGATACAAACGTTGGAAGATATGCTTCGATCCTGTGCTCTAAGTTTTCGAGGCTCTTGGATCAATCACTTGTACTTGGTAGAGTTTGCGTACAACACCCATTGGTACCACTCGAGTATTGAAATGTCACCACAAGAAGCACTTAACGGGACAGGGGTGTTGGTACATCGTTGTGGTGGGGACCCACGGGTGCGTATTCACCGGAGTACGTATTCACCTACCCTGGGACCTTCGGATGATCCAAGAAGTTGCTGAAAAGACAAGGGTTGTTTTGAGTCGGCTTAAATCTTCTCGGGAAAGACAAAAGAAATACGCCGATGTTCATCGAAGACCGTTAGAATTTCAAGAAGGAGATCACGTGTGGCTTTGTTTCTCCCGTTATAGGTGTGCATCGATTTGGTGTTTCAGGTAAGTTGAGTCCCCGATACATTGGACCATTTTAGATTATGCAAAGAGTCGGACCTGTGGCATATGAGCTTTCATTACCTCCTGCGTTGGACCGAGTTCATCCGGTATTCCACGTGTCACAATTACGCCGGTATGTGCGAGATCCATCTCATTGTATTGATCACTCCGACTTGCACGTCCAAGATGACTTATCCTATCAAGAAGAGCCAATGCGGATATTGGATAGAAAAGAACAACAACTTCGAAGCAAAGTGATCAAATATAATATAAATATTATATTACTGAGGCGTTGCATGATTTTGGTATGATTTTGTTTCATATATGGTCAAGAATAACAAGAAGGTTAGGATCGACCATGAGGATAGTGATGTTTGTAGTAGGTGAAATGAGTTGGTGTCGAACTTTAATGGTTGTTGGAGATACAACTTCACGCAAGTGCGAAGGTGGTAGTCGAACCTCGCTCTAATACCAATTGACATAATGCGGTCCCGTTACGATCTTTCCCGTTGAGCTCACATATCGGTTTAGTGGTAATAGAGAAGAGTATAAAAGATGAACTCACAAGTATCACAAACAAACAAACATTTTCTATTGAAAACAATGCTACCTCAACTGAGACCGCTTGTAAGAATATCAAACAGAAATTAACAACTCGGATTGCGGACTTTGGAATTGAAATCGGATGAATCAGTCGGAATTGGAAGAATCGGATTAGCAACTCAGATTTTTTCAGCAGAAGCTTGTTTTATAGCCAAAATATAGAAAAAAATTATAAAAAAACTATGTTAAGACAAAAAAATTATACTGAAATAATCCACTAATTATAAAATATAATATAAATATTACAAATAGAATACACTTTTTATGCAAGCTAGCTATAATTTATGCATAGAAAAACAAGATTATATTGGCAGCATAAATTTATTACATGATTATCATGAAGGTATGTGTTAAGTTTTTTTTTTTTTTTTTTCTAGTTCATCTATTTGCATAATCTGATTTTTTTTTTGGTGATTTGAAATGGTATATCAACAATTGCCAAAAACAATGTAAAATAACCGAAGGACTCGATCGGTCTGACTTGGCTTGACTCAGCCTGACTTGGGAGGTAAAAGAAAGCACTGTTCCAAGTAGTGATTGCAGCCCAATAATCTTCAATACCCCCAAACACCTATTTTACACAGGTTGCTTTAAATGGGCAATTTTGTAGCCCATGATTTCCGAACTGATACCCATTTCATGGTATGAGATTTCGTAGGTCGACTGTTGAGTTTGGTCCTTCGAGCTCATCCAGATACCACTGCACATGTCTCAATGTACTATTCCATGAGAAATTAGGTTGATCAATTACAGTGCAAATCAAGGGTTTCGAGATTATTCATACAATGGAATGAGAAAATATCGAGGTGGCAATTTATAAATCGCAAGTATTTAGGTGAATCAATTTCTCTAACCTTGACCTGGATCAAAGTTTCTTACAAGCACGAATTCTAGAACTTTAAGTAGCCCAAAATGAGATAACTTGGGGTATTTGAGTATCTATAGGGTAGCCTAACCAAAAACTAGTAAAGAACGGGTAGTTCGACCTAAATATTCCATGACTTGCAGGGGTTGGGCTCGAATCAATGCACGTCGGATTTCTCTGTTAAATTGGTTGACATTTGATGTCTGTGGGAAAACCATAACAAAGTTTTGCGGAGAAGTTCATGCACTTTCCAACTCTTGATCGAACTATTTTTCAAACAGCTTGATATATACTTGAATCATACTTTTGAATTAATTTTTATTAATAAACAAGTCAGGAAACACTACAAGTATTGCAGTCATAAGAAAAGTTTATTTATCCTAACTAGAATAATTATTACCAAAAAAAAAAAAAAGTGTAATAAATTATGCTGTTTATTAAGATGGACTGAAATTAAAATATATAGTTGAAGAAGTTTGTACTTAATATTACAAATAAGAAAAGTTATAAATTACACTCTAGATTTGAAAAAACCTCTTTTCCTCTTGATCTTGTACTTAATATTACAAATAAGAAAAGTTATAAATTATACTCTAGATTTGTACTTAATATTACAACCTCTTTTGGGCTTCATCTTGTGCTTATGAACCTCATTTGCACTTGTTCTTGCGCTTAGGAACCTCATTTGCCATAGTTTGTGTGCTTAACAACCTCAATTGGCATTGTTCGTGTGCTTAACAACCTCTTTTGCCCTTGATCTTGTACTTATGAACCTCATTTGCACTTGTTCTTGTGCATAGGAATCTCATTTGCCAATGTTTGTGTGCTTAACAACCACAATTGGCGTTGTTCGTGTGCTTAACAACCTCTTTTGGGATTGATCTTGTGCTTATGAACCTCATTTGCACTTGTTCTTGTGCTTAGGAACCTTATTTGCCCTTGTTTGCGTGCTTAACAACCTCAATTGGCGTTGTTCGTGTACTTAACAACCTCTTTTGGGCTTGATCTTATGCTTATGAACCTCATTTGCACTTGTTCTTGTGCTTATGAACCTCATTTGTCCTTGTTTGTGTGCTTAACAACCTCAATTGGCGTTCTTCGTGTGCTTAACAATCTCTTTTGGGCATGATGTTGCGCTTAGGAACCTCATTTGCCCTTATTTGTGTGCTTAACAACCTCAATTGGCGTTGTTCGTGTGCTTAACAACCTCTTTTGCCCTTGATCTTCTGCTTATGAACCTCATTTGCACTTGTTCTTGTTCTTGTTCTTGTTCTTAGGAACCTCATTTGCCCTTGTTTGTGTGCTTAACAACCTCAATTGCCGTTGTTCGTGTGCTTAACAACTTCTTTTGCGCTTGATCTAGTGCTTATGAACCTCATTTGCACTTGTTCTTGTGCTTAGGAACCTCATTTGCCCATGTTTGTCTGCTTCACAACCTCAATTGTTCGAGTGCTTAACAACCTCTTTTGCGCTTGATCTTGTGCTTATGAACCTCATTTGCACTTGTTCTGGTGCTTAGGAACCTCATTTTTACTTGTTTGTGTGCTTAACAACCTCAATTGGCGTTGTTCGTGTGCTTAACAACCTCTTTTGGGCTTGATCTTGCGCTTATGAACCTCATTTGCACTTGTTCTTATGCTTAGGAACCTTATTTGCCCTTGTGTGCGTGCTTAACAACCTCAATTGGCGTTGTTCGTGTACTTAACAACCTCTTTTGGGCTTGATCTTGTGCTTATGAACCTCATTTGCAGTTGTTCTTGCGCTTAGGAACCTCATTTCCCTTGTTTGTGTCCTTAGCAACCTCAGTTCGCATTGTTCGTGTGCTTAACAACCACTTTTACCCATGATCTTGTGCTTATGAACCTCATTTGTACTTGTTCTTGTGCTTAGGAGCCTTATTTGCCCTTGTTTGTGTGCTCAACAATCTCAATTGGCGTTGTTCGTGTGCTTAAAAATCTTTTTTGCGCTAGATCTTGTACTTTTTAACCTTATTTGCACTTGTTCTTGTTCTTAGGAACTTTATTTGCCCTTGTTTGTGTGCTTAACAACCTCAACTGGCGTTGTTCGTGTGCTTAACAACCACTTTTACGCTTGATCTTGTGCTTATAAACTTCATTTGCACTTGTTCTTGTTCTTAGGAACCTCATTTTCCCTTGTTTGTGTGCTTAACAACCTCAATTGGTGTTGTTCGTGTGCTTAACAACGTCTTCTATGATTGATCTTGTGCTTATGAACCTCATGTGCACTTGTTCTTGTGCTTAGGAACTTGATTTGCACTTGTTTGTGTGCTGAAGAACCTCAATTGGCGTTGTTCGTGTGCTTAACAACATCTTTTCCGATTGATCTTGTGCTTATAAACCTCTTTTGCAATTGTTCTTGTGCTTAGGAACCTCATTTTCCCTTGTTTGTGTGCTTGGCAACATCAATTGGCGTTGTTCGTGTGCTTAACAACTACTTTTGCGCTTGATCTTGTGCTTTTGAACCTCATTTGCACTTGTTCTTGTGCTCAGGAACTTTATTTGCCCGTGTTTGTGTGCTTAACAACCTCAATTCGGGTGCTTAACAACCTCTTTTGCGCTTGATCTTGTGCTTATGAACTTCATTTGCATTTGTTTTTGTGCCTAGGAACCTCATTTGCCCTTGTTTGTGTGCTTAACAATCTCAATTGATGTTGTTCGTGTGCTTAACAACATCTTTTGCGCTTGATCTTGTGCTTTTTAACCTCATTTGCACTTGTTCTTGTTCTTAGGAACTTTATTTGCCCGTGTTTGTGTGCTTAACAACCTAATTGTCATTGTTTGTCTGCTTAACAACCTCTTTTACGCTTGATCTTGTGCTTATGAACCTCATTTGCACTTGTTCTTGTGCTTAGGAACTTTATTTGCCCTTGTTTCTATGGTTAACAACCTCAATTGGCGTTATTCGTGTGTTTAACAACATCTTTTAGGGTTGATCTTGTGCTTATGAACCTGATTTGCACATATTCTTGTGCTTAAAAACTTTATTTGCCATTGTTTGTGTGCTTAACAACCTCAATTGGCATTCTTCGTGTGCTTAACAACCTCTTTTGCACTTGGTATTGTGCTTATGGACCCAATTTGTACTTGTTCTTGTGCTTAGGAACCTCATTTGCCCTTGTTTGTGTGCTTAACAATCTCAATTGGCGTTGTTCGTGTGCTTAACAACCTCTTTTGCGCGTGATCTTGTGCTTGTCAACCTCATTTGCACTTGTTCTTGTGCTTCGGAACCACATTTTCCCTTGTTTGTGTGCTTGACAACAACAATAGGCGTTGTTCGTGTGTTTAACAACCTCTTTTGCGCTTGATCTTGTGCTTATGAACCACATTTGCACCTGTTCTTGTGCTTAGAAACCTCATTTGCCCTTTTTTTGTGTGCTTAACAACCTCAATTGGCGTTGTTCGTGTGCTTAACAACCTCTTTTAGGCTTGGTCTTGAGCTTATGAACCTCATTTGCACTTGTTCTTGTGCTTAGGAACCTCATTTGCCCTTGTTTGTGTGCTTAATATCTCAATTGGCGTTGTTCGTGTGCTTAACAACCTCTTTTGCGCTTGATCTTGTGCTTATCAACCTCATTTGCACTTGTTCTTGTGCTTGGGAACCTCATTTTCCCATGTTTGTGTGCTTGACAACATCAATGGCGTTGTTCGTGTGCTTAACAACCGCTTTTGCGCTTGATCTTCAGCTTATGAACCACATTTGCACTTGTTCTTTTGCTTACAAACCTCATTTGCCCTTTTTTGTGTGCTAAACAACCTCAATTGGCGTTGTTCCTGTGCTTAACAACCACTTTTGAGCTTGATCTTGTGCTTTTGAACCTCATTTGCACTGGTTGTTGTGCTTAGGAACTTTATTTGCCCTTGTTTGTGTGCTTAACAACCTCAATTGTCATTGTTCGTATGCTTAACAACCTCTTTTACGCTTGATCTTGTGCTTATGAACCTCATTTGCACTTGTTCTTGTGCTTAGGAACTTTATTTGCCCTTGTTTCTGTGCTTAACAACCTCAATTGATGTTGTCCGTGTACTTAACAACATCTTTTGCTTTTAATGTTGTGCTTATGAACCCCATTTGCTATTGTTCTTGTGCTTAGGAACCTCATTTTCCCTTGTTTTTGTGCTTAACAACCTCAATTGGCATTCTCGTGGGCTTAACAACAACTTCTCCGTTTGATTTCGTGCTTATGAACTTTATCTGCACTTGTTTTTGTGCTTAGGAACCTCATTTGCCCTTGTTTGTGTGCTTAACAACCTCAATTGGCATTCTTGGTGTGCTTAACAACAACTTCTGCGTTTGATTTCGTGCTAATGAACTTTATCTGCACTTGTTTTTGTGCTTAGGAACCACATTTGCCCTTGTTTGTGTGCTTAACAATCTCAATTGTCGTTGTTCGTGTGCTTAACAACCTCTTTTACGCTTGATCTTGTGCTTATGAACCTTATTTGCACTTGTTCTTGTGCTTAGGAACTTTATTTGCCCATGTTTATGTGCTTAACGACCTCAATTGGCGTTGTTCGTGTGCTTAACAACATGTTTTATGCTTGATCTTGTGCTGATGAACTTTATCTGCACTTGTTTTTGTGCATAGGAACCTCATTTGCCCTTGTTTGTGTGCTTAACAACCTCAATTGGCGTTGTTCGTTTGCTTAACAACCTCTTTTGCGATTGATCTTGTGCTTATGAACCTGATTTGTACTTGTTCTTGTGCTTAGGAACTTTATTTGCCCTTTGTTTGTGTGCTTAACAACCTCTTTTGCGCTTGGTCTTATGCTTATGGACCTAATTTGTACTTGTTCTTTTGCTTAGGAACCTCATTTGCCCTTGTTTGTGTGCTTAACAACCTCAATTGGCGTTGTTCGTGTGCTTAACAACCTCTTTTGCGCTTGATCTTGTGCTTGTCCACCTCATTTGCACTTGTTCTTGTACTTCGGAACCACATTTTCCCTTGTTTGTGTGCTTGACAACATCAATAGGCGTTGTTCGTGTGCTTAACAACCTCTTTTGCGCTTGCTCTTGAGCTTATGAACCACATTTGCACTTGTTCTTGTGCTTAGAAACCTCATTTGCCTTTTTTTGTGTGCTTAACAATGTCAATTAGCGTTGTTCGTGTGCTTAACAACCTCTTTTAGGCTTGGTCTAGTGCTTATGAACCTCATTTGCACTTGTTCTTGTCCTTAGGAACCTCATTTGCCCTTGTTTGTGTGCTTAATATCTCAATTGGCGTTGTTCGTGTGCTCAACCTCTTTTGCGCTTGATCTTGTGCTTATCAACCTCATTTGCACTTGTTCTTGTACTTGGCAACCTCATTTTCCCTTGTTTGTGTGCTTGACAACATCAATTAGCGTTGTTCGTGTGCTTAACAACCACTTTTGCGCTTGATCTTCTGCTTATGAACCACATTTGCACTTGTTCTTTTGCTTACAAACCTCATTTGCCCTTTTTTGTGTGCTAAACAACCTCAATTGGCGTTGTTCATGTGCTTAACAACCACTTTTGAGCTTGATCTTGTGCTTTTGAACCCCATTTGCACTGGTTGTTGTGCTTAGGAACTTTATTTGCACTTGTTTGTGTGCTTGATAACCTCAATTGGCATTGTTCGTGTGCTGAACAACCTTTTTTGCGCTTGATCTTGTGCTTATGAACCTCATCTGCATTTGTTCTTGTGCTTAGGAACCTCATTCGCCCTTGTTTGTGCGCTTAACAACCTCAATACGCGTTGTTCGTATGCTTAACAGCCTCTTTTGCGCTTGATATTATGCTTATAAACCTCATTTGCACTTGTTCTTGTGCTTAGGAACCTGATTTGCCCTTGTTTGTGTGCTTAACAACCTCAATTCGCATTGTTCGTGTGCTTAACAACCTCTTTTGCGCTTGATCTTGTGCTTATAAACCTCATTTGCACTTGTTCATGTGCTTAGGAACCTCATTTGCCCTTGTTCGTGTGCTTAACAACCTCAATTGTCGTTGTTTGTGTGCTTAACAACCTCTTTTGCGCTTGATCTTGTGCTTCTCAACCTCATTTGCACTTGTTCTTGTGCTTCGGAATCACATTTTCCCTTGTTTGTGTGCTTGACAACATCAATAGGCGTTGTTCGTATGCTTAACAACCTCTTTTGCGCTTGATCTTGTGCTTATGAACCACATTTGCACTTCTTCTTGTGCTTAGAAACCTCATTTGCCCTTTTTTGTGTGCTTAACAACCTCAATTGGCGTTGTTCTTGTGCTTAACAACCTCTTTTGCGCTTGTTCTTGTGCTTATGAACCTCATTTGCACTTGTTCTTGTGCTTAGGAACCTCATGTGCCCTTGTTTGTGTCCTTAACAACCTCAATAGGCGTTGTTCGTGTGCTTAACTACCTCTTTTGCGCTTGATCTGGTGCTTATGACATTCTTTTGCACTTTTTCATTGTTCTTAGAAACCTCATTTGCCCTTTTTTTGTGTCCTTAACAACCTCAATTGGCATTGTTCGTGTGCTTAGCAACCTCTTTTGCGCTTGGTCTTGTGCTTATGAACCTCATTTGCACTTGTTCTTGTGCTTAGGAAGTCTTCCGTTGTTTGTGTGCTTAACAACCTCAATTGATGTTCTTCGTGTGCTTAACAACCTCTTTTGCGCTTGGTCTTGTGCGTATCAACCCCATTTGCACTTGTTCTTGTGTTTAGCAACCTCATTTGTTCTTCTTGGTGTGCTTAACAACCTCAATTGGCGCTGTTCGTGTGCTTAACAACCTCTTTTACGCTTGATCTTGTGCTTATCAACATCATTTGCACTTGTTCTTGTACTTAGCAACCTCATTTGCCCTTGTTTGTGTGCTTCACAACCTCAATTGGCATTGTTCGTGTGCTTAACAACATCTTTTTCGATTGATCTTGTGCTTATGAACCTCTTTTGCACTGGTTCTTGTGATTAGGAACCTCATTTGCCCTTGTTTGTGTGCTTAGGAACCTTAATTGGCGTTGTTCGTGTGCTTAACAACCTCTTTTGCGCTTGATCTTGTGCTTGTCAACCTCATTTGCACTTGTTCTTGTGCTTCGGAATCACATTTTCCCTTGTTTGTGTGCTTGACAACATTAATAGGCGTTGTTCGTATGCTTAACAACCTCTTTTGCGCTTGATCTTGTGCTTATGAACCTCATTTGCACTTGTTCATGTGCTTAGGAACCTCATTTGCCCTTGTTCGTGTGCTTAACAACCTCAATTGTCGTTGTTTGTGTGCTTAACAACCTCTTTTGCGCTTGATCTTGTGCTTGTGAACCTCATTTGCACTTGTTCTTGTGCTTCGGAATCACATTTTCCCTTGTTTGTGTGCTTGACAACATCAATAGGCGTTGTTCGTGTGCTTAACAACATCTTTTTCGATTGATCTTGTGCTTATGAACCACTTTTGCACTGGTTCTTGTGATTAGGAACCTCATTTGCCCTTGTTTGTGCGCTTAACAACCTCAATACGCGTTGTTTGTATGCTTAACAGCCTCTTTTGCGCTTGATATTATGCTTATAAACCTCATTTGCACTTGTTCTTGTGCTTAGGAACCTGATTTGCCCTTGTTTGTGTGCTTAACAACCTCAATTCGCATTGTTCGTGTGCTTAACAACCTCTTTTGCGCTTGATCTTGTGCTTATGAACCTCATTTGCACTTGTTCATGTGCTTAGGAACCTCATTTGCCCTTGTTCGTGTGCTTAACAACCTCAATTGTCGTTGTTTGTGTGCTTAATAACCTCTTTTGCGCTTGATCTTGTGCTTGTCAACCTCATTTGCACTTGTTCTTGTGCTTCGGAATCACATTTTCCCTTGTTTGTGTGCTTGACAACATCAATAGGCGTTGTTCGTATGCTTAACAACCTCTTTTGCGCTTGATCTTGTGCTTATGAACCACATTTGCACTTCTTCTTGTGCTTAGAAACCTCATTTGCCCTTTTTTTGTGTGCTTAACAACCTCAATTGGCGTTGTTCGTGTGCTTAACAACCTCTTTTGCACTTGTTCTTGTGCTTATGAACCTCATTTGCACTTGTTCTTGTGCTTAGGAACCTCATTTGCCTTTTTTTGTATGCTTAACAACCTCAATAGGCGTTGTTCGTGTGCTTAACTACCTCTTTTGCGCTTGATCTGGTGCTTATGACATTATTTTGCACTTTTTCATTGCTTAGGAACCTCATTTGCCCTTGTTTGTGTCCTTAACAACCTCAATTGGCATTGTTCGTGTGCTTAGCAACCTCTTTTGCGCTTGGTCTTGTGCTTATGAACCTCATTTGCACTTGTTCTTGTGCTTAGGAAGATCATTTCCGTTGTTTGTGTGCTTAACAACCTCAATTGATGTTCTTCGTGTGCTTAACAACCTCTTTTGCGCTTGGTCTTGTGCGTATCAACCCCATTTGCACTTGTTCTGGTGTTTAGCAACCTTATTTGTTCTTCTTGGTGTGCTTAACAACCTCAATTGGCGCTGTTCGTGTGCTTAACAACCTCTTTTACGCTTGATCTTGTGCTTATCAACATCATTTGCACTTGTTCTTGTGCTTAGCAACCTCATTTGCCCTTGTTTGTGTGCTTCACAACCTCAATTGGCGTTGTTCGTGTGCTTAACAACATCTTTTTCGATTGATCTTGTGCTTATGAACCTCTTTTGCACTAGTTCTTGTGCTTAGGAACCTCATTTGCCCTTGTTTGTGTTCTTCACAACCTCAATTGGCGTTGTTCGTGTGCTTAACAACATCTTTTTCGATTGATCTTGTGCTTATGAACCTCTTTTGCACTAGTTCTTGTGCTTAGGAACCTCATTTGCCCTTGTTTGTGTGCTTAGGAACCTGAATTGGCGTTGTTCGTGTGCTTAACAACCTCTTTTGCGCTTCATCTTGTGCTTTTGAACCTCTTTTGCAGTTGTTCTTGTGCTTAGGAACCTCATTTTCCCTTGTTTGTGTGCTTAACAACCTCAATTGGTGTTTTTGGTGTGCATAATAACTTATTTTGCGCTTGGTATTGTGCTTATGAACCTCATTTGTACTTGTTCTTGGGCTTAGGAACGTCATTTGCCATTGTTTGTGTGCTGAACAACCTTAATTGACGTTGTTCGTGTGCTTAACAACATATTTTTCGATTGATCTTATGCTTATGAATCTCTTTTGCACTTAATCTTGTTCTTAGGGACGTCATTTCCGTTGTTTGTGTGCTTGACAACATCAATTGGGGTTGTTCGTGTGCTTAACAACATCTATTACGCTTGATCTTGTGCTTACAAACTTTATTTGAACTTGTTGTTGTGCTTAGGAATCTCATTTGCCCTTATTTGTGTGCTTAACAACGTCAAATGGTGTTGTTCGTGTGCTTAACAACCTCTTTTGCGCTTGATCTTGTGCTTATGAACCTCATTTGCAATTGTTCTTGTGCTTAGGAACCTCATTTGCCCTTGTTTGAGTGCTTAACAACCGCAATTGGCGTTCTTCGTGTGCTTAACAATCTCTTTTTCGCTTGGTCTTGTGCTTATGAACCACATTTGCACTTGTTCTTGTGCTTAGGAACCTCATTTTCCCTTGTTTGTGTGTTTGACAACATCAATTGGGGTTGTTCGTGTGCTTAACAACCTCTTTTGCGCTTGATCTTGTGCTTATGAACCTCATTTGCACTTGTTCTTGTGCTTAGGAACCTCATTTGCCCTTGTTTGTGTGCTTACCAACCTCAATTGGCGTTGTTCATGTGCTGAACAAGCTCTTTTGCGCATGATCATGTGCTTACGAACTTTATTTGAACTTATGCTTGTGCTGAGGAATCTCATTTTCCCTTGTTTGTGTGCTTAACAACCTCAATTGGCGTTGTTCGTGGGCTTAACAACTTGTTTTACGCTTGATCTTGTGCTTACGAAGTTTATTTGCACTTGTTCTTGTACTGACGAATCTCATTTGCCCTTGTTTGTTTGCTTAACAACCTCAATTGGCGTTGTTTCTGCGCTTAACAACCTCTTTTACGCTTGATCTTGCGCTTACGAACATTATTAGCACTTGTTCTTGTGCTTTGGAATCTCATTTGCCCTTGTTTGTGTGCTTAACAACCTCAATTGGCGTTGTTCGTGTGCTTAACAACCTCTTTTACGCTTGATCTTGTGCTTACGAACTTTATTTGCACTTGTTCTTGTTCTTAGGAATCTCATTTTCCCTTGTTTGTGTGCTTAACAACCTCCATTGGCATTGTTCGTGTGCTTAACAACCTCTTTTGCGCTTGATCTTGTGCTTATGAACCACATTTGCAGTTGTTCTTGTGGTTAGGAACCATATTTGCCCTTGTTTGTGTGCTTACAACCTGAATTGGCGTTGTTCGTGTGCTTAACAACATCTTTCCCAATTGATCTTGTGCTGATGAACCTCTTTTGCACTTATTCTTGTGCTTACGAACCTCATTTTCCCTTGTTTGTGTGTTTGATAACATCAATTGGCGTTGTTCGTTTCTTTTGCTCTTGTTCTTTCTTGAACTTATTTGATTGTTTTGAACCCATTTGCTTTTTTTACACTATTGGTTGTTCGTGTGCTTAACAACCTCTTTTGCGCTTGATCTTGTGCTTATGAACCTCTTTTGCACTTTTTCTTGTGCTTAGGAACCTCATTTACCCTTGTTTGTGTACTTAACAACCTCTTTTGGACTTGGTTTTGTGGTTCTCAACCACATTTGCACTTGTTTTTTGAACCTGATTTGTTCTTGTTTCTGTACTTAACAACCTCAATTGGCGCTGTTCGTGCGCTTAACAACCTCTTTTCCGCTTGATCATGTGCTTATCAACATCATTTGCACTTGTTCTTGTGCTTAGGAACCTCATTTCCCTTGTTTGTGTGCTTCCAACCTCAATTGTCGTTATTCGTGTGCTTAACAACATCTTTTCCGATTAATCTTGTGCTTATGAATTTTGCACTGGTTATTTTGCTTAGGAACCTCTTTTCCCTTGTTTGTGTGCTTGCAACATCAATTGTGTTGTTTTATTTGAACTTATGAACCACTTTGCACCTGTTCTTGTGCTTAGGAACTCTGCATTTTTTGGCCTCATTTGTCCTTTTTGTAAGCTTAACAACCTCAATTGGCGTTGTTCGTGTGCTGAACAACTACTTTTGCGCTTGATCTTGTGCTTTTGAACCTCATTTGGAATTGTTCTTGTGCTTAGTAACTTAATTTGCCCTTGTTTGTGTGTGTAATAACCTATTGGCGTTGTTCGTGTGTTAAAATTTTGTGTTTGTATGACTTATTTGTATGGTTTTGTCTTTTTTTAAATTTTTTTTTTTACCAACCTCAATTGGCGTTGTTCGTGTGCTTAACAACCTCTTTTCCACTTGATCGTGTGCTTATGAACTTCATTTGCACTTGTTCTTGTGCTTAGGAACCTCATTTGCCCTTGTTTGTGTGCTTAACAACCTCAATAGATGTTGTTCGTGTGCTTAACAACATCTTTTGCGCTTGATCTTGTGCTTATGAACTTCATTTGCACTTGGTATTGTGCTTAGGAACCTCATTTGACCTTGTTTGTGTGCTTAACAACCTCAATTGATGTTGTTCGTGTGCTTAAAAACATTTTCTGCGCTTGATCTTGTGCTAATGAACCTCATTTACACTTGCTATTGTGCTTAGGAACCTCAATTGCCCGTGTTTCTGTGGTTAACAACTTCAATTGGCGATGTTCGTGCGCTGAACAACCTCTTTTGCTCTTGATCTTGTGCTTATGAACCTCATCTGCACTTGTTCTTGTGCTTAGCAACCTCATTTGCCCTTGTTTGTGTGCTTACGAACCTCAATTGGCATTCTTCGTGTGCTTAACAACCTCTTTTGCGCTTGATCTTGTCCTTATGAACCTCATTTGCACTTGTTCTTGTGCTTAGCAACCTCATTTGCCCTTGTTTGTGTGCTTAGGAACCTCAATTGGCATTATTCGTGTGCTTAACAACCTCTTTTGCGCTTGATCTTGTACTAATGAACCTCTTTTGCACTTGTTCTTGTGCTTAGCAACTTACTTTGCCCTTGTTTGTGTGCTTAGGAACCTCAATTGGCATTGTTCGTGTGTTTAACAACCTCTTTTGCGCTTGATCTTGTGCTTATAAACCTCTTTTGCACTTGTTCTTGTGCTTAGGAACCTCATTTGCCCTTGTTTGTGTGCTTAACAACCTCAATTGATGTTCTTCGTGTGCTTAACAACCTCTTTTGCGCTTGGTCTTGTGCTTATCAACCCCATTTGCACTTGTTCTTGTGCTTGAGGAACCTCATTTGTTCTTGTTTGTGTGCTTAACAACCTCAATTGGCACTGTTCGTGTGCTTAACAACCTCTTTTACGCTTGATCTTGTGCTTATCAACCTCATTTGCACTTGTTCTTGTGGTTAGGAATCTCATTTTCCCTTGTTTGTGTGCTTCACAACCTGAATTGGCGTTGTTCGTGTGCTTAACAACATGTTTTCCGATTGATCTTGTGCTTATGAACCTCTTTTGCACTGGTTCTTGTGCTTAGGAACCTCATTTTCTCTTGTTGGTGTGCTTGACAACATCAATTGGCATTGTTCGTGTGCTTAACAACCTCTTTTGCGCTTGATCTTGTGCTTATGAACCTCTTTTGCACTTGTTCTTGTGCTTAGGAACCTTATTTGCCCTTGTTTGTGTGCTTAACAACCTCTTTTGCGCTTGGTCTTGTACTTATCAACCCCATTTGCACTTGTTCTTGTGCTTAGCAACCTCATTTGCCCTTGTTTGTGTGCTTAGGAACCTCAATTGGCTTCACCTCTTTTACGTTGTCTTGTGCTTAACAACACTATTTTTGCGCACTTGATCTTGTACTAATGAACCTCTTTTTGCACTGTTTTCCGTTGATCTTGTGCTTATGAACCTCTTTTACTTTCTTGTTTAGGCCCTTGTTTGTGTGCTTAGGAACCTCAATTGGCATTGTTCGTGTGCTTAACAACCTCTTTTGCGCTTGATCTTGTGCTTATGAACCTCTTTTGCACTTGTTCTTGTGCTTAGGAACCTCATTTGCCCTTGTTTGTGTGCTTAACAACCTCAATTGATGTTCTTCGTGTGCTTAACAACCTCTTTTGCGCTTGGTCTTGTGCTTATCAACCCCATTTGCACTTGTTCTTGTGCTTAGGAACCTCATTTGTTCTTGTTTGTGTGCTTAACAACCTCAATTGGCACTGTTCGTGTGCTTAACAACCTCTTTTACGCTTGATCTTGTGCTTATCAACCTCATTTGCACTTGTTCTTGTGGTTAGGAATCTCATTTTCCCTTGTTTGTGTGCTTCACAACCTGAATTGGCGTTGTTCGTGTGCTTAACAACATGTTTTCCGATTGATCTTGTGCTTATGAACCTCTTTTGCACTGGTTCTTGTGCTTAGGAACCTCATTTTCTCTTTGGTGCTTGACAACTCAATTGGCATTGTTCGTGTGCTTAACAACCTCTTTTGCGCTTGATCTTGTGCTTATGAACCTCTTTTGCACTTGTTCTTGTGCTTAGGAACCTCATTTGTCCTTGTTTGTGTAGCTTAACAACCTCAATTGATGTTCTTCGTGTGCTTAACAACTACTTTTGCGCTTGGTCTTGTACTTATCAACCCCATTTGCACTTGTTCTTGTGCTTAGGAACCTCATTTGTTCTTGTTTGTGTGCTTAACAACCTCAATTGGCGCTCTTCGTGTGCTTAACAACCTCTTTTACGCTTGATCTTGTGCTTATCAACATTATTTGCACTTGTTCTTGTGCTTAGGAACCTCATTTGCCATTGTTTGTGTGCTTCACAACCTGAATTGGCGTTGTTCGTGTGCTTAACAACATGTTTTCCGATTGATCTTGTGCTTATGAACCTCTTTTGCACTGGTTCTTGTGCTTAGGAACCTCATTTTCTCTTGTTGGTGTGCTTGACAACATCAATTGGCATTGTTCGTGTGCTTAACAACCTCTTTTGCGCTTGATCTTGTGCTTATGAACCTCTTTTGCACTTGTTCTTGTGCTTAGGAACCTTATTTGCCCTTGTTTGTGTGCTTAACAACCTCAATTGATGTTCTTCGTGTGCTTAACAACCTCTTTTGCGCTTGGTCTTGTACTTATCAACCCCATTTGCACTTGTTCTTGTGCTTAGGAACCTCATTTGCCCTTGTTTGTGTGCTTAACAACCTCATTTTGTCCTTTTTTGTATGCTTAACAACCTCAATTGGCGCTGTTCGTGTGCTTAACAACCTCTTTTACGCTTGATCTTGTGCTTATCAACATTATTTGCACTTGTTCTTGTGCTTAGGAACCTCATTTGCCATTGTTTGTGTGCTTCACAACCTGAATTGGCGTTGTTCGTGTGCTTAACAACATGTTTTCCGATTGATCTTGTGCTTATGAACCTCTTTTGCACTGGTTCTTGTGCTTAGGAACCTCATTTTCTCTTGTTGGTGTGGTCAACAACAATTGGCATTGTTCGTGTGCTTAACAACCTCTTTTGCGCTTGATCTTGTGCTTATGAACCTCTTTTGCACTTGTTCTTAGGAACCTCATTTGCCCTTGTTGGTGTACTTAACAACCTCAATTGACATTCTTCGTGTGCTTAACAACCTCTTTTGCGCTTGGTCTTGTGCTTATCAACCCCATTTGCACTTGTTCTTGTGCTTAGGAACCTCATTTGTTCTTGTTTGTGTGCTTAACCACCTCAATTGGCGCTGTTCGTGTGCTTAACAACCTCTTTTCCGCTTGATCTTGTGCTTATCAACATCATTTGCACTTGTTCTTGTGCTTAGGAACCTCATTTTCCCTTGTTTGTGTGCTTCACGACCTCAATTGTCGTTGTTCGTGTGCTTAACAACATCTTTTCCGATTAATCTTGTGCTTATGAACCTCTTTTGCACTGGTTATTGTGCTTAGGAACCTCATTTTCCCTTGTTTGTGTGCTTAATAAACTCTTTTGCACTTCATCTTGTGCTTATGAACCACATTTGCACCTGTTCTTGTGCTTAGGAACCTCATTTGTCCTTTTTTCTAAGCTTAACAACCTCAATTGGCATTGTTCGTGTGCTGAACAACTACTTTTGCGCTTGATCTTGTGCTTTTGAACGTCATTTGCAATTGTTCTTGTGCTTATTAACTTTATTTGCCCTTGTTTGTGTGTGTAATAACCTCAATTGGCGTTGTTCGTGTGCTTAACAACATCTTTTGCGCTTGATCTTGTGCTTATGAACTTCATTTGTACTTGGTCTTGTGCTTAGGAACCTCATTTGCCCTTGTTTGTGTGCTTAACAACCTCAATTGATGTTGTTCGTGTGGTTAAAAACATCTTTTGCGCTTGATCTTGTGCTTATGAACCTCATTTGCACTTGCTATTGTGCTTAGGAACCTCAATTGCCCGTGTTTCTGTGGTTAACTTCAATTGGCGATGTTCGTGTGCTGAACAACCTCTTTTGCTCTTGATCTTGTGCTTATGAACCTCATGTGCACTTGTTCTTGTGCTTAGCAACCTCATTTGGCCTTGTTTGTGTGCTTACGAACCTCAATTGGCATTGTTCGTGTGCTTAACAACCTCTTTTGCGCTTGATCTTGTGCTTATGAACCTCTTTTGCACTTGTTTTTGTGCTTAGGAACCTCATTTGCCCTTGTTTGTGTGCTTAACAACCTCATGTTTGTCCTTTTTTGTATGCTTAACAACCTCAATTGGCGTTGTTCGTGTGTTGAACAACTACTTTTGCGCTTGATCTTGTGCTTTTGAACCTCATTTGGAATTGTTCTTGTGCTTAGTAACTTAATTTGCCCTTGTTTGTGTGTTTACCAACCTCAATTGGCGTTGTTCGTGTGCTTAACAACCTCTTTTCCACTTGATCGTGTGCTTATGAACTTCATTTGCACTTGTTCTTGTGCTTAGGAACCTCATTTGCCCTTGTTTGTGTGCTTAACAACCTCAATAGATGTTGTTCGTGTGCTTAACAACATCTTTTGCGCTTGATCTTGTGCTTATGAACTTCATTTGCACTTGGTATTGTGCTTAGGAACCTCATTTGACCTTGTTTGTGTGCTTAACAACCTCAATTGATGTTGTTCGTGTGCTTAAAAACATTTTCTGCGCTTGATCTTGTGCTAATGAACCTCATTTACACTTGCTATTGTGCTTAGGAACCTCAATTGCCCGTGTTTCTGTGGTTAACAACTTCAATTGGCGATGTTCGTGCGCTGAACAACCTCTTTTGCTCTTGATCTTGTGCTTATGAACCTCATCTGCACTTGTTCTTGTGCTTAGCAACCTCATTTGCCCTTGTTTGTGTGCTTACGAACCTCATTTGACCTTGTTTGTGTGCTTAACAACCTCAATTGATGTTGTTCGTGTGCTTAAAAACATTTTCTGCGCTTGATCTTGTGCTAATGAACCTCATTTACACTTGCTATTGTGCTTAGGAACCTCAATTGCCCGTGTTTCTGTGGTTAACAACTTCAATTGGCGATGTTCATGCGCTGAACAACCTCTTTTGCTCTTGATCTTGTGCTTATGAACCTCATCTGCACTTGTTCTTGTGCTTAGCAACCTCATTTGCCCTTGTTTGTGTGCTTACGAACCTCAATTGGCATTGTTCGTGTGCTTAACAACCTCTTTTGCGCTTGATCTTGTGCTTATGAACCTCTTTTGCACTTGTTCTTGTGCTTAGGAACCTCATTTGCCCTTGTTTGTGTGCTTAACAACCTCATTTTGTCCATTTTTGTATGCTTAACAACCTCAATTGGCGTTGTTCGTGTGCTTAACAACAACTTTTGCGCTTGATCTTGTGCTTTTGAACCTCATTTGGAATTTTTCTTGTGCTTTGTAACTTTATTTGCCCTTGTTTGTGTGTTTAACAACCTCAATTGGCGTTCTTCGTGTGGTTAACAACCTCTTTTACACTTGATCGTGTGCTTATGAACTTCATTTGCACTTGTTCTTGTGCTTAGGAACCTCATTTGCCCTTGTTTGTGTGCTTAACAACCTCAATTGATGTTGTTCGTGTGCTTAACAACATCTTTTGCGCTTGATCTTGTGCTTATGAACTTCATTTGCACTTGTTCTTGTGTTTAGGAACCTCACTTGCCCTTGTATGTGTGCTTAACAACCTCAAGTGATGTTGTTCGTGTACTTAAAAACATCTTTTGCGCTTGATCTTGTGGTTATGAACCTCATTTGAACTTGCTATTGTGCTTAGGAACATCAATTGCCCGTGTTTCTGTGGTTAACAACTTCAATTGGCGATGTTCGTGTGCTTAACAACCTCTTTTGCTCTTGTTCTTGTTCTTATGAACCTCATTTGCACTTGTTCTTGTGCTTAGCAACCTCATTTGCCCTTGTTTGCGTGCTTAGGAACCTCAATTAGCATTGTTCGTGTGCTTAACAACCTCTTTTGCGCTTGATCTTGTGCTTATGAACCTCTTTTGCACTTGTTCTTGTGCTTGGGAACCTCATTTGCCCTTGTTTGTGTGCTTAACAACCTCAATTGGTGCTGTTGGTGTGCTTAACAACCTCTTTTACCCTTGATCTTGTGCTTATCAACATCATTTGCACTTGTTCTTGTGCTTAGGAACCTCATTTGCCCTTGTTTGTGTGCTTCACAAACTCAATTGGCGTTGTTCTTGTGCTTAACAACATCTTTTCTGATTGATCTTGTGCTTAGGAACCTCTTTTGCACGGGTTCTTGTGCTTAGGAACCTCATTTTCCCTTGTTTGTGTGCTTGACAACATCAATTGGTGTTGTTCGTCTGCTTAACAACCTCTTTTGCGCTTGATCTTGTGCTTATGAAACTCATTTGCACTTGTTCTTGTGCTTAGCAACCTCATTTGCGCTTGTTTGTGTGCTTAGGCACCTCAATTGGCGTTGTTTGTGTGCTTAATAACCTCTTTTGCGCTTGATCTTGTGCTTTTGAACTTCTTTTGCAGTTGTTCTTGTGCTTAGGAACCTCATTTTCCCTTGTTTGTGTGCTTAACAATCTCAACTCGCGTTTTTGGTGTGCATAATACCCTCTTTTGCGCTTGGTCTTGTGCTTATGAACCTCATTTGGACTTGTTCTTGTGCTTAGGAACGTCATTTGCCATTCTTTGTGTGCTGAATAACCTCAATTGGCATTGTTCGTGTGCTTAACAACATCTTTTCCGATTGATCTTGTGTTTATGAATCTCTTTTGCACTTGTTCTTGTGCTTAGGAACCTCATTTTCCCTTGTTTGTGTGCTTGACAACATCAATTGGTGTTGTTCGTGTGCTTAACAACCTTTTTTGCGCTTGATCTTGTGCTTATAAACAAACGTTGCACTTGTTCTTGTGCTTAGGAACCTCATTTGCCTTTTTTGTGTATGCTTAACAGCCTCAATTGGCGTTGTTCGTGTGCTTAACATCCACTTTTGCACTTTTGAATCTCGTTTGCAATTGTTCTTGTGCTTAGGAACTTTATTTGCCCTTGTTTGCTTAACGACCTCAATTGGTGTTGTTTGTGTGCTTAACAACCTCTTTAATGCTTGATCTTGTGCTTATGAACTTCATTTGCACTTGTTCTTGTGCTTAGGAATCTTATTTGCCCTTGGTAGTGTGCTTAACAACCTCAATTGATGTTATTCGTGTGCTTAACAACATATTTTGCGCTTGATCTTGTGGTTATGAACCTCATTTGCACTTGTTATTGTGCTTAGGAACCTCATTTGCCCGTGTTTGTGTGGTTGACAATCTCAATTGGCGTTCTTCGTGTGCTTAACAACTTTTTTTGCGCTTGGTCTTGTGCTTATGAACCTCATTTGCACTTGTTATTGTGCTTAGCAACCTCATTTGCCCTTGTTTGTGTGCTTAGGAACCTCAATTGCCGTTGTTCGTGTGCTTGACAACCTTTGTTGCGCTTGATCTTGTGCTTATGAACCTCTTTTGCAGTTGCTCTTGTGCTTAGGAACCACATTTTCCCGTGTTTGTGTGCTTAACAACAACCTCAATTGGCGTTTTTCGTGTGCATAACAACATCTTTTGCGCTTGGTCTTGTGCTTATGAACCTCATTTGTACTTGTTCTTGTGCTTAGGAACGTTATTTGCCCTTGTTTGTGTGCTGAACAATCTCAATTGGCGTTGTTCGTGTGGTTAACAATATCTTTTCCGATTGATCTTGTGCTGATGAACCTCTTTTGCACTTGTTCTTGTGCTTAGGAACCTCATTTTTCCTTCTTTGTGTTCTTGACAACATCAACTGGAGTTCTTCGTGTGCTTAACAACCTCTTTTGCGCTTGTTCTTGTGCTTATGAACCTCATTTGCACTTGTTCTTGTGCTTAGGAACCTCATTTGCCATTGTTTGTGTGCTTAACAACCTCAATTGGCGTTCTTCGTGTGCTTAACAACTTTTTTTGCGCTTGGTCTTGTGCTTATGAACCTCATTTGCACTTGTTCTTGTGCTTACGAACCTCATTTGCCCTTGTTTGTGTGCTTAACAACCTCAATTGGCGTTGTTCGTGTACTTAACAACCTCTTTTACGCGTGATCTTGTGCTTATCAACCCCATTTGCACTTGTTCTTGTGGTTAGGAACCTCATTTGCCCTTCTTTGTGTGCTTAACAACCTCTTTTCCGCTTGATCTTGTGCTTATCAACCTTATTTGCACTTGTTCTTGTGCTTAGGAACATCATTTGCCCTTGTTTGTGTGCTTAACAACCTCAATTGACGTTGTTTGTATGCGTAAGAACATCTTTTCCGATTGATCTGGTGCTTATGTTCTTGTGCTTAGGAACCTCATTTTCCCTTGTTTGTGTGCTTGATAACATCAATTGGTGTTGTTCGTGTGCTTAACAAACTCTTTTGCTCTTGATCTTGTGATTATGAACCACATTTGCACTTGTTCTTGTGCTTAGGAACTTCATTTGCCCTTTTTTGTACGATTAACAACCTCAATTGGCGTTGTTCGTGTGCTTAACAACCACTTTTGCGCTCGATCTTGTGCGTTTGAACCTCATTTGCACTTGTTCTTGTGCTTAGTAACTTAATTTGCCCTTGTTTGTGTGTTTACCAATCTCAATTGGCGTTGTTCGTGTGCTTAACAACCACTTTTGCGCTCGATCTTGTGCGTTTGAACCTCATTTGCACTTGTTCTTGTGCTTAGGAATTTTCTTTACCCTTGTTTGTGTGCTGAACAACCTCGATTGGCGTTGTTCGTGTGCAACCTCTTTTACGCTTGATCTTGTGCCTATGAACTTCATTTGCACTTGTTCTTGTGTTTAGGAACCTCATTTGCTCTTGTTTGTGTGCTTAATAACCTCAATTGATGTTGTTTGTGTGTTTAACAACATCTTTTGTGCTTGATCTTGTGCTTATGAACCTCATTTGCACTTGTTATTGTGCTTAGGAACCTCATTTGCACTTGTTGTTGTGCTTAGCAACCTCATTTGCCCTTGTTTGTGTGCTTAGGAGCCTCAATTGGCGTTGCTCGTGTGCTTAACAACATCTTTTGCGCTTGATCTTGTGCTTATGAACCTCTTTTGCACTTGTTCTTGTGCTTAGGAAACTCATTTTCCTTTGTTTGTGTGCTTCACAACCTGAATTCACGTTGTTCGTGTGTTTAACAACCTCTTTTGCGATTGATCTTGTGCTTATGAACCTCTTATGCACTTGTTCTTGTGCTTAGGAACCTCATTTGCCCTTGTTTGTGTGCTTCACAACCTGTATTCGCGTTGTTCGTGTGCTTAACAAACTCTTTTGCGATTGATCTTGTGCTTATGAACCTCATTTGCACTTGTTCTTATGCTTAGGAACTTTATTTGCCCTTGTTTGTGTGCTTAACAACCTCAATTGGCGTTGTTCATGTGCTTAACAACCTTTTTTGCGCTTGATCTTGTGTTTATGAATCTCATTTGCACTTGTTCTTGTGCTTAGGAACCTCATTTGTCCATGTTTGTGTGTTTAACAACATCAATTGGCGTTGTTCGTGTGCTTAACAACCTCTTTTGCGCTTGATCTTGTGCTTATGAATCTCATTTGCAGTTGTTCTTGTGCTTAGGAACCTCATTTGCCCTTGTTTGTGTGCTGAACAACCTCAATTCATGTTGTTCGTGTGTTTAACAGCCTCTTTTGCGCTTGATCTTGTGCTTATAAATCTAATTTGCACTTGTTGTTGTGCTTAGGAACCTCATTTGCCCTTGTTTGTGTGCTTAACAACCTCAATTGCCGATGTTCGTGTGTGATGTATATTTTGGGTATAGAATTAATTGGTCTATTTCGTACACTTTTGCTTTAAATTTATAAAACCCTAAATACGCTAAAGTACCATTGCACTTGTTCAAGCGCTTAGCAATCTATTTTCTTGTTTAGTAACTTATGGGTGTCGTGTGCTTAAAGACCTAAGGCATTTTTATAACCTTTTTACTAAATTAATTAATCTCAAATTAAATGCAAATAAGAAAAATTTTGGCCGGGGGTTGTATGCTTAACAACCTAATTGGCGTTGTTGTGCTTAACAACCTCTTTTACGAGAAGACTTGTGTTTGTCAACATTATTTGAACTAATTAAAATCAAAATAAGAAACATAGGGTTGTGATCAAATTAACGAAGTCTGGCGGTTCGTTGCTTTACAAATTTTTCCGATTGGTCTAACTCAACGCTTTTGGTTTATTCTCTTAGGAACTTCATTTTACTTTGTTTTGATCAAATTAATTGCTTGATGTTATTCTTTTGGTTCATTTTTTCAATGCCTATCATATTAATTTACCTCGCTTGACATTCTTCGTGTACTTACCTAATTTTTAGGGTTATTTAATTTACTTGTTAAGGCTAAATACCTCACTAATTCATATCAATCACCTAAATATACTCTAAGTATTCGTGTGCTTAAGAATTTTACGCATGAAATTGTGTTTCACACATTGCACTTGTCCATGTCCTTGGAACTCTTTTAGTTCTTCGTGATCACGGGTAGACTCGTTTTGGACCATCTAATCTACTATCTCTTCCGGGCAATCTTGTGTTACAAGACTCGTTTTATCAATGGCTTAACACCCTTGAAGACCATTTTTTTTGGTGCTTAATAAACTCTTTTGCACTTCATCTTGTGTGGTTTCAAAAACACAAGTCTATGCATGAACCTCATTTCAAATTTATAAAATAAGAACTAAACATCAATTCAAAGCAATCATCATACAAGAACAATATTGAATTTGCAATTGTTCTTGTGCAAATTAACTTTATTTGCCCTAGTTTGTGTGTGTAATAACCTCGCTGACTCGTGTGCTTAACAACATCTTTTCGCTTGATTGGGATTAGCCCTCATTTGCTTGTTTGTGTTTACGAACAACAAAAGCATTTTTCATGATTAAAATTCAATTAACTAAGCAATTAAAACTAAGAAAATAACAGGGAAATAGAATACACCAATTCCCAAGCTATGCTTCCGTCTTTGTTTGCTTTGCATCCTTGAACAATCCACCGATCCCCTTTCTTTGCCTTTGAACACTTAGAGAGATGAATGGAGGATTAGGGTTGAGAATAGAATGGAGTTGTGATTTGCGGTGTGTGAGATAGGATGCCCCCCTGGTGTCCCTTGCCTCTTTTATAATCAATTTCGTGACTTGAGAAACAATTAGGCAGGATTTGGAAATAAATCTGGTGAAGATTGCGACTCAAAATTGGATTTCTTCCTTTTTTGGGCATTGGTGCGGCCGGCCGTGCGGCCAGGGGTGGGGGCACAAATTGATGGTGATTGTGAATGCAGGATTGTCCGTTCATAAGCCCTCATTTGATGGTGATTTTCTTTTTGCCCCCCCCTCCCAAGCTTGGAACAAGTTTGTGTTAGAAAGTCGAGAACTTTGTGTGTTGATATTGTGCAAAATTATATTTCATTTTGTTGTTATTTTATGACACTATGAGCTTTATCCTTATTACAAAATCGGTTAGTTATAAGTAGTGAACCATACCCAACCGCTTTAATTCAAAAGTGCTATTGCATCCTCTTAGTTCAACCCTTCCATGACATAACTCTACACTTGCGATGCAAACCTAGTCATTTTATCGGGCAAACTAGCGGAGTAAATAGAAGAACAAATGGAAACTTACAAGACATGGAGTGGCGAAGGAGGCGGGGGCGCCTCATTGCTTGGTGGCGAATTGGCAAGGGCAAAAGCCTCCTTATCGCCCATGGAGTCATTGTGATGGTAGTGTTTGAGTCGTTGGCCATTGACTTTAAATGTACCAGTTTTTTCACGCCAAATGTTGATGGCGCCATGAGGGTAGACCTTGAATATCTTGTACGGGCCATTCCATCGAGATTTTAACTTGCCCGAAAAGAGTCGCAAGCGGGAGTTGAATAATAGCACACTGTCGCCTTCATGAAACTCCCTCTTAACAATGTGTTTGTCATGCCAACGTTTTGTTTTCTCTTTGTACAACTTCGCATTTTCATAAGCATTAAGGCGTAGCTCTTCTAACTCATGGAGGTCGAGTATTCTTTTTTCGCCGGCCTTTTTCATGTCAAAATTGAGTGCTTTGATCGCCCAATAGGCCTTGTGCTCTAATTCAACAAGTAAGTGACATGGTTTAGCATAAATAAGTTTGAAAGGGGTCATACCTATCAGAGTTTTGTAGGCCGTGCAATATGCCCAAAGCGCTTCGTCCAATTTCATGGACCAATCCTTTCTCGATGCATTCACCACCTTTTGCAAAATGCTCTTTATTTCCTGGTTGGAGACTTCGACTTGGCCGCTTGTTTGGGGGTGATATGGTGTACCTACTTTGTGAGTGACTCCAAATTTTTGCAAGAGATTATCGAAGAGGCGATTCACAAAGTGAGATCCCCCATCGCTAATCACAATTCGAGGTACACCAAATCTAGGAAAAATAATTTTCGAAAGAGTTTTCTTACCGTGGCGGAATCCGCAGTTGGACTTGCAATGACCTCAACCCACTTGGAGACGTAGTCTACGGCAACAAGAATGAAGCGGTTGCTGCCAGAGCTCGGGAAATGGCCCCATGAAAATGACATTCTCGACTTCCAACCCTTTTGATGAGACAATGTGACCCAGAACAACCCCTTGTTGCACCATAAAATGACATTTCTCCCAATTGAGCACCAGATTGACTTCTTCGCATCGTCCTAAAACTTTAGTAAGATTAGTCAAACATTTATCAAATAAAGTGCCATAAACTGAAAAGTCATCCATAAAAACTTTCATTAATTTTTCAATTAAATCGGAAAAAATTGCCATCATGGCTCTTTGAAATGTTGCTGGTGCATTACATAAATCAAATGGCATCCTACGGTACGCAAAGGTACCATAGGGACAGGTAAATGTGGTCTTTTCTTGGTAATCAAGGTAAATTGGTATTTGAAAGAAACCACTATAACCATCTAAATAGCAAAAATGAGAGTGAGTTGCAAGCCTTTCAAGCATCTGATCAATGAAAGGGAGAGGAAAATGGTCATTTCTTGTGGCGTTGTTCAATTTGCGATAATCAATGCACATCTGCCATCCAGTAACTACCCTTTTAGTGATCAGCTCACCATTGTTGCCTCGCACTACAGTCGCACCTCCTTTCTTAGGTACCACATGAACTGGACTTACCCATTTGGAGTCAAATATCGGGTAAATAATACCTGCATCGAGAAGCTTTATTACCTCCTTTTTAACTACCTCCTTCAGATTTGGGTTAAGTCTTCGTTGAGCTTCGATGGAGGGTTTGTGGTTGTCTTCCATGAGGATACAGTGCATACATAGGTTTGGGTTAATTCCGGTTAGGTCATCAATGGTATAACCTATGGCTTTTCGGTGTTTTCGAAACTCGTTGAGTAATCGTACAGTTTGGTTATGATGAAGTTCGGCATTTATGATCACCGGGTAGGTTTCATTAGGTTTAAGAAATTCATAGCGGAGAATGGTGGTAATGGCTTGAGCTCAACCTTGGGTGTTTTGGGTCTGGTTTCGGCAGGATCGGATGTTATTTTGTTCAGCTGGGAATCTGTGCGGGCTGTGGTGTGATCAGGTTGGGCCGCACAAAGTTGGGTTTAGCTGAAGGAGTCAGTGGCGCTGTGCGGCCTAGTGTGCGGGCATGTCTGGCCGCACAAAAGGGTGGTGTCTCCATCTGGATGGTGGTGCGGGCTGTGATGCGGGCATGGGTAGTAGCACGGTTGGGATTCCGCACCCTGGCTGGCATTGTGCGGGCTCTCTGGGCCGCAACTCTGGCCGCACAAATCCTCTGTGTCGTTTATTTCGGCTGTTTCAGAATCAGTTTCGCTTAAAATTTGATCCAAGCTTTCCTCTCCTATAATTGCATCCATATCTTCTGCTATAATTGAGTCCACGATTTCAATCCTGCAAATTGAATCATTATCATTAGAAGGAAATTTCATTGCGTTAAATACGTGAAAATCAATTGTCTCATCGCCTATCTGAAAAGAAATTCTGCCCTTTTTCATGTCTATGTTTGCACCTGCTGTTATCAGAAAACCGCACCCCAATAAAAGAGGTGTATGGGTATCTTCTTCCATTTCTATGACAACAAAATTGACTGGTAACAGAAATTTACCTATTTGGACTATCACATCCTCAACAATCCCTTCTGGAAACCTTATGGACTTGTCTGCTAGTTGTAGGGACATTCTTGTGTTCTTTAGGTCTCCTAAATCCAACCTCTCATAGTCTGATTTGGGCATTAAACTAACGCTAGCACCAAGATCACACAAACACCTATCGAACGTGGTTTCTCGAATTTTACAAGGTATGCTAAAACTACCGGGGTCCTTAAGGTTTGGAGGTAACTTGTTCAAGAAAAGTGCACTACATTCTTCATTGAGGGACACCATACCCACTTCTTCAAGAGTCTTTTTATTGGGCAGGATTTCTTTTAAGAACTTGGCATATGTGGGCATTTGAGTTATGGCTTCAGTAAAAGGTATAGTTATGTTTAGTTTCTTCAGATGGTCAACAAATCTAGCAAATTGTTGGTCAAGTTTTTGCTTAGCTAAACGCTGAGGGAAAGGGACAAACCTGTAAGGGGGTACATATTTCGGTACCTCGGAGGATGTTACCTTTGACGGATCATGGTTACCCAGTGTTTGAGAGGAATTTTGCCCTGCTGTGGCTGTGTTGGCTGCTGGATTAGAGGTTGACTTGCTGGGTTGCTTGTGTGGTAGATCATCATTTGGCATTTCCGGCTCATCGTATTTTTTTTCCATTTCTTAAGGTCACAGCATGTGCTTGCTCTCGCGGGGTTTTATTGTTTTGTGAGAGAAGCATATCACCTTGTTGTGTTATTTTAGTCTCGAGTAGTTGCCATTTTGTGGAGAGTAGTTCTATTTTTTGGCTTAAACATTTCAATTGGTCGCCACACATTACTGTCAGTTTGTTTCTGGTTTTGTGCAAATTCATTTTGAGCAACTACCATTTTGTCTAACAATTTCTCAATTCTGTCTTGATTGTACTGATAGTTTCTCTTGTCATGGTCACCAAAATACAAGCTGTTTGCAAGTTCAGTATTTCCAATGTAATAACATTCTGGTGTAATATGGTTCGAATCTCCACAATTAGCACATGGTGAATTTTTAACAACCATACTTACCTGTTGTAGGTTCAAAATCTGACCCTGCAGAGCGTCTATCTTTGCTTGCAATGCGGTAACTTCGATATTTTTGTTGGTGGCATCTCGCTGACCATCCTTATCGGTCGTCCATTCTCTTTGGCTCTGCGCCATGTCCTCTATCATTTCCATAGCTTCCACCGAATCCTTGTTTGCGAGATTTCCACCTGTGGCTGCATTAAGTTGAGCTTTAGTCGGATAACTCAGACCACCATAGAAAAATTGAAAAGGTAACCATTTGTCAATACCATGATGTAGAAATAACCTTAAAAGCTCTTGCCATCTATCCCAAGCATCTGTCAAGGACTCGTACTCACCTTGTTTGAAGGTGGTGATTTTAGTTCTAAAGTGTTGAGTTTTGGACGGAGGAAAATACTTACCCAAAAATGCCTTTTGCAATTCATTCCAATTACCAGTTGTTCTTTCATTTAAGGTTCTCAACCAAGTTCTAGCCGTGTCCTTAAGCGACAAATGAAAACATTTCAATTTCAAGGCATCTAAAGCTGGTCCAATTGGTGAAAAAGTGGCACAATGTTCTTCAAAAATTGCTAAGTGTTGGTGGGGGTCCTCATTTAACGCTCCCCCAAACGGACTTTGACCTAGCAAATGAATTAAAGTTTGTTTTAAATTTGGGTTATCTCCTCCTTGCGCAATATAACCAAATCTTTGTCTTGGTTCCCCTAAGTTAGCAAACTCCCTTATGGGGCGACGATTGTTGGGATTCTCGTATAGCTGTCTTTGAGGGAATGCGCCATTTGGTGGTTGAAAAGGTAGAATTTGTTGATTGTTGAGGTTGCGCACGTGCTCTTCATTGTTGATCCCTCCATTCGCGCCAAGCTCCATTGTCGGCTCTTCTTCCTTGGAAACGGATTAAGGGGTTTGTTGTGAGGAAGAAGCAAATGTTTGTTTCTTACGACTTTGGCTCTTCTCAATGGCATGCAAAGGATCAAAAACAATGTTAGAAAAAAAAAACAAAAACGGAAAAGAAAAGAAAAGAAAATCTAAGATTAATTTCAAAAGTAAAAACTATAAATTGCCGTTAGTCCCCGGCAACGGCGCCAAAAGCTTGATGTGTATTTTGGGTATAGAATTAATTGGTCTATTTTGTACACTTTTGCTTTTAATTTATAAAACCCTAAATACGCAAAGTAGATTGAATTACAAGCGCACAATCTATCCTTGTAGTAATTATGGGTGTTAATCCAAAGACTAAGGCAGTTATAATTTTTCTAAATTAATTAATATCAAATTAAATGCAAAGAAGTAAATTGGGGGGGGGGTTGTTGCTAAACTAACAGTTGTTTGGTTCAATACCTGAGAAGAGTTTGTTTGTAACAAGAACTAATTAAAATGAAAATAAGAAAATAGGGTTGTGATCAAATTAACGAAGTCTAGGGGCAGTTGGTCTACAATCCCTTGGTTAACTCAACGCTTGGTTTATTCTCTTGATTTATACTTTGTTTTGATGGGAGTTCCAACTAGGTTGACCTATTTCTATTTTGAATCAATACTTTTCATGTTTCAAGCCTATCATATTAATTTACCTCGTCTTAGGGTTGTCACTACCTAATAGGGTTATTTAATTGAAGGCTAAATACTCCACTAATTCATATCGATCACTAAATATACTCTAAGTATCCCGATTGCAAAGTACTCGTAAATTGGTTTCCCACAACTTTCAATGTCCAACCTTTAGTTCTCATGATCAGGATTAGACTCGATTTGGGCCATCTAATCTATTATCCCTAGGGCAATTTGTGTACAGGATTCAGTTTTATCAATGGCTTAAACACCCTTGAAGACAAGAGGACTGTCACTACCTCCGCAAGGTGTGGTTTCAAAAACACAAGTCATGCATAACTCACAAATTTATAAAATAAGAATTAAACATCAATTCAAAGCAATCATCATACAAGAAAATATTTGAAGCAATTAAATTAACACAAGTTCATAATTCACGACCTAACCTTTAGAAGAGGGATTAGCCGCTCATGTTTGCAACAATAAAAGCATTCAGGATTAAAATTCAATTAACTAATTAAAACTAAGAAAATAACAGGGAAATAGAATGCACCAATTCCCAAGCTATGCTTCCGTCTTTGTTTGCTTTGCGTCCTTGAACAATCCATCGATCCCCTTTGTTCGCCTTTGAACACTTAGAGAGATGAATTGAGGATTAGGGTTGAGAATATAATTGAGTTGTGATTTGTGGTGTGTGAGATAGGATGCACCCATGGTGTCTCTTGCCTCTTTTATAATCAATTTCGTGACTTGGGAAACAATTAGGCAGGATCTGGAAATAAATCTGGCGAAGATTGCGACTAAAAATTGGATTTCTTCCTTTTCTGGGCATTAGTGCGGCCAGCCGTGAGGCCAGGGATGGGGGCACAAAGTTCCTGCGCTCTGTGAGAAGTTATTTTGTCCGGCCTAGGGAGGCCGCATCTCTGGCCGCAGTGTCCCACTAACTTGGCTGAACCTCTTTTTTATTTTATGCGGCTGGCTGTGCATTCTAAGGAGGCTGCACCAATTGGATTTTGAGCATTTGAGAGGTTGTGTGTCCTAGGGAGGCCGTACCTTTGGCCGCATTTCTGCACTGACTCAACTAAAGTGCTTCTTTTGTGTTGCACGCCCAGGTGTGTGTTCCAAGGGGGCCGCACCAATTAGTTTGGGGTCGATTTATGAGTTTTGCGGCCGCACATAGTGCCCCAGAGACCGCACATGAGATTGAAAAGCTCGAAATCTGAACTCAAAATAAACTAGAAGCAGTAACTTGGTTCTTTGGTATAAATCTAATTAAATTAAACTAAAATGCATGGGAATTGGTGTGCTTAACTTGGTTCTTATGCTTAGGAACTTTATTCCCCCTTGTTTGTGTGCTTAACTGTTAGTTTGTAATAATCTAGAAGTCAATAATACGATAAATTATCATAAAGCTTTGTTCATGAATTGAGTGATTAATAAACTGTCATTTTGTTACCTTGACTATTATTGAATTTATGGATCATTCCTTTATATGAACTAGAGTCAATAGTTGGAATTGTGAAACTCCATAATATTAAATGATATATATACTCTTAAAAGTCTCTAACCGAGGTAATTAGCAGGAACACTAATTTACCATTACAAGGTTAGAATGTGGATTAAAAGATGATCAAGTTTTACATACCATTGACATGAGATGTCATTTTAATCACATAGATACATGTTCTAGAAACATGGTATTAGACAGACCCCGAATGAAACATTAAATGGAATTGTGTACGTGTCATTAATGTTTTCACTCAGTGTTAAGTTCTAAAGTATGAGATATTCATCTTTCCTACTAAGAGATGTGTATTTGTGATTGTTATCTAACGTTGTCGGTAAAACGCAGTCATAACGGTAGCTTTTCGGTATACATAGCTTAGTTAAGGTAGTGATGGTTTACCAAAATTACTATTGTCCCTTGTATCTCTATACGAGTTACGGTATCACTGGGCCCTTTGATAGAGTAAGATTATCTGCTAGCAGTATAATTACAAGAGTAATTATATTTGATAATCTGCTCAAGATCAAGAAAATATTAAGTTTGCAAGGATGACACACACCTACCTTGAAACTGATCTGATACTGTGAGACATAAGAATTAACATGAGTAAAATAGTTTACTGGATCGTGGTATTGTATAGTACAACATCATCTGTGTAATTTGATGGTCATAGTGTAGATGTCAGATGCCTCATATGATTATAGAAGTTAAAATAGTTTTAATTCTATTTACCAACATAACACATATCCTATTGGGTCACACCGTAAAAGAGACTTATCAGAGAATCTTATAATTAATTATAGATAGTTATAATTAATAATAAGATATTTATATTAATTATAAAAGGTATAATTAATATATATGTCATAAAGATGACAAGCTTAAACATATTCAATTTACAAGCATGTACGACACGTTGTGTAAAAGCTATCGCAACAACAGTCGCAAGAAGTTATAACTGATCATATCGATTATAAAGTGGATTACAAATATTAATTATGAATTAATATTTTGGGCTCAAAGCCCATTTGAATTTTGGGCCTAAGTTAAAAATAGATTTTAATTAGAAAGTCCAAAAGTCAAAAGTCAAAGGTTCAAAGCCCAAAGTAAAAGCCCAGAAGTCAAAGTCCAAACTAATCAATTGATTAATGGGCTCGATGGCATTTTGGTAAATACCATGTTGCCCTAGGGGCATATTAGTCATTTAGACCATTTCAAAAGTATATAAATAGAGTTGTAGGGGTAGAGTTTAAATCATTCCAAAAATCCGATCGAAGTCTGATCGATCTGATAGTCAGTCTTTTAGAACTTTCAGTTTTTTCTCTCCCAAATAGTGTTGGGCTAGAAAAGAAAGATATACATAATCCACGTATAATCTTGCGAGTCGTGAATAGTGTTTTTACGGGTGTCGTGAATACTATTTTCGCGAAGGTTAGTGAATCTGATTTTGCGCGTGATGCAGTCAGTTTTTACAATTCTTGTGAATAGTGTTTTTACGGTTGTCGTGAATAGTGTTTTCACGCCTTCCGTGAATGGTGTTTACGGGATTAGAAAATAATATATTTGCGAAAGTCGCGGTATATTTATTTTGTCCTTTTCTCGGTGAATAGTATTTTTGCGAATCCCGCTGGTCAGTATTAGTGGCAGTAGAAAGTCAGCGCTCTGGTGGTTCCTGGTGGACGACCGATAGAGAAATCAGACGTCTGATGCTCTCGATGTAAGTCAGACTGCAATCTAGTTCGAATTTGGATCAAGGTATAACTATGTTATATTAATCTATTTAATTTGTAGATAGATTAAAGTTTTAGAAATCAATTATGGAGTAGATCTGTAAAATGATTAAATTGTATTTTGATGCCAAAGAAATACTGAAGGTGGATCGCCTTGGAAATTATTCTGACATACCTCATTTAATCATTGGGTTAAGTTAGAAATAAATTTTTTGTTTTACGTTCTTTCCGCAGCTTAAGCTAATCAATGGGTTTGGACCGTTCATAACCCAACATTAACAACCTCAATTGGCATTGTTTGTGTGCTTAACAACATATTTTACGCTTGATCTTGTGCTTATGAACTTTATTTGCACTTGTTCTTGTGCTTAGGAACCTCATTTTCCATTGTTTGTGTGCTTAACAACTTCAATTGGCGTTGTTCGTGTGCTTAACAACCTCTTTTGCGCTTGATCTTGTGCTTACGAACCTCATTTGCACTTGTTCTTGTGCTTAGGAACCTCATTTGCCCTTGTTTGTGTGCTTAACAACCTCAATTGGCATTCTTCGTGTGCTTAACAACCTCTTTTGCGCTTGGTCTTGTGCTTATGAACCTCATTTGCACTTGTTCTTATGCTTAGGAACCTCATTTGCCCTTGTTTGTGTACTTAATAACCTCAATTGGCGTTGGTCGTCTGCTTAACAACCTCTTTTACGCTTGATCTTGTGCTTATGAACCTCCTTTGCACTTGTTCTTGTACTTAGGAACCTCATTTGCCCTTCTTTGTGTGCTTAACAACCTCAATTGGCGTTGTTCGTGTGCTTAACAACCTCTTTTACGCTTGATCTTGTGCTTATCAACCTCATTTGCACTTGTTCTTGTGCTTAGGAACCTCATTTGCCCTTGTTTGTGTGCTTAACAACCTCAATTGGCGTTGTTCGTGTGGTTAACAACATCTTTCCCGATTGATCTTGTGCTTATGAACCTCTTTTGTAGTTGTTCTTGTGCTTTCGAACCTCATTTTCCCTTGTTTGTGTGCTTGACAACATCAATTGGCGGTGTTCGTGTGCTTAACGACCTCTTTTGCGCTTGATCTTGTGGTTATGAACCACATTTGCACTTGTTCTTATGCTTAGGAACCTCATTTGCCCTTTTTTGTATACTAAACAACCTCAATTGGTGTTGTTGGTGTGCTTAACAACCTCTTTTGCGCTTGATCTTGTGCTTACGAACCTCATTTGCACTTGTTCTTGTGCTTAGGAACCTCATTTGCCCTTGTTTGTGTGCTTAACAACCTCAATTGGCGTTCTTCGTGTGCTTAACAACCTCTTTTGCGCTTGGTCTTGTGCTTATGAAGCTTATTTGCACTTGTTATTGTGCTTAGGAATCTCATTTGCCCTTGTTTGTGTACTTAACAACCTCAATTGGCGTTGGTCGTCTGCTTAACAACCTCTTTTACGCTTGATCTTGTGCTTATCAACCTCTTTTGCACTTGTTCTTGTGCTTAGGAACCTCATTTGTCCTTCTTTGTGTGCTTAACAACCTCAATTGGCGTTGTTTGTGTGCTTAACAACCTTTTTTTACGCTTGATCTTGTGCTTATCAACCTCATTTGCACTTGTTCTTGTGCTTAGGAACCTCATTTGCCCTTGTTTGTGTGCTTAACAACCTCAATTGGCGTTGTTCGTGTGGTTAACAACATCTTTCCCGATTGATCTTATGCTTATGAACCTCTTTTGTAGTTGTTCTTGTGCTTTCGAACCTCATTTTCACTTGTTTGTGTGCTTGACAACATCAATTGGCGTTGTTCGTGTGCTTAACGACCTCTTTTGCGCTTGATCTTGTGGTTATGAACCACATTTGTACTTGTTCTTGTGCTTAGGAACCTTATTTGCCCTTTTTTTGTATACTTAACAACCTCAATTGGTGTTGTTTGTGTGCTTAACAACCACTTTTGTGCTTGATCTTGTGTTTTTGAACCTCATTTGCACTTGTTCTTGTGCTCACGAACCTCATTTTCCCTTGTTTGTGTGCTTAACAACCTAAATTGATGTTGTTCGTGTGGTTAGCAACATCTTTTGTGCTTGATCTCGTGCTTATGAAACTCGTTTGCACTTGTTATTGTGCTTAGGAACCTTATTTGTCCTTGTTTGTGAGTTTAACAATCTCAATTGGCGTTGTTCGTGTGCTTAAGAACTTTTTTTGCACTTGATCTTGTGCTTATGAACCTCATTTGCACTTGTTCTTGTGCTTAGGAATCTCATTTGCCCTTGTTTTTTTGCTTAACAAACTCATTAGGCATTGTTCGTGAACCTTTATTAAGAAGATGTATTTGGGTCTTGGGCCTTCTATGGCGGTGCTGCTTTTTCAGCAAATATCACCACTTTGGAAAGAGAATATATGTCTATGTATGTATGTATTGGAGTTGTCAGCTACCACTAATTGAATCCTTATTTTGTAACTTTTTTCCCCAGCGGAATATCAATCATCAAACCTGCCGTTTGTGGAATATGTCCAGTACATGCAAGATGTTAAAATTATGAAATAACAAAATGAAATAAAATAAAATTATGAAATCATCAGGCACATATTTACGGAATGTCGTCTGAATCTGAACATTCATGGTGGAAATAGGCTCTCCTTTACTACAAGGGACAGGAGAGAAATTGTGCAGGAGGAGGGAGCGCATAGATGGATAATAGGAAAGGAAGGGGATAAGAAAGTCAGAGAAGTGCTGGTAATCACCATGTTCTGATGCTGGAGAGAGCATTGCGCAAGGATTTTCAGGGATAAACAGAAGCACCTGCACGAGCTATATGTCGAGGGGAAGCGTTTGTATCATATGTAGTAATGCATTACTGTATGAAATTCTTGCCGAGCAATATTTTTTTCAGGTCAATTGTAGATGCACGGGCGTCCATAAAAGTCATGAGGCCGAAATTAAAAATAATTAAATAATCCGGATGAAATATAAAATGAATAATGTGTTTCTATCTTGTGCAAAAAGAAGTATACTTGATGTTTCCAATAATAATTTTCCTACTTAAGAAAATGGGCCCCTACGTACATACGTTGATTGTTTGGTGTACCATTTGATACAATCATATGCACACCTCAATTTCAAGTTTCAATTGTCAACAATTCCTTTCAAATACAAGATAAACATAAGATAGCTAGGCAAATATAAAAATTATTAAGAAAAAAATTCTCCATTAACAATCTTCAGAATTTATCGCACTGAGTGGGCACCAACGACATCTTCTTGTTCTCTAGATCATACAAAATGTGTATGTTTTGCTGTTGGAAATTACCGATTATCGAAAGCGTAAAACTTGAACTAAGCATCACCAAACATAACTCTCTTGTGCTTCGATCTTCATATATGTAGTTCTCTCGTGGCAATTCCAAATCAACATTTTCAAAATGAAACACAAATTTAGGCACCTCAACATTTCCCGAAAGAGACTCTGGTAGAGTGAAGCAAAGGTCCAAATATGTGATGCTTTGGTTTGCTATCGGAAGTTTCACTTGGTGTATAAATGCCTTCCTCACAAGCTTGTAAGCCTCTTCATTTAGAATAGTGATTGCAGTGCCTGAGTCGATTACAACACCGCCTGTTCCATTGTCTTGCAGTGCCAATGCGGAATGTGGTATACGTAAAAGACTATTTCCAACGGTAATACCTTTAAGAGAGAGGTAATAAAAAGATTTATTTTTAGGGTTTTGTATAAGAGGAGTTGATTTAACACTATTGTTGTAAAAATATTGTGGCGAGCCGAGCAAAAGAGGGCTACTCTTTGACCTGAACAAAGAGGTGAAGCAGTATGAGAAGGCCCCGAGACCAAGCTGAGATATCAAAGACACTGGCCCACGGCCGAGACCTAAAATTCCGGATTGATTCGACCCGAAATTACCATAATTTAGAAATCCACAGCCGAAGCCTATGCCGGGAATAGTAACATTGTTGATCGACCCAAAAGTGAAGGTCTCAGTTGAAACAGAACCAAGAGTTGCCGAGCTGTCACCATAGTCATAATAATAAATGCACTGCTGGTGACAAGCTGCCACGGGAAGGGCAGTACAGAGGTTAGAAAGGCATGATAGGTAAGAAAAGGTGGAGGAGTTTTTCGGATTGTATAAAGGAAGCCCTCTATCAAAACACTGGATGCATGGTAGGCACTGGGTCCATATAAGGTCACTACCGGTATCAAGTGTAAGTACAACAGATTGTGGTGGTGTGCCTATTGAAAACCTCACATGGTACTCGCTATTGTAGGGTACATTACCATTGCCAGGATTAACAGGTACGGCGATCGGATTTCTTTGATTTACTGGTTTGGATAAGAGAGATGTGATCCTTGCATTGGTACGAAATGTCATGCGTTGGAGGAGTTGAGGTTTTGTGAATCCTTTGCCGGAGTCGACATGCGTTAGATCGAGGTGTATATTGTTGTGTTTCGAGATTACTAGACGAACAAATGAGATGAAGACATGAACTATGAATTTGAGAATGGAAAATGTTTTCATGTTTTTTGCTTGTGTAAGAAGAGAGAGATATTATATATATATATATATGGTATGAATCCTGAGGCTTTATATAGATGGAACAGTTGTATAACATTCTATAAAGGGGTGTTTAATTTTCTGTATTGAGATTGATAGCTAATTGAAGAATTCTTTATATGATTTAATGTGGGAAGAAGAATTGGTCGTTCAACGCCTACTGGGAAGTCGTCGTTTGTTGGTATTAAATGATCCATGGATTGGATAATCTCGATTGTAATCATAGAGAAGTGATCTTCTGTGGGCGCATAAGAAGGTAATTAACAGGATCAATTTTTTTTTTGAAGGTACTTCTTTTCAGAAAAATAATTCAGCAGTCCTCTCTACAAAATTTAAGGAAATTAATTTCCATCCCTTGCAAGGTCTGAAATTGGACGAAGGAAAACTCTTATGTTAATTAATTTTTGCTGAATTTTCATCCGCTCCACTTTTCAGTAGTGCTTACAAGGGCATTTCTGTCATAACCATCTATTGGGCATGTTGGATGAATACAATCTTTTTCATAGGTGGTTGTATATTAATGATTGATACCAATAATATCTAATATGGCTTTCAAGAGGTTTTTTTCTTCTAATTAATGTACCTGTTAAGAAGGGTTAGCTTGATATTGAAATGTATGACAGTCTGGCCTGATCTCTCAAAAACGGATTTTAATGTAATACAATAGGTATTTAGTCCAGCCCATGATTTAAGAAAATTTCATCATGTTTATAGAAATTTAAATACTTTTTTTTATATAATTTAGTTCCTCTTATAAAATATCTAATGTGTGTTTGTAGCCTAGTAGTTAGAAGTCTAGTCTGTGGTTTGTAGAGACTTGTGTTTGAATCATAAAGGGGGAATTTCACGTATACCCCTCAAAAACTTCAAAATTACGTATTTTCCCCTCTAAAGTTTAAAATTACATATTTCCCCCTCTAATGTTAAAATTACGTACTTCCCCTTCTAAACTTTAAAAACCCACAAATTTATCAATTTTATTTTTTTTAATATTAAAACTCATTCTAAATTTTTAAAATACCCATTTTACCCTTTATTAAAAGCATATAATGATATAAAGTCCATCAGACTCAAATGTGAATCTGAAGGATTCCTTTACTATCAGATCCATGCGCATTGCAATAAGATTTGTGCGAATCACTTTAATATTCGTGATGATCTAACATGCATGGATCTTAAAGAAATTCTAATTAGCGCGTATCGCATTAAGATCTGTGCATATCGCTTCAATACACATGCATTTTTATATCAAGATTCGTGCTGATCTTGCATCTAAAAGCCGTTCGCAACTTTCATTCAAATTTGAGTCCAATGGAATTTATATGCTTTTAGTAAAGGGTAAAATCAGTATTTTATAAATTTAGAATGAGTTTTAATATAAAAGACAATAAAATGGATAAATTTGGGAGTTTTTTAAGTTTAGATGGGGAAATAAGTAATTTCAAACTTTAGAGGGGGAAATACATAATTTTGAAGTTTTTGAGAGGTACACGTGAAATTCCCCCAATCATATAAGGGAAACTCAACTGAGTCGAACCAGAATCGACCAAGGTGATTTTGGTCCGAGTTACTCGGCGAGCGAGTTTTCTGCAAAAATCCGGGTTCAGTAGTGTTGAATTGTCCAATTCTTCCTTTGGTTTTGCTACGTGACTAGGGCAGAGGAAAGGGCGAACGGTTGAAATCAACCCGCATGGATGTCATGAAGAAGACGATAGAGATATTTGTGGGTCGGTTAGTGCAGAAATGAGCTCGGGCAGCAAATTATTAAAAGGACCATCAATGTCTCAACGAATTATTATAGTAACTTACAGGAGAGAGAGAAACGAAGCAGTAGGAGAAGGAAGAAAGGATATGGATAGAGGTGGCAACAAGCTGCTCAAGAGTGAGCTAGGCCCTACATGTAATCAGCTTGTTTGTGGATTTAGCTAAGCAAGTGAGTTTGAATTTTAGGTACTGAGCTGAAACTACAGCTCAAGACTGACTCGTCGTTTGTCCGAGCCGAGTATTTAATAGGAAAATATGTTGATTTCACATAGAATAAACCCGTTGAGTGCACTTGTTTTGTTTTCTCCCAAAGCTGACATACTAGTTTCTCTAGTGTGACCGACTGTTGTTGGATGCTGTGCGATGATATTGGCCTGAATATTGAGTCAGTGTCCTCTATGCTTACCAGCTAATGCACCAAGATGTGCTGGTCTATCGTATAAGAATATAGTAAGCGAAAACAGTTTTTCATGAAACTTTGCCCACAATTGTCCAACCAAAATCGCACTTTGGTCCCTTTCATATCACCCTTTCCATGAAACAATTACAGAAGGAGACAAGTTGTTGCGGATTGCCTTTGAAGAAATGTGAATTTTCCAGTGCTATATTTAAACACTTTGCTGTCCATCCCGATAGCCTTTTGTTAATTCTGTAAATCAAGGAAAAGTAGGTTGTTTAAGGCAATCATCTGTCCAGAGGGGTAATCCCAGATAGGTTGTTGGAAAAGAACCTCTTTTGCAGCCCATGATGATCACCGGCCTATGTACCTGATCCTCTGCTTGTCGTGTAACTTACCTTTAAACCAGATATGCAGCCAAATGCTACAAGTACTATCTTCAGAACTTGGATCTGTTGTATCTCCAGTTTCACGAAAAATAGAGCGTCGTCAGCATACAATAGGCATGGACTAATTCATCGAATTGTCATTATGAGTGCCCCACATCGTTGTAATTTATGCATCCATCTTGTAATAAAGTCGATTGCCAATATAAACAAAAAGGGTGAAAGAGGATCCCCTGTCGCACTTTTGGTTTAAGCATAATTGTTTTACCAATTAATCCATTTATTATGATTTTAGATGTTCCTGGCAGTGGCAGTACCATATTGTTGATCCATTGTCACGAAACTTCTGAGAAACCCAAACTTTGCAAAAGCTTTAATAAACATCTCATCAATTGTGTCCAAGGCTTTGTGTATATCCACCTTAAATATCCTAACGGTAAATTGGTTTTCTTTGCATAGTGTGACATTTCTTGTGCATAGACAAATCATCCGTAATGCTTCTCCCGTAGACAAAACTGGTTTGAGATTTGTGTAGCAACCAATAACTACATGTTTGAAGCCGGTTAGCCAGGATTTTTTAAACCAACTTCTGAACTCCATGAACTAAACTGATTGGGGGAAAACCAAGGGGTTTTTTTGGATTTTTTTTTTTAGAAAAAAAAAAAAAAAAAAAAAAAAAAAAAAAAAAAAAAAAAAAAAAAAAAAAAAAAAAAATTTTTTTTAAAAAAGAACTACCATTCGTAGCTTAAAGAATAATAATTTTTTTTTTTAAATTTTAGTTCAATTATCATTTTTGTTGAAGCATGACAACATAAAATGGTTGTAACTTTGTACATGAGCCGAATGAAGAGATGTTTGAGCTTTTAAGAAGGAAATAGGCCCATTAAAATAACCAGTAGAAATTAAACAGAGCAGTACAAGCCCGAAGAACAATGTATATAATCTCGAACAAATTGCTTCATGACTGTGTGTCAGTTTTTGGAAATTATGTTTGAACTTTGAAGGAGGAATAAATAAAAGAACAGGAGAGCAACTTTTGATTTTTTTTTTTAGAATTATAATAATTATTTTTTTGAACCTATACTTTACCAGTAACGAAACATGATCACCTGAGGTAAAAGTTCCCAGACCTTTTTCTGATACAATACAAAAATAAAATACTTTGTTTTTGTCTCCTTATTATTCATCTGACAATTCTTAGTTTAGAACTTTCAACTGAAGTGCATTTAATCAGAATTAATTGCAACACTAACATTCCATACCAAGAACATCATACAGATGCATTATTAGTTCAAACATTCTATGAACTCAATAAAAGCACCGAAAGATGACCCCCCTTCTTTCATAGCCTTAATTGCACTCTCCTTCATGTCCATCATTCGATTCCTAAGTCCTGCGACCCCCTCCGACTCGATGATCCATTTTACTTTAGCTTCTATTTCATTTGCCTGCACGAAACCTTCATCATACCCCTTTAGTTCGATGCCGATCTTCATTTCATCTACTAAGAACACCTTATTCATCTTCTGCTCTGAATGCAATGGCCAACAAATTATCGGTACACCAAAACTGACCGCCTCCAGTGTGGAGTTCCAACCACAGTGACTTACAAAACCACCAACTGCCTTATGTTTTAAAACCTCGACCTGCGGAGCCCACTGTTTGACAATCAGGCCCCGATCTCTAGTTCTGTCTAAGAACCCTTCTGGCAACAATATATCGAGATCGGGATCAGTGGCCGGCTCAAAGAATTTGGCCGGATCAGGATTTGGTGGGCTCTGCACAACCCACAGGAATCTCTGGCCACTATTTTCTAACCCAATTGCAATCTCCTTAAGTTGCTCTACAGAGAAAGAAGCTACGCTTCCGAAGCAGAGAAATACCACGCTTTTATTTGGTTGAGCATTCAGCCATGACATACACGGATGCTGCCCTTCTTTTTTTACTTGACCAGCAACTAATGGACCGATGTAGTAAATAGGTGGAATAGAACAGTTCGGAAAACATAGCCCATCTTTTAGAGCCATGACAGCTCGTGGCTCCAACAACTCAAATGAGTTAACAAGTATTCCCTTCCCCTCTAGCAATCGAACGTTGATGTTCATCATATGTTTATACTGCTCTACTTCGGGGTCATAAGTTTCTCCTTGGAAATGGGGTAGATGCGACACTGGCAATGGTGGAACGCCAGGTAAGAGTACCGGGGTGTCCTTTAGAGCACCAATAGAGCGTGTGGCAAAATATGTCGGAAGTTGTAAACATAGAGCCAAACTTGTAGCACCACATGGCATGAAAAAATAGGTAGGAATGCCTAGCTCTGAAGTCGCATCTAGTGCATCTACGCACATCATATCAAGAATTACACCGGAGATTGGTGAGGTCTCAGACTGCTCTATGAGAAAGGAGCGCAGACCGTCATTGTTGAGTTTCAGCATTTTGAATACATTGATAAATGGTACCGGATGCGGGTTTGTGAGATGAACCTGTGGGAGGATATGGAGAGAGATGTTTGGATTGGAATTGCAAATTTCTGAGACCAAGTGTGGAGTGGGTCCGACATTCATCAACACTATGTTGACAGAGATGCCGCGGCCAACAAACTGCTTGGCTAGTTCTACCAGGGGCACAAGGTGACCTACACCCACAGAGCATGCACACAAAACCACCTTCTTGCCCTTCATCTTGCCTCTTGGTTGATTGAGAGTGTTTCTAACTCTATGGTGTGAGTCTGAGAATTAAGCATTAAGAAGCATGTGCATGTGTGTGTGGGTGGGGGTGTGGGGGTGTGTGGGGTGTGTGTGGGTGGGTGGGTGGGTGGGTGGGTGTGTGAGAAAAGTTATTTCAATTTCTTGAATATTGGACTGTGGTAGGAGAAATTAAGTAATTAATGCTATTAAATATATGCTCTTTCATATTTATATATTTCACATTCAATGATTCGTTTCATCTCTACAGAGATTGATTGATTTGTATTGGTGGGTAGAATTCAATTTGATTGTATTGGTGTGGGTAGAATTTACTTTAATTGGTGGGAGGAGAAACCAACTAATGCTATTAAATACATGCCCCCATCAATGTTTATTATTTGATTTGTGCACCGTTCCAACTACTAGAGCTTCAAATTTTACAAGTCACATATAACTATATATACAAGTAATATTTTTAGTATTTCAAAAAGGTCCAAAATATATTTAGAAAGATTCATTGATAAAAATTACGTTGCATCATCATCATTATTCAGTGCAACATAGCAAAATTTATAGTAAATGAACCTATTCTAACTATTTTGAACCTGTCAAATATCTAAGTTAATTTGTAAATCAATTATGGTATTTTCAATATTTCAAAGGTTGATGAACGAACCGTATATGAGAAAGTCTAGACACTTTAAATAACCTTTAAAAATATCCATTATTTAACAATTCACATAGATATTTAATTTATATATTCCATTGTGTAGAAAAGATGGATCCTTAATTATATGCTCGGAATGTAAATTGATTGATTTAATGACACGGTCCAGCCACGGAGATTTATAGAGACACTAGCTAGTTCAACGAAACATCATTTAAGAGGGTAAGAGGAGATAAAACTCAACTCAAACAATAAAATTCGTATATATTCAATAATATGATTACAAAATGACTCTGGATTTTTATGTAGCCATAATATCTTTCTCTAGAAACTATCTAACAATTATTACAACTCTCAACTATTTTTGTTAATACCAAAATACACTTAATAACCTCCTAGAGATTCTAAGAATTGAAACTCTCCTAGAAGTCCACAAGTAAACAGAATTCAAATACACTTTTGACTATATTTAAAATCCACAAGTAAACAGAATTCAAATACACTTTATGATCTACCGGTCCGGATCCAAACTCAAATTTTGGGCCTTTAAGTCCACTATTTAAAAAATGCAATTAATGATATTAAGAAATCTGAGATTTGTATGTGTGTTTCAATTTCTGATGCTTTTTGGGCCTTGCTAAATTAGGCCCATTTTACCGGGCCCAGTTTGATTGCAGTCTAGTTGATATATTGTGTTTATGTCTGATAAAATCAGATTTGTATTACTTTCAGGTTCATATAGGTATCGGATTCGGATTCTTTCATAACAATTCATTTAGGATTTGATGTAATATCGGGTTTAAATAACTACACGAGTTGATCATGGGGAATTAGATTATTTTTTCGATAATTAAACAGATTTATTTTAATGTCAGATTATTTCATCGTAGGTTATAGTCACTTCCAAGCACTTAAACAATGAATTTAGCTTTTAGGGTTTGGATAAGTATCTAAAGATAAATTTTAAATATCTTTTAAATTTTTGAATAATTATGATTTTATGTTCAAGTCTTATTCTTGAATTCCAAACATGGCCGAATAAAAGTTCAAATATATATCTCACATATATGTATATTTACCGTATGTTATGATATAATTATATCACATATATAGGCTTATAACTTTTTTTATGAATAGAGAAAGTACAAGACTAATTTAGTATCATATAATTCATTATATTAAATTATATACGCATATTAAATTGTATGTCAAATTTTCTTCTTCAATTAGTTTCATATTGTTGCAAAAATAATTGTATGCAACTTTTAGTGAAATTGACATAAATAATTAAATAGCAAAATACATGAAATTTATGTTTTATTTTATTGACTTTTTGAATTGATTAACTTATTGTGTGAATTATATTTTGTTGTATATCATGTGAGGGGAACATATGCAGATATTCCTTGGTGAAACAAATTTTTTATATAGTTGAGATCCATTTTATCATAGAGCACATGAGTCAAAATACATTTTAAACTTTTGCACATGTGTTGCCCACCGACCTTTGGAAATGCTCCAATTATTGCTTTCTACTGTATTATTATATCTTTTGGGCAATTTAATGTATACCCCTCAAAAACTTCAAAATTACGTATTATTGAAATTATGTATTTGCCCCTCTAAACTTCAAAATCTCACTAATTTGTCCATTTTATTGTCTTTTAAACTCATTTTAAATTTATAAAATACTCATTTTAACCTTTATTAAAAACATACATGCAAAATATGTACCATGTTTAACAAAAATGTCGGTTTTATGATTAGTTGGTTTCCGACTGCAAATGAGTCATTATTTCTCCACTTCTAATGCATACACATGGGTACTATACCTAAATGTCACCGTGTATACATCAAAAGTAGAAAAATGACCCATTGCTCTCGGAAACCGATCAAACATAAGACCGGCATTATTTCTTAAACAAGATATAATTTTTTTATGCTTTTAATTAAAGGGTGAAAAAGGATATTTTATAAATTTAAAATGAGTTTTAATATAAAAGATAATAAAATTAATAAAATTGTGAGCTTTTTTAAAATATGTAATTTTAAATTTTAGAGTGGGTAATATGTAATTTTGAAGTTTTTGAGGTGTATACATGAAATTTTCCCTTATTGAAATATATAAAGTTCTTTTTATCAACATTAAGAATAACTTTATAGATAGATACAATATGAGCACAAATCTCAAGGAGAAGACAGCAGGAAATCATGCCTGAATATGTAACTATTATTTCACAGGAAATAAAAATGTACTTATCCAGCCTCCAGGCATGATAATGGTTGGCCCTCTATTTGGAATTGGAGGAGGTTTCAAATGCTTTTATTTTTTTTGCCTCTCTATTATGCTTCCATTTTTAAAAACATTAATAATTCAAAATTTAAAATTTAAGAGTCAAAATAAAACCATTAGATATGATTTACATCATTTTATCTATGCACTTGTAAAAAATTATGACATTTCAATTTTGTTTGTGTTGTTATCAAGAGCTTGTAAATAACATACTAACGTGGATAATTTCTACATGTTGATTTTTTAATTTATTGATTTATGTATAAACAAAACTGAAATGTGATAATTTTTTATGAGCACATAGAGAAAATAATATTGATCACATCTAAAAGTTTTATTTTGACATGTATGATTTAAATTTTGAATTATTAACAATTTAAAAATGGAGGCATAGTGGAGGCACAAAAAATGGAAGCATTTGAACCCTCCTCTTGGAATTGTTGCATCAGGCATCAAATTATAGTATATTTTATGGGAACCAAATCTAATGTAATTTGAAACCATTTGTAAATAGTTATTTTGAAATTTCTACAATTCGAATTTAGTTGTCAACTTATTTGCATGCACGTAAAAATTAGTTGTTTTGAGATGCGTTCTCAAAAAAAAAAATTAGAGAAATTCCATGATACTATTCACTGAATTCGGAATTGCAGCAGATTTATTTTCATTATTATGAAATCAGAAGTAAGTCTAAGACTCAAATATAAAATATTAATATATTATTATTTTGAAGTACCACTAGATTTATTGACAATATCATTCCCATCATTTGCAAGTATTTCAAAAGAAGCAAATTTTGAACTAAAAATAAATAAACTACAAAATTAATCTATTATTTTCATTATCATTTTATCTAACATAATTAACAATTTTAAGATACCTATAACAATATTATTTCAGCAACACGCATTAGGTATGAAGTAATGAACTTGTTGAGTTAAATATAAAAAAAATAATATTTCTTTTTAGGAATTTTCTTAAAAAAATTTAATATTAAGGCCATATTTTGTGTGATTTTGTGATTAGTATAGGCATAGAACAAACTCATGTGTTGCCTTTTCAGTTGCTATATTTATTTATTTTGTTATTTTATATCCAACTAAAACATTTTATAGCTCTATATCTCTAGTATTCTCTTCTTTCACTGTAGTAATTACCATAATCAAGTTAGTATAACTCAGAATTGGAATAGAATAAAATATCTGATATTAATATTAAAAGATGCTCGACTCTATATATATTTATTTTGTCTGATTTCACATTATTAAAAAAATCATTAATATAATTACTATTGACATTTTATTTTCTAGTAAATAAAAGTAAATATATTTATTTACTATAATTGTTATTTGGTTTCCTATATAACAAGTGATGACTAATATCATTCATATATCTTTAAGATATTTTAGGTAAGAATCAAGTAACAAGTAACATGTTATATATGACTAATATCATTCACATAACTCTTGAGATATTTTAAATAAGAATAAAGTAACAAATGAATGACAAATCACACAAAACTCTCCTCTCTCTATCCATGCTCATGCCAAACTTCTCTTGGTTTTAATTTTCATTGAAGATTTATTTAACATTTTTTAAAATTAAACAATTAGTGGACATATATATGCTAGGAATGTGTAATGAATTAAAGAAACTTGTGTGCTTCCGATCATAAAGAAGTAAAAAAGGAACTCACTTTTAATAATAATAATAATAATAATAATTTGGTAAGACTACATTTTGAAAAGTACAATATAATAGGAGAAATACAATTAGTTATTTAATTAATTAAATTTAATATTGTCTTCTTCATGCATTCTAATGTACATATGAAAACAATGTTTTTATTTTCCCGGCCATATATAAGACATAACCAAAAATTCAAATTAGAGGGCTAGAAAACTGAAAAATATACAACTATTATGTTTCATTATCTTTATATAAAAATTTGTTTTATTTAATAATGTAAAATTACTTTTCCTGTTCAAATTAAATAATGTATTTACTGAAAAAAAGAATTAAGAAAATAATAACTTTTTACAAATAATAATACACGTGTTATTAAAAGAATGGCATTCTTTTGTTACATAATCACTCAAATTTGTTTTTTTGGAAGTTGAAAAAATTAAAATATGAACGTATTACACTAATGGAAATGACAATAGTAAATAGAAAAAGAATAATTGTAAAAAAACAAATAATGCTATAAAAAATTATAAAAAAAGAAGAGCGTACAAATGTCTTCATTTATTTATTGTGATATCTTAATGACTCCAGTTTTTAGTTTCCTGAGAATAAAAATTCTAAAACTCATATCTGCAAAATAAAATCGTTAGATATTATTTTCTCTACATGCACATAAATAATTAGTGCCAAAAAATCAAACACATCATGTATTTTTGCATGCTCTTGATAGTTGATATACCAATCAAAACCATCAATATTTTGTAATTTTTTATGTGTGCATATAGAAAATAAGATCATATCTATAAATTTTTATTTTGACATTTGAGCTTTAAATTTTAATTTATTAATATTTAAAAAATAAAAGCATAATGAAGATTCAAATATGAAGACAATTGAACTCTTCTCTGTAAGAATTAATATTCTTTAAAGAATTAACAATAAAAATATATTCATTATAACACAATTATTTGAAATTAAGGGAGAAGAGTAATTAACTAAGGGGCATTATGCCACGATATATAAGACAACATATTCTCATCACATATGAATATATGATAATTGATCTTTGTTTTCTTCTTATTATCCTTTCACAGCTAATCCTCCATTAATTACATATAATTATAAAAACAATAATATCTAAAGAAGATTGAACCTAACAGCTTCTTAGCCACATGTCATATGTATCATCTGCTATAGAATCTATTTAAGTTTGTCAGTTAGTGAGAACTAGCATTTCATCTTGAGAGTAAGGCAAATAGTTTCTGTGTGAGAGATTATGAGTTTGAAACTCAGATAAGAAAAATTATTTGTCATAATAATAGAGATATATTAAAATATTGGGTAGTGTGACCTCCAATCTTTATTCAAAAAAAGAAAATAATTATTAGTTGCAGTCAACATACATAAGTCCATTATTTTGTTTATAAGTTAGTATTTGTTTGCATGAGCAACACTATCTATTGGATCAGCCATTTGTTTGTCAACCTACATGTATATCATTAAATATAAAAAGAAAACATAAAAATAGTAAATTTGGTCGGTGTACATAGTACAATTAATACATATAATTAAACTAAGGGCTCTCACTTGACAATGATTATTTTATAATTTTAACAATTGAGAATTAATTTTTGTTATAATGATTAAGATAATACGAATCCTTCTAAATAATTAAGGTTGGATAGATTGAGTCTCATTTTTATCTTACAAAATATAACGACACAATTAAAAAAAATATAAAATAAAATTTAAATTTAGGAATTAAATTTATTATAATGTTATGGACATGTACAGATAATCTAACATTTAAAAGTCATGCAATTTAAATTTTGTTTGATTATTCATGTCACTTGATTTATTTACAAAATATATATATATAGAGAGAGAGAGAGAGGTTGGCTAAGTCGTTTTCTTATTGGATCAGCCATTTTAATTATCGACATTGTATGTGCATATAATATAATCATGTCTAGAATTTGAAATTAAAATTTATTTTTAAAGAATATCTTTAGTTTTTAATTATTAGACATGCAATGCTAATAATTAAAGTGCGCGTCGTTATAAAAAGAGCAATAAGCATGGACCACCTGTCAATGGCTTGAAAGATAAAATGCTGTTAATAATTGAAGTGGGAGAGAATATCTCATAACTTTTGCTTACAAGAAACAATAAATCAATATGTCAATAATTTGCACCAACATTAATTTCTTCGCGTGCTTTCATGCATGTGGGATATATTCACTGCTACAAAAAATACACTTATTACCATTGAACATGACACTAATCATGTAATCAGAGATATGTAATCAGAGATAGCGCTGTAATTATTTGAAACTTTGTACTCACTGATGATGTTGATATGCCCCGGCTTCATTTGTCATCTGTTATTTTTATCCTACCATTTTACTGACTGATGACATTGATATGCCCCAGTCTCATTTGTCATCCGTTATTTTTATCCTACCATTTTACTGACTGATGACGTTGATATGCCCCAGTCTCATTTGTCATCCGTTATTTTTATCCTACCATTTTACTGACTGATGACGTTGATATGCCCCAGCCTCATTTGTCATCCGTTATTTTTATCCTACCATTGGTTTTGAATGACTCTGCGATATCGGTTGGATTACTGGGCCGATAGTGTAAATGGGGTAATATGTACCATCTGTGATGTAGATGAAACATCAGTATTGAATTGATTAATATCGATTCTGGTCTATTTGGAACTGATGGCAATGTTCTCTAAGACAATGCTATAAATATTTAGAACCTAAATTTTAATTAGTAAAATAACTTCTCCATATTTTTTTTATTTGAAATCTTCGTAGAAGCTGCGAAGTCGTGAGGGAGAATCGAACTTTCGACCTTTAGATAATCAACAATTCTAGAACCTTTTTTCTAGTTAGCTAACTTGGCTACCTCCCCTTTCAACTTCTCTATATATGAATTCAACTGATAATTATGTATTGTGTAATTAAATTTAAAAATATATTGTGCAATTATATAATGAGATAGTTATTTAATAGCATACATAATACCAACTCAATAACAATTTAATTAAAAATTACCTAACAAATTAACTCTACATAATATATTGAAGTTTGAACTGCAAGAGACTATCCTTGACAATGGTTATTTTATCATTTTAACAATGGACAATCAATTTTTGTTACATAGGATTGCACACACATTATTTCTTCGCATAAATATTTAAGTTTGGATAGATTGAATGCTGATTTTGTATCTTACAAATTATTACTTTTCATATTAAAAGGATATATAAGATGACATTTAACTTTAGCAATCACATTTATTATAATGTCACTCGACATTTTACGTTAATCGCATATATAAATAGTAATGCAATTTAAAGATTTTGTTTGATTAGTCATGTCAATTGATTTAGTGCCTTAATAAAGTCAAGTCATATATATATGTTTTCAAAATATATATATATTATTTTAATAATCGACACTGTATCTCCATATATATAATATAATCATGTCTAGAATTTTATAATTTTTGAAATATTTTACTATTTTTTAAAGAGATATCAAATTTAGTTTTTAATTAGACATGGTTTGCGAATCATCTAAATTGCGCGAGCAATGATTTTGCATGGACCTAACCTGTCAATGGCTTGAAAGATAAATTCAAAATATATAAAACCCTTTGTTCTCCGATCCCCATTTATTCATGAAGATCCAAAATTAAAGCCGCTAACTAAATTTTTTTTTTGACTATTTAAATTTTGAAAATAAGAAAGAACACAGGGCATAACGAGGCATTTGAGCCCTCCTCAAATTTAAAAATAGATGTTGCACAAATAGCTAAATAGTTGATGAGGAAAGAACGGGCAAATGAACTCATATTGCAGTCAGAATTTATCCCAACCGTCCGATCTGAAGTCGTATTTGAAATCCATTCATACTGGGAGTTAAATACTATTTTTTTATTAAGTTAAATACTAAGAAAAAGGATGACTAAAAATAATCCATGCAATTTTATTTATAATTTTAGAGATTAATACTTTTAACTTTAAAGATAAATATTAACATTCATAATGTTAAATACTAACATTCTTAAAGTTAAACCGCCTCTAGTGGGCGGTTCACTATTTGTCCTATAAATATAATTTGTCATTTTTGCGGGGACCTTCACAATTCACTTCTTCGTTGTTCCAAACGCGAACTCAACTACTCAAACAATGCTCAATACGATTTTTAAATGCAATTGTTCGATGCACTATTAATACATGATTGAATAAAAACACACGAAATTTAAACCATCAAATATCGAATCTAATTTTTTGGTCCCTTTAGTGTAAACGGGAAATTCGGGAGACCGAGTTAAATTAAAATTTTGTGGGGACGAGATATTTTGTTGTTAAAGGGAATCTTAGAAGACCGAGTTAAAAGGGAAATCTCAGGAGACTGAGATAAAAGGAAAATCTCAGGAGACCGAGTTAAAGGAGAAATATTAGAAGACCGATGTTAAAAGGGAAATCTCGGAAGATGTGGTTTTTTTGTCTTTTAGTGCGGGGATAGACAGAGAATGAGAATGCGGAGACAGTTATCTGAGTTCAAAGATAAAATGCTGTTAATAATTGAAGTGGGAGAGAACACCTGACAACTTTTGCTTACAAGAAACAATCAATCAATATGTCCATAATTTGCGCCCACATTTCTTCGCATGCTTTTCATGTGGGATATATATCCACTTTTACAAATATATATATATATATATATATATATATATATATATATATATGTATGTATATATATATATATATATATATTTATTATTGTTCATTTAACATTGAACGTACTTTGACACCAATAGAGCATGTAATCAGAGATAGGGGTTGATATGCCCCTCCTTTGGCATCCGTTATATTTATCCTACCATTAGTTTTGAGTGGCTCTATGATATCGGTTGGATTACTAGGCCGATAATGTAGATGGGGTGATATGTACCATTTGTGATGTAGATGAGACGTTAGTATTGAATTGATTAATATCTATTCTGGTCTATTTTGAACTTATGGTGATGTTTTCAAAGACAACGCCGAAAATATTTATGACTTAAATTTTAATTAGTAAAATAACTTCTCCATATATGAATTCAACTGATAGTTATGTATTGTGTAATTAAATTAAAAATATATTGTTTAATTATAATGAGATAGTTATTTAATAACATACATAATATCAATGTGCTCAATAACAATTTAATTAAAAATTACCTGACAAACTCTACATAATAATTGAAGTGAGAGAGAATATTTCACAACTTATGCGTACAAGAAACAATCAATCAATATGTCCATAATTACACCAACATTATTTCTTCGCATGATTTTATGGTGTGATATGCAGATTTTGTATTATATATATATATATATATATATATATATATATATATATATTTTTTTAATTATAAACCATATATTTTTTTAAAATTTTTTAGGAGAATTATTTGCTGACATTTCTTCGGCAACACATGCTACGACAACACTCCAATTTTACATAAAGATTATATAAATAAATAAATTTAAAGAGAAAGATTCAAAAGTCTCATTGATTTAGTGCCTTAATCAAGTACCAAGTCACTTTCTTTGTTTTCAAAATTCAAAGAGTCAGAATGTTCAACAGGATCTCCATATATATTAAAATGTGTTTAGAGATCAAATTTTATAATTTTTGATATGTTTTACTATTTTTTAAATAGATACAAAATTATTGTTTTTAGATGGTTTAGAATCTTCTAAATTACAGTGATTTTGTACTACTTTATTTAGAAGAAATTTTAAAAATATTTAAATCGGTTTTTTAAAAGAAAATATTTAATAACAAAAATAAATTATTTGATTAAAACGAAAACAATTAAAAATTTTGAAATATTTGAAATGAATAAGGCTTTATAAATACGAATTATTTGAGCCCTCCTCAATTATTTGAAAACAATTTAGATTTTTTAAAAATAGCTAAATATTTGATGAGGAAAGAACGTGCAAATAAACTCATGCTGCGGTCAGAATTTATCCCAACCGTCCGATCCGAAGTCCTGTCTGAAATCCATTGATACAGTTTGGGAGAAAGGCCAGAGGAGACCACAATGCACAAATCCCGTTTATTCTTCTTGGTGAATTTATATCACCTATGCTACCTCAATTTTTGAGTTTGGATCAGCACCATCACTATGTTACGGGCGGATGACTCGGGTCACGGGTCACGTTTACTTTTATGAACACGTATCTTGGCAGTGTTCGTTAACTCAATAAGATAATCTTCTTGACTTGGTGAATCTCATATCACCTAATTTACCTCAGAATTTTGAAGTTTGGATTCAGCACTCATCGGATTAAAACTTTATGGCTAAAATGTTACTTAGATTGACTCCATTTAAAATCACACGGTTGACTTGTATTGGTTTATGTGACTTATCCTATATTCCCGATACACCCTCGAGATATCAAATTTGAATTATCAATTTTGATTTTTTGCTCATTGCATGATTCGAACCCAAGTTATACTGGTTGAGACCCAAAATTCTTTGTGAGTGTACTAGACTATGTTATATAATGTACTAGTAATTATATAGTATTTAATTTATACTTGAATTAAGCCTTATTTTTTATACAAGTTTAGCTTAAGTTATGAGTATGATTAATCCAAATATCATAATTAAAATAATAAGAAAAAATATATATAATAGGCGTATTGTATTCTATATTTTTTTAAATTATCGTATTATTGTATTCGTCTTGCATCTGATACAATACCCATACTCATATCCATACAACATAGTATTAAGAGACCCATTGCACTAGTCCGAATAGAAACACAAAATTGAGTTACTTGAGGGGATCCGCACTCTTCAATAAATTTATGTCACCTAAGGTATCTCAAATTTTAAGTTCAAATATGTCCTATATATTGCACAAATATTAAAGGGACCCTATGCATTCTACCTTGAGTTAGATTGGTTTGTCAATTCTGATCGGATGGTCCGAATCCAAACACATGATTTGAATTACGTCAGGAATTTGAACTCCTCAACTTCCCAAAAAAGTCAACATCTTCTGAGATAATTCAAATTTTAATTTTGGATTTGAACCATATTATATGTTTAGTATCAAATATTAAAGGACCTCATGCATTCCACTTCATGCCGGATTTGTTTGAATTCCAATCCAAACACAAAATTTGAGTTATTTCAAAAAATATTGAGTTCGGATCCCGAACTGTCTAATCCACTTCAACACATATTAACACAAATATTAAAGAGACACCTTGTATTCTACCTCGAACTAAATTTGTCTGAATTCTAATCAGATGCTTCAGATCTAAACTCAAAATTTGAGTTATTTTAGAGAATCCGGACTGGAGAGGGGGCCCACAATGCGCAAATCCCGTTTACTTTCTTTTTGCCTTTTTTTTTTTCCTTTGGCACTTGGCAATTGGCAGTATACGAAATTCTTTTTTGCAAGAGTATCGACCGTGTAAAATTTTCACGGTCTTCGCCAAAGTCAATTCGATGTATATTTCATATGTAGAGGTCTGCTTTAAGATTCGTGTCAGATTAAAAAAGACGACTTAGAAGTTAGAACCCATTATAATGTACTGGATTACCCAAAATATAAAAGCAAAGAAAACGAAAGACCACGCTTAGTCAGTAACTAGCATCAAGAGAGAGATAGACAGAGCACATTAGTATGGCTCTCTGTTTCCTCCTCCTTTTCTTCCTCCTGTATCCACCTTTCTCCACTGCTCACCCTCCTCCCAACCGCCGGGAAGTGATCACCTCTTCTCATGGTGCAGTGGCAGCGGATGACGCGCGCTGCTCGGTTGCCGGTCGTGATGCATTGCAAGACAGAGGATCAGCTGTTGATGCTGCTGTGACAGTAGCGTTCTGTCTCGGTGTTGTCAGCCCGGCATCTAGCGGCCTTGGTGGTGGTGCCTTCATGATCGTGTGGCTGTCAAGTGGCGAGGCTTCAGCCTTTGACATGAGAGAGACTGCTCCTCTCGCCGCTTCCCAGGTCTCAGTGAATTCATATCACCTATGTAGTTAGTACCTCAGTTTTTTTGTTTGAATTCGGTCCGTTCATTATATACTAGAACGAATCTTAAAGGACCCCATGCAGCATTACGGTTCGTGATTTGATCCTTCGAATTGCAATGGTTATTATTAGAGATCTAAACTCGGGTCTCAATGAAACTCTTTTATTTGTTTATCTACCCGTATCATATTTTTGATAAATCGGTACAAGTAAGGTCTTTTTTTTTAGCTTATTGGATACGGGCATATGTGAGGTTTTTTTTTTTATTATTATAATAGGTACGGGTATGAAAATGCATCCAACCCGAAATGTATCCTGACGCCCCTAATTAATTATTAGTTTAGTTACTTTTCAGAAAAGTTAATTAGTTAATAAATGATAATTAATAATGTAATTAAGTTTGTCATCCTCCACAGGACATGTATGCTAATAATAAATGATAATAATGTCAGTTTGCCTTCTTTCACAGGACATGTATGCTAATGATAGTGCATCAAAATCAAGTGGGCCGCTCTCAATAGCAGTACCCGCCGAGCTAGCCGGTCTTTACAAGGCATGGAAACAGTACGGCAAACTCCCTTGGGCAAGACTCGTTACACCAGCCTACAACCTTGCGCAAAACGGCTTCCAAGTGTCGCCTTACCTCCACATGCAATTAGAAACTACCATAAACGGCGTCTTAAGTGACGAGGGTCTACGTCAAGTATTTACTACAAATGGTACTTTGTTAAAAGTTGGAGACATTTGTTACAATAAGAGACTTGCAAACACACTTAAAAAGATTGCGAAACAAGGGCCGAGTGTGTTTTATAATGGGTCAGTCGGAGCGGCATTGGTAGCGGATGTTACAAAGCGTGGCGGTATTTTGAGTATGGAGGATTTGAGGAGGTATAAGGTTAAGATTACTACACCTTTATCTGCTGATGTTATTGGATTGAAGTTGTTAACCATGCCGCCTCCCTCGGCCGGTGGTGCCGGTTTGATACTTGTAAGGATTTTTTTTTTATCATCTTTCTTCTTTCGCTGGTATGTGTTGTTAAATTGCTTTAGTTGGTACTGTTAGTGTTTTGGCTTTTGCTTTGGTTGGTAAACTGTCAATTGAACTGCAATTGTATACAATTGACAATCAACTTGCTTAATTTGTGAAACAACCCCTAATTAGTTTGCAATTGATTATTGACATGAGCAAACTTTTTTCCTATAGCATCTGATATGAGTGAGGCTATGGTGCTATGCAATGCATAGCGCACAATTTCAATTTTCGAAGTCCAAACAATCGATCTGGACCGTTCAACATGATCTCCATATAAAAATGTACCTGTAAATCAAATTTTATCCTTTTTTGTAGAATTTTCTTACTATTTTTTTAGATAGATAGAAAATAATTTCATCTAAAAATACTAGACCATTCAAAAGTAGTGATTTCCTAACCATCTAAAAAAATAGTTAAAAAATATAAAAATTATAAAATTTAGTCTTCAAGTACATTTTCGTATGAAGATCATGTTGAACAATTCAAATCGACTATTTTCTAGTATCATAGCCTCACTCTATCTGATATTGCTTAATTTTTGCACCTACTCATTTGAAACTTCCTTTACATCTACAGGTACTGAACATACTTTCACAGTATGGAATTCCAAGTGGTGTCAGTGGCCCGCTTGGTGTGCACCGATTCATTGAATCTCTGAAGCACTTCTTCGCAATAAAACCCAATCTAGGAGACCCCGATTTCATAAACAACTCAAAAGTTTTATCTGACATGCTGTCTCCAAAGTTCGCAGCCAAATTGAAGAAGACAATTCTTGACAACACCACATTTGGTCCCGCCTACTATGGCGACAAGTAAGTTTAAGCTATTTTTTACAATTCAAAACTATGTCAGGGTTTTCTTGCAATTTTGGCATGAAGTAGCTTGTTTTAAATGGTTCTCAAATTTCCACAATGACACAGCAACCTGCCTAACATGACCTGTAGACCCGGTAAAATTAACATGATATGAATTGAACCCGAAAATGACCTCTTGATTGATTTCAGACGTGACAGTAATTGCACCCAATTAGACTCTTTTGTACCAAATTGATCATTAATTTAACCTCATTTGATAAAGTATACTGGTACCAATGTTAAAAAATCAAAATGGACATAGAAAGGCTCAATGAAGGGGTTACATTGGTACCTGAAACTGAACTGGTACATTATTTAGGGTAAATACTGGTACATTATGTTAGTGTGCTTCTAACACCATGTACCAATTGCGGTATTTCAGGTGGAATATCATAAATGAACACGGTACGAGCCACATATGCGTAGTTGATAGTGAGAGAAATGCGGTGTCCATGACATCTACCGTGAATTCATATTTTGGATCACAAATACTGTCATTAAGTACTGGTATCGTATTAAATAATGAGATGGATGATTTCTCTGTACCATCAAGCAACACTAATTTTACCAGTATACCGCCACCCGCCCCGAACAACTTTATTAAACCGTTAAAACGGCCTATGTCTTCTATGGCACCCACCATAGTTCTCAAGGTATATATTTATCTTTTTTAAGAGAACTTTTTTTTTTTCTTAAGATATCTTATTATGATTTGATCCAAAAAAATTTTTGGTTCTTCCTACTGAATTGAAATATCTATATAATCCGTCTAGAACCTTATATTATTTAATATTATTAATTTTCTATAAATAAAAAATTCTGGATTTGTGGTTGTTGATGTCAATTTGACTATAGTACCTATCATTTTCATGGAACATCTTCTTTTAAAAAAGGTTGAATGCACTAGTTGCTCAGCAATCAGCATAAATAGCTGTACTGATAAGCTTTCCTTTTTTTAGTTGTGGAGTTCCTTCATCTGGTTTTTGCCACTAATAAGAACTTTAAAAAAATATATATCATTCTAAGAAAAAAAAAACTTTTTGATATTATTTATTTGAGTAAGGCTATGATGATATGTATATTCCTTCATCTGGTAAACTTTTTAAAACATTCAATTCTTGTATGACTAAAATTTACATTTTTAAAATAATTCTATATTTTCAGATAGGTAGAAAATCACTTGATTGAATATTCTGGACTATCCAAAAGCCATGATTTCCAACCTTTCTAAAACAATAATAAAAAATTCTAAAAAAAAGAGGATAGATTAATTGACCGGGTGCTAAATAGCTAGCTATAGTTGTACAATAGTTGCGCTATATCTATTTCAGACCATAAAAACTATAGCACTATGAGCTGCTTTTTATAGCCTTTCCGCAATAGTCACTATTTAGAATGTACCTGTAGATCAAAATTTACTGATCTATAGGTATTTGTTTTATGGAGATTAATTATGTTTAACGAATTGGATCAACTGGTTGAACTTTAATAATAGAGTTATAGATACATAATACGGACATGTAATATGCATTTTGATATTATTTGTTTTATGTAACTGGATTATAGGATGGAGAGCTAAAGGCAGCGGTAGGTGCAAGTGGTGGGGTCATGATACCAGCTGCAACAATGCAAGTGATTTTGAATCATTTTGCTCTGCAATTAGATCCCTTTTCTTCTGTATATGCTCCAAGGGTTTATCATAAGGTTTCATTATGTACCTTATTTTTTTTTTCTTTTTGTTTCTCTCTATCTAAAAATATTGAAATCCAATATAGTTACTTTATAAGTGTTTTATGAAAATATTTCAAAAAAGTAATGATAATAGTCTAACTAGTATGATATTAGTGTCATTTCAATCTATATAATACTAACTTCAAAATCTATCGAATCGACTTCAAATTGTGAATTCAAACCATTCAAACCGATCTACTTAATTAGTTGTGTGTTTACATGTAAAATTTATAATTTTTCGAATTTATTTAGTATCAAGTCAAGTGGTCAAATGTGAGTGTTTTTAAGTGAATTTTAATGCAATTATTTCTTTATTATTTTTTACCGCTTGACTTGATACTAAAATAACTTAGAAAAAAATGCATGTCACCGCGTCACTCATAAAGGAAATCGGTTTGAACGGTATGGATTAGTTGTTTGAAGTCTATCCAATAATTTTTTGAGGTGGTGTCATATGACACCAATGTTATACTAGCCAGACTCGATAAAAATGGTATATGTCATAAGAGTGAGGCTATGGTAATATGCATATTACACAGTGACTCACACTATGGAGTATGGACTCATATATCTATTTTTTAAGTCCAAATAATTAATCTAAATCGTTCAACGTGATCTTCATATGAAAATGTACTTGTAAACAAAATTTTACATTGTTTCGTTTTTTTACTACTTTTTTAGATAAGTAGAAAATCACTTGATTTGAAAATTCTCATTCATCCAAAATTAGTGATTTTCCACCTATCTGGAAAAATAGCAAAAAATTCAAAAAAAAAAATGTAAAATTTAGTTTGCAAGTACATTTTATATAGGCATCATGTTTAACGGCTCAAATCAACTATTTGAACATTAAAAATAAAAGATATGGATCCATAATACGGGTTGATCAGTAATAAATTACCATAGCCTCACTCATGTCATAATATTTAAAATGCAATTGATGGCAAGATTTTTAGTAACTATCAAAAATGTTGAAAACCAACTGTACTATTGGTCAATGTCATGTTAATTTCATTCCAAAATTTCTTGTATTGTAAACAAGTTAATCTAACAAAAAATAAACATATTATTTCTCAAAACAATTAAATAACTACTCTTCAACCTTGTCTCTCTGTCCAGCTGATACCAAATGTGGTACAATATGAGAATTGGACAACAGTAATAGGTGATCACATCGAGATACCGGCATCGACAAGAGAAGAATTGAAGAAGAGAGGCCATGTTTTACAACAACTCACCACCGGAGGAGCGATTTCTCAGTTCATAGTTCAAAATTATGGAGAACTCACTGCAGTTAGTGACCCGAGAAAGGGCGGAGTTCCCGCCGGATTTTGAATGAAATTTTCTTCCTTTTTTTTTTAGGTATAAATTAGAATTTCAACATTACTCCCTAATAAATGCCACAAGTGTATTGATTGATTTGATTCTTGTATTTGAAATAAAGACAAACGAAATCTACTATACGTAAATAATTTTTACATTAATTATGGATTTTTAGCTGTGTTGCTCTGTTTCTTACAACTAGAGATGATAATAGAACTAGAATTAGTGAAAGAAAGGAAATTTTAGTTGTGGGCTTGTGGATTTTGGCCCAATTGTTTCAATTATTATATAATATGAGATAAGAAGATCAGCTGGGAGTATTTTCATATCCTTCTTTTACATGTTATTATTACGAAAGAAACTTTATTCTTACATGCACCCATCAAACTTTATTCTTACATGCACCCATCATAAAGAATAGGGTCGGATAAATAGATAAATAAATTTTATTGAATAGATATATATGAGCCATAAATAAAACTATATCATATATGATAACAAAAAATAACTTTATTCTTACTCATATCTGATAAGCTAAATGAAAAAAAAAATTATTCATACTAATCTTATCAAATACGGTACGGATTAGGATTAGGTAAAAAAAATGTACTTTAAAAAAACAGAAAACAATAACATAGATTATGATATAAAATGTCACCTAATCAATGTTTATCCAACAATATGAAATTTCTGTCAAAAAAAAAATATTTAGCAACACCAGAAATAAATGACACAGATTGAATTTCCAAATGTTAGACAAATTCCAAATTAGGTAGTGATAAAATGCATTCTACAATTTACCTAAATACAAGTATCTTGTAAATTTACAAGCAAATTCCTTAAAAAACATAAAATAAGAAGCCACAGGTTTTCTCCCATAATTTCTCATGCAAACAAATATACAGGCAGGATTTCGGATTTTTGGTTTCAAACCTATGTTAAATCTTTCGTAAAAACCTGATGAAATCCTGCCGTTGTCTTTCAAATCAAGGATTGGTTAATTTACATTCGAGTCCTCTTCACACATACAAATTAACAACAACAGTTTAGTCCTACAGAATTAACTTGAGTGAAAATTTAATTTCCGAGGAAGTGTATGGGTTAACTGGGGTCACGGGGCCGAGCAGCCCAAAGGGAACTCAAGGCCCGAAGCCTCTGAAAGAATTCAGCCAATGAGAGAAGCCCGCGAGCCGCCTGACGAATCGTCAGAATTTTATGCATTTTTTGTATCGTTTGCCGCCTTAGATCATCAGCCTGTGGTGATAAATTACAAAAAAAAAATGATCAGACCCAAAACACTAGGAATTCACATCATCTAAAGTAACTCAAATTTTGAGTTTAGATCCAGACTGTCAAACACTAGTGGTATCTTTAAAACAAAGGTTGCTTTATACTTGCATTGCTGCATATAATGCCAAGTTTAGTTTTCAAAAGATTATGGACCATCCAAAAACAGTGATTTTGTACCTATCTAAAAAAATAGTAAAATAATTTAAAAAAAACATAAAATTTGGTCTCCAAGCATATGTTATTATGAAGATCATGTTGAGTGGTTCGGATCAACTGTTTAAACTTAAAAAAAAGATATAAGACATGAGACAGTTAAGTACCTGAGTTACAAAGTTGACTAGAGACTCTAGTTTGCACATAGCATCTGTCATTTCCTCAGAGTGCCTCATTGCACTACTACTGCTACTAGTATCTCCTAGAGGATGTGAGGTTAGTGTTTGGGAGACAACTTGGAGAACTTTATCCATCCCTTCAGATAGCGCATCTTCGGCCTGAAGGCACAACTGTTGTAGGTTATTCACATCATCTCCTTGCTTTTCCGTCAGAGGTTCCAACTGTGGGATTAATATCTGGCAAAAGAAAAAGAAAAAGAAAACCGTTTAATCAGAAATGTACAGGAGTATTATACTTTTTTACTTTCTTTTTCTTAATATATATGATTAATTTCTATAGATGTTGGTCTGTTTTCTAATATAAAAATTCAATTATTATAAAAATCTGGATGAAGCATAGCTATGTAAAAGAGAGAAAATATTTTTTTGTAAGTTTTGAATTTTCCATCAGAGGTTCCAGTTGTGGGATTAAGATCTGACAAAAGAGAAAAAAAAAACGTTTAATCAGAAATGTACGGTAGTAGTATTTTACTTTTTTACTCTCTTTTTTTTCTTAGTATATAGAATTAATTTCTATATATGTTGGTCTGTTTTCTAATATAAGAATTCAATTATTATATAAATCTGAATGAACCATAGCTATGTAAAATAAAAAAATAAAAGAAAAAAAGATTTTTTTATATAAAATAATATTTTTTGTGAGTATTTGAGAACATCTTTAAAAAAATTCAAAATCTCAACATATATCTGATTAAAATTTTGTTCGTTCTGAAATAAAACGAAAAAATTCACCAGCTCCCATTTTTGTTCCCTAAGAAACAAAAAAAGTTTACCCAACTAAATCGAGACCTGAATCACTTTATTGAAGTTTCATCAAATAGTAATTCATTACAAGCTTACTTGCATTTCACTTACCGACTAAAATGGACAACCGAGACCAAAAATGGGACTAAATAATACATTCTATAATCAGTTCGGGTTATTAATTAATTATTTCTTCTTTTTTGTGTATGTTTAAAAAATTACAATCATAAGAAATCTTGTCAATAAGCCATTGATTAGGTCTTAATAATAAATAAATTACTATCTCAAACTACCTTGAGGATTTCAGACGGGCGGGCCCCACCAATCCAGAGGAAGAACCTTTCGGCCTGAGTTTTCCACTTGCCGGACATGAGATAGAACACGTCTGATTTTGCAATTAACGCCTTAATTTGGAATAAATTATCATAGTGACTTATCATGCCTTCTACCAGCATTCTCAGTTCTATATCTGATACACGGGCTTGCAGAGCATTTCTTAACTCAGTTGATCTTTTAATCTGTTCTTCTACCCAGTGTGTGTGCTCTATCTCAAAGGCTGCAATCCCTGCAAATGGCATAATGGTAATAAGATGGTTGTTCTTGGGCCTTTTTCATTTGCAAATTACACCCAGTACCAGACTTGAAAATAACCCTCAAGTTTCTCAAATTTGCAACTGAAACTTCATATTTTCGTGTCATTCACATATGACATGTAAACAGTAAACCAAACATAAAAAGCTAACAACAAATTATTAAATTGCCCGTCAAGTCACTTAAAATGCAATCCAATACATATCGAAAATTGCAATCTTACAGCATATAGCTCTTCTTAGTACAAAATTATCAACATTTCAAGGAACATGCTTTTCCATTAGAGGGTAAGTCTTTATTATCAGCTGCATTTACCCCAAATATAATTGAAGTTTGCAACATACAAAAGGTTTGTTAAGAGAAGCTGCATGTAATGCCACATCTAACTATACAAATCCCAATTTATTTATGTGTACCATTAAAAAATAATAAAATTAAAGATGTACCATCGATTTCGAGCGATTTCTTTTTAAACCACAACCGCTGAATTATTCAACAGTCGAAATGGTTTTGACTGCTGAATATTTCAGTGGTTGAAATCTGTGTTATGAGAGAGCCGTTTCTCTAAAGATAACACAAGAGGGTATAAAACAAAATTTTCCAAAATCAATGGCATAGGTGAAACTTTTTTATTCTTTTATGCTACCGACAAAAAAAAATCAGATACAAATCTAGCAGGGTAAAAAATTAAAAGAAGAAATTAGAAAAAGAAAAAGTTGGGGACATCAGCTGGTATTGGGCAGGTATATTCTTATACAGCATCATTGTATAAAATATAAGAGAGCTGGGATCGAACCTGAATTAGCAGTACCAGTTGATTCCCCTAGTTGGCCACCAATATACACACCCTAGAGTTTAAGCAAGAAATTAATCTCTAGATTAGAAGGACAGTAAAAAAAAAAAAGATAATGGGTGCAAAAGGAAAGGAAATTGCTTTTCTGATCCTGCCCAACTGGAAAAGTTAAATTCTGTTAAAAGTCCAATTGTGGTAATAATGGAGTTAAGCATTCGTGATAGCAGATGACATCGATACCAAACTTGAATGGTACGGTGTTGTACCAAAAACATGATCAGTGATCAAAGTATCACATTATATCTTCACCTGTATTCTAGAACTATACCACCACTTTCTGTAAACTCACTATACAAGTATACGTACAATACCAATAAATATTTATAAGATGTTACATAGCAGTTGAGTTGTACCTGCTGTCGAGCATGCTGAGCCTCTTGCTCTATTTGGGCCAATTTTATTTTACTTGATTCTAGTTGTTGTATGTAAGCCTGTTTAATTAAAACTGGAACAAATTAGTCCTTTATAGAGCAAACACAAATTAAAATGTTTTGCACATAAAACCACATATTTCATCATATCTGCAAATAGACAGTATATTAGATACTAATACAGACTAAACCATATATTCATGTCATGGAATGGTAGAATCCCGTAACACATTTTTAAATCATCTTTCCAATAGTGCTATAAATCCCCCAAAACAAACTATCAAGGGTAGTTTTCTGAACAAGTGCAGGTGCAATTTCAGAATATAAATAAAATGGCTAACTAGAATTTTGTAAGACAAAATATAAGTAAAATCATTTGAAAAGAAGGCTAAAGAATATAGCAAACCTTTTTCCTTAGACGACTTTTTCTAGCAGCCTCTCTGTTTTGTGCAAGTCTTCTCTGAACCTACATAGAGAGAGAGTACTTCTCAATACATATGTATAGAGCATTCCAATTAAAAAATTTGAACCATTCATATATTTGTTCCTGTCATTTTGTTTTCTTTACGGGACATGAATGCCTTGATTAACAGAAACAATGTTTCATTTACATTTTGTGCATTTCAATTCCTAAAATGTAATTAATATGCATCTGACAGTGCATCAGGTGAAGCATTGGATGCAGGTAATATTAAAAAAAAAAATTCATTATTTCAAAATTATAGATAATATATTTTTCTTACCTTCTCTCCTCCTTTGTTTCCTTCAGTCTCATAATTCTCTGATGACCCCGGAGCCTCAGGTGAGGCATTCTCTAACTAGAAACAGCATCCAAGAGATTTGATCATTATTTGTTGCCTCTAATTGTTACTTGGTTTTACACATGGTTAAAAGGCTTAATCAAACTTAATATGCACACTGGTATTTTGTAAGTTAGTCCCTGCTAACACTTTCTTCTAATTTTTGTATATTAAAATTTTCAATTTATGAATTTTTGAACTGACAATGAAACCAAATTGCACAAGCCCTAAAAAAGTTACATATTAAACAAAAAAGGGGGAATTTCATGTATACCCCTCAAAAACTTAAAAATTACATATTTCCCCCTTCTAAACTTCAAAAACTCACAAATTTACCCATTTTATTACCTTTTCTATTCAAACTCATTTTAAATTTATAAAATACCCATTTCTTGATATAGTAATTTGTGCAGTTAACAATTTACCAGTGGAATTCTATAAATTATTTCCTACGAAATTAAATGCATATATCAAGTGCCAGAGGCTTACCGCATTGTCCAAATTGGCCGTATTTCCATTCCATTTATTATTATTAGAATTAGACCCATAGATGCCAATCATTCTAGCAAAACCCAAATTGTATTTACCAGAAGCAAAAACAGTTTAACTCTGCCAGATAAAGAGAAAGGAATAATGTTAAAAACAAGTCTACATGAAACTAGTTGATTTGATACTGTATCTATACCAGTAGAGCCTTTGATAGGTACCTCAAGGGACTTTATTGAAGATAAATTTGCTAATTAACACCTGATGAGATTAAAATTACACTACAGTACCTACTAATAATTTATTAAATTGGCTTTTGAACTATGAAACACGAGTAAATCAAACGAGAATTCAACTGTTCTATTACAGCAAAATAGTACTAAACGAGAACCCAATACCAGTATAACATCATATGAGGTACTGTATCTATACCAGTAAAGCCTGTGATAGGTACCTCCAGCAGGTAAATATTTTAACAGAGCAGTTTTGGCTTAATGCAGCGCACTAAATTTGCCACAATAACACCTGCTCCTACTGAGGTTAAAATTACACTGAAGTACCTACCAATCGAGTAAATCAAACGAGAATTCAACTGTTCTATTACAGCAAATAGTATTAAAGGAAAGATGCGAAGAAAAAGGTACCTTCTTTTTTGCACGCGTTAGTTCCTCGATTCGATTGAAGCAGGAAATTGAAGTGCTAAGTGTTAGATTACTAAGCGGAGAGAGAGAGAGCACAAAAGTGGTTCACTGTGCACCGAAGAGAAACCAGAACGGAGTTCGGAGAAAACCTAATTTTTGCACCAGGACAGTTTTTCTAAGGGCAACATGCACCGGGTCTACGTAAGGGTAAAGGAAGTTTGCTTCCTATATGGTAACAGAAAAAATTGATTTTAGATCTGGACTGTCTGATTAGAATCAGGAAACATTAATATTCGTGAAAAAGTTGATTAAACGGTTTAGATCTAAACACAAATTTTCTGTTACCTCTGATAGAATGAAAGCCAGAAGTGGGGTGTAAATATATTAACAGAGTAATATTGGCTTCATGCAGGGTACCGACTATAGAATCAAACCAGAGCTTCTGAGCTGCCACATGGTTCGTGCACTGCATGAAGCTAAAACTATTCTGTTAAATTCTTTACACCTATAATTGACTCCCCTATACTGCGGTAGTATTGTTGACTGGATCCGGTCTATAACTGTACTGCTACAATCACTAAATATTTTCGTTCTTTAAATTTACAAATTAGACCCGGAATTCTACGACATTTGCGAAAAATAGCCTTCAATTTTATGTTTATATCTTTTATATCGTAGGAATATTGTACACAATTAGTAATATAATATATTTGTGTGTACTACTTAAAAAGGAAAAATATTTTTATTATTACATACAAATATTTTTCAGCAAATAACATAAAAAAAACTTTCAAAAAATACGAATGTAGAAGTGCAAATTAGTAAAATAAAAATATCTCTTATAATGTGTTTCATAATTAATTAATTATCCATTATTCCATTTACAAGATTCCATATTGAGAAAAGGCATTTTCTGATCGGACGGACCAAATTTCATCACAGTGAAGAATAGAAAAAGCAAAACGGATAAGCCCAAAGACAACTATAATGGGCCCAATAGAGCACTACATTTCCCCTTTTTAATTTTTTTATTGTTGTTCATTTCCAATGCAATAGTTATAGTCTACCAAATCATATTTTTTTGATAGTAATAAATTATATATGAAGTAGTATTCGATAAGAAGACTTACATATCCTCTTGTACAGAGTTAAGCTAGTATGATATAGATGTAGAAGTGTAAACGGATCAGATACAGATTGGATAGTGATAAAACCTATGCTACACGAATACTCTAGTTTTGCAGTCGTACCCGTGTCAGACACGGATACGGGTGCGATACGGCACTGATACGTGTCGAGTACGCCAGCTGGCGTATCGAATGACGTGGCGTGTCCTTACTCGGTAGATACGGTCAACGATACGGGTTGACACTGCACCGACACGCTTCATTTGGACGGGATACGGAGCCGTGCACCAGGAAACATGGACCCGTGAACCGGGCAATCCTGTGGACCCGTGAACCGCGGTGGACCAAGGCTCCAAAAAATCAAATTTTTTGCTTCCTGCGGGAATCGAACCCGCGCCTCATGCGCATGCGTCCTGCGCCTATACCACTACACCATTCTTATTTCTTGTTAGAAGATAGTTTCTATAATATTTAATATATAACTTGGTTATTGTATGGTGCCCATTTAAGTTTTTTAATATTTAATAAGTGTTAAATTAATAATATAATAAAAAATAATATATTTAAAAGGAGTATCGTATCCGGGATTTTTTAAAATTGCCGTATCGCCGTACCCGTGTCGTATCCGACACGATACCCGTACCCGTATCCATGCAGCATAGGATAAAACTATATTTGTATTTATTTTTATTTTTTGAATACAGATATGAATTGAATATCTATAAATATATACATTTTTTTTCATAATATATATTAAACTATATGGTGTATGAGGAAGGATCAACTTACACTATTTTTTGGTGACACAAATTACACCATTCATTTTTAAAGTTTTTAAAGTCCAAACAGTCGATCCAAACCATTCAACATGATTTCCATATTAAAATGTGCTTGGAGACCAAAATTTATATTTTTTTTTTGAATTTTTTTTTACTATTTATTAAGTATTTTATAAAATCGTTGCATTCAGACCATTGAAATTTTGTAGCCATCTTAATAAATAGTAAAAAAAAATTCAAAAAAATATAAAATTTGATCTGAAAGCAAATTTTAATATATCCATCATGTTGAACGGTTTGGATCGACTGTTTGACTTTAAAAATGTAGGGTGTAATTCGGTGTCACTAAAAAATGGTGTAAGTGGATCCCTCCGCATGGTGTATATATATTTACTATTCGGATACAAATGATTAAAATGTAAAACCGTATATGTATCTGTATCTGTACGGATATTCTGTATCTAATTTTCGCACCCTTATATCAATGTCATATGACATTGACTCCAAAACTTAATTATTAGATAGACTTCAAACGACAAATCCAAACCATTCTACTTTATGAGTGATATGTTTACATGCAAAAATTATATTATTTCGAGTTATTAAAGTATCACGTCATGCGGTCAATAAAAGTGAAAAATGCATACATTATAATTAACTTAAAAACTATCACATTTGACCGCTTGACTTGATACTAAATAAATTTGAAAAATTATAAATTGTGTATGTAACACACAGTTAAAAAAGTAGATTAGTTTGAACAGTTTGAGTTTGTCAGTTGAAATTGATTTAATAAGTTTGAAGTTAGTAGTATATAGGCTGAAATGACATTGATATATATCATACTAACCAGACTCTTTTGTACAATATATAGTAACATGTGAATTAATTACAATAAAAATGTCAAAAATGAAAAAAAAACAAATTGATGACTTTACTTTACTTGTTTAAATATACTCAATCAACTTTACCTCATCTTAAATTATTTTTGAAGCAAATGTGAATTCTTTTGAATAAAAGAGATGATACCGGTTAAAGGCATGTGTACATGTCACATGTGCATTTATTTTCTTGACTTAAAAAGTGTGCATGTACATTTGTTTGTTGAGTCAAAAGAGTTAGGCCTGAGGCACTTGTGTTGACCTAAATGACTGTCATGACCTGATTTTTGCCGACAGGTGGGGCCATTTACATCTCCAATGAAAAACCAGTATTTCACAATGTGACGTGACTTGTGTTGTGTGTATCATACACAAAAAAAAAAAAAAAAAATTGATCACGATACGAAACAATACCTGATCAAATGTTATTGCATGTGATCAAAATGGCATCAAATATAGGTTATTATTTATTCCAAACAACAAATTAAATTTTGAACAATAATTTTATTTTTACACGTAATTTTTTAATCTTTATTTTACAAGTTTTGTTTATTTATTTATGATATCTTCTTTCTAAAACTAATTTTTAAGTTTGAGAAAATTAGATCTGACTACATAATCAAACATAAACATTACCAGTTGGTTTGATCACAGTGCGACTAATATCTATTGTAATCATTTTGTGCAATTTTTGTCAGAACACAATATGATACGTGAAAACTTATCTTTATTATCATACAATACTAGACGTGATTCAAATCACTGCACGTTTTCCAATTCTCATAATGGAACTCTTGCACAGACCAATTTAATTATTTCTTACATAGGTCATATTTGGTTGTGGAGTAAAGTTAATGAGGATTAAATTGCTTACTATGCTTTATTTCTCATATTTTACATGTTGTTTGATAGTTTATGTTATGGATTAAATTAATCCTTATAAAGCTCGAGCAGCTTGAAGCTCTGGAAGATATGAGCCTAGTCTCTTTGATCGCCCGGCTCTAAAGACTTTAGTAGAGGTCGAAGATTCGCCAAGAATAGCCTCTAGATTTTCTTTGCTCTTGACCATCTGCCTGAAAAGATTGTAAATCCTGAGAAGGAGATGCACATTGTCAGTATATTAGATACCCAATACTTTAGTGAAAATTACCTGAGGGCGTAGCAGCCGCTTACTCAATAGAGTAAGATATTGAAAAATGAACTAAAATCTATGATAGTGGACTCTGCAGGTGGATTAAGTGTGGAGTAAGTTAATCTGAAGATGTGAAGTAACTTAATCTGATTTAGCTCACTTCTTATTACATCTTACTCATTATATTTTACTTCTCGTTTGACTCCTCAAGTGTGAAGTAAAGAGTTTACTGCAACTCTTACTCTACAATCAAACATGACCTTAAATTTCAGAATCTAAGTGACAATTAAAAAACAAACTTTCCATCTAGTAACAATGTTATTTGTGTAAAAAATCACAAGTTTAAAATTCAAATAAAAATATTTTGTGAATATTATACAGTTTTGTAACTTGATTGCATCTTTACTGAAAACAATGACAATCAAGTGTGTGTGTGTGTGTGTAACCGACATTATCTGAATGATTTTGTGTGAAACATTTTTATGAATAAAATCCAGGGCGTTTGGATTATGTATACAAATATGAATTATGTGACATAGTTTAAAGTTTGAAAAATGAACTCTTTTTATTTATTTATTTTATTGTAAAGCCCGTAGGTTGTTACATAATGAACTCTTTTTATAATATATAGTATAAATTGTCATAAATATATTATAGCACATAACGGAGTCGTTAGATTTTTGAGGCATAATTAATTAGATTAACATCAACTTTGATATAATTTATGTTCGTTTCATCTTACACTTAAAGGCTAGAAACTATTTTTCTCTCAATTTATAAATATATGAAAATTTTATAATTAAGAAGCATTATTTAAATAAAATTAACCTTTTATTCCCGCTCAGACAAAGTTAGGAATTCTTAATTATTCGCTGATTGTTAATTGTTAATTTTATATTAGATTTTCAATTTTACTTTCTAATCCAACGTGACGATTTTTAAATAATTTCAAATATTTTTTTATTATTTTATGATAACTATATTTTTTTCATTGATTTATATGTTATTAGCCAAAAAATTAATTTTATACACACACACAGAGTGTTACGGGTGTCAATGACATTCTTTTATCCGTTTACTTGATCCATATCGTATCCGAAAAGACGGGTTAGGATAAAAAAAAATTCATTAGTTTATTGGGTACGGGAGGGTAACGATTTTTTTCTTTATCTTACCCATTATCCTATAAGATAATTTTTAAAAATAAAATTATACATTTAGATATATATTAGTATGAAGATAATACATTATACAATAAAGTTTTGTGTGTTTTTCTCTAAATTTTCATAATAAAAATTAGTTGCATTCATTATTATTTTTTCTTTTTTTCCTTAATTTTGAAATATATTTTATCGAAATCACAAATCGAGATGTCAATAGTATTTCTTTTATCCGTTTATCCGATTTGTACTGTATTCGAAAATAACGGGTAAGAATAAAAATTATTTTTGTTATCGTAACGGATACGAGTATAAAATTGCCTCCATCCAATCCGTACTGTACTCATTGACAGCCGTAACACACAATCAGACTCAGGTGAGTAAAATTTAATTTAGAGAATTGTGGAACCCACAGCATTAAATGAAGTTATATATGTAGACACAACAGTACCCGGCGCTACCTGCTCTTTTATTACTCATCAAACAAGGCAAAATTTGTACTAGCAAATAACTCCACGCTTTCTCCATTACAAAATCAAGCGGAGATATCATCATTTAATATGTTCAAGTACAAATGTTGGATTACTTATCATATATATATAGAGAGAGAGAGGGGTTTGGATGCTATAGATCGATATAGACTAAGATTTATTATATATATAATCAATTTACTGAATTATTTAGATTGAAGTTTAATTGAAATTTATTCGATAGATTTTTTTAAAACCGTAGCACGAATGACCTTATACTATCCATATATAGCACCCAAGCGAGAGAGGGATCCATGCACTTACACCATTTTTTGGGACATCAAATTACACCATCTATTTTTAGAGTTTTCCGAGTCCAAACAGTCGATCCAAACTGTTCTACATGATCTCCTTATTAATATGTGCTTAGAGACCAAATTTTATATTTTTGGAATTTTTTTACTATTTATTCAGTATTTACAAAATCGTTATTTTCATACCATTGAATTTTTGTATCCATCTTAATAATTAGTAAAAAAAAAAAAAAAATATTAAATTTGGTCTCTAAGCACATAATAATAAGGAGATCATGTAGAATGGTTTGGATCGCTATTTGAATTTTAAAAATATAGGGTGTAATTCGGTGTTACTAAAAAATGATGTAAGTAGATCCCTCCTCCTCCTTTTCCTCCTATATATATATATATATATATATATATATATAAACATAAGTTAAAAAATGATTTTTCTAAAAAGGTTTTGTCTCATCTTTTCATTATGAATACAAGCATTAAGAATGAGGCTATGGTAATATGAAATATTACCCAATATATGGCTCATGTTATGGACTCATCTATCTTTAAAATTTTAAACAGTTGATCTAAACAGTTCAACATATCTATATACAAAAATGAACTTGCAAATTAAATTTTATATTGTTTAAAATAATTACTATTTTTTAGATGGATTGAAAATCAATTTATTTGAAAATTCTAAACCTTACAAAAGCAGCAACTTTCTTCCTATCTAAAATAATAGTAAACAAATTCTAAAAAATATAAAATTTGATCAGCTAGTATATTTTCTTATAAAATTATATTTAATGGTTTGAATTGACTGTTTGAATTTTAAACATAAAAATATAGATCTATAACAGTGGTCATCCGTAATATACATATTAATTAATTAACTCACTAAATTTACTCTTGTACTGGTACTGGTACTGGTTTGCATAAAATTGAGTCCAAACATGTGCTTTGTTCAAAAGAGGTTTGTTGAAAGTTCTGATTTCTCAGCAGTGACACTGTGCCAGTACCAGTATCAGACTGAACGCACTTCCTCACACGAGTGACAATAACAACTCAAGACTCTTTCGTATCTTTCCCTCTCTGGCCCCACACGAGTGACACATGCTGCATTTAGTACACCTGGAGCATGCCGTACACATCCTACCTTGCACAACACTTATTCTCAGCTATAATATTTCTAACAAGAAAATTGAAATTAGAGGATGAATAAGTAACATAATTTTATTTTATAAGAAGACTAAAAAGAGGAGGATTTAAATGTTTAATGTTTTTCATGGCTTCTCATATCTCATATCTATATCTCTTTTTCCAAAATTCAAAGAGTCGAACTGAATTGCTCAACATGATCTCCATATTAAAATGTACTTGAAGACTTTAATATTTTTGAAATTATTTTACTATTTTTTAGATAGGTACAAAATATTGTTTCTAGACCATCCAAAACAATAGTTTTGTACTTATCTAAAAAATAGTAAATAGTTTTAAAATATATATATAAAAATTGGTCTTCAAGTATATTTTAATATGGAGATCATGCTGATCAATTTAGGTCGGCTCTTTGGATTTTAAAAAAGAGATATAAAATATAAGGCATGATGAAACATGAAAGACATGAAACATTTGAATTTTGAACCCTCAACTGAATTATAAATACTTAAACAAGGTTATATAATACAAAGAACAAAACTTTAAATATAGAATAAAGTCCTGAGGAGATAGCGCATATATATATACAATTAATGTTATATAAGTATCATCTCAAAAGAAAAAAAATGTTATATACGTTTCACCTTGTCACCTTGCATCAAAATTCAACATGGGACCCAAAATCCAGTTTTGAATATTATATTATTATCATGTCTCTTCCCTTTTTGTCCTTGGTTATTTGTTTTTTATACTTTACTTTTTACAATAATGTTCACGTGAAAACAAGAACATATTATCTAACAGTTCATCATCTTCTGAAATTCTTTTCATGAATTGCAAAAAATAATCAATCAACATTTCAAGACTATAATCTAATATTAGTGTCAATGATAGGTCTATTTTTTTTTTTTTAAATTAAGAGATTCAGGTTCGAAATCTATGATAATTTTTTGTTGGATATTATAAATGGAGATTTTTAATTTAATTTCATTCACAGAGAAAATTTGTTTAAAGTAGAGCTGAAATTGGTCGAAATCAGTTCGAAAAAAAATCGTAAATAGCTCGTTTGATTTTTTATTACTTGGTTCATTATGGGCAGCTTCGAGTTTGATTAAGCTCGGTTTATTCCTTCTGACTCCTTCATTGTCCCTCTTCGTGCCTACTATGTGAGGATGAAACTTATTATACAAAGAAGATGAAATTATTTTCTGTCTCGTGATCTATGCACTGTTGACAGCACTAAATTAACGAAAATCTTTGACCTATATATGCGCGATTTATATAAATTATGATCAAAATGTTAACGATCTGGCTTGGGTTTGGCTCGTGATTGGCTTGGCGAAAATTAAATTCTGGCTCAACTCGTTCTGACATGAGTTGAGTTCAAACTTTATCAAATTTTATTCATTTACAACCCTGTGAAAATGAAAATTGCACATAGTTAAAATTAAAATTTTACTATATTAAAAAACCGACATATGAGAAGCAATCAAGCAAATTAATTACACCAACCGTAATGTTTTAGAAAATATTGATTAGAAAGATACCTACTTATATAGAAGTTGAATATTTTGGCAAGAACACTTCCTAATCAATTAAACAATTGACTAGCATAGTAGCATGGCAAGTTAAGTCCAAAAGCTACAAGTAAAATTCATGTGCAAGGGCCCATGCACATAAAGAGTTCAAATCCTATGTTACATATATTTCCAAAGAACTTTGGTGTTTTATTATGTCACACAAAATAGTCAATTTCTACAACACATTCAACACAATTTAATTTTTCAAAAGTATATTTAAGAAGAAATTAATAAATGATAAATTAAGTTAACATATTCTTATGTTAAACTGAGAAATATTATGTGACAAAATTAAACATCACAACATGCTCATAATGTACAATAATTTATGAAGAAATAAAAAAAAAATATATTTTTACAAATTGCAACTCTATTAGATACAATATATTATTCTGAAATTAAAATATTGAGATTCAAGAAGCTGAATAAGGTACTATAATGTAAATTTAGATATTTATCTATCATAATAATCACAGTATGAAAAGCCCCATGATAAAATTACTCCATTGCAAAATCATCAAACTTGTTAGATTTTATAGACTACTACAAATAAATAATAATGCAATTATTAAAAATAGTAAATTTTCATGGTAATTTAATGAACGTATGCAATGATCAATATCCACGCGTAAACATTCATATATATATATTTTCATTAGTTCATCCCCCGTCACAGAATATCCTTGATATGAAAAATTTTAGTACCAGATATTTGCCTTAATTAAGTACTAGAAAAAGTTGTTCAATGGTATAAATTATCTTAATTTACTACCAGATATTTGTCTTAATAAACTATATACCAGATATTTGTCATAGAAATTATCTTCATTTTTATATTATTAAGCACATAGATGTTCTAATTTGCTAACGACTTAAATTAAAAGATGAAATTATCTTCAATCAAATAGTCTGTCATTTTAATTTCTTATTTCATATGCATCTTTTTTATGTTTTTTATGCGTAGAAGTTGAAAATGTTGTAAGTAGATCTCTCCTCATATATATACAAAGAAGAACTAATTATTAGTTGAACTACTTCACTCAACCAATCTAAACATTGCGGAGCACAAAATTTTCTCTCTCAATTTTTTTTTCTTAAACGAGTATTCTTAAATCGCACAAATTAAAGTATTAGAAAAAAAAAAAAAGGAAACAGAGATAGTAGATACATTTTTTTTTTCTTTTACCTATTTGTATTTGGAAAAAAAAAAATATACAACACAGATGTCCCGCACTCTCAAAATCTTGAAAAAAATATATCTATATATATATATATAGAGAGAGAGAGAGTACGGCTAACATGCTTCCTCTAGCATATCGACAATATGCTTCCGGTTTCTAAAACCTATCGAATCGGCTTCAAACGACAAATCCAAACCGTTCAAACCAATCTCCTCAATAAGAGCTTTATTTCCATATAATTTATTTTTAATTTTCAAATTTATTACCATCAAGTCAAGCGGTCAAAATATAAATGATTTTGTACACATCTTAATGCACTATATCCTTTATTTTTTTGACCACTTGACTTGATAGTAAATAAGTTCGAAAATTAAATTTTTTTATATAGAAACGAAGCTCTTGTTAAGGAGATTGGTTTGAACGGTTTGGATTTGTTGTTTGAAGCCGATTCGATAGGTTTTAGAGACCGGAAACATATTGTCGATATGCTAGAGGAAGCATGTTAGCCGTTCTCTCTCTCTCTCTCTCTATATATATATATATATATCACTTATAACAATTGAATATTTATTTTCTTTTTGACAGATATAAAATGTATAATATAGTTATTAGTTATTACTATGATATCGTCAATTTATACTAAGTCGACGTTATTTCTCAATATACTTTATTGTGCTAATTGTTTTATTACTTATAATTTGAATTTAGAACCAATCTATTTTAATATCATTCATGGATATTGTTGAATAAGTATTTTTTTTACTGGTCAATTTTTTATTTATGAAAATATTTCATTTTCTATGAAAATCAATCTTTTTTATTCTCTTATAATATTCTCCGTTGTAATGCACAGCCACTCTACTAGTATTATCACATCAAATAATTAATGTCTTAAAAAATAAATCACCCATAATGAAGGATTATTTCTCGTATCATTTATCTAATTAATATGGGGTCCGACACATCACGTCGATATAATATTATGTTTCCATTTACAAATATTTATATCATTTATATCATTTATATCTTGCATTTTTTTTTGTTACTTTTCAGTAATGAAGAAACATATAGGGAGAAATGATCTAAATCAAAATGTTAGGTTATGGAATTTAGTTATGATTTGGTACTATATATACTATTTATATAATTAATAGAATAATGTTTATTGGAGAAAGATATCATTGCATTTTTTTCATAAAAAGAAATAAAGAATAATTAATATTTGGATACTAGTATAGAGTTGTGTTTATGGAAACAAAACAAATGGCCATTTGATAATTAAGATAAAAAAAAAAATTCATATCATGAAGAAAAATTAATGTGCCGACTATATATAGAGCCATTTCAAAAGGTAATGTTTCCTTGTAAACAAAAAGAAGGTATAATGAATATTTAAAAATAAAAATAATAAATATTGTTGTACCAACTATATATATATCATGTCACAAATAGTGTAACTCTCTCAGGTTCTTCCTCATCATCCACCCCCCCTCACTCACAACACAAACTCACTGCTCACTGGTTGATTATTCAGATGGCCATGGCAAAACCAAGAAGCTGTAGCATTCAATTCCTATCAGTAATTATCCTTTTCTCCGTTGCAATTATTGGTACATTAGCTTTCTTCTTCTTCTTCTCTCTCTTTGTTAATTGTTCTTTTTCTTTGAAATTTTCTATTGTAACACAATGCATGCCACTTCTCCCTGCAAAGAATTTGTAGTAGTATTTTTTATTTTTATTTTTGAAGTACTTGCTAAAAAAACAAGAATTTGATCATGTTCAGTATATTCTAAAAAATATTTATCTATACTTAATTTCTCTTGGTTGATTATTAATATTCCCCTTATGATTTCTCATAAAAAAAATTAGTGAAAATTTAAATGAAGTAATTGTACTTTTCTCATCTGAACCCTCTAAGGAAAGTATATTTTTTTTAAAGAACCTGAAACAAATTAACATCTCTAATACTCTATTCATTCATCAATCATCATAGATCATACTTTAATTATTTCCATTGTTTCTTTTTTTTCTTTGTCATTACCAGTTCCATTAATTTATCATTAAAACAGAAACTAATTTATGTCTATTTCATTCCAGTTTGTGTGACAGAAGGAAGGTACCTAGTGCAAGAGAAGGGGATCAAGTCTAGCATGAACCAAGTGCATACAGTGATAAAGAGGCAACTGATCGGCTCAACGCCTCCTTCGTGCTGGGCCCGGTGTGGTCGATGCCATCCTTGCCGACCGGTACAAGTGGCAATTCAGCCTGGCAAGTTGGTACCAATGGAGGAATATTACCCAATTGTATGGCGCTGTCAATGTAGCAATAAGCTCTTCTTGCCTTAATTAAAAAAAAGAGAGACATATGTTATGAAATTAATTCAACAATAGGATATATATATGCTGACAATTACCTTGTTTTAAAAGAAAATGAAATAGAGTCTTAATTATGCTGTCATTTTCTTTATAAGGTAATGCTAAGAGGTATATTATTTTTTTTTCCTTATAGAAAAATTAATAATATTTATTATGTTGCATCTTTCTTTTCTTAAATGTGATAATTTTGGAATGAAATTGGCTGTTATATATTCTTTTTGCCGTTGATTTTCATTAAGATTTGTACATGAAAAAAATTGAACGGTTGGATCAAAAAAACAGATTCCTACTATTCCAAAAGAATAACAGCCAATTCGTACTCGATAATTTTTGTCTTCTTGGAAATATGAAATGTGCTAATATATCATGTAATTAAACTCACTTTTTACATTCAAATAATTGAAATCCCTGTACATAAAAAAACAACATTTATGAGGTTAACAATGATACAAGATCTTATATTAATCTTTGTCTTTTCATGAAAACTTTTGTTTAGATTTGATTGAAAATAGTGATGAAAATAGTGATGGAAAAAGGATGCCTATACACTACCTAGAATTCCAAGTGTTATGCATATTCTATTATATTATTCCTTTGTATTGTACAATCACATGGTCATTATATGTTTCTTTCCAATCATGCATGGTTGGTGAGCTCTGTTATGATATAAGAAAGTCATGGTTAATAGTCCCTAAATAAGATATTTATATGAGATATTTTTTCTAAGTTTCTAAGTAAGATTTGTATATGGTGCATACAAAAAATGACATCATAATCACATGGTCATTATATGTTTTTTTTTTTTCAATCATGCATGGTTGGTGAACTCTGTTATGTTGTAAGAAAGTCATGGTTAATAGTTCCTAAATAAGATATTTATATGAGATATTTTTTCTAAGTCAAATTAAGAAAGAAGGAAGTCATTGCACCTTATATCCTGTTTCAAGTGAAATCAGATACTAAAATGTTTTGACCCTTCACTAAAAAATAATATCTCCAAATTAATGTTCATGCCTGCTTAACTTAATAATACACCTTGAGAAAAAAAAACACCATTTGAAATAATTTTGAGAGACAAGATAAGGTGAAGGCATGTGCCATGCATCCATTATCCTTGGACCTATTAATAATTCAGAATATCATGATGGAGCAGGTGATGATTTATTTGGCATATTTTGTAGAGTTAGGCCTAAGTGTGTGTGTATAGAATTGGGCTACAATGCTTACTTCACGTTGATATTTTTAATTTTGAAGTTCAAAAAGTTGATCTGAACCATTCAAAATGACCTCAGTATTAAAATAAGTTTGGAGACCAAATTTTACAAATTTTAGAAACTTTTTTTTTCTGAATATTTTAAACTCACTGTTTTTCATAAAATTTTGGACCATAGAAAACCAGTGATTTTAAAAAAATTAAAAATATAATAAATTAAAAAAAAATGTAAAATTTGGTCTCAAGCACAATTTAATATGGAGATCAACTTGAATAGATCTGATCGACTTTTTGAACTTTAGAATTGAAGATATCAATGTGAAGTAAAGCACTGTAGCCCAACTCTCTCTCTTTCTCTAGTTGGGCTATGGTGAGTTGCAAAGTCAGAATCTTGTTTTACTTCACGCTTATATTTCTATTTTTAAAGTCTAAACAACCCATCCGAACCGCTCAACATGATCTCCATATTGAGATGTGCTTGGAGATCAATTTTTTGGAATATTTTTACTATTTTTTTAGATGGATAGAAAATTATTGTTTTTGGATGGATTATGGACCATCAAAAACAACGATTTAAAAAAATTCTAAATAAATAGTAACAAATTTCCAAAAAATATAAAATTTGGTCTCTTAGCACATTTCAATATATAGATCATGTTGAGCATTTCAGGTCGGTTTTTTTAACTTTCAAAAATAAAAAAATATGAACATAAAATAAAACAAAATTCTTATTTCGTAACTCACTATAGTCCAACTCTCTCTCTCTTTATATTGTTTTCTATTTGTATGGTAATTAATGTTTTAACTGAGTTGTAATTTGTTTGTTCGCCCGCTTGAGCTCTTACAAAAAAAGTAGGGAGCTGGTGAAGTAGGTTTTACTTTAAAAAAAAAAATAATAACAAGGGAGTATAAAACTATATTTAATAAATAATCTCATTTTCCAAACTTTACAAATTTAAAAATATTTTTTCTTTCCCTAATTATCTCTTTCTTTCTCTGATTCTTGTTTATTATAATAAAACCAGGGATTCTTGGAAGACACATTAAAATACCAACAAAACAACAAATTAAAGTACCAAAACCCATTTGACTTGTTTTAATTTTTCCCCACATTTTAAAGAAGTAAAACCATACAATTTATTGAATCGGAGAATTATTAATTTTACAAGATAATATGTACACTTCATGTCATATTTGTAAATTTTGTAATATAAAATGTGGATCAAAGTCTTCAAATTATTTCAATGTCATACAAATCATTTTCCTTTCTTACCATCTGTTGACTTTTCTTACCTTCTAGTTTTTGTAAAAATACCACATTCGGAAGGACATATGGGCAAAAAATCAACCTCTCCATAAACAAATTTCAAATAAAAGATTCAACAAATGGCCAAAGCATTGGTTGGTACTTACCAATTCAATGTTTTAATTTGAAAAGAAGATATCATGCAAGTCTTTTCAATGTTTCAAAGATTGCATCACAGCATGTGCATTTGCTGTTATTTATGATCATAATTTTCCTGGTTTTTTTTTTTTTTTTTTTTTCTTTTTCTTAATTTGTAAGATAAAGATAGATACTACAGCCACTAACAATCTCATAAAATATTTGTATTATCCAATTGAAATTTCTCAAAAGCAAGATTCTAAATAGCAACTATTGCATCATCGCTTTCAAGAACTGAAAAAGTTATCTATTTAGAACTCTAATAAAAGAAAAGCAACTGATAGCTTTTAAGGTCCGAAAAAACTATAACGTAGCTATTACACTGCTATAGCAAGCTATTTAGAAACCCGCTCAAGAGAAATGCTCAAAGTCTAGAACTAATAATTGTTTCAATGGAAATCTCATATAGGTTTGCAACACTAAACAATGCATAATTTAGTGATGTAATACTCTCTATTACATAACCGTACTTATCCATTAAATCATCAAATTTCAGGACATATTTGTAAGGGAAATTTCATGTTACCCTTCAAAATATTCTCAAAATTACGTATCCCCCTTTAAAGTTCATAAGATCATTTATCTTTGGAAATCGATCAGTTAGAAGTCAAAAAATTTCTCTTACATAGACTATGTATTTTTGTTTTATTTAATAAATGATAAAATATGTATTTTATATATTTAAAATGAGTTATAATAGAAAATAAATTGGATTAAATTGTGAGTTTTTAAAATTTAGAAGGTTAAATATTGATATTAAAAATTTAAAGGGGGAAGTCATAATTTCGAGGTTTTGAGGGGTATACACAAAATTCCTCCAATAAAAAAAAGAGCTTATTTGGCATCTTATATTAATCAATGCATATTAACTCTATGTAATAATTGAAAAATGAAGAGTGCCCACAAATTTAATCTAGAAAAAATATTATCCACACCCATCTTATCAATTATAGTACGACAAATATAGTATGAGTCGGATAAACAAATAAAATAGTGTCATTGAATAGATATATTTGGAGCATCAATAAAACTATATCGTATCATGCATCATCCCATATAATATATATATATATATATATATATATATATATATATATATATATACATCTAGCATATCGGCACATATGCTTCTCTAGCATATCGACAATATGCTTCAGGCCTCCAAAACCTATCGAATCGGCTTCAAACGACAAATCCAAACTGTTCAAACCAATCTCCTTAACGAGAGCTTCGTTTCTATATAAAAAAAAAATTAATTTTCGAACTTATTTACTACCAAGTCAGGCGGTCAAAAAAATGAAAGATATAGTGCATTAAAATGTGCACAAAATCCTTTATATTTTGACCGCTTGACTTGATGGTAATAAATTTGAAAATTAAAAATAAGTTATATGTAAGCAAAACTCTTATTGAGAAAATTGGTTTGAACGGTTTGGATTTGTCGTTTGAAACCGATTCGATAGGTTTTAGAGACTGAAAGCATATTGTCGATATGCTAGAGGAAGCATGTTAGCCGTACTCATATATATATATATATATATATATTCTCTATATATAATTTATAATTTTTATTTTTAATAATTACCATATAAGGTACCAGGTACAAATTAGTTTTCACCCAAACACATACCCGTTATGTTAAAGAAATAAAAATTTATCCTTATCTGTACCCAATAAGCTAAGCACAAATTCAAAACTTCCTCTATATAGCTAATAAACACCAAAAGAAACAAAATGAAGAGATGAACATGCTACAACTATAACTGGATATGATTTATTGTGGCAGCTCCTCTTGTGGCTCCTCAGCAGGTTGGGGGAAAATCTCTTCCACTAATTCGAGCAACTCTTGCGCATGATCTTCTACTGGTACCATCTCTTTTTCACCGTTTACAATTTGTGCTTCGGTCTTAACAAGCCTCTTTTCACAATCTTTTATCATCTGTAAACATATATGATGCCTAATTTAAAGCAAACTGATGTTTTCCCTGGTAAGCTCTAAAAGGTGGCCAATTATATCAGACTAAATTTTACATTTTTTTAAATTTTTTTACAATTTTTTAGATAGGTAAAAAGTTTCTTAAAAAAGTAAAATTTAATCAACAACAACAAGTATATTTTCATATGGTGATCATGTTGAACTGTTCGGATCGACAGAGAAATTGATCAACAGAGAAATTGATCTAGAGTACAGACCAACATGCACTATGCATAGTACCATAGCCTCACTCATTATATACTACTATAGTCCTCTTCCTATGAAATATAAAGGATCAAAATATAATTTTTTTTTCTCTTCTTTTTGGATGCATTTAATGAGCGGTTTCATCCTAGGTTGATAAACAAGTGGATCAACATACATTACCAGTACAGTACCAAAACCTAGGTTTCTTGATAGTGCATCTTGTACTCTATGCCAGTAACCCAAAGCAAGAACATATAAATCATCCTATTAGGTGACTTCTTAGCAAATTTCCTATATTTTACAGGTACTGTATCAACTAAGACTTGATTTTATCTGAGTTAACTAACTCTGCATAAGCAAAAAAAAAAAAAAAGGTAAGAAAGGATAAATACCCCGTAGAGTTCAGGTTGGCCCCTCGGTACCAGATTAACTATATTCAATTTTTCAGAAGTTGTGATCTTGAATTTGTCAGATTTTACCAAAAATTCATTCACTGATTCTCTCGTCTGGGTACATGCAGGAGTTCGGTTCAAGTACTCAAAACCTAAGTTAAAAAAAATCAAGTTTCAAACAACCTCAATTATAATACTTCATGTATGAATGAATATTTTGTTAAAAAAATAATTCTGCAAATGATCAACGATCACAGTATCAAGTTTATGTACACAATTAAGTGAGGCATGGTTACTAGTTCAAACTGGTACGGTACCACTTAACACGAAGAACTGGCTGGTACAAAGTCTAAGTTTCTGTACACAATTAACCGGGGCATGGTTACTAGTGCATGTACAGTACCACTTAGCTAGAAGAACTGACATGTACAAAGTCTGAGTTTCTGTACACAATTAACTGGGGCGTGGTTACTAGTTCATACTGGTACAGTACCAGTTAACTGGATTCCTGGAAGAATTGACTGGTACCAAGTCTGAAAAAATGAGGTACCTTGCACTCTGAAGGAGCAACAGAACCAAGGCAACCCATTGGGTCAGATGTAGCCCCTCTTGACCTTAAGAAATCAAGTACCTCAAAATTTGTTAAGCCCCCCACATTTGCCTTCTCTCTGCAAAAAAAATTATGAAAAAAAAAATGTTAGTAAGCATAAACGAGAAATAAGAGCACATATCCCATCCATCACTTCATTATTATGCAAGCTTCTATTTTATAAATTCCAACTTGCTTAAAAGAATCATATTTTATGGAAATTTAAAGGGAAAAAAAGGGCATTGGAGGTATTTTTTTTACTTCTTTTAATATTAATTTCCTCTAAGTTTGACCTTTAGAAATGCACAAATTATATCATATTAGGAGCTAACACAAGTATTTCTCATTTGTTGCAACAAATTATATCTTATCTGAATTTTTTTTAAAGTGTTTGCACTTAGGTGCAAAAAAAAAAAAGATAATAAATCTGGTTGAACTGAACTCACATCTTCATTCGTCCAAAGCAAGATCTACTGTAACCTGAAATTGACAGTAGATACAAAGAAAATGGAATGTCTAGTTAGATATCCAATTCAAACTGAGGCTAGATTAAGACCAAGAGAATTATCAATTTTGACAATTTATAACTGACAATTGCATCGGGTTTGGTTGTCAATTCAAAGATTAATTAATAATTAGTTGGGGACCAATCAGAAAAAAATTGGGGATACCAGTATCATGCTAAAGTGTATCTCTGGTATTTTTGAACTAAATTCACATGTAGCAAGGAAAAAATTATGATACTTGGTCTAAAAAAAATTGTGATTTTCATATATGTCTTGAAAATTTTTGGTGTAGTTGGATAATTGCATCGAACACCAAGAAAATTTAGGGTTTTTGTTCAAAACAAGTAAAAAATATTTAATTCTTTTTCTAAAAGCAGAATAAATACCAACATTCAAAATAGCTTCAAGTGATAACCTTGGTCGGAGGTGGTCGGAGGTGGTCGGAGAGTAAGCGGCGGGGATAACTGGAGAAGAGCGGCGCTGAAGGAAAAGGTCAAAGTAGAAGAGACTGAATTGTGGGGTCCCGGGATTTTGTTTGTGGATCGAATAGAAGTGAAATGGGAGGATTACGGATACGGATCTGAAAGGGGGATATGGAATCTAGATCCGTACCCATTGGGCCTTTGCCTTTGTAAGCCCAGTTAACTGGGAGTGAAGCTGAGGTTGCTGAGTAAACCTTGAAAGGAATAGTCCCCACGGACCCTTTAATATTCGTGCGGATGTAAATCGAACGATCCAGATTTAAAATCAAAATTGGGTTAAATATTTTAACAGAGTGATTGTTACTTCATGCAGCGCACATACTGTCAGATCATTATGTTTCGTGCGCTGCATGAAGTTAAAACTACTCTGTTAAAATCTTTACCAATTCTTTTGGTGGATGGTTTTGTAAATAGTTTCTCAGTGGTCCTGATCTAAACTCAAAATTTGAGTTAACACAGTGTATCGGAATTCTTTTGGGGTCAATATTTTGACAGATTAGTATTTACTTCATGCAGCACACGTACTATCAAATCAAAGGAGCGTGGTATATGGTTCGTGCGCTGCATGAAGCTAATACTAATCTGTTAAAATATTTACCCATTCTTTCCTCTTTTCTTTTTTTTGGTGGATGGTTTTGTAAATAATTTCTCAGCTCGGGGGGCATAGTTGCTAAAACTAAAAAGAGAGAGGAGAGAAGGAGACTCGAGAAGCATCAGATCAGAAATCTCAGATTAATTCAGAGAATTTGTCGATCGATCAAAACTAGATCGACAATGGAAGGCGGTGTGTTGGGGAAATTTCGAACCCTAGACGTGTTTCCAAAAATAAACGATGATTTCTACAAAAGAACTCTCTCTGGTGGAATTATTACCTTGGTCTCCTCCATTGTTATGCTTCTACTCTTCATTTCTGAGCTTCGTAAGCTTAATTTTACTCCTCTTCTTCAAAATTTTTTTGGTGAATTTGCAAATGTCACCTTAGAAAGTCTAAAAATTGAATTGTACATCCATCAGATGAGATCCCCGTGATCTTTTGATTTTTTTTTTTTTTTTTTTGATTGGTTAAGTAGTTCATAGTTTTATTTTATCATAAATGTGATTCATTATTATATTTGGGAATTGTTGAACTTATTAGTCTACTTTTAAATGGTCAAAGGTGGGATGAATTTGCATTGTTGTTCCTAAAATGCTATTTTTAGTATGACATTTCTTAAACAATTTTGGTTATTTTCGCATACAGCCTTTCTATAGTATGATGTATATTTTATAACTGATTAAGCATTTACACTAAACAAACAAAAGTGAATACATGGTAAAAACCCAAAATGCTGCAACCAAACATCTGTTTGGTACCAGTACTCACATCTTGGTACTGGTATACTGTCTTGGTACTGGTACTGGTAAAAACTTGATATTTAGTTCCAAAGTTGAACCATGAGCTTTACATAATACCTCAATTGAATAAACAAATGAAAAAAATATTTGATCATTGCCTGATATATGCAGGTATTAGGCCTTGTTAGTACAATAGCAATTATTCTATTTTGTAATCTTTTAACAATTTTTCTGACATTTTATCCATTTTTTTCTTACTCTTAGGTGTTTATAATGATTATTTCAATTTCTGTTTGGTAGGGTATTATCTCCATGCAGTGACAGAAACACAGCTTGTAGTAGATACTTCGAGAGGAGAAACTATGAAAATCAATGTAATATTTTGTCTTCTTCTATTGTAAGAAAACTAGATTCATTTTTTTTTTCCTAACCTGAAGTAGGCATAATACTAGCCTATCGTATAACGGTCAAATAAGTCTGTAAATACCTCGTGAGGCCAAATTTAATTGCTGTCATACTCTTTTTCTTTTTCCAAGTAATAAAATGAGAAGGAAAATAATGATACAATGGCAACAATTGAAACATTTGTAGAAAAGTCAAGAGGAGGTGCTTTATTTCTATGTTAAATTAGTGAATTGCTGCTTATAGAAAACATTTACTGATCAATTTCGGGCTGTTTATTTGTTCTGAAATGAAAGGGCAGTTTGATATAACATTCCCAGCTCTTCAATGCTCGATCATTAGTGTTGATGCTATGGATATAAGTGGCCTAGAGCACCTTGATGTCGTAAGAATCGAGCTCTCTCTTTCTCTCTCATGAGTAATGGGTACTTTATATTGAGGTCCTTACATATATCTTGTTTTCTGAAACGTCACCAATATTTTGTCATGCTTGCAAATGTATCCCCAATAATACTCTTATTTGCATTTGCTTATAATTCACAAATTGCACCACAATTGCTTGATTGTCTGATACACATGGTATACACTTTGCTAACCTAAGCAAGAGTTGTTTCTATTTTTTGTTCTTTCTCTAAGTGCAAGTTGAAGTGAAACCATGTGAATTTTGGCAATGGTTTTCTGCATTATATGACTTATTTATGAGATAGTATATGTGGGTTATTATCAGGGTTGATGTGAATTATGAAATTTTTTTTGCTTCTCTAAATTTTGGTTTTTAGTGGTCGGCCTTTATTTGAATATTACTAAGGATGCTGTTGCATGTTAATATGACATGTATGAAAAATGTTGATTGTTAACTTATTTGCAAATGTTTTGTACTATATGTTCTAGTATTCAAAACCTGTCAGAAATTTATGTATATGATTGTTGTTTATGGTGTTCAAATATCAATTAATTCAAGATCGGTCGAATAATGCCATTTTTTTACCTTTATTAAAATGCTAAAATAATTTACCTAGGTTTAGTAATTCATAGGGGCACATGAAATTCAACTTGATTGATTAGACCTATGTTTTATTTATTTATTTTTTGTAGAAGCACGATTTGATAAAGAAGAGAATAGATTCACATGGCAATGTGATTGATACTAGACAAGAAGGCATTGGTTCTCATAAGGTTTGTATTTTGCTTTACTCCTTTGTTTTTATTGTACTCGAAAGTCAAATTTTAGTTACCATGATGTTGCTTGGTTGCTCCAGCACTCTTTTTTTGATAAAGTGTTTTGAAGGAAATATGAATAGGTTATTTCAGGGGTGTCTGATGAGGTATAACTGATTCAAAAGTAAAAAATCATTTTTACCTGGAGATAACTAGATTTTACTCACTAAACATCATGTGTGTCCCAGCTGGATGGTACCACCCATGAATCTACCATTGTTCTCACCCAACTCATGTACAAATAATACATAAAATGAAGGGTGAGGCTCCGGTACTATGCATAGCACATATTGGTCAATACTATGGATCAATACTATTTTAAATCCTAAACAATCAAAATGAACGTTTCAACATGATCTCCATATGAAAAGGTACTTTTAGATCAAATTTAACATTTTTAGAATTTTTTTATTATTATTTTTTAGATAGGTAGAAAATCACTTGATCTAAAGATTCTAGACCATTTTTAAAAGTAGTGATTTTCTTACGTATCTAAAAAAATAGTAAATAAATTCTAAAAAGTGTAAAATTTAGTCTGCAAGACACTTAGAAACTTTTATATGGGATCATGCTTAACAATGTAGATAAATTGTTTGAACTTTGAAAACAAAGATATTGATGCATAGTACGGACCAATATGCGCTATGCATAGTACCTTAAATGAATATCTTTTTGCTAACATATAGAAGCTTCAAAGTCTGGGTATCATTTAAATGAATATCTTTTTCTTACATCTCATCATCATCATTTTCATGTTTTGTAATTGGACAGATGGAACAGCCTTTACAAAAGCATGGTGGGAGGCTTGAACACAATGAGACATACTGTGGCTCTTGTTATGGAGCAGAAATGGTATCACTTTATCCTTTTTTTTTGTTATTTGTCTTGAAGGTGGTACAACTGTAAGCCTTAAAATATGTAATGGGTCACATATGATGACCTCTATATAATTGCCTGGTTACTCTGATACAATTACAAATATGGATTGTGTACTGGTCAGTATGTTTTATCATTACCCAACTTATCTTAAACAAAAGGATTGCGGACCCTACACAACCCCTTGAATGCTTAATTATACTCTTTAGTTATTATAAAAAGGTTTAACTCTAAAAAATAGTATCAGAAAGAACAATATTCATATTTATCCAAAATAATATTTTTTTGACAATTTAGTAATCCTCCCAAACCATAGGTTTGGACCACCTGCCATTTATTCTTTGAGTGAGGCTATGTCACTATTCACAATACAGTGCGGATTGGTCCGTACTATGGATCAATATCTCCGTTTTCAAGGCCCAAACAGTTGATCTGAACCATTCAGCATGATACTTAGATCAAATGTACTTGCATACTAAATTTTATATTTTTTTTAGAATTTTTTTAGATGTAGAAAATGACTACTTTTGAATGATCTAGAATACTTAGATCAAGTGATTTTCTATCTTTAAAAAAAAATAGTAAAAAATTCTAAAAAATGTAAAATTTGATTTACTAGTAAATTTTCATATGGTCATAATGTTAAACAGTTCGGATCGACTTTTTAGTCTTTGAAAAGGAAAATATTGATTGATAGTATGGACCAATCTACATTATGCATAGTACTCATGGCCGGAGTGAGCCATTGCCCCGTTGATTTATGTTTCTAATTTTTTAACATCTTGGTTGCTTAATACTGGTATTTTTTTTTCATTGACCCCTAAAACAGTGCTCCATGGTAGTTAAGCATGACATGTTCTCTGACACCTTTAACCTTTTTGATTTACCAGTCTGATGATTCGTGTTGCAACACTTGTGATGAAGTACGAGAGGCGTACCGACAAAAAGGTTGGGGCATCACAAATCCTGATTCGATTGACCAGGTAAGGAGTATCTCTTGATCTCGGTACCAACTGGTAGCACAGTATACCTTCTATTGAACTCGGTACCAACCAGCTAATTCTCACATATCAATATGTAAGGCAAGTAATTGAAAAGAATACTAATGCTGGTATTATAACCTTCAAGTTGTTCTGGAATGTACTGGCATGTACTCTTGGTACTAACATTCAAGTTGTTCTGAATCAAACAGTGCAAACGGGAAGGGTTTCTTCAACGAATAAAAGAAGAAGAAGGGGAAGGATGCAACATCTATGGTTTCTTAGAAGTCAATAAAGTAGCAGGAAATTTCCATTTTGCCCCTGGCAAGAGCTTTCAACAGGCTAATGTGCATGTTCACGACTTGCTTCCTTTCGGAAAGGACAGTTTTAATGTAAGCATTCCGTTTCTTGAGTGATTAATTGTTCTAAGGGTTTCATTTGCATATTATGATACAAAGGCATATCATACTCAAATTTTGGGAATAAACTCAACAAGGAGTCCATTTGTTGGATTGGTATATTTTTAATAATCGGTGGTCAGAATCAATCTTGTCTGCTTGACCTGTATGATTGGCATGTGCAAAATTGCATTGCTTAGAGTTATTTGTCATAAAATTGAAGAAAACTTGTTATAAATTCAAAATTGCTAATCAAGTGTGATATTTGTTAAACTGGCATGCTTGAAAAGATGGGTTGGATTTTGTTTTTACTAAAGCTCCTTATACACAAGACATTGTATTTTCTTTTTATTGTATCAAATTTTACATTTTTAACATTTTTTTACTAGTTTTTTAGATAGATAGAAAATCACTTCATCTAAAAATTCTAGACCATCCAAAAGTAGTGATTTTCTACCTATCTAAAAAAATAGTAATTTTTTTTTAAAAAATGTGAAATTTAGTAAACACGTACAATTTAATATGGAGATCATGTTGAACGGTTCAGATCGACTATTTGAACTTTAAAAATGAAGATATTGATCCATAGTACGGACCAATCTGTGGTATGCATAGCACCATAGCCTCACTCTTTTTTATCTTAACATAGTTGACATTATTGACCTTGTGAATATCCTCTCTCATGATCAGATGAGTCACCACATAAACCGATTAGCTTTCGGAGATTACTTCCCTGGTGTAGTAAATCCACTTGATGGGTAATTCTCTCTCTTAATTCAAATATTTGAATTTGCCTTAACTTGTGCAGTAAATTAGCCTCAGTTGGCTTTTAGTTCTGTTTGATTAATTCGGTGGAACATAATCAACTATGCAATTTAAACCTTAATTCAGGCACTCTATCAATTTATAGTACCATTGTTTGATGCATTGTTTATCAATTTTGTTTCTCAGATCAAAATGGACACAGCTATTACCATTTGGGATGTATCAATATTTCATAAAGGTTTTTCTTCTTTCACTCACTTTAGCTATTGTTCTACCAAAAGTCTTAAAATACCCATCTGACTGTTTTTCTCTTGATGAATGACTAAGATATAGTAACTTGGAAAAAAAAAATGTGAGGTTAACTTTTTATTTTCTAGGGATATAAATGTTTATTTCTTGATTAGCAAATTGAATGTAAGATAATTTAAGCAATGAAAATGATACATTGGATTGTATATTAATATTTTTAGAAAAGTTGCTCCTTTCTATGACCTTGCAGTCAGACCTGTACCTAAATTGCTGTACAATTTGATCAGCAAAAAAACTACGTACTAAATAGTTACTTTTTAATTATTATTTTGTTTTAACATCCTGCTCTCACCCGATTCTAGGTCGTTCCAACGGTCTATACAGACATAAACAATCATACTATCCAATCCAATCAGGTAAGATATCTCTCATTGGCTTTTCTCTGGGTTATCTTTCTTTTCAGGCAAAAACTGGAGTGAGGCTATGGTACTATGCATAGCGCGTATTGGTCTGTACTATGGATCAATATCTCCGTTTTCAAAGTCCAAACAGATCGTGTTCAACATGATCTCCATATCAAAATGTAGTTACAGAGCAAAGTTTACATTTCTCTGTAAATTGTTTTAGATAGGTAGAAAAATCACTATTTCCAGATGGTCCAAAATCTTTAAATTGGGTGACTTTCTACCTATCTAAAAGAATAGTAAAAAGGTTTTAAAAAATGAAAATTTGGTTTCCAAGTACATTTCATATGAAGATCATGTTGAACAGTTCGGATCGATTGTTTAAACTCTATAAACGAAAATATGGAGCCATATTATGGACCTATGTGCACATTGCAAAGTACCATAGCCTTACTCATTTTTTTTAAAATATGTTAAATGTATATCTATATGAATTCAAATTATTTTACAATTTTACCATGCAGTTTTCTGTGACAGAGCACTTTAGAGTTGATGAGGTAGGTCGAGTCCAGTCTCTTCCCGGCGTCTTCTTCTTCTATGATCTCTCTCCAATTAAGGTAAATAAATGATAATCAGAAGTGATTTTGTTGTGTCACTTGAGTGTTTATTTGGTTAAATTGCATCTTTGTTGCATGGTGCTTAATTGCCCAATTGGACCATGTGATCGTGTTTTTTATATTCAGTATTTTTTGAATTGGGATCATTTTTCTACCTCAGAAAGTAACTGAAAGAAGTATGATTTTCCAACATTTAATGTGAAAAATATAAATTCTTCAGGTGATGTCAAAAGAGAGCTATGAGTCGTTCTTGCATTTTCTAACAAATGTGTGTGCTATTGTTGGAGGTACGCTTTATTTTTTAACAATTTCCAATAGAAAATAGGCTTTGCATTTACTGTTTAGTCCTGTAATTAGGGGTGTTCATTGGATCCTGTTTATTTGGTTTTCAACCAAACTGACAAATTTTTGATAAAATGGGTCGGTTTTCAGTTTATATGGTTCGGTTTGGTTGAATTTTGGAATTACTCCCGTTTTTTATATATGGTTCAGTTTAATCTCTCTTATTTCAGTTCAAACCAAACAAACCGGAATTTAGTTGATATTTACTTGAATTACTTTGGTTTTTATATTTGGTTTAGGGTTGACTGATATACATATATATATATATATATATATATAGAGAGAGAGAGAGAGAGAGAGAATGGCTAATATGCTTTCGGTTGTATTTCGGCCGAAATACAACCAATGTATTTTTCAATTTTCAAAGTCCAAAAAGTCGATCCAAACCGTTAGATGTGTTTTCCATATTGAAATGTGCTTAGAGACGAAATTTTACATTTTTTGGAATTTTTTTACTATTTATTAAGCCACTTTGAAAATCGCTGATCCAACGGTGGCTCAACCAAACAGTGAAACTGTTGGATCAGCGATTTTCAAAATAGCTTAATAAATAGTAAAAAAATTCCAAAAAATGTAAAATTTGTTCTCCAAGCACATTTCAATATGGAGAACACATCTAACGGTTTGGATCGACTTTTTGGACTTTGGAAATTGAAAAATGAATTGGTTCTAGATTACTTTATTCTTGAAGTTATTTAATAATAAATTGGTGACAACAATCTTTTTCGTGTGAATTCAGGCATTTTTACCGTGTCGGGTATTTTGGACTCCTTTGTGTACCATAGCCAAAAGGCAATCAAGAAAAAGATGGAGCTCGGTAAATTTAGTTAATGGATTTGGGTACTAGACCCGCTTTTTGTAGAGTTTGAGATGAGAAAAAGGAAGAAACACTACAAAATAGAGTGGCAAACCTTCACTTGCAAATGACCAAATATGCAACTTAAGTTCCTTGTAGAGTCGTCGATCATCAAAACAAGTAGACTTACATGCAAAAGCAATCGCACGATATTATTTTGTATATGATTTAACTGTACATTAGTGTACTCGTTGAAAAAAGAGAGCATGATTTAGTTCCTTTGAAGGACATTAGACATATTTGTTTATGTTGATTGTTTAGGGATATGAAATAATAATCTTTTGCTTTTTATTTTTATTTTTATAAATCTGGATGATCAAGAACAATTTTGCAGTTTATACATTGATGATACAATGTACAAAATACTGAATTAAGAAATCCCTTTATATTTGAACAATTATTTAACACTATTGGAATGAGGCTGGATTTGACCTGGCTTGTTCTTTATATTTCTTCTTAAATACATGCTCTTATAAACAATGCACGAGTAATATGTGCTCAAATGGAGTATGTTATTTGTGCTGTTTCCAAGAAAAACTTATTTTATAAATTATTAATACATGAACAAGTGATATGTTGACATTAAGATTCGTGCTGAAACGCATCATGAGGGGCCAAATTCTCTTATTCGTCTGGATTTGTTAAGGTAATGCAATGTTTGGAATTCAATGTGCACTGTCCGATTAGAATCCCGGATAAATCCGATCCAAAGTAACATAAGCTCTTCAAGATTTGTGCTAGTATGTAACGACAGACCTGATTCAAACTAAAAAAATGAGTACCTTGGGTTAGGGGTGTTCATCTGGTCCAGTTTAATAGGTTTTAAACTGAACCAAAAGAGTTCGGTTTAAACGATTTAGTTTTTTTTTTTTTTTTTTTTTCAGTTAAATGGATCGATTCGGTTCATTTTTTAAAACTAATTTAAGAGTTCGGTTTGGTTTAGAAATTATAAAACTGATTATGTTGAACCGACCAAATTTTTTAAACCCAATCCCTGTTCTAACCTAACATTTAAAAAATTCAAAAATAATGACATAATGTTATATTGATTACTTTGGTTTAAAACCGATTAAAACCTAACAAAATAATTTTTTTAAATTCATCTTCAAAAAAAATAAAAAAAATTAACAAAACAATGTTTATTTCTATATTCAAATGAATAAACCAAAATTAACTCCGTTTTGTTTAGTTTTATTCTATTTAAGTTCATTTAATTTTTAAAAATCGAATAAATTTTTAGTTTACTTATTTTAATTTGGTTTGGCCGAACCGAACCGATTAACCCCTACCTCGGTGATTACCCGAACTGAACCGCACTGCGTTTTGGTCTTTGGTTCGGATACATAGGGTTCTGGGACCCGAACCAAACCCGAAACGAACGCGAATGTAGACCCGCTTCTAATCTCCCAACTCGCGCCACGCTGCTCTCTGAAGTCTGAACTACGGAAGTAAAACGCTCTCGACTTCTCTTCCCTTTGCGTTGCGTTTGTTTAAGAGCATCACCAATGGATGCTCAAGCCAACCCGGATCCGACTCCGAACCCGTCAACCTCCTCTTCGTCTTCCTCTTCTAGTACTGCCTCAGTGATAAAAGATGGTCGAATATCGGGTCTGCTACCCGAATCCGAATCCTTCGCCGTACACTACCCGGGCTACCCTTCCTGTACTTCCCGCGCTATTCAAACCCTCGGTGGCCTCTCCGACATCGCCAAGGTAGTTACTACCACTGTCTCTTTTTAACTTCTTTTGCAAAAACAACCCTGTAAAAAAGACTAGGAAGAATTCCATGTATACCCCTCAAAAACATCGAAATTACATATTCCCCCTCTAAAATTCATTAATATCATATTTACCCTTTTTAAATTTATGAAGTACCCATTTATCCCTAATTAAAACAATAAAAACTAGTAACATGTTTATGAAAAAATGTCAGTCTCATAATCGGTTGGCTTCTTAGGGCAAATAGGTCATTTCTCTACTTCTAATGCTTACACAATCATATATTTAAATGTCACTTTATATAAGTGTCAGAAGTAGATAAATGACACATTTTCCCTCGGAAACCGTCCAATTAGAAGATTTACATTTTTATCAAACATGCTACATATTTTTTTATTTTTTTTAATAAAGTGTAAAATGGGTACATCATAAATTTACAATGAGTTTTTATAGAAATGACATTACCATGGGTAAATTTATGCGTTTTTGAAGTTTAGAAGGGTATATATGATATTATGAATTTTAGGGGGGAAATATGTAATTTCCACGTTTTTGAGGGGTATACATGAAATTCCCCTTTTTCAAAAACAACAATGTAAAAAGATAAATATATCTCTTAAGTGAAACATATAGGTAAGAAGCTCAGAAGGTGGGGTAATGGAGCTCCGATTCAGACCCGAGGACCCGTATTGCCATCCAGTGTTTGGGGAGTTGCATTCAGCAACTGGTCTTCTCCTAAAAATTTCCAAGAAACAAGGAGAGGATAAACCGTCAGCCGAGATTGTGACACGTGTCAATCATGCTTACCACTTTGAAGGTGAGATCAAGGATTGAATTATATCCTGATATGCCATTCAAGGGTTTGTTTTTCGCAAAAAGGCACCATTGGTGTTATAGTGGAAAGAAAAATAAAAAGAGTGATCACATTGTTCTTAATTTATGAAATTTTTGTAGACTAAAAATTCGAACCAATGCCAATTATAACCAACATCTTATCCTCGTCTCAAATTGTACCTTTCCTAATTTCTCTTCTCTTATTCAGAGTCTCATTTGTTAAATTTGTAAGGCTAGTTGCTATCAAATTAAAATTAAATAACGAGATTGTCCAAAGCTCTGAAAGTGACATACTTATCCACAACCTTTTGGTCCCATAAAGTAATTTTTATTTTATATTTTTTTTTGTAAAAAAAGGGACATAGTATGGCATTTTTTTTTGGCTATTTTTTTTAGTTGTGACTTATTTTATTGGTTTCTTATAACAGGAATGGCAGATTATCAGCATGTGGTACCTGTACATGCAGCCAAGTCGAGATGGAAGAAGCGGCCACGGGACCCACAAGATTCCTTGTCAGATATAGGCACAATCTTTAGTTTCATTCTTTTTTTTTATTATTATTTCATACTCATATACTGTCAATTGAATTCTGAGGTACATAAAAATATAAAATAAATTATTTATTTTTGATGGTGAGTTTGGTACCAACTTGTATGGAAAAGAAAGTTGTTCATATCATGTCTTCTCTTTGACAGATAGTAGGATAGATACTGATATGGATGCACCAGATGTGATGTTGCTGGTTCCACCGCTTTTCTCCACCAAAAATAAACCTGAAAATATAGTGTGAGTATTTCTGTCAAATTTTATAATTTTATAAAATTTATAATTTTTTTATTATATTTAAGATAGGTCCAAAATCAATACTTTTGAATGGTCTAGAATCTCTTAGATCAAGTGATTTTTTACCTATTTAAATGAATAGTAAAAAAAATCTAAAAATTGTAAAATTTGATCTACAAGTACATTTTCATATGGTGATCATGTTGAATGGTTCAGATCAACTATTTTGAAAATTGCAAGCTGAATAGAGTTGTCCTTGTTTTAGATAAGAATAATACATAATATGATGTTGTATTGTATAGGCTTAAACCGGCTTCAACTGTGGTTTCAAAAATCATGCAGAGGGGAGTTGTGGTGGACCGTTGGGAGGTATCTCATTTTATTGCAAGTATCTTATTTTTTTTCCAATATATACTTCAATTTACCATTTCATTCTAATATGTTTACTCGGTTTATTTGCAGATGGATATTGAACCATCCCTTGCTCTCTCCTTTAAAACCCCAGATATCCTTTTTGTTTACTTGGTTTTTATTTACCTGACCTGACCCCACCTGTCTGAACAAAACCAATTTAAGACGAATTTCTTAATGGGTGAATGGGTTTTCTTCACCTGTTTGAGAATTTAGCAAATTCTGATTAACAGGTCTGGACCTCACCTCTTTATAAAAAACTGTCCCAACATGACCCGATGTTGTACTTAATAGCACAAGAACAGGTACCTGGGAGGGTAAAATGGGAAGAGAAGATATCAAAAGGTACAACAGAGTGGGAATTTCAAGAGGCCATGTGTAAATTGTTTGATGAAAAGCCTATATGGAATCGCCGCTCTATTCACGAGCAGTTGTCAGATAACGGTTTTGATGTCTCTGAAAACATGCTCAAAAGGTTTTCCCTCTCTCTCTCCAATGAAAATACGAGTTTAAAATGCATAGTGTAGATTGGTGTGTACTATGAATCAATATATCTGTTTTTTAAAGTCTAAACATTCAATCTGAACCGTCCAACATGATCTCCATATGAAAATGTACTTGTAGATCAACTTTTATATTTTTTACAATTTTTTTACAATTTTTTTAGATAGGTAGAAAATCTCAAAACCATTCAAAAGTAGTGATTTTCTACCTATCTAAATAATAGTAAAAAAATTGTCAAAAATGTATAAGTTGATTTACAAGTACATTTTCATATGGAGATCATGTTGAACAGTTCAGATCTATTTGTACTTTGAAAATGAAAATGTTTATCCATAGTACGGACCAACCCACGCTATGCATAGTACCCTAGCCAACTGTTAATGCATTTGTTCTTTATTCTTATAATACTTGCATGATTCATACCCTTTTGTTTTTTTTGAACAAACACATCAGGCTTTTATTTAGAGCGGGATATTACTTTTCTACTGGACCATTTGGTAAACTTTGGATTAAAAGAGGATATGACCCCCGTAAGGATCCAGAGTCACGCATGTAAGCAAATTTTATTTAAATTTTGTGGGTAAAGCTTGAATTTATATTTTCACAGGATCTACTCATTCTTTTTTTTTTTTTGTAAATAGATATCAAAGAATTGATTTTAGGATCCCGCCCGAGCTGAGAAACCTATCTGACACGGATCCTGATTTTCGGTTAGCCTCATATTTCTTTAGTTATACACAAAATGTATATTTTTTTCATAAATCTTTCTGCTAGCATTGTTTCCTATTTTGTGTTTAGATCTAAAAAGCAGAGATGGAAATGTATATGCAACTTTCTAGAAGTACCCTCCAAGCTTTTTGTATACTTGCAACTATGTGAATTACAAGATGAGTTCATTCAAAATGAGATCCGTAAACCCGCATTTCAGAGCACTTGTTCGGTGAGTATATATGTTCAATAATTTCATTGTTCATTTTGTTTTTAATTTTGAGTGGGGCAATGATACTATGCATAGTGCAAACTAATTGGTCTGTACTATGGATCAATATTTTTCTTTTAAAGTCCAAACAATCAATCCAAACCGTTCAACATGATATTCATATGAAAATGTGCTTGTATATATAGTGATTTCTACTTATCTAAAAAAATAGTAAAAATAGTTCTAAAAAATATAAAATTTTGTCTGCACATACATTTTCATATGGAATCATGTTGAACGGTTCATATCAACTTTTTGAACTTTGAAAACAAAGATATGAATCCATAGTAAGGACCAATCTGCGCTATGCATAGTACCATAGCCCTACTCAAATTTGATATTATCATTTGACCGTTAGTTATTTTTGAAATAGCATGCAACAGGCTGGTTCTCTCAGCCAATGTTAAAAATTCTGAGGCTACAAGCGAGCATTAGATTTTTTTCTCTCTTTCCTGCGGGGACTGCAAGAGACTTGCTAAAATTTGCCAAGTCTCAACTGGAGAGATCGAAGAAAGAGGAGGCTATTTGGAGATGTCAGAACCGTCAAGTTGATGATCATACTATTTCAAATACAGGTTTCTCCTCTCTCTCAGTGATTAATGCAAAAGGTACACATAACTAAATAAAGAGGATTTACTTTAGCTTGAATACCATTATAATTATACTCTTATTATTTTTTTTTTATAAAAGTGGGAAAAAGATCCCACCAAATTCATTGAAATCAGTAACAATTGATACTTGTACCTTATACTGTTTATTACAAATTCGGATAGGGTAGGTGTTCTTTCTTTGCAATTTATCATAAGTTGTGAACATGAAGTATTTTATCATTACAACTGAGCTTGTCAATCACAGATGCTGACAGTTCCACCAAAGCACTATGCGCCCAGTCCGGCCAAGAAGAGGAAGAAAGAGAAGAGGAAGAGGAGGAAGAAGAAGAAGAGGAAGAAGAAGAGGCACGGTTTTCTCTCCTCTTTTTCTATTTCCTATTTGAGTGAGGCTATAGTACTTTGCAAACCGCAAGTCGGACCGTGCTAGGGACTCATGTCGTTATTACCAAATTTCAAACAATCGATCCGAACTGCTCGACATGATCTCCATATGAAAATATAATTGAAAACCAAATTTATATTTTTTAGATTTTTTTTTAGTAATTTTTTAGAGTAGAGAATCACTTGATCTTAAAATTGTAGACTTTCTGAATGTATTGATTTTCTACCTACCTAAAAAAATAGTAAAAAAATTCTAAAAAATATAAAAGTTTGTCTCTTAGTACTTTTTCATATGGAGATCATGTTGAGCGGTTCTGATTGACTATATACTTTACAAAATGGAGATATGGATCCATAGCACGGACCAATCTGCGCTTTGCAAATTACCATAGCCTCACTCTTTCTATTTAACTTCTCTTTGTACTTGTTTATCTAATTGATTTATTGGAAGAAATCCATGTTGGTCTTAAAACCTCTACTATCATTGAATTCATCAAACAGATTAATACCTGGTGTTCTCGAGTAACAAACAAAATTCACCTATACCTCTTTTTTCTTTCCCTTTTAGACAAAGGAATGATACTATGTTTTGTTTGATTATGGCTTTTTTCTTACTTTGTTGCAAGTGTACATGATGGGTCTATCTGAAATTTCATGGGATACAATATAAGCTTAAGAACTTATTTGTTAGTGTAATAGTTTGTTGATTGGATTTTGTTGTAGGAGCATGATGATAGCGTCTTTCATGCCGGTGATAACCCCTGTAAGCTTCATACAATCATATGGATTCAATTTTTCTATACCAAGTGCAATTTATTTGACATATATTTGATATTCGAACCAATTTTCTTATGTACAATATATCAAGCAGATGAAATGGAAGGATTGCCAAATAATTACATTAAAGAGATATTGCGTGGGTTTTCATTTGAGAAGGGTCAAAGCAGCAGTGGTGTGCCTGACAGCGGGGCCCACGCCGACTTGAGTGATGGAGAATATCAAATATTAGAACAATCTAGTGATGACAATGATGATTGATCTGAGTTGTCCTGACAGTGTGGGCCCCACCAACTTGAGTTAAATTAGGTTGTTCACTGTTTTCATTTTCATGTGCATCTCTTCATGATTCCCTGCTGGGCTCACATGACCTTGTCTTGAAATTTAATCAATTTAAACCTACCTTCTTCATCTCAAAGGGTAAATTAACCAGTAGACACTCATTCTCTGCAATATATGTTTTAAAGTTTTATATGGTAGATGTTTTGGTTTTGTATTCTTGTTTACAAATTAATTCAATTTATCTGTGATATTTACTGTCTATAGCTTTTACATTATTTAATTACTTTGTTAGAACAATTACCCTCCAAGTTAAATGTTCTGCAGAGAAACAATTAAATGATTTTTTCTTTCTAATTTTTAATTTTGTACTCATTTACTACTTTGGCTTAGATCTAGTTTTTTTTTTATTGTATTTTTCATTTTTTGTAGTTAGTAAAATAGTTGTAATGAATGTGTTCATACCTTATTTGTGTAATGTAATTGTAAATGTTGCTTATATTGGTAAATAAATATAGCTATGGCTCATGGAATCCAGACTGTTCTTTAATTGTAGTACAATCATAAAAAAATAGTTAAACGTGACGGTGAGAGTGAGTGTTCGCCGCTATTTTAGTTAGGTGCGTTATTAGTAGTCATGTTACATTACTGTTTTACATCACTATATATCAGGTTAAACTAACTACAGTTTTTTTATTGGGGCAACTATAAATTTAATCCCCAGATACATAGCTCTCACAAGGCTCATCAGTTCTAACATTATGGCACCACCAACATATGAAAATGACCCCATTCAAACCAACAGTTCTCCAAAAGATTACGAGGAACATGATGAGAGAAAAACAGGTGTGAAAGGCCTGGTCGACTCCGGCATAAGCAAGATTCCCGAATTATTTGTTCATCGTCAAGAAGTCTCCTTTGGGGCACCCATTCCCGGCCTCCAAGTCCCCATCATAGACCTTGAATCAATTGACAAAGATGAAATTTCCTATAAACAGATTGTTCAAGAGGTATGAACAACAGCTATATTGTTGGAAAAAAATATTAGCTAACCAACTAGATTTAAATATGAATTTTGATAAAAAAAATTAAATAACAATTATATTAAAAATATAATCAAGAATATAATTAAAACTTTATTATCCGGAGCTACAAAATGCAGACTTTAGGCAACTTTCTGTCCTAAGCGCATGAATAATTGGTTAAGCTTGTCCCACGTTAAGCTTGCGGGTGCAACCGTGATAGAGATTGATGTAACTTCTTTCAACAATTGTAGTTAAATAATATTTTTACTATAAATAAAATAGTTTGTGGGAGAATAGAAATTGAATTTTATGAATTATGAAGCTAAGAGGAAGAGCAAGAGAATATGAAATATTGGATGAATTATTTGATTGATTTGCTATTTATAAGCAAATATCATAGACATCAATAAATTTGTGCATTCATGACCATTAAAATAATATTCATGGCTATATTACCGTTTGCAACTCAATTGAAAAATGCAATTAATTAAATCTCAAATGGATCAATTAATGTAATTAATTGCATATCAAAGCTCAAATGGACAAACACAATAAATTGCATATCAAAGCTAGATCATGGTCAAGTCATTTGCGCAAATTGTATTAAATATGTATTGAGTTCACAGAGAGCTCATCTCAATATAATTTGATTCAATTTTCTGTGTTGATAAATAATGAGCATCTATGTAGAAATTAATTCAAATTTAACTCATTCACAAATAGCTCCATAATTCATAAAGTTAAAAATATTAATATTAAAATAAGTATTTAGTTATATAAAATTTTGTGTTTTCAAAATATATTTCTAACATGAGCAAAACTAGAGCGTGATGTACTCACCAAGAGAGGTTAGCGAGCACGCCTCCAAAAAACTATTGGATTGACTTCAAACTACAAATTCAAACCGTTGAAATCCAAACCGTTGGATTCGTAGTTCGAAGTCAATCCGATAGACTTTTAGAGTTGTGCTCACCAATCTCTTTTAGTGAGCACATCACACCCTAGTTTTGCTCTTCTAATGACATATATATCATTTTTGTGTAAACTGTTGTATTGCACATATATCAATTGTTGGGCGCGCTGTAACATTGCTCTAACAGGTACTCGAAGCGTCGGTTTCATGGGGAATTTTCCAGGTGGTGAATTATGGGATGGCGAAAGAAGAGTTAGACAATGTAATAAAAAAAGTAAAAGAGTTTCACGAGGGAAATGAGGAGGTGAAGAAGAAGCTATACAGCCGCGATCATTCCAACAAAGTGAGGTTTGTCTCCAATGTAGTTCGGATGGATGCAGGAAATTGGAATGATTCTCTTCTTTGTACCTTTGACAGATCGCTTGATCCTACTGAAATACCTCTGGTATGCAGGTAAAGTAAAAACTTCTTATAATTCAAGAGAAATGCATGTCTACCAAATTAAATCTTACATATGCTTCTTTTCTTTTAGTTTTTCTATTTGTAGTTATGTTTCTGGTACGTACTTAATCAGGGATGGACCCAGGATTTTCGTCAGGAGGCAAAAAATATCGAATCGGATTCAAATTCATTAACTAATTAAGTACTTAATAAAAAATAATGTTTTAATTTATATTTTTTTAATACTCTGACTTATAATTTTTGATATTTTAATCTATAATTCTAATGATTAATCATAATTGAAGAAATTTATTTTATTTTAACTCTAAATTTAACTCAAACTACAAATTAAACATCCAGTGGAGGGAATTTTTTTTTCTAGGAATAAGCAAAGTCAATCGGAACGCCCTGACCTCCACTAAAATGCAAAATCCAGGAGGGGGACAGCTGCCCCCTTGGATGCACATGGGCCTGCACCTATACTTAATTAGTAAAGAAAATTTCATAAATCAACAAATTAGTATTTTAGCCCTTATTACAAAATCGGCGGAGTTGGATCGGAATCGATCGAAAGAAGATTTTGGACCGAGTTACATGGTAGCAATTTTTCAGTGAAAAGCCGAGTTTGTACGGCCCAGTTTATTTCAATTTAGACACGGTGGGACGATTGATTTTATTTCAATTTAATGGGCCGGCTTCTGTCATTATGGTGGGCCAATTCTTATTTAATTTTTATTCGTTTCAATGTTGGGCCATGTCTTATTTAAGTTATTTTTTCAATTTTAATTTTGACCTCGTACGGGACGTGTTAGTATCTTCTATTGGAATTAGTTTTCATTCATTCAATTTAAGCAATTTTAAATATAGTAGTTTCTTTTTAATTTATATATATATATTATATTATATTGGTAAATAAAGTAGTTTAGTTTATATTATATTATATTGGTTTTATTATTTCAGGGAGGCAATTATGAAGTACAAAGAAGGGATATTTCGAGTTGTTGAAATATTGTACGAGTTGCTATCAGTGGCACTAGGCTTGCCTCGAGACTACATGAAAAGCATGAACTACGCAGACGCCCAATCGATGATTTTCCATTACTATCCCCCTTGCCCAGAGCCGGAGTTGGCAATGGGTCTTCATATGCACACTGACAGATCCTTCATCACCGTGCTCCACCAGGACAATCTCGGTGGCCTTCAAGTGCTTCATGACGGCTATTTGGTTGATGTCACACCCGTTCCTGGGGCTCTGGTTGTCATGTTGGGTGATCTTCTTCAGGTACACACATACATACGTACATACGTACATACACACATACACACATACACACATACATACATACACAGGGGCGGAGCTATTAAGGGAAAATGGGATCAATTGACCCTCATTTTATTTTAAATTTTTGTAATTACACATGATTTTCTATATAGTTTAAAATAAAATATTACGGATAGTGTAAATTGATCCCCATTTGCACCATGAAAATAAGTAGGCTTCTTATTTGTTCAACATTTGAATTCATTTTTTTAATATAATAATTATATTCTGGTAATTAATATGTACTCTCAAAAAGCAAAGTACAAATACCAAGTGGTTATTTAGTATAAATTACATCTTTGTTAGCTAATTAATCAATTTTTTTTTTTTTGTGTTTTGTTTAAATAGTGTTTCACCAATGACAAGTTCAAAAGTGTTGAGCACCGTGTTTTAGCAAGCAAAAGAGGACCCAGGATCTCTGTTCCAGCTTTTTTTGCTCCTGCTGCTGATTCTGAGAAACCTTTTGGCCCTCTGAAATTGCTATTATCTGATGAGAATCCTCCACTGTACCAGCAGTTCACTATTCCTGATTTTCTCAAGAGCTACCGCTCAATAGAGAAGAACAGTACTCCTGTTTTAAGCTATTATAAAATTTAAAATATATTCAATAAATGTGGCAATCAACGTGATATATATATTTATCAAAATAAAAGAATTAAACTCCTAAATATATTATTTACAATTGTTAGATATATTGGCCATCATTTTTAATTTCTAGTTGCATCAAAATATATACATGGTCAATATTTAATTTCATTATTTTGATGAAATTTTACGTTGATTGTCATAGTTGTCGAATTATTAGATTATCAATAAATGTCTTTGCTTAATTAAATAAGTGTGGAATCTATCATATATGTAAAATTATATATATTAAATGAATAATATTGATTGTGCTAGAAATTTGATTCCTCAATGGTTCAGTGAATCATGTTGTTTTTATATATCGAAATATAAACTTAATTTTCTATAATAAAGTTAGATTTATTTAGAAATACAAATAAAGCCCCTTTAAATTCTACGGTGCATAGAATTTGAGGCTGATTAAAGAAGGATTTTGAAAGAGCAAACAGTTGGTCAAGTTCAATGTCCAGTTCATGACTGAAATATTTATTTAGGCAAATTTATGTGTGTCATATCTTGGAATGACTTCTCTGGATCAATTTGTCTTGCTAAAAATTGAAATCCATCATAGAACACCATAAATTGTCATAGTTTTTGGTATGGATGGAAATTACCTCCTTAAATCCGATAATTTTTGATGGTATTCATGAATAATTATCTCCCTCTTGAAGTCTGAACATTCTCATCAATCTAGAAATAGAATACCAAAAATAAGTAAGTTTAGCAATTTAAATTTTAGGTGTGGACAAATGGTTTTGGATATATTGGATCAAAAGTAATTTTCAATTTTTAGAGTAAGTAACTTGTCTATTTCTGAGTTATAGTGGATCTGTTCGCGTAAAAAAGTAAAGACTTAGCTCAATTTTTAAGGATCTGTTTGCATAAAAAAAAGTAAAGACTTAACTCAATTTGTAAGAAAATACATAGTTACTAACATAGATTACATAAGATAGTTTAGTATAGTGGATAAGAGTTTTGATTCTCAATTCATAGTACATGGTTACATGGGTTTCTACTCAGAAACTCAGCTTTTGTAACCATTCATGGTTAATGAAATGAGGACTTGACCCTCGTTGTTTAATTACTCAAAATTCATAGTACATGGTTCGAATCACGCATGTGCCCCCCTTCGTGCATGTGGTCCTGGGTGTATCGAAACGTATCAAGGGCATATTGAAATGTATTGGAGACCGTATCGGCCAGTTAAATATATTAAAATAATAAAATACGTCATCTAACATATTAGATACATATTGGACACATATTAGGTACCGATACAAGTATGATGCTATACATGAAATATGAGATAACATGCATAGATGCATATTAATTTACGGAGGTACCTTAATTTAGCTAATGTGAAAAATTTTAAAAATATTTTAGAAGTAAAGCTAGGTTCATGATTATCGAAAGAGATCAGTTGGGAAAGTAGATAATACCTTGAAACTAAATCCCATAACCGTTCCCACATTAGCTAATGTGTAAGTATACTTACTATTCAGTTCTCTCTTAATATAGCAACATAATTCCTAGCAATAATCTTCGAGAGCATTTTACGATCGACATTAATTTGGATTCAGTGAAGAAAATTATTAGTCACGTCACATTTATTTGTGTCGGTCATGTGTCAACATGACATGTTCATACGAAAGTATACAGTCATTATGAAAACCATTAATACGAAATAAATGCTCCAACTGCATTTGAGTGGGCTCTCTTTCTCGACAAGGATTGCCTATTACAAAATTTTAAAAATTAAATTGCATTTATTTTGGCCCAATTATTCACGTCACGTTACGTTACACATTTGAGCCAAATGCATGCAGTGAAGGAAATTAACTACATGATGTTACGTGTGTCGGTCACATGTCACGTAAAGTGTCCAGTTTAGTATTGTAAATAACAATATATGCTCGTCGGATGAACGGGTATTGCTAAAATCGATATGCCGCTAATTAATCAAAATTATTTTTTAGTGAAGCTATGGTGCTATGCATAGCACGGATTGATCCATATTATATATGGATCGAAATCTTCATTTTTAAAATACAAATAACTAATTTTAACTATTCAACATGATTTTCATATATATGAAAATATATTTGTAGATCGAATTTTTCATATTTTAATTTTTAGATATATAGATAGTGGTAAAAGTTGTATTCAGTATTTACTAACGGTTCAAATCCGTTATTAGTGGGTCTATTTCTACTAATGGGGCCATAAAAAATAGTTGAATAACCGTTTCTGATGGCATTTTTTAATTGTTTCTGATATGTTGTTCTATTCTACTGGGACTATCATCTTGATTAATTAATATGCGAACATATATATAATATATAAATTAATGCAAACCAACTTAATTTATTGTATGTATAGAACGATCTTGTAGACATTATTTATGAACTAATTAATAAGTTATCACATTTTTCACAGGCAAAACTTGAAGTTACCAAATCTTCATTTTTATTTTTGAAAAATTTCAGTTTCATAATTTTTTTCTTACTTGTAAATTTGAAGCAAATAAAAGGTGTGCACAATTTAGCACGCGTGAAGATCAGCTCTTTTTGAGAGGTCCCCTACATCATCTCTTTATTTTAAATTACCAAATTTCAGTTTATAATGAGCCAGCTCTTTATATTAAATTGTCAAATAAAGTCCATTACATGACTAGTACATCTTTTCCTTGCACATGATTGATTAATGATTGGCCTTGAAGTCTCCATTTCAGTTGGCAATGGAGAAAGAAGTGGATATGAATCTGTAATGTGCACCCACCTCTATGTATAACTGGTAAACCCAAAGTAAAGATAGTATGTTCTATGCTCATCAAGATTTATCCAATTGCTAGCAAAACCATACTATCTTACAAATAGCTTCACGCAACTAGAGCTCCTTTCTCCAAAACTAAGAGCTTGGAGCCAGCAACACCCAAAACAAAAAAAAAAAATATAACGAAGAGAGCTTAGAGTTAGACCAATTAATTAAACAAGCAAATATGACTTGCTTTGAAAAAGAACCAAATGAACCTCATTTCGTCTTAGTCCCACTAGCTCAACAAGGCCATCTCATCCCCATGATCGATATGGGGTGCATCCTAGCCGAGCATGGGGTGCGTGTAAGCCTCATAACCACACACGCAAATGCTAACCGTATCAAACCCATAATCGAGTGGGCTAAAGAGGCAAATCTCTCAATAGAATTCGTCATGCTCAGTTTTCCCAATGTAAAGTTTGGTCTGCCTCCGGGGTGGGAAAATGTCGAGAGCATCACTGACTACGGCCTCTTTAGGGCCTTCTTTGACGCCATTTACTCACTCGATGAGCCCTTGGAAGCTTTTCTCAGAAGCCTCCAACGACCGCCAAATTGCATGATCACTGATATGATCAATGCATGGACGGGTCCAGTCGCACGAAAGTTTGGCATACCTCGGTTAATCTTTCATGGACCATCTTGCTTTTATATTTCTACCGATTTTAATCTAGTGCAACACAAGGTGTATGATAGCATAATCGATGAGAATGAATATGTCACTGTGCCGGATTTTCCTATTAAATTAGAAGTCAACAAAGCTCAGACACCAGGTTTCCTCAATAGCTCGATGTTTGAGGATATCAGAAAGAAGTACCTCGAAGAAGAGTCAACAGCTGACGGGGTGGTGATAAATACATTCCTCGAGTTGGAGCAACTATTTGTTCATAATTATGAAAAGTTGATAGGAAAAAAGGTTTGGACAATCGGACCGATTTGCCTTTACAACAAGGATTTTGAAATGAATGTGTGTCGGGGAAATAAAGAGGGAATCGATCAAAGGCAACGTGTGCTGACCTGGCTCAATGGTAGAGATGCCGCATCAGTTTTGTACATCAGCTTTGGGAGTATTGTATATACAAACCCTCAGCAACTTATGGAGATTTGGAGCGCCTTAGAGGCGTTGAACAAACCGTTCATATGGGTTATTAAGAAGATAGAAAAACCTGCTATTGAAAAATGGCTATCTCAAGGTTTCGAAGAGAGAACAAAGGATAGAGGTCTTATTGTTGTCGGATGGGTACCGCAGATGGTTATTTTGTCACACCCGGCAGTTGGCGGTTTTATTACGCATTGTGGATGGAACTCAATGCTAGAGGCAATTTCAATGGGTGTACCAATGATAACATGGCCACGAATGGCAGATCAATTTGTCAATGAAAAATTGGTTGTGGATGTTCTCAGAATCGGAGTTAGTCTCGGTGTTAAAGTGCCGAACATGGGTATCGAGGATGTAGTCATGGTGAAGAGCAATGACATCAGCAAAGCAGTGTCTGCTCTCATGTATGGAGGAATTGAAGCAGATGAAAGAAGACGGAGGAGTAAAGATTTCTCTGAGAAATCAAAGAAGGCATTGGAGGAAGGAGGTTCATCATATGTAAATTTGAATGATATTATTCACTATTTTACCGAGCCAGAAGCAAGGACGCAATGAAAATAAAAGTATCGGTGCATAAATGTAGGTGGGCATTAATTAATTTGGATTCGACAAAAACAATTTATGTACTGATAGATACCCATTTTTTCTTTTCGTCCTTGCTTCTGGCAATGAAATGTATGTCGCCATTATTTCGCAATGGTTTGGACAAACCCAATTCTGGGTGGTGCTATATATTTTAAGAGTGATTTTTATTACTGAGAGCTCAGGGAAATTTAATTCCTTTATATTAAGTTTGTATTGAACTATCTCAAAAATAATTTTTTTTCTTGTATTTTTTGCTTTTCCATTGTAATAAAGTTGTTTCCTAATTTTAAGATGCATTAAATAATTCCTTCTCAAGTGCCATTTTTTTTATCTGAGTGTAATATATATTTCTACAGAGTTGTTTTCTTTTTTGTTATGCATTCATTGTGACAAGATAAAAGATGGTTATACTTGATAGACCCTGTCAATAATTAAAAAAAAAAAAAGATATAAGATGGAAAATATTCAATGATAAATTGAATAGAAAGAGATAATTTTTGTTTCAGCTCTCAATAACTAAATTGAGCTCTAGAAATAGCATCACCAGGTTTTTCTTATTTTTTTAATTTATTTTTATAAATATCTGAGGGCACTAGTACCGAAAACATGACCATACACAACATATCATACACGGATACGAAATTTTTTCACATTAACAGTGTGTAATGGGAGGAGGCGCTCGCAGGAAAAAAAGCTCCAACATACAAATACAGTATGAAAGTTTTAAAATGTGTCCGTAAGTCACAAATATTTGTACACTATTTAATAATATCGAACCGTGTACAGTTGTACTACTTCATAAGCGCAATAAAAGGAAAATCCCAATTCATAGAGGTTTATGCAGAGTTAATTTTATAGAGCCGTGTATGGTAATTATTATTTTTAATTTTTTATTATCATGTTTGCTAGACAATAAAGAATAATACAATGAACATCATACATATTAATTTGAGGGGTCATCAATAAAGCAAAAGTGTAAATATGTAACATACCAAATGACTTTGCTACTTCTAATTTCATCAAAATTGTAAAGGTTCTTCACAACTTTTCTCAATCAAGGAACCTAAGACGTAATTTGTCTCACATCCATGCAAAGATTCCTTTGTTAAGAAAAACTATGCTTAAACCTTCACATTCTAATGATTGAAAACATAATTGCTAGTTATTGCATATTGATCCGTCTGATCAGGGTTGTCTAGTCTTGTAGCTCATCATAGTTCCTCTAAGTGCCATCGTGTTAAACCTCGAAAGAAAATCAAGATTGCACACAAGGGATAAATAATGAAGATGAGGGACAAAGACTATATCAACACTGATCTGAGGGAAGAAAAGGGAAAAAAAGAAAATAAAGAGACAAATGAAGGGAAAGGCTTGACTTAAATATAATAAGTGTGTGTGAAGAGGCGGTTGAGGGGTATCTCTACACAAGAAATAAATACTAGTAGGGGCTATATGGTTGAGGCGCGAATTAATTGTACATGGCTTGAAAAAAAGTGTTTGGAAACTCAACAAAAGAATACATAGTTTTTTTTAATAAAAGACCTTGTATGAAGTGGTACAACTATACACGGTGTAATATTATTGAACCTTGTACAAATAAATGTGACTTACGGACACGGTTCAAAACTTTCAGACCGTGTGTGTATGTTGGAGCTTTTTTTCGTGCGAGTGCCTCCTCCCATTACACATGGTGAAATACATCTGATGTTATGTTTAGATTTTTGAATTTTTTTTTTATGTTGTAGTTAAATAAATCAGCAGGTTTTATATATAAAAAGTTGGGCGTCATGCATATTCAGGGGATATATAGATCTAATTATTTTTAACAAAAGATGTGTAAGTTAGATCGAATAAGGCGAAACAAATATTTTATCAATACAATATATTAATTATAAAGTAAAAGAATTTACAGGTCCAAAGGCCGAAGCAGCCAACTCCAAATTTCAATGGGGGGATACCATACACGAATCTTTCAACTAGAAAATCGATCACAAGCGCTAGCCGACGTGTTTACATGACCAACTTTGGACCACTTAATATTCATTTTTTTTTTTTGGTTAATTATATTTTTTTTTTACTTCTATATAATATATCAGATTAAGCAAAATTAAGCGAGGCACCCGTGATCACTAAACTTTGTTAATGAGCATAGAGTAGAACTGAACTAGAATATTTTTTATATTTTAAATGCTTTGTTTGATTTAGCCATGTATGTGCAACTGATGCTCAACTACATTTTAAATACTAGCATAGTGAAATCTCATGCTGAGTTTTATATATATATAAATAGGACATAGTTAACATGCATCCTAAAACTCCTGAACTGAACAGCCACATATCATTTGAGATAGCTAATCAACCACATTTGAAAGTATCACAGTTGATCAAAACTGGCTATTTCACCTGATCATTTGTTAAAAAAAAAGTTATTTGCATTTTCAGAAAAAGTTATTTAACTTGATAAAAAGTACAGAGGATTTCTTAATATAATTTAGTTAAACATATATATCAAACTCACATAAAAAATAAATTCGGGTAATAACATGAAATCTAATTAATCTTTGAAAATGGTACATCCAACTCAAACAAATACCAAGAATTAATGAATGCGAAGAAAAATATACGCAAGAGATCAAAGGTGAATATAATTAAGTCAATCATATAAATTTCATGAGAGGTGTACCGAATAAGCGAATACCCAACTCAGTTGGTTCAGTATTTTTTTTGTATAATTATGGTAGCTAAAAAGTATTCCTAGAGGAGACAACAACGCTGCCTCCACCATGTGAGTACCCGACCCCATAACACTTATATTTATCAAGTTGTCAGATGAATTTTTGTAGCTTTTATACAACGCTGCCTCCACCATGTGAGTACCCGAGCACATAACATTTTATATTTATCAAGTTGTCAGATGAACTTTTTTTTTTTTTGACATAATGTCAGATGAACTTTTGTAGCTTTTATTGGTACCGTTTGGCCCATTTTTCCTTTTATATCTTTGTTTTGTATTTCCTTTCTGTCAAGGGCTTAGATTCCATTAGCATTGATGCTTTCTTGTGGGTTTTTTGTTTTCCAAAAGAAGTATTTTTTAGTCATTTGGAGCAATTTTTTTTTATAATGGTTTGTCTTTAATATTTTTTTTGTAAGCTGATAAGAGATTTTGTGATGATTGATTTTTGTGTATATTTCTGATGATATTACAATGTTTATTTATAGGCCTTTGTGGCTGTCATTGCCGTTGGTTCTTCCTAATATGATTCACTAGCTGTCTGTCTAATTGTCTAATTAATTACATAGACTTGTATAATTGTAAATATGGTAACTAGGTGAGATATTGATTATTTGTGGAAATATTCTGAGGATTGATCGATGCACTCAAAATGAACCACACAAAGTTTCAGTATAGTAGCTATATATTTTAATCTTGATTCCACTTTCGAGTCAGATTGCAAATGCACAATCCTATCACATAGTATAATTAGGATATCGATCCACATAAATAGTGTATTAAGTTATAACATTTTTTCTAGTCTAGGTCGGATTTATTATTAAATTAGGAGATTGATGTATTCTTAAAGTAATTATAAATGTAAATTAAAATACTACTGGAGTTCTAGCAAGGTTTAATGCAGTGACGCTATTGGTGATCGGCAGAGTAATAGGGATACTCTAGGGTGTAGGTTTTCCTATGAGTTTAATATTAAGATCTGTTCAGACTCCAGTCTAACCCGCATGCAATACTGTCACTACCACATACGACATAAACTTTACCCATAGGCGACCCCGCATGTGGCACTGTCAGTACCTGCAGGGCGCCATGGTGTTCTGTTGTGTGTTGTGTTAGGTTTTCTAATCTTTTGATTCGCTTTTGGACTACCAAGACTAAAGTATTTTAAGTACATAATTATATTATTTCCTTATACAATCCTGTAGTTGAAATATCTCAAATCCTTAGATAATTTCTAATATTATTTCGGCTAAGTGAATCTAACCTAAGATATTTTCTATCCTATCCCACCAAGGGAGCCCCCTGGGTTCTAATCCTAGTCTTTGAATCGCTGTCAAGTCTCGTAGTTAAAGTTCAACCACTTATATACTATTCTTCTCATACAAGGATCTATTGAATCTCCCTTGTTGGTATGTAGATGATCATTGGCATATAGTAGACGAAACAATGTAAGCTCAAATAGAATAAAAATAATTAAAGCGCAATAGAAATTCACACAACAAAGCATAAATAAAATATCAAAATATTATTAAAGGACTCATAGTTCAACCCTCACCCTAGAGATGAGAGGTTTTGCTCCTTAGAGCCATGTCTAAAGAAAAAAATAAATAAACATAATATAGACATGCCAATAATAGCAAACTTGGACTCCACTTCATCTAGAAACAACATTGGAGGCCTGATGGTCGGACCTTCTAGAAGAATTCAATCTAGGAATGAGATTTGTGGATCTAACAATACATAATAGCAGTCCATGGATTCAATCTGCGGCTCATGCGGCCACTGGGTTATGCCGCATGTGACATAGATCTGAACCTACACGGCTTCCAAACTTAGCATATTTCCATAGAATTTCACCATTTTGGTTGTTGTGCACATGTAGACTATTGCACACGCCATGTAATGTCCTGATTTGAAGTCATCTTTTATAATCACCTAAATTAGACAGTTTTGTCTGTTTTTGGCCTAAATACGCAACTTTCTCCAAAAATGCTAAAATAACTCAGAAACACGTTTACGGTAAATAAATCGGAAAAATGGCTACTTTGCAATTGTTTTTCTCTATTTTTTGTCACAAAAGATAATGATTTTCGCTATATGTTTTGGCGTCATCATACCCTCAAGCTTAAACTTTTATCCGTCCTCGAACAAAACAAAGGAAAAAGCTTCTACAATAGGATGACTATCGGTTACCCCTTTCAATAAGATTTCGTAATTATCAAATTTTCTTGAGAAATAAATCTAAAGCGAAAATGTCAACTCAATTTCTAATATTTGTATTTCGTGAAATTTAAAGAATTCAAAATCTTTGCATTCACATCACATTAATTTTACTAAGAAATATTTTGAAGATGATCCGTTTTAACATCATTATGGGTAAATGAATCCTAAAATCAATCAATATCGCCATTTCTAATCCCCTTAAGTTGCGATCCCTCATTTGGTTCAAAATTTTATAGACTAAGTGTGTTAGTAAAGTGCAACTATAAAAAAGTAAAAATGAAAGAAAAATAATTACACCTTATCCAATTTGATTTACCTTTCTAGCGCATAGATACAAACGAGAGGTTATGTGTTCTGAATTTACCTAAGGATTTCATCGGGTGATTTTTCTAATGCATAGATACAAATGAGAGGTTATGCATTCCGAATACACCTAAGAATTTCATTGAATACCAAATTGAACTAAGGTGGTGGGACCTATTTTATGTTATGTCCTCTTTTATAAACTATAGTTACATATCCTATGAATACACACAAAAGTACCTGCGTGTCATCTTCACAGATAGGGCACGCTTTTGCTCCTTTAGTACTGTAACCCGATAAATTTCCGTACGTGGGGAAATCATTTATGGTGCAAAATACCATATCCTGTAATTTAAAGACCTCTTTGCTTTACGCATGCCACACCAGGATGCCATCCCTCCATAATTTTTGGAGGTCCTCAATTAATGGTGCGAGATATACAACTATGTCATTTCCAGAGTGTCTGGGTCCTTGGATTAGTAATGACATTGTTATATACCTGCGTTTTATGCACAACCAAGCTCATGCTTCCAAACGGACTCCATCCATATGTCTTCACCTCAATATTAAGGTTTCTCATTTCAGAACCAAATTCTTTGAAATTTTATCAATGTTTCTCCATTGAGGAGAATCAGCCGGGTGTCTTAGTTTTCTGTCCGTTTTGCGCTCTTCTTCATGCCAGCACAATAATTTCGCATCTTTGAGATTTGCAAATAATTGTTTGAATCTCGGTATTAACGGTAGATACCATTTGCAAATAATTTCTTCATCGTTACAATCGTCAGTGTCCTCACCCTTATATTTATATTGTGAAACACCACATTTTGGACAGACACATATGGACTCGTACTCTTACGATACAATACATATTCATTTGGACATGTATGTATTATTTCGATCTTCAAACTCATTGGACATATCAACTTCTTTGCCTGATATATTGTACAGGGTAACTCATTGTTATCTATGAGCATTTCTCGTAAAAGCTTTAATAAGGATGTAAAACTCTTATCGCTCCAACTATTGTCTGCTTGTATGTTCAATAATTTCAACACAACTGACAGTTTTATAAATTTAGTACACCCAAGATACAACTGCTTTTTGGATTCATCAGACAAATACTGAAATTTATCAAAAATTTTATCACTAATTTCATCTTCCACATCATGTAACAGGTCCTCTAGATTTTCAATAAACTCATGTTCTATAGTTTTATCAATATTCATTGTTATCTTATCATCATCATTGCAATCAAGTTCAACATTATAATTTTTTTTGACATTCTCATCATCATCATTGCAATCAAGTTCAAAATTATAAAAAATTTCTACATTCTCATCATTCTCTTCACAATTTTTATTGGATTTAGTAACCATTGAATTTAGTAACCATGTCATAAGAGATGTATAGTCTGTTTGTTTTGAACTATTCAAAACAAACAGTTCAAAACAAACTGACCATACAGCTATACACATCTCTTTTCTTTCATCCACAAAGGCATTGAACAGTTCAAAACAACTAATACCATAATATTTTTATGTAAGCTGATAAGAGATTTTGTGATGATTATTTTTGTATATATTTCTGATGATACTGCAATGCCTATTAATTTATAGGTCTTTGTGGCTGTCATAACCGTTGGTACTTTCTAATATGATTCACTTGCTGTCAGTCTATATAATTGCCTAATTATAGAGATTTGTATAATTGTAAATTTGGTAACTATAATTGATGGTGAGATGTTAATTATCTGTGCAAATATTCTGAGGATCTGAATTGATCAATGACGAATCTTTTCTGAGATCTTTTGATATCACAACAGTATTTTTTCTTCATATATTTACATTCGGTCAAATATTAAAATATGGGGAGGATTTAAATACTCCTATGTCATACTTTCATTGTATTCTGACATTTTAGTTTGATAATTAAAAGGTCATATGTAAAAGTAAAACCATTTCATGTATGTAATGAATATTATTTTCGCTACATCCACATACAAATTTATCATGCACGTACTTTTTATTTTGTTTAAATCAATTAATTGAATAATTAACGTTAAAAAATATTAACGTCAGTGTAATTTTATAAACTTTTGATACCAATCAAAACAAACTGGAAATATCCTGATTTTAACATATGCCTAACAAAAATGATATAATAATATCTAACAGTTTTATTTTTGACATTTGAAGACTAAATTCTAAATTCTTAAAATTTTGAAAATGAAAGCATAATGAGAAAAAAAACTCCCCTCATAAAATTTTCATCTTTGATTATTATTATTTTCATAGGTCTTTATCGCAAAAAAAAAAATGGCGATGCTATTTTCAGAGCGCAATTTTTGTTACTGAGAGTTGTAACTAAATTTTGGATGCACAAAACAACCTTATTGAAATATAAATTACAGAAAAATAAAAAAAATGTACTTCAAAAGAAAACACTTAATGCACCAAAAATTGTTGTACGTAGAAAAGAACTTTATTATAATACAAAAAAAAAAAAAATATACAATCGAGAAGAATTTAACAATAGATAATTCAAGCTCTAATAGAAGTTACATTGAAAATTTATCCAAATGGAATATAGATGATAATTATCACATATAAACAATATTATTGGATACAATATTTTAATAAGAACAATTATGATATCACATATAGTACTTTTCTTTCACGATAGAAAATAAAAAACTCATAAATGCAATACTAGATACTTACATATGCAAGTTGCCTCAACCTTTTTTTATCCTTGTAGAAGCAGGAGCTTACAACTCATTTGTCAATTGAAATGAAAGAAGAGAGAAAAAAAACTGACCTTTGACTTTTATTTTTACTCTCTTTTTAGTGGTATGTACGTCTCGTTCATTTCGTTGCAATATTTTTTTTAGTAACTTTCTTTATTGGATAAATTTTCATTTATTCTGTGGAGATAAGAAAGATAGAATTTAACGACTAATTTGATTTAAATATATAATTTTTTTTTCAACACTGAAAAATGTGCAAATAGTGAAGATCTTTATTACTATATTTATTATATAAGTTTGCATTTATTGTGAGATAAGAAAGAGAGATTTGAAAGAAAAAAATAATATAAAAAGATAAAAGTTTTTCTTTCCCAATAATAGAATTAATCATACTCCTAAAACAACACATTCCCAAAATAAAATACCCTGAAGTGTTCAAATCATGGAGAAATAAATGAACTACTGATGATAACGACATACAATTTTTTATTGCCAATACATAGAGCAAATTTTACATTGAAATCAAATTAACTCGAATGATAATAGGGAAATACTGCCCATTTACCATTGTGCATTAATGCCCATTTTTCATGTGGTATCTTGCTTCTGGCTCAGTAAAATAGTGAATAAAATCAGTCAAATTAATATATGATGAACCTCCTTCTTCCATTGCTTTCTTTGCTTTCTCAGAGAAATCTCTAATCCTCTGTCTTCTTTCATCTGCTTCAGTTCCTCCATCCATTAGAGCAGACACCGCCTTCCTGATGTCACCACTGTTCACTGTGACAACATCAAAAATAGCATAGTCCGGCACTTTTACACCGAGGCTAACTCCGATTTTGAGAACATCCACAACCAATTTCTCATTTACAAATTGATCTGCAAATCGTGGCCATGTGATCATCGGTACTCCCATAGAAATTGCCTCTAAAATTGAGTTCCATCCACAATGAGTTATAAAGCCACCAATTGCCATGTGTGACAAAATAACCATCTGAGGTGCCCATCCGACAATAATAAGACCTCTATCCTTTGTTCTCTCTTTAAACCCTTCAGATAACCATTTTTCAACCTCGGGATTCAATTCTTTCTTCTTAATCACCCACATGAACGGTTTGTTTGACGCCTCTAAGGCGCTCCCAAATTCCATAAGTTGCTGTGTTCTTGTATTTGCTATACTACCAGAGCTAATGTACAAAACCGAGGCAGCATCCCTGCCATTGAGCCAGGTTAGCACTCGATCGCTTTGATCAATTGCCTCTTTATTTCCCCGACCTACTTTCATTTCAGAATTCTGGTTGTAAAGGCAAATTGGTCCAATTGCCCAAACCTTTTTTTCTATCACATTCTCATAATTTTCAACAAACAGCTGCTCCAACTCAAGGAAGGTATTTATTACCACGCCGTCGGCTGTCGACTCTTCCTCGAGACATTTCTTCTTCAAATCCTCAAGGAATGGGTTACTAAGGAAGCCTGGTGCCTGAGATTTGTTCACTTCTAATTTTATAGGAAAATTTGGCATGGTAACATATTCATTCTCATCGGTTATGCTATCATACACCTTGTGATGCACAAGATTATGTTCGGTAGATATATAAAAGCAGGATGGCCCATGAAAAATTACCCTTGGTATGCCGAACTTTCGTGCAACAGGACCCGTCCATCCATTGCACTTGTCAGTGATCATGCAATCTGGCAGTTGCTCAAGGCTTCCAAGAAAATCTTCCAAGGGCTCATGAAGTGAGAAAATGGCATCAAAAAAACCCCTGATGAGGCTGTGGTCTGTAATGCAATCGAGACTTTCTGACCCGGGTGGCAAACCAAACTTTACAAGAGGAAAACTGAGCTCAACAAATTGTATAGGCAGATTTGCCTCTCTTGCCTGCTTGATTATGGGTTGGATACGGTCAGCATTTGCAGTTGTGATTATCAGGCTTATGCGCACCCCATGCTCAGCTAGGATGTGCCCGAGGTCAACCATGGGGATAAGATGACCTTGAGCAAGTAGTGGAACTAACAGGAAATGAGGTTGTTTTGATTCTCCTCTGAGGTTAGGCATATTTTCGATATGTTTTAGTGGATCTAGTTCTAGGCTTTTTTTTGTGTGAAGGTATTTTAAGGTAGGAGTTCCTGAATGAGAAAGGATAATTTGTAAGAAAGAAAGGAGCTCCAGTTGTGTGTCAAGTACTGTTAATCATCTCTATATGTAGGACAAGGTAGGAAACTTCAGGGGAAAATAATCACGTGTATGACCAAAGAGCCAGCATTTGAACTTCATATGATTAAATGTATTTGTACAGCCAAGTATTAATTAGTATAAGTTCAATATATTTATTTATAAAATAGTATGTTCACTTGATTTCATAATACATGTCTAAAATTTGACGTTGATGAAAAGGATGTAACAAAATGGTAAATTCATCAAATATAGATAGATTGATTGCATCATTAAAATAATTTTCCCTGTTAGACAAGAAGAAACGAAATAGAAATATCTTGAAAATTTACTACGGAACTGGAGGCATGCTTTATTTGGATATAAATATGACAAAAAAAGAGGACTTGTGACCTATGCTCATGGCCCACTTGACTTAAAAGAAATGGGTAAATTAAATCGGAGGTTATTATATTTTGATTTATTGTTATTAATTGATAACTTTAGTTTGATTTGTAGTTCAACAGTCACCGAATTTTGTATTTGTTCTTATTAGGGCTGCAAACGAACCGAACCAAATTGAATTTACCCAAGTTCGAATTCGAGTTCGTAAATTTTCGAATCGAATTGGTTTGAAATTGAAACTCTGTTTCGAATTGGTTTGAAAGTGTTGAGGTTCGAATTGGATTCGGTGAATTTTGAACTAATTCGATTTGGTTCGTTAATGATTCGAACCGACTGAGAACAGAGGAGACAGAGCGGAGGAGCGGAGGATAGAGACGGCCGGAGATAGATTGTCGAAGGAGTGGAGGAAGGAAACAGAAGAAAAAGGAGAAAAATGAGACTGTAGAGACGGAAAGAAAGAAGAGAAAGAAGAGAAAGAAGAGACGGAGGGAGGAGAGAAATGAGAGAAAGGAAGAGAAAGAAGAGATAGATAGGAGAGAAAGGAGAGAAGAAGAGAAAGAAGAGACGGAAAAAAAGAGAGAAAGAGAGAGCGAAAAGACAAAAAGAAAAAAAAATTAATTCTGAAGTAGTCTCCTTTGGGTTAAAAAAGGTTATCGAGATAGATTTATAATTACAAGAGTTAGGATCTTTTGTAACGTTCAATATTATTACTTATATACGTGTCAAAGAATAAGTTGTTTTTTTACTCCTCTCCTTTGTTTTTTTATCAGCACTAATACCTTGTGTCCCAGTAGGAGCGTCATAGAAGAACCAAATCGTATTTGCACGTGTATGATTAGAGTGAAGGGACCTCAATCGGCCTGGTTTCGAACCTATTTCGAACCATTTTGAATTGAATTTTTTTTGAATTTTTCCGAATCAAACTCGAATCGAATTACGAACCACGAATATTTTGTGCAGCCCTAGTTCTTATTAATTCACTCCATCAATATTTCCTTCTAGAATTCTAATGATATGTCACGTGGACGTCCAACTCATGAGTAACAAAAATGATGAGTTGGATCTCCAGTGGCATTCCGTTAGTATTTTAAACATAAATATTAACGTAGTGACTTGATTAGAACAAATAAAATATTCAGTGGCTACCGAGAGACAAATCAAATTTGAGTAACTAGTTTGTGACAAAGAAATTTTTTTTGGTGACATCCAACAAATTTTCTTTCACTACTACTAAAACATTAACCATACACGGATGCGAAATTTTTCCAAATTAACAGTGTGTAATGACTTGCTAGATATCGCGTATGACTCATTCGCGGCTCTCAACCAAAAATTCATGTTAAAAAATAATAACTTATGTAAAGATCACCCCTCAACTGCCTCTTCACACACTTATTCCATTTAAGTCTAGCCCTCCCCTTAGTTGGTCTCTTCATTTGTTTTCTCTCCATTTCTCTTTTCTTCCCAATGATTAGTGTAGATTGAGTCTTTCTCTCCCATATCTTCTGTGCAATCTTGATTTTATCTTGAGCTATAAGACTGTAACATCAGATTGTGAATAGTTCACTACTTTTGTCAACAAGGGAACCTCTACTCAATAGATGTAAGACCAAGACTTCCAAGGAGAGGTTCCTTAGTTTGTTGAAAATCTGTGATTAAACATTCACAATCTTGATGAAAGATATGTCAGTCCTGTTGATATATAGACTGGATCTATGATTAGCTATAAAAATGGACATCAGATTATGAAGGTTCATTCAGAGCTTTACTCAACAAAGGAACTCTCCTCTATGGATGTAAGACAAACTTCTAAGGAGAGGTTCCTGGTTAAGAAAAGTTGTGAATAACTTTCACAATCTTAATAAAAGAAGTAGCAAGTTCCCTTGGCATGTTGCATGTTTACAATTTTGATTTATTAATAAGCACTCAAATTAAAACTTGGATCCTAAAGAGTTCGCCAAAGTTGAAGAAGCTTGCATTACTACAACATGAGAATTGTGTAACCTTTTTTTTTTTTTCCAAATAATAGTAATTTTCTTACCCTAGTTTTTTAATTACATGGTTATGTAAATATATTCTTAGTTATTAACGGGTTATTAGTTGCAGGTTTGTTATGAGCATGGAGAACTCTTTAGCAATTTTTCAAATAATCGAATTCCGCTGGTTGCAACATCATGAAGAAGAGATCTCGAGATGGTAGAGATCAAGTACTAAAACTTTGATCCCACCATAAGGAGATTCCTAAAAAATGTATGCTCCATATAGGTGAATTGTAGAATTTTGGGTCCTATAGAGTGATCTCGATCAATGCTCGCAATGAACATTCTTAGCACATGTATAAGCTAGTGCTGTCGAGTTATAGGGAGATGGATTGGGAAGTTTTAGAACTAACTGCACCCAATTACAGTAGGCCTCGTGTGACTTACATTATACAGTTAATACACTAGTTTAAATGTATGTGTTTTGCTAGTTGATACTTTTTTTTGGATAAAATGCAAGTTGTTACATAAAACCTTCTTTATATCCTTATTTTGTGATGTGGTACAACTGTCTATGTTTTGATCGAATAACTAATAGATGCTCAATTCTTTGCAAATTACGACAAGGAACTAATATGAAGTAGTGTGAAACCAGTGACACTTCTTGATTATGATCAAGAGCCAAAAGTGCATATGCAATTATAGATAATTAGGATTTTTTTAATTTAATAATTAGTTTTTGTGTTTATAAGGTTCTTTGTCATTCTTAGATTTCAACTTTCTTGTGGAGGTTACTGAAAAATGGGCAATTATCACCTATAACAAAGTTGTTCCGAGAAATAGTTTTTCCTTGTTTCTTAGTTTTTAACAACATGTTTTATTTGGAACAAGTTCCAACAACACATTTGTATATGTATGTTGAATATTTGTTGAATTGAATGTACATGTTTGCTGAATATTTGTTGAATAGGATGTATATGTATGTTGAATTAGTAATACTAATTTTTGTTTGTTGAATATTAAATATTGAATGTATATGATTATTTTTGTATATTGTGAATGCTGAATATTTTTTGAATTATTTGATATGTAATATTGTATGTTTAATGACTAGCAAATATATATGCCAGCCAGTTATTGATCTAATAAAAAAATTGAAATCATACACGGATCTTAAAATACATCGTGAACAAAGAGTGACATACATAGCTATTGTTTTAAACATTAAATATTACAGTTTCTTTGTTTGAGATGTATGCAGGTTTTAATTGTTATGTCCGAATGTAAAAAAAAGTCAAAAATATATATCATGACAACTTGTACGAAATAATTGGATGCAAGACTTATGCAAGCTATAAGAAATGATTGGATACATGATTCACACTGGCTATTATGGAATAGTTGGATATTGATTGGATGTTGGATCATCAAGATTACAAAGGTCATGAAGATTATGAAGATCATAATTTACCATTTTTTATTTTATCAATTTTAATTTATGTCTAAAAGTATGGTAAAGTAAATATGAAGTTGTGACTGTCTGAATCTAGTCGTTGCAAGGCATAAAACCAAATTCAAAATTCAAATTAACTAGGCTAGTTAATAGTGGAAGCTAAGCACAAGCAAAATAGACTAATCTCTAATTTTGTGGATCTTGAAATTCGCATCAAGCCGTTGGCTATTATTTGAACCCCATTATAAATAGAGGGTTTAATTGGTTGTCTCTCTAATTGAGAGAAAAGTGGGCATTGTTTTCATTTATACCAATTAAAAAAATACATAGGGGTTCCACGCAGATCAGATCTGTGAAGAAACTAGGTTCCACCCATATTGGATCTGCATTGATCCCTGACCTTCTGCGCAGATCGAACATATCTGATTTGCGTGGACCGTAGAATTCGAATTCTCAAAAAACCGCTGTTAAGATCAGAATTTTAAAATAGGAAGATGGTAACTAAACAAAAATTGGTATATTTATCTGCACTTATGATCTGACCTGTACATCATGCCTAGATCATAAATATTATGTGATCCATTTTTGTGTCACGTAACGTAACGCGATTAAAATGAAGAAGAACAATCAAGTAATAGGATGTGATGTCAGAAAACATGATTGAGCACAGTATTTTTTTTCAAATTCTTAGTTCATAAAAAATAATTACAAAATATATTTAAAAATATGTGATGTGATCTAAATTGATTGTATGACGGTTCATTTTGAATCAAAGAGGGAGACATGTCAAGTAGATGAACACGTCAAGTAACACATAACTTGATGTGCAAATTGATTAATGTCCTTCACTGTCACCAGCTCAAATGCTCACTCGGATATTATTAAAGAAGTACACATTTTTTTGCATGTAATATAAAGAAATACAATAACAGCGACGTTGGCAATCATTGGCATGCAAAAACTAAGAGCCGTCATTCTCCAATATTTATAAAAATAAAAAATAGAAGACTTTATGTTTCTGTTTTACTGTAGAAGTAATTTTTAGTAAGATCGAGCCCGGATCGAACACAGATCGGACGGTCCAGATTCAAACTCAAAATTAATTACTTAAGGGATCATTACTCCTGAAAAACGAGGTAAACAACTCAGGTGTCTCTTATTATTCAAAAGGAACCTTTCCTCTCTACCTCTTCCCAGTTACAACCCCCACTGAGCTCTACAGAGCTAATAATATAGCTCCACCAACGCCCATCTCATGATAACTTACAGCACAATAGCGGAGGTTGAGGCGGCGCTCGGCCGGAGCCTCACAACTGCCGAGACACTCTGGTTCAACTACTCCGCCTCAATGCCAGATTATCTTCTCTATTTTCAGAACTTCATATTTGTTTTGGCTGTCTTCACTCTGGTTCCTCTCCCGATCGCACTTATCGAGCTGTGGGCCCCGCGTGCAGTGGCACCGTACAAGATCCAACCGAAGGTTAACCACCCTCCTGTCTCCTTCTTCCAGTGTTACAAGGATGTCTTTAGAATTTTTCTGCTAGTTGTGGCCCCCCTCCAACTCACCTCTTATCCCACTGTCAAGGTTAGAATTGTTAGATTTTTTCTAAGTTTATAGATTTGAATTAAATCAAGACTGACGTGCATCTCTAGCTACTTCAATGCAGCTTGTTGGGATCCGTACCGGCTTGCCGCTCCCCTCTGTTGGTGAAATGGCAGCTCAGATTGGTGTCTACTTTTTAATAGAAGACTACGGAAATTATTGGCTCCACCGGCTTCTTCACATGAAGTGGGGTTACGAGAAAATTCACAAGGTGCACCATGAATTCACAACCCCGATTGGGTTTGCAGCACCCTATGCTCACTGGGCCGAGGTGTTGATTCTCGGAATTCCCACATTTACCGGCCCAGCAATTGTTCCGTGTCACATTATAACCCTCTGGCTCTGGGTCGCTCTTCGACAGTCTGAGGCAATTGAGACTCACAGTGGGTATATATATGTGCTATTTTTCATTCTTGGTTCCGAACTGCTCAATATGATCTAAATATTAAGATTTGCTTAACACTGAATTAAATTGACTAAATATTTCTTGTTCTTCTTTTTCCAAAAAAAACAGGTTTGATTTCCCTTTCAGCCCCACAAAATTAATACCATTTTATGGCGGGCCAGAGTATCATGATTATCACCATTATGTAGGGGGGCAGAGTCAAAGCAACTTTGCTTCTGTCTTCACTTACTGTGACTACATTTACGGGACTGATAAGGTTAGTTGGTCGTTTTCATTTATGGAAGCATTAATTCTTGATTGGGGAAATTTGCTTTGTAATTATTTATTATGTTTTTTTTTTTTTCAGGGATATCGCTTCCACAAAGCATACCTTGCGAAGGTACCTTCTCCACATATATCTTGTTTGCACTCTTTTGTTAACATCAACTATTGGATTTATTGTATTTCTCTGAACCAAATAGCTAATCTTTAAGGCTATGGGTAAAAAAACTAAGACCTTGCATTGTTCACTTAGCACAGAACCAATTAATGCGAAGTTATATAATCGATAAAAAAACATTCACGGAATTGTTCCTTTGTGTCATAAATTAATATTAGTACATACTCTTTCTGTTTTTTCAATATATGTTTTCTAACTTTTTTCTGCAAGATTTGATGAATGTTATTTCATGTGGAACAGCTGAAGAATCTAGATCATGTCAAGGAGGAATAGCGATCAAAATGTTGAGTATATATATAAGTTCATCACATTTAAAAATAAAAAATAAGTGCATCAGTTCTGTGGTGGCCATTTGTTCGTTTTGAGAGTGATTTAATGTTACCAGTACCATGAACACTTGGTTTAGCATAACTGTTACTGTTCTTCTGCATGGCTGAAGAATTCTTTACCTCTCTTTTTTGTCATATTGAATGGTGCTTTTCTTGCCAAATATTTCATAGCATCTTGTCTTCTACCCTAGTGGCTTAACTGATTGTCCTATAATTAACATCACCTAGTTGCTTGTACCTTGTAGCAGCCTTGGAGTATGAACCAATGCTTCTAGTAAATTGCTGTCAAAATAACCTTTCCCAAGTTAACTGAATAATTATCTGCCGGATTATGTAGTCTTTTGGGTGTAAAATTAGGGTTATCATTCTCAAGGAGAATATGCTCCTTTACCTTGTAGCAGCCATGGAGTATGAACCAATGCTTCTGGTAACATGTTGTCAAAATCATGGTTTGGAAAGTTGGCCGAGTCCAACTCAACTCAGTATAGGACTTGATCCGGTCCGACTTTCACTCAAGTCTCGCGCCCATGGGATTTTTTCAGAAAAACTCGGTTGAACGGTATTTGACTCGGGCGAGTTATCTGATTTTCAGCTCGAGTCAACCCGAGTCTGGCCTAGTATGGCCAAGTCTGACCGAGTCTAGCCGAGTCTAGCCGAGTCTAGCTGAGTCAACAATTTTTTCAATTTTTTTTAAATGCTTACCCACTAAAATAAGAAAAATGTCCAATAGAGCAAGCAATATGAGCATGAACAGAAAAACCACCAGCACTCCAAATTCTGGTGGTTGAGTTTGGTTCCTCTACAGACAAATGAAACTTAGTTGGAACAATATTAGAAAGCATCTAGTGAGCTGGGGAATTTGGAATTTTTCAACTATGGGATAGTAGAAGGAAAATAATATAATTCCATACTTAAAATATTTTAGTCTTAGTAGCCCAAAAGACGATCGAAATATTGAAAAACCTTTCAAAACACATAACAAAGCACTAAGTTTGCCCTGCGGGTAGTGACAGGGTCACATGCGGGATACTCTGCGGACAGTTTCTACAGCACACGGCAGTGACATTATCGCATGCGGAATAGATAAATATCGAAACAGATGTCAGCATGATTAGGAAGGATATGAAATTTGAACCCTAGAGATTCTCTATTTACTATTTAGTTTGATGAAGTTATAATTCTCTAATTGCAAAGTTCCACCGCATTAAACTCTAAGTTTCTGAGTACTTAGACTAGTGAAAATTATTTATAATCTAATACACTATCTATGTGGATTGACACCCCAATTATACTACGTGATAGGATTATGCGTTTGTAACCTGAGTGTCTCAATTTGAGTCATCACTTTATTGGGCTGTTGTGGGGTATTTTTGACCCAATTATGTCGTCAGGTTTAGGAGGTTTTCAATAGAGGGCTAGGTACTTGGCCCACGAATAGTTCGTGGAGCCTTCAATGCATGGCTCTATAAAAAAAAAATAAATAAATTCTGCTATCTTGTATGTGTATTTGTGCTTACAGTACCGTTGCGTGCATGATATTTATACATATTATAGACATACAAATTAACTATACACTATTTTCGAAAGTTGAATACATATTATATACAATCATGGTCTTTCATAAAACCTTCCATCATTAACAAATGATAAGCAAGATATAGCAGTGTTTATACATATTTAGGTTATTATCCTTTTTGCCTTTTTGTGAAAGTATTACATGTTCACTTTTTTAAAGAATAAACAAAAAGTAATTTAACTGTGAAAGAACATTATTTTTGTTGTTGCGGTTGTTGTTGTTGTTGATGCTGGTGATGCTGTTGCTGCTGTTCATAAGTAAAGCCAGTTCAAATGTCTAATTCTTTCATGTCTCAATTGAACAACACATTCTTATCTCTATTTTTAAAGTCCAAACAGTCAAACTTTTATGAGCAATTAATTTATATATAGCGATTTGGTACCTATCTCGAAAAATAGTAAAAAGTTTCCAAAAATTATAAAAATTGATCACCAAGAACATTTTAATAATAAAATCACAATGAGTTTTTCGACTATTTAGACTTTTAAAAATAATAAAAGAATGGGAAGCACAATTTATGCATGAAAAACGAGGTATTTGAGCCCAGCACTTATTATATTGACATATTAGTGAGTCAGTTGGACGGGTGTTGTTTGTTAATTAAAAATGAGGCCCATTAATGAGGTCTATATTAATTTAGTTATAGTTCGCTGGACTCAAACATATATCAAAAGGAAGGTGAACTGTTTCGGACAATGCTGCAACATTCAACAATTAATTCCCCTATATATTTTGTCTGTACGTTGGTGAAGGAAATTTACTGTGTGCTCAGTTTTAATAATCTTCAAAATTGAATATTAATTTTATATTCTAATGTCATAAGCATTATTTATATTATCCGCATAATATGTCGAATAAATTTAACTTAATTTAGTATATATTTTATCATAAAATAAAATAGGTAGAAATTATTAACGGTCTGAAATTAACATTTCTCGATCTATTTTCAATCAATACAAACATTTCACTAATAACATACCTATAATTTACTTCATAATATTTATCATTTTTAAGATAAAAGCTAAGAGACAAGTCTGCTGACATTAAATAACTATAATGAATCCTCTAATCGAGTTTTAAATCTAATCTCTTTAATACCAAAGATATATATTACTTTGACTAATAGACTCAATATTGATAATCGACAATTTTTAAAATTTTCACAACTCACAAAAGAGACCCCAGAGATAGTGTTTGCGAAAAATACTACTTCCTCTTATATTAATATCTTCTTATTTGCTTAAACACATTGACATGATAATATTTCCTATCCTAACCAGAATGGATAATTTTCAAAGTCGACTTTGTTACTGGTATAATCACGGATATTCCTACCGATGAAAGTGATACTTTTGTATGTAGTAATTTTTTTGGATTATTCTAGACAGTAGTGACAAAATGATAGTAAACTATCTTCACAATAAATGTTGTTTCAATTGGACAGCATATTTCAATTTTCACCAAGATCATCACATCGGAGGCTACATTTAGAGAAATATATCAGTCGGGGTAAAATATGGTTTGAATGGCCGATTAATTGCCCATTTAGTCATAGGTGGTGATCATATCGTCACAAGCAGATTTGTCAGATTAATGTTTGTATATGAAACTGACTAATTGTTCGGCACACTTGTCTAATTAAACATTTGTTTTCTGTTTAAACAACGTGATTAATCATCTCTTTCCCATTTATACAGCCGATTAGTTAGTCAATTTTATTATTCTTTTTTTAGTATTTATTCACATGTACTATATACCTTGACTTATTTGGACCTTTTTTTTTTACATGGCTATTTCATAAAACTTTATAAATTTATAAGGATACTAAGTTAAAATAAATTTATTTCATATGTTTGATGAATTAAATGAATCAGTTTTAATAAATTATAATTATATTTACATAACTTCAATGAAAATGTAAAATTGACTAATGAGAGTAAAATTTAAAATAATCAGTTGCATACTAAATAATCACTTAATAATCACTTAATTATTTACAACACTGATATACAGCTACTCAGTAAAGCAACTTCAAGATTGCACACATTCTCTAAGTTCCTTACACTTTCAACAGTTGACATCTCATTCTTTGTTTAGATATGGAGGAAATTTGATGGAATTGGCGGCTATATTATAGTTATTTCGAATTCCTTTATAATTAAGTTGTGCTTTCGAATATTTTACAAATACATGTCAGTTAGGTATAGTAAATTATATAATGGCATATGAAAAGTGTCTTGACCAATAAAATAATTCTTCGAGATGAGAGTTGGTCCGTATTCCTTAAATTTCTGTCCCGATATCTTATGTCAACCCAATTCATCTACCGGTTGAAATTATTAAAAGACTTAACTAAATTGTGTTTTAAAAAATATGGAAAAGACAAAACATTCCCACACGGCAACATGACATAATAGCAGATAGCAGTTATGTCAATCATTAATGCATTGACACAGAAGAGTAGTAAATGTATATTGACAACTTGGTCATGTGACCCACTCCTGTTGCATCTGCAACTATAAATGGAAAAAAAAAACAAAGTATCACATGTTTTAAATGCATTCAATATATTGTTTGTTTCTCCGTACAGCTGGTGTTATTGTACGTATTTACAGTAGGTAAAATTTGATTTAGAACAATATCAATCAATCCATATAACGTAAAAAAAAGTAGATCTGAATCTGATATCTGACAAATCTCACTTGATTTTCCTGTCCGCACATGTCTCATTAAATCTATAACGTACAAAAAAAAAAAAGATTTGAATATGATATCAGACAAATCTCACTTAATTTTCAGTCCGCACATGTCTCATCAATTTCATACAACGTACAAAATAATTAGATCGGAATCTATTTCTGACAAATCTCAGGATAGCTTTTCTATTACTTTATCAGATAGTCCAAAATATTCTTAAAACATTGATTAAGTACCTATATAACAAAATACAAAAAATTTCTAAAAATATATAAAATTTGATTTCCAAGCGTATTTTATTATGAAGATCATATTGAGTAATTCGGATTGGCTATTCGGTCTTTGAAAACGGAGATAAAGGATGTGCAGCATATTAAATCACAAAAAAGATGGTGCATTTGAACTCTCTTTTTTCTTTTGTGATCGATGTATTTATTTTTTATTTTCTGTTATTTTATTAATTTTGTGTCATTTAATTTTCTATTTTGTATTGTATTGTGATCCATATTGTCCAGGACATAATGAATTAATTAAGTTGCATTTTAGGTCAAAATTAATCTTATAGGGATTAATTTTGAATAGTCTCTATTTTGGGACTGCTCTTTCAATGCTTTTGTCACATCTAAGATTAGATGTGAACAATGTAAGCAAATTTAGTATTTAGGGAGAACTCGGATGCATATCTCCTTATTGTTCCCACAAGTACGTATTGTTCATTTTCGCATTTAAACGATCAGAGGTGGATATTACGCATATCTGGGGGAGCATTGGGCAATACTGCCGAATTTTTCTTAACTGCTAAATATGCTTACATATGTTCACTACTGAAATATAGCATTCAAATAGTGTGTTAGATTGTGCACCGGCCCTATACATGTAATCCTTAAATGGAAATGCTAAAACGAGTACCTAATATTGTTCTTATTTTATATTTTTATGTGCCTATATGGATCTGGATTGAATGTATGGAGGGCAGAGTAATAGTCCACAGTTTATTAACTGTATTGATCGTTTTTTAAAAGTTGCATAACAAAACAGGGACGAGAAGGGTTTCCAACTATATATTGTCCTTGTCGATTGTGTTATACTATTAAGGTATTTGTTGACTCTTCGGATATTAAAAGTCACTTGATTTGTAATGGGTTTAAAATCGTATACACACGTTGGATATGGCATGGTGAGGGTACCGGATAAATTGGTGATGATATTGGAGAAACAATCAATGATACTAGTAATTTTAATATTGATTTTGAAACCGCATCTGAGGTTTATGGCGAGGAAAATGAGGAAATTGGGATGAAATTAGTAATGAAGAAATTGGTAGTCAAATTGGTAGTGATGATTATGATTCAGACCATAATGATAATGATGACAACTTTGACGACATGTATCTTGAGGTTGAGCAAGAATTTATGGAATAGGAATACGGAAGGTTTTCAAATAAGTTTAAAAGTGATCAGAAAGGACAATTATATCCTGGTTGCACGAGACTTACAAAATTACTAGATGTTTTAAATAACTGTGATGAATCTTCTAATCGAGTTTTAAATATAATGTCTTTCATGTTAGAAATATAATTTGAAAACACAAAATTTTATATAAATAAATATTTGTTTTAATATTAATATTTTGAATTTTATGAATTATGGAATCCAATCTCTATTTAAAAGCTCACTGTTTATCGCCACAGAATATATTAGACATGAGGCATGAGCTGTGTCCATGGTCTCAATACTAAACATTTAATATTGTCAGTTATAGGCAAAGAACTTTATCAATTAGCATATACAAAATTGATGTGCAATTCATTGCATTTTTCCGTTGAGCTTGTGCCCATCATTCATTCATAAAAGTTTGACCGTTTATTTGCTTAATAGAAAATAACGGTAATATCAAAATTAATATTATTTTAATTGTTATGAATGTACAAATTTAATGGTATGTATGTTATTTGCCTATTTATAGTACTTGGTATTTGGTGCACAAATCAATCCAATAATCCGTCTAATATGTCATATTCTCTTGCTCTTAGCTCTATAATTCATAAAATTCAGTTTCTATTATCCAACAAACAAATATATATCATAGGTAATAGTCACTTTTACCATTACAGATAGTGGACTAAATACTCTTAAAATATACAATAAATGCTATTTCAATTGAACAAATCAATATATTTCAATTGAACAAATCAATATATTTCAATTTTTACCAATATCATCACATAAGAGGCTACACTTAGAGATATAGATCAGTGCGGTAAAAAATGGTTTAAATGGCTGATTAATTACCCATTTAATCATAGATGGTGATCTCGTCACAAAAAGATTTGTCAGAATAATGTTTGTGCATGCATGAAACTGACTAATTGACAGATTTGTCCGATTAATTATTTCTTTTCCTTTTAAATGGCGTGATTAATCATCCCTTTCCCAATTATGCAGCGGATTGGTCGGTCAATTTTATTATCCGTTTTTTGTCATTTATTCGCATGTACTATACTTTATCTTGTCTTATTTGAATTTTTTTTATATAGCAGTTTCATAAAACTTTATTAATTAATGAGAATACTAAGTTAATTTTTTTTTATTTAATATGTTTGATGAATTAAATTACTCAGTTTTAAAATTCCACTTAATGATACCGTTCATATAACAATGTATTTTGTTATTTACAACACTGACATAAATCCACTCAGGAAAATAACTTTAAGATTTCACTTACACTTTCAACAGTTGGCATCTCTTTCTTGGATTAGAAATGGAGGAAATTTGATTGAATTGTGGGGTATTATAATTATTTCGAATATCGTTTACAATTAAGTTCTGCTTTCTAATATTTAATAAAGACATGTCAGTTTGGTACAGTAATTTTTATAATGGTATATGACAAGCGTCTTAACCCATAAAATAATTCCTTCCTGTCCCTCCCACAGCAAGCATAATGGCACATCTGCTCAGTTCTCATGACAAAACCAAATTAATCAGTCAATTCATATCTACAGAGTCAGATCAGCAGCACCGACCCCATAAGCCCATTATTAATATTTAATTTACACTGATTGATCGATAGTAAATGTATATTGACAACTTGGTCATGTGACTCACTCCTGTCGCATCTGCAATTATAAATGACAAAAATCAAATTATCTGTAAAGAGGTTTCTCATTTTTTTTTAAATAACTGCATTTATAATTCGGGTTCACCGTAATCAGGCTTCTGAAACCGAATTAATAACTTAATCTTAATAGCTTTCGTACCATGACCACCAAATATATGGTAAGTAATTGAATCGGAATCGCCTGAACTTTTTATTGATATCATATAAAAATAATAACATTAAGAAAGTAGCTATCAATTGGAGTGCCGGTATGAGTTTCAGTAGAAGTAAAACAGCATGCACCTATTATTTACTTATTTTTTAATTTTAGAAAAGAGTTGAATAATTGTCTCAAGACTCATTCTCCTAAATTCTTCAAATTAAATGTTAGAAAATATTGTACTCAAGTTTGTAAATCTAACTCCACAAGTAATTTTTTTTTATAATTTAGGATTTATGTAGTACCCAATCAAATTTCAGAAATTCTCATGCTAACTACTTTGACCGAAATCATTAGAAGCACTTTTAGAAAGACATTACTGACTTTTGAAAATTAGTAACTAATTGAAACCACTTTAAGTATGTAAACCGTTCAACACAAGCTGAATTTTTTTTGCCATTATTTAACAATGAGTATGAGCAGACAACACCAAAAACAAAAACTTAAGATATTTTTACGAAGCGACAAATGAATTGTACTTGGAAGATGCAGCGGACAACACATCCAAACAAGCCATTAAAGATGAGGAGATGGATTTTTGCTCAAGAGAAGCCAACAAAAGTTTGAGGAGAAAACAATTAAGTCAACGATTGAATTGGCAAAGAATCAAGTATATCATAAAAGAAGCAAGAACATAGAAGTGTATTTTCACTTCATATATATGACAGCATTGGAAGAATGGTTACCTAAAGCTGACTTAAGTGACGAGTCGTGATCAAGTGAGGGTTATTTTAACAAAACCTTTGCCCGCTGAACTTTTCAACAAATTGAAGAAAATGCTCAGAATGCAAAAAAAAAAAAAAATAAGTTTAAGGGTTATGCTAGAAATAATAAACTTAATTATATGTCAAATGTAATAGTTAATGTTTGAACTCTCTAAAAATCTCATGAATGTACAAATTATTGTTGGAATTCTCTAATAGTGCGTTTCAATGTTTGAAGAATAGTCACTAATCCGAGTTAGCACTATTACGAGCTATTATTTCTTGTTTGGAATTCTTTGTTTGTCTTTTATGGATTTTCTCACTATTTTATTAACCCAACAAAATATTAGGTTAGCTACTATTCTCACACTTGGAATTAGCTCTATTATTGCTCTATTCCTTATTTCATTCAAACGTTAAGATGTTTGTTGTAATCTTCTAGGCTGTTTTGGAATTAGAAATTTGTATTTAGGAAATAAAGAAAATGAATGAGAGAGTTAAATATCATTTGTGATAGTAGAGTGTACAGTAAGTTTCTATAATGTGTAAGAAGTTTCTTTTATGTAAGAAAATAAGAGAATATAATATTAATGACAGAAGTTTAATTTCCATCCTAAATTGTTTTTTCTTCCAATACAAAACTATATTAATTTCATATAAATTACTACCAATATCTTCGAAAAACCTTGACAGTGAGATCCGAATAAAAATTTATATATAATTCTACCAATATATTAATCACCAGTTACAACGATTAATTTGTTACAAGTGAGATCAGAATAAAAATTAAATTAATTGCTTAAGTGTCAAAATTCCATGTGATAATAATAAAATGATTAATTGCTTATATTTTAGTTAATTTTTTGTTTTTTCAACGTTTTTTACACGAAACTACAATAATAATAAAAAAATCATTAAGAAGTACACAATGAAAAATTATATGCAAAAATATTCAGTTTTTTTTAGCAAAGGTTGGAGGTCAAGCCATCCAATTATTTAATACAACAATGAATTTTCCCCATCTGGGTTTCGAACTCCATGACTTCTTACATAGAGATCATGTGCCTTAGCCACTAGACTAAAAGCTAGTACTCAACAATAATATTCAGTTTTATTTCTGAGGAACAAAGTTCTATTTTGTGACTTTTTATATCTGTTTCTTTTTTGCACTTAAGGTAAAAACACATTTGAGGTAATTTTATTTTAAAAGAAGACAACAAGAAAATAACAGTCTTAGTTTACTGCCACAAGCGCCCACATCACTATTCTTGAGGTGCAGGTTCAATTCTAAAGAACTTATAAAAATATTGGGTGTACCAGTACCACGATCTGCGATTCTGAAAAATAGTATTAAAAGATATATGCAACTAAAAAAAATTATCATCCTAGCAAAAACTTATAAATTGCTACATAAAATTAGGAATGTAACCTGCGACCAGCTTTGGTATATAAAATTAGGAATGTGCAGCTAATAGCTAGTAGTGTTTCTAACGCATAGGTAATGCTTTGACTATATAATTATAAGTATCACATGTTTTAAATTCATTCAGTTTGTTGTTTGTTTCTCGATACAGCTGGTGTTATTTTATTTACAGTCGGTCAAATTTGCTACAGTTGGATCCGAATAACGTACAAAAAAAAGTTAGATCCGAATCTAATATCGGACAAATCTCACTTGATTTTCTATCCGCACAAATATCATCAAATCCATATAACGTACAACATAATTAAATTGGAATCTAATATCTGACAAATCTCACGTGCTTTTCTATCCACACAATGCTTTACTTGATGCTGACAAAACTCACCTACTTAATTTTATATCCGTTATTAATGCATTTGCAGACAGATCAATTAGTAAATTTATATTGACAACTTGGTCACGTGACCCACTCCGAATTCTTTGAGCCAAAGATACTACACCGGCAAAGTAACCATATAATGTAAAAAGAGTTATATACACGGTTTATACAAGGTATCTGTATATTATTTTAGAAACCGTATAGGTTTTTTTTATTTATCAATTTGATTCATAAGTTCATATTTGCTAGCTATTAAATATACAATTAATTTTACACACTCATAATTAAAAAAATATTTAACATCATAGCATATATAAAACAATAATTAATTATACATTACAAATCAACAACTACAAAGTCACATCCCCTGCTTTACTTGAAACTATAACACAACAGTTAACAAACAAATGATAGGCATCAATAAACAAAATATAGTTAATACTACTAGTTTTTTCAGAATCAAAGTGACTTTTGCTTCAATTTTATATCTTGCAACTTGTCTGTGATATTGCATATTATATTTAAAACTTGCGTTATTGAAATTGATGGTGTTGTCACACCATTTGTCACACCAATCCATCCACTGATTGCATATTGGACATTATAGAATTCACACCCCGAATTGTTTTTAGTCTCGATAATCATCACAACACTTGGCTTAAAACATCTCTTCTAAGAAGGATTTGATGAGTAACAACTATTTTAGCTACTTTTCGCAAAACTAAACATTTTACAAATAATTGATGACTATAATATTAGAAAACTAAACATTTTACAAATGTTGACTATTTTGGCTACTCATTTCATACTTGGCGTTGAACCAAACCGTGATCATTTATGTCGTTTATACATTACAGACATTTAACTTGTTTATTTTTCCAAACTTATTCAAAAGCACTACTACAAAAATACAGTTTTGTACATGGACTTTAACTGGAGAGCTACACAGATTTGCAAACGTATGCAATAATCGGGGTGTAGGAAAGTCCACCATTTACACACAGATAATTATCCGTGTACGATTACACTAATCCTACACGGATTATTAATAAAGAGTCGTTTGGAAAATCAAGAGAGCTACACAGATTTTAACTAAATATCTCTGTAGGAAGAGTATTCCCACATGGATATTTAGTTAAAATCCGTGTAGCTCTCCTAAACAGAATATTAAATAAATAAACCGGGTCAATAACCTTCCTACACGGATTTTTAAGTAAAAATCCGTGTAGAATTGTTTCCTACAAGGATTTTTAAATAAAAATCCGTGTAGGAAGGTTGCTGAACCGTTTTTTTTTTTTAGCTAGCCTTCACTTTTGCTAGCCAGTAATTATATATTTCAGATTGAATATACATAGTTTTTTGCAAAAATAAATATATAGCATTTTGTATATACATAGCCTTTTACAAAAATAAATACATAGCCATTTGCAACACATATATATACATAGCATTTTGTACATGCAATTCCATGTGATCTAACACATAACATACATTCCTCAAGATCCAATACAATGTTTGTATAAACAGTATGTCTTTACCACTTAGTACCATGGGCTCATGTTGCCAAAACTCATGGCTATGATCTACTCTAGCACGAAATTTCATATATACTAAGTTGTATTAGATCCAACATATCAAAAGGAAGTTCGCATGTGATCCATGACATGATGTCTCTTGGTTAAAGGTCTCCAACAATATTGCATCAACAATAAAAAATACAAGGATCAACATATTTGTGCATACATACATACATCATAGAGAATAAAAATTATCAATTAAAATTTATACATAAAATTAATTGAATCTGTATGGCTTTTATACGAACCACTGAAAATCAATTTCGTAAGAAAAAAATTATTGCATCTTATATGAATTTATGGAGGGAGGGTGGCGAAGAGGATAGTAACCAACCAAGACAAAGATGACAGTAACCAACCAAAACCCTACAAAACTGAAAAGAAATATAAAAGAGAAATAAGCAATAATAAGTAACAGAAAATTAGATAAAGAAAAATATATATATATATATATATATATATATATTCATGGCTAACCTTAGCAAGATAGAGAGGAGAAAATAACAACTTCAAATATCTCAGATCCCAGTTGTGCTATGAGTTGAAATCAGACCAATATTTTAATATAGAGATAGAGAGAGTATTATAGAATCAAAACGGCGTTGAGGGAAAATGCCTTTTTATATAACCGAAACCCTAAAACTACCTTTCTACATGGATTTTTCACTATAAATCCGTGTAGCTCTCTAGCCTTTCTACACTGTTATTTAAAGAATAATCCGTGTACAATAATCCCTTCCTACACGGATTTTTTAATAAAAATCCGTGTAGCTCTCTAGCCTTTCTACACTGTTATTTAAACAATAATCCGTGTACAATAACCCCTTCCTACACGGATTTTTTAATAAAAATCTGTGTAGCTCTCTAGCTTTTCTACACTATTATTTAAATAATAATCCGTGTACAATAACCCTTTCCTACATGGATTTTTTAATAAAAATCCGTGTAGCACTCTCACCATTCCTACACGGATATTTAACTAAATATCCGTGTAGGAAAGGTAATTCTTCAAACTGCTTTTTTGAAATATTGTTTTTCAATGAAATATCCGTGTGGGATTCTTAGAGATATCATTGATCATTGGAAAAATCATATTTGGCACACGGTTTTACATAAAACAGAGAAAATCCGTGTACAACCACAGTGTAGGAAGTGCCTTTTTGTAGTAGTGAAGCTTGTTTAATTAAGAATGACAATGGTCTAAACAATAAATTATACTTATCATAATTGATAATTTTACAATGTTAGAAACCCTAGTTTTAGAAAACTAAAGAGAGAAAACCTTAGTTTCAATCATAATTTAAGCAAACCATACTAAATAACTATTAAAAGAAACAAAACAAAAATAAAGGAGATGAGAGAGATCTAGCATAAGGGTAGTAGGAATTAAAAAAATACCCTAAGAGAGAGACTTAAAGGGAGAAGAGAGTGTTATTTGATCAGACATAAGGGTAGTAGGAATTAAAAGATAGGGCTATAATCGAAGATGCACACAAAAGAAAAAAACCTAATGATCATCAAACACAGTTGAGTTGTAAAAACTAGGATGGCATGGCCAAGAGTCTCGGCATTTTTGCATGTTCTTTTTATTGAATAAACAAAAAGAAATTTAACTATGAAAGAAAATAATTGTTGTTGTTGTTGTTGTTGTTATTATTATTATTATTATTATTATTCATGAGTAAAGCCGGTTCAAATGTCTGATATTTTTATGCTTTAATTGGATCTCACATTCTTATCTTAATTTTTAAAGTCCAAATAGTCAAAATTTTATGGACCATTCAAAAGTAGCGATTTTGTATCTATCTAAAAAAAATAACAAAAGATTTCTAAAAAATATAAACAATGATATCCAAGAACAGTTTAATATTAAAATAATAATGATATGTTGGGATCATCAATTTTGACTTCAAATTAAAATGATATAAGAATGTAACGCACGCTTTCGCATGAAACAATTTTTCAATAAGAATGTGAAGCACTTTATATTTTGCATGAAAGACAAGATATTTGAGCACATCACTTATTTTATTGACTCGTCAGTGAGCGGGAATTGGATGACTGTTCTTTGTTAATAAACAATGAGGCCCATTAAAGAGGTCCATATTAATTTTGTTTGAGTTCGCTGGACTCAAATATCTATATATTTTGTTTAAAGAGGAGAACTGTTTCGGACAATGCTGCAACATTCAACAATTAATTCAACTATATATTTTGTCTGTTGGTGAAGGAAATTTTCTGTGCGCTATGTTTTTAGAATATTTAAAATTAAATATTAATTTTATATTCCAATGTCGGACACATTATTTACATTATCCGCATAATATGTCTAATAAATTTAACTTACACAATATGCGACCATATACGGTCATATTAATGACATATGGTTACATGACCGTATTAGCGAGCGTTTTTTTGAATAGAGGAGTATGTTTTATACAGTTTCTGAAGTACAAACATACATAGTTAATAAAAACCAACTGTGTCAGATCTTAAAAAAATAAAAAGCTGGATATAGTGATTTCTACACAGCCAAAATAACTGTGTACAATAAAATGGTTATATAAACGGTTCCAACAAGGCACTCTTGTATTATTTTCTTAACGTATGTTATTTGACAACCGTCTTGAGTCTTGACCCATAAAATTAATAATTCCTCGAGATGGGAGTTGGTCCGTATTCCTTTCTGTCCATTATTAATGCATTTACACTGATCCAGTATACTGGCAACCTGGTCACGTCAGTGATCTGCAACTCCTGTCACATCTGCAATTATAAATGAAAAAAAAAAAACAAAAGTATCACATATTTAAATGCAGGATCAATATATTGTTTGTTTCTCGATACAGCTGGAGTTATTGTATTTACTGTCTGTCAAGTTTTCTTCAGAACAATATTAAGCAATCCATATAACGTACAAAAAAAATTAGATCTTTCGGTCTTTGTAATGCTCCCGTGGGTGATTTCTGACAAATCTCATGTGCTTTTCTGTCCGCACAATGCTTTACTTGCTGCTGACAAATCTCACCTCCTTAATTTTATATCCATTATTAATGCATTTACACTGATCGATCAGTAAATGTCTGATCAACATTGTCACATGACCGACTCCTGTTGCATCTAGGGCTGCATAAAATATTTGTAGTTTGTGATTCGATTCGAATTTGATTCAAAAAGGTTCGTAAAAAATTCGATTTAAAATAGTTTCAAATTAATTCAAACCAAAGTCAAACTAGGCCAGGTTCGTTCGAAATAGATATGCAAATTATTCTAGTTCTAATTTTAAAGTAACGTGAACTGTTGATTTCCACTAATAACTTATATTCGCTGATTACTTAAAAGTTAAAACATAAGACCGTTCAGTCATAAGTCATAACTCGTAAGTCGTTACTCTTGCTCTTAGTTCTAAAATTCTAAACGACTTTCACATCTCGCTCTTGGCGACTACAATCACTCTTTCTTGTCGTAAAAAAGTTCGTAAAAGATTCGAAATTGAGTTCGTAAAAAATTCGATTCGAAATTAATTCAAACCAAACTAATTAGTTCGAAATTAATTCAAACAAAATTCAAACTGAGGTAAGTTCGATTCATTTGCAGCCCTAGTTGCATCTGCAATTATAATTATAAATGAATAGACAAATTATCGGTGAAAAGGTTTATCATTTTTTCTGGAAAAATAGATGTCAATGCATTAATAATTAATGCTGTTTGATTGAGAAAAAGTTTCTAATCAGAACGAAAGTTTTCGAAAGTTGTACTGTATACATCACAACAGGAATTAAATATGCATGATAACTACTAGTAAAATATTCGAAGATGGAGAAAGAAGTCACTTTATCCTGAGTAACTTACTTCACCTATTTAGATGGATTAATTCACTCCACACTTACTTTACTACCGACTTTCATAAAAAAAAAACACATTTTCCAACACCTTACTCCATCAAGTGGATTAATTTAATTCATACCTCCGGCTACCAAACAAAACGTAAAATATGAGCAGTAACTTTTACTCCACAACCAAACATGACCTTTATTTGTATTATATTAAAATATTAAAATTCAGAAAACAAAACTTATTTACTTATTTCAAAATAAATATGATAACACCATCAATTGGAGGCCTGGTATGAGTTTCAGTAGGGATTAAACGTACGATATGTGTTTCACTATGATTAATTCTTTACTTATTTCTTTAATATTTAAAAATTCCATATCATTTATCGTTGTAATTGAAAATGTTAATTACTAATGTTTTCCGTTATTAATTCAAAATGATTAGTAATATAATTTGAAAGCAAACTATTGAGGATAAAAACTTCAACTAATTATTTTAGGCATCAGAAGACTATTTGTAGAACTCTGGGCAAGGTTTTGGAATTGTGGTCATAATAAAGATATAATAGTTACATGGAGACTTGATTTCTACATTCTTTAAAAAAAATCATAGTTTTCTATCAAAAGTTTCTCCTTTCAAAAGTTTGATATTTTTATACATATATTTTTAACTCTTTGCTTGCTGATCACATTACGTAGAATTTTGGTTTAGGTTTTCTCTTATTTTCTCACCATTGTATTTAATTATTATGAGAAATATGTTACTATTGCCCAACTTTGTGTTTTTATGCAAGAACCATATTTTGAGGCTATTGTACATCAAATGGAACAAAAATCGGATCGATCGGAATTACGGAATATCGGTTTCAAGTCACAAGTACGGTCTATATGGCCTAATATGGACTAGAGAACCTCTACAGACCAATACTTAGCTGATTACACAATAATTCAGGAGCGACATAGTACCAATACAGTTCGTATGACTCCATACGGACTGTATCTGAGGCGCCCTTTAGTGAATAACTGCCACAGCTTTCTCCAGATCAGATTTTTTGGACTCTACTCATCTCCAGACGCACCCTCAATTCTATATAAGCCCCCCTGGCCAGTTAGCATATTGGTCTTTAATCTTTTAGTATTTTTATTATAGTAAGAAGATAGGAGTGCGTAGAATAAGAAGAAGAGTGCTTCGTGTATGGTTGTATCTTTGTCTTATTTCTTTGTAAACATGACGTTCCGTGGCTAATTTTGGATTTCTAGAGTTGGCATGTAAACCATATTACTATTGATGTTTTGATATATATATTTTTTAATGATATTAGTTTAGTCATTGTTGTTTGATTACTTTTGTGTTTTATTTTCGATCTTTCTTGATTTTATTTTACTAGTCTAGACTGCCCTGTGATGGCCACACTTAGAAGTGTTGGTCCCAAAGGCACTTAGAGGGGGGTGATAGAGAATTTTTAAACTTTTTACTAAGTTACAAGTTCCTAACTTCTCTTATAGTTAACATTGGCGAAAACTAGAATAACTTGGTCATAAACTACGATATGTAATATTAAAGTAAAGAGTAGAGTTTAGAGATACTTGACGCATGAGTTGTTTATGAAATTTGGCACTAACGTCGATGTCTCCGGAGCTCGCGGCCTTTCTAAGCCAAATGAGAAAGGTAGTACAAGTTGGAACTGGTGACCCCTTATACCTTTTGAGGATCACACAGCCCTGAGCACGGAATTGACTCAACGAGCGCTACAGCTTTGCAAGTAACAAGGTGAGCACAAAGGCTCGAAAGTAGAAAATGTTGATCATGCAGGATCACTCTAAGAGTTGGTTGTATTGATTGAATAAGCTTGAGATTGAGTGAATATTTTGTCTAGCCTTTTGAAGAATTGTGACTTAGTCGCTCAACATTGTAGATCGATCTTATTTCCTATGAATTGACACTCGATATACTACTCAATAGAATTATACGCTTGTAATCGGACTCAATAGGAAACAGATTATAAATTTTAGTAGCCTGATAACAAGTGCGCGATACATCACATACAAATTAATATTTTTATCAAAATAGATTATTTGTCCACAAATTCATATGCGATCTAAAATAACAAAGAAATTTGTTTTTACTTTTATTTTATTTTGATCAGTCATATTACGCCATCATACATAATTTTGATTTAGCATATTAATTACTTGTATTTCTATTTTAATTTTTTTTGTTTAATGACAATAAAACCAATAATATTCCATATCATATTCGACGACTAAAAATGACAAATGCTAGTAAACAATAAAAAAAAATATAATTACTAATATTTCAATAAATATAACAATCATTATTAATACTTAATTATTAATATTTATTATTGTACTTTTGTCAATATTAAATAATTGTAATAAAAGTAATATTTAAATTATTAATAGTACAAGAGCATGCTAGCGCGTGTTGTGCTCACCAAGAGGATTTGGTGAGCACAACTTCAAAATCTATCAGATATTTTTCAAATGACAAATTCATTAAACAGTTGAAACCCATCTACTTCACGAGTAATATATATATGTATGTTGTACTAAAAAATATTTCTAATTAAAGAAAATGGAAATTAGTGACATATAATATGATTGGAAAATACCAAGATGCATAGAACTCTCTAAAATGGATTGAGAATGATGTTTTAAAATTCATAGTATGATTCCTTATGAAAAACTATGAATTTTGATGTATTATGCACTTCATAACTCAAAGTAATAGGAAAGTTATGAAATAATCATGAAAAATTGTGACATGGCAGATCCTGATTGGTGCCACGTAGGCACAAGAGTCATATAACCTCATCTCAAAATGACTGGGTGCAATATGGGAGCTACATAGCTATTCCATAACCTCTGGGCCCACTTGTCAGTGATATAAAATTATTTTCGCTGAAGTCTCAATATAAACAGACTTGGTGCACAAATATTGAACTTCATGCACCGAGTGATCATTGGTTTGGCGCACTGTACACCATGACCACCCAGACATCAAGGAAAGTCGTGGAGTTTTAAATCTTGCGATTTGAACAGCATAGTCATCTTGATGCTCCAAAATTCATAGTTTTCAACCTAAGTTACATTTATGGAGTTGCCCATCGTTTCAGCCATTTGTTACCAATGAATCTTCTTCTCTGATACCAATTTGTTGGAAAAAATTGGCTGACTGCAGCAGCCTTTCTCTCTCTATTTCACACAAAACTCTCTGTTTCACAAAAGGAAAAATAATTGATTTTTTGAACTGCTCAAAAACAGAAACCTTCTATTCACTTTCTATATTTTCTGTTTCTACAAACTTCATCTATGGTAAATATATAGCTAAAACAAAATATAGCTAAAACAAAATCTATCTTTAGATCTCCACTACCTCCACAACATCCTAAATTTAACGCACATTCCATAATTATCTATGGGAAATAGAGTTGTCCTAATTACAGATTCTGAATACAAATCTAAATAGAGAAATATGCCAATTATAGCTTAAGGCAACTATTTTTAGAAAATGTTAATCACAGCAGCTTTGATCAATTTTTAAGACATCTTTCCTTTACAATATGCCGGACTGTTGGAACTACTGAAATTGTTGTTGATTCTGCGGGTACTGCGAATGAAATTGAGGTTGAAAATCACTATTGGTGGTTCTATCGCCTTTCTCCTTTCCATCGCCTTTCTCCTCTCATCTGGACATTCTCCCTTCATGGGTCTGCAATGATCCCATTAGTTCATCAAAGGAATAGGTTGAAAGATCATTTGATTCTTAAATTGCCATCACCATGTGATCAAATTTTATTTTTAGGCTTCTAAGCATCTTTTCCCACACAGTTTGCACTGACATGTTGTCTTTATATGTGTTATTAACAACGAATGTGACTCTTGATAAAAAATCTGCACCGATTCATCTCTTTGCATGTGCAGTGTCTGAAAATCTCTATGGAGGCCTTGTAATTTGATGGCCATATACTCGTGAGCTTCCCAGAAATGCAATCTTCAAGATTGTCCATGATTCTTTAGCAGTGCTTGCTGCCACAATTTTGGAGAAAATCTTACCGTTCACGCTTTGTTGGATGAAAAACAGTACTCGCGCATCATTTCTTTAGTTATCTTTCACATTGGGGTCTTCAATAGAGGCACCTTTCTCCACTAAATCTCACTAACCTTGAGATCTGAACAGTATGTTCATCTTAATGCTCCAAAGTTGATAATTTATATTTTTGAACAACAAAATTGATGATTGTGTCACCTTGATCGTATTACCCAGGGTTTAAGTCATCTGTGCCCAATGTATCAACTTGCTTTGATACGAAACATTGTTAGAAACTTGGCAATATGCTACAGCCTTTGTTGGTATGAAATCAGAAATTTACTCTGTATTCCTAATTATACTGTAACTCTTCAAGGTGGCGGGGCAGTCTAATTTCTGCCATTAGGTAGTAGCCTTTATAATAAACGTAGCTACTCTCAGACTATATAAATACTTAGAATCAAATACTTAACTTAATCCTACATAAATATATTCGAATATTACTCGGTAGGAGAAACAAACTTCTGGAAAAAATACTGGTAAGCACAAATAGAGTTATGAAAACTGCTGAATTATTTTCTCATACACAAATTACAGAAGTTCATATGTATTTAAAGGACTACTACAAGTACTAAATATAAACTCTATGCTAATTATGAAATCCACTAACTCAACTGTTGAACAATACTAAACATATTAACCGCCTGGTTTATTTCCAAATTCTAATTATTGAAACCAAGAAATATCTAACCACCAAACTTTTGTTTCTCCTAGTCCATCGAAAATTTTCAGATACATACCATTAAACTATTTCAATTTCTTGGATGACACAAATTTATTTTAATTTAGTTTGTCTTTGCGTTAAACAGAACATCAAACAAACGATGCAGATCCTTCTGCGAGCTACCGTCTTCGGCGAGCGCATCTTTTGACATTCTGGCCATTTTCTTTATCTTGGCACGGGCCGTCTCGGCCAGCCCACCGGGCTCCATAAATCGAGACACAGCCTGTGAAATCACATCCCGAGGCACCAACTGTTTCTCTTCCTCTATTGTGCTTCGTTTGCCCCCCTCCCACACCCGTGCTCCGTACCCTTTCACTTCAATGACAAATCTCTCATGCATGAATTGGTCAAACACTAGTGGCCATGTCAGCATCGGCACACCAGCTGACACGGCCTCAAGTATCGAGTTCCACCCGCAGTGAGTCAGGAAGGCCCCTATAGACTCATGTCTCAGGATTTCTAATTGTGGGGCCCACCCCTTAATTACATGTCCTCTTGACTTCACCCTTTCCTCCCATCCTTTGGGTATCCACTCCTCCGATGTATACTTGTTGACTTCTCTCACGACCCACAAAAAGTTTTTCCCTGATTCTTCCAAACCAACAGCTAGCTCATGTAGTTGTTCTATTGCAAATTTATATAAGCTTCCGAAACAGACAAACACCACTGATTGGTTTGGCATCTTATCTAGCCAGGTGAGGCAATCTTTGTTCCCCTGACCCCCCCGATTTGTAGCCTGGCTTTTGTCTTCCAATGATTTTAATCCTAGAGGCCCCACCCAATAGGCCTCATGGTCGATATTTTTCATGTATGTCTCATAGTAATCCGATTCAAGGTCATAGAATGTATTTGTCACTACACCAGACACAGTTAGTGGAGAGGAAACCTTAACTAGGTTTTCATCTATGTCAGAAAAATCGTTTGCTCCTCGGATAAATAATGGCAACTCAGATACTGGTAAACTTATTTCTGGGCCAGGAAGGTCTGGAACTCTAATATAGGATTGATATGGATCCTCATCCTTGCAAGAGAGAATATCAGGTTGGACCTTCCCGAGTTTACCGATGACAAGCTGAGTAAATATGCCAATAGGACAAAATGTCAGACAAGGGATAGAGAGGTCATTTGCAATTTTTTTTGTCCACCAGAAAAAATAGTCAGAGATAATAGTGTCAGGCTTATGAGCCCGCAGGAGTGACTCTTGTGCGGGTTGCGAGAGTCGGATAGCTTCATCGACACGCCAGAATTCATCGAGCGGAGCAGTTGAAAGATTTTCTATGCCAGCAGGAAGACCCACTTGAGGGAAAGGGTAAGTCAAGATTTTTATCGTGTTGGCGGCACCACCAGTGGCTAGAGAAGAGCGAATAATGTCGGCATTAGCAGGGGTGGTCACAATTGTGGGCTCCACATATGGGTGTGAGGCCAGTAGGCGGGCGAAATCTGTCATGGGGATCATGTGGCCAGTTGCGAAGATAGGCATCATGAAGACCCGGATCTTTTTTTGCAATTTTGTTAAAGATGCCATAAATGAGAGGTGGGAGTGAGTATGAGAGACTGAATTTCTTTCGTCGGAAAAATAGTTGTTGAAAATGTATATAAAGGGGGAGCTTTGCTGGCAAGAAGAGGTGCTTATTTTGAAGAAAGAATCAGTATATATCTAGCTGTTTCACGAGGATATTTAATAATGGAGGGGTAATTATTAACAAGGCAGTCCTTGCAACTTGCAAATTAATCTAGCACTAACAAAAGTTCAATAATGATGTCTGAGGTAAGGAATATGTTATATTTTTACTACTACTACAACAACAATCAAGTCTTTGATCTCAAACAAGTGAAGTAGATAGTCATATAATAGTAATAGTAGTATTACTAATAGTAATAATAATACTACTAATAAAAATAATACTAATACAAATAATATACTAACTATATTATGCATACACTATAGATCGTAGAGATCAGAGTCCTAAGCTCTATGTCCTTAATATTGCCGCTAAACACATCTAAAACAATATTTTCTAAGTCACGGTTTTGGTACGTGATTCGCTAATTTTCAGCACTCATGTCCGAAGCCAGCTCATTAGATATATTACATTTCTTCAAGTCTCTTTTTACTGCTTCCTCCCATGTCAATCTTGGCCGACCTATGCCTCTACTTACGTTTTCAATACAATGTATAATTCCATAATTCCAGTATACGCCGGCGCATCAAGAGACCTCCGTTGGAGATGCCCAAACCATCTCAAGCAGTGTTAGTCAAGCTTATATTCAATCTGTTGCACTCCAAGTCTGTCACGTATATCATCGTTTCTAATTCAGTCGCATCTTGTATGTCGATAGACCCACCGCAACATACACATCTCTGTTATGCTTATCCTGTAGACATATTCTATTTTAGTAGCTCAACTCTCTGCAACATTATGGGCCTGATTGTTGTCATGTAGAACTTGCCTTTGAGTTTTGTGAGACTTTTCTGTTACATAGGATGCCAGATTTCTTGTGCCGTTTCACCCATCCCGCTCGTATCCTATAGCTCACATCTTCATCAATCTAGCCATCACTCTGCAGCATTGACCACAAATATCAAAAGTTGTCCTTCTTAGGTACTACCTATCTATCCAAAGTGACATCTTCATCTTTTGACCTGACGTTGCTGAACTCGCACCTCATATACACAGTTTTAAAAGTCTAAAACCCTTCTATTCCAAGGCCTGTCTCCACAACTCCAATTGCCTATCAATCCATGTCCTACTCTAATTAATTACAACCACATAATCAGTAAAGAGCATACACCAAGAGATTTCTCCTTGTATGTCCCTTGTAAGTTCATCCACCACTATGGAAAAAAATGTAGGGGCTCAAAGTTGTAACATCCTGAAAAAATTAAGTATTTTTTTTTATGCTAACAACACTTTTCGTAATAAATAAAAAAAATATTGATCTTTTGATAAATTATTTTATTTATAATAATAAAAAATTATAGTGTCTCTGAAAATAATTTGTCCTAACAAATAAAATTGTTTATAAAGAAAAAAAAATATCAGAAATGTCATTCTCTCAATTTTGAATATGGTGGCAACATTTAATTGTTTCCATTTGTTTATAAAAACTTTATTAGTGTCCATTTGATTGCACCGCTTCTATTTATGTCTCTATAAATTCCATTTATTAAATTATCCATATATAAGCTACATTTTAACCATAACCGACCTTTTAATTCCTATTTAAAAGACCGAACCATCAGGAGAAAAAATATACAATGAAATCCAAATTCCCGCCACCTCAAATCAATTTTATCCGCATCTATTTTATTTATGCATCATTCTGTCTCCACACGTTTTATAATTTTAAATATGCAAATAAAAGAAAAATAGAGAACAAGAATGAGAGACAAATAGATGGAATATTTTGTTGAAGTCTGCATATGACAATCATATGCCCATTCGAATTTCAACTACGTCGTAGTGGTTCTAAATTGTCGTTGCAATTCGATTTGAAATTTAAATATCCCTCTATAAGGTAATCAGACTCCACTATAATCTGTGTTTTCGTTTTGTATTGTTAATTTGAATATTGTTATTGCACATTGAATTATGATGGTATATTTAACGGGATAGCGGGTCTGAGGTTGGAATTTGATTTGTGATTGTAGCCTCCCACTGTTGGTTGGACTTTTCAGTGGGTTGGCGGCCTTCCAATGTTGGATGGATTTCTCAATGATTGGCGGTTTAAACGAATTGTGTTATGTGGAAGTTGGAAATCACATGTGTTATGGGATTCCAACTATGTGAATATGATGTGACTTGTTTTACGGATAACCTGGACTGACATGCTATCGCTGATTAAATATGCATGCATAATTGATATGTATTTGTGTGGATTAATCATGTCTATTTGAATGGTTGTTAAATTAAGCCAATTATATAGAAGCGCGTCGTTAAATAACCGGTTACTGAGCTTTGTAGCTAATTATGTTTTGTTATTTTGTTTTCTTTCTGATGGCGATGTAGGTTGACGGGCCAAGAAAAAATGTGAAGATGCTTATATAATCACGTTTGAGATGGTAAAAATCTGGGGTGTGACAAAAGTAGACCCTTGATGTAATCCTATCTTGAGAGGAAAGTCACTGGTTTCGCTATCGCATGCTCTGATACAAATGATAACATCATCGTAGATATCCTCATCTAATATATTTTGTTGGGACTCTCTTCTGTTCAAGAGCCCACCGCATGATGATTCTCGGTATTTTGTCATACGTTTTGTCCAAGTCTATAAATACTGTGTATTTTGTCCAAGAATTTTTATTGACATTTCACCCATAATTAAGTAAAAAGAACACAAATACAAAAAACAAAGAGACAAATAATAAATAACAATAAAAGAATCAACAACAAATAAAAATTTTTATTTCAAACATAACATGTAAAAAATCTTGAAGTATCGCTGCCAGTGTTCGATGTAGTCCAATATTTCTGAAAATGAACAAAAAATATGAAAAGTAGATTGTAATTGCTCCAATTGAAATATTTTATAATAAAATTAGAAATGTTAAATTAGTATGATTTGTACCTTATTATTTGCTCAAGACCTTCCGGTAAACTATATTTTTTGTATACACTCCGTGAGCATCAATTTCCTCCTTGATCCATTTCAGCAGGACTTCTGTTGTACGTTGTGACGTACCTCTTGACAATGCGACATATAACTAGCCGTGTGAAAAAATATGCTCGAGTAAATAGATGTCGACGTTAGGAATTATTTGTCCTTGTGCTTTATTTGATTGTTATGACAAACTCAAGCAAACAGGGAATCGCTTTTGTGTACACTTGAAAGGGAACATCTCATCATCAGATGGACACATCGGAATTCTTGGTAGAAAAATTCTTTTCCCAGCATTTTCTCCAATAGCAATCTTTGCATCTATTGCATTATTTTGAAAATTTCAGCTTGTAAGCCTTGTGCCATTACATAAGCCATTTGATGGATCAAGGTTCTGTAATAAAATAATCGAACAACACAACTTCAATTTGAGAAGATGTGGAGGCAGCTCACTTAGCAGTATCATCTTCTGCTTTGTTGAAACTATAGAAGATCATCTCGTCACCTGAAAATATGTCAATCTTTTGTTGATTCAATTCTTCAACATACTCATTACTTGTTGATAGTATGGTCCTAGAAATGATATACTCACGAACTACCATTGAGATGGAGGGAGGGAAAAATATATTCTATTAACCGATGTTTAGAATCCTCTTCTGTAGTATACAGAATAACCAATTCTTCAGGAATACGGATCAAGTCCCCGTCCAATGATTTTTCTATTCCATCACCAACTCTAAGAAAATATCCAGAAAAATATGGATCTAACAAAGCCCTCATGTTTCGGGTTAATTGTATTTTTTTATTGATAGCGAAAGAAGAGACATCCGTAGATTGGAATCAACAATTTGTGCTCTAGTACCACGGGAAACAACTGGGAGCACCTAATAATTTTTATATAAATTATGTGTATGAGATATTTACAGAAATTAATTTGAAAAATAAATGAAAATAATATAAAATAACTAATTAATTTGAAATTACCTCCGAAAAGCATGATCTTCTGGCTGAAGGGTAAATTTTCTTCGATTATATCTTGCATTGTTCTATCAAGTGCTTCAATTGCTGGTCGCTTTGTCATTGATGCTTCATGTCATATGATCAAAGTAGCCATCCACAATAATTGTGCAACTCCACTCTGCTTCTTGATATTACAAACATAGTTGTTCTCAATTTTCAAGAGAATTTTAAACCTAGAATGTGCGGTTCTTCGCCCTGGCATGTTATTTGGTGCAGATTCTGATGAAGTAGTTGCCAGTGCGATAAAATTCATGGAACGCACTTTAGGTAGTAATGCTTTGTATAGATATGTTTTACCTGTCAAATACATGGAAAACACATTAGTTCAATGAATAGTTTATTATAAAAAAATATTGATTTTCTTTTCCTATTAACATAAGGGATATGCGGAATGTTTTTCTTTTATTTTTGCGCACTGTAGAGCATTCTTTCAGTTATCAATTAGAACTTGTATGAATATATTTCGAGTTAGATTTAAATTGTATTTCGTGAGGTAAACTGAGGGCAGTGCTGTAATTTTACTGCTTATTCATAGTTTCAAACAAAAACTTCAAAAATTCATAATAAATTGATAGAAAATGCCAAAAATACAAAATTAAATTCTAATATGTATATTTTGAAATCTTCTAGATTCCTGTGATAATAGTTTGGACAAATGACTATTTTACCCCAAAGTTTCCATTTGGTTTTGTACATGTACCCCTGCTGTTCAAGATTTTCAGACATCCTAGATTTTGAGATTTATTTACCGACAATTGGCTAAACAGATTTTTTTGTTCTTCTTATGAAAATGTAGATCTAAATCTAATCTATGAGCTCTAAAAGTTTTAGATTCAGTAGATTTCCGCATTTTATACTGATAAGGGGGTTTCAGAGGAGCTATTTCAAGGGCTGTTCTGGAATTTTGCTGAACTTATATTATCAATTTGTATTGATCATTTTATTGAACGAGATGATTCGCCGTAGCTGTTCAAGCTGTAAAACGGAAGCCACCACCCCTCTTTAAACCCTCTCTAAAATCCTAGAGATCGTTGTCGCTGCGCTCAAATTTCTAGGGTTCTCCTTCTTATCATGTCTCTTGGTGACCTTTCTAATTTTTTATTGCTTTCCTTTCTTTCTGTCTTGTTAATTTGTGCCTCTCTTTCCTTTCTTTCTTTCATTTCTTTCTAAATTTACTGACGGCAACATCTCCATTCTATTGATTTGTAGATGAGAAATAAGGAAGAAGGAATTAAACGGAAACTTGATATATTACTAAGTTTGTGCCAGCCACTTCATAGTTTGTGCATGCCATGTAATTTAATCCAATTAATACTCCTTGTTAAATATCTATATTATAATATTGTATAAAAACGGAAGGAGATTATCATTCATCAAATTTGTCGGTTTAATTGAATTGGGAGAGATAAGGAATGAAAGAAATAAGGACACATAATTATATTGCTAAATTTCAGAATTTGTTTAATTTTAATTGTAATGGATCGTGTGGCAGTATGTGTGGCGAGTGTATTTTTTGTTGAATTTAGACTTCGACACATTATTCAGATATATTTAATAAGAAGAAGCCATATTATGTGATTGGAGGGCTTTGATTCAATCCAAAATTTCATCTTTCAATCGTAGCTATTGATGGATTGGACCGTCAACATGCTTAATAATAGAATAGAGATTTATCATGTTGAATGGTTTGGATCGACTGTTTGGATTTTGAAAACTTTGAAAATGTAGAGTGTAATCCGGTATCACTAAAAAAGGGTGAAGTGGATCCCTCCTCATATATATATATATATAGAGAGAGAGAGAGAGAGAGAGAGGTTGGCTAATATCAAATAGATTGTTCTTGAGATTTCGTATAAGTCATTTTTCAATTTTCAAAGTCCAAAATGTCGATCCAAACTGTTAGATGTGATCTCTACATTAAAATGTGCTCGGAGACCAAATTTCACATTTTTTTTAAATTTATTTACTATTTATCAAGGCACTTTGAAATCTTTGATCCAATGGTGGCTTAACCACACAGTAAAACCAAACTAGACTATTTGATCAGCAATTTTCAATGCGACTTAATAAATTGTAAAAAAATTCAAAAAAATGTTAAATTTGTTCTCCAAGCACATTTAAATATATAGATCACATCTAACGGTTTAGATCGATATTTGGGACTTTAAAAATTGAAAAATGACTTAGTTACACGGGAAATCAAGAACAACCGATTTGATATTAGCCAACCTCTCTCTCTCTCTCTCTCTCTCTCTCTCTCTCTCTATATATATATATATATATATATATATATATATAGAAAGAGAGAGAGAGAGAGATAGGCTATCATCCATTGAGAAGTAAAGAGGCTATTTTTTTCCCGCTCATATCTACATTTTTAAAGTTCAAATAGTCGATTCAAACTTCTTAACTTGATCTTCATATTAAAATCGCAACTTTTCATTAAATAAAAAATAATAAAATACTCTGTAAATCACTGATTTTCAAATATTCTAAAAAAATAGTAATAAATTTCCAAAAAAAGTAGAATTTGGTCACCAAGCACATTTCAATATGAAAATCATGTTGAGAAGTTCGGATCGGCTGTTTGAAGTTTGGAAATAGAAATATGAGTGGGAACTAAAACATTATCTTGACTTCCCAAAGTATGGAAGCATCACTATATATATATAAACAAGTATGCGGTAATATGCTATCATACAAAAAAGTATGCGGTAATATATGATAATAAGTGGCCGAATATGCGGCTGAAAATGCAAAACCATGTATTTAACCAAATACAGATTTTTATTCGGATTGCAACCAAATATGAAAATGACTCCGAATAGACCGAATTTGAAGTGAGAAAGCATATATGCGGTCTACACATTGCTAACATATAATATTGTTGGGTTACGGACGGTCCAAACCCATTGATTAGCTTAAGCAGCGGAAAGAACGTAAAACAAAAATTTTACTTCTAACATAAGCCAAGGATTAAACGAGGTATGTCAGAATATTTTCCAAGGCGATCCACCTTCAGTATTCCTTGGCATCAAAACCCAATTTAATCCTTTTACAGATCTACTCCATAATTGATTTCTAAAGCTTTAATCTATTTACAAATTAAATAGATTAATATAACATATTTATACCTTGATCCAAATTCGAATTGGATTGCAATCTGACTCACAACGGGAGCATCAGACGTCTGATGCCCCTATCGGTCGTCTACCAGGAACCACCAGAGCATTGGCTTTCTACTGCCAGTAATACTGACCCGCAGGATGTTCGTCCACAGAAGTGTACTCCTAAGTTTCAGTACAGCGAGTTGTACCTTTTAAAACTCGAGTCTATCCCTGGTAAAGCCTGGAAGTGCACAGTCTTACCGTTGGTATAGTCGGGTATCGTATCCACAGGGACGGTAAGAAAACAACCAGACTCTACTTAAAATTACTAAAATCCTAGAAGTGAGAAAAAGTGGATTAAAGTGAGAAAACAACCAGACTTGATTGAAATAATGATTAAAACAGTGAAAAGAAAGATTTAAAGTTTGTTTTCAAATTATAAAAAGAATTTCCAGGGTTTCAGAGTTCGTATTAGTTCAGCCCCAGGGTATACGGCCCGTATAGAATCCTATACGGTCCGTATAGGCCCCCGAGTTAATACTGCAGCTATTGTTTCTGTGTTGGTGCTTTTGTCTAGAGTTTCTATCGACCGTACCTAGATTCCTAGCCTCAGGCTGTCGCAATTTTGGCTTAGTAACCCGATTACCGGACTCAAGTACTCCCCTCTTAGGTGCCTTAAACCTCAACTTTCGCTTTTTGGTCCAATTTACCTAAGTCACTTGTTGGTTTACTAAAGGTATCCTAGGACTTTCACCTCAAGGAAAGTTTCGCCTTTCGGTACTCCTTGGTTTGTAAACCTACCTCATATACTTGGTTCAGTTGGATTGAATGTTATAGACTTGTAACCTATCGACTTAGACGTGCGCATTCATCTAACGGGTTGACTATTCGATTCAAGCAAGCAAAAACCAAGCAATTAAAATACTACACAACAAGATGATAACTAAGCATTCAACACAAACCCAAGTAGCATACAAGTAAAACCAAACGTCAACTACATCTTAACCCTAGAAACAGTAAATTAGCTACTCATGTTCTCAAAACAAAGCACAATAAAAGTTATAAAAGAGTTCATAGAAAAACAATAGAAAATCCGAAGATCCGTTGCAAAACTTCTTCTTCTTCTTCTCCAAGTTCTTCCTTGTCTCCTAAGCACCAAGAATGAGCCCAAGATGGTTCTCCGATCTGGAATTGTCTGCCTTAATGCCCAAAATTGCAACATAATAGCTTTCCTTTCGGCCACCCCAGCTGTTAGAAACCTATAAGAATCGTTTTGGACAATGATCTTGCGTTTGTTAGAAACCTAAATTGCATGATCTTGCGTTTGTTAGAAACCTATAAAAATCGTTTTGGACAATAATTTGATTTTTTTTTGTTAAATTTTGATTCACCCCACAATCCAATTAATCAAACTCTCATATTCAAGATTGTATTGTAATTTGTAAGAACGAATCAACCAAGCGTATCAATAGCTCATTTTTCTACTAAACATATGCCCTCATTTGTGGTGATTTATTTTCTTTTGAGTCCCCCCCAACCGATTTAATTCAAAAGCGCATTTGCGTGCTCTTGGTTCGACATTTCGATGACACGAGCTCACACTTTTGATGTAAACTCGGCCACTTTATCAGGTGAACTAGCGGAGCAGAGTGTCAAAGACTCATTACCATAAGTACATCATAACGCCGTAACATAGGCAAGCGGAGTCCTTTTTCTCAAAAAATTTCAATTTTTCTCATTTTTCAACTGTTTTTGCTAAAATACCATGAGTACACACATTCAAAGGTATTCATTCATACCAGTGAATATCCCAATCTTTCTTATGGTTTTCTAATTAAAAGGGCACAGTTCAGTCCCATACGGCTTGTATAGGTTTCCATACAGTCCGTACAGGGTTCCAAATGTTTTTCTTGGTACCATTCAATTTTTTAGTTCCACAAAGTCCAAAAACAATTTATCCTATGTGGTTCTTTCAATCAAATATGGGGTTATTTTCCATCTCACAAATTCATCCAAAACACAACCAAAAATTTTCAAATTGGTCCCTAATTCTCGCAATCACACAAATTTATCTACAAAACACAAATATAACAAAAACAAACATGCAAAACATCTAAATGCAAACAACTATCACCCCCCCCCCCAAGCTTAGTCTGAGCATTGTTCTCAATGCTTCAAGACGTAAAAGTAAGATAAAAGCTGGGGTAGTGGAAACAAACCTAATTAGTCGGAAGAGGGGTCGAAACGCCAGTCGTGAAACTGGTGGATGTGCTCACTCAGCTCGTCCAGTTGCTCGGTGTGGAGAGATGTCTGGCGCTGGATGTCTAGAATGTGCGATCCATGCTCTCGCTGTGTATCCCTGATATCAGTCATCAGGGTATAGAGATCCCTCAGAGTAGGGTCAGCTGGGTAAGAACCCTGAGGAGCTGGGTCGGCAGGTGGCTGAGTGGAGGAGCTGGGAATGTTTGCTACTGGCCGAGTGGAGGAGCTGGGAATGTCTGCAGCCGGCAAATGTCGAGGCTGAGGAGGTGGTGGTGCAGTGACCAACCAAGTAGAGTGGTCCTCAAAGTCGATGGGTGCGGCAAACGGAAGCGCCAGTCGTAGTGGTCACTGTGGCCCGCGGCACCGCGGTGGATTTTGTTGAAGTGCTGCAACTGCAGACTTTCAGGGTTAAGAGAAAGAGGTCCACTGCAAATCCCTCGACCGGGAAAGTCATCCAGTCCTAAGCTAGCCTTGATGTACTGAACAAACATGCCAATTTTTATCTTGCTACCGGCCCTCTTGGATTCTTGGAGGTTAATCAAATGTTGGACCATGAGAAGAGCCAGGTCAGGGAGGTCAGGGTTGGGGTGGAGCATGTTGTCCATCAGCATGAGATCGATCTGATTGCCGAAGTTGAGGGTCTCACCGTGTGCGAAGATGGTACAAGCAAGAGCACGCTGGATGATTCAGAGAACAGGGTGAGAGATAAAGCGTGCGCGGTACTCATCATTTTGGGCTTTGGAGTTGCCCGTGATCTTTTCCCAGAAGATGTCCCTGTTCCAATCCTCGCGAAAGCTGAGGGTCTCAGTGGTTGGTTTTGGATAGAAACCGAACCAGGTGCGAAGAGAAGAGAGATAGACCCGCTTGGTGTGGTTGCACAGTTGAAATTTGATGAAGTAGACATCATTCTCGTCCCGTTTGAGTTGAAGGGAAGAGAGGAACTCCTTGGTGTCCACTTCGTAGCAATTATCCTCGAGTTCCCAAAAACTGGGAGAGAACCCAACCCGAGAAGTGAGACGGAGGAAATCTTCCTCCACTCCTAGCTTGCGGAGTGTCTCGAGATCTACCCTTTGAGTGTTTTCAAATGTCTTCTTCTGCAAGACCATGAAATTTTCGTACATGCGACGAGTAGGCATAGAGAAATACCTTTCCTCGAAACGGTCGCTCGGTCAGTGGATTCACCGGAGTGGGTTTGTTCGTGGCCCGAGTCATAGGGGCCCGGAGAGGATGGTGGTGGTGGTGGAGTTCGTCTTGGTGGTGGTGATCTCATCCTTTTTGCGCAAGTGTGCTTGGTTCGGTGTTCCTGGTTGAGGTCCATGGCTCTGTCAGTGGGGTTGTACGGCTCGTATGGGAGTTTGTGCGGTCCGTATAGAGATCAATCAGTCTCTGGTTGCTGGCAGAGATGGTGTACGGTCCGTATGGGGTATGGTACGGGCCGTATGGGGTAGGGTTTCGGCGGCAATGAGTCTGGTGGCGGAGGGTGGCGGATCTGCAGAAGAGAAAAAGAGAAAAAGAAAAATTGAAAGGAAAGAGAGGAGAGAGAAGAGAGGCTTACCTTGAAGGGGAAGCGGTGGCGTAGATCGGCGGAGAGGGAAGAGTCGGTAGGGAGAGAAGAAAGGCGGCGCAGAATGAAGGCAAAGGCGGCGGCGAACAGAGGCAAAGGCGGAGGTGAGGCGACGCGGATCGGACCTCGGGTGTACGGGCGCTCGTGCGGGCCGTATGAGGAAAGCGACAAAAGTTGGTTGTGTGGGGTAGGGTTTGTTGGGGGGTAGGGTATAAAAGGAGAGAGACCCCCAGACGAAGAGACACAAAAAAAAGGAAGGGTCGCGAGCTCCTGAGGTCTTGCGCCGGTTGGGGTCTGTACGGTCCGTATAGAATTACGTACGGACCGTACAACCTAGAGATTTTAGAAAAATGCCTCCGAATGAAAACAAGCAATTGTGCGGCCCGTATAGAATGTGTACGAACCGTATAACCTCCAGAATTTGCTGCTCCTCCTATCTGATCAGAACTAAAATGCAAGTTAAAATCTGAAAAAAAATCACAATTAGCTAAAACAAAAACAAACATGCAAAAACAAATACTGTGTTAAACAAAAAGAAATGCAGAAATTTTAAAAACACTTGGGTTGCTTCCCAAGAAGCGCTCGTTTTAGATCTTGAGCTCGACCACCTTTCACTACGTTTCTGCTGGAGCAGGATCAGAAAGAAACTGACTGCACCGCTCGTTCATCGGATGGTCAGCAATGTAATGCTTGAGACGCTGACCGTTGACCTTAAAAGTCCCACTCTCTGTACTCCAGATATCAACTGCACCAAAGGGGTACACCTTCATCACTTGAAATGGGCCGGACCATCTTGACTTGAGTTTACCTGAAAAATTCTCAATCTAGAATTAAACAAAAGTATAAGATCTCCTTCTTTAAACTCTCAAAGCATAATGCGTCTGTTATGCATTCGCTTCGTCTTCTCCTTTTAAAACCTAGCATTCTCATAAGCTTGCAAACACATTTCCTCCAACTCATGTAAGTCAAGGGTGCACTTTTCTCCAGCTGCAAGCAAGTCCATGTTGATCGCTCTTGTGGCCCAGAATGTTTTATGCTCGATTTTGACTGGAAGGTGGCATGGCTTACCATACATCATCTTGTAAGGACTCATCCCAATCGGTGTCTTGAAGGCGGTGCGGTAAACCCAAAGTGCATCATGCAACTTGGAAGCCCAATCCTTCCTAGTCCTTGCCACTGTCTTCTCCAAGATCGACTTAATTTCCCTGTTAGAAATTTCAGCTTGGCCATTAGTTTGAGGATGATAAGAAGTAGATACCTTGTGTGTCACCCCATGTCAGCTCAAGAGATTGTTGAATTGTCGATTGATGAAGTGCTTGCGTCTGTCACTAATGACAGCTCGAGGCACACCAAAACGAGGGAAAATGATCTCATTGAAGAACTTTTTGGGGCATGCCATTGCTTCAACCCACATCGACACATAGTCGACCTTGTGTCGACCGCCACCAAAATATACTCATTCCCTCGAGAGGACGGGAATGGACCCATGCAATCGATGCCCCAAACATCAAAAACCTCCACCTAAGGATGAGGTTGAGAGGCATCTCGTTTCGTCTCGTCTTGTTTCCAGTTCTTTGGCACCCTGTCACAAGCTAAAACAAAAGATCTTGCATCTTTGAAAAGAGAGGGCCAAAAGAAACCAGATTGTAATACCTTGGCAGTAGTTTTGGATAACAAGGAGTGTCCTCCATAAGCAGATGAGTGGCAATATGCAAGAATGGAACCCGTCTCTTCATATGGTACACATCGTCGGAATATGCCATCAATTCCAACCTTGAAGAGGTAGGGCTCATCCCAAAAGTAGTACTTGGCATCAGCTTTGAGTTTCTTCCTTTGCTGGAAGGACATTGTGGCAGGCAATACTCCGGAAACCAGATATTTTGTAATATCGGCATACCATGGATCTTGCTGCTGCAGCTGAGTGGCACTTATACGGTCCGTATGCTGGATCGTGCAGACCGTATGAACTTGTGTACGGGCCGTATGGATGTCCTCCAGGTCAAGAACTGATTGCAAGGAGTTGTTCATCCGGAAATGAGTCATTGATTAGCAATTTAACCGTGGTATCCTCCTCCCAATGAAGCCGGGATAGGTGGTCCGCCGTAGAGTTCTCGACTCCTTTCTTGTCCCTGATTTCAAGATCAAACTCCTGCAAAAGAAGAATCCATCTAATTAGTCTCGATTTTGCATCTTTCTTACTCAAAAGGTACCCTAAGGCGGCATGATCTGTGTAGACCACTATCTTTGAACCAACCAAATACGATCTAAATTTGTCGAGAGCAAACACAATTGCGAGAAGCTCCTTCTCGGTGGTAGTGTAGTTCATTTGGGCCGGATCTAGCACCTTGCTAGAGTAGTAAATAGCACATGGCTTCTTGTCTTTCCTTTGCCCCAGAACTGCCCCAACTACATAGTCACTAGCGTCGCACATCAACTCAAAAGGCAACGACCAATCGGGTGGCTGCAAGATAGGTGCAGAAATAAGAGCTTCTTTCAAACTGCAAAAAGACTTAACACAATCATCAGTGAAAACAAAATTAGAATCTTTGATAAGTAGATTGGTCAGTGGTTTCGCGATTTTAGAGAAGTCCTTGATGAAGCAGCGATAAAAGCCTGCATGTCCAAGAAAACTTCTAACCCCCTTGACATTTGTTGCGATTTCGAGTTTCTCAATCACCTCAATCTTTCCCCTGTCAACCTCAATCCCTCTCGGGGTGACAACATGTCCCAAAACAACACCCTCTTGGACCATGAAATGTCATTTCTCCCAATTGAGGATTAAATTCAGTTCTTCACATCTCTGCAAAATCTTACACTAGTTAGTCAAACAAGAACCAAAACAAGTACCATAAACAGAAAAATCATCCATGAAAATCTTAACTTCTTTCTCAATAAAATCAGAAAAGATGGCCATCATGGCTCTTTGAAAAGTCGCAGGTACATTACAAAGACCAAAGGGCATCCTACGGTATGCATAGGTACCATATGGGCATGTGAAAGTGGTCTTTTCTTGGTCCTGTAGGTGAATGGGTATTTGAAAGAAACCAGAATAACCATCAAGATAACAAAAATAAGAGTGATTAGCAAGCCTTTCAAGGAGTTGGTCAACAAATGGCAATGGAAAGTGATCTTTACGTGTAGCAATGTTGAGCTTTCGGTAGTCGATACACATCCTCCAACCGGTCACAACTCGTGTTTGAACCATCTCTCCTTTCTCATTCTTCACTACTGTTGCTCCCCCTTTCTTGGGAACCACATGGACGGGGCTCACCCATTTGCTGTTAGAAATCGGGTAGATGATACCTGCTTCAACAAGTTTTAAAATTTCTTTCTTTACTACCTCTTTCAGGTTTGGGTTGAGCCGTCTCTGGTGTTCAACTGAAGGTTTGTGATCATCTTCTAGCAAGATCCTGTGTGTGCAAATGGCCGGATCGAGCACCTTCAAGTCCTTGATAGAATATCCAAGAGCTTGGCGGTTTGATCAGGGGTCAATCTGCATTAACAATAACAGGGCATGTCTTTTCTGAATCAAGGAATTCATACCTGAGGTTGGCCGAGAGAGGTTTCAGTTCAGGAGTGATCTGCTCTGTCTAGGCAGTTGAACGGTCCGTATGGGTCTTGTGCGGACCGTATGGCTCAGCTTCAGTTTGAGCTTCTGATTCCTTCTCAATCTCCAGCTTCTCTAGTTGCAATTCACTTGATGTACGGTCTGTATGGTAAGTATACGGTCCGTATAGAGATTCCTCCAGACAGACAGATGCTGTGTCTGCTGCGCAAATCGACTCGAACTCGCTTGTTTCAACCTACAAATCAGATAGAAAGTCAAAATGATACCTTAGCGAGCTGTTGACTTGCTCCAAGAAATTCTCTTCAACCAATTCATCAATCACATCAACCATGAAACATGCTTCGGCTTGAGTGGGGTACTTCATTACTTGGTCAATATGAAAGTGAACCTTCTCATCTCCAATATTCAAAGTCAAGGTCCCGTTCTTCACATCAATTAGTGCTCCAGCGGTTCTCAAGAACGGCCGTCCTAAAATGATTGGGACCTCCTTGTCTTCCTCCATTTCCATCACAACAAAATCATCGGGCACATAGAACTTACCGACTTGGACCGGTACATCTTCCACTATGCCGAGTGGTAGTCTCATCAAAGAATCTGCAAGTTGTAGAGTCATTATTGTAGGTTTAAGTTCTCCTACACCCAAGTGGTCAAAGATAGTGCGTGGCATGAGACTCACACTAGCCCCGAAATCATATAGAGCTCGTCGAATGGTAGCTTTCCCAATTGTGCAAGGAATGAAGAATTTACTCGGATCTTCCAATTTGGGTGGAAGTTCGCTTCTCAAGATAGCACTGCATTGTTCGGTCAATTTCACCGTCTCATAGGTTGGCATTTGAGTCAAGACATCGGTGAATGGAATGGTGATATGCAATTGCTTGATAACCTCACCAAACTTGGAGAACTATTCATTGAGTCAGGTTTCAGCTAGCCTCTATGGGAATGGAACAGGTGGCCGGTAGGGCGGTGGTTTCTCGGTCACCTTCTTCTTCTGCTTGTCAGCTTCCTTCTGTACAGGCCGTACGGATTCTGTACGGACCGTATGGTCTGTTTTCTCAGAAATAACTTCAGACTGAACAGGTTCTGGCTGCTCAGGAATCACTGGTGGTGGAACTTGTGCGGGCAGTATAGGATCTATACGGAACGTATACTCAGTCTCTGACTCAACAGGCATGGTTGGTCCTTCATATTGTGTCCCACTTCGCAAAGTAACAGCTTTAGCCTCTCCCTTGGGGTTGATCTCTGGTTGGCTTGGTAACCTTTCAGGTTGTGTTTGGCCAGGGGTAGTGTGAGACTAATTTTGCCTGTTTTGAGTGGCCAAACCCGCCAATTCAACACTGATATGCTGCATCTACTCGAAAATCATTTGATTCATCTTCCCCTGCTGATACATAAAGTCACTCACCACGGGAGCATCATAGGTCTTAGATGGTCCAGAGTATGGTGCGCGGTTGTTCGAGTTGTTGAATGCGACATTGTTGTAGAAGTCGCGATTCTTGTTGTTGCTGCTAGAAGGATTGTTGTTGAACGGTGCGGGGTTACCATTCTTCCACCTCCAAGCCTGTTGATCATTATGGTCTTTGGAATAGGACCAGTTGAAAGGAGGTTTCGGAAAGTATGATGGCTCATAGTTGAGAGAGTTGACTTGCTCGGGTTCCTTATCCCTTTGAGCATGTGGACAATGCTCGTACAAGTGCCCCTCGTCCCCACACATAACACAAGACTTTGGCTGTTGATCGCCAAGTGCCTTGACACTCATCTTGTCGAAAGCCTTCTGCATAGCATCCAACTTAGCGGTGAGAGCAGTGATTTGATTGACCTCAAGTCGGCCGACTCCGGTTGCTCAAGTGCCTCAGTGATTTGTTGGTTGGTCGCCATGTTGTCAATCAAGTTCATTGCCTCGGTAGTCTCTCGGTCTAGGAGAGCTCCACCTGCAACTGCATCAACAGAAGTACGAGTGCTATCGGTTAAACCAGCATAAAAAAACTGAATAAGTAACCAATCGGGAATACCATGATGTGGACAAGAGTATTGCAATTTCCTAAACCTTTCCCAGGCTTCATTCAACATTTCATCAGACCTTTGTCTGAAACTGGTCAATTGGGTCCTAACTTTGGCAGTTCTTTTGTGAGGGAAAAATCTGGTCAAAAACAATTTGGACAGTTCCCTCCAAGTGGTAATTGAGTCCCTTGGTAATGACCCTAACTATTTCTTTGCCTTATCCCTAAGAGTGAAAGGAAAGAAAGCAAGTCTAATATAATCAGTTGTTGCGCCATTGATTTTAATTGTGGCACAACACTCAAGAAAGGTCTGAACGTGGGCATGTGGATCCTCATGATCCATGCCATGAAACGTGTTCTGCTGGACAATGTTGACAACGCTTGGATTGAAGTTGGGTTGGTTGCCGGCAATCCTTGGCAGTCTGATTGCCCCTCTGACATCTCCAGCTCTTGGGACATTGAATTCTCGCAATGTCCATGGCACAAAGTCATCTCCTTCATCATCTGAGAAGCGCTCATTGAGCTCTGGATTTTCTCCGTTCTGACTCATGGTGCCTGTTTCTGGCTCGGCTTCTTTGTTGTCGGGTTGTACGGTCTGTATATGCCTTATACGGGCCGTACGGAGAGGAGACAGATGCGGTGGTGCTGGAACAACTGTGGTGGAAGTTTGCCCCATGCTTCTGAGATTGTAGTGGTTCTTGGGCTGTGACGCTTCCAGTATGTTCCTGAAAAGATGGAAAAAGAAAAGTAAAAATTAAAATCTGTAATTAAGTAAAATTAAGCAAAAGTCTAGCAATTTTAGTTGTCATCCCCGGCAACGGCGCCAAAAACTTGTTCGTCCACAGAAGTGTACTGCTAAGTTTCAGTACAGCGAGATGTACCTTTTAAAACTCGAGTCTACTCCTTGTAAAGACTGCAAGTGTATAGTCCTATCATTGGTATAGTCGAGTATCGTATCCACAGGGACGGTAAAAAAACAACCAGACTCTACTTAATTAACCCGAGTTAATACTGCAGCTACTGTTTCTGTGTTGGTGCTTTTGTCTAGAGTTTCTATCGACCGTTCCTAGATTCCTAGCCTCAGCTGTCGCAATTTTGGCTTAGTAACCCGATTACCGGACTCAAGTACTCCCCTCTTAGGTGCCTTAAACCTCAACTTTAGCTTTTTGGTCCAATTTACCTAAGTCACTTGTTGGTTTACTAAAGGTATCCTAGGACTTTCGCCTCAAGGAAAGTAAATTTATCTACTCATGTTCTCAAAACAAAGCACAATAAAAGTTTTAAAAGAGTTCATAGAAAAACAATAGAAAATCCGAAGATCCGTTGCAAAAGTTATTCTCTCATCTTCTCCAAGTTCTTCCTTGTCTCCCAAGCACCAAGAATGAGCCCAAGATGGTTCAGAGATCTGCAATTGTCTGCCTTAATGCCCATAATTGCGAAATAATAGCTTTCCTTTTCGGCCTCCCCAGCTGTCTTTATTTCCAATTCCAGCCTGGGTTTCCGAAATAGCTTGTACGGTCCGTACAGAATCCTATACGGACCGTATACTTGTCCTTGCCTTGGAGAATTCTTGCCTCTTGTTGTGGAACCTTCTATGTGGTTGGGTTGATCTTGTACAGACCGTATGTAAACCTATACGGACCGTATGGAGAGTTGTCAGATCTAGAATTTTGCCCGTTTCCTGCAAAATAAGAAACAAAACATAGCAGTACCACATTCTAATGATATTTAAACGAAAAGTCCACATTGTTAGGCTTTAAGGCACAAGTTTTGGTGTAAATCAGGGTCGCAATCTAGACAAAATAAAGAGACATCACGGGATTCGCAAAAACACTATTCACCGAGAAAAGGACAAAATAAAATGCCGCGACTTTCGCAAATATATTATTTCCGAATCCCGTAAACACTATTCACGGAAGATGTGAAAACACTATTCACCGAGAAAAGGACAAAATAAATGCCGCGACTTTCGCAAATATATTATTTCTGAATCCCGTAAACACTATTCACGGAAGGTGTGAAAACACTATTCACCGAGAAAAGGACAAAATAAAATGCCGCGACTTTCGCAAATATTTTATTTCCGAATCCCGTAAACACCATTCACGACAACCGGAAAAGCACTATTCACGGGAGGCGTGAAAACACTATTCACGAAGATCGTAAAAACTGATTGCGTCATGCGCAAAATCACCAAAATTTCCAAAATGTCCTTCAAAAATCGACCTTACAAATCACCAAAATGACATTTTGGCCCAAAAATCAATTTTGGGCTTTTTTGGGACTTGATTTGGCCTTTGATTTTTGACTTTTAAAAATTGATTTTTTGGACCTTACTATTCACGGGCCTTGACTTTTTTGGGCCCAAAATATTGATTCATAATTATTATTTATAATCAACTTTATATCTGATCTGATCAGTTATAATTCTTGCGACTATTGTTGCGATAACTTTTACACAACGTGTCGTACACGCTTGTAAATTGAATATGTTTAAGCTTGTCATCTTTATGACATTTATATTAATTATACCTTTTATAATTAATATAAATATCTCATTATTAATTATAACTGTCTATAATTAATTATAAGATTCTTTGATAAGTCTCCTTTACGGTGTGACCCAATAGGATCTGTGTTATGTTGATAAATAAAATTAAAACCATTTTAACTTCTATAATCATAGGAGGCATCTGATATCTACACTATGACCATCCAATTACACAGATGATGATGTACTATACAATACCACGATCTAGTAAACTATTTTATTCGTGTTAATTCTTATGTCTCACAGTATCAGATCAGTTTCAATGTAGGAGTGTGTTATCCTTGCAAACTTAATCTTTTCTTGATCTTGAGCAGATTATCAAATATAATTACTCTTGTAATTATACTGCTAGCAGATAATCTTACTATGTCAAGGGGCCCAGTGATACTATAACTCCTAGAGAGATACGAGGTACAATAGTAATTTTGGTAAACCATCACTACCTCAGCTAAGCTATGTATACCGAAAAGCTACCATTATAATGCGTTTTAAGCTAGGAGCCAATCATCGGAGGCCCTACTTACATAAATCTCTATATTCTCAAAGATCTCGTAGATCGCAAGAAAATCTCACAGCCAATTGCCTATGTGCCTCTCAGACCCATAGCAGTATTATGCATCATATGCTTAGCTTGAGAAAGAGGTTTTGTGAGTGGATTAGCTGTGTTGCTGACTGTGTCAACTCTATATATCTCTACGTCACCTCTATTTACGATTTCTCGTATCAGGTGATAACGTTTATTACGAACTCGGAGTCACTACCGTAGACGATAAACATATCCTTAGTTCTTCTCAAATACTTAAGGATATTCTTTGCAACATTCCAGTGCTCCAAGCCTAGATTAGCCTAACATCTACTCGTCACACTCAAAGCGTACGAGACAATAGGGCGAGTGCACAACATGGCATACATGATAGAGCCTATAGCTGAAGCGTCTGGCACTCTACTCATTATATGCTTTGCTCATCAGTTGTCAAAGGACACTAAGTCTTGCTAAGCTATGCACCATGATTCATTGGCAGGATTCCCTTCTTGGAATCCTACATGCTGAACGATTCAGCACTTTGTCAATGTATGTGCTTTGACTTAATCCTATAAGTCTCTTTAATCTATCTTGATAGATCTTAATGCCTAATATATAGACAGCCTCGCCTAAGTCCTTCATCGAGAAAACTTTCTTTAATGAAGACTTAACTTGTTGCAACATAGGAATATCATTTCCTATTAAGAGTATGTCATCTACATACAATATTAGAAAGGCGATGGCACTCCCACTAGTTTTTCTATACACACAAGGTTCTTTTTCGCATCTGACGAAGTCAAACTTTTGACTTCTTCGTCAAATCGAAGATTCCAACTCCGTGATGTTTGCTTCAATCCATAAATGGATTTAAGAAGCTTGCACACATTCCCAGCATTCTTTGGATCTTCAAAACCCGAAGGCTGTATCATATACACATCTTCTTTTAATTTCCATTTAAGAAGTTGGTTTTGACATCCATTTGCTATATTTCATAATCATGAACTGTAGCAATTGCTAGGAGTATCCGAATTGACTTAAACATAGCAACGGGCGAAAAAGTTTCATCATATTCAACTTCCAGAATTTGTTTGAAACATTTCGCTACAAGCCGTACTTTATATACAGTCATATTACCATCTATATATATTTTTCTTTTAAAACTCCACTTGTTAGCTATGGATTTCACCCCATCAAGTGGTACAACTAGGTTCCAAACTGTGTTGTCATACATGGATTGTATTTCGGATATCATGGCCTCCAGCCATTTATCAGAGTCAGGCCTATTCATTGCTTCCGCATAAGTCAGAGGATCTTCAGTATCAAATACTAAGACCTCATGCAGTCCTAAGTACCTCTCGGGTACATGGACTGTCCTTGTTGACCTACGTAACACTTAACCTTTGGGCTGTCGAACTTGATCCACAACTATCTATGGATCCAGTTCTACTTCAACTTGCGTCGATGTACTTGAGATCGGGACTAGAACCTTCTCCACAACTACTTGTGGATTTGGTTCTTCTAGATGCTCTTCAGCCGAAGTATCAAGTGGTGGGTTTATCTGATCTAGTTTAAATATTATATTGTGTGATGTATCTTGAATTTCTTCAAGTATTACATTACTCCCACTACTTCTTTTTGCGAGAAACTGGTTCTCTAAAAGTATACCAAAACGAGCAACAACTATTTTGTTCTCAGACTGGTGATTGAAGTAATATCCTTTCATTTCCTTAGGATACCCTACGAAAAAGCATTTGTTAGATTTGGGATCAAGTTTGTGACGTCAGACGTCCGACAACTCATATGGAGTTTTTTCAACTGACTTAGACATAACCATATTTATTGTCCTTGCAGTAGTTTCTAGTGCGTATCCCCAAAATGATTTCGAAAGAGTGGCGTTACTCACCATGGAACGAACCATGTCCAACAGAGTTCGATTCCTTCTCTCAGAAACACATCCATTGTGGTGTCCCAGAGGCGTGAGTTGTGAGACTATCCCATATTATTTTAAGTACATTATAAACTCAAAACTCAAGTAGTCGCCTCCACGGTCAGACCATAAGGCCTTAATACTTTTGTTCAATTGATTTTCTACTTGAGCCTTGAATTCCTTGAACTCATCAAAGGATTCAGACTTATGTCTCATCAAGTAGACATAACCATATCTACTGTAATCATCAGTAAACGTAATAAAGTAAGAACAACCATTTCTTGTACAAGTACTCATAGGTCTATATATATCAGCATATACAAGACCTAGTAAGTCACTTGCCCTTTCACCCTTTTTGGAGAAAGACGCTTTGGTCATTTTTCCACGTAAGCAAAATTCGCATATGTTAATTGATTTAAAATCAATTTTACCAAGAAGTTCATTTTTATGCAACTTCTTGATGCGTTTCTTGCTTATATAACCAAGGTGACAATGCCAGATGTAAGTCGTACTTTCATGAGACGTTTTGAGTCATTTGTTAGTTATGTTGAACACAGGTTTTTTCCATTTCCAGTATATATATATAGATCATTCATCATACAAGAAGATCCATAATATACCTCATCTTTATATATAGAACATCTATTGTCCTTTATAATAAGAGAGAAACCATTCGTCTCTAAACATGAGACCGAAATGATGTTCTCGGAAATGCTAGGAACAAAATATACATTTTCAAGTTCCATTATAAGCCCGCTAGGCAAGTGCAACTCTACACTTCCAGTTGTTACGGCTGCAACCAATGCTTTGTTTCCAACTTGGAGTTGTACCTCCTTGTTACTTAGTTTCCTTCTATTCTTTAGTGCCTGCATATTCGAACAGATATGAGCACATGATCCGGTATCTATTACCGAATCATTAATAGAGGTAGCAACGTTAACTTCAACAACAAATGTACTTGAGACTGAAGCTTTTGAGACATTCTCAATTTTTCAGATCTTCAAGATACTTCGGGCAATTTCTCTTCCAGTGACCTTTGCCATTATAATAATAACAGCCAATGTCAGCAGAAACATTTATCATGGGAGTGTTCGTTATCGGAACCAACTTCCCTTTGCCTTTGTATCTTTTCGCTTTTGTTATTTGTTTCTCGAGTGGGGAGTGCAAAGAGAAAGATGATTCTTTAACTATATTTCTACAACGTTAAAAGTAAAGATTTTAGCTTTGTTCATGTAATGTTTTATTCAAATAATAAAACTCTCACTTCAAATTTGTTCTATTCTCTTTTGCAGTAGGTCCAAGATCCCTATTTTCACTAATGTACAAGCCAGCTGTTACGCATGACTCGGCCATCAGTTATTTTAGGTAAGCAACTTTGCTAATCACACCTTGCTTTGTGATTCTTGGTTTCGTTAAAACATCACGTGTTTTTAATGAAGACTTTGCCCCAAGCTCAAAACTTTTTTGAAAATCATTGGTAAGTAACCTCACTCTATTTGGTTTGATATGTCTTACATAACCCTTGACCACCAAAGGTAAAAGGCGATGCCTACTGAGTAGAGAACCGTCAACAATAGTGCGAGAAGGATAGAGTAGGAAGGGCATACTACTTAATTCGTATGGGTTTGTGTTTATGCTTAACAGTGCGAGCAGACTTTAAAAGAGGTATCTCAGATAAACAACCGAGGGTGTCCACCCTCAGTCTATCTTTGGCATCAGAACCTCTTTCACATGCTTGCATTTGTTAAGCAGTTAGTTCTTTAAACTAACTGTAAGACATTCTTACGGATACGTGAAAGTTGTCTGCCAGAAAGATTGACATCAGTTCCTTCACAAATCTTTCTTTGACATCATGTTCTTTCACCGTTCCTTAAAAGCGATAAATTCCATTTATACTTTTTCATGCTTAGGTTTGTTTTTATGCTTAACAGTGTAAGCAATCTTTAAAAGAGGTATGTCAGATAGACAACCGAGGATGTCCACCTCCAATCTATCTTTGGCATCAGAACCCCTTTCACATGCTTACATTTGTTAAGCAGTCAGTCCTTTAAACTGACTGTAAGACATTCTTACGGATACGTGAAAGTTGTCTGCCAGAAAGATTAATGTAAGTTCCTTCACAAATCTATCTTTGACATTCCGTTTTTTCACGTTTCCTTGAAAGCGATAGATCTAATTTATACATTTCATATCAAATCAGTAAATCTAATTTTACTTATATACGGGACCTAGTCAGGTATATGGTTTATCAGTTTCTAATTCTTTATTTTGCAGCAATGCTCAGTTCTTGTTTATACCGTTTAAAAGCACATAAATAATTTATATATTTTTCAAAATAAATATTATTTTCAGTCCATAAAGCAATTTGGTAATGTGACAAAGTTCCCGTTTGGACCTGCTGATTAGGAGACGTAAAAGAGGTTAGTCGAAAGAGTCATAAGACACCTTTCTTGACATAACCTTTATCTTTTACGGGTGGAGATTAACAGCTCTTACTTTAGGTATTTTATTCCTTCATCACATTCTTCGATGAACTTTACTTATCCGAAGGTTTTCGAAAAGGCGAAAGAGTTACATTTTGCTATTTCAAAAGCGCAAGAGTAATTTGGTAACGTGACAAAGTTCCCGTTTGGGCCTGCTAATCAGGACACGTAAAAGAGGTTAGTCGAAAGAGTCCTAAGACACCTTTCTTGACATAACCTTTATCTTTTACGAGTGGAGATTAACAGCTCTTACTTTAGGTACTTTATTGCTTCATCTTTCACATTCTTAGATATACTCAAACGCAGTTGAAAGTTTTAGAATACGAAAACATAAAGAAAGCATAAAATCCTATTTTATCTTTCTCGGTCAGAAAACCGATCCAAGAAATGTAAAAATTTACATTTCACAAGAAAGCATAAAGAAAGCTTAAATCTAATTTAACATTTTGAGTCGGTAAAATCGAATCAAGAAAATCTCATTTCTAATCGGTTTTGGACTTAAGCTGCAAATCTAAGAATTAAACAGATTTGCGATATATGCACCTTATTTGCATAAGTTATAACTTTTTGAAAATCAATTAGCGGGAGAGCCTGGTGCTCTGATACCACTGTTGGGTTATGGACGGTTCAAAACCATTGATTAGCTTAAGCTGCGGAAAGAACGTAAAACAAAAATTTTACTTCTAACGTAAGCCAAGGATTAAACGAGGTATGTCAGAATACTTTCCAAGGCGATCACCTTCAATATTCCTTGGCATCAAAACCCAATTTAATCATTTTACAGATCTACTCCATAATTGATTTCTAAAGCTTTAATCTATTTACAAATTAAATAGATTAATATAACATATTTATACCTTAATCCAAATTCGAATTGGATTGCAGTCTGACTCACAACGGGAGCATCAGATGTCTGATGCCTCTATCGGTCGTCCATCGGGAACAACCAAAGTGCTTGGCTTTCTACTGCCAGTAATACTAACCAGCAGGATTTGCAAAAACACTACTCACCGAGAAAATGACAAAATAAAATACCGCGACTTTTGCAAATATATTATTTCCGAATCTGGTAAACACTATTCACGGAAGGCGTGAAAACACTATTCACCGAGAAAATGACAAAATAAAATGCCATGACTTTCGCAAATATATTTTTTCTGAATCCCGTAAACACTATTCACGACAACCGTAAAAGCACTATTCACGGTAGGCGTGAAAACACTATTCACAAAGATCGTAAAAACTGACTGCATCTTGCGCAAAATCAGATTCACAAAACTTCGCGAAAACACTATTCACGACACCCATAAAAACACTATTCACAACTCGCAAGATTATACGTGGATTACGTATATCTTTCTTTTCTGGCCCAACACTATTCTAAAAGACTGACTATCGGATCGATCAGACTTCGATCGGGTTTTTGGAATGATTTAAACTCTACCCCTACCCCTCTATTTATAGGCATGACGAGGTTTAAAATTACCAAAATGCCCTTCCAAAATCGACCTTACAAATGACCAAAATGCCATTTTGGCCCAAAAATCAATTTTGGGCTTTTTTGGGCCTTGATTTGGGCTTTGGATTTGGGCTTTTAAATTAAATTCTAAATTTAATTTAGGCCCAAAATATTAATTCATAATTAATATTTATAATCAACTTTATATCTGATCTGATCAGTTATAATTCTTGCGACTATTGTTGTGATAACTTTTAAACAACGTATCGTACACGCTTGTAAATTGAATATGTTTAAGCTTGTCATCTTTATGTCATTTATATTAATTATAACTTTTATAATTAATATAAATATCTTATTATGAATTATAATTGTCTATAATTAATTATAATATTCTCTGATAAGTCTCCTTTATGGCGTGAGCCAATAGGATCTGTGTTATGTTGGTAAATATAATTAAAACCATTTTAACTTCTATAATCATAGGAGGCATCTGATATCTACACTATGACCATCCAATTACACAGATGATGCTGTACTATACAATACCACGGTCCAGTAAACTATTTTATTCGTGTTAATTCTTATGTCTCACAGTATCAGATCAGTTTCAAGGTAGGCGTGTGTCATCCTTGCAAACTTAATCTTTTATTGAACTTGAGCAGATTATCAAATATAATTACTCTTGTAATTATACTGCTAGCAGATAATCTTACTCTATCAAGGGCCCAGTGATACTATAACTCGTATAGAGATACAAGAGACAATAGTAATTTTGGTAAACCATCACTACCTCAGCTAAGCTATATATACGGAAAAGCTACCGTTATAACTACGTTTTACCTACAGCGTTAGATAACAATCACACATGCACATCTCTTAGTAGGAAAGATGAATACCTCATACTTTAGAACTTAACACTGATTGAAAACATTAATGACACGTACACAATTCCATTTAATGTTTCATTCGAGGTCTGTCTAATATCATGTTCCTAGAACATGTATCTATGTGATTAAAATGACATCTCATGTCAGTGGTCTGTAAAACTTGACCATCTTTTAATTCACATACTAACCTTGTAACGGTAAATTAGTGTTCCTACTAATTACCTCGGTTGGAGACTCTTAAGAGCATTTATCATCTATATTATGAAGCTCTACAATTTGAAGTCATGAACTTGAAATGATTCATAAATTCAATAATACTCAAGGAACAAAATGACAATTTATTAATCACTCAATTCATGAACAAAGCTTTATGATAATTTATCGTATTATTGATTTCTAGATTATTACAAACTAACAATCTCCCACTTAAGCTAGGAGCCAATCATCGTAGGCCCTACTACAAATCTCTATATTCTCAAAGATCTCGTAGATCCCAAGAAAATCTCACAACCAATTGACTATGTATCTCTCAGACCCATAGCAGTATTATACATCATATGCTTAGCTTGAGAAAGAGATTTTGTGAGTGGATCAGCTGTGTTGCTGACTGTGTCAACTCTACATATCTCTACGTCACCTCTATTTACGATTTTTCGTATCAGGTGATAACGTTTATTACGAGCTCGGAGTCACTACCGTAGACGAGAAACATATCCCTACTAAATCCAATTTGTCCCTAAAGAGACCAAACTTTTTACGCTATCCCGCAAAGGGAGCCCCCTGGGTTCTAACCCTATTCTTTTAATCGCTGTCAAGTCTCGTGGGCCAAAATGTTAGTGCTTAGAATACATTAATTTTTTTCGCACAAGGATGCAAATGACTACGCACCTATTGGTATGTGGAGGATCATTGTCATATAGTATACGAAACTATGTATGCACGGATATCATAAAAATATTAAATTGCAAATAAAATTAACGCAAACAAAATATAAATAAATATTAAATCATTATTAAGAAATCAAGTTCAACACTCACTCTAGAGATGAGGTATTTAGCTTCTTATGGCCATAGCAAACAAAGAGCAATAAAATAAAAAGAACATAGTAATCAACTCTCTTGAAGAAATAAAAACCTTGCCTCCTTAGATGACGGCTCCTTGCCTCGGCTTCTAATGACTATGCTTCTCTCCCTAGTACTCTTAACCTAGCATAACAATGAGGATTGCTAGCTAAGATTCTGGACTTAATAACAAGTAAACATGTACACTAAATTCTATTACAAGAGGGGTATTTATAGTTTTTCTTAAAGAGTAGTGAGAGCAGTGGAGATCATAGGGGATATGGGGTCCACCCATGATCTAACATGATTCGGCTAAAAATAGCACTCCGAAAATAGTATTGCTTCTAGAAGACTTCGTCTAAAAAGAACGCTTCAGCTCAAAAAATCAGCCTCCTTGAAGAATTCAATCTACGGCTGAGATCTATTAATCGAATGACTTAGAAGAACAGTCCATGGATTGAGTCCATGGATCGTGCGGCCTGTGAAGTATGTCGCATGCGTCTTAAGGGGAACTCGCACGGCAACTTGACTTATCGTATTTTCATAGAATTTTGCTATTTTGTACGTATGTTGTGCTCTTCGTGTAAGTTGTTGCATACGCCATGTAATATCCTGATTTGATGTCATTTTCAATAATTGCTCAAATAAAACATTTTTCCTCTGTTTTTTTTTTGTCTAAGTATGCAACTTTCTCCAAAACCTACTAAAATGAATCAAAAACCGTTTGTGGTAAATTAATCGGAAAAATGACTATTTTACATTCATTTTTTTATCATTTTTCATAAGAAAACATAGTAATTTTCGTTATATGTTTGAGCATCATCACATGGTGAAGTGTAAATTTATTTAAACACATCCTTGTCACAGGAACTCGCCACACGATTTTGATTGGTCTTGATTTCTCTCTATTTTTTAAATATCATTTATGTAATTTTTGGATTAACAGATGATAGGGTGTGAAATTATACTAGTTTACCCTATATCATTTGACCTAGGAAATGACCAAATATTCAGTCCTAATATAAGCTTTTAGGTAGAATCAGGTTACTTTTTCTTTGAACTCATGATTTTGTTGAATTGCAAAATTTGACTATTTTTGGAACAAAACAAGACAAAACAAAGCATTTTGGTCATACATGACTTATGTGCGATTTGGTCATGAACCGCATGCAAATGGAGCAAGCAACTGAATAGAATTAGTAACTAGAGGAAATTTCCAAGTAAAGAAATCCATGCGGTTCACTGCTTTTCATGTGATTTGTCTCCCAACCACACGGTAACCGCCAAGTTCCAATAGTTACAACAGTTTCTTATGTTACTTGATTTCCATTTCCAAGTTCCACTAACACTCACGATGAATCTGAACTCATCCCTTCATCTATACAGGACCATAGAAGCCTATAAATAGAATAGATTAAGGATTTTTATGTATCTTTCGATCAGAACAGCAAAATCCATTAAAGAATATAATTAGAGATAGGAAAAAAATGAAATTCTCCTAAGGAGTAGAGACGGCGCATTGGAGGCCGAGGTAGAATCTCTAGGTGTATTCATTCCGTGTCTCCTTCTTCTTTGTTGATGTACTATGTCTCTTATATTTGTTTTCATTGTTGGTTTGTCCATTAGAAGCTAAACAGCATCTTTCTAAGGTGATGGCTTTTAAACACAAATTCTTATTAGTTTAATCTATTTGTTTCTTTTATTATAATTATCTTGTGCACTTGATTTGATTTCCTATTACATGTTATCTTTTTATTATTATCTTATTATGGTGCGTACTAGTGTTATCCATATTGGTGATGGCAGCACCAATACATAGACATTTGGTGTTGACCAATTAAGGTTACAATACAAGAATCTAGGCGAAAAAGGTTAATAGACCGAAAGGGTGAAACCTAAGGTCGGATCTCAATAATGTCGTGTTCTATTGATCGCTAGTGGAGTAATCTTGGTTATTACAACTACAAAAGGTAATAAGAAATGACATAACTGTGAACTTAATATTTCTAGTCTTGGTAATTGAGACTTGTCATAAAACTCCATGCAATTAATTAGGATAAAGTCTTGGTTCCATCACCATACCAGTATTGTATCAGGAATCGCATGCGATACAATTGTAGTCAGAAACACTAAACTAAATTGAACAAAGTAAGAATGATGGTAAGCCTGATGCCTAGAGCCCTTTACTATCTATAATATTTACATTAATATTGGTTGATCATCAACAAACTCATATAAAACCACCATATAGCCAAACATATCTAGAATTATTGTGCGGTTTAACCGTAATAAACTGTCCATGTTGAACTACACCCTGATATATACTGCACGAAAGGTTCATACGTTTATGAATCGATCGTAAGTCGAAATAAGGGTCATAAATATTTGTTGCTCTGATTACACCATTTTCGTGGATAATATAAGAATTATAACGATTATTACATTGTCATTAAGGGGTTTAAATTTAGTAACTTAGGATTTATTTTATGGATTTTACTTCAATAATAAAAAATTGAATAATTGAAAAATATCAATTTACTTATTTTTTTTCAACTTTTGTCTAAATTAAGTACTATTAGTGAAAAGTACTTTCAATTATCTGATAATATGCAAGTACAATCTTAAGACTACAAATCTAAGAAATTAATGAATATGTTTGATATTTTTCATCAACAAATCATTAAGAAATTAGTGTCCTCAAATGCTGAAACTTCACATCATGCTTCTGAAAATCGGACTCGGAAACTCGGTTTTTTTTGGTAGAAAGCCTGTTTTGTAGCTAAAAAGCCCAAAACGTAAGAAATAGTTGGTATAAAAATTATTTGTTATAAAACTATGTTAATACAAAATATTACTCTCAAATAATTCACTAATTATATAATGTAATACAAAGAAATAAAAATTAAACACACTCTTTGTAAAATAAACATTTATTCTCATCTCCTCTTTCCTTGCGCGATCTCCTTCCTTCTCTGCGCGATTTCCCGATCTCCTGCGTGATCTCCTGGTGAAGCTTCTCCTGCGCGATCTCCTGGTGAAGCTTCTCCTCCGCCTTCTCCTGGTGAAGCTTCTCCTCCGCCTTCTCCTGGTGAAGCTTCTCCTCCGCCTTCTCTGCACAATTTTCCGATCGCCTTTCTTCTCCTCCGCCTTTCTTCGAATGGCACAGCACAGTTCATCCGATTGTATTGCCGGAAAATTCGATTGAGACTACTCCTATAGCACAGCACAGTCCAAGTTAGTTTTGTATGGAAAATTTTGCTTTAAATCGGTGTTTCTCGGTGTTAATCGGCTTGAATCGGTGTAAAAAATCGGAAAATCGGCCGATTCCGTCACTGTTCATCCGATTTCTCTCAGAAAATCGCACAACCGAGGAAATCGGATAAAAATCGACTTGGTCCGGTCCGATTCCGATTTGAATCGGCCGATTTTCGGAACCATGCTTCACATCACATGCAAGACAATAGAATTCACAGAAAGCAACACTTACACTTCAAAATTCAAGCAACGGCTATTAACCGCCTACTTTATTTCCAAATTCCAATTATTAAAAACAAGAAATACCTAAGCACCAAATAAAGTTTTTTTTTTCCTAATCCAGGAAATTTTTCAGATACATAATATTAAACTATTCCAATTTCCTGGATGATTGCCAAATTTAGTTTTTCTTTGCATTAAACAGAACATCAAACAAACGATGCAGATCCTTCTGTGAACTTCCGTCTTCAGCAATCGCATCTTTCGACATTTTGGCCATTTTCTTTACCTTGGCACGGGCCGTTTCACCCACCCCACTAGGTTCTAAAAATTGAGACACCGCCTGTGAAATTACTTCTCGAGGCACCACCTGTTTCTCATCCTCTATCGTGCTTCGTTTACCCCCTTCCCACACACGTGCACCATACCCCTTCACTTCAACAACAAATTTCTCATTTATGAATTGTTCGAACGCTAGTGGCCATGTCAGCATCGGCACACCGGCTGACACAGCCTCAAGTATCGAGTTCCCACCGCAATGAGTCACGAAGGCCCCTATGGACTCATGTTTCAGGATCACACTTTGTGGCGCCCACCCCTTAATTAGAAGTCCTCTTGACTTCACCCTTTCCTCCCATCCTTCGGGTATCCACTCCTCCGATTCATCCTTGCCTTTTCTCACAACCCAAAGAAAGTTTTTCCCTGATTCATCCAAACCCATTGCTAGCTCATGTAGTTGTTCCACTGAAAAGTGACACCAGCTTCCAAAACATAGGTACACCACCGATCGGCTCGGCATCTTATCTAGCCAGCTGAGACATTCTTCGTTTCCCTGGCCGCCACGCTTTGTAGCCTGGCTTTTGTCGTCCGATGTATTTAATCCTAGAGGACCCACTAAATAGATATTGGGGTCAATTATTTTCATAAACGCTTCACAGTAATCCTTTTCAAGGTCATTGAATGTGTTTAACACTGTACCAGACCCATTGAGTCGAGAGGACACAATATTCTCGGCTATGTCAGAAAGAGAGTCTACGCCCCGTAGATAATATGGCAACTCAGATACTGGTAAACTGATTTGTTGGCCAGGAAGGTCTGGAACTGTAATATAGGATTGATATGGATCCTCATCCTTGCGAGAGAGAACATCAGGTATGGCCTTAAAGAGGTTATGCATGGCGACAAAAGGAAATAGGCCAACAGGACAAAATGTCAGTCGAGGGATCGAGAGGTCATTTGCAATTTTGGTTGTCCACCAGAAATGAATGTCAGAGATAATAGCATCGGGCTTGTGTGCTCGCAGGAGCGACTCATGAGCGGGTTGCGAGAGTTGGCGGGCAACTTTATCGATACGCCAGGATTCGTCAATCGGAGCAGTTGCAAGATTTTCTACACCAGCAGGGAGACCAACTTGAGGGAAAGGGTAAGTCAAGATTCTTACCAGGTTGGTGGCACCGTCAGTGGCAAGAGAAGGGCGTAATATGTCTGCATTGGCAGGGGTAGTCACAATTGTGGGCTCCACATTTGGGTTTTCGGCCAGTAGGCGGGCCAAATCTGTCATAGGGATCATGTGGCCGGTTGCGAAGTAAGGGATCAAGAAGACCCTGATTTTGTTATGCGGTTCTGCTAAAGATGCCATGGATAAGTGGTGGGAGTAAGTATGAGAGATTGAATTTGAGTTTATCAAAGATATATATGGTATATATATAGGTGAATCTGTACCATTTAGAATAATTTTACAATTTTGTTGAAAACTTTCTCGTGCATCATGTAAAATAGTAGATTCTGAAAATAACCCAACAAATTTGTTATATGGCGGCTTGATCAATGTTCCTAACCGAAACTTAGATTTGGCCTGGAGACTCATTAATATAAGACTTATATCATTATTATATGTACAGTCTATGGTAAATTAATACTAACTAAATCAGTTAACTTAAATTTATTTTTATAAAAATCATTAATATACGACTCTATTATAATTTAAGATTAATAAAATTGAAACTTGTATTTGTTCCCATTTTTCTAGATCATTTTTTAGAATTATGTTGTATTTATTTACTACTTAATTGCAAATAGTTTCTCCAATTTCCATGCGGGAAATTATTGTGAAAACAATTGATATTTATCAATAGAAATAACTGCAGTTATTCCCTATTTTTAAGATACTTTTCATACTTATTTACCGCTTACCTATATTTCCTCAAATTATACAAACACAAAAATTACTTTCTAGGAGGGGAATATTTTTTTTTTAAATATTAAATATTTTAAATTAATTATAGATTTTCTTGACATTTTTCATATTTTTGTATAGATTATTACATATTTATTGACTATTTCTCAACAAGATTTTAGCCAAAAAAAAAATACACAATATGTCTCATATGTGCACGACATGTCTTACCAAGCTGTGTTGTGTCGGTACTCATTAAGCATCCATTACCGACACAATATGTTATTAGTAACTACAAAAAACACATTTACTGTCCTCTTTTATTAGTAACTACAAAAAACACATTTACTGTCCTCTTTTATTATCGGTTAGTCGAAGACACCGATAGTGTTTGTAATCAAAGGTAGCGCTGCAATTACTTGCAATTTTCCCCGACTATTTGTGTCTAACCAACCAATGACATTGTTGAGTCCTTTGCCATTAGTTAACTTTTTACCGAATGTTTGGGTCTTACCAACCGATAGCATAGTTGGATCCTTTCCTTGCCATTGGTTAATTTATCCCACAGTTGGTTTTGAATGACTCTTCGACATTAGTTGGACTATAGTGACCAATGTTATTGTGGTGGTGACATGAGACATTGGTGTTGACTAGATCAACACCAATTCATTTCTACATTGTACCAATCGATGACGATGTTCTCAGGAGCAACGCTAGAACTACTTGAAACTATATTTTAGTATACACCAACTGCTCCATATATTCAACTGATGTTGATGTTCTAAATATACTAAAATTTACCCGCCATAAACACCTGATTCTCTCACGTTCACTCCCTGTGAAAATTAACTTCTTCCCAACAATGGCAAGATCAGAAGCATTCCTATCTCGGCGTCGCAACAAAATCTCTCTCGGTGTCTCCACAAGCTTAATCGAAGTTTGAAAAAAAAAAAAAAAACCTAGTTATTTGTTTTTTTTATTTGGAGATAGTAAAAATAATATTTTTGGATGTTAATATATACTCTATAGACATGGTTCCGTAACTTTATAACAATTATTGTGAACTTGTGGTCAATCTGTGTAACACATGCTGGTACTGCGTAACGTTATTTTGGAGCTAGATCTCTCTTTTTTTTTTAGCAAGATATTTTGGAGATCTGTTGTCTGAGAGTTGGATAAAATCTGCGATTTTAACTAAATTACTGCTTTCCATGTTCCAACCCGCTGCTGCTTGCTATAATTACGACAATTGTAGATAAATAATTGTAGAGCTACAATAAAAGGATGATTGGGAATTAATTTCCAAAATCATCAGTGTGACGATAATTGTACAGCTACAATTGTAGTCTATTGCAATTAATTCGTTCATTTGATTCGAATTTTAATCGGACACACTAAATTTAAGCAGAAATATCCGAAATTTTTATTAATATAATTTTTTTTCAAAATTTACAAATCTGCACTCTATTTAAAAAAAATTATGAAATTGATCAAACCGGACAATTATTTCCCGGATTCAGATTTGGGTGACTACCCAAATTGCACCCTATTTACCAAAAATAATATCCGATTTGGATAGGTATGGAAATAAATAGAATTTGAGTACAGATTCGTAAATTTTGAATTTGGGTGCATATATATTTGTTAATATACTACTACTTCGATCATAACAATGTTATTAAAACGGACCGATCAGCCAGACCGGACAAAACCAGAAGCGGGCCCTATTCCAGTTCGGTTCAGATAAATGAAAAAAACCAGTGTAAAAAGCCGGCCGGTTTATTCTGAAACCGATGAACCACCCAAACCCGGTTCAATATTATTTAGTGAATCTGAACTTGTGGGCACAGGCGGCACATTTATTCTCTTGTCCCATGTTTGGTTGTCGCTTAAAGGGTGGAATAAGAGGTTTAGGCCTCGTTATTTCACCAAACGAGCATTAATTGAGCCGGACTAAGATGGAATAAGCCGATCTTTAGGCCGGCCTAAATTAAGCCACCTCACATGATGGTTTAATTTTATTCCACGTCGTGGCCTAACTCTATTGATTATAATAATATATTATTAGTATATAATTAGTTATATTATTAATTATTATTAGTATATAATTATTTAATTAATAACTTATATTGTTAATATATCAAATAATTATTATAATAATATTATATAAATAGTATTTTTTATTAATAATAATTATTTATTTATAATTATATAATTAATATATTTTATTATAAATATATTAAATAATTATTATAATAATATTATAATATATGTAATTATTATTAATATTATATAATTAGTATCTTATTATCAATAACTATTATTCATATATCATTTTTTTTTGAAGGTTGGCAGCGACCTGCCAACAATATATTGATAAGAAAAGTTTATGTACACAGGCAAATTACCGAAGCCAGTAATTTGTCTATTTCACTGCGAAAAGAAAATAATTACATCAATTCCAAAAAATGACCGCTAAAAGGGCACAGTACAATGCCCCATGTGCCCCCCTGTTGCTACCCACCCTGATCCCATAATGACACCTGTATAGTTGTATCATTTAGCAAAACATGCACCGGTTTTCGCTTGCCAGAAAATAGTCGTGAGTTTCTTTCCTTCCAGAGGGCCCATACCCCCGCTGTCCACACCGTATTCTGAAGCGAGATTCCTCTCGCAGTCCTTGTTCTATTGTTAATATTCCATCTTTGCTTAATCGACCATCCCATTGGGATGTCCATGTTGTGGTGCGCGAATAGACCTCTCCAGAATCCAACGGCATATATACAACTCCACATGATGTGGTCCCGAGTCTCCATCCCCGTCGAATTACACAGATGGCATCCCGGTTGCACCATACACCCTCTCCATCCCTGTTGTGTTAGGACCTTGTTCTGCAACATCAGCCATGTAAAAATCTTAACCTTCATCGGGGCCTTCAGTTTCCACAGTCGGCTATGGATACGAGATATGACTCCCCTGTGATGCAAGGTTTTATACGCGGAAGCACAAGTGAATAAACCCGATTGTGACCATTTCCATTGCACCCCATTCTCATAACGTACAGAGCAGGAATAGAAAGGCAGCAGATCGGATAACGCCTTGAGGAAGGCAGTTATTCATATATCATTACATAATTAATATCTTATATTTTTAATATATTAAATATTTTCTATGATATTATTATATAATTAGTATATTTTTATTAATAATTTTTATTAATATATTATTATATAATTAATATGTTATATTGATAATGTATTAAATAATTATTATAATAATATTATAATATATTATAGTTATTATTAATATATAATATAGAATTAATATGTTATATTTTAATATATTAAATAATTATTATAATAATATTATAATATAGTATAGTTATTAATATATTATTATTATATAATTAATATCTTATTATCATTATTATTAATATATAATTATATAATTAATGTCGTATATTGTTAACATATTAAATTATTATTATAATAAAATTAATATATTACAGTTATTAATAATATATTAATATTATATAATTAGTTTCTTATTATTAATTGATAATTATATAATTGATATCTTATATTTTTAATATAAATAGTAATTATAATATATTATAGTTATTATTAATACTTTAATATTATCTAATTATTAATAATTAATTAATTTAGGCTTCTAAAACTTTAGTCCACCAATTCTAACCAAACAAGAAATAACTTAAACCATGATCTAACTTTAGATCTCAACCAAACATGAATAATTTAGACCGGTCTAAGTTGGAATAATCAATTTAAGCCTCCTTAGCTTTAGTCCACAACCAAACATGGGGTTGAGGAAAAAAGTGGTAAGAAAACGTAGTAACTCTCGTGTTTTTCTGTGATCAATTATGTTCAGTATTTTTTTTTTTTTTTTTTGCAATGTATTTTCTAAGCAATTATATGTTTGGACATGATTAGACATTCATCACTACATTATATATTTTTTGAAATAAAAATTCAAAATGCTGGAATTTTTGGTGTTAATCACAAAAATGAAGAATTTCTTTGGTGTGAATTTTTCAATTTTAAAGTAACATGTAAAACTATAAAAGTTATTTAATGAAAAAGAATTTTTTTCTTACCATCTATGAATTTATTTTTATAGAACTTATTTAATATGTTTGTGGGAATTTTTAGTAATAAAAAAATATTAATTTTATAATTTTACTCATATCTTATAAATATGAGTACTTACAATTTGTGATCGTACCGGTTAACTCATCGATATGATTAATAAACCGTTGACCTAGACCTATGCCGGGTCGTCAGCGGGTCCGGTACTGATAACATTGCCTCATTAATTGGATATATATACTCAATTTAAGGAGGACGCCCTGAAGAGTACTGCTGGAGATCTCCAATCTAGTAGAAAAAGAGCGAGTTCCAATCAATATTCTGTGCTCAAACTCAAACTTTGAAATTAGATCAGGACCGTCCAATCTGTTTAAGAATGGATCGTAAAGGACCTCATGCATTGCACATTTCCACCTCGGACCGGATTTCTCCGAATTCTAGTTGAATGGTCAAGATCTAAACTCTAAATTTGAGTTACTTGAGAGGATCCGGACTCCATTTTCTCTCATAGTAGAGAGAGACACATAATCACTACTACAAAAAGACACTTCCTACACTGTGGTTGTACACGGATTTTCTCTGTTTTATGTAAAACCGTGTGCCAAATAGGATTTTTCCAATGATCAATGATATCTCTAAGAATCCCACACGGATATTTCATTGAAAAATAGTATTTCAAAAAAGTCGTTGGAAGAATTACCTTTCCTACACTGATATTTAGTTAAATATCCGTGTAGGAATGGTGAGAGAGCTACACGGATTTTTATTAAAAAATCCGTGTAGAAAAAGGTTATTGTACATGGATTATTGTTTAAATAACAATATAGAAATGCTAGAGAGCTATACGAATTTTTATTAAAAAATCCGTGTAGGAAGGAGTTATTGTACACGGATTATTGTTTAAATAACAGTGTAGAAAGGCTAGAGATCTACATGGATTTTTATTAAAAAATCTGTGTAGGAAGGGATTATTATACACGGATTATTCTTTAAATAACAGTATAGAAAGGCTAGAGAGCTACATGGATTTATAGTGAAAAATCCGTGTAGAAAGGTAGTTTTAGGATTTTGGTTATATAAAAAGGCATTTTCCATCCAACGCCGTTTTGATTCTATAATATTCTCTCTATCTCTGTCTTAAAATATTGATCTGATTTCAGCTCATACACAACTGGGATCTGAGATATTTGAAGTTGTTATTTTCTCCTCTCAATCTTGCTAAGGTTAGCCATGAATATATATATATATTTTTTTTTCTTTCTCTAATTTTTTGTTACTTATTATTGCTTATTTAGGTAATGTGTAATTATTATTGTTTATTTTTCTTTTATTTTTTCTTTTCGGTTTTGTAGGATTTTAGTTGGTTACTGTCCTCTTCGCCTTGGTTGGTTACTATCTTCTTCGTCACCCTCCCTTCGTAAATTCATATAAAATGCAATAATTTTTTTTCTTACGAAATTGATTTTCAGTGGTTCGTATAAAAGCCATATAGATTCAATTAATTTTATGTATAAATTTTAATTGAGAATTTTTATTCCCTATTATGTATGTATGTATGTATGCACTAATATGTTGATCCTTGTATTTTTCATTGGAGATGTAATATTGTTAAAGACCTTTAACCAAGAGACATCATGTCATGGATCACATGCAAAATCCATTTTTGATATGTTGGATCTAATACAACTTAGTATGTATGAAATTTCGTACTAGAGTAGATCATAGCCATGAGTTTTGATCACATGGTTACTAAGTGGTAAGGACATAATGTTTATATAAATATTGTATTGGATCTTGAGGAATGTATGTTATGTGTTAGATCACATGGGATTGCATGTACAAAAGGCTATGTATATATATATGTTGCAAATGGTTATGTATTTATTTTTGCAAAAGGCTATATGTATATACAAAATGCTATATATTTATTTTTGTAAAAGATTATGTATATTCAATCTGAAATATATAATTACTGGCTAGCAAAAGTGGAGGCTAGCTAAAAACAAAAAAAAAAAACGGTTCAGCAACCTTCCTACATGGATTTTTAAATAAAAATCCATGTAGGAAACAATTCTACACGGATTTTTACTTAAAAATCCGTGTAGGAAGGTTACTGAAGCCGGTTTATTTATTTAATATTCTGTTTAGGAGAGCTACACAGATTTTAACTAAATATCCGTGTAGGAATACTCTTCCTACACGGATATTTAGTTAAAATCCGTGTAGCTCTCTTAATTTTTCAAACGACTCTTTATTAATAATCTGTGTAGGATTAGTGTAATCGTACACAGATAATTATCCGTGTGTAAATGGTGGACTTTCCTACACCCCATTATTGCACACGTTTGCAAATTCATGTAGCTCTCCAGTTAAAGTCCGTGTACAAAACTGTGTTTTTGTAGTAGTGAATGTACAAGTTGTTACTTTATAAACCAAATGACACTGTGAGAGACAAGAGAGAGGTGATGAGGGACAGACCATTTCCTACTCGCTGTTGTTTTGAGGTGAATTGAACTGCAAGTCTTTTCATTTGTTATTTCAGTCTGATTGTTCAATTTAATGTGATTCTGTTTGCATTTGTCAGGATTTTTTGGCATTTTGAGAAGATAGATTTGGTTGGAAGAAGAAATCGGGTGAAGAAAATTTGAACCCAGGGTCAGCAGATCAGACGGCTAGTATGACTAATGGAAGTGTCAAGAGGTCGTCGGATTTAGCAATATATGAGCAATATGAGACCCAGGTTGCTTTCTATTTTTCTTTTCTTTAGTTCACAAATTCAATTTGATTCGATCAGCAGAGGGTCAAATTGATAGCAATGCAAGTTTAATTCTATAAATGGCATCTTATAGGCAATCAATTATAATTTTTAAATGCTTTTGGGGCAAGTGTCTCTTTCGGGCATTTTGGATGTCACATTTCCATTTGCATGAAAGCAGTAAAGCATGGATTGCATTGCATGTGTTTAATTAAATTTTTTTTTCTTGATGCCATTAAAAAATAGTGATTTTCTACCTATCCAAAAAAAATAGTAAATATATATTTTTTTTTTCTAAAAATGTAATATTTAGTATGCAAGTACATTTTCATATAGAGATCATGGTGAACAATTCAGATTGACTGTTTAAACTTTGAAAACAGAAATACTGATCTATAGTATGGACTGATAGTCTCGCTCAAATTATAAATGTTCGCATTTCTCTTTGCATATATGCAAGCAATGAAGCATAGGTCCAATCGCATGTGTATGATTCTGGGCTTACTATTAGATCATTATGCTCCTTAGCTATCATTTCCAGTAATTCTGGTTGCATGCAAGATAATTTCAAGCATCAATGTTTGCTTTAATCAATTGTATAAAATTGTATTCTAATTGTAGGCAACAAGAACAGAGATTCGTCCGGGAGCTATCTCCGATAGGCCTGTTCCAACAATGTAAGTATTCACTTTAACATCTCACTAGTTGCTATTTTTTATTCAATGCAATTGAATGTATTGCTACTGTAATTGTAATATATTTTTGAAACATAAATTGGATGTTGTTGCAACTAGCTTTTTTCTGGGGTCGATGAATTTGATAAGCCAAGTCTACTTAGGGCTATGGCTAGTAATTTGCCATTAATTGCAAATATATATAGTTGTCCGGCTCAAAGGTATTTTTTTATGAATACTTCAAGTGCTTTCTGATGATTTGGAGTAACATAATATCCCCTCTGTAACTATAATAGTTACAAGATTCACAATTAATTCTTTTTAGCACCTTCCCGTACAAATATATATGACTTAAATGAAGTCTCAATTATTCATGTTCTATTTGCACATTTTATGAATTTTAAAAAGTATTTGAGAAATGTTTACAAATAGAAGAATTAAACGAAACCCTGAGTCATTCATGCATTATTACGAATTTGATTAATTTTTACGAAGTATTCACAAATTATGATGTATTAATTTGAAATATAAGAAAAAAAACTTTTCACGAATTATATCCATGTATCATTTCCAAATCATGAATCTTAGACTTGCTAACTCATTCCTGAATCCTGAATTTCTCACTATGGTAGTATGGTAAGTATGAATGAGAAATGAAGGATGCTGGTTTTCACCAAAGCCTTTAATTATATTCTTAGTTCCTTTTTCATAACTTCTGGTGTGATTGCTAGGGACTACTGTGTTTTTTTTTTCCCTCACTTTACATATGCATAATTCTGTAGTCTTTTCATCTGTTGGGAGCTAATTGCAACTTTTATTTTTGAATTCTTTAGCCAGAAACCACTGTTTCCACCTTTTGAATCAGCTGAAATGCGTCACCTAGCAGAGGCATTGAGCAGGTAATGCATGCCCAAAATCAGAAATATTTATTAGCTCATTATTAAGATGATATTGATATAATTTTTTTTTTTTCTCGAAACATCTTTTGACAGAGATATAATTCGAGGAAGTCCAGATGTGAAATGGGAAAACATAAAAGGGCTAGAGAATGCAAAATGCCTCTTAAAAGAAGCTGTCGTGATGCCCATAAAATATCCGAAGTAAACTCCGACTTTTGTTCTTTCTCACATGTTGGCATCTATAAACATAAACAGGATTGTCAAGGGTTTATGGAATAAGAATATCAAGAGTGGTACCTGATATACCTTTTTGTGTACTTGGTAGGTACTTTACTGGTCTTTTATCACCATGGAAGGGAATTTTACTTTTTGGTCCCCCAGGAACAGGAAAGGTTTGTACTTAAGTCCACTGGTTCATGTAGTTAGGATATTTCTGTCCATTATTTTAATGATAGCAATAGTCGTATCACTAATTATTGGTATGTGACTTAATTTGTAAGCCTGAGTATGTGACCTAATCATGGCTAAAACTTATAAATGAAGTTGTCTATCTTTCGTCCTATAAGAGTTCTGAAACCTTATTTTAGGGGGATTAAAACCTAATACATATTCTGTTTACAGACAATGCTTGCAAAAGCTGTGGCTACTGAGTGTAAAACCACATTCTTCAATATCTCAGCATCATCCATTGTCAGCAAATGGCGCGGTATGGTCAAGCAATTTTCTACATCACAAAATATAATATATGTCGTATACCTATAAAATTTGGGAAATATATAGAACCATGGTCTCTCTCCTTGCTTGTTCGAAGAGTACACACTCTCTTTTTTTTCATTTTCTATACACTGAATGACAATGAAGGGTCGTCTTGTCAACTTCGGAAAATATCAAATGTGATTAATTGTAGAGAATAGTTTCTTCTGACGAACAAAAGTCGGCTTACCTTATTTATTATTTCTTTAAAGCATACACGATATCCTGATGTTTGAAGGGGTCCAAATAAGATGCATCTTTTTATCTATCATTTAAATATGCACTATAGTCACTCTAGGCATATTTTACAAAACTGCATTAGGGCTTTTTGTTAGGTGCACTTGATTAGTTTTATTTGCATGTGCATTTCATATATACCTTATAATTTATATTGCTACTATAATAACTCAATAAGTTTACCCCACTTTTCAGGTGATTCTGAGAAGCTAGTCAAAGTTTTGTTTGAGCTAGCGAGGCACCATGCACCATCCACAATTTTTCTTGATGAGATTGATTCTATCATTAGTCAGCGTGGTGAAGCGCGTAGTGAACATGAAGCAAGTCGGCACTTAAAAACAGAGTTACTTATTCAGGTTTGTACGAACATATTGTAAATGATAAGTGGTGTTTTGTAACATTTGCAAATCATAGAAAATGTATCTCTTAAATATCAATTAAAAAATTATTCATGTATAGGTGAAATAATCTAGAGAATAAATGCTGGTAGTCATTACTATATTTTGCTTCTGGATTTTTGGTATCTCATCTGGTATATGTTGCTTGATATACTGTGGACTGATGCCAGAATAAACTGCTAAAAACAACTTATCTTAGTCTTGGAATTAATATAGTAATTTTAATTTCTAGTGCAGATGGATGGTTTAGCAAAGACGGATAATCTTGTGTTTGTTCTTGCTGCAACAAATTTGCCATGGGAGTTAGATTCTGCCATGCTTCGCCGGCTAGAGAAGAGGGTAAACTTTTAAAATTTCGGTTTAATAAAAGAACCAAACTTTATCATAATCATAAATTTTTTAACTTGATTAATTTTAAGTACCTAATGTCTAGGTAAGCATTTCTTTTAAAATACATAGGTTGAGAAGGATGGTTAATTTTTTAATAGAACAAGTCAAAACTTTCTCTGGATAAATAAGAAAGAATAAGCACTTGTACTTGGCTTTGAATGTTGAATTTATTGGGGCAGATACTTGTACCGCTTCCTGAGCCAGAGGCTGTTGAAAGTAATCCAAATCATCAGGTGTCCCCACACGGCCCGCATGGCTAGGGACACGGCCCGCATGGCTAGGGACACGGCCCGCATGGTTAGGGACACGGCCCGCGTCACTGGCGCTAAATTTGTCTTCTGGTTATAACTGTCTCGTAAACACGTTTTTCTATTTTTGGTAAGTCCCTGTAATAGAGTTAGTGGGTGTAGCTGTAAGCTAATTATAGCACCATAATTTTAGGGTAGTGGATGCTAAATTAGGATTATTTTCTAGTATTTATACCATGTCTCTTGTATGTGTAATGTGTCTAAGTTGAGTAATAAGAAATTATTGTGAGTTTTTCTGTTATCTCAATTTTTTCCCAACAAAACTGGTATCAGAGCCAAAGGTGAGAGATCAAGGCAGATCCGACCGAAGGTGAGAGATCAAGGCAGATCCGACCATGGCAGAGAACATGAATGTATCGAATCCCTCGATTCCGCTGTTCAAGGGAGACAATTATGAGTTCTGGAGCATCAAGATACGAACTTTGCTCAAGTCGCAAGGACTATGGGAATTGGTAGAGAAGGGAGCACCGGCCCCTGATCCTACACCAACAGAAACAGTGAAGCGCGATGCGAAGGCGCTGTTTTTCATTCAACAAGCCGTTGCTGACACGGTGTTTGCGAAGATTGTAGCAGCAGAAACAGCAAATCAGGCCTGGTCTACTCTGAAAACCGCATTTCAGGGAAGTTCCAAGGTGGTAGCTATCAAGTTGCAGGGCTTGAGAAGAGATTTCGAGACGTTGAACATGAATCAAGGCGAATCTGTTCAAGCGTTTCTCACAAGAGTCACATCCATAGTCAACCAAATCCGAAGCTGTGGAGAAGATCTTCCAGAAAAAACGGTTGTGATGAAGGTGTTGCGCAGCCTAACAACTAAGTTTGATCATGTGGTGGCAGCGATCGAAGAATCCAAAGATCTGTCCACCTACACGTTTGATGAATTGATGGGATCACTGCAAGTTCATGAAGTTCGTCTCAACCGATCAGAAGTGAAGGACGACACGAAAGCTTTCTATACCAAGGGCGATTCCTCAAGAAGCCAACAGCAAGGCAGAGGCAGAGGCAAGTCAAGTTACCATCAACCACATTCTAATCAACCGAAGAAAGATGTAGAATGCTACTACTGTCACAAGAAAGGGCATATGCAAGCCGATTGCTACAAGAAACAGAGAGAAGAAGGTCAAGGCGTTGAATGCTATTATTGTCACAAATTCGGCCATGTGCAGGCTGATTGTTACAAGAAGAAACGTGACGAAGAGCAAGCCAACGTTGCAGAGGAGAAAGGCAACAAAGAAGACACCGAAACCAGGCTCTTCATGACGAAAACTGCTGACACGGTCCGTACCATTTCTGACACGGCCCGTACCATGCCTGACACGGCCTGTGTCCAAAACACACGGACCGTACAGGATACAGAAGCAAGCCAAGTTTGGTTCCTAGACAGTGGGTGCTCTAATCACATGACCGGTTACAAGTATCTCTTCGAAGAATTGGACGAGTCATACAAGAAGCCTGTGAGACTTGGCGACGACAAACAAATTCAAGTTGAAGGAATCAGCAAGGTGGCTGTCAAAACCGCAAGCAACACAAGGTATCTACACAATGTATACTTCATCCCACAACTTGCACAAAACCTCCTGAGCATCGGCCAAATGATGGAGAGCGGGTATGCGATCAAATTCGAAGGCTGCACTTGCAAAATCGAGGATTCATGAACAAAGCATGTGATGGGTAATGATCAGGCAGGAATTGATGCCATGATGGGGGGCAATATAGTGGAACGTGATTCCATGACTAGAGATGACAACTTGAAGCATAGTGCCCGGCAAAGCGACTGTGATCAACTTGCTGAGGAGAAAAACCATACAAATCCGTCACATGTTGAAACTGACCTGATGCCGATAATCGGTAATGATGGAGGTCATAACACAGTTGACACAGAGAAGAAGGATCTTGAAGAAGATGACTATCAATATGAAGATGCTAACTGGAGTTGGTCTATGGCAGAAAACAACATACCAGTAGCTGACAGAGAAGATGTAGAACCTGATACGACCCGGATCATCATTCGATACGGCCCGCATGAAGGCGACACGGTCCGTGTGGACTCTGATACGGCCCGTGTACCATTCAATTCAGACAGCAGTAACACCGAGCAGCCTCAATTCGAAACAAACAGTGAGCAGCCTCAGCAAAATGAAGACATACCAACACCACTGCGAGTTTATACAAGAAGAATCAACCCACAGTCACAGCAAAAGACCAAAACCTTGCAAGAATTATACTCATCAACACAAGTGCTGATGGTGGAAGATCCCGAGTGCTTTGAAGAAGCCGCAGGCAAGAAAGAATGGGTCACAGCTATAAAAGAAGAAATTCGGGCAAGTGTTCTTGACGATAGAAGGAGCACATCCGGGCAAGTGTTCTTCTATGGTGACAATGCAATTTGCTAGAATTCGAAGAAGCAATCAACTATTGCACTTTCCACAGTAGAAGCGGAGTACAATGCTGTGACATCGGCGGCATGTCAAGGTGTATGGCTCAGACACATTTTAGAAGAGTTAAACTACAAGCAAACAGGAGCAACAAAGATACTGTGCGACAACCAGTCAACAATAGCAATGAGCAAAAATCCGGTGTTTCATAGTCGTACTAAGCATATTGAAACAAAGCATCACTTCATTAGAGAGTTGGTTGAGCAAAACGAAATCGAATTGGAGTATGTGAATATGAATGAACAAGTTGCTGATATCATGACCAAGGCTCTTGCAAGAGAGAAGTTTGTTTGGTGTCGAAGAATGATGGATGTAGATGACTTTGGATTAAGGGGGAGTGTTGAAAGTAATCCAAATCATCAGGTGTCCCCACACGGCCCGCATGGCTAGGGACACGGCCCGCATGGTTAGGGACACTGTTACGTTACGAAACAAAATATTCTAATCGATTTATATATATATGTGTATATATATATATTTCTAGACATAAAAATATACCTAAAGGGCTTATAGGTAAATTTTTTTTATAATATGACATGAATTTATTTTTATTCAAAATGAATAGATATTGATGCTTTTAATATTTAGTCAAATAAATCCTATATATATTATGCAAAAAGGGGTTTATTCTAATAACCATATATTTATATAAGGGTTTATGTGCATATATTACATCCCTATGTAATATTAATTAAATTAAGGGGCTTATAGGCAAAATTACCAAATTTATTAACATAGCCTCTTCCTTCTTCCTTCTCCACCGTATAACCTCCTAAAGAGAGCCGTGTATTAGTGTGTGAGTGTGGGTGAGTGGCGCAAGAGGAGGAGAAGAGAGAGAGAGATCAAAATTCGCGAAATCGATCGATTCGATCGAGATTCGAGATCGAGCCAAGTAGATACTCTAATCCCTTCTCGTTTGGTAAATTTCCTTTCTCAAATTATCGAAAACCTAATTCTCGATTTAAATGTCGAATTTTCGGTTGAAGTTTGGAATTGGATTCGGGTTTTCGAATTATCGTTAAACTTGGTTGCTTGAATCGAATTTCTAAATTGAATTTGATAGATATAGATGGATTATTGGATTTAGGGTTTTTGAATTGATTCTAGGGTTTTAGTGATTCAAAGAATACGGAACGATCGATTGTTCGACCAAATTAAACCGTTAAGCGAAATGAATGATCGATGGTTTCAAACCTAATACCACATTTTATCGACCAAATTAGGAGTTATTTAACCTAATTTAAATTGGGTAAATGAATAGGTATTTATGGTTATATGGTATCGAATTAGGAAATGATGCCGCAATCGGCCGTACCAACCGGTACCAAAAACCCGAACTTAAATAACGATTATGCGTATCTTTCAAATAGATTTGGTAAGGTGTCCGGGCCGTGCGCGCCTGCGTAGGGGGTCGAGTAGGGTATTACACGGTCCGTGTGGATTGTGACTCGGCTCGAGTAGGGTTTGACACGGTCCGTGTGGATTGTGACTCGGCCGTGTAGGAAGTCCAGATTTTAGAATCTATTAACGATCATCATACGTGCGGGGTTTCGGACTTGTTTGATATTTTATTTTCGAATTAAACTGTTGTTTCATTTGTCATGTTGATTACTCTTTGTTGCATAAACTGAATTAAGCATTGCATTTGCATAGCCAATCTATTTCAATTCGAATTGCCGTATCTGGGTGATTTTCATGTCGGTATGGTTTATTATTGTGTCGATCTATGAGATCGATCGTAGTTTAAAGTCACCGGAATTTGATAAATAAACGGATACGTGTCTGGCGAGTGACGGTCACCTAGTGTGACATTCGCAAAACCTGGATATCGGTTTTGCAAGGATCTTAAAGCTTTAAGTCGGCCCGGGTAAGTCCTCGAGGTTGGGGGCGGGCAATGCGATATGATGATGGTTATGGATATAGGTGACTAATGTGAAACGTCTAAAGCGTTATCCGTTATGATAATGCGGTTGAAAAGTCTATTGATATTACGTTCTTGAATGATTTCAAATGAATTTTCTTGATATGATCTAAAACGAGTTTAGGAAATGGTTAAGGCCAAGATGGGTGTCACATAAAGGGTCAGAGGGTGGTCCATCTAGGCGTCCGGAACCCTACGATGTCGACGGGCTAGTGAGTAGGGTGGAACATCCGTATTTGCTACCGGACGTAATAACATGAGTTAAACCGAATGTTTTTGTGTAGTTGAATTTCAATTTGACAATTCCTTTATTGTGATTTCATTTTTTTGTTTAATCGTATCGATGCACTTCGTTTAATCATATATTGTTATATACATGTTAGGTAATTTGTTTATGGTTTATTTTTGAAAATAGAACTTGATTGCAAGTCCAGCAACTTATTTGGCAAATATTCGGGAATTTTATTCTCATCCCGTTTTGGGTAATTCTTTTCGGTTGTTGGGCGGTTGATCCGGGAGAGGCACGACGGTCTAGACTCCCACTGTTTTGTTTGGTATTTGACTAGAGATGTGTATTTATGTTTTTGGTTGTATATATCTATTCTCTATGTCATGAACCATGTCGTATCGTATGTGATACGTTTTATTATGACGCGACTTTGATATTTGTCGGTTATGTATATTGTGTTTTTATGTCTGGTTTTGGGGTTGAGTTTAATTTATATCGTAATTGCCTTGTAAGCATATGGGAATTTACGGTCCTTCGCATTCCGTATCGATGGCTACGGGGGGACACGGCCCGCGTAGCTAGGGACACGGCCCGCGTCACCTGGCGCTAAATTTGTCTTCTATTATAACTGTCTCTGTAAACACGTTTTTCTATTTTTGGTAAGTCCCTGTAATAGAGTTAGTGGGTGTAGCTGTAAGCTAATTATAGCACCATAATTTTAGGGTAGTGGATGCTAAATTAGGATTATTTTCTAGTATTTATACCATGTCTCTTGTATGTGTAATGTGTCTAAGTTGAGTAATAAGAAATTATTGTGAGTTTTTCTGTTATCTCAATTTTTTCCCAACAGAGGCAAGATGTGCAATGTTTCAAGAACTTTTGCCGATCACGGTTGAAAATCCAGAGATATCATATGAATATCTTGTTGAGAAAACTGAGGGATATTCTGGCTCTGATATTCGGCTTGTGTGTAAGGAGGCAGCTATGCAACCTCTGAGAAGGTTAATGACAGTTCTAGATGCTACCCAAGATCAAGTTGAAGAGGAAGGTATGAATCCACCAGATATATAGATAATTCACTATAATAATACATGTCAAGTTATAGTACCGTTTTCATATATGTTGCTGACAAGTAAATAGGGTCCAAATTAAATCACCTTATCAAATTCAACAGTTGTGGGTTCATTCATGAAATAATTGCAGTTGTGTATGTCCTTCAGTAAGGTTATATATTGTGTCTTTATATCTATTATATATATATATATTTGGTTCGTGTTGTTATTCCTAGAAATTATAAAGAAATAATACCAATTAGACCGGTTGTACTATTACCTGCTGTTTGTGTCCTCTCTTGGGGTTTACATATATATGAATTGTGTCTTCAAAGGGAGAGCAGTTTGGGTCTGCCCATCGGACTCAAATTTGCGTCTGATGGGTTCCATAACCATCTGATCCGCTTTATGATCCATGCTCACGGATATTAATGCAGAGACACACGGATATTAAAGTGCTGCATACAAATCTTAAAACAGATCATATGGTTATGGAACCCATTGGACCCAAACTGCTCTCCTTAAATGGAGGTTCTAAACGTTACAAATTCAGACAAGAATTGAACCACTCTATACTAAGGCAGGATTGGAATTTATTTTGATTAATTAAATTATTATACAAACTGCAGAGCTGCCTGAGATCGGTCCAGTGAAATCAGAAGATGTCATTGTGGCATTGAGAAACACGAGACCTTCGGCACATCTTCATGCGCACCGCTACCAAAAGTTCAATGAAGATTATGGAAGTCAACTCCTGGTTAATTAAGCAAAATATTATGTTCTTATTTCTTTTATTTGTTGTATTAATCTTGTTGTGCTTCAAATAAGTGGTTGACCTTATATATGAATGGAAATTGAAAGCATGTTATTTCACATGTTGCTGTTGTTTGTTATTGCATAACATGCTGCTCTTGATATTTACCTGTCATGATTCATGATGCAACGTAAACTAAGCAATATTACAAGAATATTCTTTGAATAAAACGGAAGTTGGTTTAGATTAGTGCAGTCACGTGATCATCCGGAAAAAGTAAGGGAAGAAAGAGAAAAATTAAACGTAAAACAGATATATATGAAAAAGAAACCTGAAAATATCTCTGACAAGTTTCTAATCGAAGCACAATTAACAATTCTTCATCGGTTTATTTCGACAGATACAATATACCTGCGTTTCTATTCGCGCAATGCCTTACTTGGTGGTGATTAATATCGCGTGCTTAATTTTATATCCACAATACTCGAGATGAATTGATTATCCCTGAAGTTTCCATTTCAGTTGGCAACGAAGAAAGAAGTGGATGTTCAGTTGTTCATCATTGATTAAGCGACAAAGATTTTATCAAGAGAAAGGTATCGGTTCTTTTTTGAATAATTAACTCTGATGGGTAAAAACAAAAAAGGTAACCAAAGTTAAGTGATATATTAGATATAAAATGAGTGCAAGGATAAATAGAAGATCGAACACGTTTTGTAGGGTATATAATAAATTCACCACAAAAAAGTGGTAAGGCAGCGTGACCATTTATAAAAAACACCAACGGTAAGGACCCTTTGAGCAGACATCGTGTACAAATATAACAGTTAGGATCACTGTAAAATCTAGCTAATCTGATAGTTAATAGAAAAACTTTGCTCAGATACTTTATTATCTCAACAGTGGATGACATGGTTCAATACTCCAATTATAATTCATTACTTGACTGGAGGGTGGCCAGTCCACTGAGAATCCATGTCCCTAAATCCCAGATTTTCCTCCTAACTTCTCCTATATATATTGATGATAAACCATACTCTCCGTTCACCAAAAAGAAGAAATATCACACTATCATACACATACCTTCCCACAACAGGAGCTCATTTCTCCAAAAAATGAAAGAGCTAGAAATTAGCAATACCAAAAAAAATAACAAAAATATATTAGAGCTAGATCCATTAAAACACACAAAAAATATGGCTTCCTTCCGAGGAGAATCAAATGAACCTCATTTTGTCTTAGTCCCACTAGCTTCTCAAGGCCATCTTATCCCCATGATTGACATGGGGTGCCTCCTAGCGAAGCGTGGGGTGCGCATAAGCCTTATAATCACGCCAGCAAATGCCGACCGTATACAACCCATAATCGAGCGGGCAAAAAAGGAAAATCTCTCAATAGAATTCATTCAGCTCAGTTTTCCCAATGTAAAGTTCGGGTTGCCACCAGGGTGGGAAAGTATCGATTGCGTTACAGATCGTAGCCTTCTCAGGGCATTCTTTGATGCCATTTACTCACTCGATGAGCCCTTGGAAAATTTTCTCAGTAGCCTTGAACGCCTGCCAGATTGCATAATCACTGATATGTGCAATGCATGGACAGGTCCTGTTGCACGAAAGTTCGGCATACCTAGGGTAATATTTCATGTATCAGGTTGCATTTATGTATCTACCGTTTATAATCTTGTGCATCACAAGGTTTATGATAATGTAACCAATGAGAATGAATATGTTACCGTGCCGGATTTTCCTATTAAATTAGAAGTCACCAGAGCTCAGACACCAGGCTTCCTTAATATCCCACAACTTGAGGATATTAATAAGAAGTGTCTCGAAGAAGAGTCAACAGCCGATGGGTTGGTAATAAGTACCTTCTTTGAGTTGGAGCAATTGATTGTGGAATATTATGAGAAGGTGAAAGGGAAAAAGGTTTGGACAATTGGGCCACTTTGCCTTTCCAACAAGGATTTTGAAATGAATGTAGGTCGGGGAGATAAAGAGGCAATTGACCAATCGCATCGAGTGTTATCCTGGCTGAATGTCAGGGATACTGCGTCGGTTTTGTACATCAGCTTTGGTAGTCTTTCATATTTAAACCCTAAGCAACTTATCGAACTCGGGAGTGCCTTAGAGGCGTCGAACAAACCGTTTATATGGGTGATTAAAAAGATAGAAATGAATCCTAAGGTTAAAAAATGGCTATCTGAAGGGTTTGAGGAGAGAACAAAGGATAGAGGTCTTATTATTGTCGGATGGGCTCCTCAGATGGTTATTTTGTCACACCCGGCAATTGGCGGCTTTATAAATCATAGTGGATGGAACTCGATTCTGGAGGCGATTTCTATGGGAGTACCAATGATCACATGGCCGCGATTTGGAGACCATTTTTTGGGTGAGAATTTGGTTGTGGATATTCTCAAAATCGGTGTTAGTCTCGGTGTAAAAGTGCCAGACCATGCTTATCAGGAGGATGTCATGGTGAAAAGCAATGACATTAGAAAGGCGATTTCTGTTCTGATGGATGGAGGAATTGAATCAGATGAAAGAAAACAGAAGATTAAAGATCTCTCTGAGAAAGCAAAGAAAGCAATGGGCGAAGGAGGTTCATCCTATATAAATTTGAATGATTTGATTCACTATTTTACAGTGCCAGAAGCAAAATACCGAATGAAAAATGGGCATTAGTGGCAAGAAATGTATGTCCCTATTAGCAGTTTAGTCAGTTTCATTTCAGAATAAGATTTCCTCTATGTATTGGGGAAAATTGTATCTCGTTATCATTAGTAATTGATCTATTTCGCCATGGTTTGAACACTTGAGGGTAATTTTTTTTTTTATGAAATGTGATGTTTTTACTGTATGATCTTTATTAATGAGAAAGAAAAGCTTTTTTCTTTTTATATTAATTATGTCATTCAATTCTCTCTTTCTTATCTCCACACAATAAATGCAAACTAATATAATAAAGATAGTAATAAAAAATAGTGACTGAAAAAAGTATTGCAACGAAATAAATGATGTATATCTAAAAAAATTCCAAATGTTGATTTCTTCTCTGTTCTCTGATGCATTCTCGATTGAAAATGCATATATACTATCTTCAGTATTTGCTCATTATTGAGAACTGAAATGTTGTACCTCCTTTTTCTTCTTTTTCCCTACAAACAATTTTTTTGGCATACCAGAATAAAAAGGAGACTGATACGGCTGCTACCAGCGATCAGAACACACAATCTTCAAAAATCAAGCTTCCAATTAATGACATTTTAATCATGCATATATGCAACGTCCCTTACTATTCACAGAATTTTGTTTATACTTTGCAATTTGTACATATATGTAAACTCATCATAGTAGATAGTACCCATATAGCTAGTCAAAAGTAGTCTTCCAAGTTTAATCTTTACTTGAGTAATAAAAACTAAGTTATCGTGAATTTATTTTCAAGAACCAAATTAAATTACTGTTTTAGAATTTGTCATACCATGGGTATCACAAAACATTGAAAGCGAACCACCACTGTTTGCCAAGGTGGGCCTTCTTCTCTTCTCTTCTTCCTCATTGTGTTATCTCCTTTAAAGTTCTACATAGGGGTGTTCATTGGGTCCGGTTTATTTGGTTTTTAAGTGAACTGAAAAAGTTCGGTTCAAATGGTTTGCTTTTACGGTTTTATTGGTCTGGCTCGGTTCTAATTTCAGCAGTGTTAATCGGTTTCTTTAGTTTGGTTCGGTTTTTACGCTGTACGGCTGTACCCTTCTCTCTCTCTTTTGAAAGTGCTCCACGGTTTATTCAAATAAAAAAAGAAAGGGCTCAGACAGGGGCCGCATCCCCTCTTCTCGTTTTAAAAAAATAGCATACCCTCTTTTCTCTCTCTTTTCCTCTTTCCTTCTCTCTTTCAATTCCTGTGTTTATCTTTTTGTGCGATTTGCACAACTTTCAAGCATATGCTATTTTTTGTCGTTGATTGTGAATTGATTTGATGAATTTTTTAAATGCTCACGTCAATTCTATTTACCATCTCCATTGTTTAGTTATTTTGGTTTGTTTGGTTGAACCGAACTGAACCGGAATTTAATTCGGTTCGGTTTAATCGGTTAATAAGTTTAATTTGGTTAGTTCGGTTCTATTTTGAAAACCAAATAAAACTTTAGTTTGCTTATTTTATTTCAGTTTTAACATAACCGAATCGATAAACACCCCTAGTTCTACGCACTCAGAGAAAGAAAGATAGAGAAAGTAAGAAAGACAGGATCATAATAGAAAATAATACATTCATGTGTTTTCCTGAACAATTCACTCTAACATTTCCTATATCAGATGCAATTATTAGTTTCACCTATTTATTATTTGCGGAATGTTACATACTTTCTTCAAAATAAGATTTCGTTCACGAAATCAAAATGGACGTGAATAGACTAGTATTCTAAATGTCCTAAATTAGTTAAATCGACATTACTATGTATATTTTGAACAATATGAATTTGATTAGTATTAAATGCTTTAAAAAAACACTAAAAAAATCATTCTCAATGTTAATTTTTTAATTTATTGATTCAATTAAAATTAAAAAGTGATAAATTTTTATGTGTACGCAGTGAAAATAATATAAATCACATCTACTGGTTTACTTTGACATATGACACTTCTTTTAGAAAATTAAAAAATGATAGCTCAATGAAAGTGCAAAACAGAGGCATTTGAATCTTCTCATATTTGAAAATTGCACCGAATGTAATAATTTGAAGAAAAAAAACAAACCATTTTAAGATTTTTTGTCACCAAATAATTTCTCGTCTCCAATTATGTTTAAAATCCTTCTTTTGGGAAAGAAAATGCACACAAGAAATAATCAATACTAATTGCATCTAAGACTTTGACAGAAAGGAAATACAAAAACAAAGATAATAAAAGGAAAAATAGGCCAAACGGTACCAATAAGGCAATAAAAGCTACAAAATTCATCTGACAACTTGATAAATATAAAGTGTTATGGGGTCAGGTACTCACATGGTGGAAGCAGCGTTGTTGTTGTTGGGAATAAATTGAGATAACAGAAAAAACTCACAATAATTTCATATTACTCAACTTAGACAATTTACACATACAAGATACATGGTATAAATACTAGAAAACTAATCCTAATTTAGCATCCACTACCCTAAAATTATGGTGCTATAATTAGCTTACAGCTACACCCACTAACTCCATTACAGGGACTTACCAAAAATAGAAAAACGTGTTTACACAGACAGTTATAACATAAGACAAATTTAGCGCCTCTGACGCGGGCCGTGTCACTCTCTACGCGGGCCGTGTCACTATCTACGCGGGCCGTGTCCCTATCCATACGGGCCGTGTGGGGACACCTGATGACTTGGATTATTTCCAACACTCCCCCTTAATCCAAAGTCATCTACATCCATCATTCTTCGACACCAAACAAACTTCTTCTGCTCAATCAGGTCTCGTATGAATTGGATCCGAGTGTCTATGTGCTTTGTTTTGTTGTGATGCACCAGGTTGTTACCAATTGTAATTGTCGACTGATTATCACAATAGAGTATTGTTGCGCCTTTCTGCTCACAATCTAACTCTTCCAATAAGCGCCTTAGCCATACACCTTGGTATGCTGCTGATGTTACTGCATTGTACTCAGCTTCTGTGGTTGATAGTGCAACTGTTGACTGTTTCTTCGAACTCCAACAAATTGCATTGTCACCATAGAATAACACTTGCCCGGATGTGCTCCTTCTATCATCAAGAACACTTGCCCGAATTTCTTCTTTCATAGCTGTGACCCATTCTTTCTTGCCTGCGGCTTCTTCAAAGCACTCGGGATCTTCCACCATCAGCACTTGTGTTGATGAGTATAATTCTTGCAAGGTTTTGGTCTTTTGCTGTGTCTGTGGGTTGATTCTTCTTGTATAAACTCGCAGTGGTGTTGATATGTCTTCATTTTGCTGAGGCTGCTCACTGTTTGTTTTGAATTGAGGTTGCTCGGTGTTATTGCTGTCTGAATTGAATGGTACACGGGCCGTATCAGAGTCTACACGGACCGTGTCTCCTTCATGCGGGCCGTATCGAATGATGATCCGGGTCGTATCAGGTTCTACATCTTCTTTGTCAGCTACTGGTATGTTGTTTTCTGCCATAGACCAACTCCAGTTAGCATCTTCATATTGATAGTCATCTTCTTCAAGATCCTTCTTCTCTGTGTCAACTATGTTATGACCTCCATCATTATCGATTATCGGCATCAGGTCAGTTTCAATATGTGACGGATTTGTATGGTTTTTCTCCTCAGCAAGTTGATCACAGTCGCTTTGCCGGGCACTATGCTCCAATTTGTCATCTCTAGTCATGAAATCACGTTCCACTATATTGCCCCCCATCATGGCATCAATTTCTGCCTGATCATTACCCATCACATGCTTTGTTGATGAATCCTCGATTTTGCAAGTGCAGCCTTCGAATTTGATCGCATACCCGCTCTCCATCATTTGGCCGATGCTCAGGAGGTTTTGTGCAAGTTGTGGGATGAAGTATACATTGTGTAGATACCTTGTGTTGCTTGCGGTTTTGACAGCCACCTTGCCGATTCCTTCAACTTGAATTTGTTTGTCGTCGCCAAGTCTCACAGGCTTCTTGTATGACTCGTCCAATTCTTCGAAGAGATACTTGTAACCGGTCATGTGATTAGAGCACCCACTATCTAGGAACCAAACTTGGCTTGCTTCTGTATCCTGTACGGTCCGTGTGCTTTGGACACGGGTCGTGTCAGGCATGGTACGGGCCGTGTCAGGAATGGTACGGACCGTGTCAGCAGTTTTCGTCATGAAGAGCCTGGTTTCAGTGTCTTCTTTGTTGCCTTTCTCCTCTGCAACGTTTGCTTGCTCTTCCTCACGTTTCTTCTTGTAACAATCAGCCTGCACATGGCCGAATTTGTGACAATAATAGCATTCAACACCTTGCTTGCCTTGTCCGTCTTCCCTCTTCTTCTTGTAGCAATCTGCTTTGACATGACCCAACTTGTGGCAATAGTAGCATTCTACATCTTTCTTCCCTCTGCCTCTGCCTTGCTGTTGGCTTCTTGAGGAATCGCCCTTGGTATAGAAAGCTTTTGTGTCGTCCATCACTTCTGATCGGTTGATACGAACTTCATGAACTTGCAGTGATCCCATCAATTCATCAAACGTGTAGGTGGACAGATCTTTGGATTCTTCGATCGCTGCCACCACATGATCAAACTTGGTTGTTAGGCTGCGCAACACCTTCATCACAACCGTTTTTTCTGGAAGATCTTCTCCACAGCTTCGGATTTGGTTGACTATGGATGTGACTCTTGTGAGAAACGCTTGAACAGATTCGCCTTGATTCATGTTCAACGTCTCAAACTCCCGTCTCAAGCCCCCGCAACTTGATAGCTACCACCTTGGAACTTCCCCGAAATGCGTTTTTGAGTAGACCGGGCCCGATTTGCTTTGTTTCGCTGCTGCTGCAATCTTCGCAAACACCGTGTCAAGCAACGGCTTGTTGAATGAAAAACAGCGCCTTCGCATCGCGCTTCATCTGTTTCGTTGGTGTAGGATCGGGGCCGGTGCTCCCTTCTCTACCAATTCCCATAGTCCTTGCGACTTGAGCAAAGTTCGTATCTTGATGCTCCGTAACTCATAGTTGTCTCCCTTGAACAGCGGAATCGAGGGATTCGATACATTCATGTTCTCTCGCCATGGTCGGATCGCCTTGATCTCTCACCTTTGGTCGGATTCGCCTTGATCTCTCACCTTTGGTCGGATCTGCCTTGATCTCTCACCTTTGGCTCTGATACCAATTTTGTTGGGAATAAATTGAGATAACAGAAAAAACTCACAATAATTTCATATTACTCAACTTAGACAATTTACACATACAAGATACATGGTATAAATACTAGAAAACTAATCCTAATTTAGCATCCACTACCCTAAAATTATGGTGCTATAATTAGCTTACAGCTACACCCACTAACTCCATTACAGGGACTTACCAAAAATAGAAAAACGTGTTTACACAGACAGTTATAACATAAGACAAATTTAGCGCCTCTGACGCGGGCCGTGTCACTCTCTACGCGGGCCGTGTCACTATCTGCGCGGGCCGTGTCCCTATCCATACGGGCCGTGTGGGGACACCTGATGACTTGGATTATTTTCAACAGTTGTCTCCACTAGGAACATTTGTTTATTCATATTCTTTAATTGATGGTATTTGTTTTAGTTTAATGTCCCAGTTTCAAAGATTTCATGTTATTACCAGAATTTTTTCTTATGTGAATTTAATACATTAACTAAGTTCTATTAAGACGTCCTCTGTACTTCTGATCAGGATAAATAACTTTTTCCAAAAATGCAATTAATTTAGAATTTTAAACAAATGATACTATTTTTATAAATTGTGATCGATACATTGAAATGTGGTTGAATAGTTATCTCAAATGATATGTGGCTGTTCAGTTCAGGAGTTTTGGGATGTAACTATGTCCTTATTTTTTATAATATTGGATTTTTTTTATTTGTTGATCATATATTGCATGCCTTGTTGTAACTTATTTCAGAAGTTATGTTCTCAGAGCTAGTTATATATCTTGATAGTAAGTATATGATTTCCATTTAATAACATATTTAGAGATTTAACTTGTACTTGCTTTCATGATAAATATGTGATTTACTTGTAATAAGATTTCTTATGCCAGAATTTAAATATCATAAACCTTTATTGCGAGAAGCTCGTTTTATGCTTAAAACTAACAAAAAATTGATAAAAAATAATTTGTCAACAATTTATGTTTAGATAAATAATTATAATTAAATAATCCACTAATATAATATGATACAAGCATTACAAATTAGAAAATAAAACATAATGCTCAATGGATTACATGGTGTGTTGGTAGTTATGTTGGTAGGTATTCAAGACTTCCCAGGTTTGAATCATTCATATTGCAGAAAAAAAATTTGATCTTCATTGGTCTTGAAACCATCCTGGATTGATGAAGCTACGACTATGTGGATGGAAGCTTGATAAAATCCAATCGGAGAACAAAACTTCCCTCTTCAGACTTTAGTTTACATTAACAACTGTTCCAGCCAAATTGCCCAGAGCACCAAATATGACCACACTTGGCGAGATTATTGTGTTTCAGTCAAATTTCATTGGAATCTTACTGTTTCGCTCGAAATTTAACTGAAATCATATCGTATCGTGTCGGCCAAAATTTGACAGGAACGTACTGTATAACTCGGTCTGATATCAGATCGGTATAGTCCGATTCCGGGCTGGAACGGCCGATTTTTCCTTCTATGATAATACATTATATTTATCAGCTTAATTTTTTTATTTTGACGTCAACTAGTATAGGTACTGTACTGACAATTCCAGGACCATTTTTTTGCAACATATTTTAATCAAGTTCTTATGAGTCAAGAGCTGGTCCCAATAGCATCCGACCTACTCCTCACTCTAAATGAATGCTGTATGTGTCGCAATGTAAATTATTCTATTAATTAATAAATGCCTGTCTTTTAGCTGCAGCGGTAGCTGTTTGAAACACACACAAAAGTGCACCACTGCACATGAATTGTCTCAAAAACCATGGAACTCTCACTTAGTTTCTTGCTCATCGCACTAACCATTTTCCTTCTCTTCACCCTCTCTTCATTCTTATTAATTAATGCCTCTGCATTTTAGCACCAGCGGTAGCTAGCTAGCTGTTTCAAACAAAAGGTGCACAACTGCATATACATAGCTAAGTGTCACAAAAACCATGGAACTCTCACTTAGTTTCTTTCTCATTGCACTACCCATTTTCCTTCTGTTCACCCTCTCTAAACTATTTTCATCGTCACACAATACTCCCCTGCCACCCGGCCCCACCCCATTACCATTAATCGGAAACCTATTAGCCTTGGATGACCAACCACACCGTAAATTTGCTCATTTCGCAAAGATCTATGGCCCTATCATCTCTCTCAAACTTGGTCTTAGCACCACCATTGTTGTCTCCTCACCTGAGGTTGCACGTGAGGTCCTACAAACTAAGGATGAATTTTTCTCTGCCCGATCAGTACCCGACTTAATGCGCGCTTGCAACCAACATAACGAAGTGATGACTTTCCTCCCAAGCACATCTCCTCTATGGAAACGTGATCGTGCCATCTGTGCCACTAATCTCTTTTCAGTACGTAGGCTTGAAAGAACTAGAGAGATTAGGGCACAAAAGGTACGTGATATTACAAACATTTTTCATAAAAAAGCAGGCTATCCTATATGTATTGGCGATTTAGTTTTCTCTGGAATGCTTAATATGGTCTCCAATGTACTATTCTCGCAAGATGTGATTGATATCAACTCCGAGTCACGGCAAGAGTTCACTGAATTGATAAAGGAAACCATCAAGGAGGTCGGGAAACCTAATGTCTCTGATTTCTTTCCTTTTCTAAGGTTTCTTGACCTTCAACGTATACGGCACAATGGTGCTGGCCACTATAGACGATATTGTAAGTTTTTTGATGTTATTATAGACGCCCGCTTACAGTACAGGGCTAGCAATGGAAAGATCTATGGTGATTTCTTAGATTCCTTGCTCAATATGGTTGCGGAATCAAATATAACCCGGAGAGAAATTCCAATACTTCTTATGGTAATTTATCTCATGTCACTTTAATTTTGGTATTTTTCACGGCATGGTCAGATAGCTAGTTCTAATTTGTTTATTAAAGTAGTAATAATTATTTACAAAGTGAACTTTTTAAAAAATTTAAAAGTTTTTTGTAAAAATATAGGATGGCCAATTTCTCACAAGAAATTTACTAATTAGAACTAAATATAGCTATCATTATGTAGTATGTATTTATTTTGATGTTTATTCTGGAATGGTAACCAAACTTGTTTATAGGGAAAAGACAGAAGTACCCCACACACCCCATAGCAGTATCTTGGATCAGTTGTTCGATAACTGACATTGCAATAACTTCCATACAATACATTCATAAAAGGTTAATATTTTCCTTGGCAGGAACTTATTGGGGCTGGAAGTGATAACATCTCAATTACAGTTGAATGGGTAATGGCTGAGCTTCTCCATGACCCTGTTGCCATGGCAAAAGCTCAAGCCGAAGTGCAGCAGTATTTTTCATCACAAACATTTGGAGATCAAGATATATTCAATCTTCCATACCTCCAAGCAGTGATTAAGGAGACAATGAGATTACATCCGGCAGTGCCAATACTCCCTCACAAGGCCATGAAAGATGGAGTGGACCTCGGTGGGTACATAGTGCCAAAAGGAGCTACAGTGTTTGTAAACACATGGGCTATTGGGCATAATCCAAAAGTTTGGAAAGAACCGGATGTGTTTAGACCAGAGAGATTTTTGGAGAAACAAATCGGCTTTCATGGGAAAGAATGTGAGTTCCTCCCGTTTGGGTCCGGGAGGAGAAGTTGTCCCGGGCTGCCATTTGTTGTTAAGGTAATACCTTATTTGCTGGCTTTGATGCTTGCAGAGTTCAATTGGAGGCTTCCAGATGGGATGGGACACAAAGATGTAGATTTGACGGAGAAGTTTACTGTCGGGCTGAAGATGGCGGTTCCCCTATGTGTAGTGCCCATTCCAGTAAACACTTAAACTATGCCATACTGCTGATCGATAAAAATAATAATTCTATTACTCTTGTTTGCAAATTTGAGTTGTTTCGAAATTTGTATTTATTTATGTAGGGAAATTTGTATTTATGACACCGTGTCGATTATTGTTGTGTGGTTACATCTTGTCCGCTTATCATACTTGAATCTCCTATATCAAGTATCTTCGTAGTTGCTTCTCAGTGCTACATACTCTTACCATAAACAACATACTTGAATCACCCATTAAGTATCCTAGTACGTAGTCACTCCTCCGTGCTACTTGCTTCGGCCAAGAGCGCTATCACCATCATATAATTCGTACCTGAACATTGATTACATCATCTGCCACATTCGCAACTGCGTGTTTTTGCACCTTGGACTCCTCCCTTGATAAATTCACAACTCGTAGCTTCTTGAATTACACCACAATCATAACCTTAACCGTGAACCAGGCCTCACCTTTGACCTCACCATTACTAAAGAACTGCAGACTTTTATCAGGTTAAAACTGGATCTGCTAATGGTTTCCTATAGGTAGAGACCAACATGATAGGAGAAACATGAATATTTCTAGTGGTTGCATACTGATAATAGCGTAATATTTTACAATCGATAAAAGGACATTACCAATAGGAGAATTCTACATCCTCTATTGGTAGTGCATGATTTACCGATAGAAAGATTGTATCCTATTCGTACTGAATCTTATACCGATACTAGGTTAATTTTGTTTTTAAAATTTCATTAATAAAATTAGCCAGACCCCCCCCCCCGCCACTTTGCTAGCAAAATTAATCATAAACAAGCATATATAGATATATAAAATAACATAGACCAACATGCATCTTTATATATAAACAAAAAAAGAAGACATACTGATCTTCATAAACAAACTAAGAACACAAACGTTCATCTTCGTAAACAAAAAAATGCCTAAAGAGTACATACTTACAGCTAGCTTCAATGATCCCTTTTCTTCAGCCTCATGATGTCGAATGGCCCAATAGCTTCCTGTCGTCTTCTGGAGCTAGCCTACTGCTGCGGCGTGATGTCTCAATCACTGGTGACTTGTTTCTATCCTTGGCACGGGGTTTAGGGTGTTGCTTGAGTACTAAAGGGTTAAAAGGGATGCAAATCTGGCAAAAATCAAGGTCCTCTATCAGCAACAGTAAAATTTAGAGGTATTTAGAGATCAGAGTATAGTATCGGTTCATCCTTCACCTCAACTTGAACATTGAAAGTTGGAATGTCGGGCTATTTAGATGTCATTAACCCAAACTATAACAAAATAATGACTAAAAGACTTAAATGAGTAAATTAATTAGTCGAAACAAAAAATGAGTAAAGCAATAATCTTGAAATGTATACATGTAGAAACATGCTCAAGTTCAGCAAAAAAAAATCATTTCTCTTCTATTTGGCTTACCTAAACCCTAGATTTTGCAACCTGTAGACCTATTTGAAATGAGTAATGGACCAAAATGATACACTCTACTTTCAGTATAAATTAACATACATTTTAACTCTAATTTCACTTACGATTTATATCACAATTGCATAACCCTATCGCGTAGTATAAATGGGGTGTCGATCCAAGTGATAATGTATTAGATTATAAACAATTTTCACTTGTTGATGACGTGAAATGCAATGACACAAAATTTCAGTATAGTAGACTGTACCTTTTAATCTTGACTTCACTTTCGATTCATATTGCAAGTATAGAATCCTATCGCATAGTATAATTATGGTATCGATCCACAAGGATAGTTTATTCAGCTATAACAAATTTCATTAGTCTAGGTGAATTGGTTGTTAATTAGGGGTTATGGGCTATCAAAACTAAATTATTTTAAATATGAAATTATATATTTTTTTTATACTATCCCGTAGTTGAAATATCCAAAATCTCCATGTAATTTCTAATGTGATTCCGGCTAAGTAAATATAACCTAAGATATTTTCTATCCTACCCCTGCCAAGGGAGCCCCTGAGTCCTAACCCTAGTCTTTGAACCAGTATCAAGTCTCGTGAGCCAAAGTTTAACCATGGATTACAACTCTATTGAAGAAGAAGAATCTCGCTTCCTTGCCTTGACTTCTAAGAGTTTTGCCTCTCTCCCTAGAACTCTAACCTAGCATATCTATTCTAATCGGTGAGGATTCGTGGCTATAGCGTTGAACTTAATCACATATAAACAAGCATGCCGAATCACATACAAGAGGCGGTATTAATAGGATTTCCTAAAGTAGCGAGAGTAGTGGGAGTAGTGCATATCACGGGTCCCTTCATTTTAGGGCAAAAAATAGCACTCCAAAAATAGCAAACTTGGACTCCACTCTATCTTGAACTAGTGTGGATGACCTGGGTGTCAGACCTTCTAGAAGGCTTCAATCAAGAGCTGAGATATGTCGATCTAACGGAGCAGAATAATAGTCCACGGATTGGATTGGTGACACATGCGGCCATTGGGCTATGTTGCATGCGGCATACACCCGAACCAACATGGCTTCTATAGTTAGCGTATTTCGATAGAATTTGGCCATTTTGTTTGTTATGTATTTCGTGTAGAATGTTGCATATGAAATGTAATATCCTAATTTGAGGCTATCTTCGATAATTGACTAAATTGAGTATTTTTGCTATGTGTTTTTACCTAAATACGCAACTTTCTTCAAAACCTAGGAAAATGACTCAAAAATATATTTGTGGTTAATAAATCGGGAAAATGACTACTTTGCATTCATTTTTTACCATTTTCCATCATAAAAGATAATTATTTTCGTTATATGTTTCAGCATCATCACACCCCCAAGCTTAAATTTTTGTTTGTCCTCGAACAAAGCAAAAGAAAAAGCTTCTACAATAGGATGACTATGAAATACTCCTTTGAATATGATTCCAAAAATTATAAAATTTTCTTGAGAAATAAATTTAAGACAAAGATGTCTACTCAATTCCTAATATTTATTCTTGGTGAAATTTAAAGAAATTAGAAATATTTGTATTCACATCACTTAATTTTACTAAGAGATATTTTGAAGCCAATACGTCATCATTACGTGTAAAGGAATCCTAAAATAATTCAATATCGTTATTTCTACATCCCTTAAGTTGTGTCTCTTCATTTGGTTCAAAACTTTATAGATTACATGTTTTAGTAAAATTCAACTATTTAAAAGTAAATTGCAAGAAAATAAATACACCTTACCCGATTTGGTTTTATTCTTGTAGCGCATAGATACAAATAAGAGATTATGCATTCTGAATGTACCTAAGGATTTTATCAGGTGATTCTTCTAGCACATAGATACAAACGAGCTGTTATGCATTCCGAACGCACCTAAGGATTTTTTCAAATCACAAATTGAACCAAGGTGGTGGGACCTATTTTGCATCCTCTTCTAATAATTAGTATTTTTGTATTTTGTTTTGTGACTTATTATTATGTCATCTTTTATAAATTATATTTGCAACTACTGAATACACACAAGAGTTTTTATTAATTATATATCTAAAAACATAATTTTTATATTTTACCAAAATTTTGGGTTCAAAATAATCGGATATAGTTTGAAAATATTCCTGATTTTAAGAAAGCTTTACTTGCATGATGCATAAAGAAAATAGGAGGGTTCCAATGCCTCCATCGTGCCTTTATTTTTAAAAACTTTAATAGCTTAAAATCTAAAAATTAAAAGTCAAAATAAAGCCATTCGATGTGATTTATGTTATTTTTTCTTTGTGCTCATAAAAAACTACCAGATTTCAATTTTGTTTATATGTGAATCAATAAGTTAAAAAATCAATGTCTCTAAATTATCTACATTAGTACATTTTTTACAAGCTCTTGATGACGATCAAAATAAAATTGGAATGTCATAATTTTTTACACATGCATAGATAAAATAATGTAGATTATATCTAACAGTTTTATTTTGACTTTTATGTTTTAGATTTTGAGTTATTAAAGTTTTTAACAATATAGGCATGATGGAGGAACAAAAAATGGAGGCATTTGAATCATCCTCTAAGGAAAATTATCTTTCAAAATTATCTTTTCAAATCGTATGGTGTAAGTCATAGTCTTTCTAATTCTCAAATTTCAATCAAGTGTCTTGAAGACTATGTCACATTTTCATGTAAGACTTGCCTCAACAAATTGGTTTAAATTTTTTTCTTTTTGAAAATTTTAAAATTTCGTGTGTTTTTATGTGAGGACTCAATATAAACCATACTTTATGCAGTCTCAAACCATTAAGTTCAGTCATGTAAAACACTATTACTATAACTAAGAAAACGTCCTGATGATGCAGGAAAATGATAACTGCATAAAGTTTCAGCATAGTAGACTATACCTTTTAACCTTGATTCCACTTTCAACTCAGATTGTAAGTATACAATTCTATCGTGTAGTATAATCAGGGTTCGATCCACAAGGATAGTGTATTAAGTTATAAGACGTTTCATTGATCTAGGTCGAATTGGTTGTTAATTAGGATTTTTGTTTATTCTTAAAGTAATTATTACTGTAAATTAAACTACAACCGGAGTTCTAGGAAGGTTTAATGTGGTGGCGCTACTGGTGATCAACAGAGTAATAGGGATTCTCTATGATTCAGGTCTACCTATGAGTCAAATATAATGATTTGTTCAGGCTTCAGTGTGACCCGCATGCGACACTGACAGTACTGCATGCGACATAAATTTTGTCCACAGGTGACACAGCATGCAACACTGTCACTACCCGTATAATGACGTGGTGTTCGATTATGTGTTATGTTTAAGTTTTCCAATCTTTCGATTAGGTTTTGTACAATCAAGACTAACATATTTTAAGTACGAAATTATATTCTTTCCTTATATTACCCCATAATTGAAATATCCCTAATCTCTATGTAATTTCTAATGTGATTTCGGCTAAGTAAACCTAACCTAAGATGTTTTCCATCATATCCTGCCAAGGGATTTCCTAGGTTGTAACCCTAGTCCATGAACCGCTGTCAAGCCTCATTAGATGAAGTTCAACCAGTTACAAACTATCGTTCTCACATAAGGATCTATTGGATCTTCCCATTCGTATGTAGAGAATCATTGGCATATTGTAGACGGAACTATATATGCTCGAATAAGATTAAAAATATTATAGCACACAAAAAAATCACACAACAAAACATAAACAAAATAAAAATATTATTAATGGACTTACAGTTCAATCCTCACCCTAGAGATGAGAGATTCAGCTCATTGGAGCCTTGGCAGAAGAAAATAACATAGATTACAACTCTCTTGAAAAAGAATCTTGCATCCTTAGATGACACCTCCTTGCCTTGACTTCTAAGGATTTTGCCTCTCTCCTTATAACTCTAACGTAGCCTATCTATCATAATCACATGTAAAAATGCACACCAAATCATATACAAGAGGGGAATATTTATAGGGTTCCTAAAGTAGTGGGAGTAGTTGGAGTATTGGAGATCATGAGTCCTTTGATTTTAATGCCGAAAATAACACTCCAAAACTTTGACTCCACTCCATCTAGAAGTATTGTGGATGACCTGGGGGTTAGACTTTCTAGAAGGCTTCAAGTAAGGACTGACATTTGTCAATCTAATGGTGCAAAATAATAATCCATAGATTGAATCTACAACATATGCGGCCATTGGGCTATGTCGCATGCGGCATAGACCCGAACCCGCACGGCCTCCGAACTTTGCGTGTTTTCATAGAATTTTGACATTTCGATTGTTGTGCATTTTGTGTGGACTGTTGCATATGCCATGTAATGTCCTGATTTGAGACTATTTTCGATAATTGCCTATTTTTGGCTCAGAAACATGTTTGTGGTAACTAAATCAGAAAAATAGTTACTTTGTATTTGCTTTTCGCCATTTTTCGTCGTAAAAAATGGTAATTTTTTTATATATATTTTTGCGACATCACTTGTCTAGGAGCTATGAAAACTTCTGTTTCATGCAGTGACGCTACTTTGCAATTAGTGAATTATAACTTGGCTATATTAAACAATAGATAGAGAGTCTCTAGGGTTCAGATTTACCATCATTCCTAATCATTTTTTGATAAGGTTTAGCCTCACTTATTAATAGAAGATAAAGAAGATATAAATATATTGTCCGATCATGATGCTAAAGGGGATGGTCGTAACTCTCTTAATAGATTATAAACCGTGTATGTTATTAAAAATACGAGTTTTCAAGATAAATTCAAAACATATATCATTTTATATTTCAATTTAGATTACAAAGAAATATTTACCATCTTCTATCGGTTTGGACTAGTGTTCCACTATAAAAACTTTACTCCTTTGAAAAGGATACTATATTAATTAAAAATGATACTAAGTTACTCAAAATTAATTTAATAAGTTTGTGGAGTTAAATTAATTATTTTAAATAAATTATTAGTATATGCAAATAACTTTGAAAATGCAAAATTATCCGTTCAATTTTTATTAATTAGTCGTATACCAAATAATCGCTTGATTGTACGTACCCGTCTATTTGACAAGTGCACGCCATTATATACAAGACTGATATAGATTCCACACACCTCAACTTTCGTAATGAAAGCTCAGCACAAACCATTGATTTCTCACGTGGTGGTGAGGGGGTTATAATAATTGGAATAAGATTTGTTCCAAATCGTACGATTAAAGTTCGAACAATAGATCTGAATTGCTTAACATGATTTCCATATTAAAATTTGCTCAGAGACCAAATTTTATATTTTTTGGAAATTATTTACTATTTTGTTAGACACGTACAACATCACTGTTTATGAACAGTCCAAAAAAATGATTTTGTACATATCTAAAAAAATAGTAAAAAAATTTCAATAATAAAAAATTTGGTCTCTAAGCACATTTTAATATGAAAATCATGTTGACCCGCTCAGGTCGACTATTCGGACTTTAATCGTAAGATTTTTAGAAGCTTTGGATAGTGTCCGGTCCAAAGCCATTTGGACCAAATCTTATCCCATAATAATTATTTCGAATACGTTAATAATTGAGTTGTGCTTTTAAATATTTTATATTTTGTAAAAGACATGTCAGTTATATATGTGTAGCAAATTTTATCAAGGCAGATGACAAAATAAAATCCCAACAACTTGTTTTAAAAGAATATGGAAAAGACACAAAATTCCAACGGCAACATAACATTATTGGCAGATCAGATCAGTTCTCATAACAAAACCAAATTAACCAGTCAATTCATCTATACAGCGTCAGATCCGCATCATGGACCCCCCAAAAAGCCAATTATTAATGCATTTACACTGATTCAGTAGTAAATGTATATGACAACTAGGTCACGTGACCCATCTGCAATTATAAATGAAAAAACAAATTATCAATCAAATCAATATATATAACGTACAAAATAATTTGATCTGAATATAAATGTCACATGCTTTTCTGTCCGCTCAAGTGTCAGCAAATCCCTATAACTGACAAAATAATTTGATCTCAATCAGACATCTGACAAATTTCACCATCTTTTCAATTCGCACATTCAATGCCTTAATCTGCTGACAAACTCACCTTCTTCATTTTATATCCACAAATACATCTAACGTACAAATCATTATAAAATACAACATAATTAGATCTGAATCTGATATCTGACAATCTCACATGCTTTATAAATCTCATCAAATCCATCCAATAAATCTGTTGTTATTTCGATTTCAAAAAAGTTGTGCTCATCAAGAGAGTTTGGTGAGCACAAGTATTTATCGTATTGACTTCAAATTAAAAATTCAAACTGTTAAAATTATTCTACTTCACAATTGATGCATATCTATGTAAAATTTTAATATTTTCAACTTGTTTAGTACAAAGTTGATTATAAAAAAATATTTTTTTATAAATTATTTTATGTATTTATTTTTCATTATTTTTTTGTATACAAGGAAAAAAAAAACGACATGAACACAAACACCATATCAAAAATGAAAGATATTATTGTATACAAGACCACTCATGTTACCGAAGCTTCTTGCGGAGGTTTTTGTGTTATGAACTACAAAAATAAAACACCGATCCCATTCCTATTTATTTTAACTCACATCTCTGTTTTGACTTAAATTATCAAACAGATGAAGATATGCTCCGATTAATTAGAACCTTGCCAAATTCATATCATCTGAGACGGACTTTTATATATTTCCGATTTGTATAGTTGATTTGAATATTGATATTTCATATTGGATTATGATGATATATTTAACATGATAAGGGTTATGAGACTTGATTTGATTTTTTATGTGATTAGATTGTTTGTTATGAGAATGTGAGAATCTGTGAGCAGGGATTACACATGTGTTGTGGAAGTTGGGAATCACCTATGTGATGGAATTCCAACTATATGAATATTGTGTGACGTGTTTTATAGATAAGCTAGACCGTCGTGCTATCGCAGATTAAATGTGCATGCATAATTAATATGTATTTGTGTGGATTAATCCGTCATGTTTGAATAGTTGTTAAATTAAGTCAATTATGGAGAAGTATGTCATTAAATAACCGGTTACTGAGTTTTATTACTTACTTTGTTTTGTTATTTGTGTTTAATTTCTATTAGCGACGTAGGTTGATAGGCGAAGGAATAGTGTAATGATAATTTGACAATGTCAGTACAAATAGTCAAAATATAAGGGGTGACATGAAATGAGAGTATTCGTTTCTCATATAGTATTTGGATCCTTGTTTCGTTTGTTATCAATGTCTTCTCTGAAATATGATTCGTTTGTAATTAATCAGACAAATGTATTCATTAATTTGAATAAACCTAAATGGATATGTGGATTCTAATTAAGTTGAAATTTGACATTATGGAATGATTGTCTGATATGTACGATTATATCAAGTTCGAATTATCTCATAAATTTATAATATTATTCATATCATTAGCTTATAATTGTATTTATTTATTTTATATAATCATTAATTTAGTCGTAACTGAATTGAAAAGTTAATCTGGTTAAAGTTATTATCTAACTCGATTGTTCAGTATCTCATTAATCCGATATAATTATTGTCTATTATTCCGTTCGATTTGATTTGAGTATCATTTGTTTGAATTTTGAAAAAAAAACCTTTTTAAGAAAGAAGGAAAAGTAACATCGTCAAAAATTGTGTCATTATTATTTTTTCTTACAAAACTGTATATAATAATTAATATAATATGTTTTTCGATAGAGGTCCATTTAAGCCCAACTCGTTGATAAAATTCTGCAGCCCGTATATTTTTCACTCAAATTTATCTAAACTTAGCTGTTCAATTTACATAAAACTTGAAGTTCAATTTTCCTTGCCCTGATTAATTCCCTCTCCTCTACAAGTAAAACACCGAACCCTTTCCTTTTTATTTAAACCGACCACTTTGTCTTGACTTAAATTAGCAAACAGATTAAGATATGCTCCTATTAAACAGAACCTTGCCAAATTCATATCATCTAATTAAACACATCCTGCCAAAACCTTTTAAAATATTCTAAATATAAACTTCCCCTGCTTTAATCTCTCATTTTTTTTTACACAACTGATCAAGAAGAACATCATTATATGTTTGATTTGAATTTTGACTTCATCACAGTGATAATGAACAGTCATTGCAATCCACTCAGATATTTTGAACATATCGCAAACCAAACTTCCCCATAATTTGTGTTTTCAATTTGTATGGTTGATTTGGATATTGGTATGGCATATTAGATTATGATGGAATATTTAACGGTATAGAAGTTCTGAGGTTGTATTTGATTTGTAATGTGATGAAATTGTGTGTTATGAGAATGTGGGAATCACCTGTGAGCAGGGATCACACATGTGTGTTGTGGAAGTTGGAGAATTGCCTGTGTGATTAAATTCCAACAATGTGAATATTTTGTGACTTGTTTTCTGGATAACCTAGACTGATGTGCTATCGCCGATTAAATATGCACCAAATTAATGTGTATTTGTGTGGATTACTCGGGTCTGTTTGAATGGATGTTAAATTAATCCAATATGGAGAAGCATGTCATTATATAACCGGTTACTAAGCTATATACCTTACTCCGTTTTATTATTTGTGTTTGATTTCAGCTGGCAACGTAGGTTGACGGGCCAAGAAATAGTGCGACGATGATGCTATAATCACACTGTTAGGATTTCGGGAGAGGCTAGAACTAAAAGACAAAATATATGATGAAGTTTAATTGTATTCCTTGAATTTTGTGATTACATAGAGTACAAATGACATAATTTATAGCAACATAATTCTCTAAAAAAAGAACCCTATGAATGACCCGTCCAAAAATACTCCTATACTAAAATACTAAATTCCTCCTCTTTAATATAGCATGCAAAATATAGTTTACTATTCTGACATTCTGCTAAATCAAGTATGATGAAAATATATGATGAGATGAGAAGTATACACAAAATTTATAGGGTTCTCTTTTTAGAGATGACAGACATACACAAATATATATAACGTCAACGGCTCAAAATTAATAAAAGATGACAAAACTAAATCTGCAAAATGCCAGCGCAAAAAAAATATATACATGGTGTATGTGTGATTTATGCCATCGGTAAACATATCCAAATGTTGGTGTTAAGCACCTTTGCAACAGTTAAATAAATGTAAGAGATACCGTTGAACGAGTATCGACGTAAATTTGTGACACAGTTTGGTATAAATGTCATCGGTTCGTTACTAAACTTGCATATATACTGCGAACTCTGCATTATTTCTCTTTTCTTTATTAACAATGTTAACTTACTTTGTTTATTTAAATTTTCTAAGGTTAAAACCAAAACCCTTTGCTTTATATATTAAATGCCTACGGTTTTATCTAAAAAAAAAAAACTGCTTGCAGTTCACACAAACAGGTGGAAATCAAGTCCGATATCAATTAGAATTCCGAAATGTGTCTCATATATTACATCACTAGGGAGTACGGACGATGGATGCCAGCCCGAGCCTTTGTCCCACAATTGTCTAGCCATTTTTGGGTCCAATTATTGTTCGAGTTAGTAGGCCAGGCCCATGCCCTTTTAGAAAATTATCCTTTCTTTTTTCTCTAGATCATAATTTTTTTGGTGAAATGCTTGTTGTTCCTCATTAATTAAATTAAAATAATACTACAGTCCTACTAGCTATTCTGTTCTTTTCATTTCTAAATTTTAATTTTCTGAATTGGCCTGTTGAGTTGGAGGGTAGTCACATTTTTCTTAGAACGATTTTTTAGCTCTTATAAGTAATCTTTTCGTAAGCAATATTTAACGCATTTTACTTAAAAATTTACAAGATCTTATTGATATATATATGTTTGTGTACTAACTATCATCCACAAAATCATATTACGTATTTCTGCGGAAGTTCTTGTTATCAAACATTTTCTAATTAATATTAAATTTGAACGTAGTATAAATTTCTAAGTAATGGAAACTTATAGGTTTTATATTCGAAATATCATAGTTTAAAAGGAAAAACATGTAGCTATGTAATTTGTTAGGACTATGGTCGAGAAATATGAAAATGTTTTATAATGTTTCAAATTTGTTATTTAATTTGAATTACTAAAAAGATGTTGAACAAGATAATTGGATATATGATATCTCCTCGAGCTATAAGGATTAATTTGATGGATGATTCACACGAGACATTTAGAATGTCAGATATTGATGAGATGCTGAATCATGAAAATTACAAAAGATCACAAAGATTACGGAAGATCATTGTTCATTCTGCAGTTCTAGCTTAGATTAAAAAGATTATACGTCCTTAACCTAAATTCTAATAACTTTGTAACACAATTGGTGCTATCCTATATAATCATATGGTACTTTAGAATCTAAAAGACCTAAAGAAAGATAATTACAATTCAAATACGAATTATTGGAACCACAAAAAATAAATCACATAAATTAACAATCATTATAAAAACTAAGATCAGAGTAAAATAGAATTAAATAAGTTCATTGACGCAAGTCGGTCACAATATTATCTTGCCCGATAAACTCAAGTACTCGGTTTATTAGTAAAGAGGAGAAGAAAATGAAATTTTAGTTACAATAGAACTCAACTAAACTCAACTCAATTTCATATATTAATTCACCCCCATACAACAACAACATCCATACCTTTTTATAACCCAACGTTACTTAACCGTTAAGTTTAAATATTAAATGCTATAATAACATGAAAAATTATCTAGTATATTTACAAAATTGGTGTATTTCCAAAAAATTATAAACTAATAAATTTACACATACATAGAAATATTTATGTTTCATTCTATTAATTATGAAAAAAAACACCTTAGTTTATTAATTATAAAAGCACACAAGTGATAATATATGTCTTCTTTTCACCTTAGTTTATTAAACGTGTTTAACAATTTGCAATGAAAAATTTAATATTTATATATAAAGTTTTATTTCTACGGTAATAAGGAGCATAGTGAAAATTTGTTAATTATTAGGTAACAAGAAAATTAAATCAACATCTTTTTATAATAATATTTGCATGAAGAGGAGGCACGTATTACCATCTTGACAACCATTTCTTCCACCTAACTCCATTTAATTATTTATCCAAAGTTGGTTAAAAATAATTGAGGTTATTTTCTTCTTTCTTATACGGTGCACATTCATTGCTTTTGGGAAAAAAAATATAAAAAAATAGAACCGTTCTTTTCTTGGGAGATATCGGAAAGAAAAAGATAGGGACGGGGTGAAAAACAGAGGAGTGAAAATTAAGAGAAATGGAGAAAATGAAAGGAACGAGAATAGAGAGAAATGATGGGAAGAAAAGAAAAATTAGACACCGACAATTTTACACAGCCCGGAGATGAGAAAGACGGAGAAGGAAACGTGTTGGCTTGCGTCATGAAGTGCTTGCTTTCATGTGGTTTTTTTAAGCGACTCGATAGGAGTGATTTTGAAATACGGATTGGACTTCGAGTCATGTCGTGTCATCAATAACAGGTGCGGATTTCGAGTAATTCTCATATTCTTCCAACATATTTTACTGTTTCTTTTTACTTGTGAGTTTCTTTGCTTGGTTATGTTGCAAGTTGCTTGGGTGTGATTTAATTGTTGTTGTTAGCGTATCGTAGTTGATAAGTTGGCTTGATTGCTAGCAAGTAGAGATAAATTCGTTAGTAACGATACTTTATCTTTGAATGCATATGTTAGAAATTTCAAAAATATACAACAAAGCAGAGAGAACAAAAATTCTACTGAAATTAACTTCTACTGTTTAATTAATTCCGAGACGAAGTACATTTGAATTTATAGCTAAACATTAATCTAAATAAGGAATCCACTAACCCTACTATATGCTATTTCTGCCTAGTGTAAATAAGAAAACCATATTCTCCCTAACTCAACTAAATATAGAAAAACTAACTTTAGAACACATGACAAATACAGACTTCTAATTTTGGAGAAATTCTAACTCACTAACTTTGGCAGCCATTTTAAATAGATGTGTTAATTTTGAATCAACTTTCAACACTGCCCCTTGATTCAAAATAGGTTACTCCAGGCTTCAACATCATCTTCTTCTTCTGAGTCATCCAGATCTTCGTATCGCAATTGTCATCCTCCCATGTCGGTTTCACCTCTTCTATCTGCTCCTTAGCCTCTTCGATAGCAGCTACCTGAGATAGTTGAGGTGCCCGCTCCTCCCTATTTAATAATATTGCTGGATATAGTCCACAATGAATCATGATATATTTTCAAATCACATTTCACACCATCATAAACGAAGCCTATTCAATATTTTATAATAATGTCAGCTTTCTTCTTCATTCTGAATGGTGAGTTCGTGACTCCCCTCTTTTTGAATGTTGACACCCCAAATTTTTTCGATTGCCTTCCAAGAAATTCAAAATTTACTCAATTGAATCATCAAATCATTATACTTTTGCTCTAAAGGAAAGAAAATGAGTGAAAATTAGAATGATTTTGTTGATTTAGCACCTATTTTATCAATATCCGCGATAACTCGGGAAATATTAGATCAAATCCGGCGGATACCCTTCCGACTTGGCCGAGTCAATTCGGACTCAGCCGATTTTCCAAACCATTGTTCTATTAACCAAGCCTTCACAATTGTACCTCCAGAATGGTCCCTTTGATTCATAGAATTCAAGTAAACGGATAACACAAACAACAGTACAATAAGAAGAAAAATATTACAAGCAAGGTTTGTTTGGGCTGAGGTTGTTTTTTGTAATGCCATGTAATTTGAGTTACGATTAAATTGAATAATTATATTATAAATGTAGTGCCACTTATTTGAAATACTAAAATAAAGATATGTTGTAAGTATTTAAATATTTTTCTTTTCTTTTTCTTTTCTACATGTAAATAGATTAATTTAACAATAACATGTGACTCAAAAACAATCTCCCAAATAGAAATTATGTGGTCCAACTGATACCCGTGTAAAATAGATAATATATATATGTATGTATATTAGTATTCATGTACAAACTAGGCACTTTAATTATGATTTATATTCATATAAATTAACATATACGGATATAAAATGTCATTTAATTATTTTAATCGGTTGGACTGCCAACAATGAGAAACTGTAGAATAGTTTTCAAATTAAATTTTTAACTCCTTCAATACTCCAATTAATCAATGAGAAACTGTAGCAATAGTTTTCAAAATTTATAACTCCTTTAATTATTACCCTATAACTGTGAATAGCGTCTCTTCAGTGCTATTATTATAAAATAGCTATATTATCATAATAAACCCCTTGCTGCTATATATCTCTCTCTCTACTATATTTTTTTTTACAGAAGACAAAGAAAAGTAAAAAAGGGTTAGATATCTATACTCTATAGTTCTTTTTCATTAGTAGCTAATTTTCATGTTTAATTGTTGCTGAGTTGGTTTTATATTTATTGAATTGATGATAAGATTCTCTCATTTATTTTTAATATATAATCTTTATATTATATGTATTTATTTGATAAGAATTTCTGAGAATTATTAAATTTCTAAAATTTGAAGATTTCCTCTATCTTGTCGTCTGATATAATTTTTAAGGACATATTTAGTTACTTAATAAAAGTATTCTGAGAGTTACATAATTTCTGAAATTATTTATTTGATAAAATTCATTGATAACCAGGGGATTAAATTGCATATTTCTAATTACTCTTATATCTTCAAATAATATATGATGCTGATATCTGGATTGTCGGGAAAATATTAACTACTAATCAAATCTCATAGGTTGTTAGAGTTTCACCGAAGTGCATCAAAAATTTCCATTTGTATCTATTATTTTATTGATGGTAATTTTTCACTGATAACTCTAACGAATTATTCACCAATAACTCTAAAACTATTTTTATTATAAAGATGAGATTATTTTATTAATGGTATTTTTTTACGGATAACCCTAAAACTAATTTTATTACAAAGAAGTATATAAAAAAATAATTTATTAATAATTTAAACATACTCCTCATGGAAAAAACTTTCATTATATTTGTATAGTCACACAGTGACAAATATATTTCTGTTTAAAATCTTAGGAAATGTATTCGGTCAAAATCAAATTCCAGTATGGTAACAATTATTTTCTATTTTTACTTTGATTGACATTTGGACTGTATACTTAACAACAGTCAGTTTAATTAGTAACAAATAAATAGAAGCATGTATAAATATTAATTTAGAAATCGTGTAACATGGTCTAGGCACGGATTCTGAAGTAAGAAGTAACGTAGAGACAAGAGTGAACTACTCCACGGCAGCAGGTACGGGTTTCCTGGACATTGTCAAATTGTACTTACCATTTTGGGTGCATTTTATTTATTTATGGAATTGTGCATGTTGAATCGAACAATCCCTTTAGCTTGTTTATAAATTCAATAGGATTATTCATATCAATCATGAGACTTGTAAGTAGGATGTGTTAAGCATGGCATTGTGTAGTGTTAAATGAAACGAACGTGGAATGTAATGGATGAGTTAAAGAAAAGGAGCCAACGTGCATTGAACACATGTTGGAATGTATACATTGGGTTTGAGTTGGACTAGACCCCTCGTTAACGTGGAGTTGGTTGGATTTCCTGTCACAGGTCAAAATCTAGCGTAGGGTGGATTCCCCATCTAGTGCGACAGCCAATATCTAGCGTATGGTGGATTTCTCGTCTAGTGAGAAAGTCTCTCGTTGTTAGGTAGATTTTCCAGTGGGTTGGCGGTCTTCCGGTGTTGGATGAATTTTCCACTGGATTGGCAAATAAATGGATAAATGGAAAACTTGAAAGATAATTAAAGAAGAGTGTGTGTGTGTGTGTGTGTGTGTTTTAAGTATTCATAGCATGTGAGAATATAATTTTAATATCCTGTTGTATTAATAAGTGAATTTGACAAACTCCAGGACTGGAACTAAATCTCGTATTGAGAGACTGTTCGAACTCTCACCCATTCTACTTTAATGTGGGTTGCAAGAAATTATGAACCCGACGTGGGGAAGGAGTAGGAGAGATGCGGATCGGAAAGTCAACGAGCATTGACTAACATGGCAATTATCGGATTGTTTGTCATATTTGTGTTGACCTCATGTTGAATGTTGTGTGATGTACTTGAACTATTTGTAGTGATAAAAAACTTTGTTTAATTTAAGACAAGATGCATGAGTATTTATTATTAATAATGTATGTGATGTGCACACGCCTTACGTAGAAATACGTAGCGGATTGTGACATTGTTAACCGTCATAGTCTAGACATATCTCAGTCCTGAATCTTCTTCTTCTTTTACTCTTATTTACTGAACTCAAGCTATTTTCACATTTCATTAGGCCCTTGAGCGGTGCCAGCTGAAGGATTCAGTTGCTTCAAACCCATAAAAGATTGATTCATTACGTAGTATATACGTTTGTTATATTAATATGGATCCGACTCTGCTGCTTTTATTTAACAAAAGCAGAACCCTGCTTTTGCCATCTCAACCATTCAAATTCATTGAGATTTGTGAATGAAAAAGTTTCTTTATCGAGATACGTGAATGAAAATTTTTGAATGGTTGGGATGGTAAAAGTAGGACCCTGCTTTTATTAAATAAAAGTAGCAGAGTCGGATCCTATTAATATACCATTGTAACCTGCAATCCGGAAAGGTCACTACAGCAGATTTGGCTTCCATATATTTAAAGGTTATTAGCAGTACTACAAACTGGCATGTTATATTTACAGGTTTGACCACCAGCTTGACCAATATTAATCACCATTTTCTAGTTGGTGCGTAATTACAAGAGTTTTAAGTAATTTATTTCAATCGGAATGATAAGAACAATGAGGGATGTTCGAGGTGACAGCATCCGTAGATTCTCAAAATGATGCTGTAATACAGAAAATCATAGGCGAAGATTTCTCATCTTGCACCATCATCAGCATTGCTGATAGGATTACCCAATGTGACAAAAGTCAATTTTTTTGTTAAAGATGAATGGATTATTAAGGGCACCACATTAAAAGGTCCAAGCCCATTATATAAGATTCAAGAACTAGCTAACCGACTATAATCAAGAATATGCTAGAAGACTCTGTAAAACTTTAGATTACATTTCTGTAAACGGACATAACAAAGTCGGTAAAGTAAAATCCAGAAATTTGATGTACCGCCATCAGATTTGTATAAATAGGTGATAGATCTTGTAAACTAGTGTCCAGGAACATGTGTGAGTGATCAGTCTGAGAAAGCAGTGTAGTGTAGTACTCATCCTCTCTCTTGAGTAATAGAAATCAAGTTTATATTCAACATGTTACTTGCATGTTCCTTAAATTTTAGCAATATTCATTTGTATAAGATTTCTCTTTTGCAATTGTCAACACAAAACAAGATATGTCTTGATTTAAAAAATGATTCTTTGAAATTATGGTAATTAATTTCACATGCATGACATGTCAAAGTTTTATGTCATGGCATTGGAAGATATAATTACAGTTTTATCCCAAACAATCAAGCGAACTATGGTACAAATTACAAGTCACAAATATAACTCAAAAGTTATTCTTCATAGAGATCATTTGAAAGAGAAAATTGAGTAGAAGACATTGGTATTTTTAGATTTGCATCATTCGTCATGGATCGTCAAGAAAATAGATGGAAATGATCGGAGTAATAAAATTGGATAAAAGGAATATTTTTTTTCTGCTTGAAGACAAAAATAGTTAGGATCTCAACTACCCACACTTTAAGAGTTAAAGTCTTGTAGACAGAGGTTAAAGAGTTGCAAGTAACATTTTAACTGACTGTAAACAAAACTTTAGTGTTGGATATGGACGGGCGTTGACATTCTAAAAGGTTGGAGGGAATTGGGGTGCGGACTGAGATTTGTTTAAGGACAATTATCAGGCTCCTAATATTTATTAGCTGACAAATTGTAGCTAATATCTGGAAGTATTTTACAAACAACATTATCCATAAAATAATATATTTGAGAAATGTTAATTGTTCACAAATATAAATCTAGTATCGGTACCGCAAGCTTAATATTTTTACAAATTGTATGACATGTGCATCAGTCGGACTAGAGACAATATATTGCCATAATTTATTTTGACAAACAGTTTTTTTTACAACTTAGCAACATTTAGGGTATGTACCCAAATTGCAAATACCAAAATAAGTGAACATATTCATTTACACTTATTGTTCCTTGCAATACCATACACAGATTAATATTTGGGATATATATATAACCCACAGTTCCACCGGTCCGACTTTTCATTTCATATTTTATATCAAGTTTACTCTAGATCAAGATTCAACAATAATATTTAAATATATGGCAAATTAGTGCAAAACAGGAATGGATAAAAGGGGATAGGTGAGAAGTACAACCACAAAAAACTATGAGCTAATAAAACAGACCAGTCCTACAATTTGTCATTGGTAGAAAGTCTCCTAGAAATGATTTACACATGTAAGTATTAATATCTTACGGTCCAAGTATTTATACCAATGAACGATGACGCGCAACCGAGTGCGGGAACTAGGAAAGAGAGACTATATAATTAGTGGGGACCATAGTACAACAATTCACTATTGTTGCTGCGGGTACAATGCGGGTACTAGAGTCAAGGATTGAAATAATTGTTCTAATAATAATGCTAGAGGAAACACAAGTATCATTGACATTAATACCAGAATATTTTGTTAGTATAGTGGTATATGTAGTCAATTATAGAGTTATTTATTTAATTACATTTTGAGATAAAATATTGTTTTATCCGAGAATCATGCCATCCAGCAAATGTTACTAGGACCTTGGTTTCATCTTTAAATTCGGACCAAATCTGCTCAACTTTACTGAGTCCCCCACTCTCACTACAATGGAGTCACATATCAATAGAATTGATCTTTCATCTCTCTCTCTCCTTCTGCTCCTTGTTTTTTCTGCAATTTATTTTCTTAGAGCAAAGCATGGGAAAAGAAAGACTCGACCTAATCTCCCACCAGGAAGCATGGGATGGCCATTCATTGGAGAAACCTTTGCATTGCTAAAGTGCCATACTTCCTTTTCTATCGGTCTCTATTTGAAAGACCATATTCATAGGTAATTAAATTACTTAATGCATGATCATGTATATCTGTAGTTAAATTGATGGTATTGTTATATCAGCATATTTACTTTTGGACTGTATTTCTCCTTGTTATTGCAGCTTTGTTTTTTCTCCAAAATTTTATCATGCAAATAAATATTGTAACAATATAGGATCACATCTCAGTATGATTAAATTTTATAACTATCCTAGAAAAATTTTCAGGTATCACAAAATTATGGCATTCCGAGTTTCTGATAAGTAGGATGCACAAATGTGTACTTTAACCATCTGATAAGTAGTTATGTCATAGTTAATGCAGAGAACATGTGATTATAGGACTAGGGTTTCGGTACAAATGTTGATTTTATATTTAAATTTGCATTTCGGTTAGTATATATTAAAATGGGATCTATTTTCTTAAGGTAAAGATGAGAGTGAACTCTTCAGACTTTAAATAATTACAAGTTCTTCAATCAGATATCAAACTAAATAGAAATCTGCTTAAAATGGATCAATGTGAAAGTATGTTAACAAATTTTTTTGCACCTGTAATAATCTAAAAGAAGTTCTACTTTTATACTTAAATTAACAACCATGATAAAGAGATATAATTAATAATTGATAGGGATATGAACATTTACTAGAATTCTATATGAGGGAGCTTGCATTTTATGCAATAATATATAGTTCATGAAATCTAAATGTACCATGCTCTTGATTTGTAGATATGGGAAGATATTCAAATCAAATATCTTCGGTGGACCGACAATAGTCTCAACTGATGCAAGGTTCAACCGTTTTGTAATGCAAAATCATGGTCGACTTTTTGAAACCTCTTATCCAGAAAGTGTCGAGGGGATCCTAGGGGAGTGGTCAGTATTAACACTGACCGGCGAGTTACACAAAGAGATGAGATCTATTGCAGTAAAATTCCTGTCTAACGATTTGCGTACTCGTTTCTTGCCGGATATAGAGCGCCACACGCTCCTCGTTATTAATTCATGGAAGGATGGTTCATTCCTTTCAGCTACAGAGCAGGCCAAGAAGGTAAGTAGCTGAATTAAATTATCTAATGTAACAATACTACCCAGTATATAATATACAATGACAAATGACTAAGTGGCATAAACTTGACCTTAAACTAAATTGTTATGAACAGTACACTATTCTTACTGATTAATGTGCAACATTCTCTTCTCCATTCAGTATTAATTGTATTATATTTTATCTATGCAGTTTACATTTTATATGATGGTGAAGCAAATTCTGGGCTTGGAGCCTGGACAGCCACAAACAGAGAAGATAAAAAAAGAATATACCACTTTCATGCCAGGGGTTGTATCTATGCCTCTAAAATTACCAGGGACTCCATATTCTAAAGCTCTCAAGGTGCACAACACCTCTTTCAAAAAAAAAAAAATATATATATATATATATATATATTGGTAACTACTAACATATTCCTGGGAAATAAGATTACTTAGAAATGATATTTCAATGCAGTCACGAACAGTTATTTTTAGTGAAATTGAATGCATGGTGGATTCGATGAGAAAGGAAATGAAGCAAGGAGAAATGAAACGAAGGAGTGACTTGCTTAGCTGGTGTCTGACAGAATTGGAATTATCAAAGGGAAAGATGTTTGATCTCCTCTTGGGCATGCTCTTTGGTGGTTTTGAGACAACAAGTGTCGCACTCTCTCTCGCCTTTTTCTTTATTGGTCGTTGTCCCAGAGCATTTCAAGAATTAAGGGTTATAAACATTTTTATTTTCCTTTTTGTCTTGTTAATACTTTATCCTATTCAGGCTTTATTATTCCTTCAATGTTCAAGCCATTACATGGTATTGATCTTTATTTTTGGTAATACAGAGCAGTATTTAATCCGTACTACATTAATTTTGAAGTCCAAAGTGATATCTAAGTCAACGGGCATGCAAAACGCTGGTCTATTAATATAGAGCAAGGGCTTTTTTCTGAACAAGTAAATATATAGTGATAACCTAATACTAAAACTGCCAAAGTGATATTTTGATAATCCAGCCAATTTGGGCTGACATATTATTGTTCAATCGTAAAAAAAATAAGTTATTTATAGTTAAAAAGGTGGGGAAAATAATTATCAAGATTGAATCCCCTGCCATTCCTGGTACAAAAGGAAATATATATAGAGTCAAATTTGTTATCTCTGTACAAATTAAAAGATATTTACACATATATCTAATTTGGATTAGAATGAGCATCTTGGAATTGCAAGAAAAAAGGCAGAAAGAGGAGAAAGTAAACTAACTTGGGATGACTACAAGCAGATGGAGTTCACGGAATGCGTACGTACTATTTCTTAATCTAAATTTCTCTATTGATCGAGTAGTAGTACAATATAATACTAATTAAGAAAAGTAAGATAATTTTATTGCTTCCTGGTGTATGTAGGTTGTGAAGGAGACTTTGAGGCTAGGCAATGTTATTAAATTCACACATAGGAAAGCCATTGAAGATGTGCGATACCAAGGTACTTTTACCTGTAATTGCATATCTTTGTGAAAATGTTCATTCTGTAATACACCAAATTAACATTTTAAATTAACTATTGAAGGTTACGACATACCGCGCAACTGGAAGGTCCTTCTTGTTCTTTCGGCAATTCATTTGGATGGATCAATTCACAACGATCCCCAAGAGTTCAATCCTTGGAGGTGGCAGGTCAGTCAAAATAAACTAGTAAAGAATATAATATCATGGTACAATCCATTTGGAGGTACGTTGTAATAATAAGCACAATAACTTTGCTTTCACTAATATTTCTTAAACAATATATAAGTGAAGTGCTTTATAAGTACAAATTACAAATTAGTGTTTGAATAATTGGATCATTACTTTTTTTACATAAATACAGAACATGTCATCAAGCACAGTAGACTTTATGGCATTCGGAGGTGGTAACAAATTGTGCGCTGGAGCAGAGCTAGCAAAGTTGGAATTAGCAGTCTTCGTGCATCATTGTGTTCTGAATTATAGGTGGGAATTGTGCAAGAACGATGAGCCCTTGGCATATCCGTATGTTGTGTTTGAGGATGGGCTGCCAATACAAGTTTTTAAGATTCATAATAATTAAAGTATATGCAAATATATATAATTCGCCAACGAATAAATTGGACTTGCATACATATATATTTGCTTATGATGGGTTGGTTTGTCATTGGTCTGTTATGTATTAACATATGATTGTTGGAAAAATATCGTTTTCTTATGATTGTTTGGAGTTTTTAATTTAGTTTGATTCAAGAATATAACGATACAATTTGCCTGAAATTTCAGTCTATGGTTTTGTTAATCCTCTTTCAAAGATCAATCTAATTTCTTAGGGTGTACTCTAGAAGAGGAGAGAGGAGGGGAAGGGATGTGAGAGAAGAGGTGACCGGATTGTCCAAACATGTTTATTTGTTTCACAATCAAAAATTTTGGAGAGGAGTAAAGAGAAAACTAGACGAGGAACCAAGACACAAAAATATATAGAGGTCCTCTCCAATCTTTACACCCCGATTCGGAGGGTCGCTCTTCCTTTTACTTCTTTCATCCCCTTCCCGTCCCTTCCCTTTGAATTTGTGGTGCACACCTTAGAGCTAGAAAATATGTATCAAGGCCCAGTAATGTAACAGCATGATTTCTTATATTTTGGAAGTTAGTGATTAAAGATTCAAATTGAATTGAAGTTAAATTGTAAGATGCAAATATAATGAGTGGTTCACTGTTTTATTATTGATACCACAAGTACAATATAAAAAGTAATATCATGAACAAATAGCTCCTTGCATTATTGGATGGCGTTTTTAATTAGCAGATGTAGCATTTTTCTAATTATATCACTAAGATTAATTGACAATTATATGTACAAATCTCTTTTTAAGTAACTAAGCTTAAGAAAATAATCACTCCGTATAGTTTTAATTAACCGAAGGCAAGAAAATATGGTGGCTCATATATGCTGTTGGTTTTTTTAATAGTTTAATAGTTTCGTGTATGCTATTATAGCTTTTTTTCTAGAACATTTGACTGAAGTATATATATATATGAAGGTATCAATTAATATTGCTGCTTCTAATTCCTTGTAGTATAATTACAGCTCTATCATGTAGTTTTTCTCTTCACTAATTTGGTCATGAGACTTCTCATATCCAAGAGAATTGTCAACTAAAGAACTTGTCTCCTTTTTATTTATTGGTTCCACTTCAAGAACTTGGTCAACTACACTGACCATACAGGAAAATCAGGATCCTTCCCATTATTATAACCTGTTAAAGAAATAAACATCAATAGTTGTTCCTATTTTTATATATAAAGCCAAAAAAATATAATGTTATTTTTTCTTTATCTTTTTATATAGATTTTGTTATACATCTGTAGTTATTTTTGTCATATTTAGTTTTACTATATAAGCTTTTTATTTATTTTTTCCTGTCCTCACTTCTCAACCGTCACACTGCCGAAGCAAAGTGAGCCATATTTCTAGTGATGCATTAAGTTATATGATAAAACATGTGCTAATTTAAGTTAAATTTATTAGACGTGTTATGCGGATAATATAAATATTGCTTATAACATTAGAATATAAAAATTAATATTTAATTTTGAAGATTATTAAAACTTAGCGCACAGCAAATTTCCTTCACCAACAGACAAAATATATAGTGGAATTAATTGTTGAATGTTGCAGCATATTGTCCAAAATTAAACAGCTTTTCTCCCCTTAGATATTTGAGTCCAGCAAACTAAAACAAAATTATTATGGACCTCTTTAATGGGCCTAAATTTTAATAAAATAAGTGCTGGGGTAAAATATCTCGTCTTTCATGCATAAACCGCGCTTCACATTCTTATTGAAAAATTATTTCATGCATAAATCGTGCTTCACATTCTTATATCATTGTCCAAATTGATGATCCGAACACCTCATTGTTATTTTGATATTAAACTGTTCTTGGAAATCAAATTTTATATATTTTTTTTAAATCTTTTATATTTTTTTAGATAGGTACAAAATTAGTATTTTTAAATATATGGTCCAAAATGTTTTTGACTATTTGAACTTTAAAAATTAATGTAAGAATGTGAGGTTCAATTAAACCCTGAAAAATATCAGTCATTTGAACCGCCTTTACTCATGAATAATAATAATAATAATAATAATAATAATAATAATAATAATAATAATAATAATAATAATAATAATAACAAAAATAATAATTATTATGTGAAAGATTATTATCTTCTTTCATAGTTAAATTGCTTTTCATTTATTAGATAAATAATTGAACATGTAAAAATGCCGAGACTCTTGGTCATGCCAACCTTGCTTTTTCGCTTATGTTTGATAATTATTAGGAATCTTTTTTTGTGCACATCTTCGATCACTGCCCTGTCTTTTAATTCCTACTGCTCTTCTCTCTTCAAGTCTCTCTCTTAGGATATTGGTAATGCTCTCTTTGAAAGCTCGCTATTGAAATCAACACCACTCTCTTTGAAAGTTCTCTAGGTTACGGTTTTCGTTAGTATTGTCAAAGCAAAAGGCCAAGACAGCGTGGAAGACTGAAAACAAAGAATTTCTCAAAAGCAAATTATGATCTCTCTCTCCCACTCACTAACTGTGAAAATCAACTTCCCAACACTAGCGAAATCAATAGCTTGCATCTCTCTCTAGGTTTAATAGCTTAAATTTATATGCTAGATCTCTCTTATCTCTTTTAACGTTTTTGTTTCTTTTAATAGTTATTTAGTATGATTTGATTAAATTAGAATTCAAAGTAATGTTTGCTCTCTTTTGAATAATTAAGTTTGAAAAAATAAACAAGTTAAATGTCTATAATGTATAAATGACATAAATAATTAGGGCTTAGCCTCAGCGTCTGGTATGAAATGAGTAGCAAAAATAGTCAACATTTGTTAAATGTTTAGTTTTGTAATGTTATTTTAATGTTTTGTATATGTGAAATAAGTTGCTAAAATAGTCGGTACTCATCAAATCTTTCTTAGAAAAGTTGTTTTAAGCCAAGTGTTGTGATGATTACGGAGACTAAAAAGAATTTAGGGAGTGAATTCTATAGATGTCCAATATCCAATCAGTGTATGGATTGGTGTGACAACACCACCAATTTCAATAATGCAAGTTTCAATTCAAATATACAACATCACAAACAAGTTGCAAGATATAAAATTTAAGCAGAAGTAACTTTGATTCTCCAATAACTAGTTGTATTAAGTGCACTTTGTTTGTTGATGAATGTCATTTGTTTGTTAATTGTTGTGTTGTAGTTTCATGTAAAGTAGTAGATGTGATTGTTGATTTGTAATGTATAATTGATTATTGTGTTCTGTAAGCTGTGATGTTGAATATTTATTTAATTATGAATGTGTAAAATTAATTGTATTTTTTATGGTTAGCAAATATGGACTTATGAATCAAATTTATAAATAAAAAAAAAACTATACGGTTCATAATAACAAACCGTATATGATTTACAAAATAATACACGAACATTTTGTATAAACCATGTATATAACTCTTTTCACTTTACACAGTTACTTTGCCCATGTAGAAATCACCAATTTCAATATTTTTATTTTTTGACAACTGACACGGTTCAAGTATACTAACTATGTATGTCAATAATATATGGATACAGTTCGTTAACCATGTGCAATGTATCCTTCTATTCATACACAACACTCGCGGACGACCAGACATGGTCGTGTAACTGTCATTAGTTTTTCAGCCCGTGTATTGTCACATTTTTCTGTTCTACTGATTAATGCATTTACATTTATTTTTCATTTATTATTGCAGATGCATATGATGAACTCAATATTTCTGGCTCAAAGAATTAGGAGTGGGTCACGTGACCAAGTTGTCAATATGCATTTACTAATCGAACAGTGTAAATGCATTAATAACGGATATAAAATAAAAGTGGGTGGGATTTGTCAGCAGTAAGTAAAGCATTGTGCGGATAGAAAAACACGTGAGATTTGTCAGATACCAGATTCCGATTTAATTATTTTGTATGTTATATGGATTTGATGAGATTTGTGCGGATAAAAAAAGAGTGAGATTTGTCCGATATTAGATTCGGATCTAATTTTTTTGTACGTTATATGGATTGATTAACATTGTTCTGTAGCAAATTTGACCGACTGTAAATAAAATAACACCAGCTGTATCGAGAAACAAACAACAAAATTAATGAACGTATTTAAAACATGTGATACTTATTATATAGTCAAAAGCATTGCCCTTGCGTTATGTTAGAAACAGTACAATTAACTGCACATGTAGTAAACCGAAAACCAATTAAATTGAAAGTGTTGTTTTGGTGAGGCTGGTCGCAGGTTACATTCCTAATTTTATATAGCAATTTATAAGTGCTTGTTAGGTTTGTAATTTGTTTACTTGCATATAATTTTTTAATGTTATTTTCCGGAATGGCAGATCTTGGTTCATCCAACATTTTTTTAAGTTTTTGAAAATTGAACCTGCATGTCTTAGAATAGAGATGTGGGCTTCTGGCAGTAAACTAAGCCTGTGATTATTTTCTTGTTGTCTTGGATAGAATATGAAAAGACCTTTTTTGTTTGACATTCACACAAAATTTTAAAAAAATATATTTAAACAAAAATAAATGAAACAAATAAAAAAAATGAGATCCAAATAATAAATGACAATAAAAAAAACAACAAATGAAAAAAAAAATCAAATGGTGAAGTGCATATCAGAAAAAGATTATTTCTAGCTAGCCCTGATAAAGATTATTTCTATTCACAAAGATACAATAGCCCTAATAAAAAAAATTTCTCCTCTTGACACAATGAATATAGCATATGAGAAAAAATAAAAATTATAATACTTATGTAGTGAATTGAATGAATGAAAGATCGTTGTTTTGAAAGATTTATATAGAGAACGAGGCACATATTATACATTTGATCACATCATTTTAATTATTCATCCAAACATGAAACATTTTATATGACTATAATATGTTACACACACTACTTATCAACTCTTGACTCAGATATGTTGACCTATCCAGATAATGATATTGTTACTATATTTTGAAATAAAATATTTTTTTTTTCTGAACTACAAAATTCAACAAAAATGAAGATAGAGGAAGAAGAGAAATAAAATTAAAGAAACAAATAAATATGGAAATAATTTAATTGCAGGAATCGGAGATAACATTAAGGAGAATAAAGAAACATATCGCTAGAGATCATGCAATTTTAATTGTAATAGACCATATAGTTGTATGTGTGGTGAATATGTTTTTAACTAAACTTAGACTTCTACATATAAAACAGATATATTTAATCAAAAGATGATACATTATGTAATTGGAGGACTGATATTAAATTTGAAAGTTTAACTTTCAATCTCAATCGTTGGTGGATCAGGACAACTACGTGCTTTATATAAGAATGAAGATTACCTCAAATGTATTTTTACCTTAAGTGCACAAAAGAAACAGATATAAAATGTCACATAGCTATATAATAAAGAAAATTTACTTATAAAGAAAACGATTTCTTCTGGACACATTGGCAGAACGGAAGAAAATTATTGGCTGTAAAAAAACAACCCATTTCCTTTTTCTATACACATAATGATATTAGAATGAATAATCTTCACATTATTTTTTAGTAAAATTAAATGATATGAATTCAAAAATTTCTAACTTCTTTGAATTTCACCAAGAACAAATATTAGGAATTGAGTAGACATCTATGTTTTAAATTTATTTCTTAAGTCAATTTTAGAATTTTGAAATTTCATACAAAGGGGGATATCGATGGTCATCCTAAATTAGAAACTTTTTATTTTGCTTTGTTCGAGGACAAACAAAAGTTCAAGCTTGGGAGTGTGATGACGTCGAAACATATAGCAAAAATCACAATGTTTTATTACAAAAAAATGGTGAAAAGTGAATGCAAATGTGCTATTTTTCCGAAATATTTACTGTAAATGTATTTTTGAGTCATTTTGGCACATTTTGGAGAAATTTGCATATTTAGGCCAAAAACAGAGCAAATATGCTCAATTTAGGCGATTATTGAAAATAACCTCAAATCAAGACATTACATGACGTATGCAACAATCTACACAAAGTGCACAACACCTGAAATGGTGAAATTCTATGGAGAATACACTAAGTCTAGGAGCCTATGCAACATATGACACATATGGTAACATTGCCAAGTTATGAAGATCAATGAAGTTCGTCACTTTGTATAAGCTTTAAGGCTTCCTAAACACATTTTTAGAAGCAAAGCTCTACATAAAAGTTATAGATCTTGTTGTCTTCTTTCCAACGAGCTTGGAATCACCTCAATCGGAGTCCGGATGACCAAACTACGGTTAAAATACGATTAAGTGTCTGATTTGTATTACAGCTCCGTGCCGCATACGAGTTTCCCATGCTGCGCTCCACCTAGCAGGATCCGTGGATTCAATCTCTGGACTGTTTTTATGAGTCGTTAGATTACCAGATCTCAGCCATAGGTTAGAGTGTTTGCTTGTGATTAAGTCCAGGACTATAGCCACAAATTCCTGACCGATTGGGATAGATAGGCTAGGTTAAAGTGCTAAGGAGAGAGGTGAAGCCCTTGGAAGTCAAGGCAATAAGGAGTCATCTAAGGAATCAAGGTTCTTCTTCTTCAATAGAGTTGTAATATTTATTCTCTACATTTTTCTTCTCTTTTGTCATGGCTCCAAGGGACTAAACCTCTCATCTCTAGAGTGAGAGATTGAACTATGAGTCGTTTAATAATATTTTAATTTTATTTATTTCTTATTGTGTGAATTTCTATTGCGCTTTAATCTTTTTATAATATCTTTGCATACATAGTTTCGTCTACTATATGCCAAAGTAATCTACATGCCATAAGGTTTCATAGTCGTTGCGTCCTTGTGTGAGGGACACACATGTAAGTACTAGTGCCTAAGCTAACAATTCATGGTAGCGGTTCAAAGATTGGGTTAGAATCTAGGGGGCTCCCTTGGCAGGATAGGTTAGAAAACATCTTATGTTAGATTTCCTTAGCCGGAATCATTATAGAAATTGTTTAGGATTTTGGGAAATTTCAACTACGGGGTAGTATAAGGAAAAAACATGATTATGTAATTAAAATACTTTAGTCTTGGTAGCCCAAAAACCAATCGAAAGATTGGAAAACCTAAAACACAACACACAACAGAACACCACGGCGCCCTGCAGTAGTGACAGTACCGCATGGGGGTTACACCAGTGCCTGAACAAATCATTATATTAGACTCATAGGTCGTCCTAAATCCTAGAGAATCCTTGTACTCTGCCGATCACCTATAGCGTCACCACATTAAACCTTTCTACGACTCCGATCGCATTTTAATTTACTGCAATTAATTAACAACTTAAAAGATAACACACAATTAAAACCCTTAATCAAACAAACTCGACCTAGACTAAGTAAAATTATTTGATATTAATACACTATCCCTATGAATCGATACCTGATAATACTACGCGATATGATTGTATATTTGCAATCTGAGTCAAAAGTGTAATCAAGATTAAAAGATATAGTCTACTATACTGAAACTTCTTGCTATTATCTTTTGACTGGTATGTGGAAGTCATTGGCATATAGTAGACGGAACTATGTATGCACGAATAGATTAAAAAGAGATAAAAGCGCAATAGAAATTCACACAACAAAATATAAAAAAAAACTAAAATATTATTAAACAACTCATAGTTCAATCCCTCACCCTAGAGATGTGAGGTTTACCCTCTTGGAGCCATGACAAAAAGAGAAGAAAAATAAAAAGAATAAATATTATAACCCTATTGAAGAAGAAGAACCTTAACTCCTTAGATGACTCCTTCTTGCCTTGACTTCCAAGGGCTTCGCCTCTCTCCCTAGCACTCTAACTTAGCCTATATATCTATCCTAATCAATGAGAAATTTGTGACTATAGTGCTGGACATAATCACAAGCAAATACGTACACCGAATTCCATTACTAGAGGGGTTTATATAAGGTTTCCTACAGGTACAGATAGTAGTGGAAGTAGTAGGAGTAGTGGGGAATATGATCTCTAGATTCTAGGGCTTAAATTAATGCTCCAAAAATAAAAAAATTGGCCTCCACTCCATCTAGAAGCCTTGTGACAGACCTGGGGTCGGTGCTTCTAGAAGGTTTCAACCAAGGGCCGAGATCTGTCCATCTAACGGTGCAGAATAACAGTCCATGGATTGAATCCTTGAGGCGTGCGGCCACTGGGCCTATACCGTCATCTTGAATGTTGTGCACATCGTGCTCCTTATTGCATACGTCATCAAATGTCCTGAATTGAGGTCATTTTCAATAATCACCTAAATTGGGCATATTTGCTCTGTTTTCTGGCCTAAATATGCAACTTTCTCCAAAACCTGCCACAATGACACAAAAACATATTTGCAGTAAATATTTTGGAAAAATGGCTACTTTGCATTTGCTTTTCGCCATTTTCCGTCATAAAAAATAGTGATTTTCACTATATATGCTTTGGCATCATCAAGGGTGTCAAGTCATTACATTGTGTAGTCTAGGGATTCCCTGCGGTATAGTAGAGGTCACATGCAGCATAGTTTTACCTTTTTAAGAGCCATGCGGTTCGGGACCACCCCGCATGCGGCCTTTGTTATAGCGGGCGGTGATGGCACAGATAGTTCTTGTGGTGGAAATGATCGTTGGACATCTTTTGGTCGTTGGAGATTCAGATAGGTGGTTCCTCCTCGAGTGGCGATGGATATGCATAACTCTTATGAGCATTTTACACATTTTTCAGGTTGATTTCCGATGTTCTTCGCTCGATGCATTAGGAAAATTAATGTAGAGGAGGAGGAATCTTAAATCTTATCTTTACGCCTGTAGAGCTGTTTAATTGCAATGCCACGATCTCCTTCGGAAGATGCTTGGAATCAGGGTCACCTCGTTGTTTGTAAGGCTTTGGTCGAGTTGGGTTGCGAATAAGGTTGGTTCGCAGCCAGGCCATACTTATCGAAAAAATTAGGATGATCCATGTCAGTATGTAAGATATTACGTTTAAAGAAATTATCTATCATGTAAGCATGTCCTATTTCTGACAAGGTTGGTCGCTTCTTCTATGCTGAAGAGTTTTTCGTTAATTCACATAAAGCATCGACACTTTTTGTGAGGAGATTGCTCTCGATCTCTTGTATGCTAGGCTTGACTTTAGGTATGTTCTTGTATGATTCGACATATTTCAAACTTTGGCATGCGTCGTCAATGAGCTTCCTAGGCGTGCATAAATCTAGCTTCATGATAGTCCCTCTAGCGGATGCATCTAGGAATTCCCTAGAATAAGGTTGCAGTCCGTGATTGAAGGTTTGAATCATTATTTCCTTCCCAAGTCCTAGTGAGGACACTCTTTCTCCAAGTTCTATTACAGCCTGAGGTGTTTCCTTCGTTGCTTCCATGGACGGAGACACGAGAAGTGGCTGATCATCTATCCAAGTAGGTGGTGGCATGACAAGAGGTGGATTCGTGGTGGTAGGAGGAGTACTCATCTTTATTGTCTCAAAATTGTTGGCGTCGCAGAGTACTGCAGAAAGACCTTTCGGGTACTGAATACCTCATTCATTATAGAATTTGTGCCTATTTGGTGTGAACTGAGTAATGGGTCTAAAAAGGAGCTCATGTTGGATCATATTTGTCATTTGGTTGGTTCCCGTTTGTTTGAACATCTGATTTGGCATGTGTGTATGTGTATATGCATATGTATACATTTGTTATGACAAGGTTTTGCATTTATGAAACATGATTGACAAAGGTATATATTCATTTTTCATTATACTTGAAGATATTGATCAATTTTGATTTAATTATTATTGAATATGAAAAAGAGTATTTTGGTCATTTTATAATGTCATGAAAAAGTCAATAATTTTGATCACAGCTTGGAATATATGAGACTTTGGATGAAACTTTATAATTTTAACTTTAAAATTTAATTAATTTGATTATGAGGGATATTTTGGTCTTTTAGGTTTTGGCTAAAGCTTTAACATGTTGGAATTTGTTTGAGTTGATTTGGACTTGATATGAAGAAGTTATGATCGAAAAGGAGTTGTTTGTAAATATTTTATATCTCAAGAGATTTGTTTGTAAATTCTGGAAGGCTTCGGAATATAATTTAGGCTTTTGACAGGGTTTAGAGTGTAAATTGGGCCTTTGTATAAAGTTTAAAGGACTACGCTATGGATTTGGGATTGTCAAAGGGGCTATTGTGCAAAAGGGTTTTGTTTATTTATCATCTTTGATCTTGGGCCGTTAGATGGTCATTGGGGCTTTAGGATTTGGATATTGGTCTTGGAGATATGGACTAGGTTTGAGATTAGTGTCTCAGACATTTCGATTTGGGTTTTGGATTTTATCTTGGGCCTTGTAGGGTGTAGAAAGTTGCATGGTTAGGTTAGCTAACGATGCGGACATATTTGGTGGGGAAATGCTCCCGCATGGTTTCAGTGCCCTAATTTCCAAACAAACATGACTAGACAACTTCCTGCATACCTTTCGGTTCACCCTTAGCTAGACCTACGATCATGATCAGTCCGTCAGGATTTTATTATTTGATTGTGACGACGTTTAACTCCCGACGAGCGCAAGCCCCCGCCATTAATTACATTAGAAAGACATTTCGAGTCTAATTGAACACCTCGTTCATTCCAGGATTTGTGCCTATTGGTTGTGAACTGAGTAATGGAGCTAAGGAGGGCTGATGTATTGTTCATTTTGGTCATGTGGCTTGGTTCTCATTCATTTTAGACATCTATATTGTCATAGATATATGTATGTGTTTATATATTGCATGTCATCATGTATATGCATGCATCTATGTTTATTTGAGAAATCATGATGTTTATACAGATAATGGTATTTTAGTCATTTCACAATATCATGCGAAGACTCATATGTGTTGTCATTTTTTTGTCATTATATGAGATATGTAACATCTTTTAAGAAATTTATGATTTTATTTAATATTTATAGCATTTTGATTATGAAAAGGGTATTTTGGTCATTTTAGATCACGTCTGGGACTTGAACATGTTTATATTTTGATCTAAAATAATCGAGAATTGAATTTTAGTTCATTTGGAACTGATTTGAGTCAATTAGGACTTGAAATGAAGAAGTTATGATAAAAAATGACTTATTTGTAAACATATTTTGTATTCCAGGGACTTGTATATAATTTCTAGAAGGGCTTGATATGTAATTTGGGCTTTGTACAAGGTTTGATTTGAATATTGGGCTTGAAAGGGCATGTTTGAAGACATTTTATTAAGACAGGGACCTATTTATAATTTTATAAGGGCTGCACTGTGAATATTATTTGTCAGAGGGACTGATTTGTAAAATAATTTTATTAATTAAGTTTTCTCTGAAGTCAGAATGAATATGGGCCTTTGAGATTTGGATATGTATATATCAATAATGGTGCAGTCATTTAGATCAGGCTTATGGGCATTTGAGATTTGGATATGCAGTCATTTTGGTTGATTTCGGTGCATCATGAGCCGAGGCGTTGGTAGCTCGGTGCATAAGGTTATATCCAAATGAACCAAGTTTATCCATTTCATAGGCCCAACATAAAAATGATATGAGTCATTGACAAGTGGGGTCAGTCGTTGGGTTTTGCTTTGTAGGCCCAAAATGCACCTAGAGAAGCCTCAGATGAGTTGTGAGCTTCTGTTATCTGCGTGGCGCCAATCACAATGTGCCACGTTAGCATATTTTGTAATAATTTCGTAACTCTTGCATCATTTGGAGTTATGAAATGCGTGAGACATCAAAATTCATGGCTTTGCATTGGTAATCATATCATGAACTTTAGAATATCATTCTTAATCCATTATAGAGAATTTCTATAGATCTTGCTATTTTTCAAGCATTAAAATATTGTCAATTTTCATTTAGCAATATTTTAGGGTACAACAGGCCTCAGATTAGATATTGGGCCCTTATGTTTTATAATTTGGATGCTTTGCTTATCATCTAAGTTCCTAGGCTTCATCAATAATCATGCAGAGGCACGGATATTGGGCTGCTGATATGCGGGGCTCGCTGATAGGGGTCAGTTAATATCGGGCTTGACTCATGGCCATCAGATCATATATCTTCCATGAGATTTGCATTCCCATTTGAACTTTTGTTTTGGCGCCTTGCATGACAAGTTTATCATGCATCTTAATTGAAAGAGAAAATGCCGTAAAAGATATTTGTAGTTTAGATTCAGAAAATCCTCACAGATCAAAAGTAATATGGACAAGATCGAACAGAAAAAAAAAAAACCACCTCTAAGAATGTGTGTGCCCCCCATGTCTTCGGAGTGGTCCTTTCAGGTAGAGAAGGAAATACGTAACACGTTATGACGTGACGTGACAAACACGTTGTGATTTAGTGACGTGACGTGTTCAACGTTTTTTTCACGTGACGTGGCGTGACGTGACGTGACTAAAATAGTGGCGGATAGTCACGTCACACGAATGGTCACGTCAAGCGCAGTCAATAAATTATTCACGCTAATTTTATTATATTTTAATTTATATTGTAGAAAATTTAGAAAAAGATATGAAAAATATGAAATTTTTTAAAATAAGTAAATAATGTTGGAAAGATTATTTTTGTAGGAAAGTCTGTTGGGCATCTGATATTTCTTTAAAAATTCAAATTATAAATATTCATTAAACTAAATTAGATAGAATATTTTATACATACCAAAAAAGTTGGATACTCTATGTTTCGTATAGTGACGTGATGTGACTGATTCGCATGACGTGACGTGACTTGTAATTTTCGCTCGAATGCGGTCACGACACACGAATGATCACATCACGTAATCGACACACATGATGTGACGTGACATTTCGTGATGTGACTAGTCACGCCATGACAAATTTCCTTCTCTACTCTCAGGTAGTTATCATGCAAGGACATTTTGGGAATTTTGTTTGGAGAGACAATTATTTATGTGAAAATTGTTCACCTCTTAAGTATAAATACTTACGTTCATAGAGTTAAATAGTTGAGAATGACAATATTAATACTTTTAAAAAAAATCCAGCGCTGGAGCTTTATGGCCCTCTAGCAGTTTGAGTGGCTCATGATGCCAAAACATATAGTGAAAATCACTACCTTTTATGACGGAAAATGCCGAAAAGCAAATACAAAATAGCCATTTTTCTAAACTATTTACCGCAAATGTGTTTTTGAGTTATTTTGGCTGGTTTTGGAGAAAGTTATTTAGGCCAAAAACAGAGCAAATATGTCCAATTTAGGTAATTATTGAAGATGGTATCAAATAAGGACATTACATGGCGTATGAAACAGTCTACACGAAGTGGACAATATCCAAGATGGCGAAATCTGATGGAAATATGCTAAATCAGGAAGTCATGCGAGTTCAACCATCTTGTTTGGAATTCGATGTGCGTGTTTACATGTGATTAAGTCCAACACTATAGCCACGAATTCCTCACCGATTATGGTACATAGGCTAGGTTAGAGTTCTAGGGAGAGAGGCGAAACCCTTAGAAGTCAAGACAAGAATGCGTCATCTAAGAAGTCAATGTTCTTCTTCTTCAATAGAGATGTAATATATGTTCTCTTTATTTTTTATTTTCTTTTGCCATGGGTCCAAGGAGCTGAACCTCTCATCTCTAAGGTGAGGGATCGAACTATGAGTTATTTAATAATATTTTGATTTTGTTTATGTTTTGTTGTGTGAATTTCTATTGCACTTTAATTTCTTTTTAAACATGTTCGAGCATACATAGTTCCGTCTATTATATGACAATGACTTATAAATACCAATGGGGTAGATCCGATAGATCCTTGTGTGAAAAGGATAATATATAAGTTGGTTGAACTCTGGCTAACAAGGCTTGGTAGGGGTTCAAAAACTAGGGTTAGAACCCAGGGGTTCCGTTGGCAGAATATGATATAAAACATCTTAGGTTACGTTTACTTAGCCGGAATCACAATAGATATTGTTTAGGGTTTTGGGATAGTTCAACTACGGGTAATATAAGGAAAGAACATGATTTCATACTTAAAATACTTTACTCTTGGAAGCCCAAAAGTCCATCGAAAGATTGGACAACCTAAAACACAACACATAACAGAACGCCACGACGCCCTGCGGGTAGTGACTGTGCCGCATGTTAGGTAGCCTACGGGTAAGATTTAGGCTACATGCGGTAGTAACAGTACCGTATGAAGATTGGATCAGTGCCTGAACAGACAATATATTAGACTCATAGGTCGTCCTACACCCTAGAGAATAACATGGTCTCTGTTACTCTACCGATCACTAATGATGCCGAAACATATAGAAAAAATCACTATATTTTATAACGGAAAATGGCTAAAAGTGAATGCAAAGTAGCCATTTTCTAGAAATATTTACCGCAAATATGTTTTTGAGTCATTTTGTTAGGTTTTCGAGAAAGTTGTATATTTTAGCAAAAATAGAGCAAATATACCCAATTTAGGCGATTATTGAAGATAGTCTCAAATCAGGACATTACATGGCATTTGCAACAAGGAGCATGAAGTGCACAACATCCAAGATGGTGAAATTTAGGGAAATTCAGCTAAGTCCGGAAGCCCTGCGGGTCCATCTATGCCGCATGTGGTATAGGCCCAATGGCCGCATGCGATGCGGATTCATTCCGTGGACTATTATTCGGCACCGTTAGATGGACAGATCACAGCCCTTTATTGAAACCTTCTGAAAGAAGCGACCCCCAGTTCAGCCACAAGGCTTCAAGATTGAGTGGAGTCAAAGTTTGCTATTTTTGGAGTGCTAATTTCAGCCCTAAAATCTAGGGATCATGTTCCCCACTACTCCCACTACTCTCTCTCCCTTTAGAAAACCCTATGTGAACTTCCTCTTGTAATGGACTTCAGTGTGTGTGTTTGCTTGTGAGTAAGTCCAACACTAGTCACGAATTCCTTACTGATTAGGATAGATAGGCTAGATTAGAGTGGTAGGGAAAGAGGCGAAGCCCTTAGAAGTCAAGACAAGAAGGCACCATCTAAGGAGTCAAGGTTCTTCTTCTTCAATAGAGTTGTAATCTATGTTTTCTTTATTTTTCTTCACTTTTGTCATGGCTCCAAGAGACTAAACCTCTCATCTCTAGGGTGAGGGATTAAACTATTAGTCGTTTAATAATATTTTGATTTTGTTTATATTTTGTTGTATGAATTTCTATTGTGCTTTTATTTATTTTTAATCTATTCGAGCATATATAGTTCCGTATACTATATGCAAATGACTTCTACATGCCATATAGAGAGATCCGTTAGGTCCTTATATGATAAGGACAGTGTGTAAGTAGTTAAACCTTGGCTAACGAGGCTTGGCAGCGGTTTAAAGCCTAGGGTTAGAACTAAGGAGGCTCCTTTAGCGGGGTACGTTAGAAAGCATATTAGGTTTGATTTAGTTAGCCAAATCTACAATAGAAATTGCATAGGAATTTGTGATATTTCAACTACGGGTAACTATAAGGAAAAAATATAATTTCGTACTTAAAATAATTTAGTCTGTCTACCCCAAAAGTCAATCGAAAGATTGGAAAACCTAACCACAACACACAACAAAATACCATGGCACCCTGCGGGTAGTAGCAGTAACGCATGCGGGGTAATCTGTGGGTAATGACAATACCGCGTGCGGGTTGGACCATTACCTAAATAAATCATTATATTAGACTCATAGGTCATCCTAATTCCTAGAGAATTCCTATACTCTGCCAATTACTTGTAGCGCCACTGCATTATACCTCGCTACGACTCCGATCATATTTTAATTTACTTTAATTAATACCAACTTAGAAGATAACACACAAACAACCCGTCCTAGACTAAGTAAATTGTTAGATCTTAATACACTATCTCAGTGGATCGATACCTGATAATACTGCGATAGGATTGTATACTTGCAACCTGGGTCGAAAGTGTAATCAAGATTAAAAGGTGTAGTATACTATATTGAAACTTTGTGTATGTTGCATTTCGCTACATCAGTGATCTCGAGGTAGTTATGGTACAAGGACGTTTCAGGAGTTTTACTGCAAGAACAGATATCAGCTGTTTACTAATATTAAATCTTAATAATTACTGATAAATTATTGTTATATTTATCGAAATTGTTAGTAATGATTTTTATTGTTTACTAACATTTGTCATTATTAGTTGTTGAAAATGACAGTATATTTTTCGTCTTTGTTGTCATTAAAAAATAAAATAAAAATAAAAATGCAAGAAACATGCTAAAATAAAGTATTTTGGTTTTTTTTTAGATTGCATATGAATTTGTGGATAATTATCGATTGCGATAAAATATTATTTTGCAGTTCAAATAAATTCAACAAAAAAAATATAAGGAAAAATCAAACTTTAGAAGGTGCAACTTTTTATAGGTACACCGATTTTTTTTATTCAAATGTTGATGGCAAGTCTGCATACAATTATGAATTTTTTTATTATAACACTATTACAAAAAAAACAGTTTGTACACGGACTTTAACTGGAGAGCTACACGGATTTGGAATCGTGTGCGATACTGGGGTGTAGGAAAGTCCACCATTTACATACGGATAATTTATACGTGTACGGTTACACTAATCCTACATGGTTTTTTTACTCAAGATCCGTGTAGATAGGGTATGGAGCTACACGGCTTTTTAATAAAAAACCATGTAGGAAGATGTTTCATAACACAATTTTTTAACAAAAATGAAATATCTTCCTACACGGTTTTTTATTAAAAAACCGTGTAGCTCCATACCCTAGCTACACGGATTTTTAGTACAAATCCGTGTAGGAAGATCATAAATCAATTTTTATTTTTAACATATCCTACACGGATTTCTTCAAATATCCGTGTACGATTTTTTTTTTTTTTTTCCGTTTTTGGCTAGCCTCCACTTTTGCTAGCCATTATATATAATATTAGAATGTTTTTTAAACCCAAAACAGATAGAAATTGCCAAAACAACACAACAATTCAAATTTAATAATTACACAAATTAATTTATACAAATCCATATTGTGGAGTACAAAATTGGAAAATAAACCACCTTGCCCACATCCCTCTCACTTCGTCGACTTGCTCGGTTGAGTAAGCGTCTTGGCTCCGGTTATACTACAATTATAATTTGACTTTAGTAACAAGCGACGGATCGAATTATTGGTATTTTTAAAATGAAATTTAATGTGAATTACATACCTCTTTTGGAAATTTAAATTGATGTCTTTCGATCGAATTAGACATAAAAATCATTGTGTAATAAGCACACTCCCAACCCTCCTTCTGTCGCGCACACTGAAATTTACATTGATCGGCCTATGTTAGAATGAAAATATTTTTTTAAACGATAAAATTTAAGTTAAAAAATTCATTGTATAATAAGCTCACCGGTAACCACTCAATTTTGAATTTATTTTTGACGGTCCCTTTTCCTTTTGCTTGCACTCCTCCTTCTGTCACATATTTGCTCCAAGCCCTTACAAAATTACGTGACTGTAATTAGCAATTTTGATCCACAATTTAATTACAATTTAGAAATAAAATCAAACCTAGTGAAAAGATATTACTTATTGTTCTATAAAGGGACAAATGTCTCTGCAATCTTCTGGTTTGATTCCTTTTGGCCTTGAAGAATCCATGATAAAAGCCATATTTGCAGCCGGAACGATGAGGATCAAACACCAATGTGTGCTGTAGAAATTTAAACACTATTCGATGGAAATTTATTTATTTTTTATAATTTTTAATTAAAAGTATAAAGAAAATTTGAAGGTTAGAATCGTACCCCTGGTGGTATGGCACGAGAATAAATGTCTTGCCATCCGATTGGCACTGGTGCATCGCATAGCAAATGTAGTCGACACACTGGTCAGGCTGACCTATTAGCACGTTGGCATTGAGTTTGTTGGGGTCTAGAATTGCAGTCAGGTTTACCTTATCTTCGGGCGTCCATGCTTCGCAGGTTCGAAGCAGCTTCCTGAAATATCATTACATTTTGAATAAATATTTGAGTGCTATACAATATATAAATAAAGTAAATTTGCTTACATGGCAAAAATTGTGAGGAATGAGCAATCGAGCCATCTATTGCAACCTTCGCATACAGGAAGTCCTTGAAGTCTTCGAAATTAATCACGAGATGCCAGCCGTCGTGCAGGAACATCCCGGGTGGGATCGGGATGAAGACGTCGTTCTTGCCTTCGGGCGCCAGCATCAAGCAGTCGTGGAGACGCTGACAATCGAGAGGCAAATTCTTGTATTCTTCTGGGCTGACCAGACGGCGGTCGGCAGGTCCTGGGCCTTAGCCTGGACTCCAGCATGATCCAGAATGATCTGATTCTTGGGCCACTGGATAAATGACTCACGGGTGTCATCTATAACAAACATATCCTCGGTCGGGACAGGAAGAGCGAGCCCTAGCCATTGTTTTTCCACAGAGTCGACTTGCACGCATACGTAGTCGCGCCCAACCGGAGCATTGTGCACAATGGACTGATTTGGAATTACGAGACCCTTGGCAACGTTAATAGGCACCGTACCGCTACAAATGACCAAGTCGAATTTGGTGGCCACTTGCAATTATTATTAAGATTAAATATTTCATACTAAGCTTACGAACCAATAGTAATTGACTGATGAGATGTCACGCGCGTTACAATCCTTGCTTCCATCTCCGCCATCTTCGCCTCGTACTCTTTTTTTATTTCCAGGCGGAGCCGCGCATCTCTCTCTTCGTCAGAGACTTTGGCGCGCGATTTTCGCTTGAGTTTCTCTGAACGGAAAACATCCTTGAAATCCTTGTAGACGCCTACACCCCTTACCTGACCCGGATGCTGAGGATTCGAAAGCGTTTGAGCCAACGAGTCATTCTCCCTCGAACAGGTCTGGATACCCCACGTGACCTCCTCCTCCACTTGCAACTGTTAATAAAAAAATTGAATGCAACAAAAGAATAATTAAAGTGAGTGAGCTATAATTTTTTTTGAATGACTTAAACAAGAATGTATTACCATTTTATGAGCCACGGGCTGCAACTCCTGAGGCAGTTGGATATTCCCGTCGGCGGTAATCTCAGACCTTGCCATGAGCCAATTCGTGCCTCGGGGATTGGCGATCTTTACCACGGGTGAGTCAGAATCTTTGTTTGATTCAAGCACGGACTCCCATTCCTTTAACTTACCCTCGTACTCGCCTGACCCTAAATGGTGCGGGTACAAGTTCTTAGCAACAGTGCTCCTGCCCCTTTTGCTTTTTTCATTGAAGAATAGAAGCAAATCAAACCGTTAGTTCAAATATAACAACCGATCGAGAAAAAAATATATAAAACTTTATAAATTTAGTTACCCTGAACTCGGGTGTTTGCTTCAAAGCAACAAACTCGACCCACATTTCTTGAGTCAAATTTTGATAGTACCCGACTGGACACCTCCCTTTATTCATCCATTCCGTCACGAGGGTGCTCTTATGTTGCTTCCACCCCTTGTTCATTATCTTCAAAGTCTTCTACCTCTTGAACGTGTTCTGCTTCGGTGTGTCATCCTTGATGTTCCATTGAGCCTGATTGACAGCAAACAATTATCAGTGTCAGAGCCTGATTGACAACAATCAAATTGAAATATTTAAAAATAATCCGATTACCTTAATCTGCTGCCACCATTCTTCCTTATCTTCCTTTTTAACCTTCTTCCAGTTATCTATCCTAATGTCCGCCTTCTCCTTCACGAGGTTGTTCACCCAATTTGAGTACTGCAATCGGTTTGGCCCCGTCGGATTACCTTCTTCACTGAACTCGATGAGAAATTCCTTTGCCTCTGTCGTGTTTTTGCACTTGGTCGGACCTCGCTTCCTTCTTTACACTCTGCCTTCTTCTTCATGATCACCCGAATGTGACATAATTCTACAAACAAAAATTAGAAAGTTAATATTAACATTCCAAATCAATTTTAAATTACCAAACATAATTTTAAATTAATTTACCTACAAAAAAAATTGGCAAACATAATTTTAAATTAATTTATCTACAAAAAAATTTTCCTATTAGTTACCCCCAAATTTTGGTACAATAATTTGCATTTTGGTACAAAATTTCCTTAAAATTGCCAAACTATTATTTTAATTCAACTACCAAAATCCGAACTTGGTTCTATTTGGTTCAATTAATTTATCTACAAAAAAATATTACTCAACAAAAAAAATATTATATTCTTTGGTTCAATCAATTTCACAATAATCAATTGGTTCAATTTGGTTCAATTTGGTCCAATTTGGTACCAAGCACTACCCAATTTACACTAATTACACTAAGGCTTTACACTAATTACACTAATTACCTTAGGCAGCAAGAGAGGCAGCAATGTTAGCAATGGAGAGAGAGAGAGAGAGGCAGCAATGGAGAGTTTGAAAATCGGGTTCCAAGCACTACCCAAAATCCTAGAATCACCAATCTCAAATGAGCAAAAGGAAAAACAAGAGAGCAAGAGAGAAGAGAAGTGTATTATTACCAAGGAAGGAAGAAGATCACCAGAACAGGCGGCAAAGAGGCGGGCAGCGTCGGACCAGAAGAGGAGAGGGAAGAGTTGGTTGGGACTTAGAATAAAATTTTTCAAAACCGTGTTCAAATACATTCCTACACGGATTTTTATTCAATATCCGTGTAGGATACCCATAGAGAGCTACATGGATTTTCATTAAAAATCCGTGTAGGAATGTATTTGCACTGGAACACCAATAGGACATTCCTACATGGTTTTTATTAAATATCTGTGTAGGATACCCATAGAGAGCTACACGGATTTTCATTAAAAATCCGTGTAGGAATGTATTTGCACACGGTTTTTTTTGTAGAAATCAGTGTAGGAATCTCATGAAATTGTTATATAGTCTGATTTTTTATATAGTAAAATATTTAAAATGTATATGAAATTTTTATTTGAAATAAATATATATCATTTCTGAATAAAAAATATATGATATGAAATATTACATTGAGTTTTTATATATAAATATAAATTTCAAAATTAAATGTAACAATATTAAAAAATTAAATCTAATTATCTAAAAAATTAAAGCTAATGAAAAAAAAAATATTAAAGCTAGGTCTCAAGTTTAAAAAAAAAATTACACATTGGCTTTTGCTTTTTTTTTCTTTTTTTTTTCACTTTTTGAACATCGGCCCATAATCCTTCGTTGTGGTTGGATCTCATGTAGTTTGCTTCGTCTTGTTCTTCAATTGTTGGTGCCTCAGTTGGCATGTCGGCACAAAATGAAGGTATCTCTTCGAACTGGTCATACTCTTCTTCGTCGACGACGTCTTCGACCCCAACAATCCTTCTATTTCCCGATAGCACGATGCTCCACCTAGCATCACTCGGGTCAGTGACATAGAAGACTTGTGTGGCTTGCTTGGCGAGTATGAATGGATCGTCAACATACCCGACTTTGTTGAAATCAACGAGTGTGAACCCATTGTTATCAACCTTAACACCCCGGTCTTCGACCCATCGACACCGAAACAAGGGAATGCTTAGGCGAGGGCTGTAAATGAGCTCCCAGATTTCTTCAATAACACCATAATATGACTTTGATGTTATTATAGGCCGGGCATCCCCAGATCTACTGAATTCTTGAGCGGCCGCCACCAACGTCACCCTGCTATTTTGCGTCGCACTCTGATCACTTTGGAATTTAGTGTAAAATGTATATCCGTTAATCTCGTATCCTTGGAATGTTCTGACCACAATTTGGGGTCCTTGGCCCAGTAGCCTAACAGTTTCATTTACGGGGTGTGATTTCACCTTTTCTTTCAGCCACCCCACAAAAAGAACGATTGTGCTCGTTATTAAGCCACTTATGACTTCTCGTGTAGTTCCCTTGACGAAGGATTGTCATGTGCTCTTCTATATAGGGAGCGATATCTACAATGTGCTGTAGTACAAATAAATGTGTCTTTTGTAGTTCATCTTGGTCAACAACTATGGCCTTCAAACCGATTGTCCCTACTCTTTGGAACCGTCCCTCGTATCGAGATTTTGGAACACCAATAGGACACACACCAGTCAGGTAGTTCGTGCAAAACTCAATCACCTCTTCCGTGGAATATCCTTCTACAATTCTACCTTCGGGCCGATGTCGGTTCCTTACGTATTTTTTTCAAAATGCCCATGTATCTCTCAAAGGGATACATATACCGCAGAAAAACAGAACCACAAATATTAATTTCTCTCACAAGGTGAACAACAAGATGAACCATAACATCGAAAAAAGACGATGAAAAATACATCTCAAGATGACAAAGAGTAACGACGACCTCCTTTTGCAAAGCGTCCAATTTAAGCAGGTCTATCACCTTCGAATTAATTGCATTGAAGAAAAAACAAAGCTTCATAATAGTTTGCCAAACGGCCTTCGGTAAAATACCCCGAATTGCAACGGGAATCATATGTGTCATTAAAACATGACAGTCGTGGGATTTCATACCAATCAATTTCAGGTCCTTCATTGACACCAGCTTCTTGATATTCGAAGAATACCCTGACGGAACTTTAATACTATGAAGGCATTTACAAAAGCTTTCTTTTTCGATCTTCGACATTGTGCACATTGCAAGGGGTAGGTATGCGCGCTTCCCTCTAACCTACGGTGCAAGCTTTTGTTGTATTCCCATTTCCACCAAACTTTTGCTGGCAAAATATGGACTTCTTTTTCCAAATATTTTTCGGTGGTGCTTTGGCACATTTTCCGAAGACAACATCAAGGGTTTCAACCCGCTTGAAGACAGCCTTCCCATCCAATGGACATCGTGCCACTCCGAGTTCATTTTTCCCATTGAATACCTTCTTCTGCTTACGGTATGGGTGATTCACGGGGAGAAACCTACGATGGCCCATAAAAACATTCTTTTTAGAATGCTTCAACCTCAGCACCTACGTGTCATCTTCACAGATAAGGCACGCTTTTGCCCCTTTAGTACTGTAACCCGACAAATTCCCGTATGTAGAGAAATCATTTACGGTGCAAAATACCATGGCCCGCAATTTAAAGATCTCTTTACTGTACGCGTCCCACATCGGGACGCCTTCCTTCCATAATTTTTGGAGGTCCTCAATTAATGGTGCGAGATATACATCTATGTCATTTCCGGGTTGTCTAGGTCCTTGGATCAGTAATGATATCATTATATACTTGCGTTTCATGCACAACCATGGAGGCAGATTGTAGATAGATAATAGAACTGGCCAAGTACTGTGTCGACTGCTCATGCTTCCAAACGGACTCATTCCGTCTGTACTCACCACAATCCTGAGGTTTCTCGGGTCGGAACCAAATTCTTTGAAGTGTCTATCGATGTTCCTCCGTGGAGAGAATCAGCAGGGTGTCTTAGTTTTCCGTCCTTTTTGTGCTCTTCTTTATGCCAGCGCAACAATTTGGCATCTTTGATATTTGCAAATAACCGTTTGAATCTTTGAATTATCGGCAAGTACCACAGCACCTTTGCCGGAGGCTACCTCTTTTTTTCTTCATCGTTAAATTCATCAGTGTCATCGCCCTTACGTTTATACCGTGAAACACTGCATTTAGGACAGGCATGCAGGGGCTCGTACTCTTTACGATATAATACACAGTTATTTGGACATGCATGTATTCTTTCGATCTTTAAACCCACTGGACAGATCAACTTTTTTGCCCGATAAATTGTACAGGGTAACTCGTTGTTATTCGGGAGCATTTCTCGTAAAAGCTATAATAAGGACGTGAAACTCTTATCGCTCCAACCATGGTCTGCTTTTAAATTCAATAATTTCAACATAGCTGATAGTTGCGTAAATTTGGTACACCCAGGATACAACGGCGTTTTGGATTTATCTTTCAAATACTCAAATTTATCATAATATTTATCACCAATTTCATCTCCCACATCACGCAACAGGTCCTCTAGATTGTCATTGTACTCGTGTCCTACATTTTCATCAATATTCAATGTCATCTCGTCATCATTACTGTATTCGAATCCAACATTATCAAAATTATCAAAATTTTCGAGATTCTCATAATCATTATCATCGTTGCAATCAAGTTGATAATTATCAAAAATTTCTACGTTCTCATCATTATCTTCACAATTTTTATTGGTACCACTACTTTCTCCAATTTTCTCGCCATGCATGAACCAACATGTATATCTTTCCTTAAATCCCCGACAAATCAAATGAGCTCTAATTACTTCTGAGTCCCCAAATCCTATACAATTTTTACAATCCCTACAAGGACACAAAATGTTGGCATCCCTTTTCTGCACTCTGTAACTCTCCGCAAATTGTAAAAACTCTTCAACGCGAACCAAATATTCTTGACTATCTCGTCGCAATTCATACATCCAACTTCGATCCATCTGTAAATTAAATTAAAAAAATGATTTCAATTAATTAATCATGGTGCATGGTCGACATATATATAGCTTTTGACGAATTAATTTTTGGCTTACAAATGGCTGGTTTACAATCCTAACCCACCATTTGAATATTGTGCCTCATATGTGAACACATGTTAGCGAGATTTAATTAGTATTTGAGAAAAATTCGGCAGCATTTTCCCTTAACTCCCCAAGTATGCGTAAAGACCACATACTCGTAGTAGTAATAAGGAGAAATACTGTCGAACTTTTCTCAAATACTAATTAAACCCCGCTAACATGTGTTCACATCCTAAATGAGACACAATATTCAAAGAGCAGTCTCAAACCGGGGACTATTCAAAATTAATCCCTATTGGATTAATTTTGAACGGGCATGGACCTAAAATCATATTAATAGGGCGGTTATTGGACAACAATACACTAATTATGCATCAATCAAACCCAACCCCTAAATATGCAATAACAAAAAAATAATAGAAATTTAAAGAAATAAATAGAACAATTACTTACTTGAGCAACAAAGAGGAGAAAATCACAAGAAAATCAGCAATCTCGGAACCCAGCTGCGCAATAATCAGATCCAAGCCAATCCAGAAGAGAGAGAGTGATATTAATTGATCAAAACGGCGCTGCAAGAGTTCATTATAACCCTAAATGACATTTGCTACACGGATTTTAAAATATACATCCGTGTAGCTCTCTCTACATTTATACACGGCTTATTACATAAATAACCGTGTACATAATACATTCCTACACGGATATTTCAGTAAAAATCCGTGTAGCTCTCTCAAGAGTCCTACATGGTTATTTACTAAAATATCCATGTATAAAATCTTAATTACCACACGGACACTAATTGGGGTGTTATTATCCGTGTAGAATTCCTTGAGCACTGGAAAAATCTGATTTTATACACGTTTTTTATAAAATTGAGAAAATCCGTGTATAAGAGGCAGTGTAGGAAGACGTTTTTTTTAGTAGTGTGACTACAATTTTAAAAACTCGCAAAGAGATTTACAGATAATTGTCTGAAGTCCCAAATGTTCAGTTGATGATTTTTATCCCCAACAATTTGTTTTGAAATAATATTGCTAATCATTTTTAACATACAACGGAAAACATTAATAATTAACATTTTAAATTACAACGATAAATCATATGTATTTTTTTAAAATTATAAAATAAATAAATAACTAATCGTACTGAAACTCAGATATCTCCAATTGATGGCTATTTCCAGAATTTATTATTTTGATATGCTATAAAAAATAGGCGGTTTCAATAGTACGGCATAACTTCCGAAAATAACCGAAGCCTGATCTCGTTCAAACAGTATTATTAATGCATTTACATCTCGAAAAAACCTCTTTACCGATAATTTGTTTTTACATTTATAAATGCACATGCGGTGGAGAGTGGGTCATCACGCGACCAAATTGTCGGATATTCATTTACTACTCGATCAGTGTATTTTATTTATAATTGGCCATGCGATTAAGACTGGTCACGTACCGTGTCAGATATTCATTTACTACTGAATCACTGTATCGTAGGCTGATGGGTTCGGTGGTCCGGGTCTGACGCTATAAAAATGGATTGACCAGTTGATTTGGTTTTGTCGTGAGAATTTGGCTGATCTGCCATTCTTTCCTGTTGACGTGGTAATTTTTTATCTTTTCCATATTTTTTTAAAGTTGTTGGGTAATCAATCACGTGAATTGTGGATATAAAAGTTAGCATGTGAGATTTGTCATCAAATAAGTTATTGTGCCGATAGAATAGCATGTGACATTTTTCAGATTTGTCAGGTGTATAATTAAAATAAGGCATTGTGTCAGATTTGTCAGATAACATATTCATATAAAGTATTGTACGGATAGAAAAGAATGCATGTTAAAATTGTAAGATATATCAGCTCCAGATCTAATTATTTTTTTACGTTATAGTTAATTATTTTGTACGTTATGTGGATTTGATAAATTTGTGTGGACAGAAAAGAATATGAGATTTGTAAGATATCAAATTCTAATATAATTATATTATCCGTTAAGTCTGCCGTTTTTTTAGTTCCATTCTTTAAAGAGGAAAAAAAAATAGCTCAAATTTGTTTTTACCTAAAGTGCAATAACGAAACACATAAAAAAAATCACAAAGTACAAATTTGTTAGTGAGAAATAAAATTGAAAATTTTGTTTCTTAATTAATCATTTGTTCCTTTATGTGTATTGTTCGTTTAAAAACAGAGAAAACGCTAAAAAATGAACTGAATCGTAAGTATTTAATATTTTTCTCATTATCACATGTAGTTTTGACTCATAAGAAATTAATGTAATTTTTATTCTGATGTCACTTATAACAAATTGACCATTGACGGCACTAGTTATTAACAATAATAATTTCTCAACTTTGACTAGTACATAAAACACAATTATATATTGCATATCATACATGGATGCGAAAAAGTTCCACATTAAGAAAGTATAATGGGAGGAGGCATTTGCGAGAAAAAAAAACTCATACATATCTACTTGGTATGTAGGTTTTGAACCATGTCCGAAAGTTATCAATATGTGTACACGGTTCATTAATAATAAACTGTGTTTGGTCTTTCCTGAGCAAACCGTGTATAATTTGCTCAATTTTTAAACATTGTTTTTTATTGGAAGCCATGTACGACTCATTTGCCCCTTGTATAAACTATAAGACTAGAACATCAAAATTAATGTTTATTACAACTTTTTCTTTTAAACGTTCCTTTCTTTTTGTGATTAAACCATCACAACCTTGATGAGTGAAATGTCAGTCCGATTGGTATATAGACTTGATCTATGATGAGTTATAAGACTTGTAATCATATTGTAAATGTTTAATCAATGTTTTTCTCAACAAAGGAGCCTCTCATCCATGGATGTAAGACATTAGATTTCTAACTTCTAAGAGTGCGATTGGATCATTCAAGAATAGAGCTAACATTGAGTTAGCTCTACTGTTTTCAAACCATGGAGATTCAAACATAAATTAGCAAATTGAGTTTGCTAAAGAATAGTTATATTCTACTAACCCATAAAAATAATGTGTTAGTAAGAATAGAGCTAGTGGAGTTAGTGATATTAATAAAATATTTGATTCCTAACAATTAAATTTAGTTTAAATATTAAATTAGGACTAGATTAAAAATTTGATTAGTATTAAATAAATATAATATTAGATTAGATTAGATTAGTATTAAATAAAGTATTACTTTAAAATATTTAATTAAATATAGTATAACATTAATTTATATATTATATATAATATAATATTAGTGTAAATGTTAAGTGATGGATATAATATAATATTAGTTTAAATATTAGATTAGTATTAAATAAAATATTATATAAATATAATATAATTTTCTTTAAAGAATTAAATGTACTACAATTTTATTTTGATTTATTAACAACCCATCAAATTATCTGTATGAAGTTTATATTTTAATTTTGAATGGCTAGCAAACATGAATATAAAAAAAATAAAAATATACTCACCATGTTATTTCTATAAAACAGCGTAAAAAACCTATGAATTAGGGTTTTGCTTTCTTTGCCTATATTTGTAAAGTATACACGATTTTAGTATGATTAGTTTTTAGGGTTTTTACTTTTTTGGCGCCTCTTCGAATTTTTTCCTGTCTTTAATTATTACCACCTCGACGTCTAATCAAATAATTCTTAACTCCTCAGTCTCTTGTCCTTCTTTATACTAAATCTCCTCCCACTTGAATATCATGATTTTAGGGTTTCATAGTCATTGTCTGGTTATTTTTCTTTGTCGATTCCACATTCACCTCTTTCTTTCACCGACTATACTTTTTCTCGATATCGCAATGCAGAGGGCTACAATATCAAGTTTTAGAAAGTGTGACTTTATCAGCAATACTGCTCACCATCCTACGCGGTGTTGTCTAACAAGTGGCACTGTTGCGTAGTGATCTAGGCAAGCAGGTACATTTTGAAATTTTCTAGTGATCTAGAGATGATCCTACTATAGAAAAACAATCAATTTCACGCAGTTTGTGGATCGTGCCACACGAACGATCAAGCAAAGTCATATAATATCATACCTCTTCAACAATTGGAACGAGATAGGCTTGCCCGCTCCTTTGTCACCCTTAATTAGTCGCCTCGCTAGTTATCGAAATAGAGAACCTCAAACTTCACACACCAGGGTCTTAGTCGATAGAAGAGGAGATTGATTGCTAGATCTACAGTCTTCTTCCTATCGAATCCTCTAAACTTGTCTGACAAGTTTGATCAACATAATTACCTCATTCCTTGTCTCACAACTTCAACTCATTTTGAATCGATCTAATTCAAGTCTTATGAACATGTACTTGAGTTCAACTTCATTAGTATGGTACTTGAGTACACAAGTACTGCATCAGCAAATAAAATGCCAAAAAAAAGTTCAATACATAAAGTGCATTTCAGTATACAGCAATCATGCATCGCACCAGTTTAACAATGTTCAAGGATTAATTTAGTAAATCTGAAACATGCTTGCCCAAAATGGGCATATATAACAGCAAGAATCAGAATCATAAGCAAAGGCAAACATCAATTTTATTTTTCCAACAATCATAAGAAAAAACATAGCACAATATTTACAAGCATACACAAGTCCCATTTATTTGCTGGCCAATTATATTAATTTTCATATCTTTAATTATTATTAATCGTAAAAACTTGTATTGGTAGCCCGTCCTCAAACACAACATTTGGAAATGCCAAGGGCTCATCGTTCTTGCACAATTCCCACCTATAATTCAGAACAAAATGGTGCAGGAAAATGGCTAATTCCATCTTTGTTAGCTCTGCTCCAGGACATAAACGATGACCACCTCCGAACGGCATGAAGTCTACTGTGCTTGCTGACTTGTTCTGTATGTAAGAAAAATGATCTAATTGTTCAAAATTTACTTAAAAAGCACTTCACTTGTATATTGGTAAAGAAATATAAATTGAAACAAATGTCAAAGTGTTTCTTTTTTCTTCTTTTACTGACCTGCCACCTCCAAGGATTGAACTCTTGTGGATCTTTGTGAATTGATCCATCCAAATGAAGTGAAGAAATAACAAGAAAGAACTTCCAGCCTCGTGGTATATAATAGCCTTCAATATTAAATTTATAATGTTAATTTGGAGTTTTACAGAAGGAACATTTTAGTAAATATATGCACGTACTTGTACTTTTACCTTGGTAATGTACATCTTGAATTGCTTTTCTATTCAAGAATTTAACAATATTTCCTAGCCTCAAAGTCTCCTTCACAACCTTCATATATAAGAAAACAATATTATTAACTTAGTTTTCTTAATTAGTATTATATGGTACTAGTACTCGGCAGAGAAATCTAGATTAAGAGAATACGTACGCATTGTGTGAACTCCATCTGCTTGTAGTCTTCCCAATTTAGTTTAGTTGCACCTCTTTCAGTCTTTTTTCTTGCAATTCCAAGGTGCTCATTCTAATCAAGATATTAGAAAATAATATTAATATTTTCTGATATGTACAAAGAATACAAACTTGACTATAACAATTCCTTTTGTACAAGGAACGACAAGGAATCAATTATAATCTAGATATTTTTTTTCCTCCACCCATTAACTATAAATAACTTATTTCTTGAGAGAATAATAATAGGGCCGCCCAATAGATAATATATCGACTTGTTTCGAAAAATCCCTTGCTTTTAATTTATAGAGAAGAGTTTTGCATGCCCGTTGACTAAGATATTACTTTGGACTTTAAATTGAAGTAGTAATGATTAAATTTTTAGTTTACCAGAATAAGGGGAAATTACAGAGATACTGTTATGTATTCCAAAAAATACTGTTTAATACCAAGTAATGGTTTGAACTTTGAATTAGTAATTGACAAGACAAAGTTATACAAAATGTTTATTACCCTTAATTCTTGAAATGCTTTGGGGCAACGACCAAGAAAGAAAATGGCGAGAGAGAGTGCAACACTTGTGGTCTCAAAACCACCAAAGAGCAAGCCCAAGAGAAGATCAAGAATCTTTTCCTTTGGTAGTTTTAACTCTGTCAGACACCAACAAAGCATGTCGGTATGTCCTTTCGTTTCTCCTTGCCTAATCTCCTCCATCCTTAAATCCACCATGCGTCCAATCTCACTACTAATCACTGATCGAGACTGCATTGTCAAATAATTTTTAAGTAATCTTACTTCCCATGATGCTATAATTAGTTACCAATATATATCTATCTATATATATATATATATATATATATATATATTTTGAAAGAAGTGTTATAAACCTTGAGAGCCTTCCAAAATGGAGTTCCAGGGAAATTGAGAGGCATGGTTGCAATCCCTGGCCAGAAATCGGCATATTTTTCCTTGATGTTCTCTGTTTCAGGCTTTCCAGGTTTCATGCTCAAAATATTCTTTGCCATCGTATAAAATGTAAACTGCATAGATAAAAATATAATACAATATGAGGAATGGCAAAGATAACGTTCTATATTAATCAGTAAGCATTGTTCTTACTAGTTCTTACTACTTCATTTTGTATATATATGCCTGATTAATTAATGAATGCTACAGTACTGGTCAGATTTAGTCATGGTATATACGTACTGGGTGATATGTTGATTTAATAATTTATAGATATATACTACAATCCTCAGAGCACATTACAATTTTGGCCTATTGTTAGTATTGATATATTACATAATATAATTCTGCTACCTACCTTGATGGCTTCCTCTGTGGCAGATATGCACAATCCATCCTTCCACGAGTTAATAACTTGGAGCGCATTGTGCTCTATATCTGGCAAGAAACGAGTACGCAACTTGTCGTTTGACAGGAATTTTAGTGCAATAGATCTTAGCTCTTTGTGTCCTTCACCGGACAGTGTTAATAATGACCGCTCCCCGAAGATTCGCCTGACAGTTTCCGGAAAAGAAATATCGAAAATTCGCCCCTCATTTTGCAGTATAAACCGGTTGAATTCTGCATCAGTTGAGACTATTGTTGGTCCACCAATATTTGATTTGAAAATTTTCCCGTATCTACAATTGAAGAGCATGATATGTTTAGATTTGAGTGAACTATTATTGCACAGCAAGCAACTTCTCTCATCCAGACTTCTATTCAATGTTCACATCCACATCAATTATTGTATATCCCTATCATCGTCATTAATTTAGGTACAAAAGCAGCACTTCTTTAAGATTATTACAAGTGCTAAATAGAATGGTTAACATACTTTTACATTGACCCATTTCAAGCAGATTTCAATTTTAGTTTTAAAACTGATTGAAGAGTTCTTATTAACAGTTAAAGTCGGAATCATTACTCTAATTTTAATTAGACACTTGTATGATGACACATTAAGTTATATAATTACCTGTGAGTATGGTCTTCTAAATAGCGACCAAGAGAAAAGGGAGAATGGCACTTCATCATCTCAAAAGTTTCTCCAATAAATGGCCATCCCATGCTTCCTGGTGGGAGATTGGGTCGACCCTTTCTTTTTCCTTGCGTTGCATAGACAAAAAGAACTGCAGATAGAAAAAGGAACAGCAGAAGAGAGAGAGATGAAAAATCAATGCTATTGATTTGTGCCTCCATCTAGTTTGAGTGAATGGGAGTGGGAGAGACTCAAATTGAGCTGATTTTGGCTGAATTTAAAGTTGAAGTACTAAAATGAACTAAATATCAAAATATTACGCACGTTCAAGTTTACTGCAACAGATTAATTTAGGTCCCAAGATAAAGAACTGGCTTTTTTAAACTAGGGAGAGTGAGAGTGGGAGGATGACTCAAATTGAGGTGATTTGGGCTGAACTTTAAGCAGAAATGAAGGGCCTAGTAACAGTTGCTTTTTAGCATTATTATCTGAAAAAAAAAATTCATCTAAAAATAAATAACTCTATAATTGCTTTCATGCGCAATCATACTTATTTAAAATTCTAGTTTCGAAATCAATGATGCTTATGTTTCCTCTATCATTATTATTCATAACCATAAAATCGAGTAATTTTTTAGCTCAATTATAGGACGGGTCTGTTTTTTATAATCATTGTTTTCTGCCCTTGTACTCCGCTAGTTTCCCCTTTTATTCATTCTTGTTTTGCACTGCTAAGGCATATATTTGAAGATTATTATTAAATCTTTATCTATAGTAAACTTGATATAAATATGAAATGGAAAGCAGGACCGGTGCATGCAATTGTTGTTGGGAATAAATTGAGATAACAGAAAAAACTTACAATAATTTCATATTACTCAACTTAGACTCATTTACACATACAAGAGACATGGTATAAATACTAGAAAACTAATCCTAATTTAGCATCCACTACCCTAAAATTATAGTGCTATAATTAGCTTACAGCTACACCCACTAACTCCATTACAAGGACTTACCAAAAATAGAAAAACGTGTTTACAAACTAATTTCAGTACTGCTCTAAAAATAGAAATCGTGTTCCTATCCATACGGGCCGTGTCCCTAGCTGTGCGGGCCGTGTCCCTATCTGTGCGGGCCGTGTGGGGACACCTGATGACTTGGATTATTTTCAACACTCCCCCTTAATCCAAAGTCATCTACATCCATCATTCTTCGACACCAAACAAACTTCTTCTGCTCAATCAGGTCTCGTATGAACTGGATCCGAGTGTCTATGTGCTTTGTTTTGTTGTGATGCACCGGGTTGTTACCAATTGCAATTGTCGACTGATTATCACAATAGAGTATTGTTGCACCTTTCTGCTCACAATCTAACTCTTCCAATAAGCGCCTTAGCCATACACCTTGGTATCTTCGCCGATGTTCTTGCATTGTACTCAGCTTCTGTGGTTGATAGTGCAACTGTTGACTGTTTCTTCGAACTCCAACAAATTGCATTGTCACCATAGAATAACACTTGCCCGGATGTGCTCCTTCTATCATCAAGAACACTTGCCCGAATTTCTTCTTTCATAGCTGTGACCCATTCTTTCTTGCCTGCGGCTTCTTCAAAGCGCTCGGGATCTTCCACCATCAGTACTTGTGTTGATGAGTATAATTCTTGCAAGGTTTTGGTATTTTGCTGTGACTGTGGATTGATTCTTGTATAAACTCGCAGTGGTGTTGATATGTCTTCATTTTGCTGAGACTGCTCACTGTTTGTTTCGAATTGAAGCTGCTCGGTGTTACTGCTGTCTGAATTGAATGGTACACGGGCCGTATCGGAGTCCACACGGACCGTGTCGCCTTCATGCGGGCCGTATCGAATGATGATCCGGGTCGTATCAGGTTCTACATCTCCTCTGTCAGCTACTGGTATGTTGTTTTCTGCCATAGACCAACTCCAGTTAGCATCTTCATCGAATGTCACGTTGCGGCTGACTTTGTCTTCTTTGGTTCAGGGTTGTAGAGTCGGTATCCCTTCGATTGAATACAGTACCCTATGAATATGCACTTTTCTGATTTTGCATCCAACTTCTTGCGGTTGTGTGAGCTGATTAGGGTGTACGCAATGCATCCAAAGACTCGCAAGTGACTCACATTTGGTTTTCTTCCAAACCACGCCTCATACGGAGTTTTGTTCATGACTGCCTTTGTCAGAGAAAGGTTGAGGATGTATACTGCAGTGGCTACAGCTTCTGCCCAAAAAGAGTTTGGCATCCCTTTTGATTTCAGCATGCTTCTTGTCAACTCAACAACAGTTCGATTCTTTCGCTCGGCTACACCGTTTTGCTCGGGGGTGTAGGGAGTGGTTAGTTGCTGCAAAATGCCTTCTTGTTCACAGAATTTCTTGAATTCGTTTGATTGATACTCACCACCTCGATCCGATCTCAACACCTTCAGCTTCATGCCGGTTTGAGTTTCCTGTCATGGCTTTGTACTTCTTGAACATCTTGAATGCTTCGCTCTTATAGGTAAGGAAGAATACCCATGTCAATCTACTGTAGTCGTCGATGAATAGCATGAAGTGTTTGCTTCCTCCCATTGAACTCGTCTCCATGGGTCCACATAAGTCAGTATGCACCATCTCGAGTACCTTGGTTGAACGCATCGACTGATCTTTTGGAAATTGCAGCTTTGATTGCTTGCCAAACACACATCCTTCACATAACCCGATTTCACCAATTTCGGGTAATCCATTCACCATTTTCTTTTGATTCAACAATTTCAAACCATTCATGTGTAGATGACCATACCTTAAATGCCATAGCTCACTAGAACTAATCTCCTTGGCTGCAAGTGCCTTGTCTTTCACCTTGGCTATCTCCAAAGGGAACAAGTTGTTTTGTGTCTTCTTGATTGTTGCCATCGTCTGATCCATGGCTGCATCAATAATTCTGCAGTTGTCGCCTTCAAACTTGATGGTATACCCGCTTGTGTTGCTTGCGGTTTTGACAGCCACCTTGCCGATTCCTTCAACTTGAATTTGTTTGTCGTCGCCAAGTCTCACAGGCTTCTTGTATGACTCGTCCAATTCTTCGAAGAGATACTTGTAACCGGTCATGTGATTAGAACACCCACTGTCTAGGAACCAAACTTGGCTTGCTTCTGTATCCTGTACGGTCCGTGTGCTTTGGACACGGGCCGTGTCAGGCATGGTACGGGTCGTGTCAGGCATGGTACGGGTCGCATCAGCAGTTTTCGTCATGAAGAGCCTGATTTCGGTGTCTTCTTTGTTGCCTTTCTCCTCTGCAACGTTGGCTTGCTCTTCCTCACGTTTCTTCTTGTAACAATCAGCCTGCACATGGCCGAATTTGTGACAATAATAGCACTCCACGTCTTGACCTTCTTCTCTCTTTTTCTTGTAGCAATCGGCTTGCATATGCCCTTTCTTGTGACAGTAGTAGCATTCTACATCTTTCTTCGGTTGATTAGAATGTGGTTGATGGTAACTTGACTTGCCTCTGCCTCTGCCTTGCTGTTGGCTTCTTGAGGAATCGCCCTTGGTATAGAAAGCTTTCGTGTCGTCCTTCACTTCTGATCGGTTGAGACGAACTTTATGAACTTGCAGTGATCCCATCAATTCATCAAACGTGTAGGTGGACAGATCTTTGGATTCTTCGATCGCTGCCACCACATGATCAAACTTGGTTGTTAGGCTGCGCAACACCTTCATCACAACCGTTTTTTCTGGAAGATCTTCTCCACAGCTTCGGATTTGGTTGACTATGGATGTGACTCTTGTGAGAAACGCTTGAACAGATTCGCCTTGATTCATGTTCAACGTCTCAAACTCCTGTCTCAAGCCCTGCAACTTGATAGCTACCACCTTGGAACTTCCCTGAAATGCGGTTTTCAGAGTAGACCAGGCCCGATTTTCTTGTTTTTCGCCGCTGCAATCTTCGCAAACACCGTGTCGCAGCAACGACTTGTTGAATGAAAAACAGCGCCTTCGCATCGCGCTTCACTGTTTCTGTTGGTGTAGGATCAGGGGCCGGTGCTCCCTTCTCTACCAATTCCCATAGTCCTTGCGACTTGAGCAAAGTTCGTATCTTGATGCTCCAGAACTCATAGTTGTCTCCATTGAACAGCGGAATCGAGGGATTCGATACATTCATGTTCTCTGCCATGGTCGGATCTGCCTTGATCTCTCACCTTTGGTCGGATCTGCCTTGATCTCTCACCTTTGGCTCTGATACCAATTTTGTTGGGAATAAATTGAGATAACAGAAAAAACTTACAATAATTTCATATTACTCAACTTAGACTCATTTACACATACAAGAGACATGGTATAAATACTAGAAAACTAATCCTAATTTAGCATCCACTACCCTAAAATTATGGTGCTATAATTAGCTTACAGCTACACCCACTAACTCCATTACAGGGACTTACCAAAAATAGAAAAACGTGTTTACAAACTAATTTCAGTACTGCTCTAAAAATAGAAATCGTGTTCCTATCCATACGGGCCGTGTCCCTAGCTGTGCGGGCCGTGTCCCTATCTGTGCGGGCCGTGTCCCTATCCATGCGGGCCGTGTGGGGACACCTGATGTCTTGGATTATTTTCAACAATTGTGGCCTGTGGGTTATATCCTATATATTAGTTGATCCAGTATTAATTGCATTATATCCAGCCATCCTCCGCTTAATTTTACTTGATAGTTGTTGACAGCCAATTAAATATTTAAAATTTCATTTTACTTTTTCGCTCTCTCTCTCTCTCTCCCTCTATCTATCTATCTATCTATCTATCTATCTATCTATCTATCTCTATATATATATATATATATATATATATATATATATATATATATAATACATGTTAACTTGATCAGTTTCTTCACTGGCCCTTTTTACATATCCGGTCTGGTGCTGGTTCGATGTGCTCCTGGGTGTTTGTTTCCTTCACTACCTTTTCCATTTGATTTTCAAAGTAGGCCACCTGTTATGGCCAGCAGTCCTTTATATTTTATTGGGTTTTCAATGTGTAACAAGTACTGGTATACAACATTTTTTTTATTTTAATTATTTGTTCACTTTTTAATAAATCTTCAACTGTGGGTCGACACTGAATAGCTAGCCTACAGAACTACAAAAACGAGATCAACTAACGCTGAGTTTAAACCGATCTTGTTGATGAGTATTAAATAATGGATATGTAAAAATATTTGTATATATATATTGGTGTTGTTTATGTTGAATATTGTTGAATGTTAATGCGTATGTTGAATATATATTGTCTAATGTTTGTTCTATATGTTGAGTATTTGTATGAATGTATATGTATGTTTAATCATGTGTTAGATATGGTGTTATGTTGAATGTATATTGTCTTTTGTATGTAATAAAACATGTTATAATTATCTAATGTACAATAGTAAGTAAAAATAAAATTCACTCATGGAGAAGTTTATTCACTCAACTCATTATATAGAATGTAAATCATGCATGTTATAAAAAGTATATAATGTAAGTTTTTTCTTACAATTAAATAATTATTTCTTTTTTTCAGTTCAAATTACACAACAGGAAAATTAAATTCTATCGATTCTCAACGTTATGGAGCTAAAAAAAACCACACGCCTTGAAATTTACTATAATTTTAGATAGGTTGAAAATCACTTGATCTAAAGATTCTATATATATCATTTCACAAGTAGTAATTTCTCATCTCTCTAAAAAGATGCCGTCAATTTATTCAATGTAAAAGTTAGTTGGCAAAATACATTTTTTGCATAGAGATATTGTTTAACTGTAACTCAACAACTTTCATTGAAAAATATTGAAAAGACAAAAAATTTTAAGGTAGCATTTCCAACGGCAACATAAAATTTTGGATATCAGTTACTATAACAAAACCAAATTCATCTCTGCAACCCACATGACCGACCAAAGAAGCCCATAATTCACGTGACAACGAGCTCCCACTGCAACAGGACATAATGGCAGATCAGCCTAAGTCTCACGACAATCAAATTAATCATCTTTGCGTAAGACCCGCATCACCGACCTTTAATTAGTATCTGAGAAAATTTTGACAGCATTTATTCTTAATTCTCCAAATATGCGCATGAACCACATACTCATAGGAGTAATAATAAGAAAAAATAATGTCGAACTTTTCTCAAATACTAATTAAATTCTACTAATATGTGTTCACATTCTAAATTAGACAAAATATTCAAAGAGCAGTTCTAAATCGGCGACTATCCAAAATTAATCCATATTGGATTAATTTTGAACAAACATGGACATAAAAGCATCAATACGTCGGTTATTGGACTACAATATACTAATTATTTACATTATTTTAACAAATCTAGCATTCTTGCATTAATAATTATACATGATCTAAATAAGTAATAATAAGTAACAGAAAATTAAAGAAAGAAAAGAGAAAAATATTTATACATGACTAACCTTAGTAAAATAGAGAGAAGAAAATAGCAACTTTCACGATCTCAAATCCCAGTTGGGTTGCGCGCAGAAATCAGTCCAACATTCAATACAGAGAGAGAGTATTAATTGATCAAAACAGTGCTGGAAGGAAAATGCCTTCTATATAACCAAAACCTTACAAAGGCCTTTCTACATGGATTTTTTAGTATAAATCCGTGTAGCTCTCTCAAGGCTTTTGACACCCTTATTTAAATAACAATCCTTGTAGGATTACCCTTCATACACAGATTTTTGATCAAAAAACTGTGTAGCTCTCTAACCATTCCTATACTGCATTTTAATAAAATGTCCGTGTATAATTCTTACATTTCTATACAGTTTTTTTTTCCTAACAATTCTACACTAATTCTTTAATAAATATCTGTGTAGGATTCTCACAAATATTTCGGGCTTTCAAAAAAACCTATTTGGTACACAGTTTTTATATAAAATTATCAAATATGTGTATGATGTGCAGTGTAGGATGACCCTTTCTGTAGTAGTGATGTTAGATCATGGGTGGATCCCATGTCCCCCATGATATCCGCTACTCCCACTATACTTTAGGAAAAACTATAAATATCTCTCTTGTCATTGTCATAGGATTTGGTGTGCGTGTTTACATTGGATTAAGTCTAGAATTTTAGTTAACAATCCTCATTGTTAGGCTAGGTTAAGAGTACTAGGGTGAGAGGCATAGCCATTAGAAGCCGAGCCAAGGAGACACCATCTAAGGAGGTAATGTTCTTCTTCATAAGGTTTGTAATTTGTCATAGTCATAGTCATGAGAAACTAAACCTCTCATCTATAAGGTGAAGGTTAAACTTGATTGCTTAATAATTATTTGATATTTGTTTATGTTTTATTTGATACAAAGTTTTGTCTACTATATGTCAACGATCCTCCGGATACCAATAGGTATGTAGTCGTTTAGATCATTGTGTGAGAAGGATAATACATTGTAAGTACTAATATTTCGGCCAACGATGCTTGAAAGTAGTTCAAAGACTAGGCTAAGTTTGGTCTCTCTACGGACAAACTAGACTTAGTCGGAATAACATTAAAATGCAAGCTGATTAGGTGGCAGATTTGGGATATTTCAACTATGGGGTAGTATAAAGAAAAAATATAATTTTGTATTTATAATACTTTAGTCTCGGTAGCCCAAAAACCAATAGAAAGATCAGAAAAAATTTCAAAATGCATAACAAATCACAGAGGATACCTTGCGGGTAGTGACAATACTGCATGCGGTGTAGCCTGCAGGTAGTCTATACCGCACATGACAGTGATATCAGCATGATTAGGAATGATAGAAAAACTTGGAACCTAGAGAATCTCTATCTATTTTAGTTGATCATAAAGCAGCGTCACTGCATTAAACTCAACGTGCCTGAATATACACCTACCTAGAATTAGTAAATTTTTTTTTATAATCTAATACACTATAGCTGCGAATGAACACCCCAATAATACTATGTGAGAAGATTATGCGCTTGTAATATGAATCGTAAGTGAAATTATGTTTAAAATGTATATTAATGTATATTATGTTGTGTAGTGTCGTGTTTTTTGTACTAGTTTTTGTGACGTGTCGCCCTCCTAGTCACATCATTTGCAATAATTATAAGTAAAAAAAAGTTATCAGAAAAAAATTCCTTATTATTTTTCTGAAAATAAATTTAATTTTATTAATAATTCGATCTTAATAGTTTTACAAAGTTGTATTTTACCATGATAAAAAAAATGGTTACTATTGGAATCAAAATTTCCTGAACGTTTTGTAGATAACATATTAAAAAATTACAATAAGAACGTAGCCAGCATTTGTAGACCAGGTATGCATTTGGAGACCGCATTGTAATTGAACTACTTAATTATTAATATGTTACGTTGTTAGTTCAAAATGATCTGCAATATTCCTTGAAAAAAAAAAAAAAACTATTGACGATAAAAAAAGGCAACTAGGTTTTTGAGGTATCGATCAGACTATCATTTGTAGAACACTTTGCGAGATTTTTCAGATTGTGATCATATTATAAAAAAATCGGAGTTATATGAAGACTTGATTTCTACATTTCTGTAAAGATACGTAGTTTTATAATTTGCGGCTTCTGAAGTTTAATTATTCATTTTTTTTTAATTTCTTCGATCTGTAAATTATTATTTTATCAAAAAGCTTATTTTTTGACAAACAAAAACAATGAATATTTTTTTATTATTATGTTTATCAGTCATATTTTTATTTTTATTTCGATTTTGAATTATTAACATTGACAAAAATTATTGCAAATTATTTTCAACAACTAACAATGACAAATGTTAGTAAATAGTAAAAAATAATTACTAATAATTTCAATAAGTATAATATTATTATTAATTCTGATTGGTATATTTAAATTAAATAAAACCTATAGTAATAAGTAATTAATTGTTAAACTATTAATAGTAGTAATTAAAATATAATATTACTAAAACAATTATAAGCTATATATGTTAAAAAAATTAATTTATAAAATTTATAATTGGCAATCATTGTAATATTTTTTTAACTTTTAACAAGAAAGCTTATTTGTTTTAGCAAAATACCACCAACCATGCACATTCAGTTCGCGCATCAAATTAGACTGGTACACGTACGGAGGTGCACACTAATTGATGCGCATGCCAGGGGTGGGCACCAAGTTATAACAGGGGAAATGGAAAAAGAGTTGTTGGCTAGTGGAAACAAGTCACATTACCTGCTCCACCTGACTATTGGTCAGTTGGTTGACAGCACTTTTGCTAGGTAGTGGGATTTGTATGGATTTATTTATAATGATGATGATGATGAATCATAAAATTGATTTGGTAAATAAACAAACACATAATTTAGATATTTGCAAATTATTATTATTTCTCGATGAAGGAAAAATAGACAAACTTTGTTAAAAGAAAGTAATATTGCACATCGATCGATGACAATGGAAATTGTAGTTAAAGGAAAAGAATATGCGCATTTTTCATAAACAACCTTCGATAAATAAAAAATAATTAGATTAAACAAAAAATGGGATTAAAAAAGGATGGCTTTCTTTGCTTAACAAAAACTAATATTTTAATGTTTTGAACCAATGCTAAGTACTGCCACACCAACATTTTTACCGAACTTACATAAAAAGATCGAACATAAGATGATCAAAATTGAATGCATGGGTCATTCTTAAGTTCTGAGACATATTTACAAAAATTAAAAAGAAAGGCAAGAATATTGCAGTGTTGTAAAAAACAGTATTAACGGCCGATTAAACAGCCGTTTAATCAGAAATGACGGTCAAACCATTACGAATACGCTTAACGGATGCCTGTTAGCGGATAAAAATGATTAATCGGCCGTTTTTTCCGATTAATCAGCCATTTAACCATTTAATCGTCTGCTTATTCCCGTTTTTCTGTTTATTCCAGTGAATATTTGTTTTTCACATTATTTGTTTTCTATGATAGTGTGTGATAATAAGGTTTATAAATCATGTTTGTAGTTTTATTTGTACTTGGATATACATCCAATATTTTTTATATATATTTTTTTCCTTCTTATTTTGAAATTGATTAATTCTTCTATTATTTATATACCATATATTTTTTCTTCCTTATTGATGTAATTTTTTCAATTAGCACGACATGTTTATTTATGAAATTAAGTTATTATCATAAATTAAATTTAGTAATTTTATGTTGTAATGTTTCTTTTTTTCAAATAATATGTTATTAGTATTTGAAAAGGTTTAATTCTCAAATTTATTTTTCATTAAATAAATGTGTTACTTATGTGCAAAATGCTTATGTGTTAAGAAGAAATAAGCGTAGTGTCATGTTATAATAATAAAACTAACTTAAATTAAATTTATTTGATAAGTTTAATGAGTTAAATAAATTATTTTTAATAAATTATGATATATATACATAAATTTAATAAAAACGTTAAATTGTCCGCATAATTCCGATTAATTGCCCGCATACCGATTACTCGCTTAGCGGCACCCCGTTCGTCCAACGACTGCATACCGTTATTTACAATACTGGTATAGGCACACACATCAGTCACGCAAAAATATATGAGATATCTCAATTAGACGATGCACGCTCCTCTTACGATATTTACAGTCATAAATTTTATAATATTGATCCGTTTATGATTTAATGATTTTTATTTTCTTTATTTCTGCAAGAAAGAGACCCAAGAGATTTGAGTCGGTCGAGTTCATGTCAGGTATCTATCGATTCAAACACACAAATTTACCTTTTGACATAGGTCTTTTTTTATTTTCATAAAAAAAACTAATTACTTTTTTTTTTTTAGTAAAGTTAGAGATCAAACTATTTAATATTCTTGTTATTATAATAATAAAATTTTTCATCTGAATTATGAATCCATGATCTCCTAAAATCATGTACCTTTTGCCACTACAACCTTTGTTAGTAACTTTTAATTTATTTATATAAATTACGAGGGAACAATAATTATCAAATTGTATATGTGTCAGATCTTAACTTGTTGCGCTCTATGCTCGTGCAGGAACTAACAATTCTTATTCTCCCCACAAGGATTCAGAAGCACTACTCCAGTATGCTTCAATTTTTTTTTAATAATCTTTGTTTTTAAAGTCTGAACAGTCGATCTGAACCGCTCAACATAATCTTCATAATAATATATGCTTGGAGACTAAATTTTTATATTTTTTAGAATTTGTTCACTGTTTATTTTCATAGATAGAATATAACTTTATCAGATGGTCCAGAATCTCCTTAAAACAATGATTTTGTACATGTATAAAAAAATAGTAAAAAAAATTCTAAAAAAATATAAAATTTAGTCTCCAAGTATATTTCATTATGAAGATCATGTTAAACGGTTCAGATTGACTCTTCCGACTTTGAAGACGGATATAAAGAATGTAGAGAATATCGAAGTACAAAACAAAATGGTGCATTTGAACTATCTTCTCTTCACATTTGGGCATAGCATCAAATTTCACTTTTACCTTATCTATGTTCTCTACATTTTTCTTCTTCCAAATAACTGCTGCAAATATGCAGGAATGGAGCTAGAAAATTGAGATTTGAGTAGCTGAAACATAATTAAAATGTAAAATATATAATTTGATTTGTCGAATTTGACCCCAAGTTCATTTACAATTACAATAAGCAACATTAAAAACTGTAACTACTTGCGCTTACAACATATTTTAGTTCCGGACAATTCCTATTTATATCAACAATTCTTACATTATTTAAAAAAAATATTTATGAATTTCATTTTGAAGAAAATAAATATGATACATGGAGCATTTTTTATTTGAATCATAAAAATAGCAGTAAAATAATGATGTAATATTTTCTCATAACTTTTTTATATACTTTGTGTATTATTGTTAAAATGATCACATGACTTTTTTATACAAAAATAATATATTTAAATATATTGTATTAGTTATATTATTATCTGTTGGTTATTTAATGTAACTAAAAAAAATTCCAAATTAGAATTCAATATTTATTTTAGTTCAAATTTTGCCCATATCCATTGCACATTTCAAACTGGATAACTCCATTTTCTTGAAAGACAGTATTCAGAAAACTTATGCCGCACTATTGGACATATAGCCTCACTTTAACTGTCATGCATGACTCACATGCCCCAGTAAAATATTCTTGGCCCAGAATACTTCTATTATATTTTGCTTGGGAACGAGAAGTTAACATGCATGCCACCATCACTATTCAATTTATATTCTCACCATCAGATAATAATTATTTGAACCATTTTACGAAAATAGCCCTCCAAACTTAATTTGTTTAGTGGTTTCTGTTTATCATAGACGCTTTTTTTTTTTTTGCTTTTTCAGATTAAAGGGTCTAGTACCAGCATGCATCTTTTAACTGCTATTTTCAATAATAAAAATTTATGTCTCTGAAAAGGAAAAATGAGAGCTCATGCCACTGCACTAAGTCAACGATTCAATACGCTATTAGTTTTTATCCATGCTTCTCAATGCACTAAACAAATTCTGATGTTAGTTTTAATCTATATAAGAATATAGTTAATTTAATCAAATTCGTATATTTTACTTTCTTGTTCACAAAACACTAACTATCAAAACACACCTTGATCTATTTTTTTATAGAATTTATTATACAAAATTAAACACATAATGGGGCAAGTAATACAAGGCTTCGGGACTATTATTTAATTAAAAATAAATAAATGCTACTGTTCAATTTATATAAATAATTTATCTTCATGAAATGACTAACCCAAAATCTGGACCCTGTTAGAAATTTTGAGGACTAAGTTATGCTAATTTCAGAGTAGACCAAATTTGGTTATATATACCTCAAAAGATTCAGCTTCAATTACATTTCTTAGATCTCTTCGGCCAAGCAAAGAGTAGTAAGAAAAGAAAAATGAACCTCTCAATCACAGTCCAATCACTGTTCCTAGGTCTTCTCGTCTTGTTTCTTCTCTACATTTACTCCAAAAATCAGCTATCCAAAAAAAAACCCACCATCCATGGCCTCAAATCGTATCCAATTATCGGCCACCTTCCACACATCATCCAAAACAGCCACCGAATACTCGACTGGACGACGGAGATCCTATTAAAAAGCCCAACTCATACCATGGGATTCTCCACCATTGGCTCTACCAGTGGCATCTTTACTGCTAACCCGGCAAATGTGGAGCACATGCTCAAGCTAAACTCAATAAATTACCCAAAAGGTGAGAAAGCGATCGAGATGATGGAAGATTTTCTTGGTCATGGCATCTTCAACTCAGATGATGAGGTCTGGAAGTGGCAGCGAAAGACTGCCAGCTTCGAGTTCAATAAAAATTCGATGCGCAACTTTGTGGTTGAGACGGTTCAATCTGAGATTTCAAACCATCTCCTGCCGATTTTGAAGCAGGCTGCAGAGAAAGGGGCTAAGATCGACTGGCAAGATGTGGTCGAGAGATTTACATTTAACAACATTTGTAGGGTGATCATGGGGGAGGACCCGACATGCCTCACAGAAGAAGGTTTCAGTGGTACCATTTCAGTAGAGGATTTTATTGCTGCTTTTTCTGATGCACAGGTAAACAGTTGTATATCAAACGTACTGCAAGTCAAATTAAGAAGCACTGTTAACTGTTAAGGATTAATAATTGGATAGCAACCAGTCAAATTGAGTTCTTTTAGTGAAACACAACAATTATATATATATATATATATATATGCAGGGTACCTTGAATGTTGAATCATTTATGGTTTGTACTGATACCAATATCAAGCCCTTGGATTGTTAATTTCTTCTTGGGTAAACACCTACAAATTACAAATTTCATATAGGACTTGTCAGCAGCCCGTATGTTAGTACCATTTGAACAAATATGGAGGATCAAGAAGTTCCTCAACATCGGCACGGAGAAACGTCTGAAAAAAGCATTATCTGTTGTCCATGGGTACACGATGAACATCATCCGTTCACGTATGTTGAAGGGAATGGAATTGGATGGTAGACAAGATATGCTCTCCCGTTTCGCATCCAATAAGGATCATAATGAGTTTGTGCTACGAGATGTTGTAACCAACTTTATTATTGCCGGACGTGAGGCTATTTCGTCAGCTCTTACATGGACCCTTTGGCAGGTACTTTTTAATTGGTCTTTCTAGATGGACAAGCATTGTAGCAGGAATTAATTACTTCGCTGTTACTAAAATGTTTTTCTCATTTTGTACATAAATTGAAGGTATCAACAAGGCCAGACATAGAGAGGAAAATTATAGATGAGATAAAATTTGTACGCACCTCAAACCGAAGCACATCCGAGACATTCAATTTTGACGACCTAAGAGACATGAACTACCTACATGCAGCCATCACAGAGTCAATGAGGCTCTATCCGCCTGTGGCATTGGAAAAGGTATCATGCAAAGAGAATGATGTGATGCCAGATGGAACTTTTGTCGGGAAAGGATGGTTTGTTATATATAGTGCATATGCCATGGGTAGGTTGGAGGGCATTTGGGGCAAAGACTGCTTGGAGTTCAAGCCGGAAAGGTGGCTCGATGAAAATGGGGTTTTCAAACCTGAGAGTCCATTCAGGTAATGTATTAACCAGGAATATCTTGTGGACTAATGAAATGCTATGTTCAATAATTATAGTTACAAACATGAAACTGGGAAATGCTATAATCAAATCGTTAGCCTGAATTAAAACCCGGATGAAAGTTCTTATGCGAATTTGAAATAGTTGGATTGCTTAATGTCTTACATTTACTTCAAACTAAACTAAATATGGGCATTGATTGTAGGTATCCAGTTTTTCATGCTGGACCGAGGATGTGCCTGGGGAAGGAAATGGCCTACATACAAATGAAGACAGTTGTGGCATGTGTGCTCGAAAGGTTTCAGATAAGGGTTTTGGGGGAGGGAATACCTGAGCCTTTGCTCTCTTTTACTCTTAAGATGAAAGGTGGTTTACCTGTTCAAGTCACAAAGAGAGAAATTTAGTAAATGCTGAAGTGTAAGGAATTTTTAATAAAAAAAATAACATACTAACACTGAGAAGCAATATCTTCCAACTTCCAATGTTTTCTTATTTCAATTATGCTAGTAAGTTACCTTTTCTTATTAAAGGAGCTCAGTACATTCTACTATCTTTTAGTTGTTATTTTCAAGAATTAAACATGCGTCTATCCGTATATAGACGAGGGGTCAAAAGAACTCGACCATGGTAGTGCAATACTGTTGCTTGCTAACGCTGTTCTAGTTCTCTTTCTTTTTGGATGGTTTTATATTTTTGCAAACTTTAGTGATCTAATATCTGTAAGACTCTATTATATGCAATGGATGGCATTTTGCCTATTTTTCAAAACAAAAAAATATCTCAAAAGAACTAGGCCTTGTTCAAAATACATAATAAATATATAATGGGATATCGACCTACGTGAAATTCCCAGAGTTCATCTATTAAGCTGTATTTTTCCTTTTTCTGAAGCATACAAAAATATATATATATATATATATATATATATTTTTTTTTTTTTTTTGAGAAAAACTGACAGTGGCTGTCATAGAAAGTAAAAAAAAAGAAGAAAAAAATCACAAAGTTACATCAAGTCCCTATTACTTCAGGAACTTATCACTCTACACACTACTAAAAAAATTTCATCCACAGTACAGCAGCTTGTATCGTTAAATCAACAACACCCTCACTGTTATCTGCTTTCCTTCAAAAATTTTGCTGGTTTGTTGTTCCATAAATTCCAGCATGTTGAAGCAAAAAAGCTGCTCCATTACTTTTTTTCTCATGCCCCTGCTATTTGCCCTTCCCAATGAAGCCATCCATGCTTAATTATTCACCGTACTTTCACTATGCATCAGCTCCCCAACCAACATAGCGTCCATTTTATTCAACAACAGTATTGCTATTGTGCATTCGAAGAATAAATGCATGGCTTACTCGACCTCCCCTGCTCCACATGTCTCACACGTTACTTGGCAATGGAAACCTCTTTTTAACATCAGCAATCTGTTCTTAAGTAGCAAGTATAGAAAGAATACTCAAAAGCTCATAATTCTTTGCTTAGCAATATTTGTTGTGGATTTCATTCCATTTAGAGATTATATAAGCACTGTAATTTACTAATTTGTTGATTTGTTAATTTACTAAATAAATATTTCAAGCAATTCATCAACTTTTTTATGGTAGCAGAGCTGGAATAGAAATTAACCTCGTATCATTATCGAAACTTAAGATTTTAGATGTTCCCCTTCATATATTCTCTTTAGATGTTCATTTAGAATGTACATGTGACGTCACCAAATGGCAATTTCACAATAGTCTCTGGTCCAGTTGATAGAGAACTAAAGGAAGGGTTTTGGGACGAATTACATAATATTAGAAATACTTAAATATTCATATATTTTATGTCCCGATTTTAATGCCATAAGACATAGGACTGACAGACCTGGACCATCTTTGATGTTAGAATTAGTAAGAGATTTAATGATTTTATAAATATACAAAATCTATTTGAATATAAACTTCCTACAATAAAGAATACATAAACTAATGGTAAGCAATATGCTATGTTAGTAGATAGGATCTTCTGTTCTATTGAATGGGATGATAGATATCCTTTTATTTTACAAAAGTAGAGGATACCCTCCAGTTTCATTATAAAACTTAAAATAATTATTACAAAAACAGTGGTTCTGAGACAATACCACTTACCACATTCCTTCGATATATCCTCAAAGTATCATTAAGGATCTTAGTAGATATGGATCTGACCATTGCCCAATTCTACTTCAAATTAAGAAAGATGATGCAAATCATCAACATAATTTAAGGTTTGATCCTAGTTGGACAACTCAGGATAAGGTTGTTAGACTTATTCATAAATGGTGGAATGAGTTCCCAATAGACCTTAAAAATATAACTATCAGTTCGCAGAGAAATATGGGATTTCTTAAAAACAAAATTCTAGGATTGGCAAATAAATTTTGTGGACGACAGAACAAAATTAAGAAAAAAACATTACATAATTTACAACAATTAGAAGAAATAAAAGAACACAAATAATTTATAGATGTAGAATTGAAGGAATAATCGTGGCTAAAGCTAAACATTATAAAGTTTATTTAAGAAGAAATATATTTAAAATTAGGTTCAAACAGAGATGGCTAGAGTAAGGAGACCATAACACAAAATCTTTCCATAAATAGCTACCAATAGAAAAACCAAAAAAATCTTTCTTTAGAAATTTATGGCCATCACAACCGATATACCAAAGATTACAAAGCACATAGCCTCCTATAATAAAGCTTTTTTAGCAACTGCAGGCCTTAAACTTGCCTCTATGGATCCAAATTTTCATGATTGTTTTACATTTAAATTTTATCTGTTATTTTGAAAACTAGTTAAAGACGATCTCCTTCTTGTATGTAGGAAGTTCTATGAACAAAAAATTGATCTAGATAATATCAATAAATATGTAATATGTCTTATCTCAAAGGAGAAATACGCCTCTCCCATTCTAAATATAGACCAATTAGTTTAGTGAATTGTAATTTTAAAATAATTTCCAAATAATTTCCAAGATGTTGACCAATAGATGGTAAACCTACCAATATTGAAAATGCATGGTTGGCAATGATGATATTTAAGGCCCTACCAGGAATTAGGATTAACCAGAACTAAACAGAATTATACACTATTAAGAAATTCATGTACAAGATAAGAAATTGTCTTCAACTTATTGCAGATTTTCAATTGATAAAATAGAAAAAAATTATCTGTTGTCCCTTTATACATTTTATCAATATATAGAAAAAAACTATAAAGCGAATCAAATAGGTCCAAATAGATATCGGTCCCATATCAGTTCGATGCCCATCAAAAAGTCATGCCCTTCCTTCTCTGTTTGTTATGGAGGTTAATGAAATGTAAATAGTTATATAACTTTTTCCTTTTTTTTAAAATTTTTTTTACTGATCGGTGCGGTCAAAATTATCACATACATGCATGAAGTAACACGGGTCGCATGCATTAAATAAAAATAAAAAAATTCTTTGTATTGTCTTGAGTCACATGGGTCAAAATTATTACATACATGCATGAATTCCATTTCTGTAAAATTTTGGAAATAGGTTGGCATTTGTACAATCTGACATGGGCCAAAATTATTACATACATGCATGAATTCCCCATTTCTGTAAAATTTTGAAAAGAGGTTGGGATTTTCACAATCTGTCATGCCTATATATGACAATAACTAATAATTAATTTTTGTTTTATGGAAATACTTAGAAATTTCAGCGGTGAATTAAAAAAATGAATTAAAATGAGCATATGAAGTTCTTGGACAAAAATGAACTATTTATGTAGAAATGCCACAAAAGTAATGTTAGAGCGTTGCATTAAAAAACATTTAATTAAAATAAGCGGTGAGCAGAGAGAAATTAAAGTTTTTGAAAACATGAGAAAAAATAACGGATAGGAATCACCGTGCCGAAGAGATTTCTAATGGATCGATACGGAAATAAAATATTAAAGTGCAAATTTTTTTAGCAACATAAATGGTAATTAATTTACGCAGCAATAATTTTTTTTTCTGACATCCAATTAATTTCAAGACAAAATCATTAACCAAATGCATCCATTTCAATATATTTTTTTTTGTGAAATGCTCATTTTGGCGTAGTGTAGCCTGTTATGAAATAATAAGCAATAAGTATTGTTATATATGTTATCGTTTAATCCACTATATTCAATTATATTAATAAATATAATAAGAATAAATGTATTGGTATTAATTTCTTAGAAAAAAAAAATCCTCAGAATAATTTGTATGGTAACTGAATATATATTTATTTCTGCACAATTTCAAAACAAATTCTAGTACATACTCATGGGCGTGAATTTCCGTAACCCGTAATTATAATATCAGATAATTCTGTGACTATCAAAGAGGTCTTCAGCGATATGAAATTCATCTAAACATGACATAGTGTTACAGCATAAACTACTAAGCCACATTCTAAACTAAAAGTCATTCTACGATGAATCATAAGGATTTATATTATGTAAGCCCTGAATTTAGTAATTAAAGACTAGAGTCCAAACTATTTTGAAAAAAATAAAAATAAATAAAAACAAGGTCACAGAGAGGATCGACAAACAGGGCAATTAGCGTTTCTCAACAACCAGTAATCAATACAAGTTTTGTGAAAACAATGCCCACAATTTGGCAAAATCTTGCATTTGTCGCCATCCTTGAAATTCTCCAAGCACACAACACAATCTTTGGCCATTCCACCTTTCTCTTTTTGAAAATGATAACTTGGTATTTTCTCCAGCTCGTCCGTGGACAAACCATGGCTACAGTAACAGTTGAGCCTCCCCAATCTTGAAATAGATCTGGACCTTCCATTGAACACTCTGACAATAACAATGGTTTGGAGAGATATTAAGTAGATGAAAAAAAGGATAAATGTAGAAATGGATATGACAAGTGAACCGAAGAGTATTTGATTCGTTAGTGCTAAAATGGTTGTGTTCATTTCTGTGCGTGAGGAGAGCGGTAGAGAGAGATATTACTTGACAGCCTCTACCATACTTCTAGAGAGAGATAGAGAGGTATGATTCACGTGCACGAGATTCTTTGTAATTATATATACTAATTTTTAATGTCTCACACACACACACACAAATGTATTTGTGGGTGTATATAGATATATAGAGAGATGGACTAATATATCACTACTACAGAATATCATCACTACTACAAAAAACGTCTTCCTACACTGTACCTTATATTTGGATTTTCTCAATTTTATAAAAACATGTGTATGAAATAAGATTTTTCCAGTGTTCTAGGAATCCTACACGAATATTAACTTAAAAATTAGTGTCCGTGTGGAAATTAAGCTTTTATACACGGATATTTCATTAAATATCCTTGTATGAATGGTGAGAGAGCTACACGGATTTTTATTACAAAATCCGTGTAGGAAGGGGTTATTGTACACGGATTATTGTTTAAATAATAGTGTAAAAAGGCTAGAGCGCTACACAGATTTTTACTAAAAAATCCGTGTAGACTATAAAAAAAAAAAAAAAACCGTTCAGCAACCTTCCTACACGGATTTTTAAATAAAAATCCGTGTAGGATACCTAAAAAATAAAAATAAAAAATAAAAAAAACGGTTCAGCAACCTTCCTACACGGATTTTTAAATAAAAATCCGTGTAGGATAGCTAAAAAAAAAAAAAAAAAAAGGTTCAGCAACCTTCCTACACGGATTTTTAAATAAAAATCCGAGTAAAAAGGCTAGAGAGCTACACGGATTTATAGTGAAAAATCCGTGTAAAAAGGTAGTTTTAGGGTTTTGGTTATATAAGAAGGTATTTTCCCTCCAACACCGTTTTGATTTTAACTCATAGCACAACTGGGATCTGAGATATTTGAAGTTGTTATTTCCTTCTCTCTATCTTACTAAAATTAGCCATGAATATATATATATATATATATATATATATATATATATATATATATATATATATATATATTTTATCTAATTTTCTGTTACTTATTATTGCTTATTTAGGTCATGTGTAATTATTATTGCTTATTTCTCTTTTATTTTTCTTTTCAGTTTTGTATTGTTTTCGTTGGTTACTGTCATATTCGCCTTAGTTGGTTACTATTGATGCAATATGGTCCTGCGCATGCCTCACAAAAAGGGGCGTAACTTTTGACCCGTCCGTCGGATCGGGCTGAATTTTTGACAGGAACTCCACAGGCCAAAAGACTATGTACGATTCGTTTCGCCCATGTTACGGGTTCAGATTCGCGATCCGAGTCTTCCTTCATGGACTTTTGAAATTTTTGGACTTTTGGAGTTTTTATTTTTTGCAAAAGACTATGTAAATTCAATCTGAAATATATAATTACTGACTAGCAAAACTGGAGGCTAGCTAACAAAAAAAATAAAAATAAAAAAATAAAAAAATAACGGTTCAGCAACCTTCCTACACGGATTTTTAAATAAAAATCCGTGTAGGAAACAATTCAACATGTATTTTTACTTAAAAATCCGTGTAGGAATGTTACTGAACCCAGTTTATTTATTTAATATTCTGTTGAGAAGAGCTACACGGATTTTAACTAAATATCCGTGTAGGAATACTCTTCCTACACGGATATTTAGTTAAAATCCGTGTAGCTCTCTTGATTTTCCAAACAGCTCTTTATTAATAATCCGTGTAGGATTAGTGTAATCATACACGTATAAATTATCCGTGTGTAAATGTGGACTTTTCTACACCCCAGAATCGCACACGTTTCCAAATCCGTGTAGCTCTCCAGTTATAATCCGTGTACAAACTGTTTTTTTGTAGTAGTGCATGATTGTACATGGATAAATCACGAAGAGCTACACGGATTTCTAATAGTATAGGATGTTAGGGTGTAGGAAAGGGCCATCTTTTGCAAACGGATATTTATCCGTGTGCAATTATCATAAAACCGACACGGATAAACTATAATAGCTGTGTACAAATCTAACTCGAGCTACACGGATTTTTAATTAATAAACCGTGTAAGAATATCCATTCCTATACGGATTTCTAAATAAAAAACCGTGAAGGAATTCACATTCCTACACGGTGTTTTCATTATAAATCCGTGTAGCTCCAATAGGATTTGTACACGACCGTTCTGGTTTATCCGTGTACAAATCCGATTGGAGCTAAATGAATTTTTAATTAACAAACCGTGTAGATATATCCATTCCTACACAAATTTCTAAATAAGAAAACCGTGAAGGAATCCACATTCCTACACAGTTTTTTAATTAGAAATCCGTGTAACTCTAGTTAGATTTGTACACGGCTATTCTGGTTTATCCGTGTACAAATTCAAAGGATTTTTATTAACAAACTGTGTAGGAATGTACGTTTATTTATTTAAAAATTTCTTCATGAGACCTACACGGATTTCCAATTAAAAATCCGTGTAGGATTTTATTATTATTATTTTTTAATTTTTTTTGTTTCTGGCTAGCCTCCACTTTTGCTAGCCATTAAAATATGCAGCTTTTCTTAAAAAAAAAACAGATTCCGAAAATGTAATTAATAAATTGCACTAATTAAACTATTTATACACTAATTAATTTATACGAATCCATATTGTTCATTACAAAATTCTGCATGAAAAAACCTTGCCCACATATCTCTAACTTCATCGATTTCCTCGTTGGAGTAAGGGTCCTCTGTCCATCGAAACTACAATTATAAATTGGTGATTAGTAACTAGAAAATGTAGTTGCAAACCATCGTGAAATTAATATTAAAAATGAGAAATTAATATGAATTACATACATCAGTTGGAAATGTGAACTGTATTCTTTCGATCCAGTTTAACATGCAAACCATCGTGTAATAACCGTACTCCCATGTGTCCTTTTGTCGTGGGCACTGAAAATTTACATTTATCGGCCTATATATGTTAGAATGACAATAATTTTTTTAACATGACATAAAATAAAAGAATTATAGAGGGCTCGCCGTTAACCACCCGCAAGTCATCTTATTATTTTCATCTGGATCTCGGCTTTGTTGTCCTCCCTCTTTCACATATTGGTTAAAAGTCCTTACAAAATTAAGTGATTGTATTTGATACACAATTTAATTAGAATTGAAAAGAATCAAACAAGTGGGAAAATTATTCATTACTGTCTAATAAGTTTGACGAGCTTTTTGGCCGTTTGTAGTTGGATTTTTTCTACGGTCTTTGCAGAATCCATGCAATAGCACCTATTTGCAGTCGGGACGATGATGAGCAAACACCAGTGTTTGCTGTGGCATGAGAAATATAAACACAATTATAATGACATTTAATTCGTTTTTGTAATTATTTAAATTAAAATATAAATAATACATAATTTGAAAATTGAAGGTTAGAATTAATTAACCTCTGGTGGTATGGCACGAGAATAAATTTCTTTCGATCCTCGACGCAACGGTGCATTGCTCGGCACAGGTAGTCGATGGTATCCTTGGGATATAATTCCACCATTGTGGCATTGAGTTTGCCGGGATCCAAAAATATACTCCAGTTCTTCTTTTGTTCAAGCGGCCACGATTCAACACTTCGGTTTAGCTTCCTGAAAATCATCATATTAAATTAGAACATATATTTTAGTGCTACACATATGATATATATAAATTTTGGTCACTTACATGGCGAAAATGGTGATGTGAGACACATCGAGCCATTTATCGCTACCCAAGGCATAAAAAATATCCTGAAAGTCCTTCAAAGTTATCATCACAGTAGATGAATCATGCAGAAACATCTCCGGTGGGATGATAATCATGATTTCTCGGGTGCTGTCGGGTGCCGTGATCAATTTGTCATGGAGGCGACGACAATCCCTGGGCAAAAGGCTGTATTCTTGTGCGGTGATCAGAGAGTGGTGTGATGATCCTGGCGCATCAGTCGCGACGCCCATCTCTCTCTGTGTGTGTACCGGTGATAAATGACTGTCCTCATCAGCCTGTATCAAATTTGAAATCAATTTTAGCATTTCAAAAGAGCGGATTTGAATGTAACAAAAGATATTGATTGTTTAGATATTACCTGATCCAAAATGATCTGATTCTTGGGCCATGGGATAGTGGCCATCCAGACATCATCCAGATTGTACATCTGCTCGTTCGGGACAGGAAGAGGTATGTGCATCCATTCCTTCATGATTACCTCCACATCTATCGGTCTTGGCTCTACGATGCCCTTAGCAACAGTTAACGGGCACAGTACCGACCCAAATAACCAGCTCGTATTTCTTAGCACTCTGCAATTATCATGTAGTCATTTTAGGAGGAAATGTTACCTAACAACAAATAAAAAAGTAGCAATTAATTAATTGTGATTATGAAATAGTATTACCTTTAGATTATCGAACGCGTCTCCCCAGGTCCCGAAAGCTTGACTGCTGCGCCGAAATCCCGGCGAAATGGGAGGTGGGTGCTCAGATTGCTTCCTAAACAGAGAGGATAAGCGTCTGAAGATTCTTGATTCCATCTCCACCATCTCTGCGACATGCTCCTGTTTCATTTGCTAACGGAGCCGCTCCATCTTGGCATGCTGCTTTTCACGGTTTCTTTGAGATTTTGATCCACCGAAAACATCCTTGAAGCCCACATGGACCCCCACACCCCTAACCCGACTAGTGTGCTCCGGATTCTCCAGCGTTTGAGACAATTCATCATGCGGCCTCGAGACTGTATGGGCACCCGAATTGACCTCCTCGTCCACCTCCAACTGTTTAAAAAATTGAATAAAATACAAGACTAATTAAATGGAGGCAGTTATAATTTTGTTTGAATGACGCAAGTTATAACAAGAATTAAGTACCATTTTCTGAGCCAAGGGCCGCAATTCTTCAGGCAGTCGAATCCTTCTGTCGGCTATTATCTCAGATCTTGCAATGAATCAACAGCTCCCTCTAGGGTTGGTTATCTTTACAACCGGTGAGTCGGAATCTATGTTTGACTCCAGTATCTTCTTAAATTCCGATGACTTACCCTCGTACACACCTGACCCTAAATGGTGCGGGTACTTGTTTTTGGCAACAGTATTCCTGCCCCTTTCACTTGCAGCCTTCATTAATCAAAGCCAATCAATTAGTGTAAGGCAGAAAAATGAGCAATCCACAAAAAACAGAGTTACAATTTTATAAATTTAGTTACCTGGAACTCGGGGGTTGGCTTCATCGCTACGAAGTCATCCCAGATCTCCTGGGTTAACCCTTCAAAGTGTCCGACCGGATTCTTCCCTTTGTTCATCCATTCGGTCACGAGTGTGCTCTTGTATTGCTTCCACCCATCATTCAATTTCTTTAGAGTTTTCTTTTTCCCGGTATCATTTGTGATGTTCCATTGAGCCTGATTGACACAAAACAAATGTCATTTCAGTTCATGCATGTACAGCAATCAAAACAAATACTGAAATGGTGACATTACCTTCACCATCTCCCACCATTCTTGTTTTGTCTCCTTGCTGAAGGCCTTCCAAGAGTCTGCACGGATATCGACTTTCCTCTTCGCGAAAAGGTTGCACCAATTTGAGTAATGCGCCCTATTTTCCCCCGTCGGACACCCATCCTTGTTGAACTCGATTTTAAATAGCTTTTTTTCTGAGATGGTTTTACACGTCGTCGGACCTCTCGTCCTTATTTGTGATTCCGACTGGGCTACACCTTGCTCTTCTTCGTCTTGGGGGTTCACATAATGCTCACCCGAATGTGACATGATTCTACAAAAAATAATAGCAAAGAAGGCCGATGAGCACCAGGGAGAACTCGACAAAACAATCAACAATTAACGACGACCAAATTAAATCAGAAATGCTCAAATAAGGAGGAAATAGAGAGAGAATAGAGATTGTTTTTATTACCAAGAGAGACCAACGAGGGAGGCGACATAGAGGGAGAGGCGGCGCAGAGGGAAGTTGAGGGAAGTTGAGGGAAGAGTAGCGGCGGATCAAAGAAGTAGAGGGAAGCTATAGTCGGGTACTTCGAAATATTTACCAAAATTATAGTATAGCAAGATGGGAACTTTCCACACGGATATCGAATTAAATGTCCGTGTGCAAAGGGTATCCTACACGGATAATTAATTAAAAATACATGTAGGAAAGGTAAGAGTGACACGGATTTTTAATTAAATATCCGTGTAGTATACCCTTTGCACATGGACATTATATTATATATCTGTGTAACTCTAAACATTTTCATCCATGGGTTTTATTTAAATATCCCTCAGTGAAGACCAAAATTTTAGCGGGAGATGCGTGCCAGCTAATTTCATTAATTCATCACTTTGAATTACAAAATAAATACATAAAAACGAAGAGTCGCCTTAAACCCTACATAAACCTCAAAATATTTACTGAACCTATAAAATTGTTTACATTTCTGTTTTTCTCTATTTATTTTTATGTATTAGTTGTACAATTATAAATTTGTTAATCTTTAATATTTCTAACATAGTGATGAATATTTTCATTTGTAAAATAGTGAACAAGAATGAATACATAAATTATAAAAAGAAATTTACAAAGTTCATATTTAAAGAAATTAATACTTACAAAGTTCATATCTAAATAAATTAATAAAATGGAATATTTATTGTATAAATTTCACAGCGTATCATACACGGATTTTAAATTAATATCCGTGTAGGAAAGATGAATGATATAATAAATATTTATATTGTACCATATTTAATTAAATTTCAAATCCGTGGGGAATTCTACACGGATATTTTAATGATAATCTGTGTAGGAAGCTTAATAGAGCTACACAGATATTGAAATAAAAATCCGTCTGCAAACTTTCATACACGGATTATTAATTAATTATCCATGTATATTATAAGAAAAATATTTTCATCTTCAATTATCATATTTTTGTTATACAAGTGTAACTCATTGTTAAGAAAATATAAAATCGGTGTTTTTGGACCTTTGAAAGAGAGCGATTTTGTAACCCTCTTAATAAATAGTTCAATACAAAATATTACATAAAAATCATAAGTAAAAAAATAAAATGAAATGAAAAATGCAAAATAAACATTGTTACATGATTAAAAAATATTACATAATCAAAATAACCCTTTTTTCTTTCTTTTCCTATTTTTTGGCACTTTTCGTTGTGATCAGATCTCATGTAGTTCGCTTCTTCTTCACTTACTGGTACCTCTATTGGCACGTCGGTGCAAAATGGAGGTATCTCGTCGAACTGGTTGTACTCTTCTTCTTCCACGACATTTGCAACCCCTAGAATCCTTCTTTTTCATGATAAGACGATGCTCCACCTAGCATCACTCGGGTCAGTGACATAAAAGACCTGTGCGGCTTGCTTGGCTAGTATGAACGGATTATCGACATACCCGACTTTGTTGAAATCAACGAGTGTGAAGCCGTTGTTATCAACCTTCACACCCCGGTCTTCAACCCATTGACATCGAAACAAGGGAATGTTGATGCGAGGACTGTAAATGAGCTCCCAAATTTCTTCAATAACACCGTAATATGACTTTGATGCTATTACAGCCGGGCATCCCCGGATCTACTGAATTCTTCGGAGGCCGTCACCAACGTCACCCCACTATTTTGCGTTGCACTCTTATCACTTTGTAATTTAGTGTAAAATGTATATCCATTAATCTCATATCCTTGAAATGTTCTAACAACAACTTGGGGTCCTTCGCCCAGTAGCCTGACAATTTCATCTACGGGCGACCTTTCGGCGTGTTCCTTCACTCTTTCTTTAAGCCATCTTGTAAAAGAACGATTCTACTCGTTATTCAACCACTTCTGACTTCTCGTGTAGTTCTATTGTCAAAGGATTGTCATGTGCTCTTCCACATAGGGAGCAACGTCTGCCATGTGCTGTAGTACAATAAAATGTACCTTTTGTAGTTCATCTGTGTCAGCAAATACGAGTTTCAAACTAATTGTCCCTACTCCTTGGAGTCTTCCCTCGTATCGGGATTTTGGAACACCGATAGGAGATACACTGGTCAGGTAGTTAGTGCAAAACTCAACCGCCTCTTCTATTGAATACCCTTCTACAATGCTACCTTCGGGCCGATTCCGGTTCCTTACGTATTTTTTCAAAATACCCATGTATCTCTTGAATGGATACATATACCACAGAAATACAGGACCACAAATCTTAATTTCTCTCACGAGGTAGACAACAAGGTGAACCATAACATCGAAAAAAGAGGGAGGAAAATACATCTCAAGATGGCAAAGAGTAACGACGACCTCCGCTTGCAAAGCGTCCAATTTGAACGGGTCTAACACCTTGGAATTAATTGCATTCAAGAAAAAACAAAGCTTCGTAAGTGTCTGCCGAACGGCCTTTGGTAAAATTTCCCGAATTGCTACAGGAATCATCTGCGTCATTAAAACATGACAGTCGTGGAATTTTCTACCCTTTAATTTCATGTCCTTCATGGACACTAGCTTCTTAATATTCGAAGAATACCCTGACGAAACTTTAATACTGTGAAGGCATATACAAAAGCTTTTTTTCTCCTCCTTCAACATGGTGCACATTGCAGGGGGTAGGTATGCGCGCTTCCCTTTATTTTGCAGTCCAAGCTTTTGTCGTATTTCCATTTCCACCATGTCTTTTCGAGCGTTAATACCGTCTTTAGTCAGGCGAGGAATGTTCAATAAGGTGCCGATTAAACTGTCGCATACATTTTTTTGAACGTGCATGACATCTAGGCAGTGTCACACCTCCAAATATTCCCAGTACGGTAGCTCCCAAAATATGGACTTATTTTTTCAAATATTTTTGGGTCGTGCTTTGGCGCATTCTCCGAAAACAACATCAAGGTTTTTAACCCGCTTGAAGGCACCCTTCCCATCCAATGGACGACGTGCCACTCCGAGCTCATTTTTCCCATTGAATGTCTTCTTTCTCCTATGGTATAGGTGATTAACTGGGAGAAACCTGTGATGCCCCATAAAAACATTCTTCTTACAATATTTCAACCTCAGCACCTGCGTGTCATCTTCACAGTAGGGCACGCTTTTGCTCCTTTCGTACTGTAACCCGACAAATTCCCGTATGCGGAAAAATCATTCACTATGCAAAATACCATGACCCGCAATTTAAAGACCTCTTTGCCGTACGCATTCCATACTCAGACACCAGTCTTCCCTAATTTTTGGAGGTCCTCAATTAATGGTGCGAGATATACATCTATGTCATTTCCGGGTTGTCTGGGTCCTTGGATCAGTAATGACATCATTATATACTTGCGTTTCATGCACAACTAAGGAGGAAGATTGTAGATAGATAAAAGAACTGGACAAGTACTATACTGACTGCTCATACTTTCGAAGGGACTCATTCCATCTGTGCTCACCACAATCCTAAGGTTTCTCGGGTCGGAACCAAATTCTTCGAATTGTCTATCAATATTTCTCCATTGAGGAGAATCAACCGGGTGTCTTAGTTTTCCGTCCTTTTTCCGCTCTTCTTCATGCCAGCGCAAGAATTTCACATCTTTGGAATTTGCAAATAACCGTTTAAACCTCGGTATTATCGGTAGATACCACAGTACCTTGGCCGGAGGCGGGACCTTTTTTTCTTCATCGTTACAATCGTCAGTTTCGTTGCCCTTACGCTTATAGCGTGAAATGCCGCATCTAGGACATACATGCACGGACTCGTACTCTTTACGGTACAATATACAGTCATTAGGACATGCATGTATTCTTTCAATCTTCAATCCCACTGGACAAATCAACTTCTTTGCCTGATATATTGTACACGGTAACTCGTTGTTATTCGGGAGCATTTCTCGTAGAAGTTGTAGTAAGGACGTGAAACTCTTATCGCTCCAACCACTGTCTGCTTTTAAGTTCAATAATTTCAACACAGCTGACAGTTTGGTAAATGTGGTACACTCGGGATACAACGGCTTTTTGAATTCATCCAACAAATATTGAAATTTATCATAATTTTCACCACCAATTTCACATTCCACATCATGTAACATGTCCTCTAGGTTTTCAGTATACTCGTATTCTACATTTTCATCAATATTCATTGTCATCTCATCATCGTCGCAGCTATCGACTTCAACATTATTCAATTTTTTGAAATTCTTATAGTCATCGTTGCAATCAAATTCAAAATTATCAGAAATTTGATCACTCTCATTTATTTCATCACAAAATTTACCGGTACCATTACTTTCTCTAATTTTCTCACCATGCATGAACCAACATATATATCTCTTCTTAAATCCCCAACAAATTAAATGAGTTCTAATTTCTTCCAACTCCTCAAATCCTATACAATTTTTATAATCCCTACAAGTACACCAAATGTTGGCCTCCTTTTGCAAAACTCTGTAACTCTCATCAAACTGTAGAAACTCTTCAACTCGGACCAAATATTATTCACTGTCACGCCGCATTTTATACATCCAACTTCGATCCATCTGTAAATTAAATTCCAAAAAATGATTGCAATTAATCAGGCGTGGTGGATGGTCGACATATGTATAACATACCGAATTCTTGGATTACAAAGGCCCGGTTTACAATCCTAACCCACTCCTTGAATATTGTGCCTCATATATGAACACATGTTAGCGTGATTGAATTAGTATTTGAGAAAAATTCGGCAGCATTTCCCCTTAACTCACCAAGTACGTGTACATACCACATACTCGTAGGAGCAATAAGGAGAAATGCTGTCGAATTTTTCTCAAATACTAATTAAACCCGCTAACATGTGTTCACATCCTAAATGAGACACAATATTCAAAGAGCAGTCCCAAACCCCGGGGACTATCCAAAATTAATCCCTATTGGATTAATTTTGAACGGGCATGGACCTACAAGCATATTAATAGGTCGGTTATTGGACAACAATACACTAATTATTTTACAACCATGCATGCATTAATCAAACCCTAAACCGTAAATAAACAATAAAAACTAATTAACAGAAAATTATTGAAAGAAAATCAGCAATCTCAGATGCTTGCTGCGCAAAAATCAGATTCCAGCCATTCCGGAGGAGAGAGAGTGATCAAAACGGTGCTGGAAGAAAAGTTTTAAGTCAGCTGAACCTTAGATGACCTTTTCTACACGGATAATTAGCGATAGATCCGTTTAGCTCTCCCAACATATCTACACGGCTATTTAAATAAAAAACCGTGTGACAATCACCAATCCTACACAGATATTTAATTAAATATCCATGTAGCTCTATAATATTCATACATGGTTATTGAATTATATATCCGTGTAGGAAGATAAATAACTACACGGATATTTGCTCAAAATTCGTTACGAATCTGAAGGGTTTAGGGTTTAGTTAGGGTAGTCCAAACGTCGCGCGGGAGTTCAAACGCTCTTCTCCCTTATTTCTATTTAATCACCGCTGATTTTAGTGAAAAATCGCACTACACAGAATTTGCCTCCTAGCGTTAACCATAATTTTACAAATAAAAAAAAACGAAATGGAGAGTCCTCCTAGCGTTAGTAGAACTTGCCCACAGTGCAAAATCCTCCATCTGAAAATCCTACTCCATCTGAAAATTCCGCAGAAAATTCTACAGCCGAAGACCCCCAAGATGATCCCAACTGGGCTCCCATAATTCCTCCACCGCTTCCTATTCCCGCTAGTTACCCTCCTCTCGTTGGTCCATCTGAAACCTTCCAGTTCTCTGATCCACATCCAGACATAGTTGAGTCGAGTCATTTAGCCCCGCCCCCCGTAATTGAATTAACCTCATCCCCTGATGAATCTAATCACTACCAATTCTCTGATGATAAGCCTTACGGTCCAGAAGGTCCTATAGATGATGAGGACGTTTGGTTATCTTTGAGAAGAAGCAAGAGAATTTGGGACAATGTAAACAAGGATGGAGGCAAGAGAATCAACTACTTCCCTAAGAAAAAAAGATGCGACAATTAGTTGGAAATGTTTTGTATTTTGTTGGTTTTATATTTTGTATTTTCATTTTAGTTATATATCTAGGTATTTTTATTTCTGTGATATCTAGCTAGTTTTTTTTTTATTTCTGTGATGTATGGTGTATGTTATTTTAATGTTTTCTATTTCTGTGATGTATGGTTTTATATTTAAATTTTTGTTTATATTTATATTTTTGAATAATCTAAGTAGCTAATGTTACCTTTAAATATAAAAATAATAACAAAATATGAAATTGAAAAAAATAATTTGAAATTTTTGAACTACACAGATATTAACGTTCAAATCATATTTAATATAATAAAATATCAACATATATATTCAGAGAAGTTAGGGTACTTTGATAAATTTTCGGACATGGAAGAATTTCAAAATCAGAGGAGAAAGAAGTGAACTGGGGGGACTTAGAAAATTTTTGAAAACATAATCTGGTTTTGAATTGCTACAAGGATTCCTACATGGATTTTTATTACAAATTCGTGTGCAATAGGTATCCTACACGGATATTTAAGTATATATCCGTGTAGCTCTCCTCTTTTCCTACACGATTTATTATGTAAATACCGTGTAGGATACCTATTGCACACGAATTTGTAATAAAAATCCGTGTAGGAAATGATGATATTTACATGCGCACCCTATTTATTTTATGTATTCATCACTGTTAATTAGAAATATTAAATATTAATAAATTTAAAATTGAATATACAGAAAATAAACACAGAAAAACGAAAAGTCGCCTTAAATCCTATATATCCTCGGAATCGGTTCCTCTTAAACCTATCTTTCTCTAAGTGAAAAAATGTCGCGTGTCATAGAAGAACAACCTATTGAGGCACCACCACCACCTGTTGAGGCACTACCACCACTTCCAGAGGATTTCATGCCAATGCCTTGGATCTCACCTGGGTACGAACGACCACCACCAGGTTATCCCAGAAGTCGGCCATGGCCACCATGGCCTACACGCCCACGTCGCAGCCCCAGGGACCATCCGCCACCGAAGCCCTACATTCGTCGGACAAAGAAAAATCTGTTGTTTTTTTAATATTTACCAGTAGTAATATATGAAAGTTTACTTGTTTACATTTTTGTCCTTTTGTATTTATTTTTTGTATTAGCTGTACAATTGTAAATTTGTTAATATTTAATATTTCTAACACAGTGATGAATATTTTTATTTGAAAAATAATGTACAAAAATGAATACATAAATTATAAAGAAATTAATATTTACAAAGTTCATATCTAAATGAATACATTTCTTAATTTATAAGAATGAATATTTAAAGAGCTTCACGTCACAGCAATGAAAACATCTACATAAATTCATTTTTATATTTAAATAATCAAAATATGAAATTGAAAGTATATTAAATTTAAAAAAAAAATAGGAAATTCTACACGGATATTTAACTACATATCCGTGTAGGAATATGAATAATATAATAAAATATTTATATTATATCATATTTAATAAAATTTCACATTCGTGGGCTATTCTACACGGATATTTAACTGAATATCCGTGTAGGATGATAAATAGCTACACGGATTTCTACACAAAATCCATTATGAATATGAAGGGTTTAGGGTTTACTTATGGTCGTCCAAACGTCGCGCGGGAGTTCAAATGCTCTCTTGTCCCTTAATTCTATTTAATCACTGCTGATTTTTGTGAATATCCGTGTAGGATGATGAATAATATAATAAAATATTTATATTACTTCATATTTAATAAAATCTATATTTTAATAATCTATATTTTGTATAATTTATTGTTTTCCATAAAAAAAGAACTTATCAAAATATTTATAATTCCGAAAAAGAACTTGTCAAAATATGACATAAAATGCAAAATGTAAAATTAATGCTCTCCATAAAAAAATCACTAGAAACCATTCTGACACTGATATTTAATTAAATATCCGTGTAGGATTGTTCCTTTTTTTTTTTGGGTAGTCTCAATTAAATTATATATAAAATTAGAATTTTTTTTTCCCAAAAATAGATCCCCAAAATATAATATAACAATTGAAATTGATAATGACACTAATTAATTTATACAAATCCATATTGTTCTTTACAAAATTCCAAAATAAACCATCTTGCCCACATCTCTCTCACTTGGTTGACCTCGGTTCCTTCTTTGTGACGAGGCTAGCTAAGATATACCTTGCAGGTCCTCGTGCAGAAGTGCTTGCATCTGTGGGTAGGAAATAGACTTGCGCAACTAAAGAGGCATTAGGGCAAGGGAGACGTGCAACTTCGAGAAGGTTCTGGAAGTTGCACATATCCCTTGCCCTAATGCCTCTTTAGGTTGCCACAAGTCTATTTCATACCCACAGATGCAAGCGTCACGAGGACCTAAACTCATATGTGCCTCATATTGTCCCTAAACTCCCCAAATATGATACTCGTAAAGAGAGGGTTCAAAACGGCGCTGGAAGAGAAGCATTTTATATCACCTGAACCCTAGATGACCCTACACGGATATTTAGATATTAAACCGTGTAACACTATCGACATATATACACAGTTATTTAAATAAAAATACATGTACAAATAACTCTCCTAACACGGATATTTAAATAAATATTCGTGTAGCTCTCGCACAATTCCTACACGGATATTTAACTAAATATCCGTGTAGGAAATGTAAACTTCAAACGACTTTTTTGAAACACTATTTTTCAATAAAATATCCGTGTGGGATTCTTAGAGATATCATTGATCATTGGAAAAATCCTATTTAGCACACAGTTTTACATAAAACAGAGAAAATCTGTGTACAACCACAGTGTAGGAAGCGTCATTCTGTAGTAGTGTATTTTCGGTAGCATGCACTTCGTTTGAAATGGTACCAACTTGAATTTCAAAATTTTATATTCGAAATTTTGACCTAAGTAGCTTAGTAAATTACTTATATATTGAACTTGTATAATACTAACTTTTATGATTTTTGAATTTCTTTTGTATTTTTTATGATTTATGAAAAATGACAAAAAATTGCTTAAAACTAAAAAAAATTACTAACATTTTAGGTCATTTTTTGTAATCTTTCATAAATTATATAAATTAATACAAAAATTTCCAAAATAGTAAAAATTTGTATTTTACATGTTTATTATTTAACCAATTTGCTGAATAATTTATTTTATATTAGACCACTTTTGTATGTCGATACATAGATATTTACTAAAAAATTGTTGAAATATCTAAAAGAAATCATTTTCATTCCTTGAATCTGTATCAAAATGAGCAAGACATAATAAAAAAATATAACAAAGTCAAATTATTTGCAATCCTATCTAATTCGAGATTATAAATGAGAAATTTTGTCACATGGCTGCACGGAGTTAATAGAAATTAGATACCACTCAAGTTATTTTGTGATAATAACCCGATAGTTTTATTCTAATAATAGAAACTTGATAAGGTTAAAGAATTTAAATCTAGTTTTCAGTTGTAAATGAAATAGTTCAGAATGGACAGTTGTCTATCGAGCATAATGACACAAACTTTGTGGCTGCAGCTGTATATTAAAGGATTGTCACCCAAAAGTTTTCATGAGCATACTGCTCGTATGAGTGTCATGTCAAATTAAAGATCTTCGCATTCTGATTCTATTAATGTTGATCTCATTTAAAAGTGAATCAATTATAAATAGACACGTTATGATCACATTACGTGAAATATCTATGCTACACATCCACATCTTGATTCATGTCATTATGTTATGAAAATACATGTGACCACTATTGGTTGAGTTACAAATAAATGTGACAAAAACTTCTTTGATCCTATATTGATATAATTGATGGACGCTAATGATAGAAGAGTTGTGCTCACTACGGTTATTAACTACATAATTATAAGGTTTCACATATAATCCAAGTAGAAAATTGTTGGATCATTAATCCAACGTTGGACTAATATGTAAAATAATTTTGTATTGTATATTGTCAATTATGCTCTATTAAAATTGATCATATATGTTGTAAAACTTATTGAATATTAATGTGTCATATAGGGTGTGGAACTTTAATATGTAGAACTTAAATGGTAATATTCATTTTAATGGCAGGTAGTGTTTGGGGGTGGGTTTTATTAAAAAAAAAATGAGACCGCCCCCTGTGAGGTGGTTTGCTCTTAATAGAAGACCACCCACGGGGGACGGTTTGGAATTTATGGAGGACCGCCCCTCAGTAGAGCAGTTTTGTTATTTTTAAAATTAAATTTGATTTCTAGTTATTTTTATTAAATTTTTTATGGTTATTAATAAAATTCTCGGACAATTCACACTTAAAAGTTAAAACCGGCCCACTAAAGTTCACGTCATAATTGATTGTGGTTGTGGATCCTGATGACGAGTTATCGCATTGTTTATAAATTCGTATCTTTTATATTAATGCAAAATTTAAATTTGATGTGTACTATGCAATCAGAATCTAAATTATATTGAACTAATTTCAAAAGTTATGAAAATTTTATAAAATCTAACTCAAATTTATAACGAAGTGTTTAAATTTAAAATCATATTTTAATTATCTCATAGAATCTTAACTGCACAGTTGAGTGTTCCATAATGAATTCGCCTTCTCTGAGATATCTCAAACTTTGCGTGACCTTTTGGAATATCTCAATCGTTCAAATACATTCTGCACGAATCTCAAAGCTTAAATAATACTATCCCCTATGTTCCCCCGAGTAGTCACTAGACACATACGATCACGCAAAAATTGGATTATTTTTAAAATAGAACTCATAAAAATTGTTTTAACCAAACGAGACCCGTGGCTTCTGAAGTTTTATAAATAGCCTCTACCGGTTTGTCAAACCGGTGTGGCATGAATGGAGCTAGCTCTATCGGTCCCTCTATCGGTCCCCCAAATTAGTGGAGGCATTTTTCTTCCGCCACAGCTCAACATAGCTGCTACACAGATGGTTACAAAGCCACACTGGTGGGAAACCGGTGTAGCTAGTGTCACACCCCGACTGCGGGACTGACAACCCGCCGCGCAGTCAGCGCAAGGCGATTTTCTTATCAAGTACAATCATATAAATATATACATACACTACCAATGACATAGAACCACAATACCTGTAAAAACTTTGTGGCATATCCCGCAGTCTTCTAATTCAACTTCTCATTTCCGTGTCTTACGCTTTGTACCTGGATCCCACTGAAGTGGAAAAATATGAGAAATTGGAAATCTCCTAATGCGGTATTCAGTTCCAGTCGAGTTATTATAAGATCCAACCAACGAAAACCAAATAACATTGAGCATAAATAAAAGAAATCAACCATAATAATGTACTTCAAGAAAGCAAAACAAGAATCTATCAAGTAGCATGTGAAGGGTTTGACCATACTTTTATAATAATTAAAGTTGGAGACAACTAAGGCATATTAAGATTTCAATCTCAGGAAAATTTATGCGGATATAGTAAACATTGGTTTTTATTATATAGATTTTTACACTTAGTATCTCATATCATCTAGAGTTAGTGATTTTACGGTAATTAATTTCCTATTATATATAAAATTTAAGGATGTTAAATTAGTTATTAATTATCAAAATACAAAGGTTTATAAAGTTATACTTGAAAATCCATATTGCTATTAATTCAATGTTTTTCATAATCATAGATTGACTATATAATTAAATAATCTTTCAAATAGTTGTTACTCTCAATAATTAAAAATCAAAGATAAATAATAATAAGTTACGATGACACTATAAAATTTCTTTTATTATGTGTTTCACTTTATGTCAAACAAAATAACTAAATATACAAAAATTGGGATGCTACAGCTAGGTCCATTAAAACTACACCAGTTTGGAAAACCGGTAGAGACTATTTTTATAACTTTCAAATTTATAGGTCTCGTTTGGTTAAAACAATTTTTATGAGTTCTATTTTAAAAATAAAATCCAAAAATTGAGATATCTCGGATGATACGCACCCCCATACTTGCTTAGAGATATAATATATAAAAACAGGAATTGGATTTTATCCAAAAGACTTTGAACCGAATCCCATCTAAAGCTGGGCCATACCGTTCAATTTGCTTTAAACTTCGTGTCTGTATATTTAAATCTAAACCATCCATACAAATTTTGACAAAGATCGGACGATTTATAACCCACCCATGAAAACAAGCTCATCATAAAGTTCCGAGAATCTTTAATTAAAAGTACTACAAAATAAAGTTGAAATAAAAAATTCAAGACATGAATAAAGGATGCTCCAATAACTTTATCTATTGCAGCTTTCTCTGTAACCACTTGCTCTTCCTTACAAAGAAATATACTAATTACCTGCTGGATCTAGAATCCTCTCTTTCTCCGTCTCTCTCAATCTTGATTGAAAATTAAAATGGGGGTATGGGAACAGAGGAGAACGCTGGTGTTAGTAAATCTTGCCTCAATTATGGAGAATGCAGATGAGGCTTTGCTACCGGCAGTGTACAAGGAGATTGGTGAGGCGATTCATGTCACGCCAACCGGTCTCGGGTCATTGACTCTCTTCAAGTCAATTGTACAAGGGGTGTGCTACCCGATCGCAGCCTACATGGCTATCGGGCACAACCGGGCCCATGTGATCGCCCTCGGCGCCTTTTTGTGGGCTGCAGCTACCTTCTTTGTTGGCATTTCTACCACTTATCTACAGGTTAATTTCTTAATTTAATCTGACAAGGTTTTTATCATTAGTTTTCTTTTTGGTTTTTAGTTGCAAGGTAAATATTAATTGCTCCCTTATTTTAAAGGAAGACTCAAACGATTTAGCTTCGAGGGAGAAAGATTTATAAACTAACTTTTTAAATAGACATGGTGTATAAAATTGTTACTTCTAGGTATAAATACATTAGAGTAGAACTATTGCAACCAATAAAACTATTGCAACCAATTTAATTCACGATTAATGTGTATAAATTTCAATTTTTTTAATGAATTTAGCATAAATCATGTGGTAAAAAAAATTGATTTATATAGACCGGATCAACTTCCGAGACTATAGGGTACATTACATAAAAGTACTGAACTTTTTTTTTTTTTACTAAGCGCTACTAGCCATTCCTCCCAAGCTAGAGCAGCTAAATTAAAAATGAAAATGCTCTATTTAACATACAAGTAAAAATTGGCCGAGTTGGACTGGAATCGGCCGCCGGCGATCTGATTTTGGACTGAATTCCTCGGTTTGCAATTCTATCGTGGATTGATTCTTGACGTCTGGGACCGATTATTGAAGTTTGAAGAGAGTCTTCAGAAGAAATTAAGGAGTAGAGAAACGAAGAGTGATTTGAGGGTAATTTAATTTTGGACGAACAACGGAGTATAGTAGAAAGGAGGAAGGACTAGACTGGGCAGCGAACAGGCAGCATCCTGTTTAATTCAGAAATTAATATCAGTACGAATTTGCTCCATATCCAAATATGGCAAAACGGATCTGGATAATTTCGATTAAGTATTTAAAGTTGAAGGTGATAATTGATTAAATAGTAGGGTTCAAATGTCTTATTGGTTTTGTACCTCAATCATGTCCCACGTTGTAATCTTTGTTTTCAAAGTATAAACAGTCCATTCGAATCGTTCAATATGATCTCCATATTAAAATGTACTTGTTAACCAAATTTTATATTTTTTTGGAAAATTATTGCTATTTATTTAGATACATACCAAATTATTGTTTTCTAGAAGTTTGACCATCCAAAAATAGTGATTTTGTACTAACTTGAAAATTTAGTAAAAAAATTCTAAAAATCATGAAATTTGGTCTACAAGCACATCATCATATGAAGATCATATTTACTAGTTTAGATCGACTATTTGTACTTTAAAAACAAAGATAATAATGTTGGACACAAAACTAATTGGGCATTTGAACTCTACTCTTGATTAAAAGATTGATAAATAGTTGTTACTATATCTGGATTTTATAGTTTAATGAAGCCCTTTATTTTTCTTGGATCATTAATTCTGAAAATTACTTGGTGATGGAAACAGGTAGCAATTTCAAGAGGTCTGACAGGCATTGGGCTAGCGCTGGTCATACCATCTATTCAATCCCTAGTTGCTGATTCCTCTACTGACGAAACTCGTGGTTCCGCATTTGGTTGGTTACAATTCACTGGATCGTTTGGCACCATATTTGGAGGATTATTGCCACTTTTCCTAGCTTCTACCAAAATAATGGGTATAGATGGCTGGAGAATTGCTTTCCATGTAATTGCACTTATAAGCATGGTAGTTGGATTTCTCGTTTGGCAGTTTGTGTTGGATCCACATTTTACAAACAAGGGAGGAGGTACACATAGGTTGAGGTCAGCATTGGAAGAGGCTAAGCATCTAATAATGGAAGCCAAAGCTGTCATGCAAGTGCCTTCATTTCGGATTATTGTAACACAGGGTGTGACTGGTTCTTTCCCAATGGCTTCCCTCGCCTTTATGCCAATGTGGTTTGAGCTTATTGGGTTCTCGCATGAGTACACAGCATTCCTGATGTTTCTTTTTATTATTGCCAATATATTTGGGGGTTTGTTTGCGGGTATGTTGGGAGATTTTTTTGCTCGGCATTTTCCTAATGGTGGAAGGATAATTTTGTCACAGATCAGTTCTGGTTCAGTTATTCCACTTGCAGCAATTTTGCTACTGGTTTTACCAGATGACCCATCAACTGGGGTTTCACATGCTCTTGTGATATTCTTCACGGGCTTGTTTTTCTCTTGGAATGGCGCTGCTACAAACAAGTAAGTTACCTAAATTTGTTATTAAGAATGCTTTATGCCTGCTACCTTAGCAGAACAGGACAAAGTTCTAGTTTTAATTTTATCTAGTTTAAATGGGACATTTCAATTTTTTCCCTTGTTACAAAACATATGTTTATCCTTGAACTTTATTGCTCATGTACCTGCCAAATTCCTATTAGAAATATCGAAAGTTGATGATTCCCAGCAAATTTGGTTGTGTCCCCTACTAAATTTATTACTTGACAGTATCTGATGCAGGTTGTGATAGTATCAGTATGGCATCCAATCCTGGCTTGGCAACTTAACAATAATGAAATAAATTACCACATTGGTCTTAATTATCACTTAGAAATGGATAACTGTAATGATATCATTTTAATGTTTCATTCAGCCCAATATTTGCTGAGATTGTACCAGAGAAATCAAGAACAAGCATCTATGCATTGGACAGATCTTTTGAGTCTATACTAGGCTCATTTGCCCTACCAGTTGTTGGGATTTTAGCTGAACGTTTATATGGATATAAAGCAGGGGACGACAATAAGAGTAACGATCCTACGATAAATCAAGAAAATGCTGCCTCTTTAGCTAAGGCCCTTTACACTGTCATAGCTATTCCAATATTACTTTCTTGTTCAATATATTTCTTCTTGTACTGTACTTATCCAAGAGACAGAGAGCAGGCTCATATATATTCTCAGATTGCTGCTGAAATTGAGCACAAGTCGGAGAATTCAGATATAGAGCGGAATGATATTCCTCAACTTTAAAATATTCAGTTGGTATCTAGATAGCAATGAAATAAGGATTATTAATATGGCATATTAGTGGGAACCCGAGAAAGATGTTAATACTAGAACAGAGAAGTTGCTTCCTTTTGCATATTTTACTAATCTTTAGCAATAGCGGGATTATATGTAACTTTTCTTGTTCAAACATCTTGATCCATTAAAATAAAATAAAAATAAAAAGGCTACGAGGCTCCGTGCTAAATTACTCAGCAGCCGGTATTACTTTTTAGCGTATATGGTACTAATTAAGGTTATTATTCACTAAAAACATTGTAGAGGACGCAAATCGGAAACTGTTTTTTTCATTTAGAAATTTCACAGTGATTATTTTTGTGCATCCAAAACCTTTTATTCACAGGGAAATAAATAGGGAGATAAATATATTGTATTAGACATGGGAGGATGTGAAAAATAAAGTCAGGGCAGTCAAAAATGCGGAAAATGTAACTATTATATGGGTTCAAAGCAATTGATAGAAGTTCAATATGTATTTGTTTTCTTATCAAATTTGAAATTAAGAAATAATTATTTGCAGGATTAAATTTATATTATTTGATTTTTAGAATATGCAAGAGAGGAACAAATCCATAATTCAACTACGAACCATAATATAATATGCAAGCAGATATACAAGAGAGATCATGAAAGAGTTCTTAATTACATAGAATCATCAACATTCAACATATATATATGTATAATTCAACAAATATTCAACATAAACAACATGCATTATTTAAACATCCTTAATTCAACAAATATTAAGCATAATCAGCATACATATACTTATACAACAAACATTCAACCAATATTTAACATAAACAACATACATATATTTATACAACAAATATTCAACATAAACAACATACATAAAATATCAATAAGCTTCTATACTACATGCTTTGCTGACTAGAAATATAAAGGTGAACGATGTTTTTCCTAACGACACCTAGAGGGGGGGTTGAATATGGGGCCTTTCAAATAATTTTCGTGTGCAAGTATGTAGTTCTTGGCGGAAACAATAACTTAAAATATAAAGTGCAAGTAAATAGATAGAATTAAGAGAGTTGACACAAGATATTATAACGGAGTTCGGCAACTAAAGACCTATGTCTACGGGGTACCGCGACAAAATCGTTGATAAGACAGTTACCATAGTTCATTAGTTTTACAATCACAATTCATATTTATTTAATATTCCCTACACAACCGGTACTGGATTCAGTTGGGGCCATTCACCACTACAGCAGATTTGAGTATCAGCGACTGGTGCTTTAATTGATCGCTGATTCCCTTTTTTCTTAAAAAAAAAGAAACAGCCAAAAAAAATACAACCAACTTTTTCAGCGACGACTATCAGCGACCAGCGCCATTAGTGGTCTCTGAAACACCTTCAGAGACCGGCGACAATACTATCAGAGACAAACTTAGTGGTCTCTGAAACAATTTCAGAGACCGGCGACAATACTATCAGAGATGAAATTACTGGTCTCTGAAACACTTTCAGAGACCGGCGACAATACTATCAGAGACGAAATTAACCTGGTCGCTGAAATTTTTTGCTGAAAACTGCGAAACCCTTCCTTTTTCTTTTCTCTGCCGTGTGTTTTCAAATTTTAGGTTTTTTTGCTCCGCCGACTCTGCTGATTTTGCCGCCGTCCCGCCGTTTAGTCGTCGCCTATCTTCTCTGTCGGTATGATGTTGTCCTTACACCGATTTTCTTTCATTTTTAGTTTTGTTTTTTATTTTTAGTTTTTAGTTTAGTTTTTAGTTTTTAGTTTTTGATTGTTGTTTTTAGTTTCTTTTTTATTTTATTTTTTTGCATTATTTTGGTTTTTTTGTTTTGTTTACTGTTTTTCTCTGTTTTATTTTTTTTTTTGCTTTTTTTTTCGTTTTTTCTCTGTTTTTGTTATTTATGTTTTTTTTTATTTATGTTTTTTTTTTCTGGTTTTTATTTATTTTTTTTGTCTGTTTTTCTTGTGTTTTTTTCCCTTTTTTGCTGTTTTTCATTTTTTTTTCTGTTTTTATATTTTTATTTCTGTTTTTAATCAGTTTTTTTTTTCGTTTTTCTTTTTCCTGTTTTTATTTCTGTTTTTTATTTTTATTTTCTGTTTTTTGCTGTTTTTTATTTCTGTTTTTAATTTGTTTTTATTTCTGTTTTTTATTTCTGTTTTCTGATTTGTGTTTTTTTTTTTAATTTCGGGTTTTATGTTTATTTTTTCCTAATAAATTTTGACAACCAACAATAAATTAAAGGTTTGGTTTAGTTTAGTTTGTTGAGCATAACTGCCAAACTAGCATAATGACACTCTTTGGTTAAACTCTTAATTTCAATTTGCAAAGACAACCCTTTAATTAGTATAACTAATATTAGCTTGAGATTGTTCTTATTAGCATACGAGGTGGAGAAGATCGTTGCTACTCACTCGAGCCGTAAGTATTTAATTGAAATTGAATTTAATATAATTAAATTGTGATTGAATTGTGATTGAATTGTTATTGAATTGGGTTGAAGTGGGATTGAATTTGGATTCAATTGGGATTGAATTAAATTGTTGTTAAATTGATATTAAAAGAAATCGGTATCCGCCCGAATTGGTATTACATTAGTATTGTTATTGAATTGGCATTGAATCGAATTGGTGTTGAATGTGTATTGAATTTAACCGGTATTGAATGTGTACTCAATTTGAGTATTGAATTAGTTAATTAGTGATTGCTTATTGAATTTGAGTATTGAATAGGTATTGAATTATTATTGAATAGCTTAGTGATTGAAACTTGTTTGTTTAATTAGAAATGGCGACGATGATGGCAAGGATCTCGGCAGAGATGGTACTTCTTAGATTTTCTTGATTTGGCATGCATATTTATCAATGTTATAGTTTAGGTTTAGATATTTATGTTACCATATTTATGTGGATTGGATATTTAGTATATAGATGTTGATTGGATATTTATAGTTGGTATATTTATGTTCTTGTTCTATGTGAATGTTTAATCATTTTTAATATTGATTATATATGGGAATATCGAAGCGATTGTACGTCTGATAACAATTTCGAAAAACGACGAAATATCAATAATAAATAAAACCAATAGAATCGGAACCAATAATTAAAAAAAAACAACAGAAACAAATTAATTAAAAAAAACAAAATTGATTATCAGTGACCGGTTTTGGGTATCAGAGACCGGAAATTTTGGTCTCTTTTAACTAAACATGACGTCATTGTGATTTTTCAGAGACCAAAGTTTTGTGGTCTTTGAAACTGTATCTGCTACCGGGATGATGTCATTCAGCGACCGGTGACGTCACCCGAGAGCTATCAGAGACCACACTTTCACAGACCGGTACATCAGCGACCAAAATTCACCCTCAGCGACTAAGTGGACTATCAGAGACCGGCAAAATCACCATCATCGACCAAATTCACCGGTCTCTGATGCCCTTCTCTGTTGTAGTGACCATATGCACATAAAAGTACGTGTCTAAATAAATATAGAGTTCTAGACATAAACGAACATAGAAAAGATGCATATAATCCAAATATTTGATCAAGAGGGCTGATACTCAATCCAAAATTTCTTCTTTTAATCAAAACTATTGGTGGATCAGGACATATGTGTGCTAAATATAAAAAATGAATATTCAATCAATTAATCAAACGATATAAGATATGAAATTTTTAGTTCTCTCTTTTTCCATATATAATTATATGTTTTAACATTTCCAATGTCAAAATACTGCAAACATGTGCATCCTCTCTTAAATGTAGTTATCTTCGGTGCACAGAACCTGATTTTTCAATTTTTTCCTATATCTTAATCACTCTTAAGCAGTGATATTTTAGTCACATAATTTATAGGGTTATTTGTTACATAAAGAATGCATATTTTTCTTGTGCACTTTGTTTTATTGTTGTACCACCAGCATGTATATATAGTAGGGTCGACGTCTATTCCATCTCTTTCATCAAAGCCAAAAAAAAAAAAAAAAAATAGTTGCTCGATCTGCGTAATTGACAATATATATTATAGAATACTTAATATTATCTGTCCTGGAAACTAACTGTTAAAACATTTCAAAATAAACCTCATGTATTAATTATACCGTCTAACAGATTAACATGCGGACTGATAGGAGCACGTGGGCATTAAATTAATCGGGAAACGAGATATAAATAACAACGGACCTATTTATAAATTAATTATTGATGCCAAAAGACTTCCTTTTAATTAGTATGGTTCTCTAATGCAGAATCGGTATTATTTGATTTTATTTAACTCCTAGGTGAGGTCGATCGAATGCGGGGTTGCACACCATCTTTTATTTAGGGCTCCTCGGCGAACCTCATCATAACCACACAATTCTCGAAATTTTTATTAATATACAAAAGAAATAATAAATTTAACAATCTATACAATATTCTGATGAAATTCAAAATTTATCGAAACCGATGACAAAGTCATCAATTTCAGAAACTATAACCGATGACAATGTCTGCCAAAAAAATTGCATAATATATTTATGCACAATTTTTTATGCATAATGCACACTTTCTAATGCGAAAATTATATAAGATTAAAACAACAAACGACTCAGATTAAAACAATTTTTTGTAATTATTACAAAGTTGCGGAATTTTTTTATTTTTTCAAAAATAGAAAGAACATAATATTTTACATATTTACTTAGAAGTGACTTTTGAACCGGGATCAATAATTCAGATTTAAAGCATTTTTATTTTTTTTACAATAATACACAAACAAATATTTTAATTTTTTTACAGCTGGGAAATATCCAATCTGGAAAATATTGATTTTGATTATTTGTTTAAGTCTTTGTAATAAATCAAATTATATGGTCTTCTTTCTAATTTAAAAAAAAAATAAAAAAATATTTCTAATATTTTAATAAAAAAATAAAAAAATAATAATTTTTTCTAATTAAATAAATTAATGAAATCAAAAATTATTTTAAATTTAAACCGATGACATTGTCATCGGTTTTAGGACGGGTGACATTGTCAGCAGTTTCAATTTTCTGCGACTGACGAGTTTGTGATCGGTTCGATCTTCTGAAACCTATCACACTGTCATCGGTTTGGATACTAATAAAAATTATATAGATTGTTAAATTAATTTATTAATTTGTATTAATAAAAATTCGGACACAATTTACTAACTTTAATTAATAATTTATCATGAGGAGGGTTCCAATACCTCATGTTATTTATACCTCATCATTTCTAATATTTTATATCTTTATTATTAAAATCTAAACTGTCGATTTGAACCGCTCAACATAATATCCATACTAAAATATGCTTGGAGATGAAATTTAATAATTTTTGAATTATTTTTAATATTTTTTAAGATAGATACAAAATCACTATTTTTGAACAGTACAAAAACAATGATTTTGTACATCTAAAAAATAAAATAAAAATTCCAAAAATGATAAAATTTCATCCACAAGCATATTTTAGTATAGATATCATATTTAGTGATTCAGATTGATAGTTTGAACTCTGAATTCGAAGATATAATATATTAGATATGGTGAACTACAAAAAGTATGAGGCATTATAACCCTCCTCATTTATCATATACGTACTCTAACATATTTTCGGCTTTGTTCCTGCAAGTAGTTTCTTTGTCAAATTAATAATTCACAACACATACTACGAGGCAAACTTCAAATTAAAAATAACAAACAACGTCAAGAAGATTTTATGTATTTTTGATGGTATATTAATAGATTATTGTTATATGCATATATTATTCCAACCATAGGAGTTTATCTTATTTTGTTTTTAGATAGAAAGATAGAAATCGAACTTTTTTTAATATCCAGAAAGGATCCCGATATCAAACCCACAAGGCCACAACCTCCTACATGAAAGGTGATGCCTTTTGTTAGTAAATAAAAAGTTAGTTCTTCCAATCATAGAAGTCGTTCGTAGAGTTTATCTTATAACAAAAAATTATCAAGTCGTTTATTGGCCTCCTTTATAAATTGAATTTAATTTAGATTACAGTATTATTTAATTATTGGTTCAAGTCTCACGAATGGAATTTCTTTTTTGTTTTCCCTGAACCATTTCCAACATTGCCAGCTAGAATCTCGTGAGCGCTGATTTAGAATACACCCACCCCAATTAATTCCCTCGTAGTATATTTAAGGTAGTGCTAGCAGAGAAATATCTCAGCAAACAAAACCCACATAAAATCTACATTGATGGAATAGGCTCAAGCTAATGGGTTCTCAGAAACTCCAACTTCCCACAATCAATTTCAAAGGGTTGGATCCGAACCAACCACTTGGATCCAACTGGGAAACAGCCCGGATTGAAGTCTTGGAGGCTTTAGAGAGTTATGGCTGTTTCAACGTGATATACGATGGAGTCCAGCCAGAAATTACTGAGGTCTTGTTCCAATCAATCATGCCGGAGATTTTTGCATTGCCCCTCGAGGTAAAGCAGCTGACTGAATTACCGTATACGGGTTACGTTGGAAATTTGACAGATGTAGCCTATGAGACCATTGCTATACCTGATGCATCAAACCCACCGAGTATCGAAAGGTTTGCTCGAAAGTGCTGGCCAGAAGGGAATCAAAAGTTCTGGTAAGGATTGAATTCAGTGCAGTTACATAGTAGTATGATTTTGTAGAATTCAGTAACGCTGATTTATTTAATAGTTTAATATGACGTCCCATTACATAAATTTAAAGTCCGAAGTTCTAGATTATTTTATTAAAAAAATGAGAAGCTTGTATTTCCTAGAGTTTGGAGGGGGACATGATTCTAAATTTCGAATTCAATAGAGGAACTATGTCTATCTATAAGAAAACTGAAATTGTGGTTAAAAATGGGTCAGGGACAAGTTTAATCCGATTCAGTTCCTCTGTATTCTAATAACTTGAATGAACTTGTGCCAGCAACACAGTTACAACTTATGTGCAAAAAGGCCGCATTCTGGAACAAATTGTTGAAAGGATGGTCTTTCAGAGCTTGGGCATTGAAAAAGACTGCAACTCTCACCTTGAATCACTAACTTACGAAATGCACTTCTCAGACTATGGTGGTCTTCCAATGGAGGAGGCTAAAGTTTGTTTGCCTGCTCACATCGACCCAAATTTGATTACTATTATTCGTCATAATGGGGTTGATGGCTTGGAAGTTCACACGAAAAATGGAGAATGCATCCGAGTAGTTTCTTTCCCAGATACTTTCACAGTTGTAATTGGTGAAGCGATGATGGTAAGAACATATCTTTGTGTTCCTTTCTTTGTTTAGAAAAATAAAATATTGGTAGATAAAGAGCAGATTTAAACACCTTTTACTTGCAATTTTAACATTATTTCAGTGGTTAATGGGATAAAGATTTAAGGTACACATAATTGAAATGCAATACTCAAAGATTGTTCAAATTATATCTTAATTTTGAGGACAGCTTTTAACCTTTTAGCTTATCACGGGTACAAACCTTTTCACTAATCATGATCCAAAAAGAATGAAATAATAGAAATTCTAAAATTTATTAGTTTCTTAATCAGTTATTCAATCCTTGTCTAGAAGCTAGCTAGAAAATTATTATTGTATCAACTTGCTGATTGCTATTGACAGGTCTTGACAAATGGAAGATTTAATGCACCACTCCACTTTGTATCAGTCAATCAGAAGAGATATTCTCTTATAGTCAGCTCTATTCCTAAAGAAGGTTACCTAATCCAGCCCTCAAAAGTGATTGTAGATGGAAATCATGCTTTGCAATTCCCTCCATTCGATTATCATAAATACCTGGATTTCAGGTTCAGTCCCGAAGGACTCAGAACTGAGAACTCTCTCAAGGCTTTCTGTGAGGCCCAGGAACAGAAAAATAATGACTGATTCGGTTTCTATTTCCATTAGTTTTCTTTTCTAAGAGAAGATGGGTTAATTATTGTCAGAATTGTTGAGTGGTACTTTATTATGAATATTAAAATGCATTTTTATGTTTTGAAAAACTAATAATTACGTCAGAAGATTATTATAAAAAACTTGAGCGTGACTAATTTATATATTTCTTTTTCATATTGAAAAAGAAAGTTATTTATTTATCCGTCATGAATGCGGACCTCGCAAAAAATAATGGTCACTACCAAGAAAACACTAATCATATATGACACATTGTGCACTGCTCCGACCAATTTCCAATCAATATGTGTGTAAAGAGAGTAGGCACGCACATAAATAAGCTCGAATATACAGACACGGTCAATTAAAACAGAACCCATGTACGAAAGGCAAACACAGTTCCTTATTAAGAAATCGTGTACAATTGCACGACTTCATATATAGTTTATATTAAAGCAACCAAGTATGATTCTACTCAATCGGCAAACACGATTTTATCTGATGGATCTGTGTATGATTCATTTGCGCTCTCTCAACTAACCCTGATCAAATTAGTTTCTTAAAGAGATGCCCCCTCGCTATGTGGGCATGCCTCTTCATATCCTCTTCTTCATTGAAGTCATGCTTCCCTCCCCCCTTGTCTTTTCATTTTCCCTACTCGACATTTCTCTCTTATCCCTTCTCTTCATTTCTCTCTATTTTTCTTTACTGTTTCCCTGTTGAAAATAATCCAAGTCATCAGGTGTCTCCATACGGCCCGTATGGATAGTGACACGGCCCGCGTCAGAGGCGCTAAATTTGTCTTATGTTATAACTGTCTGTGTAAACACGTTTTTCTATTTTTGGTAAGTCCCTGTAATGGAGTTAGTGGGTGTAGCTGTAAGCTAATTATAGCACCATAACTTTAGGGTAGTGGATGCTAAATTAGGATTAGTTTTCTAGTATTTATACCATGTCTCTTGTATGTGTAAATTGTCTAAGTTGAGTAATATGAAATTATTGTGAGTTTTTTCTGTTATCTCAATTTATTCCCAACAAAATTGGTATCAGAGCCAAAGGTGAGAGATCAAGGCAGATCCGACCAAAGGTTAGAGATCAAGGCAGATCCGACCAAAGGTGAGAGATCAAGGCAGATCCGACCATGGCAGAGAACATGAATGTATCGAATCCCTCGATTCCGCTGTTCAAGGGAGACAACTATGAGTTCTGGAGCATCAAGATACGAACTTTGCTCAAGTCGCAAGGACTATGGGAATTGGTAGAGAAGGGAGCACCGGCCCCTGATCCTACACCAACGAAACAAGTGAAGCGCGATGCGAAGGCGCTGTTTTTCATTCAACAAGCCGTTGCTGACACGGTGTTTGCGAAGATTGCAGCAGCAGAAACAGCAAATCAGGCCTGGTCTACTCTGAAAACCGCATTTCAGGGAAGTTCCAAGGTGGTAGCTATCAAGTTGCAGGGCTTGAGAAGAGATTTCGAGACGTTGAACATGAATCAAGGTGAATCTGTTCAAGCGTTTCTCACAAGAGTCACATCCATAGTCAACCAAATCCGAAGCTGTGGAGAAGATCTTCCAGAAAAAACGGTTGTGATGAAGGTGTTGCGCAGCCTAACAACCAAGTTTGATCATGTGGTGGCAGCGATCGAAGAATCCAAAGATCTGTCCACCTACACGTTTGATGAATTGATGGGATCACTGGCAAGTTATTGAGGTCGTCTCAACCCGATCGAAGTGAAGGACGACACGAAAGCTTTCTATACCAAGGGCGATTCCTCAAGAAGCCAACAGCAAGGCAGAGGCAGAGGCAGAGGCAAGTCAAGTTACCATCAACCACATTCTAATCAACCGAAGAAAGATGTAGAATGCTACTACTGTCACAAGAAAGGGCATATGCAAGCCGATTGCTACAAGAAACAAAGAGAAGAAGGTCAAGGTGTGGAGTGCTATTATTGTCACAAATTCGGCCATGTGCAGGCTGATTGTTACAAGAAGAAACGTGAGGAAGAGCAAGCCAACGTTGCAGAGGAGAAAGGCAACAAAGATGACACCGAAATCAGGCTCTTCATGACGAAAACTGCTGACACGGCCCGTACCATGCCTGACACGGCCCGTGTCCAAAGCACACGGACCGTACGGGATACTGTTGCAAGCCAAGTTTGGTTCCTAGACAGTGGGTGTTCTAATCACATGACCGGTGACAAGTATCTCTTCGAAGAATTGGACGAGTCATACAAGAAGCCTGTGAGACTTGGCAACGACAAACAAATTCAAGTTGAAGGAATCGGCAAGGTGGCTGTCAAAACCGCAAGCAACACATGGTATCTACACAATGTATACTTCATCCCACAACTTGCACAAAACCTCCTGAGCATCGGCCAAATGATGGAGAGCGGGTATGCGATCAAATTCGAAGGCTGCACTTGCAAAATCGAGGATTCATCAACAAAGCATGTGATGGGTAATGATCAGGCAGGAATTGATGCCATGATGGGGGGCAATATAGTGGAACGTGATTCCATGACTAGAGATGACAAATTGGAGCATAGTGCCCGGCAAAGCGACTGTGATCAACTTGCTGAGGAGAAAAACCATACAAATCCGTCACATATTGAAACTGACCTGATGCCGATAATCGATAATGATGGAGGTCATAACATAGTTGACACAGAGAAGAAGGATCTTGAAGAAGATGACTATCAATATGAAGATGCTAACTGGAGTTGGTCTATGGCAGAAAACAACATACCAGTAGCTGACAGAGAAGATGTAGAACCTGATACGACCCGGATCATCATTCGATACGGCCCGCATGAAGGCGACACGGTCCGTGTGGAATCTGATATGGCCCGTGTACCATTCAATTCAGACAGCAGTAACATCGAGCAGCCTCAATTCGAAACAAACAGTGATCAGCCTCAGCAAAATGAAGACATACCAACACCACTGCGAGTTTATACAAGAAGAATCAACCCACAGACACAGCAAAAGACCAAAACCTTGCAAGAATTATACTCATCAACACAAGTGCTGATGGTGGAAGATCCCGAGTGCTTTGAAGAAGCCGCAGGCAAAAAAGAATGGGTCACAGCTATGAAAGAAGAAATTCGGGCAAGTGTTCTTGACAATAGAAGGAGCACATCCGGGCAAGTGTTATTCTATGGTGACAATGCAATTTGTTGGAGTTCGAAGAAACAGTCAACAGTTGCACTATCAACCACAGAAGCTGAGTACAATGCAGTAACATCAGCAAAATACCAAGGTGTATGGCTAAGGCGCTTATTGGAAGAGTTAGATTGTGAGCAGAAAGGTGCAACAATACTCTATTGTGATAATCAGTCGACAATTGCAATTGGTAACAACCCGGTGCATCACAACAAAACAAAGCACATAGACACTCGGATCCAGTTCATACGAGACCTGATTGAGCAGAAGAAGTTTGTTTGGTGTCGAAGAATGATGGATGTAGATGACTTTGTATTAAGGGGGAGTGTTGAAAATAATCCAAGTCATCAGGTGTCTCCATACGGCCCGTATGGATAGTGACACGGCCCGCGTAGCGAGTGACACGGCCCGCGTCAGAGGCGCTAAATTTGTCTTATGTTATAACTGTCTGTGTAAACACGTTTTTCTATTTTTGGTAAGTCCCTGTAATGGAGTTAGTGGGTGTAGCTGTAAGCTAATTATAGCACCATAACTTTAGGGTAGTGGATGCTAAATTAGGATTAGTTTTCTAGTATTTATACCATGTCTCTTGTATGTGTAAATTGTCTAAGTTGAGTAATATGAAATTATTGTGAGTTTTTTCTGTTATCTCAATTTATTCCCAACATTCCCATCATGAATTGATCAGCGTGGAAGACGTGGGTGACATGCATATTTTGGAGCAAGTAAGTATTGAGTCTCTCTATTTTTCTTATTTTAATTTTGAGGCGGTTTAACCCCTTTCCAAAAATGGTTCAACCGTAAATCAATCCAATAATAAGAAAGATGGGTTAAACTCAATAGTTAATTGTGTGAATGTATGTCTTCATCTTCTTCCATGCCCATCAATTAAGTAATGATGATATATCTCATATTGATGTAAATCGAGTTTGCTTATGCAAGCCTGATCAATGTATAATATGTTCAATCTTTTCTCATAGTACCACTTCTGTAGCATCTCTTGAGGAGGAGTAACGGAACCATCCCACACTTTAATAAGCATTGACTTTCATGTTGGAGAATGATGAAGGCCAAACAATTACGCCTTATCTAGAGATCAAACAATTACATCTCATCTAGGGGTCAAACACTTACACCCCGGGGAAGAAAAAACAATCCCCACCTTAACCTAAGGACCGCCCTATGCCAAAAACCGACTCATATAAACATAATCATAAGTGCGGAATACAATACCTGATTCCACAACGTTGGTCATGGAATCCTCAACTGCGAAAAATCGTCTCCGTGAGCACGAGACTCGTCTTCTAAGGCAACAAGCCCTTCTCTTCTCGCCTTTGGGTTGTATGGTCGTAGACTAGGTCTTCCAAGGCAACAAGATCGCCTCTTGAGAATTCCTCTCCAATTTTCTAAATGGAATTCTCCTCTCAATTCTTTGATGGTGGAAGAAAGGAGAAAGACACTCAATTCTGTAGAGAATAATTTCTGGAAAAGAGTTGGTTATCTTATGCCTTGGGGACCCATCTATATACAGTTTACAGATCTGACTGCACGAGTGCAGGTGGTCCACCCGCACTGGATCTCACTGCGTCCGCACTGAGATGATTCGCATCCAAATAACCGCCTTAAAACTTAGCCCCAAATTTTCACTAAGTCCTCAGTGCGGGTGGTTCACCCGCACTGGTTCTCAGTGCGTTCGCATTACGCTCGGACTTTTCTGAATTTCCTGAGTGCGTCCGCACTCAGATCTAGTGCGGGTGGACCACCCACACTGGGTTACCTGAAAACTCCCAGAATTAGGCTAAGTACTGAGTGCGTCCGCACTCAGATCCAGTGCGGGTGGTTCACCCGCACTGGGCACCGACTGCATCTGCACTGGGGTTCCAGTGCGTCCGCATTACGGTCGGACTTTTCCTGGGTTGTCAGAAGTTCTCAAAATTTGGCTAAGTACTGAGTGCGTCCGCACTCAGATCCAGTGCGGGTGGTTCACCCGCACTGGGAGCCCAAAATGTTTCCAGAATTTGGCTAAGTACTGAGTGCGTCCGCACTCAGATCCAGTGTGGGTGGACCACCCTCACTGGGCGTCAAAAAGGTAGTTTTCTCAATTGCAAATTTCAGAATCAGTCCATCAATGATTTGATCTTTGCCCAAATTGTTCTACACACTTATGGACCACTTCCTATTGAATACATAGATTGTCTAATATCTTAATTCCACATTAAATCACTTTAATTTGTGACAATCATATTGACAGTAAACAATTCATAATTATATCACATATATGCTCAACGTTGGATTAAGATCCAACAATCTCCCACTTGAGCAATATGTTATACACTTTTAATTATGTATTGTCAGCCTTATGTGCGCACATACTTTTCTGTCATCCTCATGTATTCCCAAACTAATTCCGTCCATCAATCATATTAGCAAAGGAGTAAAGCGGCTTTCGTCACATTTGTTTCATTCGTAACTCAACCATCAATAATCACAATACCAACATAACCAAATGACATGAATCATGATGTGGATGTGTAGTATAGAAATTACACGCAATTGTGATCTTACGTGCCAATTTCTAACTAGGTCTCCCACTTAAAACTTGAAACTAAATTTCATAAACTTGTTGTAAAATGCAAAGTTCAAATAAACAATTTACAAACACATATCCAAATTTTGAGGTCAAACTAAAATAGAGAGAGAATGCAAAATAACAATATTCTCATGTCACAAGTTACATATCCAAAATAAACAATAAGTAAATAGAACATCAAAATAAATAAACAACCAACAGACTCCCACTAAAACTGAATTTCTCTAATAGGAATTACACCCATATGAGCAACATGCTCTTCAAACTTATTGGGTGGTAATCCTTTAGTAAGTGGATCCGCCAACATGGAGTCTGTCCCTATATGTTCTATTGACAACTGACATTTTTGCACTCTCTCTTTTACAACCAAAAATTTAATGTCAATGTGCTTGGACTTTGACGAACTTCGGTTGTTATTTGCGTATAGCACGGCCGAATTATTGTCACACAACAATTTTAGTGGTTTCTTAATAGATTCCACTATCCGCAGCCCAGTGACAAAATTGCATAGCAATACGCCATGATTCGATGCTTCATAACATGCAATGAATTCTGCGGCCATTGTAGAAGATGCTATAAGTGACTGTTTAGCACTCTTCCACGAAATGGCTCCTCCAGCTAGCATAAAAACGTAGCCGGATGTCGATTTCATGCTATCTTGGCATCCCCCAAAATCACAGTCGGTATACCCAATGACCTCTAGCTTATCCGACCTCCGATACGTGAGCATGTGGTCTTTTGTTCGCTTCAGGTACCTGAAGACCCTTTTGGCTGCTTTCCAATGATCTAGACCTGGATTTGACAAGTATCGGCCCAACATGCCAGTGATGAACGCAATATCTGGACGCGTACATACTTGCGCATACATTATGCTCCCAACAACTGAGGCATATGGATACTTTTGCATTACTTCCTTTTCTAAAGAATTCTTTGGGCATTGGTTGAGACTAAATTTATCTCCTTTTGCCACAGGGGTATTTCCTGGTTTACTATCTTGCATGCCATACCTTTTTAGGACCTTTTCGATATAATTCCTTTGGGACAAACCTAATATACCTTGGGTTCTATTCCTCAGTATTTCAATCCCTAGGACAAATGATGCATCACCAAGATCTTTCATCTCAAAATTCTTCATCAGAAATTTCTTGGTCTCATGCAACATATTTATATCATTGCTGGCAAGCAATATGTCATCCACATATAAAACCAGAAACACAAACTGACTCCCACAGAACTTGAGGTATATACACTCATCCACAAGGTTTGGCTCAAAACCAAATGAGATAATCACTTTGTGGAATTTGTAGTACCACTGACGAGACGCTTGCTTTAGCCCATAGATTGATTTCTTAAGTTTGCACACCATAGACTTTGCATCTCCCGACACATAGTTTTCTGGTTGCATCATATAGATCGTTTATTCAATGTCGCCATTTAGAAACGCGGTCTTAACATCCATCTGATGAAGCTCTAAATCGAAATGCGTAACTAATGCCAATATAATCCTTAAAGAGTCTTTCAATGAAACCGGAGAGAAAGTCTCTTTATAATTGATGCCTTCCTTTTGTGTAAAACCCTTAGCGACAAGACGCGCCTTATATTTCTCCACATTGCCTTTCGAATCCCTCTTGGTTTTAAATATCCATTTGCAACCAATAGGTTTCGCTCCTGATGGTAATGGGACAATTTCCCAAACGTCATTGTCAGCCATAGATTTTATTTCCTCATTCATGGCATCGATCCACTTGTGAGAGTTAGAGTTTTGCATAGCTTGTTATAAATTTATGGGATCATTTTCCAACATGCCAACATCAAACTCATGTTCTTGAAGGTAAACTACATAATTCGAAGATATTGCAGACCTTTTCTCTCTAGTAGATCTTCTTATTGGCACTTCTAAATTTTTTTGAGAATTTCCAGCATTGTCTATAACAATCTGGCCAACAACAACATCATCCATAATTTCTGGAATTTCTCTTTGTGTTGTTTGATCTTGTTGAGTTTGGTCTTCAATAATGGTTTTGTTTTCGACAATTGTATTTTGAGTCAAAATGGGTTCAATGTCCACAAAACTCTCAACACCTGAGGGAATGTTTGTACATTCCTCTTCGAATTCAAAATCCATTATTGTATCTCCCCCCGCAAACTCAACATTCTAAAAAAATTTGGCATTTCCCGTCTCAAAAACTGAATGTTTTGTAGGATTATAAAACTTAAAACCCCTTGATTGCTCGGGATACCCAATAAAATAACAACTAACAGTTCTTTCATCCAGTTTCTTCTCGTGCGGCCTATAAGGCCTTGCCTCAGCTGGACATCCCCATACACGCAAGTGTTTCAAATTAGGCTTTCGCCCATTCCAAATTTCATATGGGGTTTTGTTAGTTGCTTTAGTGGGTACTCTATTTAGGATATATGCTGCTGTCTTTAAGGCTTCACCCCATAGATTTTGTGGTAAAGTAGTACGACTTATCATACTTCTTACCATATCCTTAAGCGTTCTATTGCGCCTCTCAGAAACACCATTCATTGTCGGCGAACCGGGCAATGTATATTGAGGCACAATTTTGCATTCATCTATGAACTGTGCAAAAGGCCCTCGACATTGCTCACCGGATCCATCATATCTGCCGTAGTATTCACCACCACGGTCGGATCTAATGGCCTTAATGCGTTTGTCAAGTTGTAACTCAACTTCCGCTTTGAAACTTTTGAAAATGTCAAGGGCTTGAGCCTTTTCTTTAATTAAATATATGTAGCCATATCTTGAATAGTCGTAAATAAAACTAATAAAATACCGGTGACCATTTCTTGTAGTCGTTGGAAACGGACCACAGATATCGGTATGAATTAATTCCAAGACTTCTGAACACCTTTTGGCTTCATATTTTCTGAAATTGGTTTGTTTCCCTTTTATGCAACTAATACAATCATTAAGATCTAAAAAATTTAAGGGTTCAAGAATTTCATTAAACACAAGTCGTTCAATTCTACGTTGAGAAATGTGACATAATCGCTTGTGCCATAATGTAGCCGAATTCTCATTAGTTAATTTTCTTTTCTTATTATTTGTATCCACATGCAAGGCTTCAATATAAGAACTATTGACATCTAAAGAATACATATTATCATAAACTGAAAGAAAACCAGAACCTACTTGTTTTGAATCATGAAACAAACTGAATTTTTCATTTCCAAAAGTACAAATAAATCCATACTTATCCAAAGCAGAAATAGAAATTAAGTTACGTCTAAAAGACGGTACTACAAATGTCTCATACAAATTCAAATAAAATCCTGATCTTAACAATAATCTATAAGTCCCAATAGCCTCCACCTCAACTTGATTGCCATCGCCCACAAAGATGAATCTTTCATCATCACTTGGCTTCCGGTAATTTAGGCAGCCCTGCAAAGATATACTTATGTGAGTAGTTGCACCAGAATCTATCCAACAAGTATATCTAGATACAGAAGATAAATTAACTTCCGTACAAACCATAACAAGATATTTACCTTTCTTAGCACGCCATGCGTGATAATTTTGGCAATGAATCTTCTTGTGCCCAACCGCACCACAGAAGTAACAGGGATTGTCAGATGTGGCAACATTCTTGCCCTTATCCTGTTTCTTATTGGTGGTCACTGCAGCATCCTTATTATCCTTAGTCTGATTCGATTTCTTACGCTTGGCCGATGCTTTAGGTTTGGAAGTAGTAGCAACATGGGCACTTTCTGTCTTATCCTGTTTCAGTCTTTCCTCTTCTTGCACACAATGTGAGATGAGCTCATTAAGTGTCCATTTTTCCTTTTGACAATTATAGCTCACCTTAAACTGTCCAACGTGTGAAGGAAGGGATATCAATGCTAAGTGCACCAAGAGATCATCAAGAAATCTCCAACTTAAGTGCCCTTAGTTTTGAAACAACATTAGACATCTCCATAATGTACTCCCGAATACTTCCATTTTCCTTATACTTCATTGAAATAAGTTTCGTCAAGAGTGTACCAATTTCAACCTTTTCATTCTTGACAAACCTTGTCTCAATTTCAGCCAAATATTCCTTAGCGTTAGTAATCCCATCAGTAATCGAACCTCTAAATACCTCTGGAATAGACCTTTTCATAATCATTAGACTCACTCTATTGGATCTGTCCCACCTTTCCTTCCCCTTCTTTTCTTCAGGGGTAAAGGTATCAGTAATGGTGGGACAGACTTCTCTGAATGCTAAGTCTAAATTCATGACACCGAGAGTTATCATAACACTCTCCTGCCAATACTTGAAATTGGAACCATTCAACATCGGAATATCTTTAAGGCTAGTCGTAATGCTAGCTGGAAAAATATGAACAAAAACAAAAACACACAAAACAAGCACGATTTAGAGAAAAATTCTGAATTTTATAAATTATATTCAAATAAAGGCTAAATATTTCCATCATTAACAAAGCATCGGTTTCCATTAATTGGTCACCGGAGGGTAACGAATTAATTTCTTATGATACTTTGGCGCAATAATAAAGCATTGATGATTCAGTAACATATCGACAATATGTCTTCCGGAGGGCCGACTTATTGACATATGTAATAAAACATAATAATTATCACTACACTTTATTATTACTAAATTGTACATTTAATTTCAACAATCATTATCTTCCGGAGGGCCGATAAATGATCGTTTCCATCAAATGTACACCAAATATCCTTTTATACAATGAATCTAAATTAATTTTGTCAAAAGAGGCACAGGAGGGTACGATAATGACTCCATCAATTCAATTCAAAGTATATATAAAACCTTAATGCCTTCATAAGAACTATTATTTTATACCTTAGCCATAAAATAAAATGCAATTAAATAAATACAATTGCATCATAATAACTGCAGTTATTAACTTCATTATGAATTTCTAGAGCCTTTGTGCGACGTTAGATGCGGAATGAGAGGCCGCACAAAATCTTAGAAAAGCTAGAAAATTCATTTTATTGTTTGAGTTGTGGAAAACTTATAAATAACTGCATTTATTATGCTGAAATTAACGCATGATCTAGAGAGACTTTAATTATGGAAGCACCTTAATAATAGCCTTTGAAATTTAGAAATTTCTTTCCAACTTTGTAAATCCCTAATTCCAAAATTGCCCAGGAAATTACTTAATGAATGGCATGCAGAATTTCATGCGTGCCGCAAGACCGAATCTTGGTTAGGAATTTTCCGATTTCTCATGGAAATCTCCGAGGAAGCCCTAACCAACTTAAGAACTTGAAAAAAAAAACTGAGCAATTAGGATCTTAATTAGGAACATATTTTGTGCTCTCCAAAATTCAATTTTCATATCAAAACCACTCAAGAAAATTCAACAAAAATCAACGAAAAATCATCAATTCAAATCCTAATTCTCTCTAGATCCAAAGACCTAATCCTTCAGCATAGGGAGGCTCTGATACCACTTGTTGGAGAATCATGAAGGCCAAACAATTACGCCTTATCTAGAGATCAAACAATTACATCTCATCTAGGGGTCAAACACTTACACCCCGGGGAAGAAGAAACAATCCCCACCTTACCTAAGGACCGCCCTATGCCAAAACCCGACTCATATAAACATAATCATAAGTGCGGAATACAATACCTGATTCCACAACGTTGGTAATGGAATCCTCAACTGCAAAGAATCGTCTCCGTGAGCACGAGACTCGTCTTCTAAGGCAAGAAGCCCTTCTCTTCTCGCCTTTGGGTTGTATGGTCGTAGACTAGGTCTTCCAAGGCAACAAGATCGCCTCTGGAGAAAGGCACTCAATTCTGTAGAAAATAACTTCTGGAAAAGAGTTGGTTATCTTATGCCTTGGGGACCCATCTATATACAGTTTACAGATCTGACTGCGCGAGTGTGGGTGGTCCACCCGCACTGGATCTCACTGCTTCCGCACTGAGATGATTCGCTTCCAAATAATCGCCTTAAAACTCAGCCCCAAATTTTCACTAAGTCCTCAGTGCGTCCGCATTACGCTCGGACTTTTCTGAATTTCCTGAGTGCGTCCGCACTCAGATCCAGTGCGGGTGGACCACCCACACTGGGTGCCCTGAAAACTCCCAGAATTTGGCTAAGTACTGAGTGCGTCCGCACTCAGATCCAGTGCGGGTGAACCACCCGCACTCAGATCCAGTGCGGGTGAACCACCCGCACTCAGATCCAGTGCGGGTGAACCACCCGCACTGGGCACCGACTGCGTCCACACTGGGGTTCCAGTGTGTCCGCATTACGCTCGGACTTTTCCTGGGTTGTCAGAAGTTCTCAAAATTTGGCTAAGTACTGAGTGCGTCCACACTCAGATCTAGTGCGGGTGAACCACCCGCACTGGGAGCCCAAAATGTTTCCAGAATTTGGCTAAGTACTGAGTGCGTCCGCACTCAGATCTAGTGCGGGTGGACCACCCACACTGGCCGTCCAAAAGGCAGTTTTCTCAATTGCAAATTTCAGAATCAGTCCATCAATGATTTGATCTTTGCCCAAATTATTCTACACACTTATGGACCACATCCTATTGAATACATAGATTGTCTAATATCTTAATTCTACATTAGATCACTTTAATTTGTGACAATCATATTGACAGTAAACAATTCATAATTATATCACATATATGCTCAACGTTGGATTAAGATCCAACATTTCATACTCATATTTTTTGTCTTTATGATCCAATCATAAGATTGTCAACTTAGCTCCTAAATTCTTTTGAACCCAAATGAACGAAAGGCTCTCACCTAAGGTCAAAAAGGGCTAATTCTTATTATGAACATAATTATTGTCAACCACAGCAAATGAGATGAATGTTGTGTAAAATGTACATAGAGTTTTAATACACTTTTTCACATTTAAATTTACAATTCTCTAATACTTAACAGAAAGGTTGGTTGCATACACACAACCGATCAGTATACTATTTTGGGTGTCAAAACTAAGAAACAATACAAATATCAAACAAAAGGAGTAACTAACTAAACAATATATTGAGGGGTTGTTGTTTTTGTTGTTTTGGTAATGATAGGGTGTGAAATTATACTAATTTATCCTATCATTTGACCTAGGAAATGACCAAATATCGAAAATTTATATGTTTTTTTAGGTAGAACATGTTACTATTGTTTTGATCTCCTGATTTTGCAGAATTGTGGAATTCGAGCATTATGGTCAGATAAGACCATTGTGAAGTTTCGTCACGAACCATATGAAAATGGAGCGAGCTATTGATTAGAATTATTTACCAATGAAATCAACAAGTCAGGAAATCCATGTGATTACTGAGTCGCATGTGATTACCTCCAAACATAACAACCGCCAGGTTCCAGCAGTTACAACAGTTTCTGATGGTACTTGATTTTCAATTCCACTAACAATTTGGAAGAATCATGACTCCTCTTCATCCTTACAGGGCCATAGAAGCCTATAAATAGACTATATATAGGGTTCATATGTATCTTTCAATTAAAGAGTATAATTATGCTGAGGGGTATAATTAGGTTTAGGAAGAAGGTGAAATTATGCTGAGGGGTAGAGATGGCGCAACAGAGGCCGATAGAGACTGTCTAGTTGTATTCCTTCCATCTCTCTCTCTTTTATTATTGTACTATCTCCTATATTTGCTTTCATTGTTGATTTGCTCAGGAAAGACTAAACAACGCCTTTTGCTCCTAAACAATACCTCTTTAGCTAGCGTGATGACTTATAAACTTGAATTCTTATGAGTTTTATTAAGTAGTTTTATTTATGATCAATTCTTATGTAGTTGTTATTTCTTTTATTATTATTTTGTGCAATTGATTTGATTTCCTACTACATGTTATCTTGTACTACTATCTTAAACTTGGTGTGTACTCTATATTATGAATTGGAGTTTTCATGGTTGTTATTTATACTCTATTTTATGATTTGGAGTTTTATGAAGTGTTTGTGATTTGAAATTTTGTTAAATTAATAAATTTTATAATAAAATATTTATGAAATAAATATTGCGTTTATAAATTCATAACAGCAGCAATGCAAATGGAAAAAAAATATACATTTTAAGTGGCCAATTCAATTATGACAAGTCATATTATATTGCATGGGTATATTTGTTTTTGCATGGGTTGTATTTTTTTAACCTATACAAAAGAGGTCTGCGCACCCATATAATTGATCAACTGCACGGGCCACAAGCAAATAGGAGTTATTACCATCGAGGTCAACTGTATCAACTCAATTGCATGGGATACCATGTAATTCATGTAGTACCCATGCAAATACAAATATACCCATGCAATATAATATGACTTGTGGAATGTAATTGAGTCCCTTTACTGCTTGTGCAATGTAATTGGATGAATGAAAGTGGAGGGATCACCTATTTAAATATAATTTCATATAATAATGAATGATATGACATCATATGAGGATATATTAGTAACATTTCAAATTAATATTTCAATGGACCATTGATCTATTCACCTTTCATTCCAAATGCTGCTTCTTCTCTAAGAAACATCCCTCTCATGTGGTTGACTATGTTAACAGCTCCAATCTTGGTCAAACTATTTGACCAATGTTGTTTGACCAACATTTGAGCACGTTTGATCATGATCAAACGACCTTCAAATGGTTGTATCTTTTGAACCGTAAGTCAAAATCACGCATACCACATATCCACATGCTTGTCTATTAATTCTCTATCATTTGGTCTAATCATATTAACAAAAATAGCAGATTTAGTAAACATCAATATATATTTAATTAAGTTAAACATATACCCTCATAGAGTCAAATCATGCTTTGCACAATCAGGTGCCAAATTGATTTGACTAGTCCTCATATCTCTTATAGTGTTGATCATGCATAATGTCCTACATTACTTGATTCGTTGTGCATGATGTTCCCAGCATCTATGCATGGTGTCAGAAACTTGTATGACATCTCAATCAGGGACATTGTACTTGTGACCTGCTTGGATATGTACTATGTTGGCAATGGAAAAGCCATTTCTCCATTGATCAAGATTAGCATGTAGCAACACGTGAGATAGGATAGTGTTATTCCCGCTGTCTCATCGATTATATTTCTTCATCGGTGAACTTATATTATAATTCATGATTGAGCTATTCAATCATGCTGTGCACTTATTATATAACTCTATCAAGGGGCCTAAAGATATTATTGCTTACTCAACATTCACTGGGATGCGAATAAGGGTTATTCATCCTATTGATATAAGCGAACTTCCCAACATAAGTTCTACACATTAAGAAGATGTCTTTATCTCTCTCTATTATGGCGAACGATTGACACCAACCATTGATGTACATATCTTAAACAGGAAAACCAAATGTCTCAGACATAAGACAACAACACCACATGAAACATCAATGACGTAACACATAATCCTTATGATATTCATGTATGATCAAATCAGACGATATATAGCTGTTATATGCATCTGTGATATTAAACCGGTACTCTAACGTTTTGATCTACGATAACTGGATCAAAAGTACAATCATCATACTAGTCTTAGGTGTAATTAGTGTTCCTTGCTAATTACCTTGATCAGGGATGCTTTAAAGTTCATTACTTTTATTATTTGGTTGCTACACATTCTAACAATTAGATAAACCATAAGTAATGCAACTTAAGGTAACAAATTGACTCCTGTCAATTAAACATATGAATAAGAATTACAAACTACAAGTTTGCTCTAGGACCCGACTTTATTAATCTACCACTTGGACTAGAGTCAAACTTTTTTACTGCAATGAGACGACTCGTTTACAATGAATTTAAAACATACAACTATTGCTTATTTCAAATTCAGAAACACCTTCTAAGACATCTAGTTTCCCATGTGCCTAAGCCCTATAGAGACAACACGCTTCTCATGCTTAGTGTACTATAGAGGCTTGGCAAGTGGATCAACTATGTTACTATCCGTGTCCACCCATTTTAGTCCAATATCTCCTCTGAGTACAATTTCTTGAATCATACAGTAACATCGTAGAACATGCTGGGATCTTTGGTGGTTTCTAGGTTCCTTGACTTGAGCAATAGCGATAGAATCGCAATAAAGATATATCAGATTGGCGATGCTTGGAACCACACCAAGTTTGGAGATGAACTTCTTGATCCAAATGCCCTCCTTTGCAGCTGTGGAGGGAGCAATTTATTTTGCCTCGATTGTTGAGTCAGCTATGGTTTCTTACTTGGAGCTTTCCAAGTCATAGTCCCACCATTGAGGGGATACACAAATCTCGACTACGATTTATAGTCATCATGGTCTGTCCAGAAGCTAGCATATGTGTAATCCTATATGACCAGATCTAGCTCACCACCATATACTAAAAACATCTCTTTAGCCCTTCTCAGGTACTTAAGAATGTTCTTAACTACATTCTAATGCAAAAGTCCCGGATTAGCTTGGTGTCTACTAGTAACGCTCAAAGCGTACAAAACATCTAGGTGAGTGCACAACATAGCATCCATATTTATGAAGCCAATAACATTCTTGCTACATGGTTATCTAAATGACAAGTTAACCACCTACAAATAAAAAAATGTTAGTTAGAATTTAAAGTGAGTTTATCTCATAAAATGTAAATGTATGTTATATAATTTGTTGAATTATGAATATATGTCTGTCAAATTAATGTTAATTATTTATGTTTGTTGAATAAATATGAATGATTTTGTATACTCTGATGTTGAATATTTATTGAATGATGTATGTGCATAATTGTATGTTTAATAGCTAGCAAATATAGATGCTAGTCAATTACAAATCATTTAAAAAAAACATACAAAACATGCATGGTTCTAAATAACAAACTGTGTATAATTAAGAAAAGTAATACACGGATGACTTTATAGAAACCATGTATATAATGCTAGTCATTGTACACGGTTAATTCGACCATGTGGAAACCACGATTTTCAATGCCCTTTTTTTGTGATCTGACACAGTTGGATTTGATTAACCGTGTATATTAAGTCTATATAGACACAACTTAGTAACTATGTACAATATGCTATTTGACACGGTCATATAACCGTGTATCCTTAGCTTTTTGAATCGTGTATGATGGTATTTTTTTGTACTAGTGAGATCATCACATCGGTGGCTTCACTCAAAATTGCACGAAATAATCCGAGGTCCTATACACTTTCAAGAGTAGACGTGTATTTCTTTGATTGCAGATGGAGGAAATTTGATTAAAATTGGTGGTATAATAAATATTTCGAATTGGTTTATAACAAAGACATGTAAGTTGGTATAGTGTTTTGAAAAAAACCAGAGGTTCAGGAACGGACTGTGGGAACTGTGGACCTCATCCGTACTGAACCGGATCGAGGTTCAAAACCATCCCGGATTAGACCGATTCAATTTAAGGTTCTAGAACGACTATTTTGGAAACCGTACTAGACCAGACCCGTAAACCATGGGCACTCAAACCATGACAAAATCGGATTGGACCAGACCTAATTGTGTAGAACCAAACTTAAATTTACCCATTTTCTAACTGTATCATAAAACTTCGTATATTATTTTATTTTGAGAGTAAAAGTTAAGCGTTTAATTAATTTTCAAACTTTGTCAGAAACTAGGTCAAATTAAATTAAATTTAATAAGAGTACAACGTATTAAAAATTAAAAGATAGATATGAAGAAATAAGAACTCTGTTTTGTAAAATTTATCAGAAAGTTACGAAACATCTATGTAGACTGTAGAATAATGGATCTTTATGCCGGTATTTTTTTTAATAACCAAAGAATTAAATAATATAATATTAATAACCAAACTGTACAAATTTTTTCAGTCATAACCAAATGCTCCCCGGGGGGCGGTATGCTACAATTTTTTTATTTTAGGATTGGAATGTTTCAATCTAAATAATGAGAAATGTTCAATTTTTGTACTACAGTTAGATCGTGAAACAATACATTTTTTAATAACATACTTAAATTAACAAAAGATGAAAATAGATAAACAAATAAATAAATTTCATACAAACAAAATGGTGCCCATTCTTATGTACTGTGATCTCTACATGACCATCCTTCACTAAAAATGAAAGCGCAAATATATTTTCCACAATTTGTGCAAAAGATTGCCGGTTTAACACTACATATTCGAGCTTTGTCTTCTTTTATTTTCTCAAGATAGTAACCATTGTCAACATGTTTTTGTTTGTATCAGTCTTTTTTGAAGGGTCACCCTCTGTCTCGCCAACCTAACAAAGATACTAATCATTAGATCAATATAGCAATTCCTCAACCATCATAAATGGTATCCCTTCCCTTCCCATTAATGATATAGAAGAAAGATAAAAGAATTTATAAGTTTTCCATACAGACCAGCTCAGAGCCAATTACTACAATTAATGGATTCAGCTTACATCCTTAGGTTGAGAACATATACTTGGTCTTGTTCGTTTTCCACATACCACACTCCTTAGAGGCTTAACCTCAGCAACTCCATTCCTACAACAAAGAAAAAATATTGTCAAGATCTTTTGATTTCTTAAAAATTCTTATTCAAATCCACATAATTCTTGTCCTTATTTTAATGTCTTAAGATAATATATGGAATTATAGCATGTTTCTTAATCTCAATTTGATAAGAAAATGATATAAAGTGATGTATATTAAATGAACCAAAACCATAAAAAGGTACAAACATACCATTCTGATGGAGGTCCTCAACTTTTCTGATGATCGAATATAAATTATTGGAATCGGCATTTCCTATATCTTCTCCATCGTCTGAAACTCAGAGCATCTACATCCCTGAAACTATTATAGTTTCTAATATGACGTGGCAGTTTCTAATCTAATTTCAGGGATGTGGATGAGTTTCGTATTTAGAAACTATGCAGCAAAGTTTCATATTATGAAACTGTTTCAAAACTCCATGCTGACCAAATAATTGGCTCATATTAATTCTCCTTTCTAATTTGTTGTTGATGTGGCTTAATTGAAATTCTAAAATTAATTTCAGGAATGTAAGACTTAGAAACTCCAGCGATCTTTATTTCTAAAAAGTAGTTAACAGTTATTTGGAAACTCATTTGAGTTGTAGGGATGTAGATGCTCTCATGCACGTAATTAAATCAAATGCACATTTTCTCATTATTTAGATTGGAACATTGATAAGCCGAAATGGTATCTATTGCAACCTAGGGTTTGATATGTAATTTAAGCCAAGTTTTATTGAAATTAGGTTTAATTATGTTAGAAATATACAAAAGTTCAAGTTACTGCCCTAGTTGTGTTTATTTTACAGGTAATCAAGCATTTGGAGATTAACGGAGCAAAACGGGTGATTCGTAGCAAGTCAACACCAAATTTGAAGCATTTTCACCTTCATTGCGGCCCGCAATAAAATCCATTGCGGCCGCAACCAATCCAGCAGTCTGCCGAACTTCCAGACTCCTTCATTGCGGCCCGCAATCAAATCCATTGTGGCCCGCAACCAATCCAGAAATTCTCCAGTCTTCACTGGACTCACTGCCCCATCCGTTGCGGCCCGCAACCAAACTTCTTGCGGTCCGCAATGACATTATCTGCTGACAAATTTGTAACTGCACTCATTGCGGCCCGCAACCAAACTTCTTGCGGCCCGCAATAAGGCGGTTACAGAGCGCGAGTTGGTTATCTTTTTAGGATTTAGACTGGGCTATATATAGAGAGACCTGCAGAATAGAAAAGGGGACGTTTTTTTAGACATAATTTTCTAGGTTTTGAAGAAGAGAAAGAGAGGAGAGAAGAAGGAAGAAGAGAACATTTTCATTCATCGGGTTTTATTGCTTTCTATCCTTTGGAACTCTTTGACTCTTTTATTTGATTTGTGCCTTAGCCATGAACGGCTAAAGGTATTTCTAGGGTTAATTAGGGATGAACTTGAAACTTTTGTTATGATTTAGTTGATTTTATCTCATATTTTCATTTTCTTTGTTATGACCAATCCTTTATTCTATTTGATTGTGAGGACTTAATCGAAATTGCATGAAATCTGAGGATTTGGTATTTTTAATTGAGAAATTGAATATTAAGTCCAGACCATAAAGAATTGGGTATTTGATAGGCTAAGTACCGAGAGGTGACGCTTGTCTTATACGGGTTTTACCTAATTGCTTAGAAAATTGTGCCAAGTACCGAGAGGTGAAAGATAATTTCTAAATCAATTAGGACAGTTAAGAACTTAATGACTTTAGATTAGCGTAGCCAAGTACCGAGTGGTGACGTTTACTCTAATTTGAAGATGGTATTAATATAGAGATATCACTTTGTACCAACAACATCCAACTGCCTTCATAAGTATAAGAACAAATTTAACAAATCAATTAATCATAACATTAGTGGATAGAAACCTTAAGAAACCCTAATTTCTCATTCTTGTTAAAAACTTTAGAATTTGCTTTAAGACTTTAGTATAATTCAGTTTAATCACAATTTAACCATCCTTTGAACCACCAAGAAACTTTTTACTCCCTTTTACTAAATTCAATTGTTAGGTTAAAACTGATATTCCGACTTGTCCCTGTGGAGACGACCCCTAAGTACTACTCGATAAGGTTGTATACTTGCAACTGTATTGAGCGTAATTCGGGAATTATTACTTGTAGTGCTCAAAACACATCAAGTTTTTGGCGCCGTTGCCGGGGACAACGGTGGATATTATTTCAGACCTAAGGAATTTATTTAGTAATTGTTTTTAATTTTTCTTTTGCTTTCTCTCTCATTTTCAGGTTGAAATCTGGCAGAGGAACCTCCAACCCCGGAAGTCACAGATTTGGTTGAGTGGTTTTCTAGGCGAGGGTCAACCCATCTTTTCTACCAAAGAAGGAACAAACATCCAACGAGGGGACCTTTCTTGCACCCAATTCCACGCCGGTTAGACATGTCGACCGGCCAAGGAGATATTCTTTTTGAAAATCTTCAGCAGGAACGAGATCAAATGGCCGCTGAACTTGAACGTCTATGAACAGCCGCTGTTGAAAGGGAACATCATGAAGTGGCAGATGCCAATCGCCCTTTGAGAGACTATACAGCACCTAGGGCTGAGGAAATCCACCTTGGTTATACAGCACCTACTATCAATGCTGAAGAGTACCAAATTCTGCCTGCATGGGTTAGCATGGTGCAGCGTCATCTATTCCATGGCCTACCTCATGAAGACGCCACACAACATTTAGCCAATTTTGAAGAAATTTGCAGCACAATTAAGGTACAAATTGTTTCTCCTGAAGGTCTTAAAGTAATGGCCTTCACTTTTTCTCTTGCAGACAAGGCTAAAAGTTGGATAAGGGGACAACGACCCGAAAACATGAATACTTGGGCTAAGGTGGCAAATGCTTTTCTCAACAAATTTTTCCTACCATCCAAAACAAACTCCTTGCGCCATCAAATCCACAATTTCCGACAAAGAGGAGATGAAACTATGAGCGAGGCGTGGGAGAGGTTTCAAGAATTGCAGAGGTGCTGTCCACATCATGGTATTGAGGGGTGGAATTTATTGCAGATCTTCTACAACAGTCTTCTGCCACAAGACAAGGGCATGTTAGACGCGGCTGCTGGAGGAAGTGTCATGAATAAAGGAGTTACTGATGGATACAAGTTGGTTGATGACATGGCTCTCAACCAAAGCCAATGGCACAACCCTAGGGAGACACCTATAGTCTTGCAGCGGGAAATTGAAGAGGTGAATTCGAATTCAAACCTAGCTGCAGAAATTGCCTCTTTGAATCGCAAAATCGATCAACTGAGTGTAAAAGCGGTAAACAATTCCTCTCCTCTTCCTTGTTCAATTTGTGGAGGCAGCGATCATCTAGCAATTAATTGTGGTGTAAGTAAGGAGGGTAACCTTGAGGAAGTCAATGCGATTAACCAAGGTAATTTTACACCAAATAACAATCCTTACTCTAATACTTACAGCCCCGGTTGGAGAAATCACCCAAACTTTTCGTGGAGACAAAATGACCAACAGACCCAAGGTAATCAAAACAACCAAGGTAACTCAAACTTTAATAGACAAAATTAAGGTTATGGTAACCAAGGGTATGGTTCTAATGCACAACCAAAATCCAATCTTGAATTGATGATGGAAAATTTCATGACAAGTCAAAACCAAAAGTTTGATGAATTGACGAAAAAGGTAGATATGTTGGCAACCCAAAATAAATTACTCGAAAACCAAGTTGCACAACAAGCTACACAATTCTCCCGCCAACCGGGCACCCTTCCGCCAAAACCCGAGAATAATCCTAGGGATGTTAAGGCGGTAAGGCACATGCTTCGCAGTGGTACGCAATATGAGGATCCACCTATGCCAAAGGATGGCTATGTACAGCTGCAAGGTGAAGAAACGCGAAGCAATGATGAGCATATCTCCACACATGAGGATTTAGCCTCAAAGAAAGCCACACAAAGTACACCAAGCGACCATTGCAAACAAGCAAGGCCATCTCAAGAGGAGTCGCCAAAGGTAAGTGCAAAGGTACCTCTCTACATCCCTCCTCACAAATACGCACCTTTCCCTAGTAGACTTAAGGATGAGAAAACCGACAAACAATTTGCCAAATTTCTTGAATTGTTGAAACAATTGCATGTGAACCTACCATTGACCGAAGTAATGACCCAAATGCCAATTTACACTAAGTTTTTCAAGGACATTCTTTCAAATAGGCGTAAGCTTGAAGAAGTGCAAATGGTATCCTTAGACACAAATGGTAGTGCCATGGTCATGAATAAATTGCCTAAAAAGTTGGATGATCCCGGTAAATTTTCTATACCTTATTCTATAGGAAATGTCCAATTTAAATGTGCACTCTGTGATCTAGGAGCAAGTGTGAGTCTTATGCCTAAATCAGTGTATAATAGGTTAGGTGTTGGGGAACTTAAGCCAACTAGAATCTCTCTCCAATTTGCTGATCAATCGGTTAAATTACCTCTAGGGGTAGTAGAGGATTTGCCAATTCAAATTGGAAAATTCTTTGTGCCAATAGATTTTGTTGTGGTTGACATGGATGAGGATACTCATACACCACTCTTGTTGGGTAGACCTTTTCTCAACACAGCAAAGGTTGTGATTTATGTCCATGATGGGAAAATAACAATGGATATTGGTGAAGAAAAATTGACTTTCGATATCAAAAGATCTTTAAGATATCCATCTAACGATCAAAGTGTTTTTAGTGTTGACATTCTTGACAGGTTGATAGATGAAGAACTCACGAATAACCTAAAGAAGAACCCCATTGAGTATTGGATGGATCAGGAGTGCGAAAAGGCTAAAGAAACAAGTTCAGCTAATCTCATTGCGGTCCGCAACAACTCTTATTGCGATCCCCAACATCTTGAGTCAGAGAAGGAAGATCACCAAACCGATCAAGTATCAAAAACTGCACCTCTTGCGGCCCGCAACAAAATCCATTACGGTTCGCAACACATTGACGCAGTGGAAGAGCAACTTCAGATCGAACACCCGAGTCAACCTGACATCATTGCGGCCCGCAACAAACCTATTGCGGTTCGCAGTGACCCTTGTCTGAATGACCTGACGCCTGATCCGAGTCAGATTTCCCAAGTTTCAACCACCGAGATCCTTCCTAACTTCGCTGAATCCTCCGAGGATGCCCCCAAGGTTGAACTAAAGTTGTTACCTTCTACCTTACACTATGAATACCTTGGCCCAAACCAAACTTACCCTGTCATTGTCAACGCATCTCTCAACAAAGATCAAACCGGACAACTTCTACAAATACTGAGGATGCACCGAAAAACCATTGGATACAAAATAGACGATCTCAAAGGAATGAACCCTTCTATCTGCATGCACCGAATCTTAATGAAAGAAGGACACAAACCAACCATTGAAGGTCAACGAAGATTGAACCCTAATTTAAGCGAAGTCGTGCTTAAGGAAATACACAAGCTACTTGACGCTGGCATCATCTACCCTATCTCGGATAGCAAATGGGTGAGCCCTATTCACGTGGTGCCAAAGAAGGGAGGAATGACAGTCATTGTAAGAGAGGATGGGAGCCAATTGCAACAAGGCTAGTGACGGGATGGCGCATGTGCATTAATTATAGGAAACTCAACACCAACACGCGCAAGGATCACTTTCCTCTTCCGTTCATTGATCAACTGCTTGAACGGCTAGCTAAGCATTCTTTCTTTTGTTATCTTGATGGTTACAGTGGTTTCTTTCAAATACCAATTCACCCTGATGACCAACAAAAGACCACTTTCACATGTCCATATGGTACATTTGCATATCATAGGATGCCCTTTGGTTTGTGTAATGCACCTGCAACCTTTCAAAGAGCAATGATGGGTATATTTTCTGACCTAATTGAGAAATCTATGGAAATTTTCATGGATGACTTTTCGGTTTATGGTACCAACTTTGATGAATGTTTGCTTAACCTGTCCAAAGTCCTACAAAGATGTGAAGAAGTAAATCTTGTCTTGAATTGGGAAAAATGTCACTTTATGGTACAAAGAGGGGGTCGTTTTAGGTCATGTAATTTCAGCTAGGGGTTTGGAGGTTGACCGTGCAAAGATTGAGGTAATTGAAAAGTTACCTCCACCAACAAATGTGAAAGGAATTAGAAGTATCTTAGGTCATGCCGGGTTTTATAGAAGGTTCATTAAGGACTTTTCTAAAATCGCTAAACCCTTGACAAATCTTTTGTTAAAGGATGCTCCATTTGACTTTAATCAAGATTGTCTAAATGCTTTTAATAGGTTGAAGGAAACGTTGATTTCCGCTCCCATCTTGCAACCGCCCAATTGGAGCGAGCCTTTCGAGATTATGTGCGATGCAAGCGATTATGCTGTTGGAGCCGTGCTAGGGCAGCGAGTTGACAAAAAGCCGTATGCCATCTATTACGCAAGCAAGGTTCTAGATGAGGCCCAAGTCCACTACACCACGACTGAAAAAGAGCTACTTGCGGTGGTTTTTGCCATCAACAAGTTCAGACCCTACCTAGTTGGCTCAAGAGTAATAGTCTACACGGATCATGCTACAGTTCGCTATCTTCTCACAAAGAAGGATGCCAAACCTCGTCTTATCCATTGGATTATATTGCTCCAAGAGTTTGACTTAGAAATTAGAGACAAGAAGGGTACTGAAAACCTTGTAGCTGAGCACCTTTCACGCATCAAACCTGAACCAATTAACGATAACTTGCCAATCAATGATTCTTTTGTCGATGAGCAGCTGTACCAAGTGAGTAAGGTCGAATATCCATGGTTCGCTGACATTGTCAATTTTCTTGCATGCGGAATTTTACCACCGTACCTCACATACCAACAGTGAAAGAAATTTTATGCGGATGTCAAACATTATTTTTGGGATGATCCATATCTTTTCAAGCTTAGTGTTGATGGAATTCATAGACGTTGCATACCACAAGATGAGGTACAATCGATTCTTTACCATTGTCATTCATTACCTTATGGAGGACATGCTTCAACCATCAAAACTGCCGCCAAAGTCCTACAAGCCGGTTTTTATTGGCCAACTCTTTTCAAGGATACAAGGATGTTTGTTATCTCTTGCGACAAGTGTCAAAGGACGGGAAACATTACAAAGAGACATGAGATGCCTCAACAAAGCATTCTAGAAGTCGAATTATTTGATGTTTGGGGTATTGATTTTATGGGACCATTTCCGAGCTCATGCAACAACAAGTACATTCTTGTAGCGGTGGATTATGTCTCCAAGTGGGTAGAGGCGATACCGAGTCCCAACGCCAACTCAAAGGTTGTCAGGCGCCTCTTCTAAAAGATGATTTTTCCAAGGTTCGGTGTTCCAAGAGTGGTGATTAGCGATGGTGGGGCTCACTTCATCAACCGATCCTTCGAAAATCTAATGAAGAAGTATGGTGTAAATCACAAGGTCGCAATGCCATACCATCCGCAAACAAGTGGCCAAGTTGAAGTCTCAAACCGTGAGATCAAGCACATTCTCCAATCCGCTGTAGGCCTGACTCGAAAAGACTGGAGTTTGAGACTAGACGATGCACTTTGGGCGTACCGCACGGCATACAAAACGCCAATTGGCATGACGCCTTTTAAACTTGTCTATGGCAAGCCATGTCATTTGCCGGTAGAATTGGAGCATAAGGCGTTTTGGGCTATCAAGGCCATTAATTTTGACATGCTACAAGCTGGAAGAAAACGCATCCTCGACTTGCACGAACTTGAGGAGATCCGTCTTAGCGCTTATGAAAATGCCAAAATTTATAAGGAGAAGACGAAACAATGGCATGACAAGCACATCATAAGAAGGGAGTTTAAAACTGGTGATTATGTTTTATTGTTCAATTCATGTTTTTAGCTTTTTGCAGGCAAACTCAAGTCCAAGTGGAGCGGTTCGTTCCAGGTGAAACGTGTGTTTGAACATGGGGCGGTAGAAATTTGGAGCGAACGAACTGGAGCATTTAAAGTAAATGGGCAGAGATTAAAGGTGTACAACTACGGAGAACCGATTAAAGGGATGACAAGCATCTCCCTTACCGATGCACAGACGAACTAGAAAAGGAGAATGGTCGAGCTCGAGACACTAAACGAGCGCTTCTTGGGAGGCAACCCATGCAATTTATCTTTCTGCACATTTAAATTCATTTAAATTTCGAACTTTAAATTGATTTGCATTTAAACTTCCTGATTCAAAAAAAAAAAAAAAAAAAACTTTCTACCTCTCTTGCGGCCCGCAATAATTTTGATTACGGTCCGCAATAACCCCAGTATTTAGTTTTCTTTTAACAAAATTTTCGAATTTTCAAGCATCCTGCGGCCCGCAACAAACATCCTTGCGGCCTGCAACAGGGGATCCGACAAGCAAATAGAGAAAGAAAAATGGACATTTTTGCAAAATCTCTCCTTCTCCCTCCTTCCATTTCGCTGCTTTCTCTCCCTTTTCTGTCTCTCTCTCTCTCTCCTAACTCTAACCCCTTTTTTCTCTCTCTCCCTCTCTCTCTAACCCTAACCCTCCTTCACACCTCAACACATTCCCACTCTCAGGATGATCCATCTCTCTCTCTTATCTGCTACTGCCTTCGCTAAGGCCATTTTCTTCTCCTCCGCATCTCCTGCGGCCCGCAACACGACAACCGGTGACCTCCTAACTTCTGCGCATGCATTGCGGCCCGCAACGTAACTCTTTGCGGCCCATAACGCACTAATCAAGGAATCCAACTCCACTGCTTCTTCTCTTGCGGCCTGCAACTAACACGCAGTGACCAAGATTTTTTTTCAGCAATTGGAGTCTCAATCCGACGTTCGATCCTCTCAACTCAACTATGCACCTTCTCCACTTCATATTGGTTTGATTGAACAAATTTGGTTGTATCTTTAACTCTTTTTTTTTTCAATTGATAAATCGGATTAGAAGGGTAAATTGAATTGTGAATTGCATTTGAATTGGACCAATTTGAAATTAGGTATTGAACTTAACCAGATTGTACCAAACATGGCACCAAAGAAAAAGGCAAAGGATAAATCGAAAGATGACAATGAATTCTTACCCCACAAACGGTCCAAACAATACCAGGGTGGATCTAGTGCTACCGGTGGTACTCGTGACACAGAGATGTCCGACCAGCCTGATTTGTCCAATTTACCTGAAAATCAGTGGCCAGAAAACAGTCTCCCTAACTTTGGTCTTAGGTTGAGTCCAGAGGACCTAGAAACCTTCGAATCTCTTAAGTCCAAACGGTTTGTTCGGCCTAAATACATCCATATACCAACCCTTCAGTCCTTAGGTATTTTGGATGAGGTCCAGTCTCTAATGTCTTCACTCGGTGTTTGGGACTATTGCACCAGACCATTTCCTGCTTATCGTACTTTGACTACTGAGTTTTTGTCAACTATTAACACAGAGGAAGACCGAATGGTGACATACTATCTGGACGGTGCAAAGTACACCATTACCCTAGTAGACCTCAACCACATCATGGAGTTTCCCAACCATCCTACAGCAGTAGAGCTACCTGAGTGGGGAGATGACTCGAGCTTATACGACTTCTCTTGTCAGTTGATTGGTGGTCCCAGACGGACCTACAAATCCAGTCAAATCAGTCATCTCGTGTTCCGCTACATCCAGCGTGCTCTTGCCTTCACAATCTTCGCACGCGGTGAGACGGTGGGTACTATGGGCGAAAGCGAGCTCTATTTCATCTATGCCATGCTCCATGCTCAGACAAGACTAGAGGCATTACCCAATGTCGGCACCTTCATCATTGACCACGTCCTTGGCGTGCGAGACAACATCAGTGTTCGTGGTATAATATCAATCGGTGGGTTTGTGACCCGACTCACCATCCCTGCTGAGGGTCCGGTTTACCGAGTCCTTGCCACTCGCCTCCAGAAGCAGACTGAGTTCATCGACATGACATATCTGCAGACGACCGGTATGTTTTCTCAGCATGGTGATTCATACTTTTTTACTTCCCGTGGTGGGCAGCAGATTCCTCTTCCTCTGTCTGTTCCTATCGACAGGGCAGATTCTACCACTTGGATTCTGCCCCTTCATATGGCCCCACCACTACAGCCACAGCACCAACAACAGCCACATGCCGAGCCTTACGCACAGCAGCCTGTCGATCCATTTGGGGCACCTCCGCCTGAGCAGCAGTATGCTTCGCCACCTCCTTATTGGGCTCCCGGTCCTGATCAGGTGACTCCGCAGCAAATGTACGAGTTGTTGCAGCAAATGAATACAAACATCACAAATTTGCGCTCATATGTCGACGAGCGGTTCACCTCTTGTGACCGACAGATTACGGACCTCCGCACATACATACATGGACAGTATAGCGAGCACCAGACCGACATGTCAGGTCAGTTCAGAGACTTTCATACTGAGATGACTCAGCTGGGCTCGCAGATGGGACGTCTGAACGTCCAGTATTCTGATCTGGCGAGAGATATTGACGAAATAGCTGAGCAGCAGCACAGCAGATACCACCGGACTGACCGCATATTCACACACATGTCGAACTCTGGATTTGTCTCAGCCGATCCAATACCGAGACGCAGATGACACAGGCGCACACCACCTCTGGAGGATGGCACACCTCCTCAACAGGATTGAGCGGCATTCCTTCCCTTGCTTTGCATTGCATTGTGAGTTTTCTCATTTCCTCTTTTTCCATTTCTTTTGTTTGTTTGTTGCACCGAGACGGTGTCAATGGATAGGCTTGGGGGGGGGAGTAAATGGGTAAATTGGTAAATTGAAAAATTGAAGAAATTGTATGTTAGGATTAAGATTTTGTTTGTTGTTTGTTTATTTTTGTTTAGAATACAAATGGTAAGTTTTGTGCACTTTAGGGGGAAAACAATACAATTTGAGGGCATATTTTTAAAATTTTACAAATATATGGTGATTTCAATGGTATAACCTCATGGCACACAAACCATAAATAGAGAATAATTGAATGATACCTTAGCACCTGTGGTCTTCAATTAAGAACCCATTCTATATGTTGAAAATCAAGTCTCAACGCGCAAGGCCAAGAGTTTCCGAAAGGCTTGGTGCCCGTAGGAGACTTTGCACAAGACTCAGAAATCCTTTTCTAACCGGACTTAATTAAACAGAGGTGTAGACTGAAAAAGTGAGCTATGTTGGGTTGAAGTCCTTAGGACAAATACACCCGCATAAAAAAAAAATAATAATAATAATATGTTGAGTGGAAAAATGAGCGTGCCAAAAACAGACGGATGCACAAATAAAATAAAATTAAAAGTCAAAGCATCAAGCACAGTCTATACCCTTAACTAAAATTTTCTTTTTTTCAAAGGATTTTCTGGAATTGGTTGTCACTTGTAGAATTCGGGGGTGAATTTAGGATTTACTAACTCTGAGGTGTCATTTAGTTATGAAATTGCTTAATTAAAACCAAAACTGTGTTTGTGAGGTGAAGAAGATCATTGAAAGAAATCTGAATATTTGTTCTACCATACTCATGCTTTGAATTAAGTTGTTTAAACCCTAATTTGCCTTAACTAACCAATTTGTTTAGATAACTTGGTTTAAAAGACGTAACCAGCCCCGGGATTCTGTGAGTGTTTAGACTTACTTGGGGACAAGTAAGGATTAGGCTTGGGGGAATTTGATAAGCCGAAATGGTATCTATTGAAACCTAGGGTTTGATATGTAATTTAAGCCAAGTTTTATTGAAATTAGGTTTAATTAGGTTAGAAATATACAAAAGTTCAAGTTACTGCCCTAGTTGTGTTTATTTTACAGGTAATCAAGCATTTGGAGATTAACGAAGCAAAACGGGTGATTCGTAGCAAGTCAGCACAAAATTTGAAGCATTCTCACCTTCATTGCGGCCTGCAACCAATCCAGTAGTCTGCCGAACTTCCAGACTCCTTCATTGCGGCCCGCAACCAATCCAGAAATTCTCCAGTCTTCACTGGACTCACTGCCTCATCCGTTGCGGCCCGCAACCAAACTTCTTACGGTCCGCAATGACATTATTTTTCTTCTTGACAAATTTGTAATTGCACTCATTGCGGCCCGCAACCAAACTTCTTGCGGCCCGCAGTAAGGCGGTCACAGAGCGCGAGTTGGTTATCTTTTTAGGATTTAGACTGGGCTATATATAAAGAGACCTGCAGAATAGAAAAGGGGACGTTTTTTTAGACATAATTTTCTAGGTTTTGAAGAAGTGAAAGAGAGGAGAGAAGAAGGAAGAAGAGAACATTTTCATTGATCGGGTTTTATTGCTTTATATCCTTTGGAACTCTTTGACTTTTTTATTTGATTTGTGCCTTAGCCATGAACGGCTAAAGGTATTTCTAGGGTTAATTAGGGATGAACTTGAAACTTTTGTTATGATTTAGTTGATTTTATCTCATATTTTCATTTTCTTTGTTATGACCAATCCTTTATTCTATTTGATTGTGAGGACTTAATCGAAATTGCATGAAATCTGAGGATTTGGTATTTTTAATTGAGAAATTGAATATTAAGTCCAGACCATAAAGAATTGGGTATTTGATAGGCTAAGTACCGAGAGGTGACGCTTGTCTTATACGGGTTTTACCTAATTGTTTAGAAAATTGTGCCAAGTACCGAGAGGTGAAAGATAATTTCTAAATCAATTAGGACAGTTGAGAACTTAATTTCTTTAGATTAGCGTAGCCAAGTACCGAGAGGTGACGTTTACTCTAATTTGAAGATGGTATTAATATAGAGATATCACTTTGTACCAACAACATCCAACTGTGCCTTCATAAGTATAAGAACAAATTTAACAAATCAATTAATCATAACATTAGTGGATAGAAACCCTAAGAAACCCTAATTTCTCATTCTTGTTAAAAACTTTAGAATTTGCTTTAAGACTTTGGTATAATTCAGTTTAATCACAATTTAACCATCCTTTGAACCACCAAGAAACCTTTTACTCCCTTTTACTAAATTCAATTGTTAGGTTAAAACTGATATTCCGACTTGTCCCTGTGGAGACGATCCCTAAGTACTACTCGATAAGGTTGTATACTTGCAACTGTATTGAGCGCAATTCGGAAATTATTACTTGTAGTGCTCAAAACACATCAAACATTCAAATCCTACACAAAACAAACATATCTCTGACACTCAAACCAATACACGAACCTAATTATCTAAACATGCTTTACCTTTTCAAGACAAAAGCAGGTGATATATTCCATATAATGTTCCTATCTAGACTACCACTAATTTGCAAAGAGACGCGTACTCTTCTTAGGATCAACCGAACCAGTAAACTATATTATAATTACAAGAAATTAAGTTCATAAATTTGGTTTGCTAGAGCATGTACCTTCCAGTCCTTGAAATCGAACCGCAAGAAAAAATGCTTGTATGAAACTTCTCCTGTGGCAATGGCACTTGCTGCTGGTGCATTTCTAAGTGCTGAAAAGTATTTTTCAACATAAGAAAATTGAGTTGAGACACTAAAAATTTTAAACTTAATTTTTGAGGCACTAAACGATATTTTTTGGCGATTCTAATTCGTCGAATACCTGGGGTTGTACCACCGTCTCCTCCCCCCCTTTCCGAATTGGGGTCGTCGCGCCAATTCGACTTTCCTAGGCAAAGTTATGGCCGTTTAAAATAAATAAAAAAACAATGCTTTCAGCCCTTGGTCCATTTCTTGTTTGTGAGAGTCATAATATATACATACAAAGTCTTTCATGTTACAATGTTGAATCTATATATAATATATACATACAATAAAACATTAATCTTATAACTTTCAATTCAAATCATTTTAATGCAATTTTTTTAAGTAATTAATGATATATTTTTTAAATGATGTCATTAAGTAAGTAAGATTGAAAAAACGTTATTGTAGCAAACCGCCCCACGAGAGATTATTTTGCAAGCTCTTGATATTGGTAAAATCAAATTTGAGATGTTATAATGTTTTGTATATGCATTAAGAAAATAATAAAGATTAAATCTAACGGTTTTATTTTGCTATTTTATTTCTCATTTTTAGATTCAGATCCAAAAAAAAAATAATAAAAAAATGTAGACCGTACCCCGGGGGGTGGGCTGGTCTGAAGGTAAACTGCCCCTCAGTGGGGTGGTTTGATATGCAGGGTAAACCGCTTCCCCGGGGGGCGGCTTGGTTATGGGTAATTTTTTTTTTAATCCTAGTTATTAATATTACGTTATTTATTTTATTGGTTATGAATAAAAATGCCGGATCTTTATGTTAATGGTACTACGGCAGATGGACTATAGCTTTGATATATAGCTTCGTTTCAATAACAGAGCATTCAGTGCATAAAAATGCTTAGATTTATTTTTCTGGAATAAAAAAAATTATTCATGTTAGATTTATTTTTGAATAAGTTAGATTTATTTTTGAATAAGTTAGATTTATTTTTGAATAAGTTAGATTTATTTTTTAATAAGCTAGATTTTTGAATAAGCTAAATTTATTTTTCAATTAGATTTATTTTTGAATAAGCGAGATTTATTTTTGAATAAGTTAGATTTATTTTTAAATGTAGAAATTAAGAAATGTCTATGGATTATATTTGTTAGATATGATAACATTGTATTAATTTTAACATTTCAATTTACTTTTTTTAATTATTTATTTAAAAAAAAATACTAACAAAAAAAAGTTATAACTTTTAGCCGGTTTTAAGTCCGGAATAAAGGAGGAAGGTAACTTTAAAATAATAAAAAAATATATAAATATTTTCTTTATATTTTAAAAATACTTCTAAATTCATATTTTATTAATTTACTGTTATATATCTCAGAGAATTCTAATTCACTGTCATTTATAATATCATCAAATATAAAGATATTCTAGTATCTTTCTTGCTATTCTCACTTCAATGAAAACAAGAACATTAGACTTATACTTTTTGTCACTTCAATAAATTATAAATATGTTTCTGTTTTGAAAAAAAAAAAATCTTACTTTAGCACAGGGCATTAGAAAAGAAAACGGAGCCGTAGACCCGCACGGACTAGACCGCCAGACCCGACTCATGTGTAGAACCGTGAACTGTGAGAACTGTAACCTCTTTTTAATAAATCGATCCAATATATCAATCGGATCGGTCCAAATTAGAAAAAGACTCAATTGAATTAAAATCCCGCCAACTTCTTTTTAAAAATATGGCAAAGGCAGAAGAATTCATGAATGTCGCATTTTCCACGGCAACAGCACATAATGGCAGACCAGCACAGTAGGACAGAGATCACCTCCCCCGGAAGCAGGATTTCCCATCTCGTGACATCTTGGATCTACAATATAATGAGGAGTAGATGGATATCTGACAACTTCTTTTAAAAATATGGCAATGACAAAAGAATTCAATGTCGCATTTACCACGGCAACAGGACAGAATGGCAGACCAAATCAGTTTGATCCCACGACAAAATAATTCAATCTGGTGACACCTTGGATGTACAATTAATATGAGTAAATGCATATTGACAACTTGGTCCGACACCGTCTCAGCCGCTCCACAATTATGAATAAAAAAAATTATCCGAACAATGTAACTGTATGTTTCACCGTAAATCAGACTTTTAGACCAAATTAATAATTAAGTTACAGTGATTTTTAGATATTGTACTGTGTCATGACAAAAAAAAATAAAAAATGATGACTAGGGACGAACCATATCCGCTCTGCAATTCTAACTCTTCTCTTTTAATTTTTCAAATTGATTAATTATCATCGCTATCGATATAAAGATTTAAACTTGGGGGAGAAGTGGTACGAACCATATACCCTTGCATTACATATTTAATTTTTGTTTTGTATACCTAGGATTTTTATCTAACCATGAATAGAGTCTCTTGTTGGACTTGTTAGAATGTTAACCTAGTTTTGTCGTGCAAGTTTATTTTCAGCAATTACATTTAGGAGTAGGATAACTTATTTTAGTTTAATCGAGTCCACACTTAATTATGCGATTAATTTTTAGATAATTATTTGATAAAATTTTGGACAAACGACATATATATTGAAAACTATTTCAATTAATTTTTCATAAATAATAAGTAAAAAACATGTCCTATGATTGGTAGTATTTTCAAAATTCCCTTTCTTTAAATCTTGACTATGATAATTTGACAAAGTCTAGCAATAACTTGAAGGTATGCGTATCTTTCAATTGTGTATATTCATAGTAGATGTAAAATATTTTTATTGTCAGTTTTTATATTTTTATAAAATTATATAGAAAAAAATATAAAAAAGAGAAAAATACAAATAAAATCAGAAAAATACAAAAACAAAAAAATATAAAATATAAAAAAATTGTGATTAAAAGATGGAAGTAGAAAAACGATTACGGGCGCCTTTGTAGAATGGTTGTCAATACTGTCGAAAGACCTCCCAAACTTTTCTGTATATTTTTATTTTTATTTACTTTACTTTTTTTATCAAAGTTTACATACATCTTACTAACATACTTAGTTGGCTAGCTTTGTCCCAAACTTTTAAGGGTTGGGTCCAAGAAGGGATTATTTAATAAATAAGGAGAAGGATGATCAGATACTTCGTGACACTACTACAAAAAATACAGTTTGTACACGGACTTTAACTGGAGAGCTACACGGATTTGAAAACGTGTGCAATACTGGGGTGTAGGAAAGTCCAGTATTTATCCGTGTACGGTTACACTAATCCTACACGGATTTTTTACTAAATAGCTGTGTGGAAATACTCAGAGCTACACGGTTTTGTAATAAAAAACCGTGTATGAAACTTCTTCCTACATGGTTTTTTATTAAAAATCCGTGTAGGAAGAGTATTCATACACGGATATTTAGTTAAAATCCGTGTAGCTCTCCTCAACAGAATATTAAATAAATAAACCGGGTTCAGTAACATTCCTACACGGATTTTTAAGTAAAGAATTGTTTCCTACACGGATTTTTATTTAAAAATCCATGTAGGAAGGTTGCTGATTTTTTTTTTTTTTTTTTGCTGGCCTCCAGTTTTGCTAGTCAGTAATTATATATTTCAGATTGAATATACATAGTATTTTGCAAAAAAAATGTCCAAAAGTCTAAAAAGTCCAAAAGTCCATGAAGGAAGACTCGGATCGCGAATCTGAACCCGTAACATGGGCGAAACGAATCGGTTTTGGACTGTGGAGTTCCTGTCAAAAATTCAGCCCGATCCACGGACGGATCAAAAGTTACGCCCCTTTTCGTGAGGCATGCGCAGGACTGAAAAGAAAACCATACAAAACTGAAAAGAAAAATAAAAGAGAAATAAGCAATAATAAATAACAGAAAATTAGATAAAGAAAAAAATATATATATATATATTCATGGCTAACCTTAGTAAGATAGAGAGGAGAAAATAACAACTTCAAATATCTCAGATCCCAGTTGTGCTATGAGTTGAAATCAAAACGGCGTTGGAGGGAAAATGCCTTCTTATATAACCAAAACCCTAAAACTACATTTTTACACAGATTTTTCACTATAAATCCGTGTAGCTCTCTAGCCTTTCTACACGGATTTTAAAAATCTGTGTAGGAAGGTTGCTGAATATTTTTTTTTTTTAGCTATCCTACACGGATTTTTATTTAAAAATCCTTGTAGGAAGGTTGCTGAACCGTTTTTTTTTAGCTATCCTACACGGATTTTTATTTAAAAATCCGTGTAGGAAGGTTGCTGAACCGTTTTTTTTTTAGCTAGCCTACACGGATTTTTTAGTAAAAATCCGTGTAGCTCTCTAGCCTTTCTACACTGTTATTTAAACAATAATCCGTGTACAATAACCCCTTCCTGCATGGATTTTGTAATAAAAATCCGTGTAGCTCTCTCAACATTCCTACACGGATATTTAATGAAATATCCGTGTATAAAAGATTAATTTCCACACGGACACTAATTTTTAAGTTAATATTCGTGTAGGATTCCTAGAACACTGGAAAAATCTTATTTCATACACGTTTTTTTTATAAAATTGAGAAAATCCGTGTATAGGTACAGTGTAGGAAGACGTTTTTTGTAGTAGTGTGATCTCCAAGTATGTGTTTGCCTTATTATTTAAGATGGGTTAATAGGATATTCCGAATAAAATCAAAAGTGTTGTGAAAATATATTTCTTCTAAATAAAAAATCATCAAGTATAAAATTTATAGTTTCAATAGACATGTTCAAAAGTGTTACCATCACAATCGCGGGCAACATCCAATAATCAAAATTAAGTAAACATGAACATCATATTAAATACAAAATAAAATTATACGTAATATAGTTTACCACCTTGACCAAAGAATCTGATACTTAGACTAGGAAAGGCATGTTTACAGCAAAGAGTGAAGAGTACGATACAACCATAATGACGGTACCCTCCTAATAGTGTCTAAGCTCACTACTACAGAAAAACAGATTGCACACCAACAAAAATAGAGGAGCTACACAAATTTACTGCAATATAGAATGTGAGGGTATAGAAATCGGCAACTATTTACACACAGATATTTATCCGTGTATGATTATGATGAATCCTACACGGATTATATTATAAATAACTATATACGAACCCATCCCACTGTTACTCTCAGTACAACCAAGCTACACGGATGTTTACCAAATTTTCGTGTAGGAGTACTCTTCCTACACGGATATTTAATTAGTTAAATATCCTTGTAGCTCTCTTAACCAACATACATGTATATTAATTAAATATCCCTGTACGAAACAATCCTATACGGATTTTTATTTAATTATCCGTGTAGGAAGGTTATGAACTATTAATATTTTATGGTTACCTCTTCCTACACGGATTTTCGTTAGATATCCATGTAGGATTGTCGTATTTTTTTTCCATTTTTTTGACTAGCCTCCACTTTTACTAGCCATTAATTATATATTTCATATTATTTTTTTTTTGCATTTTTAAAAGCCAGATTCTCAAAACAATGCCAAAACATAACAATTTAAAATTCATGTAATTACACTAATTAAATCATAAATCACCTTGTCCACATACTTCTCAAATCGTGGATTTGCTCCATGGAGTAAGCGTCGCCGCTCGAGTCATACTACAATTATAACAGTACAATTATAATTTGGTATTCGTTAGTGACAAGAAAAGGTAGATGCAAGTCATTCACAAATATCCATTATTGCTATTAATAAAATGAATATTAATATGAATTACATACCTCTTTTGGAAATATAAATTGTATTCTTTCGATCCAGTCAAACAAGAAAATCATCGTGTAATAAGCACACTCCCAACCCTTCACTTGTTGCGGGCACTGAAATTTATATTTATCGGCCTATGTTAGAATGACAATAGTTTTTTTAACATAATATGAAATAAAAAAATTATAGTGTGCTCACCTCTAACCACCCACAAGTCAATTTATTCTTCATCCTAGGTACACTGCATTGCCGTCATCCCTCTTAAATATATTGGGAAAAGTCCTTACAAAATTAAAATTAATTGACTGTAATTAGTTATTTTGATCCATAATTTAATTACAATTGAAAAAAACTCAAACCAAGTGAAAAATTATTGTTCACTTTTTTATATAGGGGAAGATCTCTATGCATTTGTCGATTACGATTTTTCCTTTGGGCCTTGCAGAATCTATGATAAATGCCCTATTTGCAGTTGGGAGGATGATTATCAAACACTAGTGTTTTGCTATGGCATTAGAAATAGAAACACAATTATAATCACATTTATTTTTTTTGTCTAATTATTTAATTAAAATATCAATAATACATAATTTAATAATTCAAAGTTAGAAGTAATTAACCTCTGGTGGTATGGTAGGAGAATAAATCTCTTCTCATCCGCGGTGCAAACAGTGCATCGCTCGGCACATGTACTAGATAGACTGGACAGTTGAATGTTCCAGCACCGTAGCATTGAGTTTGCCGGGGTCTAGAAATAGACACAAGTTCTTTTTGTTTTCGAGCGGCCATGATTCATAGTTTCGGCAAGATAGAGAGGAGAAAATCACAACTAATTCAGTAATCTCAGATCCCAGCTGCGCATAAATCAGACCAATATAGAGGAGAGAGAGAGTAATATTGGATCAAAATTACGCTGGAAGAGAATGCCTTTTATTTAATAAAAACCCTACAAAGCCCTTTTTACATGGATATTTAACTATAAATCCGTGTAGCTCTCTTAATATTTATACACGGCTATTTAAATAAAAACAGTGTACAATACCCGTTCCTATACGGATATTTCATTAAATATCCGTGTAGCTCTCTAACCATTCCTATATGGATATTTAATGAAAAATCTGTGTACAATTCCTTCATTTCTACGTATGTTTTTTCCCAAACAATTATACACTGATTCTTCAATAAATATCCGTGTAGGATTCCGAAAGATATTTTGGACTTTGGAAAAAACCTATTTGGTACACAATTTTTTATATAAAATAGCCAAATACGTGTATAATGTGTAGTGTAGGATGACTCTTTTTGTAGTAGTGGCTTTCGAAACCTAATCTAACTCTCTTACTAAGAATGAAAAAAAGTAAAACTTAAAATGTCTTGTCTCTCCTATCTAGAGGTCTTTACAAAAGGTGTCTAGCGATGTCTGGAGATGATTGGAGTCTAAGAAATTTGATCAGAAGATGACAGTCACAAAGTTGGGCGAAGGGGTGCTTCTAATACATATCGTATTGGTTGGTACATATCATATTCAACTCCTCAGGATCACTGAGTTGGAAGTTTAATGACTATTCTACTAAGGAAAATCTGTATTGGAGGGGTTAGGACCATTCTGGTTGGTACGGTCCATATATAATAGTGAATCATGTTTACCCGTTGATGATATGTTTGATGTATAAGTATCCGGAAACATGCATGTTTCTTGCAATAAAAAACAAAGAATGCAATAGTAACCGATTTCTAATAGAATATAAACATAAAAGACGAGATTTCTAAGTAACCTAAGCCATAGCCCTATATATTGGTGATACACTCAAGCGTGATCACTACAAAACTGCTATCATTTATCGGGTAAAAACAAGACCTGTTAATGAATTCCCACTGCTAGAAACCAACACGATAGAAGAAACAAGAATATTTTTAGCAGTTCCATACCTATAGTAGTTTAAACTTTTTTGTATCGGTAAAAGACACATTACCGATAGGACAATTACTTTTCCTCTATCTGTAGTAGATTAGGTACCGATAGAAGAAATATGATACTCTTATTGGTACTGTAGAATGTACTGATAAAAGATAATTTTTTTTTTATTTCATTATAAAATTATCCAGACCCCAATTTACTAGCCATATTAATCATAAACAAGCAGAGTTACATAAAATAACATAGACCATCATCAGAACCTCTGTATGTATCTTGATAAACTAAAATTTTGTCTACGAACTATATACTTGCAACTAGATACGAGCCCTTTTCTCCTAAAGCCTCATGTTGTAGCGTGGCCCATTAGCAGCCTCTCTTATAACATGCATGCATGTTAATTATTTATAAAAATGAAAAATTGTGAAAATACCACTCCAAAATCTTCAAATTGTAAAAAATATCACCCAAAACTTTGAAATTATCAAAATGTCACTCCGAACTTCATTAATTTGTAAAAATACCACTTCAAATAATTAATGACTAAAATACCCTTCTTCTCTTGTTCCGAATGGCGGCTGAGCGCAGCGGAGGGGGTCGTAGAGGAGGGTTTGATGGTGCTAGTGCTTGTCGGAGGAGGAGGGGTTTCGAAGAATTAATGCGAAGGTGGGCAAGGCAAATCATGCCCGGAAACTACTTCTTGCGTCTTTTGACCGGGCGAGGGTCGGGTCTGCGGAGGGTGCAGGAGGAGGCGGCGGAGGGGCGGGGGTGGAGATGGACGGGTGAGAGTATTTTAGTCATTAATTATTTAGAGTAATATTTTTACAAATTAATGAAGTTTGGAGTGGCATTTTCACAATTGGAAGGTTTTGGAGTGACATAGTTACCATAAAACATGCATGTTATAGAAAATAATAATGCAATTTAAATTATAAACAAAAATTACTTCATATTTTTAGATCAGATAACAAAATAGGTACATAGTTACCATTTTGTTTCGCTTTGGACCAGTATTATGCTATGAGAACCTTTACCCTTTTGAAACTTGGCTAAGTACCTGAATATTCTTATATTGGTACCTAAGGCAGAACCTCTAGAAAAATGCTTTGATCAAATTACAATAACCCCAATGTTTTCGTGCCACACATTCTTTCTCCTTGTTTTCAAAGTTCAAATAGTCATCTAAACTGCTGAACAAGTTTCTATATTAAAAAGTTAAAATAGTCATCTGCCACACATTCTTTTATGTTTTTATAATATTTTTTTCAGATAAGTACAAAATCACTGTTTTTGTATGGTCGAGATCTAGTTATTTCATGTTGAGTACATTTTAATATGGAGATCATGTTGAGTGATACGTATAAACTTTTGGACTTTGAAAAGAATAATGATAAGGATATGAGGCATGATTGGGGCATGAAAATAAAGGGACATCTTAACCTTACACGACTGTGATGAACGAAAACAAACAGCCCAAGTACAGGAATTTTATTTTCGTTGATTTTCTCAGTGCATATGATGCTGGAGTCCTTAATTTTAATGCACAACTTGTTGAAAGTAATCCAAGTCATCGGGTGTCCCCACACGGCCCGTATGGATAGTGACACGGCCCGCGTAGCTAGGGACACGGCCCGCGTAGCTAGTGACACGGCCCGCGTCAGTGACGCTAAATTTGTCTTATGTTATAACTGTCTGTGTAAACACGTTTTTCTATTTTTGGTAAGTCCCTGTAATAGAGTTAGTGGGTGTAGCTGTAAACTAATTATAGCACCATAATTTTAGGGTAGTGGATGCTAAATTAGGATTAGTTTTCTAGTATTTATACCATGTCTCTTGTATGTGTAAATTGTCTAAGTTGAGTAATATGAAATTATTGTGAGTTTTTTCTGTTATCTCAATTTATTCCCAACAAAATTGGTATCAGAGCCGAAGGTGAGAGATCAAGGCAGATCAGAGCCAAAGGTGAGAGATCAAGGCAGATCCGACCATGGCAGAGAACATGAATGTTTCCTCGATTCCGCTGTTCAAGGGAGACAACTATGAGTTCTGGAGCATCAAGATTCGAACTTTGCTCAAGTCTCAAGGTCTATGGGAATTGGTAGAGAAGGGAGCACCGGCCCCTGATCCCACACCAACAGAAACAGTGAAGCGCGATGCGAAGGCGCTGTTTTTCATTCAACAAGCCGTTGCTGACACGGTGTTTGCGAAGATTGCAGCAGCAGAAACAGCAAATCAGGCCTGGTCTACTCTGAAAACCGCATTTCAGGGAAGTTCCAAGGTGGTAGCTATCAAGTTGCAGGGCTTGAGAAGAGATTTCGAGACGTTGAACATGAATCAAGGCGAATCTGTTCAAGCGTTTCTCACAAGAGTCACATCCATAGTCAACCAAATCCGAAGCTGTGGAGAAGATCTTCCAGAAAAAACGGTTGTGATGAAGGTGTTGCGCAGCCTAACAACCAAGTTTGATCATGTGGTGGCAGCGATCGAAGAATCCAAAGATCTGTCCACCTACACGTTTGATGAATTGATGGGATCACTGCAAGTTCATGAAGTTCGTATCAACCGATCAGAAGTGAAGGACGACACAAAAGCTTTCTATACCAAGGGCGATTCCTCAAGAAGCCAACAGCAAGGCAGAGGCAGAGGGAAGAAAGATGTAGAATGCTACTACTGTCACAAGAAAGGGCATATGCAAGCCGATTGCTACAAGAAAAAGAGAGAAGAAGGTCAAGACGTGGAGTGCTATTATTGTCACAAATTCGGCCATGTGCAGGCTGATTGTTACAAGAAGAAACGTGAGGAAGAGCAAGCCAACGTTGCAGAGGAGAAAGGCAACAAAGAAGACACCGAAATCAGGCTCTTCATGACGAAAACTGCTGATGCGACCCGTACCATGCCTGACACGGCCCGTACCATGCCTGACACGGCCCGTGTCCAAAACACACGGACCGTACAGGATACAGAAGCAAGCCAAGTTTGGTTCCTAGACAGTGGGTGTTCTAATCACATGACCGGTGACAAGTATCTCTTCGAAGAATTGGACGAGTCATACAAGAAGCCTGTGAGACTTGGCGACGACAAACAAATTCAAGTTGAAGGAATCGGCAAGGTGGCTGTCAAAACCGCAAGCAACACATGGTATCTACACAATGTATACTTCATCCCACAACTTGCACAAAACCTCCTGAGCATCGGCCAAATGATGGAGAGCGGGTATGCGATCAAATTCGAAGGGCTGCACTTGCAAAATCGAGGATTCATCAACAAAGCATGTGATGGGTAATGATCGAGCAGGAATTGATGCCATGATGGGGGGCAATATAGTGGAACGTGATTCCATGACTAGAAATGACAAATTGGAGCATAGTGCCCCGGCAAAGCGACCGTGATCAACTTGCCGAGGAGAAAAACCATACAAATCCGTCACATATTGAAACTGACCTGATGCCGATAATCGATAATGATGGAGGTCATAACATAGTTGACACAGAGAAGAAGGATCTTGAAGAAGATGACTATCAATATGAAGATGCTAACTGGAGTTGGTCTATGGCAGAAAACAACATACCAGTAGCTGACAGAGGAGATGTAGAACCTGATACGACCCGGATCATCATTCAATACGGCCCGCATGAAGGTGACACGGTCCGTGTGGATTCTGATACGGCCCGTGTACCATTCAATTCAGACAGCAGTAACACCGAGCAACCTCAATTCGAAACAAACAGTGAGCAGCCTCAGCCAAATGAAGACATACCAACACCACTGCGAGTTTATACAAGAAGAATCAACCCACAGACACAGCAAAAGACCAAAACCTTGCAAGAATTATACTCATCAACACAAGTGCTGATGGTGGAAGATCCCGAGCGCTTTGAAGAAGCCGCAGGCAAGAAAGAATGGGTCACAGCTATGAAAGAAGAAATTCAGGCAAGTGTTCTTGACGATAGAAGGAGCACATCCGGGCAAGTGTTATTCTATGGTGACAATACAATTTGTTGGAGTTCGAAGAAACAGTCAACAGTTGCACTATCAACCACAAAAGCTGAGTACAATGCAGTAACATCAGCAGCATACCAAGGTGTATGGCTAAGGCACTTATTGGAAGAGTTAGATTGTGAGCAGAAAGGCGCAACAATACTCTATTGTGATAATCAGTCGACAATTGCAATTGGTAACAACCCGGTGCATCACAACAAAACAAAGCACATAGACACTCGGATCCAGTTCATACGAGACCTGATTGAGCAGAAGAAGTTTGTTTGGTGTCAAAGAATGATGGATGTAGATGACTTTGGATTAAGGGGGAGTGTTGAAAGTAATCCAAGTCATCAGGTGTCCCCACACGGCCGCGTAGCTAGGGACACGGCCCGCGTAGCTAGTGACACGGCCCGCGTCAGTGACGCTAAATTTGTCTTATGTTATAACTGTCTGTGTAAACACGTTTTTCTATTTTTGGTAAGTCCCTGTAATAGAGTTAGTGGGTGTAGCTGTAAGCTAATTATAGCACCATAATTTTAAGGTAGTGGATGCTAAATTAGGATTAGTTTTCTAGTATTTATACCATGTCTCTTGTATGTGTAAATTGTCTAAGTTGAGTAATATGAAATTATTGTGAGTTTTTTCTGTTATCTCAATTTATTCCCAACACAACTCATATCAGCTATCTGTTGCAACTTGTTGATTTTAATTTCGGTGTGACAATAAAATACTGCTATTTTGAACTGGTGAGATTGATATCAGGAAGATAATTAAGATGTGATGATGCACACTGTATCAAAATATAACATCTTCTTGATTTTAGTTTGATGGTATCCCAATTGGCCATGTGCAATTGCAAACCAGTATGTTACTTAAATTATCAACCTCAGCTCTCATGTGCAATTGCAAACCAGTAATTTATTAAATTATCAATCTCAGCTCTCCTTTGTGTCATTTTTGCTCTCTGACTCAGAGGAGTATTTTTTTTTTTTCTCTTTTATTCTACGCGAGACTCTCTGACTAGGAAGAGTCTTTTTCTTCTCACTGACTCACGAATCTTTTCATTTTTTATTTCATTGCGCCATTTATTTTTTTATTTAGATGGATGGATTTGTGGGGATCAAAAGAATGAACGGAAACAAACAAACAATTTGTATTGGGCTGTGATTTTTAAAACTTTTGGGCCAGAGATAGACACTTTGCTTGTTCAGGGGTAGGTACCTAAAACAATTTCTATTAGAGCTTAAAAAAAAAATTCAAATCCAGGAGTAACACTTGCCTACTCCTGAACTTCTTTGTATCCGCATCTGTGTGCAACTGGAAACCAGTAGTTTATTTAAATTATCAATATCAGCTCTCATGTGCAACTGCAAACCAGTAGTTTAGTTAAATAATCTATCTCAGCTCTCAAGTGAAACTGCAACAGTAGCTCTCAAGTACGGCAACGCCGAGGCGCATAAATGGCAAGGGAAGCCCCGTTGTACAAGGATCCAACTCAGCCAGTGGAGGCGAGAGTAAAAGATCTCCTCTCCCGTATGACCCTTCAAGAGAAGGCCGCACAAATGGCACAAATTGAACGACGGGTCGCCACTCCTGCCAGTCTGACTGATCTGTCCATCGGAAGCGTGCTCAATGGCGGTGGAAGTGCACCTCGGGATGGGGCCACCACTGAGGAGTGGGCCGACATGGTGGATCAAATGCAAAGGTGGGCGCTTGCGTCCAGGCTCGGTATCCCCATCATCTATGCTTCTGACGCTGTTCATGGACATAACAATCTATTTGGTGCCACTATTTTCCCACATAATGTTGGCCTTGGCGCTGCCAGGTTTCTCTTTTGCAACAATATTCCATTACTTTTTGTTCAATTATAGAATTGTATTCTCTGTATGTCACTCTTAATTAGATTTGTAAATAACCCAATTTCCTGTGAATTGGACGGAAATATGCACCTTCTCCCATTTACTGTTCTTATGTACTTTCCAATTATATAAAATGGTGAAAGGAGACACTGATAAAATGGAGTAAGATAAGGAAGGAGGTAGAGAAATCTAAGTTAGTTCATGACTTAGTTTGTCTTTTACAAACTTTAGTTGAATAAAGGAAAATAAAGTAAGAAATGAGGGCATGTACCGGTTGCACCGTGAACATCTTCCAATTGGAGTTAAGTGTATCCTTCCCAAATATATATATAAAGGAAAAAAAAATTAATTTGAAGAAATATCGGGGAAACTAGCCACTGTTATTAGTGAAGCAGGAAAAATGACAATTTATCTAATGCAAATTACCTGTTTTTTGTTTTAGAGATAAAGAGCTCGCACGTAGGATTGGAGAGACAACTGCGCTGGAAGTTAGAGCCAGTGGTGTTCACTGGACTTTTGCTCCTTGTGTTGCAGTAAGTAATGGTCTTTGATTGCATTTATGTAATTAACTTATCTATAAAATTTTATATGTGGGTGTATGATTACTGGAGTTCTATAAAAATAGGTCTGTAGAGACCCAAGATGGGGAAGAAGTTATGAATGCTACAGTGAGGAACCAGAGATAGTTCGCATGATGACCTCCATTGTGTCGGGTTTGCAAGGAACCCCTCCTGAGGGTCATCAATCTGGTTATCCCTTTCTTGCTGGAGGGTAGGTTGTTGCAACCCTTAGAACTTATTTTAGTTCGTTTCTAGTTATTGGAATATACATTCAATTATTACCTTAAATTTTTTGAAGAATGCTCGGTCAAATCAGCTGCTGTACACAAATAAGCAACCAAATGCCTGGTTGTAAGAAATTGAACCAGCCTGGTAAAACACAGTAAATTTGAACAAACAGAAAAAAGGAAAATAAAAAGTAGGCACCTAAAACTATCTAAAAACTAACCCCAATCCAACACAACATGCATTTACTTACAATCCAATCTCTCTTGGCCTAGCAACTACAAGCTGTCAGTTCCAAAAAGAAGGGTACCGGTCTGAACGAATGTACCACCCTAAAAGACCATCATGAGCACTAATAAAGACAAACAAGCTACCAAAGCCATGACTACAAAATATTAGTACATAACCGAGCCTTCATCAAGGAACAGCTCAAAGGAAAGCCAAATTCAAGAACAATCTGCAATAGACATTATCAATCATCCAGCATGTCTTCATCCAATCCAAGGCCATGACGCCAAAATATTAGCACATGACCGAGTTGCATTGTTTAGCAATCCAAAATCCAAACACATAAAAAAAGTCTTGTTGTGTTTATGCCAGACTTGCCACTGTATCATGAAGTGTCATGTTTAGTATCTTAAGAAGTTCAATAGGTGAATTTGAGAATCAAAGAGAATATTTTCCTTTTGTTTTATCTTAGATTATTTCATTTAGTTGAAGTAGAATGCTAGTTACCATTAATATAGAACCTTACAATATTTTTCTATTGTTTTATTTTATCTTAGATTATTTTATTTAGTTGAAGTAACATGTTACGTTACCATTAATATGTAGAACCTTATAATATTTTATCTTTGGTTATCTTAGATTATTTTATTTGCATGATACGTTACCATTCCTTTAGTTTTATTTTGAAGTAGCATGCCACGTTACCACTATTTTATTTACCGTCTTAGATTGACCTTCCATATCAATCTAGGCACATGCAAAAAAGTTCTCAAACTTGTTTTTAATACTAAATTTGCATTTCCTCAATTGGAAAGTGCATTTCTAGCTAATATCAAAACTTCAATTGTAGGAGAAACGTGATTGCTTGTGCCAAGCATTTTGTTGGTGATGGTGGTACACACAAAGGAAAAAATGAGGGAAATACAATTTGTTCATATGAGGAGTTAGAAAAAATTCACATGAGTCCCTATCTTGATTGTTTCTATCAGTGTGTATGTACTGTCATGGTCTCTTACTCTAGTTGGAACGGTGAACCCCTCCATTCAAGCCATTTTCTCATAACTGATGTTCTGAAAAAAAAACTTGGATTTAAGGTAATTTCCACCTTCCCCATAAAAGTTTCTCATACTGGCTTTTATTGACTCATATAATCATCTCAAGCATGGTCAATATATTGAACAGTTATTTAAACTGGTACAGATCTGCAATACTGAAATCCAGAAGTATGTGGGAAAGATTAGGTAAAATCACCAATTAGGAGAGATAATCTTATTACTTTTTAATCAGAGAATAATACATATGAGAAAATCTAACACCAAGAAACAATACAACAACAAAGAAAGAGGTTTCTATTGTTCGGTTTTTCCAGAACGTATTCAAGCATAGATGAAATACACTGGGATAATAGCCCATAACTGCTTTTAGAATCCATGGTAACAACCTGCATTTGTCATCAGTGCCTTATCTTTACTATTTTGTAAAATTTTCCCTGGATAAAGGACATTATTATTTCAGGGTCTTGTAATATCTGACTGGGAAGGGATAGATAGGCTCTGCCAGCCCCAGGGATCAAACAACCGCTACTGCGTCTCTGCTTCAATTAATGCTGGAATAGACATGGTAGAACTAATTGCATACAAAACATCCAACTGGATTTATTCTTGTTTCTGTTGTGTTTCTGATTAGGGCTTATAGGTAATGGGTTTCAGATATAACAATTTTCTTGAAGATCTGATATCTCTAGTTGAATCTGGGGAGATACCAATGTCACGTATAGATGATGCTGTGGAAAGAATACTGAGGGTCAAGTTTGTTTCTGGAATTTTTGAACAACCTTTCTCAGATCGTTCTCTTCTTCGAATAGTTGGTTGCAAGGTAAGTTTTCTACTTTTAGCATCAATACATCTGTTGGCGGCACCATGCCGCCAACCTTAAAAAAAAAGGTAAGTTTTCTACTCTTGTGCTTATTCTGTTACACTCTTTTCAAGGAAATTAATGATTGAATTGGTAAACATTTTTCCTCTGCAGGAGCATAGGTTACTAGCTAGAGAGGCTGTTCGCAAGTCCTTGGTTTTGTTAAAAAATGGAAAAGACCCAAAGAAGCCATTTCTTCCTTTGAAGAAAAATGCAAAAAGAGTTTTAGTTGCCGGAACTCATGCTGATGATATTGGCTATCAGTGTGGCGGCTGGACTATCACCTGGAATGGTGATTCTGGTAGAATTACAAATGGTATGCCCTCATTTTTCCAATCTACTTATTTATACAAACCTCCTAAGAGGTTGTGGATAAGACGCATTTTGGCCAGTACTGTTTTGTCTTGAAACATCAATTTGAAACTGTAGTATACGAATTTCCCTAAACTCACCATAATATGGCATTAAGAATCATGTAATACAAATATTCAAGCAACATAAAATTGCAAGTTTCAAGTTTCAAATGTATGCAGTTAGCCAGACTCTGTTTCCTCCTTTTCTTAACAAAGACTCCAACAATGCCATTTTAACCATAGTGAGCCTAACAGCAGTGAAGCCTATCAAGTATTGACAAACAAAAAAATAGCATAATCGAAAGTCCAAATAAAAATCCGGTAATTAAATTGTGAACTGATAATTTATCTGGTCATGACCGTACTTTGGTGCCACTATCAAATTTTAGTATATCTTAATAATCTGCAAGGCAATTCTTATTGCACAAATATCATTCTGCAAGTTTTCATGCAAAGCTAGAGGCAAAAAGAATGAATCAATAAATATCTTGGCAGGCACAAGTATACTAGAGGCAATAAGGGAAATTGTAGGAACAGAAACTGAGGTGGTGCACGAGCCCAACCCAACTGCCTCAACCCTTCTGGGACTGCACCAACAGGAGTCGTTCTCCTATGCAATAGTAGTGGTTGGAGAGGAACCCTATGCTGAGTCTTTAGGTGACCGAACTGACCTCTCCATCCCCTTTAATGGCCATGATACAATCTCTCTCATAGCTGGCACCATCCCCACTGTTGTACTTGTTGTCTCTGGAAGGGCTTTGGTCCTAGAAGCACAGTTACTTGAGCAAATTGAAGCGTTGGTTGCAGTTTGGTTACCTGGCAGTGAAGGTGGTGGTGTGGTCGATTGTTTGTTTGGAGATTATGATTTTCATGGGGTGTTGCCAATTAGCTGGTTTAGGTCAGTTGACCAGCTGCCATTGAATTCTGGATTGGGTGCTAACTATGATCCACTTTTTCCTGTTGGATTCGGGCTTAGGATGTTTGATAAAAAACCTTGACTCTCTACTTTCTTCTTTCTATAATAATTGATATTCATCTACCGTATTTCCGGTTGTGAACAGGTAAGATGGTTCAAGTTAATAATAGTACTCTCCTTGTGACTTGTGACAGGAAAAATGATCTCTCTTTATTAAGTTATTTTTAATTTTTTTGATGCCAATTGAACCGTAGGGCTTTCCAATAAAGTAAACTTTAAACGGGAATAGATTTTCACTTCTAACTTTATTTTCAGTGCTTGACTACTTTTCACAACCCTTGTGAGAAAAAAATTCAATTTGAGCCAAAGTTGTGCTTCATGAGGCACTTGTTGCTGAAAATTAATTCAAATTGATTAGAACATGTACGAATCAGTTTTTACCAGCATAAAAACTATATGGTTTTTTTTTTAAGCATTGGTTATTTTAAGCATAGTTATTTTAAGACTAGTTGGTGTAGTGGTCAGTTGATTTCAGCATGTTGTGTAGTGGGTGCTTAATTTAGCAAAGTTGCGACTTATTTTTGGAATGTTGTATTCTTATAAATACCGCAGAAGTCTATGCAATTGAGTAAGAGAGAAAGAAAATAAAAATATTTTTCTCTTCTATCATTTGCATACTAGTACAAAGCAATGCAGTATTGCTGAATTTATCCCAACCCTTGTGCTACCCGTGTGCGACTCTTCTGAACTTGTATGAGTTATAAAAAATGGGAAAATTAGTTATTTGCCACTCCAAAACCTTCAAATTTGAAAAATGCCACTCCGAAATTAGAAATCATCATAATGTTGTTAATATTTGATGAAAAAAACTTAACATATTTAATAGTGGAAGAAAGAACACTCAATGAAAGAAATTTAACTTGTATTATTAATATTTTCTTACTCTCTTACATGCAAAATACTCCTTACACATTGTATAAGCTCATAAGAACTTTCTACACACTCAGCTATCACTAAATAACATTTAATCCTCTCATTGACCCTCTCTATTTCCTATAAACATTTTTAATCTTTCAAAACATCCTAGAAGACGACAACATGACTTCTAGAGAACTCCAATATATTCATAACAATTCTAGAGGGTTCCAACAATTAATTAAAAATATTTGACCAAATAATTAAGTTTAGTTATCTATTAATTTTGCCACTCCTACACAATTCTTAACTGAAAAATTATGTTTTGGAATATGTATTTGTGTATTTCCAATTATACCCTTTACAACCTTTCCTCCTCCTTCTGTAACACGCCTCCTCCTCCTCCTTGGTGCTGTCTGGGTGCCAGTGGTGCTTTCTAGGGTGGTGCTTGTTGAAGTTTCGAATGGCTGTGAGGCCAGGCGGGAACCTTGTTACCAGTCTAGTGTCCTGCTCCTCTTTTCCCTGTTGCTTCTCTTAGGTAAACTTTTAAGCACTGCCCTTCTTTTTCTATTGGTTGGATAATGTGTGTTGGTTGCCTTGGTTCTGATTTTGTTGGGTTGGTGCATGCGTGGTTATTTTGCTAGTTCTGTTATCTCTGTTTCCTGGGCTCTGATTTGTCCTTTGTTCTTGTGCTTTGCGTGAAATAGGTACCACTAGTACTTGTTCTAGTTTGGTTGTATGATTGTGAAATGTGTGTTGTGCTTGTGGTTTACTAGTACCGACTTGTGTATGGTTCTACGATGTTGTACCTGCCTTTGAACTGACAGGCGGAAGTAGGGCTGGCGGCGAAACTGACTGGCTGGTTGGCGGCGGAAGGCGGACTGGCTAAGGGTATTTTAGTCATTACTTTTTTTTAAACATGACTAATTGTGTAAGAGTAGCAAAATTAAAAGATAACTAAGTTTAGAGTGGTATTAGGATGATTTTTAATTTCGGAGTGTGTCACACCTTAGATTTTTACCATCCGGAGCGTGATTATATAAGCATCTTCACACATTTCCTTGGTCCGTCAACCTACGTTGCCAACAGAAAGGAAAACAAAATAACAAAATGGAGTCAGCTACAAAGCTCAGTAACCGGTTATTTAATGACGCGCTTCTTTATAATTGGTTTAATTTAACAACCATTCAAATAGGCCACATTAATCCACACAAACACACATAAAATTATACACACATATTTAACCGGCGATAGTACGTCGGTCTAGGTTATCCGTAAAACAAGTCACATCACATTCACATAGTTGGAATTCCATCACACAGGCGATTCCCAACTTCCATAACACAATTCCTTAAACCGCCAATCCAATGGAAAATTCATCCAACATTGGAAGGCCGCCAACCTACTAGGAAGTCCAACCAACAGTGGGAGGCTGCAATCAAAAATCAAATTCTAATCTCAGATCAGCTATCCCGTTAAATATGCAATCATAATTTTATATGCAATACCAATATCCAAATCAACCATACAAAATGAAAACACAGATTATAGAGAAGTCCGGTTACCTGATAGCCAGACATTCAGAATTTCAAATCAAATTGCAACACTAACTCGGAATCACTACGACGTAGTCAGAATTTGAATCGGACATATATAGGGCTCTTCTTATTCGGTTATACAAGGAAAAGTTGAGAGATAGTGTGGCAGGAGGTTGAATAAAGAGGTTTTTAAAATCAAATTATAGGATCATATTATATAAGGATAGCAGCAGGGAATTGAGGGGAAAATGGGAACACAGATAAAACAAAATAAAGAGGCGACAGGAAAAGGAAATAAAATTATGGGTGCTGTTCAAATCCCAAAACAGAAAGGAGTTAATTTATATGGGTTGTTTTGATTCAAGGGGTGTGTAGATGATTAGAAGGGAATAGAAGGGATGTGTATAGGGGAACAGACATACGGTCGGTGATTTATAAAATGGAATTTCGAAAATATAGTGGTTATTGCAATATTAAAAATTAGCAGAGACAATAACAGTTGTGACGTTGTTATATATATTACGTATTACCATAAAATATGCTATCAAAAACACAAAAAATCTTTATTATATTATAATAAAAATAATCTTTTTAGCAGCAATAATAATAACAAAATTTTCGGGATGTTAAAGAGTGGCATTTTTCAAATTTAAAGATTTTGGAATGACAAATAACCAATTTTCCCTTAAAAAATTATGCTGGTTCTTTTGACTTGTGTCTCCTACATTTGTCAAAGATGATATTTTTTAGTTGTTTATTTAATTAAAATGTAATCTATACTAAAAAAATTAAATTTCGTCGGAGGTCACTCAACTTTGCTCTTTGTCACGAATTGGTCACTCTAATTTGTCCCCGGAAGCCACCCAACTTTTAATTTGTTCTGATTAAGTCACTCCGTGAAATCTTCTATCCAAAATTTACAGAAATCTGAGATGGATGTCAAACTCATTATTTTTTAATATTATGAAATTTTTTTGACTTAATTGGGTACAATTTGGAGACACTATTCTATTCACATCATTGCCCTCTTCGTTTCTCTCTCCCAGACTCTTCATTTCATTTCTCTCCTCCTTACTCTCATTTTTTACCTCTTTTATTAGAATTGGTAATTTCTTTCCTTTTCTTCTTTTACCTTAACTCCTTTTTTCTTTTGAGGAGAAAACCCGAAGGTATTTGCATTAATAAAAATTGGAGTTTGAAAACAATATTACAATGCCATCTTGCCAACTAGCTACGTTTATCTAAAAAGAAAATTTGCTAATTCTTAATATATAAGAAAATTTGCTAATTCTTAAATAAATAAAATGGAGACAAGGTGAGGATCAAAATATAAAAGCAAACTCTTACGTCTCTGACAACTCCTCACTATTTACCAGTTGTCACTATTTACCAGTAAGTGAAAACTATTCAAATTACTGGTACGCCTCTATCAAGTGACCGGTAAGTATCACCTCACTCTCTCTTCACGTACCAATAGGTACTAACCCATCTTAGACCCGGTACCCCTACACCAATTTTTTTGTACGACTAAATTTGTCATTCTAAAATCAGCTCTGCATCCATCATCAAGTGAAGAACTCAACAATAAAGCATTGAAAGAATTCCCATGTATGGCCTATTTAGTATTAACAATCACATGAGAAGCAAGGATAAATTTTGAAATATAAAAAGTAATCAACTTAAGGTTGAACCATTTAAAATTATGCAATAACAAACCTAACATTTTTAAGTGTCATGAAATATTCATAAAAGACAACTACCACCAACATATATCAAAAGTGAATATTTTGAGTTGTGTACAAAAAAGAGACCTCTATGCTTTTGTCTATCAAAATACACAAAAAGACCTATCAAATTTCTAAATCAAAGTTAGCTCTATGCCTCTGCTCTAGATGTGTTTCTTTTGGATGCCTCTTGATCTAGGAAATCTTTTCCGTTATAAAACATAGTAATTTTTGCTCTATATTTTGACGTCATCACTACCTCAAGCTTGAACTTTTGTTAGTCCTCGAACAAAGCAAAGGAAAAAGCTTCTAATTTAGGATGACTATCGATATCCCCTTTGTATGAAATTTGGAAATTCTAAAACTTTCTTAAGAAATAAATTTAAAACATAGATGTCTACTCAATTAACTATAGATACATTTACTATGAATACACACAAGAGTTTACATTTATTATACATCTAAATACTTATCTTTTATATTTTGCCGAAATTTTGGGTCAAAATAATAGGATATAATTTCAAATATTCTCAACTTTAAGAAATATTTACTTGCATAATGCTTAAGGAAAATTGATTAGTTGTTTGCATGTGCATGTTTATTTTTACTTTTCATGTGTTTTGTGGATAAATTTGTGTGATTGCGAGAATGAGGGACCAATTTGAAAATTTTTGGTTGTGTTTTGGATGAATTTGTGAAATTAGATGTAACCCCATATTTGACTAAAAGAACCACATATGATAGATTGGTTTGGGACTTTGTGGAACTGAAAAATTGAATTGCACCAAGAAAAGCATTTGGAACCCTATGTGGACCGTATGGGTATCTATGCGGGCCGTATGGAACTGAACTGTGCCCTTTTAAATAGGGAAATGGGATTTGAAACAAAAAGAAAGATTGGGATATTCACTGGTATGAATGAATACCTTTGAATGTGTGTAATCATGGTATCTTTGTAAAAACAGTTGAAAAAATTAGTAAAATTGAAAATTTTGAGAAAATTAGGACTCCGCTTGTTTATGTTACGGCGTTATGACGTACTTATGGTAATGAGTCTTTGACACTCTGCTCCGCTAGTTCACCCGATAAAGTGGCCAAGTTTACATCAAAAGTGTGAGCACGTGTCATGGAAGGGTCGAACCAAGAGCACGCAAATGCGCTTTTGAATTAAATCGGTTGGGTATGGTTCATCACCTATAACTAGTCGAACATTTTACTAAGGATAAAGAACAAAAGTGTCACAAAAGCAACAATAAAAAAATAAACTTTGCATGATACCAACACACGTAGTCTACAACTTTCTGACCTAAGCTTGTTCCAAGCTTGGGGGGGGGACTCAAAATAAAACAAATCACCACAAATTAGGGCATATGTTTAGTAGAAAAATGAGCTATTGATACGTTTGGTTGATTAGTTCTTACAATTAACAATACAATCTTGAAATGAGGGTTTGATTAATTGAATTGTGGGGTGAATCAAAATTTAACAAAAGAAAGCCAAATCATTGTTCAAAAGAATTCTTATAGGTTTCTAACAAACGCAAGATCATGCAAATTTTTCTCTTAGTAGTTTAACTTGCATTTAGGTAAGTCCAAGAACCAGAACCACACCTAAGTTAAAATTTTCGCTTGAGGACAAGCAAAGTTCAAGCTTGGGAGAATTTGATACCTCCTTATTTTGCCTAGATTACGACCCTGATTTGTACCAAAACCTGTGCTTTAAAGCCTACAAATATGGACATTTTTACTTAATTATCATTAGAATGTGGTACTGCTGTGTTTTGTTTGTCGTTTTGCAGGAAACAGGCGAAATACTGGGTCTGACACCTCTCCATACGGCCCGTATAGGTGTCCATACGGCCCGTATAGGTGTCCATACGGCCCGTATAGGTGTCCATACGGCCCGTACAAGATCAGCCCAAAACCACAGAAAATTCCATATTAGAGGCAACAATTCTCCAAGGCAAAGCACAAGTATACGGTCCGTATAGGATTTTCATACGGACCGTACAAGCTATTTCGGAAACCCAGGCTGGAATTGGAAACAGAGACAGCTGGGGGGACTGAAAAGGAAGGCTTTCAATACGCGATTTGGGGCATTAAGGCAGATCATTCCAGATCAGAAAGGATCTTCTGACATATTCTTGGTGCTTGGAAGAGAAGAAACAACTTGGAGAAGAAGAAGAAGAAGTTTTGCAACGGATCTTCGGATTTTCTATAGTTTTTCTATGAACTCTTTCATAACTTTTATTGTGCTTTCTTTTGAGAACATGAGTAGCTAATTTTACTGTTTCTAGGGTTAAGATGTAGTTGACGTTTGGTTTTACTTGTATGCTACTTGATTATGTGTTGAATGCTTAGTTTTCATCTTGTTGTGTAGTATTTTAATTGCTCGGTTTTTGCTTGCTTGAGTTTGATTAGTCATCCCGTTAGATGAATGCGCACGTCTAATTGTTAGGAACCAAGTCTATGATACTTAATCCAACTGAACCAAGTATATGAGGTAGATCTACGGATCAAGGAGTACTGAAAGGGAAACTTTCCACGAGGCGAAAGTCCTTGGATACCTTTAGTAAACCAACAAGTGACTTAGATAACGTAGTCCAAAATTACGAAAGTTGAGGGTTAACGCATCTAAGAGGGGAGTAGTTGAGTCCGGTAAATCGGGTTCTAAGCCAAAATTGCGAACGCTGAGGTGAGGAACTTAGACCTGGTCGATGGAAACCCTAGGCAAAAGCACCAATACAGAAACAGTGGCTGCAGTATTCACTCGGGGGCCTATACGGACCGTATAGGATTCTATACGGGCCGTATACCCTGGGGCCAGACAGATACGAAGTCTGAAACCCTGGAAACCCTTTTTATAATCTGAAAAACAACTTTTAATCTTGTTTTAATTGTTTTAATATTGTTATTGATCAGTAGTTTAATACAAACAACCACCAATTCAACCTTTCTTCACTTCTAGAAATTTAGTAAATTTAACTAGAGTCCGGTCGTTTTATTCCGTCCCTGTGGATACGATACCCAACTATACCAACGGTAGGGCTGTGCACTTGCAGTCTTAACCAGAGGTAGAACTCGAGTTTTAAAAGGTACAGCTCATTTGTCTCGAAACTTGGGAGTGCATTTCTGGTGCGAACAAGTTTTTGGCGCCGTTGCCGGGGACGGCAACTAAAAATTGCTAGACTTTTTCTTATTTTTACTCAATTCTAGATTTTAATTTTTATTTTCCTTTTTTTCATCTTCTCAGGAACATACTGGAAGGTTCACAGCCCAAGAACCACTACAATCTCAGGAGCAAGGGGCAGACTTCCACCACAGTTGTTCCAGCACCACCACATCTGTCACCTCTGCGTACGGCCCGTACAAGATTCATACGGACCATACAACCCGACAACAGAGAGGCAGACCCAGAAACAAGCACCATGGCTCAAAACGAAAACGAGCACGGACCGCAGGTCCATGAGCAGCTCTCCGATGACGAAGGAGCAGACTTTGTGCCGAGGACATTGCGAGAGTTCAATGTCCCAAGAGCTGGAGATGTTAGAGGGGCGATCCGATTGCCAAGGGTTGCCGGCAACCAACCCAACTTCAACCCGGGCATTGTCAACATTGTCCAGCAGAACACGTTCCACGGCATGGATCATGAAGATCCACATGCCCACATTCAGACTTTTCTCGAGTGTTGTGCAACCATTAAAATTAATGGCGCAACCAATGATTACATTAGACTTGCTTTGTTTCCTTTCACTCTTAGGGATAAGGCAAAGAAATGGTTAGGGTCATTGCCTAGGGATTCAATTACCACTTGGAGAGAACTGTCCAAACTGTTTTTGACCAGATTTTTTTCTCTCATAAAAGAACTGCCAAGGTTAGGACCCAACTGACCAGTTTCAAACAAAGGTCTGATGAAATGTTGAATGAGGCATGGGAACGATTTAGGGAGTTGCAATACTCTTGTCCACATCATGGTATTCCCGATTGGTTACTTATTCAGTCTTTTTATGCTAGTTTGACTGATAGTTCTCGTACTTCTGTTGATGCAGTTGCAGGTGGAGCTCTTCTAGACCGAGAAACTACCGATGCAATCAACTTGATCAACAGCATAGCGACCAACCAACAGTGGTCAGGCCGAGAAAGCACTCGCGCAACTGGAGGCGGCCGACTTGAGGTCGATCAGATCACTGCTCTAACTGCTAAGTTGGATGCCATGCAGAAGGCTTTCGATAAGATGGCTGTCAAGGCACTTGGCGATCAACAGCCGAAATCTTGCGTTATGTGTGGGGATGAGGGGCACCTGTACGAGCACTGTCCACATGCGCAAAGGGATGAGGAACCTGACCAAGTCAACTCTCTCAACAATGAGCCATCCTACTTTCCGAAACCTCCCTTCAACCGGTCCTATTCCAAGGACCATAATGATCAACAGGCTTGGAGGTGGAAGAACGGGAACCCCGCACCCTACAACAACCATGCCGCATTCAACAACTCGAACAACCACGAGCCACAACATGACCCACCCAAGCCGTATATTGCTCCCGTTGTGAGCGATTTCATGCATGAGCAAGGGATGATGAACCAGATGATGTTCGAGCAGATGTAAGTGATTAGTGCTCAGTTGGCCGGTTTAGCTGCTCAAAACAAGATGATGGAGATGCAAATGAGTAACTTAGCCACCTCTAGCCAACCACAACCTGGAAGGCTACCCAGCCAACCAGAAATCAATCCCAGAGGAGAGGTCAAATCAATAACATTGCGGAGCGGGACTCATTACCAAGGACCAGCCATGCCTGCTGAACTAGAAGTCGAGCATACGGTCCGTACGGACTCCGTACGGCCCGCATGCATTCCACCACTTGGGAATTCCCGAGCAACTCCGAGCCTGTACAACCTGAGATTGTAGCTGAGAAGGTTGACCATACGGACCGTACAAATTCCGTACGGCCCGTACAAAAGGAGGCTGAGAAACAGAAAAGAAAGGTGACCGAGAAACCACCGCCCTACCGACCACCTGTGCCATTTCCCCAGAGGCTAGTTGAACACAGAGTCAATGAGCAATTTGCCAAGTTCACTCAAGTCCTCAAGCAGCTGCACATCACCATTCCGTTCACCGAAGCCTTGACCCAAATGCCAACCTATGCCAAGTTTCTCAAAGACATCCTCTCAAATAAGCGAAGCTTGGAGGGAAAGGGGACAGTAAGGCTCACCGAGCAGTGCAGTGCCATATTGAAGAATGAGCTCCCACCAAAGTTGGATGATCCAGGCAAGTTCTCCATACCTTGCACAATCGGAAAAGCTAGCATCAAGAAAGCCTTATGTGATTTGGGCGCTAGCGTGAGTCTCATGCCACGTACAGTCTATGACCGCATCGGAATTGGCGAGCTTAAACCCACACGCATGACCTTGCAACTTGCAGATTCCTCTGTCCGTTTGCCACTCGGAGTGATCGAAGATGTGCCAATTCAAGTCGGTAAATTCTTTGTTCCCGTAGAATTTGTGGTAATGGAAATGAAAGAGGACAAGGAAGTACCAATCATACTGGGACGGCCATTCCTCAGAACAGCAGGGGCACTGATGGATGTGAAGGAGGGGACTCTGACCCTGCGGATTGGAGATGAGAAAGTTCAGTTTAATCTCAATAAAGCTATGAAGTACCCATCTGAACCAGAAACATGCTGCGCGGTCGATGTGGTTGATCAATTGGCTAAAGGACAACTCCGTGAGCAATGCGAAGTGTTGGCAAACATCCAAGTGGAAGCAGCACATGGCCCAGATTCAAAGCATACGGCCCGTACACCCATGCACACAGCCGGTATGCAAGCCCAGCCAGAGCAGGCCAAACTCAAACTCAAATCTCTCACAGCCAACTTCGACCCAAATCGCACCGCTAGATTTTTGGAGAATTTGAAAACACAGCAAAATGTGATTGATGACCTGATCAAGAAGCTGACTGGCACGGACCCAGCCACATTCATTCACATGACCTTACCAGCAAATGATCACAAGTACACGGCCCGTGCAAACCAGTATACGGACCGTACGCAAGCAGCCCGGTCTGTACATTTTGTCCCTTGGTGCGATGAAAAGAAAAGATGGTCGTACCCATTTGAGAAAAGAGTGGTGTATCCCTTTGGCACATTCGACATTGGCAACAAAGAAAGTGGGATCTTCAAGACGTAAACAAAAGGTGGTCGAGCTCAAGACCTAAAATGAGCGCTTCTTGGGAGGCAACCCAAACACTTTTTAATTTTACTTTTTCAATAAAAAAAAAACATTATTTACTTTGCATATTTAGGTTTTATTTTTGTTAATCTAAGTTTTTCAATTTTCATTTTGTATTTTAGTTTTGATCAGATAGGAGGAATACAGGTTTCTGTAAGTCGTACGGTCCGCACACATGGCCATACGGACCGTACAAAAATACCAACTGGCGTGATTTGAAGGGTCACGTCCCTTCAGTCGCCCTCTCCCTTTTTACAAGACCCCACTGACCCCTCTACCGACTACTGATCAGGTTTGTTTCCACTACCCCAGCTTTTATCTTACTTTTACGACTTGAAGCATTGAGGACAATGCTCAGACTAAGCTTGGGGGGGCAAAAACTTGTTCGCACCAGAAATGCACTCCCAAGTTTCAGTACAGCGAGCTGTACCTTTTAAAACTCGAGTTCTACCTCTGGTTAAGATTGCAAGTGCACAGCCCTACCGTTGGTATAGTCGGGTATCGTATCCACAGGGACGGAATAAAACGACCGGACTCTACTTAAATTTACTAAATTTCTAGAAGTGAAGAAAGGTTGAATTGGTGGTTGTTTGTATTAAACTACTGATCAATAACAATATTAAAACAATTAAAACAAGATTAAAAGTTGTTTTTCAGTTTATAAAAAGGGTTTCCAGGGTTTCAGACTTCGTATCTGTCTTGGCCCCAGGGTATACGGCCCGTATAGAATCCTATACGGTCCGTATAGGCCCCCGAGTGAATACTGCAACCACTGTTTCTGTGTTGGTGCTTTTGCCTAGGGTTTCCATCGACCAGGTCTAAGTTCCTCACCTCAGCGTTCGCAATTTTGGCTTAGAACCCGATTTACCGGACTCAACTACTCCCCTCTTAGATGCGTTAACCCTCAACTTTCGTAATTTTGGACTAAGTTATCTAAGTCACTTGTTGGTTTACTAAAGGTATCCAAGGACTTTCGCCTCGAGGAAAGTTTCCCTTTCAGTACTCCTTGATCCGTAGATCTACCTCATATACTTGGTTCAGTTGGATTAAGTATCATAGACTTGGTTCCTAACAATTAGCGTGCGCATTCATCTAACGGGATGACTAATCAAACTCAAGCAAGCAAAAACCGAGCAATTAAAATACTACACAACAAGATGAAAACTAAGCATTCAACACATAATCAAGTAGCATACAAGTAAAACCAAACGTCAACTACATCTTAACCCTAGAAACAGTAAAATTAGCTACTCATGTTCTCAAAAGAAAGCACAATAAAAGTTATGAAAGAGTTCATAGAAAAACTATAGAAAATCCGAAGATCCGTTGCAAAACTTCTTCTTCTTCTTCTCCAAGTTGTTTCTTCTCTTCCAAGCACCAAGAATATGTCAGAAGATCCTTTCTGATCTGGAATGATCTGCCTTAATGCCCCAAATCGCGTATTGAAAGCTTTCCTTTTCAGTCCCCCCAGCTGTCTCTGTTTCCAATTCCAGCCTGGGTTTCCGAAATAGCTTGTACGGTCCGTATGAAAATCCTATACGGACCGTATACTTGTGTTTTGCCTTGGAGAATTGTTGCCTCTAATATGGAATTTTCTGTGGTTTTGGGCTGATCTTGTACGGGCCGTATGGACACCTATACGGGCCGTACGGAGAGGTGTCAGACCCAGTATTTCGCCTGTTTCCTGCAAAACGACAAACAAAACACAGCAGTACCACATTCTAATGATAATTAAGTAAAAAGGTCCATATTTGTAGGCTTTAAAGCACAGGTTTTGGTACAAATCAGGGTCGTAATCTAGGCAAAATAAGGAGGTATCAAAAATTATATTTCAAAAATTTCTTTTTAACTCATATGTTGTTAGTCATAATTTTTCTAATTCTCAAATTTCAACCAAATGTCTTGGTGACTATGCATATTTTTCATGTAGGAATTGCCTCAACAATTTTTGTTTAAATTTTCATTTTTTGGAAAATTTTAAAAATTCTGTGTGTTTTTATGTGAGGACTCAATCTAAACCATACTTTATGAAATCTCGAACAATTAAGTTCCGTCATGCAAGACTCTATTTCTATAACTAAGAAAATATCCTGACAAGCATGTCCACTCAAACATTTAAGTTCAGTCATGCAAACCCTATTCATGGTCAGGTAAAAGCTTAGTTATATCCTAAAATTTTTTTTTACCTAAGTTATCCTAAAGACCTTAGATAAAAGGGTTGAAACCCCTTCCACAATCTTAAACCTTGCATTGTCCCTAATTCAATGGTAAAATCTTCAAAGAAGAACTTGAACTCAGGAGAAAACTTTAAAAAATTAGGAACGACGGGTGACGCCGTCGAAGGGGGTGCCTTCTTTGGCGTTGTAGCTTCGCACAAACTCGCTTGCATTGTCCATTAAAACTCGATAAAACTCAATTTCATCAAACCTTTGCTTGATTCCCAAGAGTTACTATATGAAGCATTCATGAGGGTTCTCAGATATGGTTGAAGGTCTAGGATTTGTGGTTGCAATTCATTTGACTAGTTCATGGTTGTTGAACGAGGCTGGTGGGGCACCTTCTGGATCACCTCCAGGCTGGGCTGAGGCTGCATGCAGCACTGGTGATGCTGTACAGGGTACCTCAGGAAAGCTCAGCGGCCTTGATGGTACCGCAAGCTTAGTCGACGAGGCCACATACGGTATAGGTGATGACGCATGGACTGTAGGTTGTGTCAAACCTCTGTAGTTGTTACACAAGGAAATGCTGGCCACTGTGTCTTTCTTCTTAGAAAGATTAGTTACCAACTTGGTCAAGGCATCGATCTTGTCACTGAGAGCGGCCTGGCTACTTGCAATTATCATGGCTCCTGATTTTCTTCCTTCATTTTGCCCTCTTGTTGAGTAGTTTTGACTTCAGCATAAGTCAATGATGGTTTTCATTGCCTCCTCGGTAGTAAGGTTCATGAAGGATCCTCTGGCGGTTGAGTCTACGGCTTGTCTAACATAGGGCTATAGTCCATCATAAAAGGATTGAAGTGTTATCTCTTTTCCTAGTCCATGATGTGGGCATCTTGAGGCTCTTAAAATTGTCATATGCAACACTCAGAGATTCTTCATTCTTTTGAGCAAAAGAGGTAATACGGTTTCGGTAGTGTGCAGTTTTGCCAGGTGTAAAGTACATGGTTAGGAAGGCCTTAGTTATTTGAGTCCAGTTCGTGATTGAATTAGGTTCTAGTGACTCTAGCCATGCCTGCGATCATTCTCCAAGTGAGAGAGGAAAGAGACGAAGCCAAATATTAGCTTAAGTTGCTCTGTTCACTTTGATCGCATTGCACTCATTCTTGAACTTGTTAAGGTGAACGGATTCTCGTTGGATTTTCCTTCAATAGTACTCCTTTGTACGAGGTTAACATAGGAGTTCTTAATGTTAAAATTGGCTGCTTCAATGTTGGGTATTCTAACGCGGGGTTGATCTTCCACATTACAAGGTAGGTCATAGTCTCATACAGTCATAGGTGCATTGCTAGCCCCTTCCGTAGTCGGGACTCTCGCAAGTAGTGGGTTGCCTGTTCCGTTGTTGGGTGCTGTGTTTAGTGATGAATCGACAGTGTTGTGAGTACTCATTTTTTTTTTTAACTTGAGGTAAATTCTTCTTCAACAATGCCTTCCTTCAATCGGCGAGCTCCTTTCGCCTTGGTTTTAGGAGTCTGCAGAAGTAAGTCAACGTTCTTCTTCATAGAGTTGAACATGCTATGGGACTTTTTAGACCCGGCTAGCATTACAACATATAGAAATAGATGTTAAAAAATCTCTCTCCTAATAATAAAAATACGAATATGCAAATGCAATTGATATTTTTGGAGTTTTCGAATAAGATGCAGAAAATAAATGTGCAGGAAATAAATCTGCAATTTATATTTTTGAGTTTTTTTGCAGAAAAATGTGTAGAAAATAAATATACAGAGTTTTGACCTAGATCTAATAATTATGTTAAACATCTAATGACAGCGTAAGACGTTTTCGAATGGAGAATTCTTACTTTATCCCCGGCAACGGCATCCAAAACTTGATATAACCAAACTGAACTGCAAGAAGTTTAGTATAGTAGTCTATAACTTTGCAAGTATACAATCCTATCGCATAATATTATCAAGTATCGAACCACAGGGAAAGTGTATTAAGATCTAACAATTTTACTTAGTCTAGGTTAGGCTTGTTGTTAATTATGGGTTTGTTTGTGTGTTATCTTAAAGTAATTAATTGAAAAGATAAATTAAAATATATCTAGAGTGGTAGCAAAGTTTTAATGCGGTGGTGCTACAAGTGATCAGCATAGTATAGGGATTCTCTAGAATTTAGGACGACCTATGAGTCTAGTATAATGATCTGTTCAGGCTCTAATCCAAACCGTATATGACACTGTCACTAATGCATGCGACCTAAATCTTACTCACAGGCTACCCCACATGCGGTAATATCACTACCCACACTGTTCGCACACAGGTGTATACTCCTAAGTTTCAGTACAACGAGCTGTACCTTTTAAAACTCGAGTCTACCTCTGGTCAAGACTGCAAGTGCACAGTCCTACCGTTGGTATAGTCGGGTATCGTATCCACAGGGACGGTAAGAAAAGAACCGGACTCTTAATTAAATTTACTTAAATCCTAGAAGTGGAGAAAAGATTGGTTTGGTTTTGTTCTAGCAATTCTACTGTGAGATAACAATATTAAAACAATTAAAAGAAGACTTAAAGTTGTTTTCAATTGATAAAAGGTGTTTCCAGGATTTCAGATTTCATTTCTGTTTCAGCCCTGAGGCATACGGCCCATATAGAACCCTATACGATCCGTATGGACCCCCCGAGTTAATGCTGCAGTTACTGTTTCTGTGTTGATATTAATGTTTAGGGTTTCCCTCGACAAGATCTAAGTTTCTTACCTCAGCGGTCACAATTTTGGTTTAAACCGCGATTACCGGACTCACTACTACCCTCTTAGATGCGTTAACCCTCAACTTTCGCTTTTTGGACTAATTTATCTAAGTTACTTGTTGGTTTACTAGAGGTATCAAAGGACTTTCACCTCAAAAAAAGTTTCGCCTTTCGATACTCCTTGATCCGTAAACCTACCTCATATACTTAGTTTGGTTGGATTTAATATCATAGACTTGGTTCCTAGCAATTAGATGTGCGCATTCATCTAACAGGATGACTAATCAAATTCAAGCAAGCACAAACAAAGCAATCAAAATACTACTCAACAAAGTAAAAACACAATATTCAACACATAATCCAAGTAACATGCAAGCAAAACTAAATTAGAAACTACATCTTAACCCTAGAAACTGTAAATTTAGCTACTCATGTTCATACAATCACAGAAAACACAAGAGATAAAGGAGTTCATGACAAAACAGTGAAAAATCGGAAGAATCGGCGTCGAAATCGAGTTTCTCCTCTTCTTCTTCTCCAAGTTGTGTCTTTCTCCCCAAGTAACCCAAGTATTCAAGAGATCAAAAGATGGTTCTTTTCTGTCTCAGGATACCCCCTTTAATGCCCGAAATCCCGAATTAAAAAGGTGCCTTTTCGGGCTCCCCAGCTGTCTCTGTTTCCAAATCTAGTTTGGATTTCCGTAACTGCTTGTATGGTTCGTACAAAATCCTATACGGTCCTATACCTGTGCTTTGCCTTGGAGAATTCTTGCCTCTGATATAGAACCTTCTGTAGTTTTGGGCTGATCTTGTATGGACCGTATAGAGAGAAATTTCTCCCGTTTCCTGCAAAACAACAAACAAAACATAGCAGTACCACATTCTAATGATAATTAAGTAAAAATGTTCATTTTGCAGGCTTTAAAGCACAGGTTTTGGTGTAAATCGGGGTCGTAATCTAGGCAAAATAGGGAGGTATCAAATTCCCCAAGCTTGAACTTTGCTTGTCCTCAAGCAAAAATTATAACCTAGGTGTGGTTCTGGTTCTTGGACTTACCTAAATGCAAGTTAAACTACTAAGAGAAAAATTTGCATGATCTTGCGTTTGTTAGAAACCTATAAGAATCATTTTGGACAATGATTTCGTTTTCTTTTGGTAAATTTTGATTCACCCCACAATTTAATTAATCAAACCTTCATATTCAAGATTGTATTGTTAATTGTAAGAACTAATCAACCAAACGTATCAATAGCCCATTTTTCTACTAAACATATGCCCTCATTTGTGGTGATTTGTTTTCTTTTGAGCACCCCCCCCCCCAAGCTTGGAACAAGATTAGGTAGAAAGTTGTAGACTACGTGTGTTGGTATCATGCGAAGTTTACTTTTTATTATTGCTTTTGTGACACTTTTGTTCTTTATTCTTAGTAAAAATTCGGCTAGTTATAGGTGATGAACCATACCCAACCCATTTAATTCAAAAGCGCATTTGCGTGCTCTTGGTTTGACCCTTCCATGGCACATGCTCACACTTTTGATGTAAACTCGGCCACTTTATCGGGTGAACTAGCGGAGCAGAGTGTCAAAGACTCATTACCATAAGTACGTCATAACGCCGTAACATAAACAAGCGGAGCCCTAATTTTCTCAAAATTTTTAATTTTACTAATTTTTTCAACTGTTTTTACAAAGATACCATGATTACACACATTCAAAGGTATTCATTCATACCAGTGAATATCCCAATCTTTCTTTTTGTTTCAAATCCCATTTCCCTATTTAAAAGGGCACAGTTCAGTTCCATACGGCCCGCATAGATACCCATACGGTCCACATAGGGTTCCAAATGCTTTTCTTGGTGCAATTCAATTTTTCAGTTCCACAAAGTCCCAAACCAATCTATCATATGTGGTTCTTTCAGTCAAATATGGGGTTACATCTAATTTCACAAATTCATCCAAAACACAACCAAAATTTTTCAAATTGGTCCCTCATTCTCGCAATCACACAAATTTATCCACAAAACACATGAAAAGTAAAAATAAACATGCACATGCAAACAACTAATCAATTTTCCTTAAGCATTATGCAAGTAAATATTTCTTAAAGTTGAGAATATTTGAAATTATATCCTATTATTTTGAACCAAAATTTCGGCAAAATATAAAAGATAAGTATTTAGATGTATAATAAATGTAAACTCTTGTGTGTATTCATAGTAAATGTATCTATAGTTAATTGAGTAGACATCTATGTTTTAAATTTATTTCTTAAGAAAGTTTTAGAATTTCCAAATTTCATACAAAGGGGATATCGATAGTCATCCTAAATTAGAAGCTTTTTCCTTTGCTTTGTTCGAGGACTAACAAAAGTTCAAGCTTGAGGTAGTGATGACGTCAAAATATAGAGCGAAAATTACTATGTTTTATAACGGAAAAGATTTCCTAGATCAAGAGGCATCCAAAAGAAACACATCTAGAGCAGAGGCATAGAGCTAACTTTGATTTAGAAATTTGATAGGTCTTTTTGTGTATTTTGATAGACAAAAGCATAGAGTTCTCTTTTTTGTACACAACTCAAAATATTCACTTTTGATATATGTTGGTGGTAGTTGTCTTTTATGAATATTTCATGACACTTAAAAATGTTAGGTTTGTTATTGCATAATTTTAAATGGTTCAACCTTAAGTTGATTACTTTTTATATTTCAAAATTTATCCTTGCTTCTCATGTGATTGTTAATACTAAATAGGCCATACATGGGAATTCTTTCGATGCTTTATTGTTGAGTTCTTCACTTGATGATGGATGCAGAGCTGATTTTAGAATGACAAATTTAGTCGTACAAAAAAATTGGTGTAGGGGTACCGGGTCTAAGATGGGTTAGTACCTATTGGTACATGAAGAGAGAGTGAGGGGATACTTACCGGTCACTTGATAGAGGCGTACCAGTAATTTGAATAGTTTTCACTTACTGGTAAATAGTGACAACTGGTAAATAGTGAGGAGTTGTCAGAGACGTAAGAGTTTGTTTTTTTATTTTGATCCTCACCTTGTCTCCATTTTATTTATTTAAGAATTAGCAAATTTTCTTTTTAGATAAACGTAGCTAGTTGGCAAGATGGCATTGTAATATTGTTTTCAAACTCCAATTTTTATTAATGCAAATACCTTCGGGTTTTCTCCTCAAAAGAAAAAAGGAGATAAGGTAAAAGAAGAAAAGGAAAGAAATTACCAATTCTAATAAAAGAGGTAAAAAATGAGAGTAAGGAGGAGAGAAATGAAATGAAGAGTCTGGGAGAGAGAGACGAAGAGGGCAATGATGTGAATAGAATACCATGATTACACACATTCAAAGGTATTCATTCATACCAGTGAATATCCCAATCTTTCTATTTGTTTTCAAATCATATTTCCCTATTAAAAAGGCACAGTTTAGTTTTCAAATGCTTTTCTTAGTGCAATTCAATTTTTCAGTTCTACAAAGTCCCAAAACAATCTATCCTACTAGGTTCTCTTAATCAAAACTACTTCGGTGGCCTCCCAAGAAGCGCTTGTTTTAGGTCTTGAGCTCGACCACCTTTTGTCTACGTCTCGAAGATCCCACCTTCGCTGTTGCCAGTGTCGAATGTGCCGAAGGGACACACCATTCTTTCCTTATAAAGGTCCGACCATATTTTCTTTTCATTGCACCAAGGGACAAAATGCAAAGACCGGGCTGCTTGCGTACGGCCCGTATGCTCATTTGCACGGGCCGTGTACTTGTGGCCATCTGCTGGTAAGGTCCCGTGCATGCATGTCGCTGGGTTCGTGCCAGTCAGCTTCTCGATCAAGTGCTCGATCACAGTTTGCTGAGTTTTCAAATCCTCCAAGAGTCTAGCGATGCGATTCGGGTCGATGTTGGTTGTGAGAGGCTTGAGTTCGTGTTTGGCCTGCTTTGGCTGGACTTGCATATGGGCTGTGTGCATGGGTGTACGAGCCGCACACATGGATGTATGGGCCGTGTGCTTGGAATCCGGTCCGTGTGGTGGTTCCACTAGGTTGTTTATCAACACTTCTGCTGCACACGCCTTCTCTTGAGCATCTTTCTTCTCCTGAAATTCAAACAAATAATCAGGATAATTTTTAAACGACCTACCGTATTGCTCACGGAGTTGTCCTTTAGCCAATTGATCAACCACATCGACCGCGTAGCATGTTTCTAGTTCAGAGGGGTACTTCATAGCTGTGTTGAGATTAAACTGAACTTTCTCATCTGCAATCCGCAGGGTCAGACTCCCCTCCTTTACATCCATCAGTGCCCCTGCTGTTCTCAGGAATGGCCGTCCCACTATGATTGGTACTTCCTTGTCCTCTTTCATTTCCATCACCACAAAGTCTACGGGAACAAAGAATTTACCGACTTGAATTGGCACATCTTCGATCACTCCGAGCAGCAAACGGACAGAGGAATCTGCAAGTTGCAAGGTCATGCGTGTGGGTTTAAGCTCGCCAATTCTGATGCGGTCATAGACTGTACGAGGCATGAGACTTACGCTAGCGGCCAAATCACATAAGGCTTTCTTGATGCTAGCTTTTCCGATTGTGCAAGGTATGGAGAACTTGCCAGGATCATCCAACTTTGGTGGAAGCTCATTCTGCAATATGGCACTGCACTGCTCGGTGAGCCTCACTGTCTCCTTTTCCTCCAAGCTTCGTTTGTTTGAGAGGATGTCTTTGAGAAACTTGGCATAGGTTGGCATTTGGGTCAAGGTTTCAGTGAATGGAATGGTGATGTGCAACTGCTTGAGGACTTGAATGAACTTGGCAAATTGCTCATTGAGTCTGTGTTATGCTAGTCTCTGTGAAAATGGTACAAGTGGTCGGTAAGGCGGTGGTTTCTCGGTCACCTTCTTTCTCTGCTTCTTAGCTTCCTTTGGTACGGGCCGTACGGATTTTGTACGGTCCGTATGGTCAATCTTGTCATACACAATCTCAGGCTGAACATTTTCAGGTTGCTCTAGAATCACAGGTGGTGGAACTTGTACGAGCCATATAGATTCTGTACGGACCGTATACTCGGTCTCTAGCTCGGGCAGTCATGGCTGGTCCTTGGTAATGAGTCCCGCTCCGCAGTGTTATTGATTTGACCTCTCCTCTGGGATTGATTTCTGGTTGGCTGGGCAGCCTTCCAGGTTGTGGTTGGCTAGAAGTGGCTAGGTTACTCATATGCATCTTCATCATCTTGTTTTGAGCAGCTAAACCGGCCAACTGAGCACTAATCGCTTGCATCTGCTCGAACATCATCTGGTTCATTATCCCTTGCTCGTGCATGAAATCGCTCACAGCGGGAGTAATATACGGCTTGGGTGGAGCATGTTGTGGCTCGCGGTTGTTCGAGTTGTTGAATGCGGCATTGTTGTTATTGGGTGCGGGGTTCCTGTTCTTCCACCTCCAAGCCTGTTGATCATTATTGTCCTTGGAATAGGACCGGTTGAAGGGAGGTTTCAGAAAGTAGGATGGCTCATTGTTGAGAGAGTTGACTTGCTCAGGTTCCTCAGCCCTTTGCACGTGTGGACAATGCTCATACAAGTGCCCCTCGTCCCCACACATAACACAAGATTTCGGCTGTTGATTGCCAAGCGCCTTGACAGTCATCTTGTCGAAAGCCTTTTGCATAGCATCCAACTTGGCGGTGAAAGCAGTGATTTGGTCGATCTCAAGCCGGTTGCCTCCAGTTGCTCGTGAGCTTTCTCGGCCAGACCACTGTTGGTTGGTCGCTATGCTGTCAATCAAGTTTATCACATCGGTAGTCTCTCGGTCTAGGAGAGCTCCACCTGCAACTGCATCAACAGAAGTACGAGAACTATCAGTCAAACCAGTATAAAAAGACTGAATGAGTAGCCAATCGGGAATACCATGATGTGGACAAGAGTATTGCAATTCCCTAAACATTTCCCAAGACTCATTCAAGAGTTTATGAGACCATTGTTTGAAACTGGTCAATTGGGTCCTATCCTTGGCAGTTCTTTTATGAGGGAAAAATCTGGTCAAAAACAGTTTGGACAGTTCCCTCCAAGTGGTAATTGAATTCCTTGGTAATGACGCTAACCATTTCTTTGCCTTATCCCTAAGAGTTAAAGGAAACAAAGCAAGTCTAATATAATCATTTGTTGCGCCATTGATCTTAATGGTGGTACAACATTCGAGAAAGGTCTGAACATGGGCATGCGGATCCTCGTGATCCATGCCATGGAAAGTGTTCTGCTGAACGATGTTGCCAACGCCTGGATTGAAGTTGAGTTGGTTGCCGACAACCCTTGGCAGTCGGATTGCCCCTCTGACATCTCCAGCTCTTGGGACATTGAACTCTCGCATTGTCCTTGGCACAAAGTCTCCCCCTTCATCATCTGAGGGTTGCTCATTGTTCAACGGATCTTCTCCGTTTTGACTCATGGTGCTTGTTTCTGGATCTGCTTCTTTGTCATTGGGTTGTACAGTCCATATATGCCTTGTGCGGGCCGTATGGACAGGAGACAGATGCGGTGGTGCTGGAACAACTGTGGTGGAAGTTTGCCCCTTCCTTCTGAGATTGTAGTGGTTCTTGGGCTGTAACTCTTCCAGTATGTTCCTGAAAAGATGGAAAGAGAAAAGTAAAAATTAAAATCTAGAATTAAGCAAAAATAAGAAAAAGTCTAGCAATTTTAGTAGCCGTCCTCGGCAACGGCGCCAAAAACTTGTTCGCACACAGGTGTATACTCCTAAGTTTCAGTACAGCGAGCTGTACCTTTTAAAACTCAAGTCTACCTCTGGTCAAGACTGCAAGTGTACAGTCCTACCGTTGGTATTGTCGGGTATCGTATCCACAGGGACGGTAAGAAAAGAACCGGACTCTTAATTAAATTTACTTAAATCCTAGAAGTCGAGAAAAGATTGGTTTGGTTTTGTTCTAGCAATTCTACTGTGAGATAACAATATTAAAACAATTAAAAGAAGACTTAAAGTTGTTTTCAATTGATAAAAGGTGTTTCCAGGGTTTCAGATTTCATTTCTGTTTTAGCCCTGAGGCATACGGCCCGTATAGAACCCTATACGGTCCGTATGGACCCCCCGAGTTAATGCTGCAGTTACTGTTTCGTGTTGATATTAATGTTTAGGGTTTCCCTTGACCAGATCTAAGTTTCTTATCTCAGCGGTCGCAATTTTGGCTTAAAACCCCAATTACCGGACTCACTACTCCCCTCTTAGATGTGTTAACTCTCAACTTTCACTTTTTGGACTAATTTATCTAAGTTACTTGTTGGTTTACTAAAGGTATTCAAGGACTTTTGCCTCAAAGAAAGTTTTGCCTTTCTATACACCTTGATCCGTAGACCTACCTCATATACTTATTTTGATTGGATTTAATATCATAGACTTGGTTCCTAGCAATTAGATGTGCGTATTAATCTAACGGGATGACTAATCAAATTCAAGCAAGCACAAACAAAGCAATCGAAATAGTACTCAACAAAGTAAAAACACAATATTCAACACATAATCCAAGTAACATGCAAGCAAAACTAAATAGGTTTTGGTGTAAATCGGGATCGTAATCTAGGCAAAATAGGGAGGTATCACGCACGACGCCATGGTAGTCTGTTATGTGTTTTGTTGAGGTTTTCCAATCTTTCGATTAACGTTTGGGCTACAAAGACTAAAGTATTTTAACTATGAAATTATATTCTTTCCTTACACTACCTCGTTGTTAAAATATCCCCAATCCCTATGCAATTTCGATTATGAATCCGGCTAAGTAAACCTAACTTAAGATGTTTTCTATCCTATCCCACCAAGGGAGCCTCCTGGGTTCTAACTCTACTCCTTGAACCACTGCCAAACCTCATTAGCCGAAGTTCAATCACTTACATACTATTCTTCTCATACAAGGATTAAAATGCAATATAAATTCACAAATTAAAATATAAACAAAATTAAATTATTATTAAACGACTTATAGATTACATGGCAGAATAAAAGAAAAATAAAGATAACATAGATTATAACTCTTCTGAAGAAGAAAAACCTTGACTCCTTAGATGGCGCCTCCTTACTTTGACTTCCAAGAGCTTCACCTCTCTTCTTAGAACTCTAACCTAGCATATTTATCATAATCGGTGAGGAATTTGTGGCTATAGTGCTGGACTTAATCACATATAAATATGCACACCAAATTCCATTACAAGAGAGGTATTTATAGGATTTTCTAAAGAATAGGTTGTAGTGGGAGTAGTGGAGAACATGTTCTATTAATCCTAGAGCCCAAATAACACTCCAAAAATAGCAGACTCCACTCAATCTAGAAACAACATGGACGACTTGGGGGTTAGACCTTCAAGAAGGCTTCAATTAAGGGCTGAGATCTGTCGATCTAATAATACAGAATAATAGTCCACGGATTAAATCCACGTCACGTGTGACCACTGGAGCTATGCCACATGCAGCATAGGTTGAACCCGTACTGCTTCCTAACTTAGTGGAATTCCATCAGATTTTTCCATCTTTGATACTGTGCATTTCGTGTAGATTGTTGTATACGCCATGTAAGTCATCTTGGATTTCCTTATTAGATTTTGCCATCAGATTTCGCCATCTTGGATTTCAAATCACTATCTTAGATGATTTTAGGCCATCTTCATTTATCGGTTAAATTGGACATATTTGCTATGTTTTTGGCCTAAATACGCAACTTTTTCCAAAACCTGCCAAAATGACTCAAAAAACATTTCCGATAAATATTTTAGGAAAATGGCTACTTCGTATTCGCTTTTCGCTATTTTATGTTATAAAAGATAGTGATTTTCTCTATATGTTTTGGCGTCATCACAACACGCCTTCAATACCCAATTATACAGAGGATCATATGTAACTTGACAATATCATTAATCCAATGTATACAATGCCTGATTGTACTGTCCGTGTTGTTTTCTAATATCACATAATATCCAATGATAAACGCGAGATAGGCCCTAGTCTACATAAAATAAATCTACCAGTCAGTGGTATTACAGTACAAGTTTCTGTGACAAGTACTTGATATCCAATGATGAACGCGAGATAGTATATTGTCATTCATGTTGTATCATCGATTATGTTTCTTGATCCGTGAGCTTATATTATAAATCCATGATTAAACTATGCAATCATGGTGTGCACATATAATATAACTCTATCAAGCGGCCTAGAGATACCATAACTTACTCAGCATTCAATGGGATGCGAATAAGGGATATTCGTCCTGTTGACATAAGCGTACTTCTCAACATAAGTTCTACACATTGAGAAGATGTCTTTATCTCTCCCTATTACGGTGAGAGATTAACATCAACTACATATGTGCATACCTTAAGCAAGAAACTCAAATGTGTCAGACATAAGACAATAACACCACATGAATATTACGATGTTCATGTATGGTCAAATCCAACGACATATAACTATTATATGCATTTGTGATATTAAACCAGTACTTTACCGCTTTCACCTGTGATAACTGGATCAAAAAATTAATCATCACACTAATCTCAGGTATAATTGGTATTTCTTGCTAATTACCTTGACCAGGGATACTGTCACACCCCAGATTTTTACCATCTGGAGCGTGATTATGTAAGAATCTTCACATCTTTCCTTGGCCCGTCAACCTACGTCGCCAATAGAAATGAAAACAAAATAACAAAATGGAGTCAGCTACAAAGTTCAGTAACCAGTTATTTAACGACGCGCTTCTTTATAATTGACTTAATTTAACAACTGTTCAAATAGACCCGATTAAATTCACACAAATACACATAAAATTATGCACGCATATTTAACCAGGATAACACGTTGATCTAGGTTGTCCGTAAAACAAGTCACATCATATTCACACAGTTGGAATCCCATCACACAGGCGATTGCCAACTTCCACATAACACAATTTCAAAAAACCGCCAATCCAATGGGAAATCCATCTAACAACGAGAGGCTACAATCACATATCAAATTCCAAGCTCAGATCCGCTATCCCGTTAAATATGCCATTATAATTCAATATGCAATACCCATATTCAAATCAAGCCATCCAAAACAAAAACACAGATTATAGAGAAGTCCGGTTACCTAATAGCAAGATACTCAGAATTTTAAATTGAATTGTAAGGACAATCTAGAATCATTGCGACGTAGTCGAAATTCAAATGGAGCACCCAATAAAATAATCATCAATATCACTAATTTTATTTGCAACACATTTCTTTTATTTTCTAAATTTTATGGCTGCGGAGAGAAATAAAGAGACACAGGGTATCTTCTTTGAGTCTAATTACGGTATGGGAATTTATATGGGAGTAATTAAAATTGGGAACGGTTAAGATAAGAAGAGATATGTGGCAGTGATGAAATTAAATAAAGGGGTGCATGCGGTTCAATCAAAGAGATTTATTTACATGCAGAAGGGTTCAGTTTTAAGAATACCTTCAAAAGACGTCTTTTCATTTTTATTTACTATTTTTTTTAATTATATTATGAAATAGTTTAGTAACATAAATTATAATAATTCAAAATTTTCAAGATGTCACAAATGTTCATTACTTTTATAGTTTACTTGCTAATATAACAATTAGATAAACCACAAATAATGCAACTTAAGACAACAAATTGACTCCCGTCAACCAATCATATGAACAAGAATTGCAAACAAAATGTTTGTTCTACGACACATGACCTTAACACCGTTCATACCCACGGAGTTTTTACTTCATGGATTTATTTACTTGTATTATTAGTGTTTATCATCTCTTCAATTAACTCTGTGGGTATGGATAGGTCATGGCGACCCAGTTATTTATTTTTCCTGTTTGGATGGAACGTGGCGTCCCATGAGTAATTTTTTATTTTTTTCATTTTTTTTCTTGGTTTGAGATGTCTTATTTTTTATTTTCCCTTCTTCTTTTTGAATTTTTCATACAACATTTCCTATTTTTAATTTTTTTTTTGCATGAATAAAATTTTCGGCTAAAAGGATATAGTTCGTTTAATAGAAGGCGCTCAGGTGCGTGTATATATATATATATATATATATATATAGTACGGCTAACATGCTTCCTCTAGCATAGCGACAATATGCTTCCGGACTCTAAAACCTATCGAATTGGTTTCAAACGACAAATCCAAACCATTCAAACAAATCTCTGTAACGAGAGCTTTGTTTCCAAGCATATTGTCGATATGTTAGAGGAAGCATGTTAGCCGTACTCTATATATATATATATATTTCTCTCGCAAAAGTACAAAAGAAATGAAAGGAAAGGCAGAAAAACAAACAGCAACCTCTACTCTTATGTTGTTCTCTTTTACTTTTCTTCTTTTATAATCGTTGTTTGTCAAGTCTTTTGCTTTCACTATGGAGATGCACTGAGAAGGAATTAATTGTTGGAATTGGTCATGGGATATCCTTTTTTCATTTCTATAGATATTTTTTTTTTATTTCTTCGGTTGGGATGGGTCATGGCCGCACACTTTTTTCACATGAGTATTTTTTTTTTCCATTTTATCCTGGTTTTGAGATGTGTTATTGCGTCCTCAGGGACGTCATGACTCCTCCCTACCTATCCATTTTTGAATTTTCCATACAGTTCCAATTTTTAATTTTTAATTTTTTCACTTTTCAAGAAATAAAAATTACGGATAGCTTAGGCTTAGGGTAAAAATCATGGTAAAGTACTGTAAATTTTTTTCTACAGTTAGTGCTGACACTCAGCACATGCTATGGGCGTGACTACTGAATGTGCAATCCAAAGTGCATTTGGCATCTCCAAAGTGCATGCCATTCGAGGCTCATCTGCATGGAACGACCTATTGTCCATAATGCTTCCTTTTGTAGTTGTTTTAGTCCTAAAAACACTAGAAATATGCAATTCTACCAAACTAAGTGAAAACAGCAAAAGTAATATGGTTCGACCAAAAAGAGACTTTTATAACTCAATATTTGGCAATATTTAAGATCAAGTGATAGAGAAAAACATATATTTTCTAAGAAAGCTCACTTTCATTCCCACAATCTGATCATTTTTTTCGTTCTAAACTTGATAGGTTTTTTGTTAGTAGGGAAAATTCGATGTTGGAGGCCAATACAAAGCATGGAATACTCAAAACAAAGGATTTCCTCCTTCTTTCTGAGTTTTTTCTGCATTTTCTCTTCTTCTTCATTGTGAAGACAAAGGATTTGGAGGCTAATCGGATGCTCGGTAGAGAGCCAAAACGAATCGAAGAAAGACTCAAAACTAAGGATTTCTTTCGAGGAGCTTTAATTCTCTAATTGCTCTTTGAGAGGGAGTAGTCTCTTCTTGAACAGTTGCTAAGAAGGAAATCATTTAATTTCTATGTTAATCTATCGAGTTCTGATTTATCTTAAGTTTGACATATGTTAATCACCCAAATCTATGTAAAGTTGTTGCAGGTTGTTATGTAAAATTATTGAGTTTGTCATGTTTTGATCACCCAAATGTGGGTTAGGCTTCAAAAAGAAAAAATTAAAATGTTTGAAAATGAGTATTGTCACACGATAAATTATTTGAATTTATGTAAAGTTCTTAGTGTTTTACTGACTACTTACAATTGTTGCATGATTTGAATTTATATAGAGAATTATGATAGGGAATGATTAAGTCATTGACTGATCAACCAAGCCGAAAGTAGAACCTCACTCAGGCACATGACCCGAGCCTAGAATTGTGGTTTTATTTGGCTCATGAAAATCAATTCTTAAATTTTTTTATTTTCTTTAATTCTGTTTATTTGAAATGTTACAAGAACAAGTTTTATCTTGAATAAGTTCCAAAGAAATGGGTCACAAACTGACCTTTAACAGATAAAACATGTTATAAAAATTAAACATGTTTTAATGTGAAGTTTTTAATAGTATATGAAAGGTATGTGATAGTGCATTGTAGTTTAACCTCTTATACACAAAGCCTCTATAAAATAAGTTGCGGTTTGTGAAAAAAATTAAATAAAAAGCTAAGTACACTGTCACATGACCATTCATACATTGCCTAAAGCTTGGCTATAAAACATGATTTAATTTTTAGAAATGTTTTATCTTTTGAAGGTCAGTTTGTGAACCATTTCTTTGGCACTTATTTCAGATAAAACATGTTATTGTAATGTGTCAAATAAAAATAAAATAAATAAATAAATAAATTGTTGAGTATGCATATGTATATGTATATATGTTCAACATTTGCAGAACATGCATGACAAGTTTTGCAATTTTTTTGAATATGTATAGGCATTTATGTTGGATATTTGTTGAATTACAAATGTAAATTGTGTTCCTTTCTGGAAATTGCGTATGTCAATTGTATATTAACATGGTTCTATAATTCTGTACAATATATAAACACTTTCGGACATGATGCACGCAGGAATGGTTACGGAACCGTGTGTCATGATTAGCTTTTATAACTGTGTATACTGCCTTTTTTTTATATACTGGTGACATTGCGGCATAAGTTTTTTTTGTGACAAAAATTGCTATGTAAAAACGGTTTAATTCTTTGCTTCAGAAATTTTTAGTCGCTGGAATATTGTATATGATATTATTCTTTGAATTTTGATCTCCATGTCTTGAAATGTGTTACCTCCTCAGCAGCCCAATACATGCCACCAATTCATCGCATCTTAAAGCTTGAAAAAATATAATCTCAATTTGAAATGTTTGAGATTTGTACAAGAAATAGGTGGTCATAAATTAAGGATACCCTCATGTATCTAAACCATAAATAAATAAATTTATTACGGATAATAGCGACATACATATCATCGCCAGAATATAGAGCAAACATTATACAGGCATCAGACAGAAATGGAAATTTTAATTCGGTTTCCCCAATCCAAATTTACTAATTAATGTCCATTTACAATTATGGACTAATGCTCATTTTTCATTTTGTGTCTTGCTTCTGGCTCTGTAAAATACTGAATAAAATCACTAAAATTCATATATGACGAACCTCCTTTCTCCATTGCCTTCTTTGCTTTCTCAGAAAAATCTTTACTCCTCTGTCTTCTTTCTTGTGCTTCAGTTCCTCCATCTAGCAAAGCAGACACCGCCTTCCTGATCTCATCGCTGTTAACCTTGACAACATCCTCGGTGGCATAGTTTGGCGCTTCTACACCGAGACTAACTCCAATTTTGAGAATATTCACAACCAATTTCTCATTGGAAAATTGATCTGCAAATTGAGGCCATGTGATCATTGGTACACCCATCGAAATGGCCTCTACAGTTGAGTTCCATCCGCAATGCGTTAAAAAGCCGCCAACTGCCGGGTGTGACAAAATAACCATCTGAGGAGCCCACCCGATAATAATAAGACCTCTATCTTTTGTTCTCACTTCAAACCCTTCAGATAGCCAATTCTCAAATTCAGGATGCATTTCTGTCTTCTTAATCACCCATATGAATGGCTTGTTAGATGCCTCCAAGCCTCTCCCGATCTCCATAAGTTGTTGAGGGTGTGTATATGCAATACTTCCGAAGCTGATGTATAGAACCGATGCAATATCCCTAACTTTGAGCCAGGTTAGAATGCGATCTGTTTGATCAATGGCCTCTTTATTTCCCCGACCCATTTTCGTTTGAACATCCTTATGGTAAAGGCAAAACGGCCCCATTGTCCAAACTTTTTTTCCTATCACCTTCTCAAAATTCTCGACAAAAGGTCGCTCCAACTCAAGGAAGGTATTTATCACCACCCCATCGGAAGTCAACTCTTCTTCGAGAAGATTCTTTATAACATCCTCAATGCCCGGGAAGTTATGGTAGCTCATCTCCTGAGATTTGGTGACTTCTAGTTTGACTGGAAAATTCGGCACCGTGACGTACTCATTCTCATCGGTTACACCATCAAAAACCTTGTGGCGAAGCAGGTTACGATTGAGAGATAGATAAAAGGCAGATGGCACATTAAAGATTATCCTTGGTATGTCGAACTTTCGCGCGACCTGAGCCGTCCATCCATTGCACAAGTCGGTGATCATGCAATTTGGTGGCCGTTCCAGGCTTTTGATGAAAGCTTCCAAGGGTTTATCGAGTGAGCCTATGGCATCTGATAATGCCTTCATGTAGCTGACATTGGTCATGATGTGATCGAAACTTTCACACCCCGAGGGTAAACCAAACTTCGCATTGGGAAAACTGAGCTCGACGAACTCAATTGAGAGCTTTGACACCTTGGCACCATCGATTATTGGTCTGATACGATCTGCATTTCCCCTAGTGATTATGAGGCTTACGTGGATGCCATGCTCAGAAAGGATGTGCCCCATGTCTACCATGGGTATCAGATGTCCCTGAGAAGCATGTGGAACAATGATGAAATGAGGTTTATTTGATTCTTCTCTAAAGCAAGACATTTCTTTATGTTTTTTGCTGGTATTTTTTTTAGCTCTTTGTTTGAAGAATGGAGCTCGCGTGGTATTCAGCTATATGTAGGAAGAAAAAGCCAATCAGTCTGGGTCATATAAGTGTTGTTTGTTGTAATCCACACATCTACAAGCTTTGAATACTTTAATTTTCAGTTTATGCTTCAGGTTGAAACTTTTTTTATATATAACTGTGCGTGTATAAGATCTTTAGCTTTCAGATCGGATTAGCATAACCTGTTACTAATTTGAATGAATATTCAGTTTTTACTTATAGGAAGAAATTTAATTATTTTGCATTCATGCTTTGTGCGTACGTACACTCAAATTAAGGTACGACGTAATATTGTTTAAGCTTGTGCAAGTATACCTTCCTTAAAAATTTATTGTAAAAGTAATCTTTATTTTAAACATAATTAGTAAAACATACAACCTTAAAATTTTACACCATATCCGTTTTTCAATAATGCTGACTTCGTCCCTGCTTAATTGTATATCATAGATTAATATAATGAGTTGTTTCTTGGGAGCTGCTGCCTATTTTTTTTAAATCACTTTTCAGAAAATTCAAGCAATTTAAAAGGTAAAAGAAATACTATCTCGCCAAATTTTATATCCAAAAATATTTGGTAAAAATGAGGGGCTGCATTTTACTTGGTGTACTGCTATTAAATAACAACAACAACAATCAAGATTTTAGTATCAAGCAAGTTAGGGTTGTCTAGAAATGAAATCCAGTCATAATTATCAAGTAAAAGAGAGTGACTAAGCTTGCCATACCATTTTTGTGGAGATTGCTTAAGTCCATAAATCGATTGTTTAATTTGCATACAAGGTTATTGTCAATGCCATTCTTGTAATATGGGGGTAATGACATACAAACCTCTTCTTCGAGGATACCTTGCTGAACTGCATTTTTGACATCCATCTGAACAAACTCCATCACAAATTAACAGCAAAAGATAGTAAAATTTGAGCCGGTATTTATTTTTGCAATTGGTGCAAAGGTCTCTTGGTAATCTAGACCATACGTCTAAGTGAAACCTTTTGCCATCAATCGTGCCTTATATCTTTCTATTATTCCATCACTGTTATATCTAATTTTGTAAACCCACTTACATCCTATAGGTTTTTTTCTCTTTGGTAAAAACATAAGTGTCCAAGTTTTATGTTTCTCAAGTGCTTTGAGTTATTCTCCAATGGTTGTGCACCATACAGGGTTGGTTTCGGCTTCCTAGAAATTGGTTAGCTCAGCTTCTTTTGAAACCGATGTCAAGAAGGCTTTATAACGTGCCGAAATATTGTCATAAGAAATAAAATTTTGGATAGGATAACGTACCTTATAGGTTACAAAGTCACGTAACCTGGAAGAAGATTGAGCTAAACGAGTTGATCTTCTATGCTGAGCTTCTTCTACTTCAACCTCAACTTCTCCCCCTGAGTTCAACTCTTTATTTGAGGCTTCTTCATTTTGGACTTTGTTCTCAGTTGTACCTTCAAAAAATATTAGTTCTGGAAGAATAATGCTACTAGGTGAATGCATGAAATATTGTTCATATATCTCCTTTTTCTTTGTAAAATTATTTGTTTTAAAAAAAAGTTACATCTCCAGAAGTATAAAGTTTATACTAGTAGGGTCATAACAATTATATCCCTTTCTTTTAGAAGAATACCCTAAGAATATAGTTTTGACTATATTTTTATCTCACTTATCATGTCTTTTAATATGTACAAAACATATACATCCAATATCTAATTTTGTTTTGCTTTTATTTAAAATTTTGAATTGACTTTTATTTTTTAAAACGGTACTTGGAAATCTATTTGTAAGATGTACAGCAATGAGAATTGCTTGAGACCAAAATCGTCTTCGTACATTGGTTTGAAATAACAAAGATCTAGTGACTTCTAACATATGCCTATTTTTTTTCTTTTAGAAATTCCATTTTGCTCTAGTGTATTAATGCACGAGGTTTGATGCAAAATTCTTTTTTTATTTTAAGAAATAAAAAAAATAATATCATATACTGTGCCATTATCAGACATATGGATCTTAGTATCGTATTGATTTTCGATAAAGTGTGTAAATTCTTGAAACTTTGACAATACTTCGTTTTTTGTTTTGAGCAAATAAATCCAAGTAATTAGTGAAAAATCATCAATAAAATTAATATAATATCTAAAATTATTATATGAATCTATAGGTGCAGGTCCACAAACATTGGAGTGTATAAGCTCAAAAATTCTAGTAGTTTTGCTATTTGATAAAGAAAATAGCAACGTAGTTTGCTTGAAAAATCGACAAATATTAATGCTATTATTTTAATTTTTCATAGTCACCAATTTAGTCAAAACACTATCAAAAGTATGTCCAGCTCTCCAATGCCATAATTGATTTTGTTCAAATTTATTAGCAAATAATACTTTATTTTGCATATCTAATATATAAAACCCATTTTTTAATCTTTCTTCACCAATTTTTTCGTTATTCTGTCCTGAAAGACCACATTGTCAGGTGAGAAAATCACATCACAATTTAATTCATGTGTTATTTTACTCACAAAAATTAGGTTAGATGCAAAAATTTGTAAATATAACACATTGGCAATTTTATTTGACAAATATGGTATTTGTTCCTATTTGATCAATAGGAACTTTGGAACCATTTGCTACTCTAACATGCCTCAAATCATTGAAATACTCAGTTACTGATTTGGTTCCTTATTTTATCTGAGAGATTTCTTGTTTCAAGTGAAAAATGTAAGAGAAATTTTGGTCTTGGTCATACATCTCTCAGATAGTCTTAGATCCTTATTTTATTTCTTCGGTTTCGTCGCAAATTTCTTTGGCTGAATTCTTATACATGAATAGTCTGGATATTGGGGGTTCCATTAATTGAGTTTAGTTGCCAAGTCATTACAGAGGTGTCATTTTGTTTCCATTCTAGTTCAGTTTGTGCTGTATTGGTATATTGATCAGCTTTACCAATTTCTGGATCGGTGTTGGTTTCTGTTCTATCGCTTTCTTAGTTTTACTAATGATATGGCTTAGTTTATCTTTGCTATGGAGAATGAGATATACAGATCTGGTCCATGATAGATAATTTGTATCGCTGAGCAATGTGTTTGGAAAATTTTCTAGAATTTTTTAGAAAAAAATTTCCAAATTTTATTGTAAGAAATTTGGTCTCCAACCATATTTTATTGTAAGAATTATTTTGAGCAGTTCGGATAGACTATTCGAATTTTGAAAACTTAGATAATGATTTGGAGCATAATTGGAGCACAAAACCATGGTGCATTTGAACCCCTCTCTCTCTCTCTCTTTATATATATATATATAGAGAGAGAGAGAGAGAGAGGGGTTCAAATGCACCATGGTTTTGTGCTCCAATTATGCTCCACGTCTTTATCTCCGTTTTTAAAATTTGAACAGTCGATCCGAACCGTTCAAAATAATTATTATAATAAAATATGCTTGGAGACCAAATTTTACATTTTTTGGAATTTGTTTACTATTTTTTTTGGTAGGTACAAATCTCAGTTTTCAAGAGATCCTGAACCATCCAAAAAAGTGATATTGTACCTACAAAAAGAAATAGTAAACAAATTCTAAAAAATATAAAATTTAGTCTCCAAGCATATTTTATTGTAATAATTATTTTGAGCGGTTCGGATCGATTGTTCGGATTTTGAAAATAGAGATAAAGGAGTGGAGCATAATTGGAGCACAAAACCTTGGTGCATTTGAACCCTCCTCTATATATATATATATATATATATATATATATATATATATAGAGGTTGGCTAATATACAATCGATTGTTCCTGAGCTCCCGTACAACCAAGTCATTTTCTGATTTTTAAAGTCCTAACGGTCCATTTAAATCATTAGATGTGATCTTCGTATTAAAATGTACTTGGAGACCAAATTTTACATTTTTTCGAATTTTTTTACTATTTATTAAGCCACTTGGAAAATCGCTGATCCAACGGTAGCTTAACCAAACAGTAAAAACAGAAGCCATAGTTGGATTAGCAATTTTCAAAGTGGCTGAACAATAGTAAAAAAGATTCATAAAATGTAAATTTGGTCTCCAAGTACATTTTAATATGGAGATCACATCTAACAGTTTAGATCGACCATTTAAACTTTGAAAATCAGAAAACAACTTGGTTGCACGGGAGCTCAGGAACAATCAATTGTATATTAGCCAACCTCTCTCTCTCTCTCTCTCTCTCTCTCTCTCTCTATATATATATATATATATATACATTCTTATATAATGCTCGTAGTTGTCCTCATTTGCCAACGACTTAGATTGAAAGATGCATTTTTAGATTTAATATCAGCCCTCCAATCACATAATATGTTTTCTTTTGATTAAATACATCTATTTTATTGTAGAAGTCTAAATTTAGTTAAAAATATACTCGCCACACATACTGCTATATAGTTTGTCATGATTAAGAATGAATTATTTAGTTCAAAATATACTCGTAGTTGTTTCCTTATTCCTCCTTAAATTTATTTTTTTATTGCTGTAATTGTTACGTCAAGAACAAAATAATAATAATAATAATAATAATAGAATATCCAGAAGGAGCATTTTGATCTAAAACGTTATCAACGTTTTATAAAACGTTACAAAACGTCAGAAGTTACACGAGCGAATTCGAAGAGCACAACAGGAGGACCCAAAATGTCAAAAGTTTCGAAACCATTCTGAATCAGATGAAGGCTCCCCATTTCGGCTCCATGAGGATGGTATTCTATGATTTAATGACCGTATATGTGTTCCTAATGATTCAGAGTTGAGGAAGTTGATTCTATTAGAGGCACATGACTCGGGATATACCATTCATCCTGGTGAAGTCAAGATGTATCAGGATCTGAAGCGACACTTTTGGTGGCCAAAGATGAAGAGGAGTGTTCAGAGTTATGTTGAGAAGTGTCAAGTTTGTCAACAAGTCAAAGCCGATAGACGAAAGAGGGCGGGACTACTAAAACCCCTTGAGATACCTGCACATAAGTTTGAGTCAATTACCATGGATTTCGTGACTGGTTTCCCGAGGACTGTCGGGCGATACGACGCCATTTGGGTTATAGTAGATAGACTGACAAAAATTGCACATTTCATCCCCCTTCAGTCTGATACGGCTGGAAAAGAGTTGGCCGATTTATTTTTGCAATATCAATTTAAATACCATGGTTGCCCAAGAAATATTATCTCTGATCGAGATACTCGCTTTACCTCGCATTTTTGGGAGAGTTTTCAAGAGTCCATGGGTACAAAGTTAAGGTTCAGCTCAGCACACCATCCGCAAACAGATGGTCAATCCGAGCGGACGATACAAACGTTAGAGGATATGCTCCGATCCTGTGCTCTAAGTTTTCGAGGCTCTTGGATCAACCACTTGTACTTGGTAGAGTTTGCATATAACAATAGCTACCACTCAAGTATTGGGATGTCACCACAAGAAGCACTTACGGGACAGCAGTGTCATACACCGTTGTGGTGGAGACCCACAGGTACGTATTCACCTACCGGACCTCAGATGATCCAAGAAGTTGATGAAAAGACAATGGTTGTTTTGAGTCGGCTTAAATGAGCTCAAGAACGACAAAAGAAATACGCCGATGTTCATCGAAGACCGTTAGAATTTCAAGAAGGAGATCATGTGTGGCTTCGAGTTTCTCCCGTTAGAGGCGTGCATCGGTTTGGTGTTTCGGGTAAGTTAAGTCCCCGGTACATTGGACCATTTAAAATTACGCAAAGAGTTGGCCCTGTGGCATATGAGCTTTCATTACCTCCTGCGTTGGACCGAGTTCATCCGGTATTCCACGTGTCACAATTACGCCGGTATGTGCGAGATCCACCTCATTGTATTGATCACTCCGACTTGCACGTCCAAGATGACTTATCCTATCAAGAAGAGCCAATGCGGATATTGGATAGAAAAGAACAACAACTTCGAAGTAGAGTGATCAAGCTTGTTCTTGTACAATGGGGACACCATTCAGAAAAAGAAGCTACATGGGAACTCGAGGCAAATATCCGTGAGAAGTATCCGGAACTATTCGACAATTCAGGTACGTATTTAAGTTCAGAGGACTGAACTTTAATTTAAGGGGGGGAGAAATGTTACGTCAAGAACAAAATAATAATAATAATAATAATAATAATAATAGAATATCCAGAAAGAGCATTTTGATCTAAAATGTTACCAACGTTTTATAAAACGTTATAATGTTTTCATCGTTCTTGAATTTCTGTGAACTTTTCTTCTAAAACGTTATAACGTTTTGTCAAACGTTACAAAACGATCTTCACTGGAAAATTAACCGACCAAAACAGCCAGTTTGGAATTTTGAAAAGAATTAAAACGTTATAACGTTTTGTAAAACGTTGTAACGTTTTCAATGATTTCGGCAGTTTAGATAGTTCGTTTCTCAGTATTTTTACAGGAATAAAACGTTATAACGTTATGAAAAACGTTACCAACGATTTCATCTCTAAAAAAACAGTTAAGATTAAATATTTTGGGTCCCTTTCTCTCTCTCTTCGTCCCTTCCCTGTTTTGCCTCCTCCTTGCGTGGTCTACCCAAGAGAAAGAAAAGAAAGAGGGAGATCATATTCTCCCTTGAAATTGAAGAAAGAAGTGGAAAGATTGAGATCTCCCCAAAATTTGCTATCTAACTCCTTTATTGGTACTTGTTTTCTCTCTTTTGCCCCTCAAAAATCTGAAATTCAACTCCATTTTCTAGGGTTTGCTCGAATCTGAAAATTTTTGTATAAATTGTGAGTAATCTACCTCCATTAAGCTTCCATGTGTTAATTTAGTACTTCCTTTCTCAATGTCACCTAAATCGCGACTTTCTCGTTAGGGTTGATTCCAAATCTGAATTTTGGGGAAGAAATTTTGATTAGTTTAGTTCAATCTGACCAACAAAGGTATTGATTGGTAATGTTCCCTCTCTTTCTTGAAAATATGGAATTTATTTTGGTTTTGGTTAATCTAGGATTTGTATAATTGGGGAAAAATGGAAAAATCTGGAAAATCTGGGAATTTTTCATTGGTTGCGGACCGCAATAAGAGTATAAATGAACTAATATAACTCAAAGTAAATATACCAATTGTCGAACAAAGATTAAAATTTATTGTGTATGATTGAAATAGGTGTAGGCTCGATTGAGCAATAGTTTGCGGGACCTTTTGAGACGTCCGGATCGTAGGCACGTGATACGCTTTTCGTAATCAGGTGCGAGGTTCTTGGACTTGTTTGATGTTTCATTTTCAGAAATTAAATTCTCTTTTTCGATTGTCATGTTGTATGCTTGATTGTTGCATTTTTGACGGATTGCATGATTGATTGTGCATAATTAGAATTTTGTGAATTGTTTGCATAACTCAACTTGGTTAACACTAAATTGTGTGATATGGTTGATTTGCATATTCGTATGGTTGTCATCTTGATTGTGCTATTATGATTTGTTTATGATTGAAAGTCACCACCAATTGATGATTATTGAATTATGTGATTGAAATTGCAAAGTCTGACCCGCTGGGCGAGCAGACGGAATTATGTGAATGAATTTGCAAAGTCTGGCCCGCTGGGCAAGTCGACTTTGATCCCAGGAACCTATTGGCCTTAGGTGATTGGCCCTCATGGTGTCCCAGTACCGGTTGGGACGAGGGGTGGGTGACTATATGTGTGTGATTAATTGTGATTGTGGCTGACTTGTATGCAATGTCTATGGCTCGAGGGCATTACCCTGCGTGGTAATGTATTTGAACGGTCAATTGAATATTACGACATGCTGAATGATTTCATGTGAATTTTCATTATATGACTTGGAACCAGACTTTATTAATGGTTAAGCCAAAGCACTACAGATGAGTGTCAGATAAAGGGTCCAGCTCGGTGGAACGTCTGTAGGTGCCAGTAACCCTATAGACGAGGGTCAGATAAAGGGTCCAGCTCGGTGGAACATCTGTAAGTGCTACCAGCCATAATAAGATAAGTTAGGCCAAAAATGTGTTTGTTTGAACTTCACCTTGGAAATTCCGTAAACTGTACTTCATTTGATTATTTGTTGTCGAGCATATGCATATGCTTATATATTGATAAAGAATACCTAATGTGCTTTTGTATGGATTTCATTTTTGAATATGGAAATCTGATTGCAAGTCCAATAACTCGATTTTGGCAAATTCGCACTGAGAATTATATTCTCATCCCCACCCTTTGGGTACCTTTTACAGGTTCTGGTGCGGTTGATCCTGGAGAGGCACGCAAGTAGTAGGCCCTTGGTATATGTCACCATATTATGTTAGTAATTATTTTGGTTATTGACTAGAGGGCATATTTTGTTGTGTTATATGGCTCCTTATGTACCTTATGGTTGGTATCAATATGAGATACCTTTTGTATGCTATACTTTTACCAGATATTTTGTACTTGGACTATTATCAATAGACTTGTTTTATGCCTTTTATTGTGTTATGATGAGTGTATTTTTTTAATTGCCTTGTAAGCATACATGAGGTTGTATGTTTACGGCAGGGTCCTGTCACTATTTATGGCCGCGGGGTGTGACAGTAATTAAATTATTTTTTTATTTCTTCATTTTCTCTTATTCATGCATTTATAGCATATCTTATGAAATAAATGAATTCATTGAACCTGCAAGTTCTACAAATATTGTACAGTGAATGCAAATTTTTCAGAAAAAATATTTATGATTTTATAAAATATATAGTAGAGTGTTCATAAATATGAGAAGTTTCAGTACCCATCATAATTTAATTTTGTTTGTTGGATTTATTTTTTGAAAGAACATTTTCAATACAATGTTCTAATTGATGTATCTCCATTTTTAAATTATGCACGTAGTTATTTTGATCCGTTAACGGCTGAGATTGAAAGATAAATTTTCATATTTAATATTTGTCTTCCAATAACATAATCTGTTTTTTTTTATCAAATACATTTGTTTTATGTGTAGAAGTATAAATTAAGTTAAAAACATATTTGCCACACATATTTCCATATAGTTTGTCACAACTAAGAATTGATGCCTAGCGATTTGTTTATTTATTTCTCTTTAAAGCTATCTTTGATTCCTGCAATTAAATTATTTACCTATTTTTTCTTTCTTATGTTTCATTTATTCTCTTCCTCTATCGACAATGAAATTGAAAATTATTCAATCTTTCCGAATTTGTAGAGAAATTTTTTTTGCTAATATGTTATATTCATTATGTCAAGAGAAGAAATAATCTTTATTAGAGCTATTGTATTTTTTTTATTATTAGTTCTGAGGATATAGGAAATATTAACCTTCTAGCCCAAGAAAAATGTAGCTTTAATTGATTATTATTTTAGCAGATTAAATTCGTTTATTACTTTGAATGAAGATTATCAACTTTTTATCGAATTATTGTTCTCTTTAGTTATTATATGATTTTAGTAATATTCCAACAACATAATTCTTTGACAAATTTTTTTTTAAAGGCAGAGACTGCCATTCTTTTGGCGGGTTAAAAGTAAGAAAATACTCTATGCTTGCTGTTTTAATGTGTGCATTTTCATAATCATTTTTTATTTTGTAATTAATACACTTTTTATATTTATTTTTTCATTTTCATAAATGTTACACTATATCGAAGAATATCACATTGGCAATGATATAGAACTTTTTTCATGTTATATTTGATCTATTTTTTCATTTGTTATTTTTTTTTGTTAATTTTGTGTGAATGTCAAACAAAAAGATATCTCATATTATATTAAATTTTATCATATGTTTATGTTGCAACGCACGGGAACAATAATAGTGTGTGTGTGTGTGTGTGTCTCTCTCTCTCTCTCTCTCTCTATATATATATATAGTAAATCTAGGGTATGACGTGCTCACCAAGAGGGTTTGGTGAGCACAACTCCAAGAATACATCGGATCGACTTCAAATGACGAATCCAAACCATTGAAATCCATGTACTTCGTGAGTGATGCATGTACGTGCAAATTTTTTGAAGTTTCGAATTCATTTGCTTCGAGGTCAAGCGGTCAAACTAATGAATCTTTTCATAAGTTATTTTATTAGTTGTTTTGTATATTTATTTTTTATCATTACTTTGACCGCTTGATCTCGTAGCAAATGAATTCTAAACTTCAAAAATTTTACATGTACATGCATCACTCACGAAATACATGGATTTCAACGGTTTGGATTCATCATTTGAAGCCGATCCGATCTATTTTTTGAGTTGTGCTCACCAAACCCTCTTGGTGAGCACGTCACACCCTAGATTTACTCATATATATATATATATATAGAGAGAGAGAGAGAGAGAGGTTGGCTAATATACAAACGTTTGTTCCTGGGCTCAGGAACAAACGGTACGGTTCTCCGATTTTCAAAGTTCAAATGGTCGATCCAAACCGACAGATGTTTAATCTATATTAAAATGTGTTTGGAGACCAAATTTTACATTTTTTGGAATTTTTTACTATTTATTAAGATGGTTTGAAAATCGCTGTTTTCAGTGGTGCATAATTTTAATAAAAACAGCGATTTTCAAACCATCTTAATAAATAGTTAAAAAATTCCAAAAAATGTAAAATTTGGTCTCCAAGCATATTTTAATATATTTTAAATATCTGTCAGTTTGGATCGACCGTTTGGACATTGAAAATCAGAGAACCGAACCGTTTGTTCCTGAGCCCAGGAACAAACGTTTGTATATTAGCCAACCTCTATATATATATATAAAAGGTTGGCTAATATACAATCGATTGTTCCTGAGCTCCCGTGCAACCAAGTCGATTTTTAATTTTTAAAATCCAAATGGTCGATCTAAACCGTTAGATGTGATCTCTGTATTAAAATGTACTTGGAGACCAAATTTTATATTTTTTGAATTTTTTTTTTAAATTCCAAAAAAATATAAAATTTGATGTCCAAGTACATTTTAATAGAGAGATCACATCTAATGGTTTAGATTGACCATTTGGATTTTGAAAATTAGAAAACGATTTGATTGCACGGGAGCTCAGGAATAATCGATTGTATATTAGCCAACATCTCTCTCTTTCTCTCTCTCTCTATATATATATATTTTTTTTTTATAACTTGAGTTGGCTATTAAATGGAACAAATATCCAAAGGGATTTCGGTAATTAAATGAGAGGGGTAATGATGCCCATTTAAAAAGGGAGTTTTGTTTGGGATATACTAGAGAGGGGTTTTAATTAAACCCAATTTAGATGGGTGATGATGTTTATTACAGAACAAATTAAGGGATATAAAACAAAGGGGTTCAAACAAATTAATTGTTCTGTAAACAAATTGAGGTGATTTAATAGAAATTAATCACTAATTCGACCTTAATTCATCCAATTTTGTTTTCATGATGACTACAAATCAAATATAAATTCAATTAAATACTCTAACAGCACCCCCTCTGGGCGAGCTGCTCTGGAGATAGCCCAATGTACAGCATTACATAAATAGAAGGGAGTTATACAGGCCACACAACCTGTCCAATTGGGCTTGAGAACAAACAACATTTGTCAGGCGTCCCAGAAGAATGGATTGTAAGAGAAGCAAGACTGGATGAATATCTCAATGCTGAAACCTTTTTATTGGAAGTAAGGCACGGAATGGGATCAATTTACCAATAAACTCATGGAGGCGGATATGCACTTGACCTATCAGGGTTTCTCCATCCTGTTTTGAGATTATATTGTTTTGCATTTTATTATATTATAGAGTAGAATTTTTGTTAATTCAGATGAGCACTGTCAGCTTTATATTCCCACGTGGAACTTTTAATTTATGAAATGAAACCATTTCCGACGGGCTTCCCCAAAAAAAAAATGCAAGCTCATCTCTTTACTTAATTAGAGATGGACGAACTTCGTTTTTAATTGGGGGTGGTCATAATTATTTCGATTTAGTTTATAATTATGTCGTGCTTTGGAAAATTTGATAAAGACATGTCAGTTAGGTATCACTGGTACAGAGAACGGGCCAGACCTAGCATATCAAACACCTATACGAAAAATTTCCACATTAACAGTGTATAATGAGATGAGATGCTCGCACGAAAAAAATCTTCAACATACACACATGATGTGAAAGTTTTGAACCGTGTCCGAAAGTCATGATTATTTGTAAGGTTTAATAATTCTAAACTGTGTATGGTTGTACGATTTCAGTCATGGTCTTTTGCTTAGTTTTTGCTTAGTTTCTAAACACTATTTTTTAGTAGAAGTTGCGTACGGTTCATTCATGCCTATCAACCAATATGACAGAGAGAGGAAAATTAATATTCAATAACTAATAATTTTATTCTCAATCATAATATTGTGAAAATTTGTAAGTTTTTATTTTTATAAAAGGCTTTATTTCTTTAATGATCATAATTAAAACACATCGACACTAGCAAGCACGTTATAAAAAAAATATAATTTAAGAACAAAGTGTACAATGTTTTTAAATAATATCCATGCATGTAGAAATAGGTTTTTGGTTTTTCGTGCCTCAATGACTACCCTTTTAATAAGTTATACATAGTTTGTTCTGGAACCGTCTTAAACATTATACACGTTCTTTTTTATATAACTATGTTTGAATTGTAATAAAAGTTTTTTAATTCGCTCTCTTTCAATCACTGTTCTATCTTTCAATTTCCACTCTCCTCTAGTCTAATCAAATAACTTTCTCTGCTCTTCTCCCTTCAATCCTCTCTCTGATGGTTTTGGCACTGCATATTTTGAAAACTCGTGATAGAAACAAACACCACCTTTTTCTCCACTCTATGATCCATTTTCGTTCTAAACTAGGCTAGGATTTTTGTTAGTAGGGAAGATTCAAGTTAGGACACCAAGACGAAACATGAAGACCCAAAACAAAGGATTTCTTCCTTCGTTTTAAATCAGTAGTAAATAAATAACGAATAATACAAATATAATAGTTTTACTGTTTTCACAAATAAGCCATCAAAACCTATCATGTCATAGATATGCAATCAGAAATACTAATATAAAATTAAAATACAAAAATGCATTCAATTCTAACTAATAGTTTTTATAAAGCTAAAAAAATCGCAAATATCTCTTCTAACAAATTCAATTCATTAACTACATAACAAAACATTCAAATAAAAAGTAAAATGTTTAGCAGGTGAGTTACCCATTGCCCAATGGGTACGAAATAACCTTTATCCTTACCCATACCCGTTTATCTAATGAAAAAAAATCATTATCCACAACCATACCCAATAAACTAATGAAAAAAAATTACCTGTTCCCGTTTTATCAAAGACCATACGTGTAAGATAAATGGGTGTCATTAACACCCCTAAGAAGAAGATGTCAATGTAGGAATCACCTCCATCGCTTCCCAGCCACCGTCAAGTTTTTTCTAACTCTAGCATGTAAATTAATTTTATTTAGAATAAATTCCAATAAATAGGTCACAAACTGATTTTTAAAGTTAAAGCATGTTCTAAACTTTAAAATTTGTTTTAAAAGCAAGTTATCAGTAGTGTATGAAAGATATGTAACAGTGCATTAATTGTGGCTTAATCTCTTTGGTTGTGTTTGGATGGTGCAATAATAGAACTATTTTCGGATTAGCTCCACTATTCTTATTCTTGAGTCATCCAAATAAAATTAGAAAATTGGATTAGCTCAAGAATAGCTCTATTCTACTAATCCAAAGAAATGGTGGAATAGCAAGAATAGAGCTAGTAGGATTAGTGATATTAATAAAATAAAAAATTCATTTCTCTCAATTAGAATTAGTTTAAATATTAAAATAATATTAAATAAAATATTTGATTAGTATTAAATAAATATAATATCTTATTATATTAGTATTAAATAAATATAATATAATATTATATTATTATTCAATAAATATTGGTTTAAATATTAAATGTAATATAATATTAATTTAATTAATAGATTAGTAATGAATAAATATAATATCAAATATTAATATTAAAATCAAAATTTAGATTAAATATAATATTAAATATAATATTAATTTAAATATTAGATTAGTATGAAATAAATATAATATTATATTAGATTAGTATTAAATAAAGTATTATATTAAATACAATATAATATTAGTTTAAATGTTAAATGTAATACAATATTAGTTTAACTATTAATTAGTATTATATCTAATATTAGATTAGATTAGTATTAAATAAAATATTAGTTTAAAATATTAAAAATAATATAATATTAATTTATGTATTTGATTAGTATTAAATAAATATAATATTAATTTAAAATTTGAATGTAATATAATATTAGTTTAAAAATTATATTAGTATTCAATAAATATAATATCAGATTAGATTAGTATTAAATATAATATACTATCAGTTTAAATATTGAATGTAATATAATATTAGTGTAAATGTTAGATTAGTATTAAATAAATATAATACCAAATTAGATTTGTATTACATAAAATATTATTCATTATTTTATTCATTCCGTTTATCGCTATTTCGAATAAACAATCCAAACGACATTTTTACTAATCCGGATAGTTTAAAGTTAGCACTATTCTCAAACCACTTGGATTAGCTCTATTCTCAACTACTAATCCAAAAATTGCTATTCTTACACTAATCCTTGCACAATCCAAACACACCTTAGAGAATTTCCCTTTAAAATAAACTTTAATTTGCGAAAGACTATTAACAATAACGTAAGTACACTGTCACATGACCATTCATACATTGCTGAGGACTTGACCTCAAACATTATTTAATTTTTAGGAAATGTGTTATCAGTTTGTGACCTATTTCATAGAAACATACTTCCTATAAAACATGTTGATGTAAGGTGTATATGTTTGTGTGTATATAAATTGTTTCAGTTTGTTGAATATTGAATAAATATGATTGAATTATGTATTTTCTGATGTGGAATATTTATTGAATTATTGATTTGTAATATTAATTGTATGTTTAATGCATGGTCAGTAAATATAGATACTAGCCAATTGTAAATTGGTAAGGAAATAATAAAAAAATATATACAGTTGTAACAAACAGTGTATGATTTCCAAAATAATATACATACAACTTATAGAAACCATGTATATAATGCTTGTTATTGTACATGGTTGATTTGGTCAGTGTAAAAATCAACATTTTCAGCATCTTTCTTTTTTAGATTTGACACGTGGTTCATTTCTATTAACTGTGTATATTTGTACTATATAGACACGGTTAAAAAACTAATTACACCATACCCACCTATTCATTCACATTGCGCGGTGATACAGTTGTGTAACCGTATAAATTAGTTTTTCGGAGCGTGTATGGTTGCATTTTTTTGTAGTCGTATGTAGTAATTTTTATAATGGCATATGACAAGCATTTTGATACATAAAATAATTCCACAAGATGGGATCGAATTGGTCGGGATTCCTTAATTTTAATTTTTATTTGTTTCACATCCAACAACTTAACTAAAATCCCAACAACTTGCTTTTTATTTTTATTTTTTTCATATCCAACAACTTAATTTTAAAACGATGGAAAGGACAAATAATTCACACGCGTGGCAACAAGACATAATGCAGATCACCTCAGTTCTTGTGACAAAACCAAATGATATATTTTTTTTTTACGCAAAGGTCTGTAGGATCATACAACCACATTAACCTGCAGTCAATTCATTTTTACAGCACCCGGACCACCGACCCCATAATATACTGATCGGGTAGTAATGTATATCTGACAATTTTGGTTTTGTATATCTGACAATTTTGTCACGGGAGTACTGGACCCATAATTGTATTTGCAGTCGTTGAATTTTAGTTCAGATCATTATCAATCAAATCGATATAACGTACAAAATATTTAATTCTGATTTTGATATCTGACAAATCTCACATGTTTCTGTATGTATCCGCACAACATCATATCATCTGATAGATATCTGTATCTGATTTCTGACAAACTCACATGCTTCTTAATTTATATCCGTTATAATTGCATTTACAGTACTGATCGAGTAGTAAATCAAATTAACCAGACAATTCATTTTTACAATATCCGGACCACCGACCCCATAATATACTGATTGAGTAGTAATGTATATCTGACAATTTTGTCACGGGACACAAGTGTATCTGCAGTCGTTGAAGTTAGGTTCAAATCATTATCAATCAAATCGATATAATATACAAAATATTTATATTTTAATTTGATATCTGACAAATCTCACATGTTTCTGTATGTATCCCCACAACATCATCTGATAGATATCTGTATCTGATTTCTGACAAACTCACAAGCTTCTTAATTTATATCCGTTATAATTGCATTTACAGTACTGATCGAGTAGTAAATCAAATTAACCAGACAATTCATTTTTACAATATTCGGACCACCGACCCCATAATATACTGATCGAGTAGTTACGGTGTCAATTGTGTAATTCATAGTCTTGCAATTGTGACAATCAACAATTGTGTAATTCATAATCTTGCAAGGTTTCTATCATCTATAACAATTGTGTGTGACAACTATCGAATGCAACATATTCGACTTATGTGGTGGAAAGGGTAATCGAAGTTTGTATGACCGCATCCTTCTTGAAAACAATGAAAAACCTGTAGGGGTGCAAAAAGTTGCACGGCATTAGGTTAGCTAATGGTGCGGACATGGGTGGCTTGGAATGCTCCTTGTGGTTCAGTGCTCTAGTAGCAATCAAACATGACAGGGCACCAAACTCAGGGCATTCCTGAATACCTTTTTGCATTCCTCCTGGTTCACTCTTAACAGACCTATAGTTCATGATCAGTCCATCAGAGTTTTATTATTTGATTGTGGAGACGTTTAACTCCCGACAAGTGTAAGTCCTTGCCATTAATTACATCATAAATACCTTTTGGTTCAAGCTAAATAACTCGTTCATTCCAGGATATGTGCCTATTTTAGAGTGAACTGAGTAATAGAACTAAAAGGGGAGCTCATGTATGGTCATATTTGTCATCTAGTTGGTTCTCGTTTGATTGGACTTTTGTTTTATCATATTTATGAATTTGTATATAGGCATATGTATACTTATCATGATATGATGTAATTCCATTATTATGAAGCATATTTGAAAGAAAACATGTGTTTTATTTTATTTTACTTGAGAATGTTGACGCAACTTGATTCAATTAGTATCAAACATGAAGAAAGGATATTTTGGTCATTTTATTATGTCATGGGGAGCTTATGAATATTAATCATTTTAATCATAACTTAAGATATGCAATGTTTTTAATAACACTTTATATTTTGTTTAAAGGAATCTTATGGCGCCAGGGACCTATGTGTAAATTTCTAGGGACTGCCCTGTAAATATAACTTAGAGGGTCTGTTTGTAAATGAATTTTTATTAATTAAGTTTTATTTGGGCTGAGGGTTAATATGGGTACTCAGATCATTTGTTGGACTTTGGGATTTGGCAATTTGAATTTCAATAATAGTGCAGAGTTCTGGATCAAGCTTTTGGGCTTTTGGATTAGCATTGGGCTAGAATCGGGCTTCAAGATATTATATTTATCGTGATAGATGGGACCCATGTCTCAGGAGGTTGTTAACTTATGAGTTAATCAGAGGCCATAGGATCGGGCATGTGCGTCAAGATGCGGATCTTCAATTTAAACTTTATTTGGCGCCCTTATTAGACATTTCACTTGACATCAACGTTTGTGTGGGTTCATCCGAACATGGCTGGTTGCGAAAGGTTTTAGGCAAATTCAAGGAGTTGATTATGATGAAACATTCTCGCCCGTGGTCATGTTTAAGTCAATCCGAATTCTCTTAGCAATTGCCGCTTTTCATGATTATGAAATTTGGCAAATGGACGTCAAGACAGCCTTTCTGAATGGCTTCTTGGAAAAGAATGTCTATATGGTCCAACCCGAGGGATTTGTGAATCCAAGGGATGCTAAGAAAGTGTGCAAGCTTAAGAGATCGATCTATGGCTTGAAACAAGCATCAAGAACTTGGAATATCCGCTTTGATGAAGAAGTAAAGAAATTGAACTTCATTAGATGCGATGAGGAACCTTGTATATACAAAAAGGCAAGTGGATATGTCCATTCCCAACTAGGGCATGAGACGCCGACGATGCTCCGGCCATGGCTGGCTTAGTGATGCTGTAGTTTGGATCATCTCGACGTCAGGAATGCATTGACATACTTGTCGGCGATGGTCGATCATCGGAGAAGCGGTTCTCGGCGAGGTTTGGTGTTATCGGTAGCGGCAAGGGGTTTTATCTGATTTCTTTGATTTTTTCATGATTCCATTCAATTAATTGATCATTTAGCATTGTTTAGGAGCATGAGAGCTCAGAAAAGGGTCAATTTGGGATTTGGTCAAGTATCAGACATGATTTGGATTTCATTGTTCGGTACAGTACCGAATGCTTTCAATAGCACAGTCATTAGCCTTATGTATAGTCATCTCATCCACAAAATCATTCGGTTAAATGGAATGGTGATTCCATGGTATATCGAACAAATTAAACTAATCAATCTATTCACGAAATTAAAGAATATTGGTTGGACTCAGGTTAAAACAATATCGGCATTTTATAAACCCCACAACCGTGACATAAATAAATGGATAAAGGCTCTGAGTGCAATACCGAACCAGTGCTGCGATCCAGAAGGAGGTAACAACCAACGACTGGTGCAAGCCCTACCATCCGGTAAATTACCAACCGATACGACCACCTTAATCTCAAAAGATGCAAGACCAAATGAATTGGATAGTAGGTCAAATGCAACATCTCATCACCAGGTTTCAAAGGTAGAAACTCATGTTGATCGAGGGTTAGAAAATTAAGGTCCGCAAAGATATCAAATCAATTGACACAATACAAAGTGAACTTCTTACTTGTTGGGTGTACCACTTTGGAGCAGCAACGTCTAGACCTGGGAGCACCTCTTGTTGCAATGACAACAATGAGGATGACATGGAAGACGATGCCGACTCCGACAGTGATACGGACCAATATGGGCTTGCATGTGGCTCCTAATGGTGGACTGGTGTAAGGTCAATGGCAATTATTGATCCCCCCAGCCAAATGTATAACCGGACTCGGGCACTTTGTACTATGCAAGAATGACAATTTTTTTTTTTAGGTTTGTTTTTGTTACATCCTTGTAAATTGTTTTTTTTATTAGATATTCTTATTGGGAATCTATTAATTCGTCGATCCAGGAGTGGTTACTTAAATGGGTCACAAACTGAACTTAAACACATAAAACATGTTCTAATAGTTAAAAAAAATAGTGGCAGTGTATGACAGGTATTTGACTTTGTATCAAAAGGTATGTCATGTACGCCATAACACGTCACATGTCCATTTATACACTACCAGATGACCATGTATTCATTATCAATTATTGTAATATTTGTTGAATATCTATTTGGGGACATGTATGTGTATATGTATATATGTTGAATATTTGTTGAATTATGAATGTATATGTATGTTGACTGTTGGATATTAAATAATGAATATTGTGTGGAATGTTACGTATGTTGTAAATGTTTAATTTTTCTTTAATTATGGATGTGAAATATTGTATGTCTAAAGGCTAGCAAATATAGATATACATAATACATATGTATATACGTACATATACATTTATATGTATATGCATACATATACATATATATATACACACACACACATACACATGTATGTATCATACACGATGCATGCAGACACAATTGTTGAACCGTGTGTCATTAGAATTTTTAACCGTATGTAGTCACCTTTTATTATAACAGTGATAGAAACAACACAAGTCATTTCTTCTGCAATTCAAATTTTTCAGATTTCCAACTCAACTGGTTGAGACACTACTGCCAAGAATTCTTCATCTTTCTCCAGTGCAGACATGTATTCAGGTAATAAGCACACCTCCAAATCAATGCTCCCACCCCCTTCCCATCCCGGATATGACAATATCATCCCATCAGTCTTATATGCACTGCTGCTACGTACTGCCACTGCCTTGCCCCAACCAAAATCACACCCATACATGTCAAATTGTGGCGAGTTGGTCATTATTATGGCATGTTTGTCATACATATTCATGTTGGCCACAATTGGATTTGCCATATACTTGTGTATCTCTTCTTTGATGGTAGAGTCGGAATTAGTAGCAACAACATCGTGGACCAACCTTGCGGCCCAACCAAGGTTGTTGTCTATAAGTTCTCCTGCTGTTGTATTTATGCTAATGACTGATAATGAGTTGCCAAAATAGTTTGCCGGGAGCGGCGGTTGTAACCTCGCTCGGTTTTGGATTGTCAAAAGATAACTTGTTTTTTGGTCAGGAGAGAAGCGTCGAGCACGTGTGATACAACGCCACATCAGCGCATTCAACGCTTCAAAAGTAGATATGCCTCCTAAATAAAGCATAAAAAATATAATTATGAGCGCTTTTACAATTATTCATTACCACAGCCATATGATATTTTTAGATATGGAGTAGTTCTTAAAAAACAATGTTCATTCTGCACATTCTGGAAGTCATTTTTACATAATTAATATTTATATTTATTTAACCCAAGAATAACACGCATAAATTATGTCAACTAACTAAGGATGTACCTTTTCCCCATTCTTGGTTCGCTCTTGCCTTCAGTTTGGCAAGGGTTTCATAGAGAAGTGAAACATCCGCTGTCTCAGAGGTGGCGGAGTAAAACATACAACAAACTCCGCAGGAGAAACATAAGGGAGCTTTATAGGGGGTTCTCCATAGCCTCCTATAAACCATCTTTCATGAACCGGAAGCTGGGAGAGCATGACCTCCTTACCTGCAGCTTTGCAACGGGCTATCTCTGCCCATCCATTAAAAAACATCCAGAAAGAGGTGCCATCGCCAATTGCGTGGTTGAAAGCACAACCGATGAAGATTCCATCTACTAACTCTGTAACCTGTACTTTTTTAAATGATATGTCTAACCTCAAAATTGACCATCACATGCATGTGCAAAAAAATTATAAAAAAATACCAAGCCCTGTAGGGAATCTTTCCTGACTCAGAAAAATGTTGCACAAAATTACCTGTCAGTAAACAGTTTTTTTGGGTATATTATATCCACTTTGCAAAGAAAACATTTGTCCTTTGAATTGCGTATGAAATACTTGTCTTCCGGGCAGCAACAATATTGCTATGTAATTGTTAGTTTACAGTATTTATTTTGAGCACCAAATTATAAATAAATAAAAAATAAAAATTAAATAAAGTATGCTTTCTTGTGTGAAAGAATTTTACTCGGTTAAACTTCAAAACAAAAAATTTATATATTAGGGAACTAGATTTGTGCCTCTTAAGATTCCGTGCAAGCCGCTTGATGCATATAACTATTAGGGAGTCGACTGTTTTACATCACCAGAAATGCAACCAATAAAATGTTTTATTCCATTCAGTTTGGTGATTTTTTTTAGCTATTTAGTTGTAAAAGTCATGTACACAACGATGCAACATTAACCTTGGCAATTAAACATATTCTTAACTGACCTGAGCAGTTAGGAGTGGGTTCGTAAACCCGTCAAAATTAAATGCCAGGTCAATAGGGAAAAACTCTTTCAAAAACTCGGGTAAATCCTGACCGTCGACTGCCACCACTGTTGGGAATAAATTGAGATAACAGAAAAAACTCACAATAATTTCATATTACTCAACTTAGACTAATTACACATACAAGAGACATGGTATAAATACTATAAACTAATCCTAATTTAGCATCCACTACCCTAAAATTATGGTGCTATAATTAGCTTACAGCTACACCCACTAACTCCATTACAGGGACTTACCAAAAATAGAAAAACGTGTTTACACAGACAGTTATAACATAAGACAAATTTAGCGCCTCTGACGCGGGCCGTGTCCCGAGCTACGCGGGCCGTGTCCCTATCCATACGGGCCGTGTGGGGACACCTGATGACTTGGATTATTTTCAACACTCCCCCTTAATCCAAAGTCATCTACATCCATCATTCTCCGACACCAAACAAACTTCTTCTGCTCAATCAGGTCTCGTATGAACTGGATCCGAGTGTCTATGTGCTTTGTTTTGTTGTGATGCACCGGGTTGTTACCAATTGCGATTGTCGACTGATTATCACAATAGAGTATTGTTGCGCCTTTTTGCTCACAATCTAACTCTTCCAATAAGCGCCTTAGCCATAAACCTTGGTATGTTGCCGATGTTACCGCATTGTACTCGGCTTCGTGGTTGATAGTGCAACCTGTTGACCGATTCTTCGAACTCCAACAAATTGCATTGTCACCATAGAATAACACTTGCCCGGATGTGCTCCTTCTATCATCAAGAACACTTGCCCGAATTTCTTCTTTCATAGCTGTGACCCATTCTTTCTTGCCTGCGGCTTCTTCAAAGCACTCGGGATCTTCCACCATCAGCACTTGTGTTGATGAGTATAATTCTTGCAAGGTTTTGGTCTTTTGCTGTGACTGTGGGTTGATTCTTCTTGTATAAACTCGCAGTGGTGTTGGCATGTCTTCATTTTGCTGAGGCTGCTCACTGTTTGTTTCGAATTGAGTTTGCTCGGTGTTACTGCTGTCTGAATTGAATGGTACACGGGCCGTATCAGAGTCCACACGGACCGTGTCACCTTCATGCGGGCCGTATCGGATGATGATCCGGGTCGGATCAGGTTCTACATCTTCTCTGTCAGCTACTGGTATGTTATTTTCTGCCATAGACCAACTCCAGTTAGCATCTTCATATTGATAGTCATCTTCTTCAAGATCCTTCTTCTCTGTGTCAACTATGTTATGACCTCCATCATTATCGATTATCGGCATCAGGTCAGTTTCAACATGTGACGGATTTGTATGGTTTTTCTCCTCAGCAAGTTGATCACAGTCGCTTTGCCGGGCACTATGCTCCAATTTGTCATCTCTAGTCATGAAATCACGTTCCACTATATTGCCCCCCATCATGGCATCAATTCCTGCCTGATCATTACCCATCACATGCTTTGTTGATGAATCCTCGATTTTGCAAGTGCAACCTTCGAATTTGATCGCATACCCGCTCTCTATCATCTGGCCGATGCTCAGGAGGTTTTGTGCAAGTTGTGGGATGAAGTATACATTGTGTAGATACCTTGTGTTGCTTGCGGTTTTGACAGCCACCTTGCCGATTCCTTCAACTTGAATTTGTTTGCCGTCGCCAAGTCTCACAGGCTTCTTGTATGACTCGTCCAATTCTTCGAAGAGATACTTGTAACCGGTCATGTGATTAGAACACCCACTGTCTAGGAACCAAACTTGGCTTGCTTCTGTATCCTGTACGGTCCGTGTGCTTTGGACACGGGCCGTGTCAGGCATGGTACGGGTCATGTCAGGCATGGTACGGGTCGCATCAGCAGTTTTCGTCATGAAGAGCCTGATTTCGGTGTCTTCTTTGTTGCCTTTCTCCTCTGCAACGTTGGCTTGCTCTTCCTCACGTTTCTTCTTGTAACAATCAGCCTGCACATGGCCGAATTTGTGACAATAATAGCACTCTACGTCTTGACCTTCTTCTCTCTTTTTCTTGTAGCAATCGGCTTGCATATGCCCTTTCTTGTGACAGTAGTAGCATTCTACATCTTTCTTCCCTCTCGCCTCTCGCCTTCTTTGTTGGCTTCTTGAGGAATCGCCCTTGGTATAGAAAGCTTTTGTGTCGTCCTTCACTTCTGATCGGTTGATACGAACTTCATGAACTTGCAGTGATCCCATCAATTCATCAAACGTGTAGGTGGACAGATCTTTGGATTCTTCGATCGCTGCCACCACATGATCAAACTTGGTTGTTAGGGCTGCGCAACACCTTCATCACAACCGTTTTTTTCGGGAAGATCTTCTCCACAGCTTCGGATTTGGTTGACTATGGATATGACTCTTGTGAGAAACTCTTGAACAGATTCGCCTTGATTCATGTTCAACGTCTCAAACTCCTGTCTCAAGCCCTGCAACTTGATAGCTACCACCTTGGAACTTCCCTGAAATGCGGTTTTCAGAGTAGACCAGGCCTGATTTGCAGTTTCTGCTACTGCAATCTTCGCAAACACCGTGTCAGCAACGGCTTGTTGAATGAAAAACAGCGCCTTTGCATCGCGCTTCACTGTTTCTGTTGGTGTGGGATCAGGGGCCGGTGCTCCCTTCTCTACCAATTCCCATAGTCCTTGCGACTTGAGCAAAGTTCTTATCTTGATGCACCAGAACTCATAGTTGTCTCCCTTGAACAGCGGAATCGAGGGATTCGATACATTCATGTCCTCTGCCATGGTCGGATCTGCCTTGATCTCTCACCTTTGGCTCTGATACCAATTTTGTTGGGAATAAATTGAGATAACAGAAAAAACTCACAATAATTTCATATTACTCAACTTAGACTAATTACACATACAAGAGACATGGTATAAATACTAGAAACTAATCCTAATTTAGCATCCACTACCCTAAAATTATGGTGCTATAATTAGCTTACAGCTACACCCACTAACTCTATTACAGAGACTTACCAAAAATAGAAAAACGTGTTTACACAGACAGTTATAACATAAGACAAATTTAGCGCCTCTGACGCGGGCCGTGTCCCGAGCTACGCGGGCCGTGTCCCTATCCATACGGGCCGTGTGGGGACACCTGATGACTTGGATTATTTTCAACAACCACATCCGCAATCGTAATGCCATCTGCCACGGCATGCACAAACTCCGCCCCCTCCCCCTCACACCCCACCTCTACGTGACACGTGACACCACCCCCCTCGCACGTGACAGTCCTAATCTGGCCTGACAGGGGGTAGAAGTGGAAAAGAGCCTCCTCTAAAGAACTCCTCAGCAGTTCGATAATTTGCACCAGGGAGAGGTCGGATGGGATTTTGAAAAGGAGGCCATTTCGGATGTACTGGCAAGAGAGGAGGACTGTGTCCCATGCACTGAGGTGAATCTGATGTGGTGCTTGGAGATTGGGCCTCGGAGTTACCGCATAGGTTTTCACGGTGCGCACAACGGGGGATGGAGATGGCATTTTGTGTGTCAATGGAAGCGGTGTGGAATGCTGATTTATTGAGGATTTGGTAGTTAAAACGTATGCAGATGGTGCAATGGATCTGCATTTATTGAGTGAAAAGAGGAGAAATTACAAGTGGTTAAATGTTTTCAAATGGTTAGATATAACATATAAGAGTTGGTACAATATTAAATGTTTTCAAATGTTTTCAAATGTTTTCAATTTGGTAGTTAAATATTTGCAATGCTGATTTACTGATTCACAACTCCTGGTAAAATCCCTCAACAATGTGAACACTCCTGTATGTGTTAATTGGCAGGCTTAAACTTAAACCACTCAAATCTGGAACCTCCTGTCACAATATCCAGACTTTACTATAAGCTGCAAAGAGATCTCAATCAACAGGCTCACTGTATTACAAATCAGCAAGGATACACCAATTCAGTTGCACTGGTTAACGTACCCACTGTAACATCCCAATTTTCAGACACTTGGAGTTTTATCTTGATTGAAGTAACGTGTGTATAAAAAAAATTGAATTATAAATCATGTATGTGATTATACATATTTTATTTTATCTAGAAGTTAATATTTATTTTTGTGGAGTTAAAATACTGCAAATTTTAAACTATGAAACTATGTAGTAGCAAAGATTAATTTCAAATGTTACAAGGGTCCAAGTGCAAAACCATATAAAATATTTCTTATTATCTATGGCCGCATAAAATTTTGTTGGTTGAAATTTTGAAATCAATATAATATTAGTTTCAAAATGTGGTGGTCAACCCATTTCTTTCTCTCTTCTTAAAAGAATAATAATATAATATATAATGAATATAAAAATATATTAAGTTAAATTCTTATTCGGTGGGTATACAAGTGTCCTACTGATCATGCTGCTATTATTTTTTCTTGGAGTGTCTGAATTCATCTTGCTAATGGAAATAACAAAATAAATTAGGGGAGCGGTTAAAAGAGGAGAGCAAAAAAAATTGAGAGAGAAAAGGTCAATAAATAGAAGGTAAAATGGTGCTGGAAAGAATGGAGAAAAGTGAGAAGAAAGGACGGGTGTCGGCCGACCTTTGCGGTGTTGACGAAAAGGAGACTTAGTTGAAGGAATCTTCTTGGGTTGCTTGCTCGTGATCCTGTGGCCACTCCTCGAATGACTAAAATAGCTTAATAACGAATAACGGGCTTAATTACGAAACAAAAGTTCATACAAAATTGTGCAAAGTACCCAAACAAATTATTACAAGCTAGTGGAATAACATCCAACTAGCCCCAAAATCCACTAAACCAAGTAATAGAAGAAAACTACTAACGCCAATTACTAAGAACTATAACACTATGAGAAGAGAAGGAGCTTGTATCAACTAAAGACCAATTAGGAGACAGCTGCCTTATCAATGGCCCCAGATAAATCTGTATCAGTCGACCCGTCGATCCCAAGAATAGGGGCCATGCCGGAATCCATGAGAACTGTTAGAGAGCCTAACCCAAAATCTGATGCCATTTTTGAAGAACAATTCTCGTTAATTGCCTGCTAAATTGCAAACTAAATGGAAAATCGGAGAAGACCTGAGAGACAGTAATGGAAGGATCAATTGTAATTTTAAAGAGATCAGGGAATAAACAATATAAAGTGCAATTACCATGCCACCTATCTAACCAAAATGAAGTATCTCTACCATTGCCAATATTCCTATTAATACCCATATTAAAGATAGCTATAAGATCTAAGATACTGGCCAAAAAATATGAAAACCTATGGGAAGCTAAACCAGAAGAATCATATTTAGCAAGCAAAATGAATTTCCACTAACCATATACAATGGGGTCTTTAAATCGAAACCACAATTTTGCCAACAACGCAATATTCATAAAATTAAGATCAAGTACCCCTAATCCCCTTGGTTTTTGGGTAAACAAACAATTGTCCATTTGATAAGATGGTATTTCGTACGACCTGCAGAACCATTAGCCCAAAGGAATTGTTTTCTAATAATGTCGATCTTATTCCTAATAATGACAGGTAATCTATAAATCGAAAGCCAATACAACGGCATGGAAGACAGGACTGAAGTTAACAATGTAACTCTACCACCTAATGACAATAATGAACATTTCCAATATTGTAATCGTTTTTCAATTTTGTCAACGAGAGGGTACTAATCATTTAAACTTAATTTCTTCCAATGAAGAAGAACTCCTAAGTAAAAAATTGATAAAGAACTAATTTTACAATTTAATTGTCTAGCTAAATAAGATGATTCATATGCAGAAATATTTAAAGGAATAAGTTCACTCTTCTCAAAATTAATTTTTAAACCAGATAGATTTTCAAACCCTAAAAGCAAAAACTTAAGATGTTCGACCATAAGCGAGTTGGCCTCCAAAAACAAAAGAGTGTCATCCGCAAAATGTAGGCTCAAAACCTTAACCTCAGTACACAAACCAGATATGAAACCTGCGGATTGTGCCTTACTTAGAATTTTATTAAGGGCATCTGCTACCAGGTCAGAAAGTAGAGAAGAAAGAGGATCACCCTGACGAAGACCTTGTTTACAATGGAAATAATCACCTAAGTCACCAATTAAAGAAATACATGTTCTACCACTTTGCAAAATATCACGAATTTCGAATTATCCTCAACTCCTTCCAACCTGTTTATTTGGTTGTTGATTCTTTACTTGATGATTGTGGTTGCTTGTGAATTGTTTGGCTTGCTGGCTGCATGATTATTGTGGTTTATTTGCTTGATCGGTTGTTAATTAATTATATAGCTTAATTCCTTGATTGAAGTTTAGAAATACATGGCATACATGCTTGACATAACATAAAAAAATAGAGTACATATTCTTGTAATGGAGTGTGAAATCAGTACATGTGTAATGCTAGAACTAATTCGAACCATAAAATCGATACAGTCACACTACTTGCATGGCCTAGACTATAGAGTTGGTATAGGTGGACTGCATCGGATATTAGTAGATTTTGTAATTATAACCACTTTGAATTACTAACCAAATCGGTATGTATGGTGACTAACTTTAGACAAGGTGCTATAATTTAGACAAGCAAGCAGAAATCTCAAGTATGGTATTTTATAGTTTTAGTACGATTTCTAAGATTAGAGTATTGTCTGATTTCAATCAATTGGCTTAACATTAATTGAATCATGCATGTTTCAATTCGTTTGGCTGCAAATTTCTTGACTAATGCTTGTTGATTCCTTGCTTGTTGGTTGAACATTATTTACTTGTGATTATATATAATAGTTTGATATGATTAAATGACTATATTTTCTCAAATCAAGAATGCATAATATTGCATATGAGAGATCACCATATTTTTTGAAGTTATGGTATAATTTTATTGGAAGCATTTGATTTGAAATAGGTGTGGATTATGAAATATTCAGAGTAGCACATGATCGAAGTCTTGTATATGCTTGATTGAATCTTGTGCTTGAAAAATGATGATCAGGTATGCGTTCATATATTCAGAGTAAGCGCAGAACTTCATTCGTGTGGGATGAAGTTATGTAGGCGCCATAAATTCGGAGTATGCCCAGAATTTCAGTCGTGTGGGCTGAAATTTTGTAGGCGCCACATATTCGGGGTATGCGTAGAACTTCATTCGTGTGGAATGAAGTTCCGTAAGCACCATATATTCGGGGTAAGCACAGAATTTCAATCATGTGGGTTGAAATTCTGTAGCACCATATATTCAGGATAAGCGTAGAACTTCAGTGCACACCGCTGAAGTTCTGTAGGCACCATATATTCGGGGTAAGCGCAGAACTTCAGTGGTGCTTACTGAAGTTTTCTAGGCATATTTGGGGTAAGCACAGAACTTCAGTCATGTGTGTTGAAGTTCTGTAGGCACCATATTCGGGTAGCGCATAGCAGGGCTATGTAGGCGCCATATTTGCAATACACTAGAACACTTGTGCATTAAGTAAGATTCATGAGCATTTGAACAATTGATATGATATGTCAGCATTCATGCATGTTGTGAATTTAGAGCATCTGTGATAGTTATGTTACATGAAATTTGCATATGTGAACTTATTTTAGGCAAGTTGGCCAGTTATGCATTGATATATGATTATGCTTGTTGATTATTATAATGGTGAATAGTTTAATCAAAACGTAGATTTGTTTTTATGTTTTCATTATTGGTGCTCGGTGCTACTTAGGATTTATGATCTGGTTATGATAACTTGTTCCTTGGATTTCAATTATCATTGTTGTTTTTCATATAATTATGTTTGGTGTTGTATTTTGTTTCTGTTGGTTGGGTCTAATAATAACTCGACTGGAACTAAATAGCGCACTGGGAGATTTTTAATCTCTCACAATGTTCCACTTTCATGGGTTCTAAGTACAAAGCGCAAGATACAAAAATGAGAAGTTGAACTAGAAGACTGCAGAACATGCCACAAAATTTTTATAGGTACCGTGGCTCTTGTCTATGTGATTGGTAGTATATGTATATATTTATAAGATTGTGCATCATAATAAAATTGCCTTGCACTGATAGTGTGGCAGGTTGTCAGCCCTGTTGTCGGGGTGTGACACCTACTCTTGGAATTTTAATTCATGCACACTGACAGTCGCTGTCAGTATTAAAAACAAAAATTAGTTCATACACTGTCATACATATGCCTGCTACTAGGTTTAGCAGGCATTTTATTTGTTATTAATAAGAACAAATAAAATTCATACATAAAAGCCTACTACCCACTCTTAGAATTTCAATTGTTCCAAATCAAGTCTCAACCAACCTAGATCTCCTAGTAGACCGAAATCAAGTCTGAAAAAAGCCTAGACTTCCCGTCAACCAAATCAAATCCAAATCATATATCAGAGGAACCTAGATCTCCTAGAAGATCTATATAAAATCCAAATCAAGTCTTCAAGGAACCTAGGTCTCCCAGCAAACTAAATCAAATCCAAATCAAGTCTCAAATGAACCTAAATATCTAACAAGACCCAAACCAAGCTCCAGAGGAAACCAAATTGCCAAGTCAAGCCTAAAACTAACTTAAAGCGACTTAAATCCACAAGTCAATGTAAACTGAAGATTAAAAGGACATCAATCCCGAAAGACTTAATATCAAATCTAGAGTTTAAGATCCCCATGCCTAGCCCTTGCCATCATACACGGTTACCCTGACTATTTTGTAATCTCTTTCTTCAGCACCAATTTTTTTAGATTTGGCCTGGTTCCCTTGTAGTAACCTGTATTTTAAGTGTGTATAGACATGGTTCCGTAACTGTGTACAATTTATCAAAACTTCTATACACAATGGATGCAGATACAGTTGCAGCACAGATATAGTTGCGGAACCATGTGTCATTATTGTTTTTAACTGTGTATAGTCGCATTTTTTTGTAGTAGTGACTACATGACCATGGGCATCGTTTGATGGACGTAGTCACAAGTATTGATCCTGAGAGGATTTTTGATGCCAAAGAAAAATAACACGATAAACATTAAAAAAAGGAGAAGAAGAATATTAAGAATGCTGGGTGAATATTCAATTATTTTCTTGTATATAAGTTCCATCCATCTCAGCATTACAAAGAGAACCTCATTATTATTATCAGAATACATCACTAGAATATAATTCGCATAAGACCTCAAAGACTATATAGATCATGTTGAAAATAATCTAAGTCATCAGGTGTCTCCATACGGCCCGCATGGATAGGGACACGGCCCGCACAGATAGGGACACGGCCCGTATGGCTAGGAACACGATTTCTATTTTTAGAGCAGTACTGAAATTAGTTTGTAAACACGTTTTTCTATTTTTGGTAAGTCCCTGTAATGGAGTTAGTGGGTGTAGCTGTAAGCTAATTATAGCACCATAATTTTAGGGTAGTGGATGCTAAATTAGGATTAGTTTTCTAGTATTTATACCATGTCTCTTGTATGTGTAAATAAGTCTAAGTTGAGTAATATGAAATTATTGTGAGTTTTTTCTGTTATCTCAATTAATTCCCAACAAAATCTGGTATCAGAGCCGAAGGTGAGAGATCAAGGCAGATCCGACCATGGCAGAGAACATGAATGTATCGAATCCCTCGATTCCGCTGTTCAAGGGAGACAACTATGAGTTCTGGAGCATCAAGATACGAACTTTGCTCAAGTCGCAAGGACTATGGGAATTGGTAGAGAAGGGAGCACCGGCCCCTGATCCCACACCAACAGAAACAGTGAAGCGCGATGCGAAGGCGCTGTTTTTCATTCAACAAGCCGTTGCTGACACGGTGTTTGCGAAGATTGCAGCAGCAGAAACTGCAAATCAGGCCTGGTCTACTCTGAAAATCGCATTTCAGGGAAGTTCCAAGGTGGTAGCTATCAAGTTGCAGGGCTTGAGAAGAGATTTCGAGACGTTGAACATGAATCAAGGCGAATTTGTTCAAGCGTTTCTCACAAGAGTCACATCCATAGTCAACCAAATCCGAAGTCGTGGAGAAGATCTTCCGTAAAAAACGGTTGTGATGAAGGTGTTGCGCAGCCCTAACAACCAAGTTTGATCATGTGGTGGCAGCGATCGAAGAATCCAAAGATCTGTCCACCTACACGTTTGATGAATTGATGGGATCACTGGCAAGTTCATGAAGTTCGTCTCAAACGATCAGAAGTGAAGGACGACACAAAAGCTTTCTATACCAAGGGCGATTCCTCAAGAAGCCAACAGCAAGGCAAGAGGCAGAGGCAAGTCAAGTTACCATCAACCACATTCTAATCAACCGAAGAAAGATGTAGAATGCTACTACTGTCACAAGAAAGGGCATATGCAAGCCGATTGCTACAAGAAACAGAGAGAAGAAGGTCAAGGCGTTGAATGCTATTATTGTCACAAATTCGGCCATGTGCAGGCTGATTGTTACAAGAAGAAACGTGAGGAAGAGCAAGCCAACGTTGCAGAGGAGAAAGACAACAAAGAAGACACTGAAACCAGGCTCTTCATGACGAAAACTGCTGACACGGCCCGTACCATTTCTGACACGGCCCGTACCATGCCTGACACGGCCCGTGTTCAAAGCACACGGACCGTACAGGATACAGATGCAAGCCAAGTTTGGTTCCTAGACAGTGGGTGCTCAAACCATATGACGGGTTTCAAACATTTGTTTGATAAATTAGATGAGTCATACAAGAAGGCAGTAAAGCTTGGTGATGACAAAGAGATTCATGTTGAAGGAAAAGGAAGAGTAACCATGCAGACCAGCAGTCACAATACACGAATGCTACATGATGTGTACTATATTCCTCAACTATCCCAGAACCTACTCAGCATTGGTCAAATGATGGAGAGCGGGTATGCGATCAAATTCGAAGGCTGCACTTGCAAAATCGAGGATTCATCAACAAAGCATGTGATGGGTAATGATCAAGCAGGAATTGATGTCATGATGGGGGGCAATATAGTGGAACGTGATTCCATGACTAGAGATGACAAATTGGAGCATAGTGCCCAGCAAAGCGACTGTGATCAACTTGCTGAGGAGAAAAACCATACAAATCCGTCACATGTTGAAACTGACCTGATGCCGATAATCGATAATGATGGAGGTCATAACATAGTTGACACAGAGAAGAAGGATCTTGAAGAAGATGACTATCAATATGAAGATGCTAACTGGAGTTGGTCTATGGCAGAAAACAACATACCAGTAGCTGACAGAGAAGATGTAGAACCTGATCCGACCCGGATCACCATCCGATACGGCCCGCATGAAGGTGACACGGTCCGTGTGGACTCTGATACAGCCCGTGTACCATTCAATTCAGACAGCAGTAACACCGAGCAGCCTCAATTCGAAACAAACAGTGATCAGCCTCCGCAAAATGAAGACATACCAACACCACTGCGAGTTTATACAAGAATAATCAACCCACAGTCACAGCAAAAGACCAAAACCTTGCAAGAATTATACTCATTAACACAAGTGCTGATGGTGGAAGATCCCGAGTGCTTTGAAGAAGCCGCAGGCAAGAAAGAATGGGTCACAGCTATGAAAGAAGAAATTCGGGCAAGTGTTCTTGACGATAGAAGGAGCACATCCGGACAAGTGTTATTCTATGGTGACAATGCAATTTGTTGGAGTTCGAAGAAACAGTCAACAGTTGCACTATCAACCACAGAAGCTGAGTACAATGCAGTAACATCAGCAGCATACCAAGGTGTATGGCTAAGGCGCTTATTGGAAGAGTTAGATTGTGAGCAGAAAGGCGCAACAATACTCTATTGTGATAATCAGTCGACAATTGCAATTGGTAACAACCCGGTGCATCACAACAAAACAAAGCACATAGACACTCGGATACAGTTCATACGAGACCTGATTGAGCAGAAGAAGTTTGTTTGGTGTCGAAGAATGATGGATGTAGATGACTTTGGATTAAGGGGGAGTGTTGAAAATAATCCAGGTCATCAGGTGTCTCCATACGGCCCGCATGGATAGGGACACGGCCCGCACAGATAGGGACACGGCCCGTATGGCTAGGAACACGATTTCTATTTTTAGAGCAGTACTGAAATTAGTTTGTAAACACGTTTTTCTATTTTTGGTAAGTCCCTGTAATGGAGTTAGTGGGTGTAGCTGTAAGCTAATTATAGCACCATAATTTTAGGGTAGTGGATGCTAAATTAGGATTAGTTTTCTAGTATTTATACCATGTCTCTTGTATGTGTAAATAAGTCTAAGTTGAGTAATATGAAATTATTGTGAGTTTTTTCTGTTATCTCAATTTATTCCCAACAGATCATATATTATTATTTTAACCATTGATCTTGAAAGCCTCCATAACATCCACCCTCTTAGCCGCCAGATCCATATAAGTTTTAATAAAATCTTTGTAGACAAAAGATTTGTAAAGGGGAGGGTTCTCTTCATTCACAAATTCTTTTGCCGGGCTAATGAAACTATCTTCGGCAGGCATTATAAACACAGGCACAGACGTCCTTGCTATAGCTGAATTTGTAATGGCCCGATGCTCCACGCTTTTCAATAGACCATTTGTTATTATCTGATCAAGAAATCATAATGTGTATAAGAATAAAGGAATAGTACATACTAAATTTGAACATTGATGAGTAAAGAAATGGCTCAGAGTATACATGACAAAATGTTTTATTCTGTTATAAAATTTAGTTTTATTTCTTGGTCCTTTATTTTTTAATCTATTTGATGTTAAAGAATTAATCGCATGGAAAATAATTCCCAAAATATCATCAAAATTTGTACCACTTGGTAAGAACCACCTGCAGTGATAAAATTAATTTAATTCATTTGTATACTGATGTTTCAATTTGTCATTCATATATTTTTCATTTGAGTAATCAACAGACTGAGAAATAGCTTCTTTCATTAAAACAAATAATTGCAATACTGAAAATCTTACAGTAAATGCGAAAGACTAATAATGGATTCTGGCCCGTTTATGCTTAAGTGGTATGTGAAAACTGCCGCGACACATTCTTGGTATTTTGCCAACTTCTTCAAAATAAAATGTGTCAAATAATAAATATGTAAACAAATTAAAACATACCTCTAACTGGCTTCCAAAATTTATAACGAATGCATTAGGGATTGGATCTACGGTGACCCATTTGCCCTGGTGCATGATTTGAAGACCACTAACAGCTCCCTGGAGCAGAAGGGTTATCAAGTTCGAGTCGCAGTGTGGGGGCAAGCCAATCGTCAGATCTGGTTCTGGGCATGACGGGTAGTAATTCGCATTTATTAGAACCCCACCTGCACTTAAGTCTCCTTCAAAGTAACCTTTTTTTAGAACCAAACCTTCAGAAATCAGGCTCAAAAGAGTCATTGATACCTCTTTTGACTCAACTATGAATTTTGCAAGAACCTCCCTGATAAATTGTAAAAATTCACTGTTGTCAATGCACTGTATACAGCCAAAAAAATCGTAATAGTCCTAAAAAAATAGAGAAACATAAAATTATTCTATACAAAGTTATTCCAACTTCTTCAAGATGCAAACCCAATATACTATACTTCGCTATCTTCTTTTCAAGGAAGCGGATATAGTTTCCTGATATTTCTTGTCTTGCATTGTGAAATAATGTATTTAGTTTTGTGGCATTAAACATGAACCTGACCACAACAGAATAAGTAAATAGTAAAACTAAATCCTCATGTCATACCTTAATTTTGCTGGTTTATCTGGCCACTCATTTATGGTTTCTGGTACAGGATTGCATGAAAGCCTAAGGGAATCACGCCAATATGTTGGTCCGTCTTTTCCAAAAGTAGTATTACAGAAAAGGCCACTCATCCTTGATGTGCCTTTTGAGCAATATGCTGCTTTTTCCTCAACCATTATGTTAAAGAACTCCTCTGTGACTTCCAACATATCTGCCATCAATTGCTCTGATACACCATGGTTTATTACCTATTATAAAGTACATATTGCATTTCTGAAATAATTAAGTTGAAAATTAATTTTAGTTCAAACTAGATATTGGGCATGTCAGATGTTGGGAGTGGTACCATGCCAGGTAAGTTGTTTGTCCGTACAGTGTGTTTCGTACCATAATTTAAGGTACTAGTTTATGACCAACTACTGTGTAGTTGTCCTCTACTAAAAGTGATTTGATTTTTTGTGAAAATTCAGGCAAAAGAAAGGACATTCCTGAAAAATAAAACCAGCATATTCATAGAATACACAAATTAACAGTAATAACGTAGAAGGATATAAATGGATCAATTAACCTGGAAGAAACCAAACTCTTTGCCAGCACGGAGTACTTCACCAATAAGCTGATCACGGTCCTCCACGTGGCATTGAGGCCCACCTCTCAGGTCGATCACGGGCAAGCTCACATTGGAACTGGCCTCTCCGGGCACGCGCTCCTCAGGCAGAAGAACGAATTGCTTAGGAACTGTTTGATGAACTTCCCCATTAGAGAGGAGGTTGTCCATAGGAAAGGTTTCAGTATAGATGCAAAAAGATGAAAATAACTGGTCTAGTGAGTACAGACCGTTGAGTGAAAATGTGAGATCAAGTAGATTAAATAGGGGTATGGTACGATTTGGATGGAGTTATTTTCATACCGTATCTGTATAGAATTAGACTTATGCTTATTCTACTCTTATCCGTTAAGTTGTTGCCATACTCGTATCTTATCCGATAAGTTAGTGAAATATTTTCTTACCTACACCAAAATCCATCAAAGCAATTAAAAAATGGTCTTACTTAAACCCACCTTGTCGAATACGATATGGATCGAATAAACTGTTAAAAGAATTTTATTGACACCTCCTGAAACACTGAGTAGCTGTTCATGACAAGAAAGAAAATGTCACCTTGATTATTGTAACTCCAATGATAGCTGCGAGTTTGAACTTTGGAATAGAAGATATTTATGGGGAAATTTTGTTTTCAGTATATTCTAGTTTTTCAAATGTATTACAGCAATATTTACAGCTCGAAATAATAAAAAGTCAGTCATAGATCTCACAGCAACTGTAACTCAAAAATATTTATGGGGATAAATTATTCCATAAATTTGGCATGATTTTACTTTGATTGAAAAATTCCAATCAAAGTAAGAATTCACATAAAAAAAAACATGTTTATTTTAATGAATTAAACCTGTGAGGAGATAAAGACCAAAAATTATTGAAGAAAAAAATGGTGGAAGTCAATAATTAAAAAAACACCAAATTGTATATGGATAATCAATCAATAAAATACATGTTTGTTTCTTCATATGAATGGCTAGTTTTTATTTGTTTATTTCAAAATGAAATGTTTGAAAATGAAATGTTTCTTCATATCAATCAATAAATAATACCATATACAATTAATAACAAATAAAAAAAAGGTATTCTATTTGTTGATTGATTATCCATCAAATAGCCATATCAATCAATATAAATAACACCAAATGGTTAAAACAAATAAAACCTGTAATATTTTTATATTGATCAATATGAAAATGAAATGTTTTAATTTGTTTATTTCAAGTTAATACATGTTTGTTTCTTCATATTAATGGCTAGTTTGAAGAAAATGATTTATTCTGCTCTTTGAAAATGAAATGTTTCTTCAATAAAAAATTGAAGTTGTTGTGTTAATAAATAGTTTTTTTTATGTTTATATCATGAGCCTTAGTTTTATAAATTAAAAAAAAGGTAATTCTTTTGAAAACAAAATTATTATTTATGACAAAATTTGATATTTCTTTTCTAAAAATATATTTTTTATTTCTAAAAAAAAGATATATGTCGTTAGATATTAGCTTAAAAAAAATTATAGTATTCAATCGGGATTTCAATGATTAAATTAATACCATTCAATACATATTTTTATCGGAATTTCTGAACAGCTAGAACACGTAGATTCAAGCATTCATTATCTTGATGACCCAAAAAACGGATTTGCAGGCATTAAATTCATATCATTCACGTTTCCTATGAAGCTAGACTGCTAAAATATTTAACAGGCAACAGAAGGTCGATGGCCGTACCAATTCGCCATTATGTCATTTACCACTCTCATGCCCACAGCATATGCTCAGTGTCATGATGTCGATCTCAAAAAATCACAGTACTTTTCCATGATTTTTACCCATGTTGTTTTGGTCTTTTGGACCGATATATATTTTTTATAGAACTGTACTTTTGATAATTTACTGCCTCAAAACTGCGGTCTTTTATCGAATAAAACCTGAATATAATTAATAGCGGAATCCTTACCCATAGACACTTACACTATAGAAGACACAAGAATTTCTTAATCGGTTCGATATCGTTAGTAGATGAACCATATTCTATTGGTACAAAAAAATTATGAATAGGAGAATTACACATCGTCTACTGGTAGTACATTATACACCGATAGAAGGAATATGATCATTCCCCTACTTTTAATTGGGAAGTATGCACTGGTCATGAGTATGAAGGAATTTCTATCTAAAAATCTGGCACCAATTTTTAATTTCACTAGTACAGAAAATGCGACCATACACGAATTATCATACATAAATGGGAAAAAAATTCACATTAATAGTGTGTAATGGGAAGAGGCGTTCAGCAATAAAAAACTTCATACAAACACGGTCTGAAAGTTTTGAATTGTGTCCATAATCACAATTATGTATACACGGTTTATCAATATCGAATTGTGTATAGTTGTAGAACTTCATACACGTTCTTTTTTTTTTAAAACCATGTATGATATTTCTCAGTTTCCAAACACTGTTTTTAGTAGAAGCCGTGTACTGTCCAATCATGCCTCTCTCAGCCAAAATTCTTATTATTAATTAATATCTTATACTTCTCAATTGCCTCTTCACACACTTACAGCATTTAAGTACAACCCTCTCCCTTAATTTGTCTCTTCATTCTCTCTTCATTGCTCTTTTCTCCCTTTAATTGGTGTAGATCTAGACTTTGACTCTTCAATCTTTCTTCTTTTCCCCTTGTGCAGTCTTGATTTTCTGTCTAGGTTTAACACAATGGCTTGAGAAACTATGATGAGATACAGAGGCGGAGGCTGGATTTTGAGTAATGGAGATCAAAAACATTCAAAAAAGAAACGTCAAAAGCGGTGAGTTTGGAGGCATGATTTTTATGAGAGTCCAGAGTTGGATGGGAGAGATAGAGAGAGAGTGAGAGGGACATGTGAAGAGTAATGAGTTCTCAACTTTTGCAAAAAGTAAAATGCTATAATTCTTAAATTGTACACATTGTTCAATAGTCTACTTTTTTCTTAAAAATAATTGGGAGTCAACCATACAAAATTTTCACAAATTTATGGAGTCATTTTTAAGGTACCCATAACATTTAACTATAAATTGTACAATAAAAATATATATAATAATTAATGTTTGAAATTGAATGGGGGTCAATTGACCCTCCATTGGATCAATATAAATCCGCCCCTGATGAGCTATAGGACTCAACTATATTAATCAGACAGAGAAGAGGGAAATCAATATTATTCAATAACTAGCAACTATCTTTTCAATCATCAGAATATAGAGGTTTAATCACAACTTTTCTTAACAGAGGAACCTTTGTATTGATGTGAGACAAATTATGCCTATGGGGAGGTTCCTAGATTTAGAACAGTTATGAATAACCTTCTGGTTCTTGATGAAATTAGAAGTAGTATCAAGGTCCTTTGATATGAAGTTCATTTTATAATTCTTTACTTGCTAGCAAACATGAATACAAAAAAAAATATTAATTAATGTACACGGTTCTATAAGATGACCTTGTATAAACCCCTTTGAATTAGGGTTTATATTTTTTCGCATCTATTTCTATAAGTTATACACGGTTTTGGCAGGACCCGTGTTTATTTAAGTTCAGTATACACGTTTGTTTTGTTTGTACCGTATATGAACAATAGCTAGGGTTTTTACTATTTTGGTACCTCCTAAACTTTTGCCTTATTTGTAATTCTCAACAACTCCACCGCTTCACGTCCAATCAAATAATGCTCAATTCCTCAGTCCATTCTCCCTATTTATACTCTTAAGTCCTCGATTAGTTTCTCCAACTCCCTCTTCAATTCTATCTTAGGGTTTCATATATATAGAAGATGTCTCTTTAGGATTTAAGAACCGCTATGAGAATCACTAATTTTTCAACTCAGTTCTATATTTCTTTCGAAACACGGTTAGTTAGGTTTTTTTATGAGTAAGAAGGATTCGAAGTAGGAGGCAAAGACTAATTGTGAAAGACATAAAACGAGTAATTTCCACCTCCTTTGGTTTGTTTATTTTTGTGTTTCGTCTTCATCCTCCCCTTTGAGACACAAAACAAAAGATGCAAGGTAGGATATAGAGAATTTGGAGTCTAGTCTCACCACTCCGTGTATAAGAGGTAATCTTTTAATTTGTGTATTAATCTTTCAAGTTTTGATTTATCTTGAGTTAGGCTTGAAAAAATAAATATGAAACTGACCGAGTATAAACTGGCTTTAATTTGTTTGTTCCATGATTATGTATATATAGGTTAATATAAATTTTAAGGAAAAAATATCATGTTTTTGTGAAACTCTTAATATATACTTATTCGTCATATATTTATCTTTGTTGCATGACCTGAATTTACGTTGCAAAAATCGAAGAGGCTCCAAAGAAGTAAAATGCTAACTACTAATCATACACGGTTCCAAAACAACAAACATGATTCCCACTAAAACCGTGTAAGATTTACAAAATTAGGTGCGAATAAATGAAAACCTTAATTCATAGGGGTTTGTACACCGTTATTTCTTAGAACTGTGTACGGTAATTATTATTTTTATAATCATGTTTGCCAGCCAGTAAAGAATCATAAAATAATACCATACATATTAATTTGAGAAGCTATTAATGAATCAAAAGTGTAAATATATAACATACGAAAGGACCTTGGTACTTCTAATTTCATCAAAATTGTGAAATTTATTGAAATTTTTTCTCAATATAGGAACCTCTCCATACACGTAATTTGTCTTACATCCATGCAAAGATTGCTTTGGTAAGAAAAGTTGTGACTAAAGCTTCATACTGATGATTGAAAACAAAATTGTTTGTTATTGAAAATTAATTTCCCTCTTTTCTGTCTGATTGGGTTTGTCTAGTCTTATAGTTCATCATAACTCCTCTAAGTGCCATCGTATCAAGATATACCACGAGGAAAAAATAATGAACATGAGGGACAAATATTAGATCAACACCAATTAGAGGGAAGAAAAGGAAAATGAAGAGAAAATGAAGATACAAATTTATGGAGGGGGCTATGTGTAAAATATTGGTGACTTTCGGACATAGTTAAATACTAATTGATTGTGTGTCTATGTTGAAGCTTTTTTTTGTGCGAGCGATTCCTCCCATTACACACTGTTAATGTGGATTTTTCTCGCATCCATGTTTGGTACGTGTGTATGGTCACTTTTTTGTACTTGTGCACATGACACATTACTAGCGAACCCTCTGATAATAATTCTGAGGATGAAAAAGATTTTTCATATCGAGAATAAGATGTTCTGTCGTTATATTATCCTAATATAAAATAAACTTTACACTATAAACTTTACACTATTAAAGAAACTTTACTAATATAAAAGAAACTTTACTAATATAAAAGAAACTTTACACTATTAAAGAAACTTTACTAATATAAAAGAAACTTTACACTATAAACTTACAAGAATAAAAAAAAGCTACATGGTCGATGTCCGTAATAGTGGTTATTATATTTTACACATAAAGCAACACAAAAATGTGTAATCTTGTGTGTCGTCTTTGGGCAACGCTCAGCCTTCAAAACAAGTGATTTCTAATGCTGGATCAGCTGAAATAAAATTCCATATCAAGCATTATTAAAAATCATGTATTAAATTCCGTAAACCTAATATATGGATTTTGTAAATCTAAGTCAAGCATTATGTAAAACTAATGCAAGAATCTTGCACTAGTGGAGAATTAGAAATCAGGATTTGTCAAATAAAGTCATCAGGATCGGATCTGGATGCGATCCTGATAGAGGCGATACTCAAATTACTACTAATCAAGATTGGACTTATGCCCGATCCTGATTCTACTAATAAAGATCGTACTTTTAATAATCAGCCGGTCCAAATACTAAATTATCAGGATCGGTTGTATATAATATATCAGACCTTGATTCTTTTTTTCTTTTTCTTTTCTATTTTTTTAATTTTTTTTGCTTATTGCAAAACCAACATTGGTGAATCCAGATACAATGATGCACTATTGATATCTATATATGATCTTTTAAATATAAGAAATATATTAAAATCTCATACCGGATGACCCATTTCATTTACCAATAAAATTATACATGAGTAGCTCTTACTAATTACACAAGCACAAGAAAAATACTAATTCCTAAACTAGCATTTTAATGCTTACACACGACAGTACATTTTTATTACAGTCTATACTAACTAACTTTGAGACCTCAAAATCTCTTTCTCCATCATCCAGCACAGTCCCAGGTGGCAAGCTATGTAAAGAAATATACCATACAGTTCTGTTGTGGATTTGTAGGTGTCAGCTTGAACTTCAGAGTATGGGGCTATTGTTTGGTTTCACGGTTGAAATAGAACTACCAGATCAAACCAAGCACAATGCAAATATACTATTGGTTTGGGCCTTCAAGAAAATATATGCCAGCGGAATGACAATGCCACTATTTTTTTCTAAGGAATGACAATTTGGGGCTTAAATGTGTCATCTGCGGCACCATTGGGCAAAAGGACCATTCATTAATGCACAAGTGTATGTACCATTACAATTAGGATTGGATGTACATAAATGACCGATTCTGATAATGACTTTTGAGATCACTTTTTAAATATGTCCGATTCTGAAAGATATCAGTATCACATTTTTGATATATCTGATCCTGATGGAGTGATACTATTTGTACATTTTCTACTAGTGTTGTAAATCTAAAATAATCTCAAGTGTTGAAGTCCTGGAATAACATCTCAAAGAATCTTGTATACATAATTCATGAATCATATAAAACTTATTAATGAATCCTGTACACCTATGTAAAGAATTCTTAATGATCTCAAGTATTCAATTTCTAAAATATTGTTTGCATGGTTTCGAAAACTCGGCCGAGTCAACTTGGTATCGGTCCGGTCCATTTCGAGTTTTACCTGAGTCTTGCTCCCATGCAAGTTTTTCAGGCTGAGTTAGACCGAGTTTCACCCAAGTCAACCAAGTCAGGCCGAGTTTCACCCGAGTCAAACCGAGTCAGGTCATATTTCACCCGATTCTGCACTTTTTTGCATCAATTTGGGTTTACTTAGGAAGAGTCCCAAATTTAGGAAGAAAGAGAAGGGTAGTCGATTTGAGAAAAAAATGATCGAAGTGATCTGTAGGGGAAGACAAATATATCTATATTTTTAAATTGACATGGTATACTACTTTATTGTGTATAGAAATAGAAAACTATTTGGCCCATTATGAACCAGGAGCAACCAGGATCCATTGTGTACAGGAATAGAAATATTTCTGTCCGCTGCTTTTTTTATTTCTAAATCTTTGCCTCTTATTTCTTTTTTATGGATACCTCCATTTTTATTTTATGGTTCGTTTTTCTTAATTTTTGTCTTCTTTTCATTTTTTTAAGGATTAATATTAAGACTAACAAATAATTTTTATTTTTCAGCACCTTTATTTTTTAGCAAATTAATATTTTACCATCTTTTTCTATTATTTTAGTATCTAGCAAAAAATTTCAAGTTTCCGATTTGACTCGGCTGATTCTAGCCGATTCATCAAATTCTGATTCAATGGTCAAATATCCGATTCCACGGTTGCTCTAATAGAAACTGTACTTATGAAAGGGAGCAATCTTACACGATTGCTTAATAAGAACCGTGTGAGATGACTTTCGTACTAAGGTTTCATTTTAATTGATCGTGCGTGTATTTTGTTGCTTATTTTTGGGCAACTATATGCTCTCTTTACATATAGATTGATTGGAAATTCCTTGGAGCCATCAGCCATGTACAATGTGTTGTATATGATTAGTATCCTTCTAGAAGTGACATTTATTTGTTGTGGGGTCCACATTCTTGATTGATAGATAAACTACTTTGTTTTCAATGTAAAAAAGTAATGTAGAAAATAGTCACGCTCAAATTTTTAATAATAATCTTCTGACGTAATAATTATTGTCTCAAAACATAAAAATACATTCTTATGTCATAATAAAGTAACACTCAACAATTCAAGCAAACACAAATATCCTCCCTTAGAAAATAAAACTAACGGAAATAGATATAGAATCAGTCATTGTTTTTCTGTTCTTGTTCCCCACAGAAAGCCTTGAGACTGTTCTCAGATTTGAGTCCTTCAGGACTGAACCTGAAATCCAAGTATTTTAGATAATGGAATGGACGGAATAGCAAAGGATGATTTCCATCTACAATATCTTTTGAGGGCTGGATTAAGTAACCTTCTTTAGGAATTGAGCTGACTAGAACAGAATATCTCTTCTGATTGACTGATACAGAGTGGAGCGGTGCATGAAATCTTCCATTTGTCAGAACCTGTAATTACCAATTAGCAAGTTGATACAAATAATTATTTTTGCTAGTTTCAAACCGCCATAGACAGAAGTACTGATTAAGTACGTAATTGGTGTATTTCAGAATGTTATTTTTTTTTTCTTTTTGGACCATGATTAGTGAAAAAATGTTGTACCCATGATACAAAAAAAGGTAAAAAGCTTGTCCTTAAAAGTTAAAATTTGAGCAATATTGGAGTCTTGCTTGTTGACTATATATATCTTTAATCTTTATCCCATTAATCATTCTGAAATTACATTAAAACTGCAAGTGAAATGTGTTTGAATCTAAACTTTATCCACCAATATTTTATTTTATATATATATATATATATATATATATATATATGTTCTTACCATCATCGCTTCACCAATTATAACTGTATAAGTATCTGGGGAAGGAACTACACGGATGCATTCTCCATTTTTGGTGTGAACTTCCAATCCTTCGACCCCGTTTTGACGAATAATATTAATCAAATTTGGGTCGACGTGAGCAGGCAAAGAAACTTTAGCCTCCTCTATTGGAAGACCGCCATAGTTTGAGAAGCGCATGTCATAAGTTAGTGATTCAAGGTGAGAGTTGCAGTCTTTTTCAATGCCTAGGCTCTGAAATATCATCCTTTCAACAATTTGTTCCAGAATGCAGCATTTTTGCACATATGTTGTAACCGTGTTGCTGGCACAAGTTCATTCAAGTTATTAGAATACAGAGGAACTGAATAAGATTAAACTTCTCCCAGAGCAATTTTTAACCACAATTTCAGTTTTCTTATAGGAAGCCATAGTTTCTGTATTAAATTTTAATCATACCCCCTCCAAATTTTAGGAAATACAAGCTTCTAATTTTTCTATTAAAGGAATCTAGAACTTCAGACTTCCAATTTATGTAATGGCACATCATATTAATTAAACTATTAAATAAATCAGCAACAAATTCAATCCTTACCAGAACTTTTGGTTCCCTTCTGGCCAGCGCTTTCGAGCAAATTTTTCGATACACGATGGGTTGGATGCATCAGGTACAGCAATGGTCTCATAGGCCACATCTGTTAACTGCCCACCGTAACCCGTGTGAGGTAATTCAGTCATCTGTTTTACCTCGAGGGGCAGTGCAAATATCTCCGGCATGATCGATTGGAACAAGACCTCAGTAACCTCTGGCTGGACTCTGTCAAATACCACATCGAAACAGCCATAACTCTCTAAAGCTTCCAAGACTTTTGTCCGGGCCGTTTCCCAGTTTGATCCAAGTGGTTGGCTCGGATCCAACCCTTTGAAATTGATTGTGGGAAGTTGGAGTTTCTGGGAATCCATTAGATTTGATGTGGGTTTTGTTGGCTGATATATATCTCTGCTAGCACTACCTTACTTATACTGCAAGGGAATTGGGACGGGGGTGTTTCAACAAGATTCCAGAGGACAATGTTAAAAATGGTTCACGGAAATCAATAAAGAAATGTCACATTAGAGACTTCAGCTAATAATTAAATAATATTGTAATCAAATATAAATTCAACTTAAATTGTAGGCCAATAAACTGAGTTGTTATCTTTTGTTATAAGATAACTCTACCAATAACTTCTATGGTTGGAAGAACTAACTTTTGGTCTAGTGACAAAGGACAACATCCTCCTTGTGTGTGAAGACGTGGGATTGAAATCGGAATATCATTTATGGACAATAAAAGGAAGTTAAAAAGCTAGACCTTAATCTTTCTATCTGAAAAAAAAAGTCTAAGATTTGAATAATGCTTATAGTAATATTCTACAAATATACCCTCGAAAATACATAAAATCATATTGACGTGGTTTGTCATTCTGAATTTGAAGTTTTGCACGTAGCATAAGTTTTGCAACTAGAAGGATCAAAGACTAAAATATCTTAGAGGATATGATAAATTATTAATATAAGTTATCCATATGGATCGATCAATGACCCGGCCGTATGGAGGTCTGCTGGAGTACTTATGCTTCTCTTTTTTTGCTGGATTGCTTCTGATTTCTGAATAAACATACAACATCAATCACATATAAGTAACACAACACTCCGCGCAAGCCCTTTCTCTTTATTTTCGTTTCAATGTTCAGTGTACATTATTCAACACTCCACCTAGCATAAAGCCTATATGGAACGTAATATATTTTCTTACCTTTCATTTTTTTTTGTATTTTCTATATTTAACATATATCTCAATCACTAGCAAAAAAAACACAACTATACACGGTCTGAAAAGCTAATGGTACACGGTTACACGATCGTGTCCGTGAGCATCGTGTATGAATAGGACGGTACATTGTACACGGTGTCCGAAGAGTACTAACATATACACGGTTAACAGAAACGAACTAAGTCAGGTCTCCAAAAGAAAGATGCTGAAAATAGTGATTTCTACATGGTCAAAGTATGTGTGTACAATAGCAAGGGTTATATACATAGTTTCTACAAGGCATCTGTGTATTATTTTAAAAAAACATTCACGGTTTGTTATTTAGAACTGTGTAAGAGAATTTTTCCCAAGTTCGATTTATAATTGGCTACCATCAATATTTCCTAACCATTCAACATACAATTAATATTAAACATCAATAATTCAATAAATATACAATATCACAGCATACATAAATCAATCATTTTTATTCAACATTAAACAAACAGAAACAATTTATATATTCACCAAAATTAATGTTGGTACACATAGATGAATTTGATATTCAACATATACATATACATATATAATACAATAAATATTTAACATTCAATATAAAACAACATACTTATGAAAATATTCAACATTCAACTTACAAACACCTAATTCAAGTAATATATAAAGTATAAATTCAACATAAACAACATACAAATTAAAGACAATATGGTTAGACAAGACGAAAAAGTACAAAGGAAGAAGAGCCAAATGAGAGATATTAATTTGATTATATAGGGAGCGGTGTGAAAAATAATTACATCGATCTAGTGAATAGGCGCCGAATTAAATTCTCAATATATATTGTAACGGTTAAAAGATCAACCAACATAGTAAGTTTGTTTTGCTTATATTGGTTCACTAATGTATTAATCCAAATAATAAGATCATCAAATAATTATATCGTTATATCGGTTAGGATTAATACCACTATAATAAGGCAAGTATCTTCTAGTGTTGATACTCAACATGTTACCAATCATAGAAGAAATTAGTGTAAGACTCCGTTTCGGTTCTTGAAGTCACAACCAATAGAATAATATTTCAATTTATTTACTAACTTGTTACAACACCTTTAGTCTACTAGTTTCAGACCAAGATTGGTTTAAACTGTTAGAAAATGGGCGTTAGGAGATCCGATTTTTGTAGTAGTGATGTATATTTTTCTATATAATTTAATTAGAGTAAAATGTCATAATGTACTAAAGTTAACCCCATTCTCTATAAAAAAAAAAAATTACAATTGACACCTATGCATGTTTGACCTATATAATTCAAAAATCAGGTTCGCTGATGATGCTCAAACATATAGCGAAGATTACTATCTTTTCTTACGGAAAATAACAAAAAATGAATTCAAAGTAATAATTTTTCTGATTTATTTAACACAAACGTGTTTTTGAGTGATTTTGCAATTTTACAGAAATTTGCGTATTTAGGCCAAAAACAGAGCAAAAGTATCCAATTTAGGTGATTATGGAAGACGACCTCAAATCAGGAAATTACATAGCATATGCAACAATCTACACGAATTGCACAACAAACAAAATGGCAAAATTCCATGGAAATACTCTAAGTCTAGAAGCCGTGCAGTTTATGCCTATGCCGCATCCGTGAACTACTTTTCTACACCGTTAGATCAACATATCTCAGCCGGATTGAAATCTTCTAGAAGGTCTGACCTCCAGGCATGCCATGCCGATTTTAGATGAAGTGGAGTCCAAGAAATGTTATTTTTGGCATATTTATTTTTAGCCAAATCATGCTAGATCAGTGGTGGACCCCACGTCCCCCATGATCTCCACTACTCCACTACTTTAGGAAACCCTATAAATACCCCCTCTTGTATTAGATTTGGTGTGCATTTTTATTTGCGATTAAGTCATGTATTATAGTCACGAATCCTCACCGGTTAGGAAAGCTAGGCTAGGTTAGAGTTCTAGGGAGAGAGGTGAAGCCCCTTGTAAGTCAAGGCATGCAGGCGTCATCCAAGGAGGCGAGATTATTCTTCACCCAGAGGGTTGTAATCTATGTTTTCTTTATTTTTATTTTCCTTTACCATGACTCTAAGGAGCAGAACATCTCATCTCTATGGTAATGGTTGAACTATGAGTCATTTAATAATATGTTGATATTTTGTTTATGTTTTGTTGTGTTTAATTTCTATTGCACTTTAATCTCTCTATACTATTCGAGCATACATTATTCCATCCACTATATGGTAATGATCATCTACATACCAATTGGGGAGATTTGTTAGAATCTTCTATGAGAATATTAATGTGTAAGTGGTTGAACTCTGGCTAACGAGGCTTGGTAGCAGTTCAAAAACAAGAGTTAGAACCCAGAGGGCTCTCTTGACAGGATCGGATAGAAAACATCTTAGGTTAGGTTTACTTAGCCAAAATATCAATAGAAATTATCTAGGAATTTGGAATATTTCAACTATGAGATAGTATAAGGAAATAACAGAGTTCTGTACTTAAAACACTTTAGTCTTGATAGCTTAAAAACTGATAGAAAGATCGGAAAATCTTACAAAACACACAACCGAACACCATGGCGCCGTGCAGGTAATGAAAGTGCTGCATGTACGGTCACCTACGGATAAGCCTATACCGCATGCGGTAGTGATAGTGTTGCATGCGCCATAACCTGGAGCCTGAATAGATATCTTAGTATTAGACTCAAAGGAAAACCTGAATTCGAGATAATCCTTATTATTTCTATTTATCACCTGTAGCACCACCGCATTAAACTTTGCTACAACTCCGGATGCATTTTAATTTATATAATAATTACTTTAAGATCACATCAATACCCTTGATTAACAACCAAACCGACCTAGAGTAGTGAAAATTATTATAATTTAATAGACTATTCCTATGAATCGATACCTTGATTATCCTTCGCGATAGAATTGTGCACTTGTAATCTGACTCGAAGTAGAATCATGTTTAAAAGGTATAGTTATTTATACTAAAATTTTGTGAAATTCCATTTGAGTACATCATCCGCCTCTGTATATGTCTGTGTGTACGCTTGTACTCAGTTCAGGGTGAATTAAGTGTTAGTAATTTCATAGAAAAATAATGATCTGAAGCTCGGAGGCTTTTCAAGCCATTGATAAATAACCTCTTCGATTACATAACAAACAAGTCTTAAGTAGTCCCTCCAATAACGGGTCACTTCTATCATATTTCGTGCTTGAATATTAAGAGATAAAGCTTTGCTCTGATAATCCGAATAATAGTTATCCTTCCCTTCTGTCGGAATATCGAAGAATTCACAAACTTGCAACATGAAATACTACAAAAAAAAACACTTTTACCATTATTGTGTATTTAGGGTATAGACTTTTGATACATTTTTTTCTTTTAAATTTATAACTCCCTGGTACTCAACTGAAAGTTTGGTTGCAATGATACAACCTATCAGTATAGTACATTCATCACTCACAAAATACATGAATTTCAACGGTTTGGATTCATAGTTTGAAGTGAATCCGATAACTTTTTGGAGGTGTGCTCACCAACCTCTCTTGGTGAGCACATAACACTCTAGTTTTGCGCGCGCTCTCTTTCTCTCTCTATATATATAGAATAAGGCTACCATACTTTGCAAATTCAAGTGGGTGTTTTAATTTGCGCTCATATCTCTATTATCACAGTTCAAATAGTCAATTTTAACTGCTCAACATGATCTCCATATTGAAATGTGCTTGGAGACCAAATTTTATATTTTTTTCAATTTTTTTACTATTTGTTAAGCCACTTCAAAAATAGTTGATCGGGTGGAACAAAAAAAATTACTGTTCACCCGGTTGGGCTATGGTGAGTTGCAAAGTAAGATGTCATTTTTACTTCACGCTTATATTTTTATTTTGAAAATCCAAACAACTGATCCGAACCGCTCAATATGTTATCCATATTGAAATGTGCTTGGAGACCAAATTTTATATTTTTTTTAATTTTTTTACTATTTATTAAGCCACTTTGAAAACCGTTGATCCAATGTTCAAGAAAATTTTACTGTTTTGTACTGTTCATCCAAATTTGCGATTTTCAAAGTGGCTTACTAAATAATAAAAAAAAATTTAAAAATATAAAATTTAGTCTCCAAGCATATTTCAATATGGAGAAAATGTTTAACGGTTCGGATCGGTTGTTTGGATTTTCAAATTAGAATATGAACGTGAAGTAAAAAGTTGTTTTACTTTGAAACTCACCATAGCCCATCCCTATAAATATATATATATATATATATATATATAGTAAGGCTACCGTGCATTGCGTATTAAAGTGGGTGTTTTAATTCGCGCTCATATCGCTATTTTCAAAGTTCAAATAGCCGATCCGAACAGCCCGACATGTTATCCATATTGAAACGTGCTTGGAGAAATTGTGAGTGACCGTTCTGGGGGTGCTAACTATCCAGATTACTTTGCAAATACTATTTTATAGGACCTTTTTTTCTTGAATATTTACTAATTAACAAGATATTCGTAATCAGTAAAATGTCACAGAAATTGTGGGTGACCTTTCTGGGGGCAGGCGACAGCCTGGACTGCACCACTGAACACCGTCCCCAGATGCCCTATAAATAAACAAACAAATAATTTAGAAACCTTCATCATATTTTTGTCCACGATAGAAATATCAACAAACCTTCATCATATTATTTTTATAAAATTTTAATCCTCGTAGCACAAGCAGTACTCAAAGAGAGAGATACATGTGACATTTTTTTTATAAATAAAAATTTAATTCTTCTGAAAACGAAATTATTGTTTTGCCAAATTTAATCATTCTCTTTTTTGAAAAAATAATTATTTTATTTCTCAAAAGAAAGATATAGGTTACATATTATATACTATATACTAGTACAGAAACACAAAACAAAAACATTGTTACAATAATTTACTTTGAAAATATGGTCAAATTGCACACGGTTTTTATATAAATGTGCTACAAGATTCTTACATGCTTTTAAACAGTAAAACAGTGTGCAATTTGATCAAATTCATACAACCATATTGAAAGTTCTGGAGTGATTTTCGGAGGGTATTTCATGATGCTTCAACAATTCTACACACATTAACTATATAATCCATGTGTGCTGAAAGAAATTAATACAATTTTTTTTCACGTTATCAATCCGTGTCTTTCTTTTACAATGCATCTCTCTCTATTTTTCTAAGTTATTTCTAAATCATCTCTTCCATGTAGGCTGTGCATGGTCGTTCTCTGAGTCAAGTAAGTCTAAACATATGAGGCAAGAATGAGGGATAAGGCAAGAGAGGAAATATCTTCACCGACAAGGTGATTTTCATAGATGAAAGTTCAAATGACCATAAACAACGTTCGAGTGTCCGATTTCAGTAAATAACCACCTATTGGAGCAAAAAAATTGATGAAAAATATATTTGGATTATATTGGTTTTATACACGGTTACACGGTTCAAAAACCGCATAATATATATTTAGCGGCCCTATTGTACATGAATCCCGTAGACAAGGTTCGAAAACCATATAAAAATCTTCTTTTTTAGCATAGTTAGTTGCGTTTTCTATACTATACTATGATATAAGAAAAAAATTCCAGTATTCAATCCAAATTTCAATGATTAAACTAAGAGCATGCTATATTTCTATCGGAATTTTCCATCCGAGCTGACGGATAGATTCAAGCATTTCATTTCTTGATGACCCAAAAAAACCGATTTGCATTCATTAAAATGTTTTGTTTGTTAGTGATTCATCCATGCTATGAAGCATGTGGCACGTCCCCACAACACTGCCAAAATATTTAGTAGGCAATACAAGGTCGATGGCCGTACCCATTTTCCTGTGCATTGTTTTGATTGCACATGCTGTTGTCATATGCCCATAGCATGTGCTGAGTGTCAGCACGAACTATATATAGGAAAAAAATAAAATATTACAGTGCCATGATTTTTACCCATGCTGTTTCGGACAGTCTAAAAAAATTGGAATAATATATTTTTATTGAACTATTTATTTGTATTAATTTCGGCTTCCTATATATTTGTTAATCTTTATTAATATTCAAGTTTCAAAGTAATCACTACTACTACAAGAAAACACGACTATGCAGGGGCGGATCTAGAATTTTCGTCAAGAGTCCCCCCCCGGGTTGAACTTGGGTCCGCCCCTACGACTATGCATGGTTACAATAGACAATGATACTTCTGTTTGTGCGCATCTTGTATGAAAGGTCAATACCATCACTACTACAAAATGCAACTGTGACCACGAGCATTGTGTATGGAAAGATCAATACAATGTTCACGGTTGCGAAACCTTTTCTGTCCAGTACTAACATACACAGTTTTCACATGTGAGCCGTGTCCGGTCACACAAAAAAGAAGACACTAAAACTGATGATTTCATAATTAATTGGAGTACTATACCGAAGCCTTGCTTCGGATGCAGGAGAAGAAAATTATATTTGCACCATACCACCAAGGGTAATTTCATCATTGTACTCATGTTTTTTTTCCTTAAATCACAAGTCTATTACTATTAATTAAATTATAGAGAACATTGGGTGCTTATCATTATTATGCCAAGTGAGAATCTGGTCCTTTTGCCACGACTCGAAATTTTGTATATATGACTATATATAAATAAGCAACCGAGCTTTCAAAAATCACCTCCACTTGTTATATATATGACTATATATATAAATCACTAACGCCACAAAAACAATAACAGATGGCAAAACTAGGACTGCTAAAGGCCAACTCAACAAAATATATGGTGTAAGATATCTTTGCCATCGGCCGATAAATCCAACAGGTGGTGTTAAATAAAAATTTTCATCGTTTGCAAAATGCAAGAGATGGCATTTGGTACTCAACACTGTCTGTCGAATAATTCGAACCGATAGCATAAGTGCTCAACGTTATCGGTTCTAAACTGATAGCATATGTGTATATCTTCCCTATTGGAGTGATAGCTATCAGTTGGACAACCAATGGCAAATCTCGATTTGAATCAACGGCAAAGTGTTTTTCTGTAGTAATGATGCCATTGATTGTTTTTTTCCGGAAATTCCGTGATTAATTACATGGCATTCAAATTCGTTTTTAAATGTATGCCATTTTGGCTTATTTATGGACCTGTGAACAAGACATGCATGGGAAATTATTTAATTTTTTTGGATTGCATAATTCATTTTAAATAATAAGCACTCTTTTTAACTTGTATCCAGAAAACAATTGTTCAGATAATCTATACGCTTTTACCCTAATCAAGTTGTAAGTTATCATGACCACTTTTTCAATCTTAAGAATAAAAACTGTAATTTCAAGTGCATCGTAGCAAAAACTTCTCATTATTATTCTTTCATGCAAGCATACAGATGTATTTTGCGTTTATATTTCCCCATCCAGTATTTTCTTCTATTTTTTGCATGTGTTCAGCTGCAACTTCACATCATTATTTTTCGTCGTTGTTATGTGGATTCATGAACCGTTAGATCTGGCCAGGACCCGTCTGATACCAAGTTGACTCGGATTCGGCAGAGTTTTCAAACCATGGTTGTAATACATTTGGAAAACTAGAATAGGCCGAAAATAAATTTTCCGCCACAATTTATACTTTTATTATTTCAAAGTTCAAAATGCATGGCAACTAACTTGGAGGGACAACAAACAAAGCGACATTTTGCCTTTCTTACCATGAACAGGTACTCAGCCACTCAGGAAGTGACAACAAAATATTTTAACCGTTTATTCAATCAGTATTTTATTTGATAAGATGGGTAAGATTATGATTTCTTTTCATTAATTTAACGGATATGGGTATAGGTACAAAATAAATTTCATTAACTTATCTCATATGATATGAGTAAGGTGAAAACTTAACAGATTAGAGTAGAATGAGAATAGGAGTAATTCTATACGACTATTGTATGACAATATCTCCATCCGACCCACACCACACCCCTATTTAATCTACTTCCTATTTCATTTACAATCAACAGTCAGTATTCACTAGATCTCTTATTTTAATATATTTGCATCTATACTGAAACCTATCCTATGGACAACCTACTCTCCAATGGAGAAGTTCATCAAACTGTTCCTAAGCAATTTGTTCTCCCACCTGAGAAGCGCATACCTAGAAAGGCCAGTTCCACTGTGAGCTTGCCAGTAATCAACCTGAGAGGTGGGCATCACTGCCATGTGGAGGACCGTGATCAGCTTATTGAAGAAGTCCTCCGCGCAGGAAAAGAGTTTGGTTTCTTTCAGGTTAGTTGATCTACTTGTTTGCTTCCACATTATAACTAATGATTTGTGTATTTATTTGAATTATCCCTGTTTTATTTTTAATTAAAAGGGAAAATTGTTTTTATGCCACTCCAAAACATCAAAATTAGAAAATTGCCACCCCAAAACATAAAATTAGTTATTTGGCACTCTAAAATCATTAAATTTATGAATTGCCACAATTATACATCTAATATACATATTTGATTAAAATTATTTTGAAAAGTATTGTATAAAAAATGTATTTTGAAATTTCCAAAATTACCCTTCTTCTCCTATGCCCACAAGGCTGAATACTCCAATTGCTTTGCTAATGTCGGATCAGCTTCAGGCCATATCCCTCAAGCAGAGTGTACCCGAATCCGAATTCAACCCATCACAAATGTTCGCAGGCTATGAATCTAACCTCCCCTCTTCTCCAATGACAAGCCAGCTTAATGGTTCTGGTCTGGACCACTCAATGGCAGGGGCCATCATGAACTCACGAGCAAATGTCTTTGCAAACCGCAGTCAGAGCTTTTGCGACTGCCGGTCAAGCCCGGTAGCTCGGCCATCCTCCCTTTCCGTCATGACCTCAGCTGCCACATCAGCAGCTGTTACCCCAGCTATTCTCTCCGATTGGGGATCACCAAGTGGTAAACTGGATTGGCGATTTCAAGGAGAAGAGCTCCAGAAGTTGAGAAAGTCTACCTCTTTTGGAATTAGGAGCAACCAAACCATGCCCATTAAGCAATTGTCACGCGAGGAGCCTAATCTCGCATGGCCAGCTCATGGGTCGATTCTTTATAACACCAACCCTTTCGGCCCCTGGCCCGAGCAAGAGCCAACAGCTGCTTAAACCGGGCAGGTTGCCTGAGTCGGTCGTTGGTTTCGAAATAAGCTAACCGGTTCTTTCCTTCATTTGTTTGTGATCTTTCTTTTTTATTATTTAATTTTACAAAAGTTGATTATTTATCATAATCAAAGAAAGGCTGTGGTAGCTCATCTCAAGAGAATTGGAAAGAGTCCCGAAGGGAAGTCAGTAGTCTTGAGTAGATGAGCCACGTCTTTAATTTGTTGTTCTTAGATTTTTTTTTTTTAAATTCATATTCTCATGTATTAATTACATATAATATATAGGAGGGAGGGTTAAGTCAGAGAGGTTGAGGTTGGGTTATAGAAAGCAGGGGTGGGTTTGATTTTTGTTTCTGGCGGGGAAGGAATGTAACACAGAGGAATAAGTTGATACTGGTGGAGGAAATTTTATTCCTCTAAGACTCTCAGGATAGGAAGAAGAAGGGTAATTTTGGAAGTTTCAAAATACATTTTTTATACAATACTTTTCAGAATAATTTTAATCAAATATGTATATTAGATGTATAATTGTGGCAATTTCATAAATTTAATGATTTTAGAGTGGCAAATAACTAATTTCATGTTTTAGGGTGGCAATTTCCTAATTTTTATGTTTTGAAGTGGCATAAAAACAATTTTCCCTAATTAAAATCCTTTCCTTCATCTGAAATTTTACTACAAATTAAATCTCTATTAGTTGAGGGCATGCACACAATAGCTGGGTATAAACAAGTACCTCAAATTATGGTACTGAACTCACTGTACTGGTAAACACATTACCTGGTCTGGTATCACACACAGCATCCAACATGCCCAATATCGAGCTTCGAGCATGTTGTAAATTTAGTTTCAGCTTAAATTATTTCAGAAATGTAATATGTTCTTTATCATAGGTGATAAACCATGGTGTATCAGATCAATTGATGGCAGATATGTTGGCAGTCACAGAGGAGTTCTTTACCATGCCGATGGAGGACAAAGCAGCATATTGCTCAGATGGAACATCCAAGGGGACTGGCCTTTTCTCTAATACTACTTTTGAAAAAGACGGGCCAAGGTATTGGCGTGATTACCTTAGGCTAGCATGCTATCCCATAGAAGACACCATAAATGATTGGCCTGATAAACCAGCAAAATTAAGGTATGACATGATGAATTTCCTTACTAGTTTTCCTATTTACTTATTATGTTGAGGTCGTTTCATGTTTAATGCCACAAGACCGAATACATTTTTTCACAAAGTAAAACAAGAAATATCAGGAAACTCTATCTGCATCCTTAAAAAAAAAAATGAAGAAAGGAAGAGTATTTGGGTTTGCATCTTGAAGAACTTGGAATAACTTGGTATAGAATAATTTGATGTTTCTGGCTTTTAAGGACTATTAAGATTTTCCGCTGTATACATTATACAATGCATATAAAAAGTTCCTTCCTTTGACAGAACCTGAGAATTTTTCCAAATTTTCAGGGAGATTCTTGCAAAATTCATAGTTGAGGCAAGAGAGGTAACAATGACTCTTTTGAGCCTGATTTGTGAGGGATTTGGTCTAAAAAAAGGTTACTTTGAAGGAGACTTAAGTTCGGGTGGGGTTCTAATAAATGCGAATTACTACCCGCCATGCCCTGAACCAGATCTGACAATTGGCTTGCCCCCACACTGCGACCTCAACTTGATAACCCTTCTGCTCCAGGGAGCTGTTAGCGGTCTTGAAATCATGCACCAGGGAAAATGGGTCACGGTAGATCCAATCCAAAATGCGTTCGTTATAAATTTTGGGAACCAGTTAGAGGTCTGTTTTCATTTGTTTATATATTTATTGTGACAACCTTGTTTCTTTTTAAAAAGTTGGAAAACTACCACCCATATTAATTGTTTTTTTTTTTAAACAAGAATGTGTCAGACCAGTTTTCATATACACTTACCTGTAAAGCATAAGCTGCAGCATTTTACCTGTGCCATTTAGAACTGGTCTACAACTAGTGTATTAATCAGTAACTGGTAGCCTAAACCGGCCAGAATCCATCTTTCTTTTTGTCTGTTGATTACTTGAATAAAAACATATGAACTACAAATGGAAACATTAGTATACAAAAGAATTAAATCAATTTTGCCACCTGCGCGCAGGTAGTTCTTAACAATTGTTACAAATTTTGATAATATTTTGGAGTTATTTTCCATGTGACTTATGCTTTAGCATGAAATAGATTAAAAAATAAATGACCAAGTAATAAAACTAAATTTATAATTACATGATCCAACATCTTGTCAAGTTCACTCTGAGCCATTTCTTTACGCATTAATATACAAATTTTGTTTCTACTATTCCTTCATTTTTAAACACATTATGATTTCTTGATCAGATAATAACAAATGGTGTATTGAAAAGCGTGGAGCATCGGGCCATTACAAATTCAGGTGCAGCAAGGACGTCTGTGCCTGTGTTTATAATGCCTGCCTGGGAGAGCTTTATTAGCCCGGCAAAAGAAATGATTAATGAAGAGAACCTTCCCCTTTACAAATCTTTTTTCTTTAAGGATTTTGTGAGAATTTATATGGATCTGGAGGCTAAGAGAGGGAATGTTATGGAAGCTTTCAAGATCAATGGTTGAAATAATAATACATGATCTACAAAGTCTTTTAGGTCTTATTTGAATTAAGTGTCTAGTGATGCATTCTTACAATAAAAATTAACGAGGGTTGCCTTTGTAATATTAATGCTGAGATGGATGGAACTTATATACAAAAAAAAAAAAATGGAATGTTCACCCAGCATTCTGAATATTCTCCTCTCTCTTCTTCATTTTAATATTTTTTTTCTTTTTGGCTTCAAAAATCTTCTCAAGATCAATACTAGTGACTACATCCACCAAACAGTGCCCATGGTCATGTAGTTACTACTACAGAAAAGGCAACTATACACAATTAAAAACACTAATGAAACACCGTTTCGTAAACCGTCTCAGAATGCATTATGTATGAAAATGTCAATATTGTACATGGTTGCGGAACCGTGTCAATATAAACTTTACTTACATGGTTTACTATAAGAAAACCGTGTCAGATTATATACACAATCATGGTAAATGTGTATGATAGCAATGGTTATATATACACTGTTATTTCGGAAGAACTGTGTATGATTCAAAGTATCATACATATATGGTTGCTTTATATAAATCGTGTGTACACGGTTTATTATTTAGAACAGTGTAGAGTTTCTGTTTTTTATTTTTTAATGCTATTTATTATGGGATAGCATTCATATTTCCTAGTCATTAAAATACAAATATACATTCATAATTCATAATTAAAAATAATTTGACATTTACAAAGTCATAAATTAATGAGAAACCAAGAAAGATACGCTAGATATTCAAATCAAACATAGACAATATCACATCACAAAATAAGGCTGACTAATTAGAAAGTCATATATATCTAATATAAAGTAGGCTTTAAGTAGAAACTAGCAAAACACAGATAGGTACTTTAAATTACAAACAAATACCAGCCCTCTTTTTTAAATATATATTGTTGTCAGCTTTAGTACATACACTTCGTGAAAAGGATCACCTTTAGATAATAACCGTTTGCATACCTATAATTAATGACCAACCATTGAAAATAAATCTCAACATAACTCGAGTACTTGATTAAAGGGGTATTCCTCATATTTTTGTAATTTCGTTGTATGAGTCATCAAAGGGTGTACCAATCGTCGTACCATGTGATCATATCTACGGAATTGAACTTGACCTCGAGGACAAGCTACAACTGTAGATGAGGATTTAGTCAACTCATGGTTAGTGCTTAGTACTACTTCCCTCTTCATGACCACAAATAAACTTTAACCAATAACCAATAGATGAGGATTTATTTAGCGCAAATTTATTTTTAAGTCATTTTAGCAGGTTTTGAAGAAAATTACGTATTTAGGCCAACAATAGAATAAAAATGTCTAATTTATGTTGGAAATTGATATCGGATTGTGGATGATATAAGAGAGGAGTTTATATATTAATTTATTTTTATTACTCAAAGAGGATTACAAAATATTTGTTACACTCACGGCTCACTTTCTTATTCTCACTCTTGCATATATTTTTCTCCTCACACATTAATGCCTCATGTATACTAGCCTATTTATACATATCAAAGTCGGTTTGGCATTTTCTAGATTAAGCTCTAGATTATATCAATAAATTTCTAGAAGTTTCTTATTCTACCGACATATTGACCCTAGAATACACAGAGCACTAATCTACAAAATTCTAGTATACATACTACCGACTTAATTTGGTTTATAACTTCTTGAACAATCTAGAAAAGTATTTGGGCCTTGGGCTTCGGTGCTGTGAATTCGACAATTTAGATAATTATTGAAGATGACTCAAATTAGGACATTACATGGCATATGCAACAGTCTACACGAAGTGCATAATAACCAAAATAGTGAAATTCTATGAAAATACGCTAAGTCTAGAATCCATGCGAGTTTGGTCTACGCATGCGCCATAGCCTAGTGGACGCACGCGTCGCGGATTCAATCCATGGACTATTATTCTGCACTGTTAGGTCGACAGATCTCGGCCCTAAATTGAAGCCTTCTAGAAGGTCCAACCCCTAAGCCGTCCACATTGTTTCTAGATGGAGTGGAGTCCAAGTTTGCTATTTTGGAGTGCTATTTTCGGACCAATCATGCTAGATCATTGGTGACCCCATGATCCCCACTACGTACTCCCACTATTTTAGAAAACCTTATAAATATCCTCCTTTTGTATTTGATTCGGTGTGCGTGTTTACTTGTGATTAAATTCAATACTATAGCCACAAATCCTCACCAATTAGGAAAGTTAGGCTATATTAGAGTTCTAGGAAGAGAGACGAAACCCTTGGAAGTCAAGGCAAGCAGGCGATGTTCTTCTTCTTCAAGAGAGTTATAATCTATGTTCTATTTATTTATTTTTCTTTTGTCATGACTCCAAAGAGCTGAACACATGTCTAGGGTGAGGGTTGAACTATGAGTCCTTTAAAAATACTTTTATTTTGTTTATGTTTTGTTGTGTGAATTTCTGTTATACTTTATATTTTTATTCTATTTGAGCATACATAGTTCCGTCTACTATATTCCAATAATCATCTACTTACCAATGGGGGAGATCCAATAGATCCCTTGTGTGAGAAGGATAGTATGTATTTGGTTGAACTTCGGCAAATAAGGCTTGACTGTGGTTCAAAGACTAGGGTTAGAACACAAGGGGCTCTCTTGTCGGGATAGGATAGAAAAGATACTTTAAAAAATATAATTCTATACTTAAAATACTTTAGTCTTAGTATCCCAAAAGTCAATCAAAAGAATTAAAAAAAACCTAACACAACACATAACAGAACACCATGGCACCCTTCAAGTAGTGACAGTGCCACATGCGGGGTCACCTGGGGGTAAAGTTTTAGGTCGCACATGATAGTGACAGTGTCGCAAGCGGATTAGACTAGAGCCTGAACAAGTCACTATATTCGACTCATAGGAAGACCTGAACCCTAGAGAATCTATATTACTCTGTCAGTCACCTGTAACGCCACCGCATTAAACCTTGCTACAACTCCAATTGTATTTTAATTTACATAATAATTACTTTAAAAACACAACAAATTCCTAATTAACAACTAATCCGACTTAAACTAGTGAAAATTGTTATAATTTAATATACTATTCATGTGGATCGATACCCTGATTATACTACGCGATAGGATTATATACTTACAATCTGAGTTGAAAGTGGAATCAAGATTAAAAGGTATAGTCTACTATACTAAAACTTTGTGTCATTGCAGTTCACGTCATCACCTAAACACATGGTGTCTGGTGAGATTGTGTCGGGGTATCACGAATCAACTTCATTATCCCAGTCGGCATCATTCTCACATTAGTCATCTTCATCACCACTTTGTGGCACGTCATCTCTATCATGATAAGGATCACCTACCTCTGGTAAATCAACACATTGATTGTACTGATTATTGTATTCAGGATAAGGATCACATACCTCCGACGAATCAGCCCATGGACTGTACCGATTATTGTATTATGTCTGAACAGGCAGTGAGAACTTGTTCACATCAAGATAAGAATCCAATAAAGGTCTTGCGGTGTTTGTTGTGTCTGATGGGATTGGAAGTGACTGGGACTTACATAGTTAACACTATATTGGCTCTGTCGAGGTTCTGGTAGTGTCTATGGTACCATATTATCAATAAATAACCACGATTGCATTTCACCGATTATTGGAACCAACTCAATGTATAAATTGATAAAACAATACTAGATTTGGGCAAGCATACTTTGGTTATAAATACCTGTCCAACTCTGATAGCACACGATTTCTATTTTCTCATAATAATGTTGGGTTGTTGTACCAACATTAACCCATGCATGTGCTTTTAGGTTGTACTCACTCTTGGAATATCCAAGTTAGAGATACATTCCACCTTTCACATCGTGCCAACATTGTTAACCAGTCACACTCAATGCGAATTGAGGGCTAATGCTATACTCTACTCCTCTACGATCATGTCGTATTTCACTAGCAAAACGAATCATCAGTGACGATATGCTTTTAAAAATTTGCTAATAAGATTTGTAGTATATAGGGACATGAAGGGATTTTCTGGCAGAGGGAAAACAAAAGAGGCTTAATTAATAGAGCATCTGTGACGATAATTTCGTCTAGGACGGGATGGATCTTACCGTCCCTGATTTTTGTTTTTTCTTTTTCTTTTTTTTGGGCTGGACAAGATGGACCTTACCGTCCTAGGTTTCTTTTTTGGGGCGCCGGATGGGATGGATTGTACCATCCTTCATGTATATTTTTTTCACTGCTTAGTTTGTTTAGTTAATTTAGTTGGGTGGATTAAATTTTCACTTAGTGGGACGGAATAAATTGTCTCGTCCCATGGGACTGGATAAAGCAACTCGTTCTACCTATATTTCGAATTTCCACCCAATCGATCCCCTTTAACGATATTTTTTTTATTATTTTTTTATTAATATATAAAAATTTCGGTCAAAGATTTATGCACCTTGCATGAGAATGTCACATCTATCAACAGTGAATTAGTTTGTTCCCTTTAAAAGAGCCAATCAAACACTTCAAATCTTGCCGATTATTTACCCTTAAGCACGTCACATTCAGACTATCGGAATTAATTATTTCATGACAAACTGAATGTTTTGATGATGCGTCTTATTATTGTACAAATCTAATTAGAAAATTGCCCATATAAATGAAAGGAGGGATTTCATGTATACCCGTATAACACCACAAAATTACACATATCCCCCTCTAAATTTCATAAACTCACAAAATTATACAATTTCCCATATATCCGAGCTGACGGATAGATTCAAGCATTCAATTTCTTGATGACCCAAAAATTCAGATTTGCATTCACTAAAATATTTTGTTTGTTAGTGATTCATCAATGCTATGAAACATGTGGCACGTCCCCACAACACTGCCAGAATATTTAGTAGGCAACACAAGGTCGATGGCCATACCCATTTGCCTGTGCGTCGTTTTGATTGCATGCTGTTGTAGCATGTGCTGAGTGTCAGCACGGACTATATATAGAAAAAATAATAATACATTGCCATGATTTGTACCCATGCTGTTTCGGACAGTACAAAAAAATTGGAATAATATATTTTTAATATTGAACTATTTATTCGTATTAAAGTCGGCTTCCTATATATTTGATAATCTTTATTAATATTCAAGTTTCAAAGTAATTACTACTACTACTACAGAAAACACGACTATTCACGGTTACAATAGACAATGATACTTCTGTTTGTGTGCATCTTGTATGAAAAGGTCAATACCGTCACTACTACAGAAAACGCAACTATGACCGTGATCATTGCGTATGGAAAGATCAATACATTGTTCACGGTTGCGAAACTGTATCTGTACAGTACTAACAGTCTAACATACACAGTTTCTACATGTGAACCGTGTCTGGTCACCAAAAAAAAAAAGACACTGACGATTTCATAATTGGAGTATTATACCGAAGCCTTGTTTCGGATGCAGGCCGGAGAAGAAAATTATATTTGCACCATACCGCCACGGAAATTTGATAATTGTGCTCATGATTTTTTCTCCTTAAATCACAAGTTCATATTGATCTATTATTATTAATTAAATTATAGAGAACATTGGGTGCTTATCATTATTGTGCCAAGTGAGAATCTGGTCCTTTTGCCACGACTCGAAGCCGCTGAAGGAACAGAATCTGGTGCTTTTGTTCATATACATAGAGAGAGATTGACTAATATAATTTCGGTAGCACTTCGGTCGAAGTGCTACTAAAAGCACGGAAAGCCTTATGCTGTTCATAGCACCTAAGTCTTACTCTCTCTCTCTCTATCTATCTCCATTTTTATATAATGCACGTAGTTGTCCTGATCCGCCAACGGCTAAGATTGAGAGTTAAACTTTCATATTTAATATCAGCCCTTCAATCACATAATCTATCATTTTTTGATTAAATGTATCTGTTTTATGTGAATAGAAGTCTAAATTTAGTTAAAAACATACTCACCACACATACTGCTATATTGTTTGCCACAATTAAAATTGAATAATCCCTGGCGATCTGATTTCTTATTCTCCTTAAAATTATCTCTGAATCCTGCAATTAAATTATTTCCTTATTTATTTGTTTCCTTAATTTTATTTCTCCTCTTCCTCTATCTTTATTTTTGTTGAATTTTGTAGTTCGAAAAAAATCTTTTATTTTAAAAATATAGTAACAATATCCTTATCTGCATAGGTCAACATGTCTGAGTCAAGAGTTGATAAGTAATGCGTGTAACATATTATATATAGTCATATAAAATGATTCATGTTGTTTCATGTTTTGATAAATAATTAAAATGATAATATATAATATGTGCTTGGTTCTCTATATAAATCTTCCAAAACAACGATCTTTCAATCATTCAATTCAATACATAAGTATTATAATGGTTGAAAATATAATGCACTTCACATATTGTTAAAAAAATAAAAATATTTTTTTAAGATTTGCTATATTCATTGTGTCAAGAGGAGAAATAATCTTTATCAATGCTACTATATTTTTGCGAATAGATGAAAAGCAGATTGTGTTCTTAAAGAAACAATCATATATTTTCAATCTGGAAAGAAAATCTAAAACTTTCGTGTAGAGAATGATCTATAGAGAAATTTAGAAATTTTCATTGTTAAAATAATTTCAATCAAGAATATATTTGTAGAAAAAATTCTTATTTGAATCATTTAATCATATATTTCTCAATTTTGTTTATTTACATATTATCTCCTCTAAATATTTGAATCATTTAATAACTTGTCTTACTCGTGGAGAAAATTAGATATTAAATTATATTTTGCTTGTATTAAATTTTCCAATTTCACAGCTAACACAAGACGAGAAATATTGTGCGATGAAGTTTATAAGTTCAATTTAGTAATTTTTGAATTAGAGTGGTACCAGTTTCTTTATTGCTTACTGGTAAAGGTTTTTGATGCCAGAGGAGCTGATTTGAAAACTAATTTAAATTTTAAGTCTTGACCCGATTTGAAAGATGCCATTAAAATTTTAATGTAGGGTTATAATACAATTACGTTATAGCTGATAATTATGCTTAGTAATTTTGTGAACAAACACTTATATTATTGTACTTACGCAAGGAATAAGGTATGAACCATATTTATTTTACATTTCTAATTTTATTATTTATTATATGTTTTCAATTTGAGCAATTATAATCTACTTTCCATATTTTGTTTGTTCATTTTCAGCAATATTGGACTATTTGAAAGATAATCATACTGGCAAGGATACTTCAAAAACTTTTTTCATATTATATTTGATCTTTTTTTCATTTGTTGTTGTTTTTTTATTGGCATTTATTATTTGGATCTCTGTTTTTCTATTTGTGTCTTTTATTTTTGTTTAAATATATTATTTTTTTTATTTTGTGTGAGTGTCAAACAAAAAGGTCTCTTCATATTCTATCAAATCTTATAATATATTTTGTTGCAACGCACGGGCACAATACTAGTCTCCATTATTAAGGATATTGTTTTACTTCACGCTCATATCTCCATTATTAAAGACCAAATAGTCGATTCGAATTGCTGAACAAGATGTATATATTGAAATGTGCTTATAGACTAAATTTTTTAAAAAAATTTACTATTTTTTAAGATAGGTAGAAAACCGTTGCTCTTGAATTGTTCAGAACTATTAAAAATAGTGATTTTGAAATATTTAGAAAAAATAGTAAAAAAATTCCAAAAAATGTAAATTTTGGTCTCCAAGAACATTTCAATATAAATATCTTGTTGAGTGGTTCGAATCGACTATTTAGTTTTTGAAAACGGAAATATGAGTGTAAAGTAAAACAAGATTCTTACTTCACAACTCATCATAGTCCATCTCTCTCTCTATACATACATATATATATATATAGAGAGAGAGAGAGAGAGTATGGCTAATATACTTTCGGTTGTATTTCGGCCGAAATACAACCAATTCATTTCTCAATTTTCGAAGTCCAAAAACTTGATCCAAACCGTTAGATGTGTTCTCCATATTGAACTAGCATGTATTTGGAGCTAGCATTCATATAATTGCTAGCCATTTTAAAAATACAGCATAGCAAGACAAACAACATAATTAATCTATAGCACCAATTCGAATACCAATAACAAGCAATTCAGACCAACAAATTTATAGAACCATGCAACAAAGCAAGATAATAAGATAATATAGAAGACCAACATAGTTAATCTGTAGTACCATATTAACCCAAGACAAACAACATAATTAATGTTATGACTTATGAGAAGCACCCCTGTAATTTTTCTAACCATGAACATACATAAAATAATTAATATAATAAATACATTTATAAATTAACGTCCAAATTGAACTCAATAAACAGATTTATACAAATTGAATCATACATGCATATTACATACAAAATATTGAACTGTTTCAGTTTTGGGCGCGAGCGAATCTTAGACAGTTTTTGACGTGAGAAATCCGTGTTTGAAGGTTTGGACAAACCATACACAGTTTCTAAACAATTAATCGTGTATTGAGACCTCTGAACATACATGATTTATTAATACAAACCATGTACAAATATAGATGACTTTCGTAGAATTATGATTCTTTTCACTATAAATAGTTGAACATTCATTACAGTGCTTCGATTATCATCGACATTCGACTTTGGGTTTCTTAATTGTAAGAACTAAGAAAACACAAAACTGAACTTGTACTGTACATTAATTAATAATGCTAATCTTAATTAATTTGTCTTGCGCGCAGGCTCGTTAACAAACCACATTGGATTTCAGAGTATTCATGCATGTCATGCATGATTATAGCAGTACGTGTTGTTAAAATTTATAACAAAAGTAATAAAGGAATCTGATAAACAATTAATGCCATATGCATCATACAATTAATTAATACCAGCTCCTCTCCCCTTTCTTTTTGCACCAACCCAACTCCTATCTCCTCACATCTCCCCACACCATGAGCTACACCATGACCAAGTCCCCTCCAGCCGCCTCCACCCCCACCCCCAACTCCTATCTCCCCACATCTCACCACACCATGGGCTATGCTGTGACCAAGTCCCCTCCAGTCCTGATCCCTCCAGCCACCTCCACCCCCACCGGAACCCTCCCTCTCTCTTCCATGGACGACATTTTTAACTGTGACGTATCGGTCGACTTCATCTCGGTCTTCTCACATGGTGAGCAGTCAGGGGAGCGAATCAAAGAAGCCTTTGCCAAAGCACTGGTGCCTTACTACCCTGTTGCAGGGAGGATCTCTGAGCCCACTGTGGGACTTCCGGTTATTGACTGCACTGGAGAGGGTATCTGGTAATGTGGATCTTTTATTCTCGATCAGAAGTTCGGGATTTTGTCATTTAAAGCAATATTTTTTTATTGGTATCGAATTGAGTTTGGTCTGAATAAAATTAATCTAGACCGTCCATTTATATAATTATATATATTGCACCTCAGGTATACTACTACTATGTACTCTTTGACTCAACATGTGATCATGTTCGATTAATCTAATAAAAGTCTAGCCATATTATTACTTTCTCTCTTATTTAATGTAGACAAAGCTGAAAAAATGCTTAGAAAACCGAATCAACTTAGGAATCGGTTTTCTTAAAAACAATAGTTGGTTATTTTATGCGAACCGGTCAATTAATTCGGTATTTTCCAGTTTGATAGCACAAATGGCCTTCTTAACAAACCGAACCGGAAAAGAAGCCGGGTCTGGTCCGGTTTTAATAACAGTGTTACTTTGTAAAGACTCGCTCGACTCGGCTAAGTCAATCCGGTTTTTGCCTGAAAACTCACGAACAGCGTAACTTGTTCTAAAAATCATTTAGATTTTGACTGATTCCGGTCTAACTTGGCCTATTTTGCTAACCATGCTGAAAACTGCACCGCTGCATTAACCGTAAAGCATTGTGCACACATGATTTATATTAAAAACTTTCCAAATGTTCTAATTACATGAAATAACGTCTGATCTCTCTCTCTTTGAAAAGCTTCATAGAAGCTATGAAATCGTGAGAGGAACTCAAACTCTTGACCTTTGAATAACCAGTCCTATGACTCTCTCTCTTTCTCTGATTTTTGTTTTTCTAGTCACCTCTCTTTCTATTCCAATTCTGCATACAGTAATACAGATACAAGCAAAACCTGCCGGCGCTGTTGGACCCATCCCCATCCCGTGTGTTGGAAATTTCAGAAGGATACAATGAAACAGAGAGAAGAAATTTTCTGCTCAAATTAATTTCTATTGCTTAATTCCTTCGGATACAAAGTACATCTGAATTTATAGCACTACAACAACTAAATTTGGACTATCTAAATTTAGTATCCCACTACCTAACCTCCTGTTACAATACTGCCATATTTAGGCATCCACTAAACCCACTACACAAACTAAATATAGAAATAACTAACCCCACTGCACACACTAATTCTGTCTAGAGTAATTAAGGAAACCACTTACTCAACTACATGCTAAAAATACATCACAACATATTTTTATCCAGATCTCTAAATCTGGAATATTCTGACTCTAATTTTGTATCAATATTCAACACTCCCCCTTGATACAAAATTTCCAACTCCAAGTTTCAACATCATCTTCTTCTGAGTCATTATTCTAGATATTCGTATCCCAATTATCATCCTCACATGTCGGTTTCACCTCTTCTATCTGCTCCTTAGCCTCTTCGATAGTAGCTACCTGAGATTGTGACTCGGCTGATTCATTATCCATCGTGGATTCTTCCACATCATTATCAGCCTCCATGACCTCCTCTATAACCTCCTTTTCAACCACCTTGGGCTTTTGCTTCTTTGTCTCATATTTCAGCCTCTCTTTAACCTTAGTTGTACCGGAACTTTTACTACCCAAACCCTCAGCACTTCGTGCAATGAACTGCCGTTTCATAGCTTCCAATTTTCTCTGCTCCTCCTTTTGTTTCCCAGTTAGAAGCTTGTCCTCTAGCATCTTCTTCAATTGCTTCTCCTTTTCTTTCTCCTTCATTCTTGTCTTTTCCTCCTCAGCTGGCAATGCACCATACACCATTTCTTGTACTGACACATTGGTCTTCTTTATTTTCTTCTTAGACTCCACCTTGGTCTCGGTTTCCATCTGCACATGCTTCTCATCAGATTCTGGGGCGCCAATTTCACTCCTAGGAGCTTCAGTTTCCTCCTCTGTGATTGTTGGCTCTTGCTCAAGATTGACTTCTACAATATGTAGTCTCATCAAGGAAAGTTTATTTTCTTCTTTCTCTACCTCCATATGTACAGGCTGGTTGAAACATGATTCTGCCATCCTCAGCACTTGTGTATCAGTAATGGTAACCAGATCCCCATCAGAATCCTTGTATTTGATCAACACAGATTTTAATGAAGGAAACATCTTCGTCACAATATCTCTCAACACCTTGAAACTACATTTTTCTGGCATCTGAGCCAGTCGTATATCATGGTTGTACACCAGCTTCAACGGCCTCTGATGAATGAGCCCTAAATTCTCCACCTTAAGGGTCTTTTCATCAAACAAAATATTCTTACTCACCATGATTTTGCCACTTTCTGGACTACTGCCACCATTTTCTTTTATGTGCACTCCTAGTGTGCCCTTGCTGCTTGCATCAATCTTGCTTTCGATGTATGCCATGAAGAGTGACGGTTGCTCATTTTCTTCTACAGCATAACTTGCTTGATTCTCCTCTCTTTGCTTCTTGTAACACTCAGATTGGTAATGCCCAAATTTATTGTAGTAGCAGCATTGGATGTTTTTCTTGGCTTCATAGCACTCAGATTGATAGTGCCCAAACTTGTTGCAATAATAGCACTGGATGTCCTTCTTGAATTCATCATATGATTGACTATTTTCAGCAGTGTTGCTGCTGCCTCTTTCTCTTTCTCTTCCTCTTCCTCCTCTGCTGGAGTTACTTCTTCCTCTGCTAAAATTGCCTCTGCTTCTGCTTCTTGATGTCTCCCCCTGCATGTAGAACGCCTTGTCGTCGCCTTTATCTTCCGCCTTTGACATCCTTGCTTCATGAGTCTGCAGTGATCCCATGAGTTCATCAAAGGTGTAGGTTGCTAGATCTTTGGATTCTTCGATTGCTGCAACTACATGATCAAACTTGGGTGTTAGGCTCCTTAACACCTTCGCCACCACCGTCTTCTCTTCCATGGTGTCTCCAAATGCTCGAATTTGGTTGACCACCTCTTGTACTCTTGAGAGGAAAATTTGCACGGATTCCTCCTTGTTCATCTGCAATGTTTCAAAGTCCCTGCGTAGGCCTTGAAGTTTGATTGACATGACTCGAGAACTTCCTTGAAATGTTGTTTTCAGGGTTGTCCATGCCTCCTTTGCACTGGTGGCTACCACAATTTTCGAGAAGATGGTGTCATGCACTGCTTGTTAGATGAAGAATAACGCTCTTGCATCTTTCTTCTGATTTTCTTGTTGGTTCGGATCTGGATCTGCTGGACCATTGTTAACCAACTCCCATAGGCCATGTGACTTGAACAAGGTCGTCATCTTGATGCTCCAAAAAGTGTAATTCTCGCCTTTGAAGAGAGGAATTGCTGGTTGAGTTATATTCACCGTGTTGTTGTCGTTTTCTGCCATTGAAAACGTCCCAAGGTTGATCGACCTGCTCTGATACCACTTTGTTGGAAATTTCAGAAGGATACAACGAAACAGAGAGAAGAAATTTTCTGCTCAAATTAACTTCTATTGCTTAATTCCTTCGAATACAAAGTACATCTGAATTTATAGCACTACAACAACTAAATTTGGACTATCTAAATTTAGTATCCCACTACCTAACCTCCTGTTACAATACTGTCATATTTAGCCATCCACTAAACCCACTACACAAACTAAATATAGAAATAACTAACCCCACTGCACACACTAGTTCTGTCTAGAGTAATTAAGGAAATCACTAACTCAACTACATGCTAAAAATACATCACAACATATTTTTATCCATATCTCTAAATCTGGAATATTCTGACTCTAATTTTGTATCAATATTCAACACCGTGCCCCCGCCCACTCATCTCCATTCAATCTTCTCATGCAGTTTGCCTTCATGTCTCCTCCGCTTCCTACGTGTCCAACCTCTGGGTCCCATGTGTCCTGTCCCTGACCAACGTCACAAAGGCCATCCCTGTCCGGTACTTTGTCCCCTATGTGTATGGCTCCAACACTTGCACTCTCCAGGACAAGTCAATGTTTTTATTTGCTAGATGCATTTTGATCTATAAATTAAAGCTGCAAATTTAATGTAGCCCCTGAAAAGTTATGGTTATTTTAATTTGCAGGTATGTAGAGGCAACTGCTAACTGTAGTCTAGAAGATGTAAATTATCTCCAGATACCATTGATGATTACAAAGGATGAGATGCTACCTCGGCCTCCAGCCAGTGTGAAGTTTAAACATCAGATTCTTATGGTTCAGGTAATCTCTCCTTTTGTTTTTCCAATTTTATTTGTTTGAGATAGATCTGGAGCGATTAGAAAAGGATGGCTTCTCGACCTTTGATTGATCGAGATATCTTACTAGCGGACTCTGTATTGGATGGTTACAATGTTTCATTCATCTGAAAATCATAAAAGAAATAAGAAGACACTGGAGCAATTTAATATGACATACGTTTGGCTGATCATGAGAGAACATTTGCAGTTTCACATGAAATATGCCAATCAACCAAGATACCTATATATAACTTGCTTTTATATATAAGTCCCTTGATTAGTTAGTAATGCACATAGGTAGGTGTCAATTGCATAATGTGCTCCTTTTTCTGTTACATTTAATTTTAATATTACTTTTTAACGCTATGGTAGTTAATATGATTTTCTATCTAACATTGACAATAATCATCTCATGCTCAATCTATCGGTTACAATTCAACAGTGTGGCGATAATTATTCACTGTGTGTTGATGTTATATATTCTCTGCTTAAGATTATGTGCTAAAATGCAAAATCATTTTTATACTAATAGAGATAAACTTTGTTTACTTATTTAATTAGCAAGCAAAATGAAACATCTTTTCTTATTTAATCTCAGATGACTAAATTCACATGTGGTGCATTTGCTGTTAGCATATGCTTCAACCACTCGGTTTTCGACGGCCAAGGTGTAGCGCAATTCCTCAAAGCAGTTGGTGACATGGCACGTGGGCTCCCAGAGCCCACTGTGAAACCAGTGTGGTCCCGGGAAGCCATACCGAACCCACCTAAGGTGCCATTTAGTGGGCCCCCTCCTTCCTTCACAGATTTCAATTTCGTCACTTCTATAATTGACATATCGCCTGACAACATCAACCGAATAAAGGATAAATTCACTGCCGAGACAGCTAAGAAGTGTTCCACCTTTGACGTTATAAGTGCAATGATCTTTAAATCCCGTACAAAAGCTGTTAAATTGGCTGACACCACTGAGGTCCGGTTTGTGTTTGCGACCAACACGCGCCATTTACTCCGCCAGGTTGTTCCATCGATTGAGGGGTATTATGGTAATTGTGTCTACCCAATTGGGATCACCAAAACAAGTGGGGAGGTGAACAATGCATCTCTTGTGGAGATCATAACCGTACTAAAAGATGCAAAGGATGCTCTTCAAACAAAGTTTGTTAATTGGATGATTGGTGTTCATGACACACACTATAATGTACGGCCTTTCGATTATGGTTTGGTGATGGTTTCAGATTGGAGTCGGGTCGGACTTAATGAGGTGGATTACGGGTGGGGCGAGCCAAAAAATGTTTTTCATGTTTACCATGAAGTGAACATTGTTGGGATGGTGACATATCTCAAGTCACCGAAGCCAAAGCTGAGGATCAGACTGATGTTGAAGTGTGTCAAAGAAGAGCACTCGGCAGAGTTCATTGATAACCTGCTCAAGTTTTAGACCCACCAAGATATTGAGAGGATTTAATGAGGTGGTTATTTATTATTTAAGTAGGGTACTTCAAGTATCTCTTGTCTTTCATGTTTTATTCATGTCATATTTTTATTTTTGTTTTCAATGTCTAAATAATTGATTTGAACCGCTCAATATGATATTTATAATAAAATATGCTTGGAGACCAAATATTTTATATTTTTGGAAATTTTTTACTATTTTTTAGTTAGATAGATAATTAAAGTTTTTCAAAAAATTCTCGTGTTCATCTGGTTGATCAACATATATATTAGGATCCAAACTCTGGACAACATCAATAAGAGTCTGGCCACTTGTCAACAATACTACAAAATCGTTAATCATACACATTGGCAATAGAATTAAAACTACTTTTAATTCTATAAATAATAAGTGGTATCTAGCAATATACATTATGATTACTCAAATGTCCACTATAGCACCATGATCCAAAATCAATTTTTGTTTGCATGTGTCAATTCACGTGTGACATGATATCACAAATAAATTCAAAGTAAGAGAGTGTCATCATTATAAATTTATTATTTATTGATTCCAAGTAATCATTAAATAATTATCAACTTCTAGATCATAATTTTATGCATACTTTATTACTTCATCAAGGGGCCAACATATATCATCACTCATATATATATAATATATTTGGAGTAAATCTAGGGTGTGACGTGCTCACCAAGAGAGTTTGGTGAGCACAACTCCAAAAATACATCGAATCGGCTTCAAATGACGAATCCAAACCGTTGAAATCCATATACTTCATGAGTGATGCATGTACATGCAAAATTTTGCAAGTTTCGAATTCATTTGCTACGAGGTCAAGCGGTCAAAGTAATGATGAAAAATGAATATATAAAACAACTAATATAATAACTTATTAAAAGATTCATTACTTTGACCACTTGACCACTTGACCTTGTAGCAAATGAATTCGAAACTTCCAAAATTTTGCATGTACATGCATTACTCACGAAGTACATGGATTTCAACGGTTTGGATTCTTTATTTGAAACCAATCCAATGTATTTTTGGAGTTGTGTTCACCAAACCCTCTTGGTGAGCACGTCACACCCTAGATTTACTCATATATTTGATGGACACTGGTATTCCTGATAAGTATATTTTCCTCCTCACAGGAAACATATATTGAGGTATTATATGCATAGCTACCAGTTACGATCAGCGTTGGACAACACCTACATATATATAAATCTCATGTAGAAAAAATAATTACCTCATACCAAATAATTCAAGACACAAAAGAAACATTAATGACACTAACACAATTTATATTATGTTTTATTTTTGCCTCATGTCTAATTCCCTAATCTCTATCAGGTATCTATATAATTAAATTTGGTAATTTCTTACCATATGATCTAAACATAATCATCATTTAACTCTCATACTAATCGTGTACTAGCAAATAGTGTTTATTTCCAATTTCCATTATTAGAGACATATAGAGTATTTATTACTTAATTACTATAGAGTTTCACAATTCATATCCTCAACCTGAACAATCCATAATGTAATCAAACACTCAAGGAACAAAAGATTATTTAATTTCATAAACAAAATACATAATACAACTATAAATGTTTAGCTTCTAAATCGTAACACTAATATATAACTCAAAATTACTTCATCATAGATCTCATTTGTAGTTTTAGATTCGCCAAATTCATCACATATCGTTGGAAAAATGAACAAGAATGATCGGAGAAAAAAAATGGGTAAAATGGATATTTCATTTTTTGGCTTGATGACAAATTGAGAGAAAAAAAGTAGTTAAGAGTTAAGTAGTTAGATTTTAGTTTTAAATGTTTGCCAGTAGTATTTTAAATAAACATAGCTTTAAGGATTAAGGGTTGAACATGGATGCTGGACAAAGGTAGTCGGAGGGCGTTTTTGAGGATTGAATTTGGAGGGCAATTAGATCATCCCTCTAAATTTTATATGTATGTAGGAGTGTTTAAACGGTTGGTTTGGTTGAAACCAAAATAAAATATACAAATTAATTTTTTTTAATAACACCAACCAAATTTGTTTTTAACCATTAAAAACAAATTAAATTTCGATATGTTCAGTTGAACCAAATAAGTGAGTAAATTTCAAAAAGTCAAATTTCAAAACATGCACTAATACATTAGTAATTTAATAGAAACAAATATGAAGATAACATTACACATATTATTTAATTTCATACAAAATATGCAAATGTTTATCAAATATTCAAATCAAAATGGAAAGATGAAAACGATAATTGAACCAAACAAAATATAAACTATATTTGAACCATTATAATTCCGTAGTTTTGGTTTAATCTGTTGTGACAAAAGTCTAAACTGAACTAATTCATTTAAATTGAAATATTTTAAAATTTTAACCGAACCGATTGATTCATTTAAAGTTTTAAACCAAACAATTAAACCATTTAAATGAAAGTTTTCGGTTCAATTGAAAATTAAACAAACAAAACCATTTGATAGAGCTAGAGTGGAAAAAATGGCACGGCGGAACCGGTTCTGTCGCGGAATGGAATGGTTACGGCACGGAACGTCACGACACGTGTTACTGTTCGCGTGCCGTGACTCGCATGTCGCATTTCACATGTCGCGTGCCGTGACCTACATGTGCCGTGACCATCTTTTGAAAATTTGACACGGCACGGCACGGCACGTCACGCGAAAGATCTGGTCACAGCACGTGGTCACGCGAGTCACGTGTATTTAGGACAGTTAAGTCTTGATTAAATGATGAATCTTGAATAAACTAACCTAAATTATGAAAAAATAGTTAAATGTGAGAAACGTGACCAGTTACGTTTGGACACGGCACGCGAATAGTCACGGCGTTTGTGTGCCGTGACCACCCCTCCATATTTTAGTCACGGTATGTCACGTGTGACTGTTCACTTAGTAACGGCATGACACGGTATGTTTTATCCACTCTAGATAGAGCCTGCAAAATATCCATACCCTTTTTCAATAAAAATCAGACGATTTGTCACGTGGCAGTCGGTCATTTGCTTGCTCCACCTCGTGTCTGTTTTGCATTATTCATCTGATAATTGGCCAGGTTACATGATTGGTCGGGCTCATCATAAGGGCATTTATTACTAGACCCTGTCTACCACGACGAAGTGTACCAATTGGCTTATATTTGTTCGTATAATGACCAAGTAATCGCATTTATTTTATTTTATCAATATTTTTTTATAATTGCATAGTCAAATATGCTCAATGATAACATACAAAAGATAATAAATTATTTTCAGAAGGTCTTTATAAATTGTTGTTTCATGTTCATGTTGATGAATCTCGATCTAATTTGATACATTTTGATTATATGAAAAAAAAAATTTGGAAGAAAATTATTAGTAACTAATAAAAATGTTAGAATAAAGTGGAAGGAGTCCGAGAAAAACGAAAATATTTTATGTATGTTGTTAAACTAGCTCTTTCAAGAATCTCCTTTTGATTCTGTGTTTTAATTGTTGTTTTTTCTATTAGCTGCCTTGTAAAACAGGGCAGATCAAAAACTTTTGGCTAAGCCATTCTCATAATTTTAAATTTATATTATGTATATTACAATTTAATAAAAAAAAATTAATTTTATATAGTCTAGCTTTCCTCAATAAATTACAAATATTTAATTAGTAGTAGCCTAGTGGTTAAAGTTTTATTTTGTAGTTGAAATGACATGTGTTCAAATTCCACTTATTACATATTGTGCATTTTATTTTTCAGTCATCCTTATTGAATTATTTTAGTTCTGCCCTGACTGGTGTCTTGTTTAGAATTTGAAGGCACAAAATTATAGGTTCATTTAAAATTATATTTTTCTGTGGAGTTGTATGAAATGGACAAGAAGTTAAAATTGCTGGATTATTTAAATTTAAATTAATGGATACTTCATTTTATAATTTTCACTTGATCGTATCTCATGCTAGAATATGCTCATCAAACAAATCTTATATAAACAATGTTTGTCTCATCAAGGAAAAGCATTTTGATATTCAAAATACGCGCGCAACAAGAATAACAGAGTATCTGTGAGGATATACCGACCGAAAATGTGTTTTTTCTATTAGCGACGGAAATATCTGCGAAGGTATAACTGACAGAATCCATCGTGAATAATGTCCCCATTCTTGTAGTCGATCAATCACAAAATAAAGTTCTAATTATCAGACTACAAGTAGTACATTTGTTCTACAAATATTAAATTTCAATATACATATAACTAAAATTTTAAAATCCTAGAGATAATTTAACCACTCTAACAATAAACCTAGATCTACTCCCGTAACATAATGTTTTTACATAATTTTTTTGGTATAGTCCGTAGGCACGCACACCACATCATAGTTTCTATCCCGATGCAAAATAGAATCCATATCCTCCTATAGAACAACTAGTGCCTCTTTAGCTACCCCATACAACGGTGGCATGCATGTTTTTACATACTACTGAAGGAAAAGGTTTGATGAAAAAGGTAAATATTGGGAGGTAATAACTTCAAATTAGTTTACATAATGCAGCAAAAAGATTTTAGTAAAATTAAGTTTTATTTTTAAAAATTTAGACTATTTTCAAGTTTGTACATATATATATATGGCAACTTATTAAATCAGCTATTTGAAACAATCTTTTATAGCTAAATTTTGTCATACGTCATGCATAGAATCAAAAGAAAATTTATCACGTCAATTCGAAATTTCATTATTTAATTACAGTTATTGACAAATATTCAGGACATCTAGATGCTTAATATTAAGCATAGAGATGTAAAAAAAAAAGTAAGTTTTCAATTTATAATTATAAAATTTATAGCTAAATTTTATCATACGTCATGCATAGAATCAAAAGAAAACTTATCATACGTCAATTCGAAATTTCATTATTTAATCATAGTTATTGACAGATCAGGACATTTACATGCTTAATATAAGAATAGAGCCGATATTTTTTTTATCTAACACCCCCGTAAATTCAAATAATTTAAAAGACACTCAGATCCAAAAAGCTCTAAAAATAACACCCCCGCAAGCTGAATTCGCGCACCACTCGGTCCGCCAACTCAAATCGCGCACCACCCGGTCCGCCAACTCAGATAGCGCACCGACCCGTTCTAACCCGGTTCGCCAGCTGAGCTTGCGCACTAAACTTTGGTGATATAAAACCCTTGCGCACCATTTTTTTACCCCACACTGGCCCAAGCAGCTTCCTGTTCAGTAAAAAGGTAATTTTTTTTTATTGATTTATTTATTTATTTTAATTTTATAATTTAAGTAATTTAGTTTAGTTTTAGTTCATAGTGTAGTGTAGGTAATTTAGTTGTAGTTTAGTTTAGATATATAATTTAGTTGTAATTTAATTGTAGTGTAGGTAATTTAGTTTAGATAATTTACTTTGTTTAGTATAGATAATTTAGTTGTAGTTTAATTGTAGTTTTTAGTTTAATTTTTTATTTAGTTGTTCAAAATAATTTATAATTTTGTTAAATCATTCGAAATAGTTCTAATAGAGATCAAAATTAGTAATTGTACCAAAATTGATCTTAATTTGAAATGCAAAATTTGATAATTTTAGTACTATATACCAAAATAGATTAGAAATGCACAATTGAACCAAAATTGTACGTTTTTTTTATATTGGTTGCCCAAAATTACTAGAGTTTCTTAGACAACTCGAAAATATATATTATGTTAAGATTTGAGCAGAAATGTATAATTCATTTTAGTATGGCGTCAACGAGCGGCACAACCCTATTGGATGAGACTGATTGGGATAAGGAGTTGATCTCTACCATATTTCCGCAGTTGAGAGATGATTGCATTAGCCTCATCTATTGGTTTCCGATCAAGGGCCACAAGATCTCCCTAGCATATGTAAGTTTACATTTGAGAAATAATTTAAATTGTTAATTTTTATTTGAAAAAATATCTCAATTGTTAATTTTTATTTTCATTTGTAATTTAAATTAGGATCATGACATGACGGAGGTGAGAAAAACCTCATGCCCTAAAATATGACGTGCGCTATGCACCGACATTACAGAGAATGGGGCTATGGCATGTGTCACAGCTCGTCCCTGTAACCGCAGATCCCGCACTTACATCTGCGTTGGTCGAGAGATGGCGGCCAGAGACCCACACATTCCACCTACCCATTGGAGAGATTACCGTCTCTCTCCAGGATGTGAGTTGTCTATGGGGTCTGCCCATTACTGGAGATGCTGTGACCGGTGTGGAGTACGGAAGACTTTGTTCAGGTCGTGACCGATTTGCTAGGTGATGGGTTGATGAAGCAGAGGAAGACAGCGCGTGGCCTGATCGACTCCAAGAACAACATCAGTAGCCCAGCTTTGCGGCAGCGTTTCAGGTAACTTTAAATTTAATTAATTGCGTGCATGTAACTTTTTAAATAAGTTGATTGCGGCATTTATATTGTATATAATAATTTTACAGTGGAGAACTAGCTGAAAACGCCGATCCTGTTGAGGTTGCACGGTGGACACGGACTTACATCATGGAGTTGTTCGCCTGCTGAATGTTTCCAGATTCATCTGGGGGCACTGTTCCCGGCTCTCTATTACAGTTTCTGGTGGACTTGGAGAACCCGCGTAAGATGAATTGGGGTGCGCCGGTCTTGGCATGTCTATACCACGGTTTATGCACTGCATGTCAGGTATTAAAAATATTTTTTTGTGGTTACTATTTAAACAATTTGTATAAAAATAACTGTAACTTCTATTAAAACAGGTGACCAAAAAGAGATTTTACGGTCCGATTGCGCTCCTGCATCATTGGTCATGGACGAGGTTTCCATTCGGCCGTCCATCGTCAAAAGTGAAGGGTTGGGCTCCAGTGTGGGGTCAGCCCAATCCGCAGACATGTCCTTCTTATGCTCAGAGATGGTGCACCCCACACGGACGACCTACGGGGGTTGCTTTTTTCAGGTCACAATTCGAGCAGATGAGGCCAGATGAGCACGTTTGTTGGCGCCCATACGACGAGTTTGTACCGAGGCCCGATGATGATGGCTACCACTCTTTCTTGTATGACTTGCCTACGATATGCTCGGAGGAGCGACATGTCTGGTTTGCTCAGGTATCGCTTGTATTCTTAGCTAAAAGATTAATTCATAAAATTTGTAGTTCCTACAATTTTATATTTTTAGAAACTGCAGGTACCGCTTGTCTACTTCCAGGTTATAGAGCATTATTATCTTGGACGGGTCATGAGACAGTTCGGCATGTCTCAGTATTTTCCTGTACCTAACTCGATAAGTAAAGACGAGTGGTACCTGTTACACAAGGCACTAGACACTACAGAGGGGAAGAACTGGCGAACGGTACATGAGGATTATGTGCAGCGACTTGAGGCCATGGCTCCGGAGGACATGATTCCTGAGCACCTCTAGACTTATGCGTTCGAGGCATACGACCAGGAGTGCCGCCGTTGGTACCAGGAGTACTGTGCGTTTACGATTTTCATGTACGGTCAGATCTCGGAGATGAACAAGAGGCCGCTCGCAGTACGATGTGACATGAATACTGAAGATTACGGCTACATTCCATGCGGTGGTCCAGCTGCACAGATTGTAAGATTTTATTATTTTTTTATTATTTCAAAAGTAACAATTTATTCCTTTATTCTAACCTAATTTATTTACAATTTATTTGAAGGTGCTGATGAATATCAAGCAATGCTTGATAAGCGCAAGACTGTCAATCACAAGAGGGTGGAAGAAGTTCGGAAAGAGATGGTTATGCATGGCCGCACCGCCCGTCGTCGTCGTCTGGGATACAAGTCCCATCTAGATAAGATACTGGTATTGTCAGATCTCCCGGCCTAAGAGGAACTGCACCGCATTGACAGTGCCGACTCTGCACCACCTGGGAGCACCGCTGAGCCAGATTTGTCAGATATTCACGCAGCTGCGACTCCTGAGGAGGCATTTGCGACAGCTGGTGATGTGGCGGTATGTGTTTAATATAAAAAGTGATGTCGTGTTATATTCATTGTGAAACCTAATTATCTTTTTATTTCAGGGACATACACGTTGCCCATGGGATGAGGTGGAGCAGCCAGCAAGAGATTTTATGTTTGAGCTGGGATCTCAGTACGGTAACTACATGCAGTCGCAGGACTTCCCTTCTCAGGATGACCCTTCTTCTCTTATATTCTGGTCACAGCCCCAGCAGGATCCATGCAACAGACTAGACAATTATGTAGCTGATACACCCGACCAGGGCGGACCAAACATCACATTCGGTCCAGGCTCAGATCAGGGCGGGCATGCAGAGAGTTTGTTTGGTGAGATACAGGAGGAGGCTCCACAAGCGTCACAGCCCTCCCAATCGTACATGCCAAGGTTTGAGAACGTACATGAGAAGATAAAGGAGGAGGGACGCGGCAAGAGGCTTAAGAGGAAGAAGGTTCCCTACACACCCTCCTCCCGTTGATATTTCAATCTTAGTTGTTAGTTTGTGTTGGAACTTTTATTTAGATTTTATGTTTGGGACTATTATGCATATTTTATTTTGGACTGTTGTGTATATTTGGGACTGTTATGCATATTTTATTTTTGACTGTTATGCATATTTTATGTTGTTATTTCGTATTTGAGACTTAAAACATCATAATATTGTCCGCTAAAAAATAATACAACATAAAACATCAGAATATTGTCCGCTAAAAAATAATACAACATAAAACATCACAATATTGTCCGCTAATAAATAATACAAATATCACAGCATTCCTTCCTTATTTAGTATTGCCCCGTGCATTCCTTCTCGTTCTCGCATTCCTTTCCAGGGTTGCTCTGTCAGGCTGGTGACCTACTGGTCTTCCTTCCAGTATATCCATCCACATTCGGATCCGATTATGTCGCCTCCTGCCTAATTTCACCATTTTGCGCTCCGGAACTAAGATCGGTCCTTCGTGTGCCGGCCAATCACTTTGATTGTCATACACGTGAAATTGACCACTCCATGTGGCGATTAATTCTTCAATGGTGTAGTAGTAATTTACAAAAGCATTTGGATCCAAGTTTCTACAATTTTACACAAATAATGTCAATCTTATCAAATTACTGTGCGATGGTTATGAAATTATCCTCAGAGATTGGTACCTTAAACGACACACAGACATCACATGAACACATGGTATTCCACTTAGCTGAGGCTTTTGGCAGGTGCATTCCATGTGATTGTTGTCCTGAAGTACGACTCTGTATGTGGCGTCTCGCTCCATTTGTGACAAGCTGTCTCTTTGCATGTCATATGCGATTTTCTCACCATGGGAGGTCACCTGCCACTCGTTACGGTCGAATGTCAGCGCGCTCATTTTTTGGGTCTTACGAATGTGCTTATCCATCTTTTCATGGACTCGAGTGGAAAAAAATTGACCTTGCAATTGCAATTCCACCGCACGCTCTCTTCTTTCAACAAACCAGTCGACACACTTTGCGAACGTCTCCTCAACAATTGCGGCAACTGGTAACCTGCGAAAATTACAACTTACTATTAAATTAAGAAACGTAAAACCATCAATAAATAATAATAAAAATTGTTTGATTATAAAACACAAACCTTCGGGAAGTTTTGAACACATTGTTGAGCGATTCAGAATCATTGCTAGTCATGATTTCCCAACGAGCTCCGTTGTCCATAGCTTGATACACCTTCCATGGCTTAGCCGGTTCTGTATCATCATCAAGATTGTACTTTCCACATGTATCCAAGTATTTCAGCCATTCGGAATTTCTCCTTCCGATTGCATCGAGGCCTTCTAGCATTCTTCTTGGTTTCTTCTTTTTCACCAAGATTTTGAAAAAATTGGCAACAGCTTTATCCTTGGAGTGTTTACCAAAATTCTCAAATACATGCTGAGAACAGTACTGGTGAACACACTCACCATTCTCCTCATACCAACCCAAATCATCCTGTATGAACACTTTTTTTATGCCCATGTGCCGGTTAGATACCACACACATGAATCTATTTGGACCAATTACAACCTGTCTCACCCACTTCATAAACTACCCCCAATTCTCAAATTCCTCACTCTCTACCAGCCCAAATGCTAGCGGAATTAACTGGTTCTCCGCATCATATCCGGTGACAATCAACAATTTACCCTTGTATCTACCTCTGATAGGAAACAAGCATCGATGATGATTATTGGTCTGAGGTGACTCACTGCTTCAATACATGGCCCCCAAGCCCATGCTAATCTCATGAAATACCGGTACCCATCTTTTTTGGTTCGCTTTGAAACAACTTTATATTGGGTTCCTGAATTTGCCCTTTTAATTGCATCCAACAAAGGGACAAGAAGCTCGTAAAACCCCTCTGAACTACCAAATGCCCCGAGCAATGGCTAACTCTCTACCACGCCACAATTTGTTATACTTAGGGACGATTCCCTCGTACCTTTCAGTAACCAGATCACTGATGGCCCCGATACTAATATCAGTATTTTTTCGTAATGACAATTTTATGCAGTTGGCGACCATTGCTGACGTCAACTGCGCATGATCTGACCTGGATGCCTCAGCGTAGCATGTGTGAGGTCCCTTATGTTTTGTGATCGCCCAGTCATTACCAAAACCTGTAGCCCTCGCAACCAACCCCCACTGGTAACGGTCGCTCTTGCACTTAAACCTCAACCTTGTTGTGTCGCTATGTGTCTGACTCACCTCGATATTTTTCTTTATACGCCAATGGCCTATTTTTTCTTGCATTTGCTCTTTGCTGGAGTACGTCATCCCCTCAGACAATGCATGTTGTTTTCCATTCTATTTCAAAATTTTAAAAATTTAAAAATTAACGAATACAAAAATTTCATAATTTGTAAATAATTTTTTAAAAATTAATTAAAAATGAAACACACCTCAGAATTTCCAAAAAAATAGCTGTCAACTTCTTCAAACCCTGATGTGTCATGAAATTGCTCGAACGGGTGTCCTTCTGCACCACCCGACACCCGCCACTGTCGTTTACCAAGTACAAGAAAATTTGTATCAACATCACTAAAATCAGTTGCCCTATCGCCTTCACTGGCATCCCAATTTTTCTCTGCCTCCCGCTCTTCGGGATCTTCATCTGTATTTTCAGCATAATAAAGCGGTTCCGGGGTTGGAGATCGATTCTGATTAGTTTGGGCCCGGCTAGAGCTACTAGATGGAACCTGAGAACGTCCCCGGTCAGGTTGGGAACGACTAGGTCCAGCCCCTACAGATGAGGACCGACTAATACTATCTAAAGTTAGGGCCCGAACAGGACCCGTCACAGATTGCTCACGAACCCGATCCTGGGTCATTTGTGGCATAGTTCTGGTGTTCTGGTTTGTGTTATGTCTGGGGTTCTGTCCAAGGTTAGCTACAACATATAACTCTAAGAATTTGAAAGGAGTGGTCAAATTCATTGTCATTTGGGTATACAACCCCCAACTATTATCGTCTTGTACCGGTAGCTGTTGGAACCAGGTCTGGTTGCCTTGACTAATATTGATCCTTGCAAGAAATTATCAGTTCATAATAGTTCGGATCAATACCAACTTGCTGATACACTTCTCTAGTTATACCTCTAAAATCTAAATCTGGGTTGATATTGAACATTTTCGAAGGTTGGATACTGTAATAAGCACCATTTGGTCCGACTAAAACTTCACCACCAAAATAACAGGCAATTCCAATTATAATTGGTTGAAAGAACAAAACCTAATAATTAATAAATTTACAGTCAATTAAAAATATAAAATAATAATTTAAAAAAACGGACTAAAGAGAAAAAAAATACTTACTTGCGCTGCTGTCTGTTGATTGTGGAATGAATACAATGCTAAAAACTAATTCTTATAGCAGCAAAACGATGGTGCGCCAGCTTAGCTTGCGAACCAACTAGGTGCGCCAACTTAGCTTGCGGACCGGGTCGGTGCGCGATCTGAGTTTGCGGACCAAGTGGTGCGCGATTTGAGCTGGCGGACCGAGTGGTGCGCGAATTCAGCTTGCAGGGGTGTCATTTTTGGAGCTTTTTGGATCTGAGTGTCTTTTAAATTATTTAAATTCATGGGGTGTTAGATAAAAAAATATCGGAGAATAGAGATGTAAAAATAAAAAAATAAGTTTTTAATTTATAATTATAAATTTGAAAATGATTGCCGAGAAAACTTACAAAAATATAAATAAATAAATATTTTTAAAATAATAACGATGCTTAATTGGGAAATATCCGTATATAGATTTGATATGTATAAAACAGTTTCTTGGCTATAAAGAATCAAGCTAGGCTATACTTCGACAATACGGTGCAAACATTTAATGAAAAGCCGATCTGCTGATGAGGAATTCTCAAAGACCAATTCCGTGATCACAATGAGTGCCCCCCCTCTCCTTGTTTCGTGGGAATTCGTTTCTTCTGCGGTAACATAATATTTGAGTTTACATCACAACTGTCACATCAGAATCAGACGGTTAGAGTCTACACACAAAATTTCTGTTACCTCAGTCAAATATATGAATTCGTTTCGTGGCACTTAATGTCTGTTCCTCTATGGTAACATAATATTTATGTTTAGATCAGAATCGTCTCATCAGAGTATGAGTCCTTTAATTAGCGCCAAAGCAGATCGGACGGTTTCAACTAAACAACAAAATTTATGTTACCTCAGGGGTAAGAATTAATTTGTGGCATCTTAATATCTGGTCTTCTTAGGTATCATAACATTTGTGTTTAGATCAGAAACGTTTAATCAGAATCCTTGTTCTTTAATAATCGCGCCGATTCAGATCAGACGGTTCCTATCTAAAGGTAACATTTCTGTTATCTCAGGGAATAGATATGAATTATTTCGTGGCCCCCTTAATATCTTCTCCTCTCTCTCTCTCTCTCTCTCTCTCTTCGTTAACTCTCTCCTCTTCTCTCCTTCCTCCTCTCGTAGCAGATCTAATCTAGGGTTCTGATCAAAGCTGCTTTCCAACCATGGAATACGGTGATCGCATGACCACCTTTGAGGATTCTGAGAAGGAGAGCGAGTACGGTTATGTTCGTAAGGTACCATCTCTCCCGCTTCCCTCTAATCCATTGTAACAATGTTGATCTGACCAATCTATTGTAATCTTCATTTAGTTAGATCCGAGTTTGAGTAAGTAATAGTCTTTCTCTTGCCCATTTAACTGATCAGCTAAGGAATACCCCTGGAATTTTGACAATTTCTGTTCTGATTTCTGGTAATTGATATGATCAGAAGTCTGTTTTATTTAATTTTGACAATTTCAATGTAATAGTTCTGATTTCTGGTAAATCAGATATATTTTGCTCGGATATTCTGTAAAATTAGTTAAGAATTTGATGAACTTCTACTCGTGTTGACTTTTCATTTTGGTTAACTATGCTTAAAACATTGACAAATCCTATTTAGTTATCAGCTATTGAAAAAAAAACATTAATATATGGATCATTGTAGTCCTTTACTTTTATGAAATTGAATTAACATCAGTGTGTAACTGAGCTTAATTAATTGAGTTATTTTCTGAAACCCGAGCTTATGTTTGTTGTGAATTTAGGTGTCAGGGCCAGTGGTGGTTGCTGATGGAATGGGTGGTGCAGCCATGTATGAACTGGTTCGTGTTGGCTATGACAATCTAATCGGTGAGATCATTCGTCTCGAAGGAGACTCTGCCACAATCCAAGGTACAATTTATGAGGGGTAGTTTGAAAACTTTTGAAGGAACAAGTAACAAAGTATTGTTGAAACCTCCAATTTTTACATTGTTGATTTGATTTCAGTGTATGAAGAAACTGCTGGTTTGGTGGTCAATGATCCAGTTTTGAGAACTCACAAAGTATGAATTTTGTTATTGTGATGCTATTCTACAAAGACGTATGAATTTTGTTACTTTTCTGTCAATATTTTTACTGACGATTCTTTTTCTTTTGTTGTTCTTTGGCATCTATAGCCACTTTCAGTTGAATTAGGACCTGGTATCTTAGGCAACATCTTTGACGGGATTCAGGTTTGCAAAGATAGTTCAATTACTTTTTTCTTTTTGGTTTTAAATAACTTGTCTTATGTTCAATTGCACGTTATGATTTAAGCTAAATTAGGTAAAGGGGACTAAATCAAAATCTAATTATACCATACCAGATGAATTTGATATCTTTGCTTTTAGGTTATCTCAAATAAAAAAAATTATTATTCTCCTCATATAGTATTATAGCTTATTACTTTATACTGAACTGAACTCATTTTTTTTAATCTGACGTTTAGCGTCCGCTAAAAACTATTGCTGTCAAATCTGGTGATGTGTACATTCCTCGTGGAGTATCTGTCCCTGCTCTTGATAAAGACTTACTGTGGGAATTTGAGCCAAAGAAGCTAGGCAAGTTCTCCTATAAAATAAATTCAAAATTATGACAAAAATCCAAAAATAAGCCCAATTTTAAGTATTTGCAAAAAAAAAAAAAATACCTAAGTTTCTAGTAAAATTAAAGACATGACCCAGGCTGTTTTAGTAATCTAGTAAATGCTCTCTACCAGGGTTTTTTTTTAAATTCTGGACTTTTTTCTTGAGAGAGAAAAAGCTGATTTTCTTTCTTACTGTCCCAATTTTAGGTGTTGGAGATAATATAACTGGCGGAGATTTGTATGCTGTAAGTTCCTTTTATGTTTTTCAAACCCTGAATATTGTTACTTTACAATTGAGGTTCTGTTTCAACCTGATATGTTAGAATGTTTGCTTATCCTTTTTCATTTTTGTTTTGTTTATTGTTTGTGGTTTATTTGAACAAATTCTATGTAGCTAAAATGCTGGTATAATTGCAGACTGTTTTTGAGAACACTTTGATGAACCACCATATGGCACTTCCACCCGGCTCCATGGGAAAAATAACATATGTTGCTCCAGCTGGTCAATACAGCCTTAAGGTCAGAGATTAGTTTCTATTTCTTCTCTGAGAAGTTGTCAGAGTTTTCTATTTATTTTTTTATGTGGGGATTGTTTTGCATATGCCACTGTAAATTGTCAAATAGTTTCTGCGTTCTCACTGTATATTTCTACACATGAGAAGAGGTGTGAATGATATGAGGAATTTCATGAAATCATCTATGCTTAGAATGAAACACGTGATGTATTTTTTTTTTCTTTTCATTTTTTTAGTTTTATGATGTCTCTGTTGTTTTTCTGTGACAGGACAAAGTACTGGAGGTGGAGTTCCAAGGTATCAAAAAGGAGTTCACCATGCTTCAGGTGTTTAACTTGTTTTCTGATCAGATTTTTAGCATCAATGTATTAGGAATTTGAAATATTTATCTAACTTTTTTTTTTTTTAAATAATTGTAGTCATGGCCGGTGCGTTCTCCCAGGCCTGTTGCTTCCAAGCTTGCTGCAGATACAGCTCTTTTGACTGGGCAGGTATAGTCGATAACAATAGGACTGTTTTGCCAGCTGTTTCAAAGGTAGTTCTTATTTAATATACTGTACCTTCCTTTTTACAGCGTGTGCTTGATGCCTTATTTCCATCAGTGCTGGGAGGGACTTGTGGTATTCCTGGAGCTTTTGGCTGTGGTAAAACTGTCATTAGTCAGGCCCTTTCAAAGGTGAATAGCCTGTTTTAACCTGTGCATTTTTTCATCTTTTGTTAGCATTTCTAATCTATTCATGTATCATCTTCTACAGTACTCCAACTCGGATACAGTTGTCTATGTGGGCTGTGGAGAAAGAGGAAATGAGATGGCTGAGGTTTGTGTTGCTAAATTTTATTAATGTAAATTTACTCTTTTTATTGCGTATTATGATGGGCAAAAACTGCAAATTGTGCCTTTCAATATCTATTATCTAATTAACAATTACAAAATGATAGTTACTATTTTTTTTTATAATAATTATCATTATTCTTGTTATTATCTATGGTTATGACAATCTGAATAGATTGCAAAAATGTTAATAGAACAAAAAATGTAAAGAAATTGAAACGATAAAAAAATCAAAATAACTAAAATAATGTGCGAGTATGTAATTCCTAGGACTGGAACAAACACACTAATAATGTGCCAGTATGCCTTGCAAACTATTGTAATCAATATTTTCTTGAATACAAACATGAGGATGCTTTATTACTGTTAGGTGTTAATGGATTTCCCTAAATTGACAATGACACTACCTGATGGTCGTGAGGAGTCTGTCATGAAACGTACTACGCTTGTTGCTAACACCTCAAACATGCCTGTCGCTGCCCGTGAGGCTTCCATTTATACTGGTATGACAACAAATTCTTCTCTCCTATCCCTGTATTAATATTAAATGCTTCTTGTCTTGTTAAATAATGGTTATTTAATTGCTGTTCATTTGTTGATATAATTTTATCAGGTATTACCATTGCTGAATACTTCCGTGATATGGGATATAATGTTAGTATGATGGCTGACTCCACCTCTCGCTGGGCTGAGGCTTTGCGTGAAATTTCTGGTCGTCTGGTAAATTTATTTACTCTTTTGTTCACCATTAATTTTCTTTATAAAGATTTGTGTGCATAAAAAGTAATCACTGAAATGAAAATTGTGCATTTCTAACTTCTAACTAAGTTACTCGTTACATAGCTATACTTTGATGGTATAAATTAGTAATTTATTTTTGGAATTGTTAGGCTGAGATGCCTGCTGATAGTGGGTATCCTGCATACCTGGCAGCACGTCTGGCATCGTTCTATGAGCGTGCTGGTAAGGTTAAGTGCCTTGGTGGCCCAGACAGAACTGGTAGTGTCACCATTGTTGGTGCTGTATCTCCTCCTGGTGGTGACTTCTCTGATCCCGTCACCACTGCAACCCTTGGTATTGTTCAGGTACGGTTTATTTTATGAAACCAGTGTGATATATAATCGACCGAGATGGAAAACAACTAGTCATGGAAAGTAACTGAACTGAGTTGTATTGTCAGGTATTTTGGGGTCTAGATAAGAAGCTTGCTCAGAGGAAACATTTCCCGTCTGTCAACTGGCTCCTTTCCTACTCCAATTACACCAAGGTATATATATTTATATATATATATATATTTTTTATTCAATACAAGCATGGTTTGTGTTAGTCGTAGCTCAGTTATTTGAATTATAACATTATTACTTGGTATGTTTTCAGGCCCTAGAATCATTCTATGACAAGTTCGATTCAGATTTCATTGACATCAGAACAAAGGCTCGTGAGGTTTTACAAAGAGAAGATGAACTCAATGAAATCGTGCAGGTACACATTTTTGTTCCTTATTTGTAAGGCTATTCTAGCATATCTCCTCTCTCTCTCTCTCTCTCTCTCTCTCTATTATATATATATGTTCCATTTGAATGTGAATTCCTTTTAGAATTTGTATTCATCCTATCATTTATGGTTTGTACAAACTCAGTTGGTTCTAATTAAATTTTAAATATTTAGCTTGTTGGTAAAGATGCTCTGGCAGAGACAGACAAGATTACTTTAGAGACAGCTAAGCTTCTAAGAGAAGATTATCTTGCACAAAATGCATTTACCCCGTAAGTTTCCTCTCTCTATGTTAATATTGGATAATTGTGAGTCCATATATGGAAAATATCTAATCAACTTTCTGTTAGTTGTAATTTTGTCAAAAAATGTTTGGGATAATTTCATATATACCACTCAAAAACTATGAAATTACATATTTAGTATTTAGTATTTAATATGATTGTTAGATATTGTGACCATTATTTGAAACCTTGAACCTAACTAAAATAGGTAAACATAATTGAGTACTATAACTTAGAAAACACATTTAATAGTAAATGACTGTCATATCCTTCTTTGTTCCTGCTTTTTGGATTTAGTATTGGTTTTTTATTAACTGAGTTACTGGCATAGGTATGATAAATACTGCCCCTTCTACAAATCCGTGTGGATGTTGCGCAACATTATTCACTTCAACAACCTTGCCAACCAGGTACTAATTCTTTTCTAGGCTTTTTCTTTTTGCAAATTACATGATATTTATAGGGGCTTGTTGGTATTTGTTTCTCTTTTATTTCATAAATAATAGGCAGTGGAGAAAACAGCTGGTTCTGAAAGTCAGAAGATAACATACGCTGTAATTAAGCATCGGATGGGTGACCTTTTCTACCGCTTAGTGTAAGCAATTCATCTCATACTATGCTTCTTTTCTTCTTCTTTTTATCATTGTTGTTACTTTTTGCAGAATGGGGGAATTTCACGTATACCCCTCAAAAACTTTGAAATTACGTATTTCCCCCTCTAAACTTCCAGAACTGTCAAATTTACCCATTTTATTGTCTTTTATATTAATACTCACTTTTAATAAAGGATAAAATGGGTATTTTAAAATGAGTTTTAATATAAAAGACTATAAGATGGGTAAATTTGTGAGTTTTAGAAGTTTAGAGGGTGGAATAAATAATTTTGAAGTTTTTTTTTCCCTGTAAGCAATTGAAGATATATATGATTTATAATCTTGATAATTCCCATAAAATGATTTTTTTTTTTGAAACAGGTCGCAAAAGTTTGAAGATCCAGCAGAGGGAGAGGAAGCCCTTGTGGCAAAATTCAAGCAATTATATGAAGATCTCACTACCGGTTTCCGTAATCTCGAGGATGAGGCAAGGTGAAAAACGAAAGAAAACAACCCCTGTTGTCTAGTGTTCGTTATAATTTACTACTGTCTATTCTAGTTTTGAGAGCATATGAGGCTGTTTTGCTACAGCTACCAGACACACAGTGCTGCGTTTATTTATTTATTTTTCCTATTTTTGAGGGAATTTTCTGTCTCCAGTCATTATTACATTATTGTTTTTTTTTGGTTGAAATTAAAAAACTGGGACGGCTCTTTTTGTGTATTATTATTATTAAATTGTGTAGCAATAAGAGATGGACATTGTGGAGAGATGCGTAAATAAACAAACTTGACGGTCCATCCTGAACATATATTGTTTCTTTTTTTTTGTTTATGTTTTGTGCATTTTATATGTACATTTGGAGTCCGGCTAATGTCATAACGTTATAATTTCAACTGAATTTATAACGAATCAGTTTTTGCGATTTCAAAGTTCGAACAGTCGATCTGAATCGCTCAACATGATCTCCATATTAAAATGTGCATGGAGACTAAATTTTATATTTTTTGGAATTTTTTTACAATTTTTTTAGATAGGTTCAAAATCACTATTTTGGATGGTCCTGAATTATCTAAAAATAATGATTTTGTACCTATCCAAAAAAATAGTAAAAAAATTAAAAAATATATAAAATTTGGTCTCCATGCACAATTTAATATGGAGATCACGTTGAGCGGTTCGGATCAACTGTTCGAACTTTGAAATCGCGAAAACTGACTCGTTATAATTTCGGTTGAAATTATAACGTTATGACATTAGCCAGACTCTTGTATATTTGAGATTCAATCTACTTTTTACTATTATTCGGTATGTTTGGATGCACCAAGAATAGCTATTCGGAATAGCAATGATGTGCACACAAACAACATTTTTGCTATTCGGAATTAGAATTTAGAATAGTTGTTATTCTCTATTTTTTGTAAATGTTAGAATAGTTATTATCCATGAGTGTGAAGATTAAAAAAAATATTTTTTTACGGATTTCTACCAACATAGTTATCTCTATGTTGTGACAATTTATTTGAGATTTCACATATCTTTCTTCTTAATTATTTTCTTAATTAAGCTATATATTATTCTAAGTGTATAATTCAAATAATATTTTTACTAATATGAATAGTATTATTTTCACACTGTTTTTCTCTATTCTCATTTGCTAATTATAATTTCACTATTCTAGTTATTTTAGCTTCCATCCAAATATATCTTAATTATCATCTGGTTATAACATGGTTGCTTATTTGATGATGGTTTCTCTTTGAACGCTACTCTCATGATTGTAACAGCATTGAGGGGATAATTATAAACAATGATTAATAATAAATTTAGACAAATTATAGATACTAAAATTTGAACTAATTAATACCTTAATTTTAAGGATAACAAACATGACAATTAGTTTGGAATAAACATCAGCTAATACAATTAATTGTTTATGATAGCCAAAATTTTAAAGATTAATCAAGTATAAATTTATATTTTGTTGAAGATTCGGAACTTTATATTTGACTCTGCTATGGAATTTTACACTAACAAATTGATTATAAATTTATAATAAAGAAACAAAATGACCCGACACACAAAAGGCCACATGGATCCTCCCTCTCTCTCTCACTTATCTGCGGACCCCACCCCAAAATAAATTACATTTTGTTCGCCTCTTCTTCCCCTGGGTAAATAATTCTTCATCAAATTAAACAAGTTACTCATCATAAATTATCGCCACTCATTTTTTTTTATTAAATTCTAAGTAACATATTGAAACACATTAAAACACCAAACACCTGTACCCTAATAAATAAAATAAATACAAAACATTATATTATAACTAGCAAGTATATTAATTAATTATAGTAATTAACAAATCAATGTAATTTTTAATGTATAGTTATTATTAACAAATATTTGTATATAAACCTAATATGATAGGCTGACATATGATATAATATATTAATGACACATAAAGTACATAATCTGAAAACATAAATTTCTTAAGACAAATCAATTGACATAATAATTATGTAAAGTAATTAACTAATAAATGTTGATAACTAAATTATTTTTAAATTATACAAACCTGAATCAAAGTATTCATAGTAATATCATATTAGTTATTATAATTAATTATGATCGAATTGCACTAAGCAAAAAAAATCCGTAATTCAGTTTTAATTTAAGAGCTGTGCAAGAAGGGTTGTACGGGAAGGGAGCGATACAGCGCTGGAAGGAAGAAATGAAGAACATGATATTATTATTCTTAGAGGGAAAAATACGTAATTTTGAAACTTTTGAAGGGCATATAATGATTTGGGAGGAAGATTTCAATACCTCGTGCTTTTCTTACCTCATAATGTCTCACTTTTTATATCTTTATTTTTTATAGTTCAAATTGTCAATCCAAACTGCTCAAAATGATATATTAGATAGGTACAAAATCATTATTTTTGATCGGTTCCGAAATAATGATTTTGTACATATCTTGCAAAATAGTAAATAATTTTTAAAAATTATAAAATTTCTTTCTCTGGCATATTTTAGTATGGATATCATGTTTAATGGTTCGAATCAACAATTTAGATTTTGAAAATTAAAATATGGTTTTAAATTTTAATTATCCGTATCCGAATAGTAGATATATACTATATAATTTAATATATATATATATATATGTGGATATCAGATATCTGATCCGATCCGTTTTCACCTCTAGATATGAAAGGCACGAGGTATTGGAAGTTTGGAACCCTTCTGTTGCTGAAACATATTGATAATGGAGGTGTCCATGCATGTTTGTATGACTGGAGAGGAACAGTGTCTCAAAAAAATTTATTACAAGACTGACAGGATGACTGTCTAGATCTAAAATGGAATGATGAGACCTCTCTATATTATTTGTTGGAGAGACACTTCTGCTTGGCACTTACAAAATTCTTTAAAAAAAAAAAAAAAACAAGGGAAGGAGGAATGGAGAAGAAGAGAGTGTGTGTGACTGGAGCAGGAGGCTTTGCTGCTTCATGGCTTGTGAAGCTGCTTCTCTCCAAAGGATTCATTGTTCATGGCACTGTTAGAGATCTCTGTTAGTCTCTCTTTTCTTTTACTTGTCTATGTCATTGTTTAGGACCAATTTATCTTAGAAAATAATATTTCATAATAACTTGTACATATGAAATCATAAAAACAATATTTTAGAGGAGGAGGATTCAAATGCATCATGGTTTTGTACTCCAATTATGCTTCACATTTTTATTTTTCTTTTCAAAATCTTAACATGATCTTTTTTCAAGATCATGTTGGAGACCAAATTTTCCATTTTTAGAAAAAAAAATTTACTAATTTTTTAGATACGTACAATATCACTGTTTGTGTAATTTTTTGGACCCATCATGGTTTTGTAATTCAATTATGTTTCATATTTTATTTCCGTTTTTTAAATCTGAACCGCTCAACTGATCAAAGATCATATTGGAGGCCAAATTTTATATTTTTAGAAATATTTTTACTATTTTTTTTAGATACGTACAATATCATTGTGTTTAGAAGATTCTTTACCATAAAAAAAGTGAATTGAAAAACAAAACCACGATGAATTTGAACCCTCTCATTTTAGAAGATAGCTTTTTTTATGTAAACAGAACTTGACCTTGAAGTTTGGTTTGCAGCTGATGAGAAGTATGCACACCTTAAGAGACTGGAGTACGCCACAGAAAACCTCATACTTTATAAGGCCGATTTACTTGACATTGTTAGTGTTGTATCCGCTGTGGCAGGTTGTGAAGGGGTCTTCCATGTAGCTAGTCCCGTCCCTTCATCCAAAGTTTCCAATCCAAAAGTACGTCTCCACTGTCAAATGCTATATAGTAGATATACTTGTTGCCATTATTAATTGTACCGATTTACTGGTTGAGGACATGGTTTGCAAAATCGGCTGATTCGAATGAGAATCAGTCAACAGCGAGCTGATTTTGGAGTAAGTTACACGGATTCTGATTTTGCATACCATTATCAGTAGTATGGTCTACAAAATCGGCCGAGTCGGACCGGAATCGGCACTAGAAAACTAAGCAAAGCAAACGAAGAGGGGGGAAGACCATTCTGATTTAGGGGTGCAAACAAATCGGATATTATCCGAATGTATCCAGATCCATATTCGAAAATTAGATATGGATGCGGATGCGGATGCGGATACGGATAAGAATATAGTTTTAAATTTTAATTATCCGTATTCAAATAATAGATCTATACCATATAATTTAATATATATTATGAAAATAAAAATGGATACAAATATAGTTTTACCACGATCCGTATCCGATCTGTTTGCACCGCTGCTGATGGGTCCGTACTAAAAATCATAAAGTGAATGGGCCTAATGTATATTGGGCTTGTGTTGTTATCATATTGGGCCTAATATTTATTAAGTTTCCTTTTATAGATTGTGAATTGAGGTCATAATTCATTCCTCTTAATTTTAAATTTTCTAATAACAAAGAATAAAAAAAGATTAGATTACGTTAAGTAATACTTCCATAATTATTTGACAAAATATTATTTTATAAATTTTTTTTTTTAAGTATAAAATAAGCTCCTGCCAAAAAAATCCGAGTTCTTGATCCGATTCAGCCGATTCCAACCGATTCTAATTCCACGTTCAAGTGACTGATTCTGATTCGGTACATTTACTGATTGGGTGAATGCAAATGATCTTGTGCTTATTTTCATTATACACTGTGCCATACTATACATTACCATGCCAGTACCAACAGTCTTGTACAGTATGTTTATATTTGTCTTTAACTATATTTCATATGAATGAAGGTAGAAATTCTTGAACCAGCAGTGACTGGTACAAAGAATGTACTGAAGGCAAGTCTCGAGGCTAAAGTGAAGAGAGTTGTTGTGGTGTCGTCTGCATCTGCTGTAGCCATGATACCAGATTGGAATGGTGGGGCCTTTGATGAGTCGTGCTGGTCTGATGAAAACTTTTGTAGAACCACTGAGGTTTATCATCTGTTTTGTTTTCTAATTATTACAAGTTGAACTGAATTTTGTAGATTTCCCAAAAAATTTACAGAATTTACAAATCAAAATACCAATCAGTACTCAATGCTAAACTGTTTAAATTTTTCTGTCAAAGAAATAATACAGAGACCAAAGTTGAAATACTTCAAAACGTTGGCTTATTAATTGTGTATGAATATTCATATATAAAGTATATAATGTTAAGTAATTTAGAAAATCTATGTGTAGATCAAACAGTTTTGTTAAAAAGCACAACTTCCACTTTTTTTTTCCTGTTACCAGAGTTGGTATTTCCTATCAAAGACAATTTCTGAGAAAGAGGCACTCGATTTCGCATCAAAGACAGGATTGGATGTTGTTACGGTTTGTCCAACCCTAGCTATTGGTCCCATGCTTCAATCAACCATGAATCTTAGCAGTTTGTTTCTAATCAATCTCATCAAAGGTAAAGGGAATTTTATAATCCTTGCACTGTAAAGCTTCAAATCTAATGTATTACCAGAAAAATATGTACTGATTAAATTTTGAGGTATGAACATTTCAGTAATCTAAACATTTTTTATACATTTTTGATGAATTATTAATTGACATCTATCATGTATATGGAGAAATATCATTAAATTCCTATATTCTCTGTTGTGATCAAGATATCTCTTATTTATATCGTTAGTTCTTGTTTATTCATGTCAAAATTTTGTTAGAAAACGATATCATCAAAATCTTGTTTAGGTAGAGTAGAATAGTGCAAAAGAAGGGTTCCAGTTGCAGTTTTGAGGGGTCACACATGAAAATGTCAAACTAGAAAATATAAAAATAAAAATTTCCTTTTTTTGGCAAAAAAAAATTACTACAATTATTGTTTTTCTTGAACTAGGAACTTGGACAGGAAACCGTGAAACGGTAGAAAGTACCACTACATTTATAGTGGATGTAAGAGATTTGGCAGAGGCAATGCTTTTGGTGTATGAGAAACAGGAGGCATCAGGTCGGTACATCGTCAACTCACATGTTATGAATACACGGGACTTGATCGGGCTCCTGAAGCGCCTCTTTCCAAATTATAATTATCCTAAAAAGTAAGTTCTAAAACTTTTCTGTCTTATAAATGTTTATTGGTTCACTGGCAAAGAACACAAGATTCTGGGTTGTTTTGTCAAAATTGACCTGATTTAAAAACAAATACTTCTAATTTTTCAAATTTAAATTATACTAAGCTGACGGTGGGCTTTAAGTGATTCCGAAAATTATTTTAAATAACTTGCTCATGCTACTAAATTGACGATATACAATTTTGTAATATAGCATTGGAGTAGAAGTAGAAGAAGGGAAGGGTTTTAGTTCTAAGAAGCTTCAATTGCTAGGATGGAAATTCAGGCCATTAGAAGAGACTCTCGAGGATTCCGTCAATCACTACCAAAGCGCACATTATTTTAGTATGAATCTTCCAGAAATACACACACCATGGTGTCAATAGTTATCGCTTCTCATGTTCGGTGAATAATTGAAGTAAAGATCTATTTCGGGTACTTTTTCTGGTAATATTTTGTTGTGATTATCAATGTAATGCATCAATGATTCATTTGAATTTCCCATATTAACTTAATGCCTATTGTACTCTGGTTTTGGATATCTAAGAGTAGTTCTCAGAGACTTTGCTTTTGGGTTTGTAAAATTTCATGGAGATTAGTTTTACAAACAAGTAGATTTACTTCTTTTCTGCAATAAAATTGCTTTTGTGAGAAATATAAGCTGTTAAATACTGTCAAATATGTCCAATTCAAAGGGAGTTGGTTTGTAATCATAGCCAAAACTTCAATGTAAGAAAAGATGTAACACTATTAACATGGTGATTACATATATGGTGCTCCTTGAGCAGCAGAAACACTTGTCTGAAACGTATAGTGAAACATCTTTAAATAATGATTGCTTTATCTCTATGTTCTTCTGATGAAATGCAAAAATTTACATACAAAAGCATTCAAGATTGAACATTTGTCAAAGGGTGAAGTGTTCTTTTGAAACTGTTTGCTTTCAATTTTATGTAAACTGATGAGAGAATTTGTGATGACTGTATTTTGATTTTCTGATTTGTTCATGAGATTACAATGCCTATTTATAGGCTCTTTTGGCATATACTGTGCCATATACCAGTGTCCAGCATATACCAGAAAACATCATTCAAATTTCCTTTTATATCAATTGTTCCAGTTGTGGACTAGACCAGTTAATTGAAGTGATTCTATATTTCATTTAGAAAAATTGAAAGAATCCAAATAATTGCACCTGCTCAAACACATACCCAGTAAGTCACTCTCTTCATAACCCACAATACTTGTTCCAGTGCTGCTAGCAGAATACTATTTTACCAGTAGTAACAAGATTTCAAAACCATTAGTCATTTAGAGCAATTTTACCAGAGAGGAAATGATCATATAAAAATACTCACTAATTGTCAGATGTATAAAAGTACAACTACAATAAACAAAAAATTGCATACGTATAGGAGTCGAATATAAACTATCTTACAGAAAATATTTTGTACAATATTAAAAGAAAATACTTGATAATTTTACAATGGAATTAAGAATCCATGGACATCTCCAACAAGACGAAAAATTAAACACTTGCATCCTTTACATGCGCATATATATATATATATATATATGTATATAATTTCCTGCGCGCATGAGAATAGGGACTCTCTGCTTCCCTCCTTTTCCACCGTTGGGGGTGTAGGGGGACCGGATGTCATGCTGTGTTAAGCATTTCATCTGGTTGAATACCTTGTCCCCGAACGTATGGAGCCAAATATGGTTCTTCAAGCGAGGGTGTTAACCCGACAGAAGTCAACCAATGCCCTACTAACACTGATCACCTACGAGTAATGTTGTTTTTTTTTTCCTGGTGTGACTTACCACCTGCAGAATTTTGAGAACAAAAATATAAATGTAAAACAAAAATTCACAACCCAGTTATAACCAAATTTACAATCAAAATCATGGTTTTACAACCTTGGATTATCATACAAATGTTGAACATTTACATTGGATTATTTCTCTCATGTTTTATCATCAGAAGGGCTAATTGGTATCTCCAACTGAGCATCCCCAAATGCACTAATAACAATGCCCCTCACAAATTCATCCACATCCCACCCTTCTTCTCGCATTCTTTGCATGTACTCGAGTGCCTCTTTCGGCATTCCATTATTCACATACCCCAAAATGAGCAACTTCCAAGTGACCAAGTTTCTCTCAGTCATTTCATCGAACACCCTCTGAGCATCCTTCACATCCCCGCATTTCATGTACATGTCGAGGAGCGAAGTCCCCACAAATACATTACTTATAGCTTGTTCATGCTTGTTCACGAATGCATGTATCCTATGGCCATATCTATTTGATTCCAATTTTGCACATGCACCCAAGGCCGATGAATAGGTAAAATCATTAGGCCGAACACCATCCCATAACATGTCGGCTAACAACTCTAAGGCCTCGACATTTTGTCCCAAGTTCTTATAACCCGATATCAAGGCGGTCCATGAAATGGTATCTCTTTCGGGCATTCTTTCTAGAATCTTCTCAGCATACCCATACTCACAGCATTTGCAATAGACCCAAATAAGTGTGGTGGCGAATCGAATATTATCCGAGAAGAGATTCTTTACAACTTGTGCATGGATTTCTTTTGCAATATAGAGAGATTGTAGGGACCCACAAGCATATAAAATACTTAGTATGGTCTCGCTAACTGCCCATACTCGCCGATTTTTCATTTTGTGAAAAAGTGAAATAGCCTCATAACCAAAGCCATTTTGGGCATAACCAAAAATCATTGAGGTCCATGTAATTGAGTTTCTTCTGTGCATTTTGTCGAACACTAACCGTGCATCTGATATTTTGCCGCACCTTGCATACATAGCTAGCAGAGAACTCCCCACATATACGTCATCTTTAAACCGGCCTTTGGCAATTGCAGCGTGCAGTTGTTTACCTCTTTTTAAGGCTTTCTCATCCCCGCAAGCTTTCAAAACACTAGAGATAGTGAACTCATTTGGAGATAAGTCGTCATTCTCCATAGCTGAAAACATTGAGAAAGCCTCTTGACAATGACCGTGTTGCACGTAAGCTGCTATAATTGTAGTCCAGGCAACAACATCTCGTTTAGACATTCTATCAAACACCTTATTGGCACTTTCTATATCCTCATATCGGGCATAGAAATGCACTAAAACACTCTCCACAATCAAATTAACAGAATCCCCTTTTATTGCACAGGCATGGAGTTGCCTACCTAGGTCAAAATCACCCTGCTCGGTACAAAGCTTCAACAAACAAACATAGGTATAACTATTGGCACCAACACCATCATTTACCATCTCTAAAAACAAATGTAACACCTTGTCACCAAGACCCATTAGCCGATAACCCTCTAAAAGCATGCTATAAGAAACAACATCTCTCTTGTACATTCCATCAAACACCTTTTGTGCAGCATCTAATTCTTCAACTCCGATATACGCAAACATAATATCCTTAGCTACAAATCCTAAATGGCTTAAATAGAGTCTAATTGAAAGCGCATGCCACCGTTTCACCTCATGTAATGTTGTACATGATCTGAGATAGGAAACAAGAACTGTTCTGATATTTACAAAATCCTGAATCAGAGTTTGTACAACAGGGATGGAATCGGGACATGGCGCTGTTAACTGGATACTGGTAGGGAAAGATAGAGACTTTAAAGAACCTTTTTGGGTATTTTTGTAAAAGGGAAATGTGGTTGAACAGCTATTTGACAATGGAGAGAGGTGAGATGTTTGGATTTGGAAAGGAGAAAGAGTCGCGGAGAGAAATGAGAGCATTGGGAGAAGAAATAAAAATAAGTGAAAAGATAAATAACAGAGGAAGAGAGCAACTAAAGAAAGATAAATAAAAGAAGAAGAGATTGGATTTGAGGTTTAGAATTGGAGCTCATTTTTTTTGTTTCTGAGAAAATGGATTCTGATTCTCATTTGTTTCAGCCACACAATGAAATGAGTAACGGATATGTAGTGAGGTTTTCTGTGGCAAGGGATTTAAACAGTTTTGTGCTGTCAACTGCAACAGTAGGTCTCTCTCTCACTTCTTCTTTTTTTTTTTTTTTTTTCTTTTCAATTTTCTTGAGCAATAAGATTTTTTTTTTTGTAAATTTACTACCTTCAGATTTAGCATAATTCGGTAGTGCAACAGTCAAGCTATTCAAAAAACTATTTGTTTACTTATTTGTTTTTTGTAAAAAAAAAAAAAATTAAAAGTCAAGCCATTCAACTATTTAATATTAATTGTCAATGAATCTTCCATTTTAATTTTAAAAATACGACAACTACAAGAAGCATTATCTTTTGCCACAAAATCAAAAACTTATTCTCATTCTTCTTCTTTTCTTTTCAATATCTTATATTCCATTACATTTGGTTCATGCTAAATTATACAATCTGTCAAAAAGTTTGAACAAGGAAACATTCAAATTTGAATCACAGAAGTCTTTTCCCTCTCAAATTTCCAACTTGCAACAAATCTCCTTTCTTTAAAATCATACCACACCATTTTCCAATTATGAAACCATACATACACAATCTCCTCCTCAAGATGAAAAACCAACAAATTTACTTGATTAGGGTTATCAATTTCATACTCTCCTTCCCATAATTGCTTCCAAATTAGTTTCATGCTTCAAAACCCATTTTCTATTCAAATAATTCATCATCCAAATCTTTGACTTGTTTCCATTGATATGCGCATAGTGTAGGCAGCCTTGGCAATGACCGACATGACTAAGCATATTTATCGACTCGGGAAGATGGATCAACTTGCACGAGAATTTTGTCAAATTCATAGCAACAAGCATATTTGGGTATGCTAGAACGTAAAGGAGGCCGTCAAAATAGTGCTTATTAGTCGACATTGCATCTGAGAGAAACCGAATTCAGCATCATGCTGGTCCCACTTGGTAGTCTCTGACGAATATATTTCTAGCGCTGCACCTCAGGCCCGCCACGCGGTAAAACATACAACTTATACTCTATGGAGCTATAGGGATCAAATGCCAATATTGACAAATGTGTTTCCTTCTTAGGTTTAGGTAAGGAAACCCATGATTTAGTAGCCGTATTTACGACATAAAATGTCGAAGAGGTCGATGCATAATAGAGAAGCAGTCCGTTTGAACTGTCAACTACCGACAATTTTTCGCCGAAAGAAAGAAATCAAGGTTAGAATCTTGAATTGTACCATTTGAAGATGTGTATGCATACTGTTAAATTGGTTGGATTCGGATCGAAAGAATAACCTGGTGGCAATTGAAGGGAGCTTTTGTCGGAGATAGTTGTCGGAGATCAACCGGTACCATGCTTTCGAGACACATTCAAACCTACACAAATATTTTAAAGGAAGTCTCACCAAAATCTCCACCAACAAATCATTAGTGATATCACACTCTTTCATTCCTTTTCCCAACTAGACATCAAATTTTTTTGCTCCATTTATTTTCTTGGCAAAACAAGATTTATGATGAGACCTTTATTTGCAAGGGAAGGAAGGAATCTAATGATTTTTTTAATTTTTTTTTACTATTGGTTGCTCAAAGAAGAATCGTTTTAACTTTGAAGCAAGGTGTTCATGTTCTACCTAAATGGGTATATATATATAGACATATAAAGCATCTTAATTTCAGATTATTGAAATAAGAAAAGATTTGAATCATTTAGAAGTGCCTAACAGAAAGACAAACTTAATAAATGAGAAAATTAAGTCACATACTTTACTGGTAAATTACTGGAATACGCCTCAGAATTGTGGAATGCAATCTAATTAATTAATTAGCTAATATAATTAATATTATTATCATTATTAAAAAATATATATATAATCTTGGAGATAGTATTGAAGATAGGTAACATGACGCGTGACAGCACGACTATTGAAGTTTGTTGAAGCATCTCCAATTTTATTTATTATTATTATTATTATTATTATTATTATTATTATTATCTTGTGGTGCGATGTAAAATGGCAAACAAGAATGTAATATGTGGATTTGATTTGATTTGATTTTGTTTATTGTATCCCGTTTAGTGCATAACAAGAGTAGGTCCGATGAGCTCCAGGACTCTGTTTCTCTTTAAAATATGTGCGATCCACTTTAAAATTCGTGTGCTAATATTCATACAACTCAACAAACACAATAGTCTCAGAAAAAAGAAAATTACCTTTATTGAATTATTATTTTTGGTTTTCAGTAAACTTCAAATACAATCAAGTAAAAAAAAAATGCTTTACATTAAATTTGCTCCGTTCAACATAATTTCACAAGACATTGGTGGTGAAGTGGAGAACTCTTCTTGTACAAACACATGAGATTGAGATTGCTTATTTAATTAAAGAAAAAAATGTTAAAAAAAACAATCTTATATTAAACGAATTCACACATTTGATGAAGACTTGCTCCGATCGGCATCGATCATTGATTTGATGTAGAACTCACCGGCTTTGTATGATGACCTCACCATCGGGCCCGATGCCACGTATCTAAATCCCTGCATATATAACATACATAAAAATGTAGAGCTCATACATTTAATTTAATAATTTCTCATAATTTAATGCAACAAAAGAGAATAAAGAAGTTATAGAAAATTAGGGTTACCATTTCAACACCAAGAGCACGGTATCTCTCAAAAGCCTGAGGAGAGACGTATTCAGATACAGGCATATGCCTTTTTGAAGGCCTCATATACTGGCCTAATGTAAACACATCAACTCCAGCTGCTCGTACTTTCTCCATTGTGCTTATTACCTGGAAAAAATTATTATAAAAAAAAAAAAAAAAAGATGAAATACTAAAATGAAACCTCCAATTTCTTTTATATCACAAAGAGGAAATTTACAATACCTAATTTCAGTACAGATTCAATCTCCAAGAACTATTATGTACGAGAAGAAACTTCAATTGGCACAGATTGATGCAAGTTGATAACTATTTCATTTTTTCTGTTATGTGCCTTCTCTGCTAATTCTTTGGTAGTAGGGTAAAATTGTAATTTACACAGCAAATGATAACTTGACATGTACTGTACCATATGTGACTCTTAACACTTCACAAGGTGACCTTAACTGGTCTATCAGACTTTAGCTTTAACCAACAGTTTCAGACCAATATTGCCACCACTATACCATTGAATCTACTATTAAGACATGATAAAAAGTGACAAACACGCATCCTCAAACATATCAAATACAAATTAGGTAATTATTGTAGAGTGAGGCTATGGTATTATGCACATAGTGCAGATTGGTTTGTACTATGGATCAATGTTTAGCATAGTCTCCATATGAAAAGGTTAAGTGCATACTAAATTTTACATTTTTAGAATTTTTTTACTATTTTTATATAGGTAAAAAATCACTACTTTTGAATGGTCTAGAATTTTTAGATCAAGTGCTTTTATACCTATCTAAAAAATAGTAATAAACATTTTAAAATATGCAAAATTTGATCTACGAGTAAATGTTCATATGGAAATCATGTTGAATGGTTTAAATTGACTGTTTGAACTTTAAAAACAAAGATATTGATTCATAGTATGTACCAATCCATGCAATGCATAGAACCATAGCCTCACTCTTTATTGTATTGAAAAGGGCATATTCATCACATGATACAACATAAGGCAGAATGACACCTAAAGTAGAAAGTAGAACCTTCGCAATAAAAAAAAAAGGCGTATTATGGGTAAAATAGGTACTCTAAAAATTTAAAATGAGTTTTGATATAAAAGACAATTTTTATTCAAAAAAAATAAAAGACAATAAATTGGGTAAATTAGTGAGTTTTCAAAATTTACAAGGGTCAATATAATATTATGAATTTTAGAGGGAGAAATATGTAATTTCTCCCCCTAGCAAAAAAGGTGCATTGGGTACAAGTTTTGGAGATCTTTTAGAATACCTGATCGGGAGTCTCACCACAGCCGAGCATGATAGAGGTCTTCGTAAGTGTACCAGGAGGGGCATACTCCTTGGCCATCTTGAGAACATCTATTGACTGTTTAAAATTGGCACGATGGTCCCGTACACTCCTCTGCAACTCCTCCACTGTCTCTATGTTGTGCGCAAACACATCTAATCCTGATGTGGCAACTCTCTCTACACAGCTCGTGTCACCTCGGAAATCGGGTACTACAGCAGGTGTATTAATTCAAGTAAGAAGTTAGAACCATTGATAAAATAGGGGGAATTTCACATATACCCCCTAGAAAATTTAAAATTACATATTTGCCCTCAAGCTAGAACCATAATAACAATATTTGTGTTTTATTCGCAAATAAAATGTTTTTTTGGGGTTTCCAAAACGAACTGCGAAAAATTCGGTGAACCGAATTTTAACCGAATTATTCACCAATAAAACGCGAACAAAACGAATTTTACGAATTATTCGCAAATATAACACAATTTCTTTTCTTTTCTTTTTGTTTTTTTTTTGTTTGGCTCCCTTGTTGGACCAAATCATTCCCAAATTATACCCGAATCACGAACTTTTGACCCCGCCGAACCGAACCCGAATAATTCATTTCTCACTATGGTTAGAACCATTGGTAAAGGGTATAATGAGTATCAGATATAAGACCAACATTTTTCTTAAACAAGCTACAAAAACGAGCACAAAAAACGTATAAAAACATAAACAAAGGATCATGACTACAGTACAGACTTGTCTATGATCATTTTAAAAATAATTCAAAGCATAGAAAAATCATGGGACAAACCTTAAATTAGTAAAATCACATCTTACCAAGCGCTTCAATGAGCATTGTGGGTTTCAAAAACTTGAGTTTTTGTACAGTTTCAGCAAAATGCCCACTTCCTTGATCTGACAAGTCGTCCCGGTCAACACTTGTTATGACCACATAGTCAAGACCCCAAGATGCAATCGCCTCAGCCACATTCGTTGGTTCATTTGGATCAGGTGGTGGTGGGGTCCGTGATGTCTTCACATTACAAAATCTGAAATTTGAAACGGGTTATAGAAAATAGAGATACATCATTGGTCCATGATCTGTTTTTTACTTTTTTTTTTGGGTCTAAGACCAAGAATAAATTGGAGAAACAGGAGTCATACATAATTGAGTTTTTATATTTAGGTTAGTTTTATAAAAGATATTTGCAGAAACAAAATTATACACGTCTGGTAAATACCAGTCAGGTATGTAGGATTTGATATGGCATTGTTTATGCAACTATCATCAATTAAATGTGATTCTGGCAAAATTTGTCCTAATTTTAACCTGATTTGCTCCTAATTAACCCTCGATTTGACCAAATTCTCTCCTCAAAATTTTGAAAGAGAAGAATAAGAGGAAAACAAACCTACAACCACGGGTACAGGTATCACCAAGGATCATAATAGTAGCGGTTGCCGTACCAGTTTCACCACCCGACCAGCACTCCCCCAAATTTGGGCACCTCGCCTCCTCACATACCGTGTGCAATTTCAGCTCCCTCAATTTGGCCTTCATTTCATATTATTTGCATTGCATCAGTAACAATAGACAAGATTCAAAACTATGCAGAATTACCACAAAAGTACTACAATCTTTTAAACCCCCCCTTTGAATTTCAAATTGTACTATGCAAATTGAAAATTTCTCAAAAAGTAGATAGAAATGGTTTTGATCACCTATACTTTGGCTATATGCAGCGCACGAACATATGCAGTGCTGATTTGATTCTATAGTCCGTGCGCTGCATGAAGCCAAAACTAATCTGTTAAAATCTTTACCCCCATTCTTGTCATAGAATAGTGCTAGTCTTTTTCTTCCTGCTCTCCCTTTTCTTTCTTCCTGAATTTCAAATTGCCCCAATTGCACAAAATTGATTGAAGTTTACCTTAATTGCAGTGTATTTGGAACCACCAGGTATGGTCTCTTTCATCCAATCGGGTTTCCTGATGGGGTTCTTCTTGGTACCCACTGGTACGGAGTAAACGAAATCGCCTGGGATGGGCATCTCTGAGGAGAGGCGGCGGCGGAGGTCGGCGAGGCGGGAGGGAGGCGACGAAGTGGGGGCCACATCTGGGGTTTGTAAGAGAGAAGGGGTGGTGGAGGAAATGGAGCGGGTAAGGGTTAGGGTTAGGGTTTTGGAGAGAGAGAGGATTTGTCGAGGTCTCTGCGAATTCATGGCTGTCTCTTCTCTCTCTCTTTCTCACACACACACACACGCAAATTTGTAAAATGACCCAAAAAGAGGAGGGAATTTCATGTAGAAGTACCCTAAAAAAATTAGATATTAGATATTTCATTATCTAAAATTCATAATATTATAGTTACCCTTTTAAACTTCAAAAACTCACAAATATATCCATTTTATTGTTTTTTCAAGTGTTGTAAAAAACAATCGTTTAGGCTGATTAATTGGCCGATTAGTCATTCATGGCGACCAAACCTTCATGGATTTTCCCAACTAATCGACTGATTATTTCCAATTATGGCTGATTTTTCTCGGTTATTCCCAATAAATCGTTTGGCGGTACCATGTTCGTCCGAAAAGCGCATACCATTATTTATAACACTGATCTATAAAAATTCATTTTAAATTTATGAAATACTCATTTACATTCAATTAAAAAAATACAAAACATGTAACATGTTTTAGAAAAACAAGTAATATGTTTTAGAAAAAACATCAGTTTTCCAATTGGACAACTTTTGAGGGAAAATTGGTCATTTCTTTAGTTCTGACAATTACACAATGACATTTAGGTATAAACTTTATGTATATTGGAAGTAGAGAAATAACTCATTTGCTATGGAAAAACCGACCAATTAGAAGACTAGCAATTTTTTTAAACATGCTATTAGTTTTTAATTTTTTTAATGAAGGACAAAATGAGTACTTCATAAATTTAAATTAAGTTTTAATAGGAAAGACAATAAAATGGATAAATTTGTGAGTTTTTAAAGTTTAGAAGGATAAATATGATATTATGAATTTTGGGGGAATACGTAATTTCCAAGTTTTTGAGGGATAAACATCAAATATCTCCAAAAAGGAATGATTAATATCATATTGTACCATAATATGGGCAAAGCTAAGCTAGCATGTGTTATGCTCAATATTGTAAAATGCGGTTCATGCGGCCGCATATGCGTATGCAGTCCGATTCTGCATAAAAATTTTCATGCAGTCTCAAATATGCGGTTTCGCATATGTGGCCGCATATTGGTCCGCATATGTCTGCATATTGGTCCGCATATGTCTGCATATTGGTCTGCATATGTGCGATTGGACTGTATATGTCCGCATATTGATCCGTATATGTGTGAATTTATTGTTTGAATGATTTTAATGGGAATATATTGCATGTTTTGAGTGAAAATAAATTAATATATAGTTTAAAATCCACATATATAAGTCCGTATAAAATTCTGCATATGTGGCCGCATATCGCATATGCGGTATGCAGTGGCCTTCCGCATGCATGAACAAAACCGCATTTTACAACATTGGTTATGCTCTAACAAAAGGTTTCATCAGCGTAATTCTAAAATTTATTTGAATGACTTTAAATGACGAATTTAATATTTGATGTATCTTACGAGTGATGCATGTATATATGCAATAATTTAAATTTTTTTTAATTTATTTAATATGTTAATCGGTAGAAATGATGAAAAATTAATGTTTTAAAATAATTTAGAAAAGTTCATCTTTTCTACCATTTTATTTTATTCTAAATAAATTTGAAAATTTAAATTTTTTGCATGTACACACTTCACTCGTAAAGTAGATCGGTTTCAACGGGTTTGATTCGTCATTTGAAGTCAGTTCAATAGATTTTAAAGTTGTGTTTACCAAGACCTCTTGATAAACATAGCACACGCTAGCTTTACTTATCATATCATATGCACATCAAGTTCAACTCATATTCTATTTTATATTTATCCATATTAGTGTCCTAATCATATCTCACATACTTATATTTGTTTTAAAAAGAAAAAACCATACAATCAATCTGAACAACTCAACATGATCTTTTAATTTACTCAGAGAACAAATTTTTTTTTAAAATTTGTACTGTTTTTTTGGATAGGTACAAAATCACTATTTTTCATAAAAATTGGACTATATGATTTTGTACTATCTAAAAAACAATCAAAATTTTCAAAAAAGAAAATAAAATTTGGTATGGCAACACATTTTAATAGAGATCATATTGAACGATTCGAATCACTGATTTAAATTTTAAAAACAAAAATTAAGATATAAGACTTGATTGAAACACAAAAATAATAGAACATTTTAATCGTACACATATATATTCCCTCATATTACCTTCCCAACGACTTTTCTTTCTCTCTAATTCAAGGGTAAAAGGTAAGTCCAATATTTATCGGATTCAAATTTGAATTTAATGGTCGGCACTTCCGTCCAATCCGCTTCAAGATGTGTGCATGCTTTTCAACTCAAACTTTAAGTTACTTCAGGTATGTGAGCCCGGAGTTACCCAGAAACAAAAAGTATTCTAAATCCGGAGAATGTGAATCCAAGCCTTAAAACTAGCCATATCCGAATGAATTCGCATCCTCTGAGATATCTCAAACTTTGCGTGACTTTTTGGAATATCTCAATCGTTTAAATACGTTATGCACAAATCTGGACCGAACCCAGCAAATAAGAACCCTAAAGTAACTTAAAGTTTGAGAATAAAAACTTGGGGTTTGGTTTGGTCTGATCCCCTAAAGTAATACAAAATTTGAGTTTGAATCTGGGCCGTTCGATCAAAATACGGTCCAAGTTGAAATTTACAGATCCTTCTAATATTTGTGCGGATTCTGATTGAATAGTCCAGATTCAAACTCAAACTTTAAGTTACTTCAGAAATTTGAGCCCAGAGATCTCAGAAGTTTAAATTATTCTAAATCTGGAGGATCCGAATCACACCTTGAAAACTCGCGAAACCCGATCCACTTATTTGCCTCAAGTGAGGATCCGTATCCTCTCTATTACTACAAAGGATGTGCATCACTTTACGGTTTGAGATTAAATTTCAGCCAATTTGAGATTCGAGAAAAATAAGAGGCAGTGTTATTGGGCTTTGAGATTCGTGCCAAGTTAAAATGAATGGTCCAGATTCAATAATTGTAAAAGATGAATTCAGAGTAGGTTCGATGCTCATCGGACCTACTTTGGTTCGATAGGTGAAATGACCATTCGTTCACATCAAGATCCGTGCTTGGAATATTAATATCCGTGCAGATCTGTATCAATTTCCGTGCGCACTAATATTTAAGCTAATCGTACGGCGTTAGAGCTAATTGAACCTAAAAGTAAATCCGATGGGCATCGGACCCACTCTCGTAAAAGATACCCTTGTGCAGTAAGAGAGATGATGTGAATTCCTCAAGTGAAGCATTTAATTGCTGAGAAGTGTTTCAATAAGAAGCCCTGCAATGAGTCTCTTCCAACTTGTAAGCATAGGAAATGAAGGGCCTCCTCTCATCTCTTCTTGTCTTCATCTCCTCTCTGCTCCTAACAACTCAGCTGCTGTTTGCACCCAATGGAAAATCCCCTCAAATTACTGATGAAATGCTCAGCCGAGCTGTCTTTCCAGAAGGATTTGTATTCGGTGCAGGGACATCTGCTTATCAGGTGGAAGGAATGACTCTACAAGAAGGAAGAGGTCCCTCTATCTGGGATGATTTTGTTCATACTCCAGGTAAATAAATAATGTATTTCTTTAATTGAGAACAAAGGTTAATGCATTTTATTTTTTATTTTTTGGGAAAATGTTTAAACCACTCAACATGTTTCTGACTTCCTTTTTCATTTGTTGAGCAGGAGCTACTTTAGATGATAGTAATGCTGATGTAGCATCAGATGATTATCATCACTACAAGGTATCTTTTAATATGCTTTTGTTATTTACTTATTTTTCCATTTAGCACCCATCAGTAAAGTTAGAGTGGAAAAAAGGTGCCGTGTCATGATCTTTCACGTAAACGACACCATGGTTTGAAAAATCGTCCGAGTCGGAACGGTATCGGCTAGAGGCGATCCGATTTTTTCCGAGTTAACTTGGATATTGGTAAAATCGGTGGCAAATCGACACAATCGGTCGAATTGTCACTCATTTGCTTGCTTTTAGAGCAAAAGTATAAACTTTTGGTGATTCAATTGAGTAAATTTTGTATTTCTTGGAAGGTAGTCAAAGAATTTGGGTGGAGTTGCCGAGTTGTGATTCAGAACGAGAAAGAAAGCTTAAATCATTATAAAATATTGAATAGATTTGGTTTATGATGGTGTACAGTTATGTTTTGAAAATATAGCAACGTTAATTGTGGACTATGTCCAGACATGTAATTAAATAGGGAGGAGCGGACCTTATTAACCTGGATTTATTGGATTTATTAAAAAGGATGTTTAGACTGCCTAAAACAAGGATCGTTTATTAATAATAGCATGATTTTTCTTGTTATTAAATAGAGATGGTTTGTTTATAAAATAAATTCTTGAGTAAAAATAAATTATTAATTGTTTATAAAATAAAATATTTTCTATGAAAATAAATTAACGCCTATACAAATAAAATATGAAAATGTAGTAGTTAAAATTAAATATTTTATTTTCTTTGGTAAATTTATTAAGGTTTTTATTGTTTTATTGAATAGTACGTCTATTTAATTTTTAAATTAGATAAATATTATTTTTTAAGTAATACACTGCAAATTTGATTGTTATCCGTCCAAATTTAATTATTATGAGTGTTGGAATGGATTAGTTGATAAATTTAGTACAAAACATGCTTCTGCTAAAAAAAATTCGAGTTGCCAATCTGATTTAGCCAATTCTGACCAATTCACCAGATTCCGATTCCACATTCAAGTATCCGATTCTGATTTTGAGTTTCAGAACCATGACCAACACATGTACCGTGTCCTTCTGTGCTGTAACTGTGCCGTTCTGTGACGGAACCGGCTCCACCATGCTATTTTTCTCACTCTATTTAAGATATATGGTGCTATAAATTAAATCTAATGTCTGATTTATTGTTACTAACTTTTTCTTTCCATATCTTGTTCAGGAAGATATTGACATCTTGAAGAAAATGAATTTTGATGCATACAGGTTTTCAATCTCATGGTCCAGGATATTTCCTGGTACAGTTTCTTTTCTTCACCATTTTCTTTATAAAGATCAAAATTTACTCTCCACCTGAAATTTGAACTAATTAACTAAAATTCTGATATTGCTAGATGGGGAAGGAAGAGTTAACCCTGAAGGGGTAAACTACTACAATAATTTGATTGACTACATGCTTCAACAAGGTATCATACTATCTTTTACATAGGCCAACAACCTAGCTAGCACCCTAATTAGTAAGGTTCTAAGATAATGGTGTTTGAATTTGATGTTTATGGCTTGGAAAATCGGCCGAGTCCGAGTTGACTCGGCCAAGTCGGTCCTGTATCGGTTGGGTTTGAGCCGATTATTACTCGAGTTTCCCACCTGAGTGTTTTTTCTGTTGAAAATCAGTTGAACCGGGTTGATTCGGCCGAGTTAATTAACTGATTTTTTGTCCGAGTTAGTCTGATTCTTATGTTCTGAGCCAATTCCTACCGACTTAGTCCGATTTCATGTTTTGGCTGTTGAACAAATACTTAGGCCTGTAGTATTCAAAGCCTTTATTGTTTTATTTATATTTTATTTTATTTAACTGAAGTTAAGGAGATGCACACACGGTGGTTTGTTTATTTTTTCTGTTTGATTAAAGTAAAGATGAGATTGTACCAGATTACAAATATGATTGTTATGAAAATATAAAAGTAGAAATTAAACATATTATTCTTTTATGTGAATATCATTCAAGTCTTTTTATATTGATTTATGGAATATTCTACTATATTATAAAATTTGATATTTTTAATATTTTAAGTAATTAAACTACAAATTTGATTGTTACCCGTAAAAAAATAATTATTATGAGTGTTATTAATATTGAAATTGTTAACTATCGTAGATTGAAATATTTGAAGAATAATTTTAACACATAGGACGACAAGGTGATCCAGCTAGCTCGGGATAGTTTTTGGTAGTAAAAAATGTGTTATGGTTGTATGCTTGTATTACATTATATTAGTGGATTTTATTTGAATGTAATCTTATTTCTTTAACATAATTTTTTTGACAAATTATTATTTTTTTGTACAAAACAAGTTTCTACCAAAATATTCGAGTTTTCCATCCGATTCCGATTATGATTTTTATAGTCATGATATTTCCCATATTTAGGATGATATAACATTGGTCATTTTGTTTAGATAATGTTCCTCAAACTATCTTATTTGTTTTTCTTAAAATTGAATAGGGATTACACCATATGCCACTCTTCTTCATTATGATCACCCCCTTGCACTTGAAAAGAAATACCAAGGCTGGTTAAATCCAAAACTTGTGTAAGTTGTGGCTTCAACTTCAATCCTTCATACTAGTACCAATTCTGTCTGTTCTTGAACAATAGTAATACATGTCCTTTTAGCCCTTAGGTGTTCTGATAATTGAATTATTGGTCTCAAAACCCTAGTAAAGTACCTATTCTGTAAAAGGGCAAATTTAAATTAATAAATCAAAATAAAATAAAATAGAGTTTCAAACTATCAAAATCAAACCTCTATGCCTGATATCAGATATTTCACCTGTACGTACTCCTAGCAATTCCATATTTGTTTCGCATGCTTCTGAAACTTGAGACTGGAATTCTTGGTCACATTACCAGAATATAATTTTAATTTTCCAGGGACCTATTTGCAAACTATGCGGAGTTCTGTTTCAAGACGTTTGGTGATAGAGTTAAGAACTGGTTCACAATTAATGAACCAAAATTGATAGCATCAGATGGATATGATAAGAAGATAAATCCCCCTTTACGGTGCACCGGTTGTGCGGCTGGTGGCAACTCTTCTACTGAGCCTTATATAGTTACACACAATCTTCTTGTTGCTCATGCCACAGCTGTAAAACGATATCGTGACAATTATCAGGTATTTATTTTTTTTAATTTTCAAATACCCCAGAAACCATCCAAAGTGCAATATATCTTATACAAAGTGAGTATGAAGAAGGTTGGCTAATACAAAGTGTTTTCACTGTGTCCATTCAATTAAGTATGAAGAAGCAAGAAAATAGTTAGCCACAAAAATTCATTATTATTTTGACAATCTTGACAATATTTAAAGACAAAGCTTACATTTCAAATTTAATATTATATGAAATCAACACAACATATCATGTTTGCAAATAAATAAATAAAATAAAATGAAATTTTGTGTATGTTTCATCTTACATGAAAGTGACTTAAAAATTTTAATGGTCCGAAATAAACAATCCCTGTAGCATCATCAAACAATACTTATATTACATGAAATTTTATTGTTAGGTTTTCTATAAGTCCAATCACATACCTATTGTTAGGTTATCTATATATCCGATTACATGAAATTTTATTGTTAGGTTATTTATTATGCCCAATTACATACCTATAAATTTACTTTTCAATTTCAACTTTAATTGAGTTTTTTATGAAAATTCATTGTAAAGATTGTCAAAAATGACCATTGTCAAGTGATCCCTCCTCAATTACTTGTAGTTTATTTTCTTAATGTGTTACTCCAATAATTTGATTGGTCAACCTATTTAAGCAAGCTCATATTGTCATTTCATTATATTTAAACTTGTTATTATGCTCTACTGGGAACCTCCCGATTTTTTTATTAATAACCAAAAAAAAATATATATATATATATTATTAATAACTAGGTCCTCCAATTATTTTCATCCGTACCCAAACCGCCCCCCCATGGGGCGGTTTACCCCCCCCCCCCCCAACCCCCCCCAGTGGGGCGGTTTACCCCTCACCCAACCCGCCCCATGGTGGGGCGGTTTACTAATTTTTTTTTTTTTAATGCGATGATGTTTATAATTTATGTATTTTGTAATATTATGTATTTGTTTATATTTTTAATACGATGGATTTTATAATTTGTAACTAATTTAAAACATAAGTGAACAAAATAATCAAATAACGTCTAATCAACATAAAATATAGAAACAAAAACAAAGTGAATAAAATCAGCAAATAACGTCTAATTAACATACAATATAAAAACGGAAATATAAAAATACTACGTCAGGTCTACAATATGAAATATAAAAAACTAGCGACGACGACGAGGAGGACCGGACAGTGACAGTCTGGGAGCCGGCCCGCACGCCCTCGGCGGCTGCACATGGGTCCTTTGTCGCTGCACACACCTCCTTCGTGGCTGTGGAGGATCCTCGTTATGAGTCAGATCCACATGCATGTCCTCCTCGTCATCAGAATCATCCATATGCATGTCCTCCTGCATTGTGCCCAGAGGGGCGGTCTACTTTTTTTTTTTTTTTTAGGATTTGAATTTTCAATCTAAATAATGAATGTATTTGTTTGAAATTATAGATATGAAATTAATGACTAAAAATAATATGAAATTAAAAGAAAGGAGAAGTAACATCTATGATCAGTAATCTATTAGTACCTCCTCATGGCAAGTGCTTTCATTTGGTTGACTAGATCGTCGCTTTTGATTTACAACCTTTATGTGCTTCACTTCAGTGTTCATTGGCACATTCCTTTATTATTTTCTTTATGCACACACAAAACATTACAATAGCAAACAAAAATGTTCAATCTTACTTACTTATGTCCACAAATTGTTTTTCAAGATCTTAAAATATATTATTATTTTTTTCAATCTTACTTAATAACATTATTTAAAAAAAAAATATATCATTAATTACTTAAAAAAATTGCATTAAAATAATTGTTACATGAAAGACTACTGTTTTATTGTATGTATATATTATATATAGATTCAATATTGTAACATGAAAGACTTTGTAGTATATTGGTTAAAGTGTGTGACTCTCACTCAATGGACGCGGGTTCAAGCTCCAGTGGTGCCAAAAAATGGGCTGGAAGCATCATTTTTTTAAAAAAAACTTTAAACGGCCATAACTTTTGCTAGGAAAGTCGGATTGGCGCGTATGACCCCAATTTGGAGAGGGGAGGAGGAGACGGTGGCGACCGTCACCCGGGGTTTACCCCGGATATCCGGAAAAATCAGAATCGCCAAAAAACGTCGTTTAGTGCCTCAAAAATTAAGTTTAAGATTTTTAGTATCTTAATTGAATTTTTTTATGTTAAAAAATACTTTTCAGCACTGAGAAATGCACCAGTAGCAAGTGCAATTGCCACAGGAGAAGTCTCATACAAGCATTTTGTCTTCCGGTTTGATTTTAAGGACTGGAGGAACATAATCGGAACCGAGTCGCCACTAGAATCGACAAACATCGTGGTACCACATAAGTCAAGCACGAATGCCCTAACATACCTCTTGACAAGCTCCACGTCAGACGTCAATGGGGTAATGGCAATTTCGGCGGCATATTGGCGGAGAGTCTTAAGACTGATGCAGTACTGGAAGAACTTCTCATCATCGTTCTCATTCTTCCGTTTTAGTTTTTTTGCCACCTCCTCCACATGCACACCCAACAGCTCTGGGATCAACGTCGGGAGTGTCTGATGATCCGAGACACCTCCTACCGGATCACCATCGATCCGCAGACCCCATAAGGCACTCACTGTCGTTTCTATATTTTATGTGGATTATACGTTATTTGATTATTTTGTTCACTTATGTTTTAAACTAGTTACAAATTATAAAATCCATCGTATTAAAAATATAAACAAATACATAATATTAAAAAATACATAAATTATAGACATCATCGCGCATTAAAAAAAAAAAAAAAAAAAAAAAAAAAAAAAAATTAGTAAACCGCCCCACCATGGGGGGGTTGGTGGGGGGGGGGGGTAAACCGCCTCACCGGGAGGGCGGGTTGGGGGGTGTAAACCGCCCCATGGAGGGGCGGTTTGGGTACGGATGAAAATAATTGAAGGATCTGGTTATTAATAATATATATATTTTTTTTGGTTATGAATAAAAAAATCGGGGGAACCTCTGCTGGTAGCATTTTCTTTGAATTTTCTTTAAACTGTCTTTGCTAAAGAATACAGATGGAGTCTGTTCTACAGTTATCAAACAACTTGTTATTATTTTATAGCCTACTCAAAAAGGAAAGATCGGTATTGTTCTTGACTTCATCTGGTACGAGCCACTTACAAACTCAAGAGAGGATAGAGCAGCAGCGCAGAGAGCGAGAGACTTCCATATAGGATGGTAATAAACTAAGAAGTAATGTAATTTTCATTCTGAATTAACCAAAAAATTGAGAACTTGTGCTTTAGGTCTGTTAAAGATGTTTTGTTTGTGTATTTGTAGTTAATTTCATTAAATCCCTTACTATTCCAATACTAAGTATAAATCATTTCTAGTAGTTGCCAAAATCCCCCTGGTCTATCCAAATATTGCAAAAGAACTGCAATCTCCCTAACTGCAAAAAGCTCTATGAAAAAAATAAAATTCAAAAGTAGTTTCCATTATTAGTTAGTCTCAATTAATATGGTCCATGGAAATACTTAAAAATGATAGCATATGCAAATTGGATTTAATTAAGTTGCCATACATGCAAATGGCACAGTGTGAATGTGTTAGGATGACTTCCCCCTGTATTAAAAGAATAATGTGTACCATTGCCCATATTCAACTAATGAAGTTACTTTCAATAAAACCAAACTTCTTTATACTTTCTTACAAAATCATATAGTTTTTATACATACATTCATAGTACAAAGGCTGACTACTAATACCTTTGTTTTTATGGCACTTCTTTAACAGTATAGGCAGGGGAGGAGCCAGCACATAAAATAGGATGGGGGCCTAATTTCACAATTATTTTTGAACTACAACCATAGTTTTGCAGTTATTTTTTATTGTTAAGTATATATAATTACATAAGCATACTTTTGAAATTATTGTTAATTATTGAGTATAATTACAGAAGCATACTTGTGCAGTTATTTTTAAATATTAAGTAAAATTACATAAGCATATTTTTACAAATATTTTTACAAATCTTGGCAGTTTTTGCTAGTTTTATTATTCTTTGGTAGATGTCCCAATTAATAGAAAACCTTGAATATATCTTAGTAGATACTTTTTGTCATGTTCCATTAGTACCTAATTAACTTCTACAATTCAAGAAATCACAAAAGAAATAATCAGCTTCAAATTGCAGGTATCTAGACCCTTTGATTAATGGGCAGTACCCGGTAACAATGCAAAAGATAGTGAAAGAGAGGCTACCAGAATTCACCCCAGACCAAATTGCATTGGTAAAAGGCTCTGCTGACTTCATTGGCATTAATCAGTATACAGCCTGCTATGTAAAAAACTCCCCTGTGAAGAACCTGGCACCAATAAGCTACTCAACTGATTGGCATGTTCAATCTGTTAGTAAGTTGTATTTGCACGGCCATTTTCTTGAATTCTATTTCTTTTAAGCTGTTTTCGGTTTATTTTTTCTCGATGGTTATGATGGAGCTTAATTGTTAATTATCGGCAAATACAAGGAAAACCTACTATATATGCAAGATTACTAATGTCATTAAGCATGCAGTAGTGCTAATCTATGTTCTCGTTCGAGGTATAAAAATTGGAATTCGACCTCTCAAAAGTTACTATTTGGTTATTTACTTCTTGTTCGTTTCGTTATGCAGCTGAGCAAAATGGTGTGCCCATTGGACCTCAGGTATTGCTCACTTCTTATTTACTCTCTCTCTCTCTATTAATTGGCTATGTACAAACATGTAACAGAACATTATAACTTTGTAGGCAAGATCATTTGGGCTTTTAATAGTGCCTACTGGGATCTACCATTGTGTGAAGTACATAAAGGAAAAATATGGAAACCCTGCTGTCATTATAACTGAAAATGGTAAGATAAAATTACTTCAGAGTTTTGAACTATGTTTTCTCACCAAAAATAATTTATTTTGTGTAACAATAAGTATATTCTATAGAACGGAAAAAAAAAACATCTTAAACTACAGCCACCTATTTTCATCAAGATTTCTTACATTGCTTGAATATGCCCACTCAATAGCGACTACCAGAACAAGATGATTGGTTTGCCATTTATTGACAATATATGAGAGATAATTTTAATTTAAGTAGGGGCATCTTAGGGGTTATCTATCTTTTGAACTTTAGATAAGAAACTTGAAATATTTATAAGCATCGATCCTATGTGTAGGTATGGATCAACCAGGCAATATAACACTTCCAGGAGCATTGAATGATACAGAAAGGGTCGATTTCCACAGAAGTTATATATCAGAGTTGAAGAAAGGAATTGATGAGGGTGCAAATGTAATTGGATATTTTGCATGGTCTCTGTTGGATAATTTTGAGTGGAGGATGGGTTACACATCCCGTTTTGGTCTGGTCTATGTCGATTTTCGAAACCTAAAGCGATACCCCAAGCTGTCAGCCTACTGGTTCAAAGACATGCTTCAGATGAGATAGAAATATAGAATACATATATGATCAGTCTGAACTTTTGAGTTGTTGTATTGAACTAGTTAATTAGCAGTGCAATAAATGATTTTGTGAACTCATAATTAAGTACACTACTCCAAAAATGGCCTTTCCTAACACCCAATTTCTAAATGTTTGAATCGATTTTGGTCTGAAACCGATAGACTAAATGTGTTGTGTCAAGTTATTATATAAGTTGAAACATTCTTGTACCGGTTGTGCCTTAGGAACCAGTAGGCCGAGAGGTACTCCACTGTCCACTGTGTTCTATCGGTTGTTGATAGTGTACGGATATAAGAGATTTTACCTTATTATAAGAGTATAATTATTACAATAACAGATAGAATAATCTGTTGATGTTGTCATATCGGTTCATATTTAGAACTGATATATGTTAAACCAACTTCTTATGTTGGTTGTTTTCTGAACAGTTAGAATATAGTGACTTTTCGCATCTCTTCATTACAGGTCTTTAATTTTGACACCACCCCTTGTCTAATCAAATAAACATGACTTCCGGATATGGTTCAAAACTTTCAGTTTGTGTGTGTATGTTGGAGTTGTTTTTTTGTGTGGATGTCTCCTTCCATTATACACTGTTAATGTAAAAAAAAATTCGCATCCGTGTATGATTTGTCATGGTTATATTTTCTATATTAGTGATAGTTGTATACCAATACTTGGTACACACTAAAAACTCGAGAAGAAATTAAAGACCAATGACCAAAACAGATGGCCTAGATTGAAAATCAAATGCAAGATACTTGGCAGGCGCTCCAAAGGTTTAAATAAAAAAAATTAAATGCAAAAGGTTATTGAATTTTAGTAATCAAGTAAATAATTAAGTTTTAAATCTGTAAATGGCTTTTGAATTTCTAGCAGAGGATGGCTGACTACACTAGGTCTGCACAAAATATTCGTAGTTTGTGATTTGATTCGAGTTTGATTCAAAAAGTTCGATTCGAAATAGTTAAATTAATTCAAACCAACTTGTTCGAATGGTTGCAACTTTTTGTTCGACTAATAACGTGCGTTGATTTTTTTTTTTTGCTTAAAAGTTAAGTAAGCCCACTTGTAATAACTCGTAACTCTCCTCTCGAAACCCTACACTTTCACCTCTCACTCTCGGCGACTACAATCACTCTTTCTTATCGTAAAAAAGTTTGTAAAAGATTCGAAATTGAGTTCGTAAAAAATTCGGTTCGAAATTAATTCAAACCAAACTTAGTTCGAAATTAATTCAAACCAAACTCAAACTATAATAAGTTCGATTCGGTTCGATTCGTTTGCAGCCCTAGACTACACACACTTTTTTTTTTAAACTTGGAAGTGGCTCCCACATTCTCTCTCACTATCTCAGTGATTATTGATTAATGCACATCAAAGGCACGCATATACAAATCAAGACAATATAATTAAAAGCAAGGGCAGATTTACATTCAGGGTCGCTAAGCTACTCTATAATTTTAAAATTATAATTATATATATTGAAATTTAATTAAAAGTTATTATTTTAAAAAAAAATTATATAGTCAGCCCTCATTATAAAATATTACATGTTCACTTGTGGCGTAATAGTTAGAACTTATCTTATGGTTATAGAGAATTTAGGTTCAATTTCCATCAACAACATATTTTGCTTTTAAATTTTAGCACCTTTATTATGATTTTCTAATTCCGCCCTTTTAGGTGGAATTTTAGTAATGCCCTATGTAATTCATAAATCTCAAAGGGATTTAATTTGCATGAAACAAGGGACCTAATCACTGAGCATTTGCATTTGTATGAAAGAGACCAATGTTGTTGGAAGAATTGAAAAGGAGTGTACGTAGGACCTACAATTAGTTGAGCTTCATTACCATTATAATTATACTCATACAAGTGGGGAAAAAAGATCACACTGATCTTATCTAATAATGATTGGCTTGAATTGTCCTATTTAAAAAAATCACATATAGTATAATTCGTTGGTCAATTAATTACATGCATGTGATTTCTGGCTTTATTTATTATATGTTATCTTGGCATCTGATTGCTGCTTGGTAGTTGGTATAAATAAATAGTTGATGAAAAGACCATTTTTTTTGCTTTTGGACAGCTCACAGCTGTGATTCTTCATTTTAGGAAATTTTTTATCAATAAAAATTATAAAATTCAAATATATAAAAACAGAAAGAATACATTGATTGCAATAAATATAGTATGATCAGAAGCAGGAACAACAATCCATTTATTTATGGATCGGAGTCAATGACTCAGATCCATGACTTTATTATTATTTATTTTTATCAAATGTAACACCTTCCTTACATAATTCAATATAATTAATAAAAAATAATAAAATTAGATATATGAGTCATTGACTCCGATCCATAAATGGATGGATCATTGTCATTGACTCCGATCTTACTATATTTGTTGTAATCCAGATACTCTTTCTATTTTTGTATATTTGAATTTCATAATTTCTATTGAAAACAAATATCCCTCATTTTATTGAATTCGCATCCTCTGAGATATCTCAAACTTTGCGTGATTTTTGGAATATCTCAGTCGTTCAATTACGTTTTGCACGAATCTCAAAGCTCAAATAAAACTGGCCCCCTACGCTTCCCCGAGTAGGCACCGGACACGTCGGTCACGCAAAAATTGAGATATCTCAGAGGAAACGGACTCTCATTTTACACGGTACATGGTAGAGTATACACTAAATACTGGATCTAAGTCGTGGCTATTTCTGATATGTCGTCACTTTCGTATATATTTCTAATGAATGTGCATTTATAAATGTATCATTTTTAATTTATGCACGTGATTTCTTTGTTTCAAATTAATGTTATTTGTATGTTAGCATGCGCTATAGGTGTCATGGTCCTAGCCATTATAGTGGAAATATTAATTAATTATGAAGGGAGAATTTCAGGTATGGCGCCTCTCAAAAACTTTGAAATTATCTTTTTTTTTTAGTGGGGCTTAAAATACATCATTGATTTAAACCCTAATCCTCATCAAACTTGCACAAATAATGATGTAGTTAGGATAAGCATTTGCAACTTGCGCGAACTTGGAGATTTGAAATCAAACTTGGATCGTATATAATGGTCACTGACTGGTGGGACCCCTTTGTCAGTAGGCAGTAGCCCCATATTAAAAAAAAAAATTGTAAATAGGCAGTAGATCAGGATCTTGCACGGATATTGGCAAATCTGATGATTTATTTGTACTAAAAGAAGTTTAAAATTTTGCAATGCTGACCTTGGAAATTTACACAATAGTCTTCAGCGACTTTCTAGGCATTAAAACAGGCGGGTGGAGATTCTATTTTGCCAAAACCAACCCTGAAAATATCCCAAATTACTGTTCAACCCCTCCAGAAATTACATATCAGCTCCTGGACCATGAAAATGTTCGCAACTAGGTCCTTCGACCTATAACTTCTTCAAATTATGTCCAAATCCAACCGAATTTGAACCAAATCAAACCTTAAACCAAATTGAACCCAAATAAAATATATTCCAACCCATATCATGTCAATATAAGCCCACTAAGGTCATATTGAGCTTAATGGCTCCCAAATCAAGGCTCATAAAGCCTATATGATATCAAATAGAACCCATATCAAGCCTGAAAATTTAAATCAAACTGACTCTAAACCATATTTAAACCCAAATTAAATCGACTTGTAACCAAACTACGCCCAACCCAACAGAAAAAATAACCTAGAAAATGGTGAACCACTAATATATATGTAGAGAAAGAGACTAATATGTTTTCGGTAGCATAGAGGTCCTTATACATCCAACTCGTTTTTAAATTTTCGAAGTCCAAAAAGTCAATCCAAACCGTTAGATATGATTTTTATATTAAAATGTACTTGGAAACCAAATTTTATATTTTTTGGAATTTATTTACTATTTATTAATCCACTTTGAAAATCGCTGATCCAACGGTGGCTTAACCAAACAGTGAAACCATTGATTGTTTATGAGGTTGGCTAATATTAAATCGATTGTTTATGAGGTCCCGTGCAATTAAGCCGTTTTTCAATTTTCAAAATCCAAAAAGTTGATTCGAACAGTTAGATGTAATCTTTATATTAAAATGTGTTTGGAGACCAAATTTTACATTTTTTTGGAATTTTTTACTATTTATTAAGTCACTTTGAAAAATACTGATCCAATGGTAGATTTCGGTTTTACTGTTTGGTTAAGCCACCGTTGGATCAACGAATTTCAAAGTGGCTTAATAAATAGTAATTTTTTTTTAAAAGTAAAATTTGGTCTCTAAGCACATTTTAATATAGAGATCACATCTAACGGTTCAAATCGACTTTTTGGACTTTGAAAATTAAAAAACGACTTAGTTGCACGAGATGTAGAGAGGACAATACTAGGAAAACTAATTTAATACCTGATATTATATTTGCCATTAGTTATGTAACTCAATTTGTGCATGCATGCACCTAAGACCACTCATTTAGAGACCACTCAAAAGAATACTTACGTACCTAAAAGGATCTGTAGGTCAAGATATATGGATGATGAAAAATAAAACTAATAATATTGTTGGTTATTCTTGATGCATATAGTGCTAGTATAGCTATGATAAAAAAAATCGAGCACAAAATATTGCACATTTATAGGTGAAAATCTTATGACTTGGAAAAGAAAAAAAAAAAAAAGTATTGTTGTAAGATTTAGTGTAAAGGCATTGTATATGGCTATGGCATAATCGTAAACAAGTTGATTTGTATCAAGCAGGTGCTCGAAGTCATGAAGTGTCACATCTCATATTTTGACCGTCCGGAGCGTGATTATAATGTCATTATTGTATCTTTTATTTGTTTGTCATCTTACGTTGCCAACACAAACAAAAACAAAATAACAAAAACAGAGTTAGCTATAAAGTTAACTAACTGGTTATTTAACAGTGCATATCTCTATAATTAGCTTAATTTAACAATCATTCAAATATGCCAGATTAATCCACGCAAATATACATCCAATTATGCATGCATATTTAACTGGTAATAGCACATAATTCTAATTATCCGTAAAACAAATCACATTATATTCACACATTCTCATAACACAATTTCTTAAACTGTTAATCCAATGAAAAATCCATTTAATATTAGAATACGGCCAATACATTGGAAAATCCAACTAATAGTGGGAGGATCACAATCACATATCAAATTCGGACCTGAGATTCGCTATACCATTAAATATATGACATCATAATTCAATATGCAATACTAATATTCAAATCAACCATACAAAATGAAAATACAGATTATAGACAAGTCTGTTGTACATAATTAATATCGACCTAGGATCGAAATTCCAATCAGGCAGATTATTCATGGAAAATAAAGTTGAAAGTACCCTAAACTAGCCCAACTTATTCATGCAAAACGAAGTTTGAAAGTACCCTCAACTAATTTTTGTCAGCATATGCAGACTCAGCTATGGCCGCCTCAGCCTCAGCAACTTCCTTCTCAGTCTTGCGGCCCTTCTTCGACTTGTAGTACACGCTCATGAAAGTACCAACAGCGCCATACTTCTTGCGGCAGTACTCATAGTGCTCGGCATCAAACATGCGCCAGAAATCCTTCTCATTCAGCTCGGATACAGCATACTGGGGCTGGAAGCAGTTGTTTTCGATCATCCACTGCTCAAGATTGTGTGCGGCCTCTGACCCATTGAACATCTCGCCACGCAGCACGGGGCCCGGTGCATAGTAGACACCAAGATCAGTGAACATCTGTGCGTTAGGAGTGTCGCCTTGCCGGTGGTGTTGCTCGAACCCGGCCTCTGGGTAGATCATGGTCTTGATTGGGGTCTTGTAAAGACGGTGCGGGCACAGCCACAGTGGGTAGATCTGTAAAAAAAAATGGTATTATTAGAGAAAAATTCAAACACTGTGCATATGCTTTAAGGAGTAACATTGGTCTATTAAATTTGTGTGACAGTTATGTGACTGTTTTAGAATGTAACAAAATTATCGTAACTTCATGATACATGTTAATAAATCCTGCTGTAGATTCACTTATCAGTATAGTTATAGTGCCAGGACATCTTATTTCTTCTTCCTTTTCTTCACTTTACTGACTTGCTAAATCTGTCAACAAAAACTTTATGCTTAAGCAGAAATCTTCTTCATATATATTGCCCAAGTATCATCAAACCAGCAAAATTTTCCAATAATCTATCCCTCAAAATTGGTACAACATCAACAAGAAAACACTTGCTAGAGAGAGAGAGAGTACCTCCATCTCCTTGTGGACAAACTCCATGGCCTCACCGACCTTGTAGAGGGGCACGAGGATGTCCTGGACGACATGCATGTCATGGTAGTAGTTCCTGATAGCTTCACCCTGAGTGGCCTTGAGGAGGGGCACCTTTGGTGGCATCAACCAGCCCAGGGACCACCTGAACCACCATTGGTCGCCGAACGGCAGGATCAGCTTTCCTTCCCAGTACAGAGACCGTGTGTGCCGGTGGTAGTAATCCCTTGTCGGTATATACTCCACAAATTCACCTGCATCAGCACAGTGTAAACCACCAAAGTTAGTTTGTTTCTGTCATTTACTGGTACAATTCACAATATGCATAAGTGAAAATAAAATAAAATCCTTGATCGAAATTAAGTCATGGAATATAATTAATTAGGGAAATTATGCTACCAGCATGCATTAAAAGTAGTCATAGAACATAAGAAAAAGGCACATAGAATTAGGCTTTTTGATCTGATTATAAAATATGGCAAGTCTATCAAAATTTCATAACCATCAGGTCAGTTCAGTAAGCATTACCTTTCTTTAGAGCAGACTGTGCATGCTGGTAGAACCAAGGCTTGAACCACAACCCCTGATTGTTGATCTTATTCCCCTTCTTCTTCGCCTCCTCCTTGGAAGCATAGACACCGGTCATCATAACACCTTCAGTCGGGGTATAGACCATGCCCTCAACAAAATCAGGGATCTTTGACGGATCCCCATCTCTAGGCGCAAATGAGTCGGCATAAGCCTGGGCTAGCTCTTTCAAGTTTCCCCTACACGGTCTGTATGTCAACTTCATGTACTCCTTGATTTTGATCAACTTAATCTCGGCCGAAACAATGAAACCCAATGTACCTTGAGACCAAGGAATGGCATAAAACAGGTCGGAGTACTCGTTTTCCTTTGTAGCTCTGACAACCCGACCATCAGCCAACACAACCTCCATGGCAACGACTGTGTCAGAGAAGAGCCCGTACAGGTGCGAACTTCCTTCAATCCCAAAACCATTAATCAACCCACCAACAGTTAGATCATCAAACTCAGCAACAACTGCTAAGGATAGGTTCATGGGGCAGGTGTAGCGGGTAATCTGACCCATGTTAACCAGCGGCTCAACCCTAGCAATCATCCTTTCCTTGTTAATTTCAAGAATGTTCCGAAAGGCAGAGAGGTCGACCTCAAAGTGACGGGCCCGTTTGTAGTCAACATTCCTCATGCCAACAGAAAACCAAGGCTTGCGAGCGGTGCAAACGAGGCCATCTTTCTTGGGATCATGATCCTTGAGACGCTTAACAACTTTCTTGACATTTTCATCATGCTCCTTTTGACGGCGTTTCTCCGACTTCATGGCCGACCAGGTGTCACCGAGGAAGTGCTTAAAGTACATGAGGGAGGAGATAGGAAGCACCACGAAAATAATAACGATCCATCGGAACTGAACAAAGTAGTCAACCAACACCTTCTTCCTCTTCGGACGTAGAGGGGTCTTGAGGTCCGACATGGATGTGAATTATTTACTGGAATAGAAAGATAGATGTCTAATCTATTAACTTCTATTTAATATCTATAAAGCATTCTTATATATTCGGTTTCTAACTCACGATCTTCTACACAGAAAATGTTGTTCTAGACAAAAATATGATTTTTATGTTTGGAGAAAAGCGTGGCATCTGTTTGTGCACTACAAGAGAACTCACGTTCATGCAAAAAAAATAAAATAAATACATTTGCACAATAACAATAATCTCGATAGAATCAATTTAAACAAAAACGATCAAAATGAGTTAACAAATAAGTAGAGTCATTTTGAAATCGATCTAGTATACAAATAACCACTGCTATACAGTTTAAAATAGATATATAGTATACAAAAAGCACAAATTAGTAGAGTGGAAAAGTTGTGTCACATCGTATCGTACTGTGATTAACAGATTGTGACTTTGGTCATGTGCCGTGTCGTACTATGATTAAGTTAATTTTACACGTGTCATGCAATACCGTGACCAAAATGTCGAGCGATTATCACAATACACAAATAGTCACGCCACGTGAGTCACTCTCTAACCAAGTCGTGGCGTACGTGACTAAATGTGTCATGCCAAAACGTATCATAATTAGTCACGTTTGATCACATTTAACTATTTTTTAATTTAAGTTTGTTTATTGAAAAAATTCAGAAAAAAAACTCCAAAAATGTGGAACCATTCATTGAAATATTACAATGAAGAATTACTTTTAGAAAAAAAATGTTCCATGACTAAACGTGCTATTTTATGTGTTGTGCCGTTTTTCGTACCGTACCATGTTTTTTATTCAATAGCTAGTCACGATATGCAAATAATTATAGTACGGAACACATGAATCACAACACATAATCAACAAATGAGTCATGTCGCATCGTTCCATGACTGAACCGGCTGCGCCATTAAATTAATTATCTAATCAACAAATTGGGTCTAATATTTATTATTATTGTTTCTTTTTTTGAAGTAAACAAACTAAAAAGTTGAATTTCTAATAGTCATGTATAATGTATATTCAAATTACAAATGAACGAATTTTCATTAATAGATCAAAAGAAAACAATCCAACCAAGCAACCACTAACAGGGGTTCAGAGTAAGTAAGCTATATTTATTTCTCTGCTCAATTCCAACCGAAATTTTTAAATATACCATTAAAAAAAAGTTAAACCAAATAACTACGATTTGAACATGGCTGCAACTTAAAATTATGGACAGAAATTGAGTGTGCACAATTTCATGTTGCAGCAGACAACAACTCTTTTTTTTTCTACTCATACATGTTGAAAACAAGGTTTGGGTTGCCCGTGAAAAACAAGTTATTATCCGTAATGTGAAGTTGCGGATGCTCAATTTCTATCTGCAATTTCACGTTACGGCCGTGACAAAAATAAAATTTCTCATATTTTGTGGTTATTTGGTTTATTTTTTTTAATGGTAAAAATAAAAATTTCATCAATTTCAAAGAGAAAAAAGAAAAAAAAAACATGCAACGCCTAAAACACTTAGAACAATGCGAACTCACAAAGAGACCAATTTATTTACCTCAATGTCAAATGAAGCCTACATACAAAATAGTGGATGGATTTAAAACAGAGTTCTAAATAGCTAGCTATAGCTTTCTTGGATCTCAAAAGTTATAACGCTATTAACCGTTTTTTTATTCTAAATAACTAGTTATGGTTGCGCTATAGCTGCACTATAGTTTTTTCGGATCTTAAAAGCTATAGCGCTATAATCGCTATTTAGAATCTTAATTTAAAATGATGAGCGTACCTAGATAAAGAGAAAAACAGGAGATAGAAATGTCACCTTACTTCCAAGAGGCGCTTGAGAGAGGAGCCAGATAGTTCGTGCTCAAGAATAAATTAATGGTATCATATATATATATACATATATATATACAGACCCCTCCATTTTTAAATAAATTGAGATCTCGATTTAATAACGCTGTCATATAATCAAGAAATGCATTGGGGTTATTCTCGGATAAATAATGCTCATTGCCACAAACCCCCAACTATCAGAATTCATATCACCAAAGGTAACTCAAATTTTGAGTTTAGATCCGGACCGTTGATTTGATTTGGCATGATTTTAAAGGACCTGTCCATAGACGTGTTCATCAGGTTGGTTCAATCCAAACCAGATTAAAATAGGCAAATCAAATATTTATTTGGTTTTAAATAATCAAACTAAACCAAACTGAAATAGAATAAAAATCGAATCGAACTGAACAAACCAAACAAACCAAAGTGAATTTTGTTTTGTTTCGTTGAATTGATCGAAATAGGATATTAATCATAAAAGTAAACAGGTTTTTTTTTTATATATTTTTGAATTTTTAAACATGAATTTAAAAAAATGTTTGGCTAGGTTTAACTGATTTTAAACTGAACCAAAAAATATGCATTATGTCGTAATTTTTTTATTTTGTTATATGTTTGATTCCAACAGAGATAGGTTTAAAAAATTATGTTAGTTCATTTTTAAAAAATGAGTCGATCCGATTCATTTAATCAACAAAAACGAATCGTTTAACCGAACTCTCTCAGTTTTATTTAACACTGATTAAACCTAACCTGATGAACACTCCCTACCCATACATTTTTATCTTGAACTAAATTGATTTGAATTTTGATTGGACATCTAAACTCAAAATTTGAGTTACTCAGAGGATCTGGACTCCGTCTGTCATTCTGTGGGAAATAAATCTGCTGTTATTCCAAAGGAAAAACCAAAACCTGTTATTTTGATTCAACTGTTGAGATCAGTATAACAAAATATTCTTATTATTTCTTTGAAATAACAGTAGGATTTATTTCCCATGCTGTGGGTCATGGTGGTCTGGTATTCATTAATTCCAGCAGCTCGTGATGTGTTGTGACAGATCTGCCAGTATCCCCAGTATTCAGCACATGATGTTCTCAGAAGATATCTCAGTTAATAATAGGAGTCGAAATCTTTCGGAAATAGACAAAACATGGCCTCTGTTGAAATCTGCTTTTTTGTTCATTGTCTCTATAGTACATAGAATAAAAATTCCTTGGTAAAACATGCAGGAAAATCTTTGGTCCTTTCATTTGTTTTTTTTAATGTCCAAATGCACAGGGGGTATGGTCACGTTTTCCTGATTTTTTTAAAACTTGGAGATACAGTGGACCTTTTAAAACTTAAAGATACAGTGGGTCTCACTTGGAGATCATCATATAATTTTTATTATAGCATCAAGGGGAACAACAAGCATAATGAAAGGGTATGGAGTTCCTATTTCAGCTGTGTTGTGGTCCTTATGGCGCCAAGAGGGCCTAGTTGCAAACCGGGCTATTGAAGATGTAAGGTCGTGGTTAAAATTTTGTGGCCAAAAGAATAGAGACGTGTGGGCAGCTGTAGGAGATTGAGATTGCTCAAATACTTTTCAATTATCTGATGTAATAAATTTATTAATATAGTCTTGGTAGTCCCTACTAAGTTTTAAAAAAAAAAAAAATCTCTATTTTTTGTACCTCCACCATACTTTAATTTTAAAAACGTTAATAAATCAAAATTGAAATCATAAACATCAAAATATAACAGTTAGATGTGATCTATGTTATTTTTTCTATGTGTTCATAAAAAAATATCACATTTGTATTTTGTTTTTATATCAATCAATCATTTGAAAATCAACGTTTAGAAATTATCCACATTAGTACGTTTTTAGAAGCTTTTGATTACAATCAAAACAAAGTTGAAATGTCACAATTTTTTACATGTGCATGAATAAAATAATGTATATCATATCCAACAGTTTTTATTTTGACTCTATAAACAACTTAAATCTAATTAGAGAATTCTCATAAATTAGGAAATTAATGTTTGAATCATTTATGATGTTTGCAGGGACCAAAACTAGGGGGGCGGGGTGGATTTTGAAATGTAAGTTCAATTTAATATGTCTGGCTTAATTTGTCCCTTTGGAAATTAATTTCCTCTGTCATATTTATTGTTTTTAATATGTAAAGTAATACTACTTTATTTTTTTTATTATGTACAAACTATTTTTTTTTATTTTTTTTACTATGTAAAAGATTTTTTTATTATTTTTATTTAGTACCCGATTAGTTAATATATGAATTTGAACCTAATAAATTATTTAAATTTAATTAGTTAATGAGTTTAAACTCTATAAACAACTTAAATCAAATTTCTATTCCCATGACATAAATTCTAAATCTGACCCCATTGATGTTTGAATCATTTTAAGAGTTCTGAATCAATGTTACGGTATTTTTAAAAGAGGAGGGTTCAAATGTCTCTATTTTTTGTGCCTCCATCATGCCTCTATTTGTAAGAACTTAATAAATCAAAATTTAAAACTTAAAAGTCAAAATAAAACCGTTGGATATGATCTACATCATTTTATTTATGCACATGTAAAAAATTATGACATTTCAACTTTGTTTTGATTGTCATCAAAAACTTGTAAAAACGTACTAATGTAGATAATTTCTAAACGTTGATTTTTCAAATGATTGATTCACATAAAAACAAAATAGAAATGTGATATTTTTAAAAGTACATAGAAAAAATAACATAGATCACATATAACAGTAATATTTTAATGTTTACGATTTAAATTTTGATTTATTAACGTTTTTGAAAATGAAAGCATGATAAAAGCACAAAAAATTTAGACATTTGAATCCTACTCTTTTTGAGGACCAGAGATTTTCCTGCATGTTTCGCTTTCACCAAGAAAATTTTTTACCAAGGAATTTTTACTCTATGTATTATACAGACAATGAACAAAAAAGCAGATCTCAACAGAGGCCATGTTTTGTCTATTTCCGAAAGCTTTAAACTCCTATTAACCGAGATTTTTTCTAAGCCCATATATATTGTAATTAATTGAAATTATTCCTGCCCAACTACATTGTTTATCATAATAGACACAATTACGAGGTATTTATTCATTCATTCATAACCTGTCGCATGCAATTATTGCAAACCTTCTTCAGTTATTTGAACCCATGGATTCTTGGAATCCTTATTATATTTTTATGAGACCCACCCTTGAATCCACAGGGGTCAAAATGTAAGAAGTAGAAAATTCCAATACTTAATGCAAAGAGAGGCATCCAAATTGACAAAAGATAGAACAAGGAGAAAGGGGAGGTAGCACAGTTGGCTAGGAGAAAAGTTCTAGAATTGTTGGTTACCCAAAAGTCGAGAGTTCGATTCCTCCTCACGACTTCGCAGCTTCTGCGAAGATTTTCAAAAAAAAAAAAAAAAAAAAAGACAAAAGATGAACAAGAGATCACTTAACTAAGTTCAGAGACATATGGTTGTATCACATGGTTTTGAAATTTCTCTGCTTCCTTTGCTTCTTAGATATGACTTTGCTGCTCTTCAAATAGGAGAACATGATCCTACTATTCCAAATCTAACTATTCATCTGGTCCTGCCCTCCAAATAGGAGAGCAGCGAAGTCAAATCCTTGCTTCTTTGAGAATTAGTTCAGGGATGTTACTTCCATTAGGTCCCACAATGGAAAGTGACTACCTAATTTGTTTCACGTACTAAAACAATATATAAATATAATGTTAGTGTCACTACTACAAAAAAACAGTTTGTACACGGATTATAATTGGAGAGCTACACGGATTTGGAAACGTGTGCGATTCTAGGGTGTAGGAAAGTCCACATTTACACACGGATAATTTATACGTGTACGATTACACTAATCCTACACGGATTATTAATAAAGAGCCGTTTGGAAAATCAAGAGAGCTACACGGATTTTAACTAAATATCCGTGTAGGAAGAGTATTCCTACACGGATATTTAGTTAAAATCCGTGTAGCTCTCCTCAACAGAATATTAAATAAATAAACCGGGTTCAGTAACATTCCTACACGGATTTTTATTTAAAAATCCGTGTAGGAAGGTTGCTGAACCGTTTTTTTTTTCTTTTTCTTTTTTTTTTTTTTTTTTTTAGCTAGCCTCCAGTTTTGTTAGTCAGTAATTATATATTTCTGATTGAATATACATAGTCTTTTGCAAAAATAAATATAGAGCATTTTGTATATACATAGCCTTTTGCAAAAATAAAATAAATACATAGCCATTTGCAACATATATATATACATAGCCTTTTGTACATGCAATTTCATGTGATCTAACACATAACATACACTCCTCAAGATCCAATACAAGACGAGAAGAATAGTAACCAACTAAGGCGAAGATGACAGTAACCAACGAAAACCATACAAAACTGAAAAGAAAAATAAAAGAGAAATAAGCAATAATAATTACACATGACCTAAATAAGCAATAATAAGTAGCAAAAAATTAGATAAAGAAAAAAAAAAATATATATATATATATATTCATGACTAACCTTAGCAAGATAGAGAGGAGAAAATAACAACTTCAAATATCTCAGATCCCAGTTGTGCTATGAGCTAAAATCAAAACGGCATTGGAGGGAAAAGGTCTTCTTATATAACCAAAATCCTAAAACTACCTTTTTACACAGATTTTTCACTATAAATCCGTGTAGCTCTCTAGCATTTCTACACTGTTATTTAAAGAATAATCCGTGTATGAAGGTTGACCGTTTTTTTAGCTAGCCTACACGGATTTTTTAGTAAAAATCCGTGTAGCTCTCTAGCCTTTCTACACTGTTATTTAAATAATAATCCGTATACAATAACCCCTTCCTACACGGATATTTAATGAAATATCCGTGTATAAAAGATTAATTTCCACACGGATACTAATTTTTAAGTTAATATTCGTGTAGGATTCCTAGAACACTGGAAAAATCCTATTTCATACACGTTTTTTTATAAAATTGAGAAAATCCGTGTATAAAGTACAGTGTAGGAAGACGTTTTTTGTAGTAGTGTGTAACTATTCATCTGGCCCTGCTCTCCTACTTTGTTCTGTTCTATTATTCCAAATCTAACTATTCATCTGGTCCTGCCTTCCTATTTGGTCCTGCTCTACTATTCCAAATCTAACTCTCCTATTTGGAGAGCAGCAAATTCGAATCATTGCTTCTTTGAGAATTAGTTGAGAGATGTTAATGGAAAGTGACTACCTAGCTAATTTGTAAATTTTTCAAAGAACCTTAACTTGCAATCAAATTATGTACAAATGAAGAATATAATCTTAGTGTCTCATGTGGATTGGACATGTAATATTTTTCTAATTAATAGTTTGAACACTCTTATTTAAATATTTTACTAAATTAATGTTAATGTATTTTTAATTTCACGTACTAAAAAAATATATAAATATAATGTTAGTGTATCTTTTCACGTAGAAGAATAAGATAAGTAGTTTAAATACGCTGATTTGAATTTCAAATTTCAAAATTTGATGCAATTAAAACAATGCATGGCAATTTGTGACGTTAAAAACATGACAACTAATCAACCACACCCCATAAAATAATTTAAGGCAAGCTTCTGTATATATTATTTCATCGTTCGTATTTTTGAGAAAAATTGAAGGTCGAGCTTTTATTTCTCCTACAAATTTTTTATCACCTTAAATATCCTTTATAAAGGATTCTATCCGAATTTCAAACTTAATTGTCACCCTTCCATAAAAAGAATATTGCCTTTTAGTTATTTGTAATTCTATTTGGATGATATTTCCAGCAGATATTCTTTAAGGGTTTTTCAAAGTAGAAATTATACATAGATTTGTGCTTCTTCTTTTTTAAAATTGAATTAATTTGACACTCGTATATATAAGCTTCCATTAGAAAAAAAAAATTAGAAATACCAAATAATTTTATCACATTATAAATGACTAATTAAATTTAAAATTTACTCAAATTTAATCTACATCATATTTAAATAAGTAAAAACATATCTAGTACAATTTTACTAAATTAACGTCATAATTAATCACTAGGGTCCCATTGAGAACCAGGGACACATAATTTGTCGTTTTGGGATATATAATTGCACACTGAGCCTAAAGCCTCTTTTAGCCCAAAATGCCTCTTCTAGGCCTATGAGACGAACCACTTACTCATGGGCTTTTATTCCTAAAAAATAAAAAAAAAGATGGAAAAGAGATTTGAAGAGAATTAATGATGGGCTGGTTTAGAGCTGCCCAAAAAGTTCGTAATTTGTGATTCGATTCGAGTTTGATTCGAAAAAGTTTGTAAAAAATTCGATTCAAAATAGTTCGAAATTAATTTAAATCAAACTCAAACTGGACATGGTTCGTTCGAAATAGGTTCGCGAACTATTCTAGTTCGAATCTCAAACTAAATAAACTGTTGATTTTCGCTGATGACATATGTGCGCTGATGACTTAAAAGTTAAAACATATGGCCGCTTAGACATATGTCATAACTCGTAAGTCGTAACCCTCACTCTCAGTTTTGAAACCCTAGACAACTTTCACCTCTTGCTTTCGGCAACTACGATCACTCTTCCTTGTTGTAAAAAAGTTCGTAAAAAATTTGAAATTGAGTTTGTAAAAAAATCGATTCGAAATTAATTCAAACCAAACTTAGTTCAAAATTAATTCAAGACCAAACTCAAACTAGAGTAATTTCGATTCGGTTCGATTCATTCGCAGCCTAGGCTGGTTACTAGTTTTTCCTTTTTTTGGAGGAAAAAAGAGAAGAAAAAACTAGTAACCAGCTTTCCATTGAAAAAGAGAAAACAATTCAAGTGAGATTAAATATTACTTTTTTTTTAAATATGAGTTCGATTAAGCACCAAACACATTTCATGCTTCTATATATAAATATTGAGAATTTTCTCACTTTGTGAGTTTCAAATTCATAACCTTCCACATATAAGCTATATGTCTTTACCACTAGACCGAAGACGTTCTTCATCACAGAGTTTTTTATTTACAGTTATTAATGAAACATAATTTATATATATATAAATTGTGTCTTAATTATTTTATAAAGTTAAATTCTTTCTTCAATTGTTTTTTTAACGGAGCAAAATCTGGAAAATAACACTATTTTGCCATTAATTGTCCTAGAGTATATATAATTCTATAAGAAATCCTTAGAAACAAAAAAAAAAAAAAAACATGTACCTTCAGATATTGTTTTTGTCGTTTGTGAGTAATCCATCAAAGTGTTTTTTTATTCACTATAGTACTGAATAATGTACAATTTTACTACTAAACTTATTAATTAAGAGCTTGGAATATCCCAAGTGTGATGTATATTTCAACAAGTATGGATTTGTGTAGTATTGTTCATGCGATCACGATCATGCATTATATGTCAATGTACGAAAAGACTAGCAATAGATATAAAAACAGCTCTGCTAACATTTTTCTTACCGTTAGAGACTGACACAATAGAAGCCCTCGCTTAGACTCTTTGGGCTACAGAAACACTGGGTTTCGGACATTCTTTTGGGGACCAGTTCGGAATCAATACGTAATGCCCATGGCCCATTAAAAACTAAGCCCAATAAAAATAGGCCCTGAGGCCACACATAATATGGTTTTGAACCGATATGGCTAGGCATGTACTGCCTTATGCGGAATAATTTGCTCTCACGATTTTCTTTAATTAACCGCTCCCACGATCTTCCTGCTAATGCGGGATAGCAGTTAAAGCATGACCTATATAGGACAGAAAGATCCATTGAATAGGGATCGACTTTTTGCTTTTACACACACTAAGAGAGAGAACACATAGAAAAGAAGAAAATAAAATATCTTTTCTCATATGGCCTACTCAGAGATAGGACGTATATCAAGAAGAAAATGAAATATCTTGTACTGGATACAAACCGATAGAAGATTTACACAATTAATGTCTTTGATTCGATTCAGCTAAAGAAACCTATAAGAATTCCAGCATTTTATAAAAACCGATTTGAGCCTGACTAAATAACATGAAACAAAGGAGCTCGGCTCCTATAGTTCTATGCCCTCGCAAGGCATTCTAGATAAATAACATTTAAATTAAAAGATTAGTACGTGGAACTTCATTTCCATTTTCCATTTTCACTTGGCAAAAATCACATGGTACAAGGCAATCGATCGATCTCTGATTTGAGAGATATTTGAAATATATAATTGATGAAATGACGGAGTTTAATTATTTGAAAAACAAACCTTACTTGATCGAATTGGCCATCTCTTATTAAAATCAAACTATATATATTGTCATGCTTGTCATGATCTCCAATCGTGAAGTCGGCAATAGTTGACATTTGTTAAATATTTATCTGATAAATGCGTACAGACGTTACGTCTCTTTCCCAGGTCAATCAAATTATTTTAAAAACAATATAATCAAGTGAGAAATTTGGCATTATAATTAAGTTACGTAGATACATAATTTATACCTAGATTATACGTATAGAATATCATCTATTCAAATATATATATTATAGCCAGATAATTAATTATGTCAAAGTTCATTCGTATGAACTTCTGCCGCATATATATCCGTACCCAGCTGGTCATGTGTACTAAATAATAATATATATGAAACTATTAGCCCACAGAGTTTTTGGATGGAAAACTAATTAAACTTTGACTTTTTTACATCCCGATCCCAATTGCGCTGCCTCTATTTCAAAAACTAAAGAAAATAAGGACATGTTCGGCTAGTCTACTGTGCTTGTGGGAAACTGAATTTTTTTCCCTACAATCACAGTGAAAATCAATTCATTTCTTATGCATATTCCCCTGTTGGGGAGGCAGCTGAACAGACCCTAATACAGACAGGTAACATGCATGCATAAGTATTATATGTGGTATATCCCTTTCCCATATCTTATTGAGCTATGACTATTTTTAAGCATGTTTTTATGTTCTTTCACATCTTATGTCGTATTTATAATATTTCTAATTACTACCAACTTGACAAAGTGATGCCATAGCTTCTTGATCAAATTTGAATTAAGCTCAAATTTGAAAAAAAAAGTTAAAGATAACAGTTGATTAATTTTATGTGAATAATTTGAATCAAACAGATGAGTTGGTCTCCTCTAAACATTATATAATTAATAAATTAGAACATGGTAAATTTATCAAGCTGACCATTTAGAGAACTTATTATAAAATAACAATAAAGCCATACAAAATTGAGAGCTTGTCTCTTTTATAGAATTGATATTAGCACCAAGCGGGCATTTTAGAAATTTTTTTTTTTTTTTTTTTTTTTGCAATTAGACATAGAATTAGTTTGCTTTCGAATAGCTCGCCTATTTAATCACACTATCTTTGCCTAGCATAATCATCTGCATTAGCTAATCATATCCTCTTACACTAGTGCACATTTTATTTCAAAAGAGAGAGAGAAATGGCTGAGGCGGTTATTGTGAATATGGTGGTCGGCAAGCTTGCTAATATCATCGCGAAAGAAATTCAATTCTTGGGTGGGGTTGGGGAGAAAGTCAGAAAGGCACAGCATGAGCTAATCCGAATACAATCTTGCCTGAAAGATGCGGATTCAAAACGCAAAAGAGATGAGAGGGTGCAGAACTGGCTCAATGAACTCCGTGATGTGGCATACCACATCGAGGACGCAACCGACACGTTCTTTCTCAAAGTTGAATGTAACCAAAATCATAACTTTTTGCAGAAACTCATGAAGCTAGCCAACAAGCCTCGGGAGGTATATTTTCTCCACAAACTTGGCACTAAGCTCAATATCATTCAAAATGAACTCGAAGAGATATCAAAGAGCAGGGTGGCCTATGGAATCATAGCCCTGCAAGACATAGTGGTGGGAGAGCTAGTCATCTTGCCTGTTCGGAGAGCTATTTATTCTGAAGTAGACGAAACTGATGTCGTAGGCCTGCATGCTGACAAGAAAAATATTCTGAAGTTGATGCGCCCTGAAGAAACACTAAGGCGGACCGTCATAACCATTGTGGGTACCGGTGGTCTTGGAAAGACTACCCTTGCACATATAATACACAGAAGGCAAGTGCTGATATTTCTTTTTCAACTATGTTATAATGAGATAAATAATTACAACAATAACAACATCAATAAGTAAGCGTTAGACTAGGTTGTGTATAGGACCGATCATAACTTCTCAATTCATTTTATGATGATGATGATATAATATCATTAGTATTTAGAGTGCTTAAGGCCATTTAATGTTGAGCGATGATAGATGTATGTCTACTATTAGCTTTTAACTTATTTGTTAATAATAATTATCAATATGTTTCGCTATTGACATTCATATATATAGTGGTTCGAAAAAAATTAATTAGATAGTCTTTTGTTTTTTAAAATCTTCGCAGAAGCTGCGAACTCATGAGGGGGAATCGAACTCTCGACCTTTTAAAAACTAACGATTCTAGGACTTTTCTCCTAGCCAACTATGCTACCTCTCCTTTCTCAACATTAAAATTTAATTAGATAGTCATAAAATATTTCTAAGAAATAATTTCACAGACCTTAAAATACACAGTTGTCGCGATGACTATTGTTAAAAATTGTCCTGGAAATCAATCTAATAATATATTTTTGTTTGTTTGTATATCCAGTGCAAGGTCAGAGTTCGAGTATGATATAATGCTGTCAATTTCCCAATAATTCAGTCTAACTGAACTCTTGAGAAAGATGCTACGTGAACTCATAGATTATTCTGTACCGAAGGAGCTAGATGTCAAAGATTTAATGATCGAACTCAAGAAAAAATTAAGTAGCAGAAGATATCTGATTATTCTAGATGATGTATGGCAGGTTGATCTGTGGAAACAACTCAAAAATGCATTGCCAGATGACAACAATGGAAGTCGCGTTCTGATTACTAGCCGGTCTATTGATATTGCAAAATCAGCAGACCCTAATATGGCACCGTACGAACTCAACCTGTTAGATGATCAGAAAAGCATTGATCTCCTCCTCAAAAAGACTAAACCTAATCAAGAACATAGCGAAGAATTGCCAAGCGAATTCCTGAAGCTTATGAACGAACTATCAAAGAAATGTAAGGGCTTACCTCTAGCTTTGATAGTAGTAGGTGGTATACTTTTAACTAAAGGTCGAAACTATCATGCATGGGAAAGAGTGTTGCGAACAATGGATTGGCACTCAGAAGGCAAAGAATGCATGAATGTCCTCGCCATGAGCTACGAAGATATACCTTATTATCTTAAGGCATGCTTCCTTTATCTTGCTTCTTTTCTTGAGGACTATCAGATCTCTACAAGATGTCTGATAAGAATGTGGATAGCAGAGGGGTTCATACCACAAGAAGAGAAGAAACCAATGGAGGAAACAGCTGAGGATTACCTCGACCAACTTTTTCAAAGGTTATAATTTGTTTTTTTTACCCTTTAATATTTTTAGCCTTCTATATAATATTATTACAATTTTTTTTCACAAATTAACTATCTCATAGAATATACATTTCAGGTATACATGATATATGCTCCAATTTTATTTTTATAATGGAATAGAAGAAATAGAGATCTACCATATAAAAGTATAAAAAAAGTTTAATGAAGTACCTAGCGAACAAAATATGCTACAACGCCTAAAAAAAAATTCTTTATGACTAAATCTATGTTTTTTTCAATAAAATATAGTTTCCTTCAACTATTATTACCAGTGTTGTAATTAAATAACAGTATTTGATTGTTAGACAAACATGGTACTGCCAAGAGATTAATCGGAATTATACGGACAATTTAGCATTTTTATTAAATTTATGTATATATATCATAGTTTATTAAAAATAATTTATTTAACTTATTTAACTTATTAAACTTATCAAACAAACTTAATTTAACTTAGTTTTATTATTATAACACGACATTACGCTTATTTTTTCTTAACACATAAGTATTTTACATGTGTAAGTAACACATTTATTTAATGAAAAAATAAATTTGAAATTTAAGTTTTTTTCAAATGCTAATAACATATTATTTGAAAGAAATGAAACATTCCAACATAAATAACTAAATTTAGTTTATGATAGCAACTTAATTTTATAAATAAACACATACAAAAAAAACATCCATAAAAACATATATAATCAAATAATTAATCAATTTCAAAATAAATAAGAAGAAAAAAACATATATAAAAAATATTGGATGTATATCCAAGCACAAATAAAACTATAATATAAGATTTATAAACCTTATTATCACACACAATCACACAAGACAAAAGCAACTTGAAAATAAATATTCAATGGAATAACATAATTAAATGGGAATAAACGGACGATTAAAAGGTAAAACGGCCGATTAATAATTTTCATCCACAAACGGACATCCACTAAGTGTATTCGTAATGGTTTGGCTGCCTTAACGATTAAACGGCCATTTAATCGACCGTTAAGACTATTTTTTACAACACTAATTATTACAACTACCATAGAGCCCTTTGTATTTTATGACTTCTTATCTAATAAATAGCTTTTTTCTGGAAACCTTCTACCAAGTGGTCTCTCATTTTTTATTTTATTTTTAGAATAGAGTCAACAAAAGCTTTTTCTAAATAATATATCTTTCACTTCCGTTGCCCAAAAAAAAAAACAATAGATACGGTTTGATACTAAAACACGATTCTAAGAATAAAATCGGAATTTGATGTTTGGGAGACTAGAGGGTGCAAAAGTATAATTTTGCGTAAGGAATCTGAATTTTTAGAAATATAAATCGAAAATTTCAATGTCATTAAATCCAACACTTTTCAAACAACATATATGTACATTCAAATATTTTTCTTCAAAAGTTCTTATTTATACAAGCACGTACAGATTGCATTAATTAGTTAATTGTTTATATATTTTAATTTCAGTCATCGTCATGATAAATATATATAACTTCATTTTAACATTCAATGTTGGAAGTAATTAACTAATCTATTATGATTAAAATATTTTCTGTATTCCTGACTTGTTTATAAATAAAAATTAATTCAGAAGTATGATTCAAGTAACAAGCCGACATGTGAATGGTTCGACCAAGTGTTGTCAAGTGCATGATCTTCTCCATGACTTAGCAATGCACAAAGCCGAGCAAGAAAACTTTGTTATGGTTTTCTCAAAAGAATCAGATTCTAAAAAGCCGAACAAAGAAATCCGACGTGCTTCATTTCCTTCCTTTGAATATAACGACGATGATCACCACCGGCGCAATAACTTAATATACTTAGAAGATGCAGGTCCAAATGTCCGTTCTTTATTATTGTCAGGGAGTGTTTTTTTACAAATACCCAATTTCTATAAGTTTAGGCTATTGAAAGTTCTAGAACTTTATGGAGTATTTAGCGATGATGTTGAGCTGGTCAGGGGATTAGAGAAGTTGGTTCACCTAAAATACTTGGGGTTAAGAAGATGCAGTATTCCCATCTCGGAATGTTCCTTTCATCGTATGAAGGCTCTTGAAACCCTAGATATGCGAAGAACATTCCCACCTAATGAAGTACCGAATGGTTTATGGTCAATTGATACATTGAGACATGTGATGTGTGACAATGATTTCGAGCTGCCAAAAAAAACAGCTGAGCTAAAAAATATCCAGACCTTGCAATGGGTGTTTTTTGATGGGAAGATGCCCCTTCTAAGTAACCTGCGTAAATTAGGTATTATTACTGTTTTGGATGATCCGAATACATTCACCAATCTATTTGCAACGCTACCTTCTCTAGTGTCCCTAGGGATCATTGGCTGTCGTCTCCCAATGGAGGTTGTTTATCCAAAAGCACTCCCAAATTATCAACATTTACAATCTCTCGACTTGAGAGGACAATGGTCAAAGAATGTCACCTTAGATGCTGCCTTGTTTCCACCACACCTCATTAAATTGACACTTGGTAGCTCCCTATTAAGACAAAATCCAATGCTTGAGCTTGGTAAGTTGAAGAACTTAAAGAAACTTTGCCTAGGACATTTTGTTCTAAACGATGAGCTGTGTGACTCGGGTCCAATATTGTGTCCAGCAGGATTCCCTGTCCTACAGTATTTGAAAGTGGCATCTCATTCTATGAAGGGTTTAACGGTGGCAGAGGGGGTCATGCCAAAGCTTACATGCCTCACAGTAGGTGAGGACAACTTTAAGTTACATCTGCCTCCTCACCTACAACACGTGAGCGTTATATTTAAAAGTTTTGATTAGAAATAGGGTAAACTGTTGGTTGCTTTTCTTATTAAAAATTTTCCTTGTACACATGCATGGTAGATGTTACGTAATTGGCCTCCTTCCTTGGACTAAATTTGCTTTTTTGTTTTCTGTAATTTTATTCTTTTGACAGATGAACTATATGAAAATTTGATTGTTGTTTTTCTACTTACGGGTTGTTCTTCATCCTGCAATTTTTGTATACATTTAATTTCCATTCCATTGTTATTTATTGTCAGGATACATAAATTAATAGTTGCATCTGGATTGTAAAATGAGTGCTAGTGCTATGTTAAATGATTGTTTCGAAGCGTCTGCTCCCTAATTCAACATTAATTAGATACCAAAAATGTGTCAAGCTCACTAGCTCAGCCTCAGCGATTGCAAAACTTGATTCTTCTCTGATGCCCAGATACTGTTTAATGAAAAGCCTAACAGATAAATCGTCTCCTGGAACTCCATTCTTTCCATGCATACCAAGGCTGGAAGAATCATCTCTGTACAATAACTGTTTGAAAAAATGCCCTAGAGAAACTCGATCTCGTGGACCACCATAATTGTTGGGTTTAACCGACTGGGTTGGTTCAGAGAGACAATTGGTTCGTTTCTGGCAATGGTAAGGGCTGCTATTGTACCAACCCACTTCACTTTTACCAATGATCTCTCTTCATGTGCTACTCTGGAGGCAGTTCGTATCGGTCAGAAGCTTCATTCCTTAATTTAGGACTTAGTAACTGTGTACCAGTAGCCAATTCATTACTTTTTTTTTTTTTGGAAAATGTGTTGATGCTGAAATAGCTGAAATAATGTTCGATAAATTGCTTCAACGAGATGTTTCTAGCTGGAACAGTATGATCTCATTATATGCTCAAATTGGCCAATTGGAAATTGGTCTGAAGTTGTTCGATGAAATGCCTGAAAAAAGATATCCTCTCTTTTAATGCAGTCATAGGAGGGTACAGTCAAAATGGGTCTGATCTAAAGGCCTTAAATTTCTTCACTGTGATGCTAATTGAGTCGTGGCTAGAACCCAATATCTTTACTTTGATAAGTATTTTATCGTCTTGTGCCAATCATGCTATGTTAAAACAGGGCAAACAAATCCATGCTTTTCTTATAAGAAGAGAAACAAATCCATAAATGTGGTTTTCATTTCTAATGTTGTTTTATCAATGTTTGGTCGATTTGGTAACTTTACATTGCCAACACAGGTATTTGGTGAAATTTGGTTAAGAAAGCAAACCATAGAGGACTTCAAGAAACCGAGGACTTCATTGCAAAAATGCCGCTTGAACTGGATTCGACTGATAGGGTTCGATTTTAAGTGCTTGTAGGGTCCACCAAAGTGCTAACATGGCTGAAAAAGGAGGGGGAAAGGTTGATAGCCATTGATCTGTTGAAAAGCAGCGGTTGTTCCACCTTGCCGAAATGTTTATTCCACTTGTGGGGAATGGAATAAAGCAGCTAAAGTTTGAAATAAAATGAGGGATCAAGGAGTTTGTTTATTTACAAAATCAGCTACAACTTTTTGAGGTAGGACAGCAGTTTGGACCTGATGCCCATCGGACTCAAATTTGGGTCCTATGGACTCCATAATCATCCGATCCACTTTAATATCCGAACGCACGGATATTAAAATAAACACGCACATATATTAAAACAAAGTGCACAGATCTTAAAGTTATTGAGCCCATCGCACTCAATTTGAGTCCGATGGGCATCGGATCCAAACTGCTCTCTTGAGGCAGATGATATTTTGCATCGTCAAATGATACATAATTGGTTTTCCATGAAGTAAAGTAAGAATTAAAGGAAGGGATCGATGTTATTGACAATTCCCCACGAGGGACCACTTTGCGAATAATGAAAAATCGAGGGTGTTCAATGCTTGTAGCAGAGAGAATTAAAGGAAGTGATTGATGTTGAGGAATGCAACCTGTTTCCACTATTTTCAGGATGTGCAATTGTGTTTTGACTTGGATGGAACTAAAATTGTATATCATTGTCTTGCTTCAATTATAGTATCTGACTTAGAGATCTTCAGATCAATTTACTGTGAAATTGTGAGATAATTCATGAACCATGACTTAATTAGAGATCAATTTAGTCTAAATGGTTGACACATCCCCAAATTTTTGTTTTTCAATAAATGAATCTACTCTTTTCAGTTAGAAAATAATTAATATACCTTGTTCATGTAATTCGACTTTTGTCATTCATGTTATATATTTTGCCTTTTGTTACAAATAATAAGTATACCTTGTGACCCATCTTGTTATCATTTAATTCGATAATTACACATTATTCATTTATTTATCTGTTATTTTAACGAGTTCAGGTAGAATATGAATAAGGCAAATTTTAAACAGATATGAATATGAAAATTCTACCGCCCGACCCGTACCATATTTATTGACACCCCTAGAGATCATTTCAATCTTTCAAAATCTTATTTTCATACAAAACAGGTTTTCGATACCTACCATAAGTAATTTAAAAGCATCTACCATATTACTGTATGCTTTCATAAAAAGTAAAGTATTATCTACAACTTAAGTATTTAAATAAATTACTTGAATTCGGTTCAGTGGGTCAAAATTCGTGATTCAAGAATAATTCAGATATAATTCCAAAATGATTCATAATTATTCGGACCGGAGATCTCAGTCCAACAAGAGAGCTCAAACAAAATTTCACGAATAATTCATCATTCGGTTCGTCATTACCAAAATAACAAATTATTCGCGAATCTTGTGAGTAACTGAGCCTATACCAAAAAAACAAGATTACATATATCTAAGATGAACCCAACTAATTTTAATTCAATAAATCAGCTACTAAATCAAAGAGGGAGGAGGATAATGACTCACCCTCTCCAAGTCTTTTTTGCACTAGAAATACTTTCAACCTCCTTCCAATATCTTCTTAAGTCATGATTGCAAAATAATGCCAAAACCTTTATCATTAAATGTTTCTAATAAGAAAATCACAATAAACTTAATTAAAAAAACTTACCAAGATTCAATTTGAATAATACCCCTTTCAATTTTTTAATCCTCATTTGATGTACAACTTCATTGTCATGTGCAATGCCATGAGTGATCATACTTGTGTTTGACACATGAAGAGGTTTTAGTAGAGAATAAATGCAAAAGTTCAGATAATCCATTTCTCATAATTAATAAGACCAATGCCTTATTTTTAAATTAGTTTCCTCCAGTGCTCTATATTCAGTTATAAAAAAATTAACCAAAAAACAAATATCATAGATTTGTTTAATAAAATTTTGGAAATCCCATGACTTGTCATTCAACTTATTTTGTCTTTTATAATTATAAATCACATACAATTTATATGACCCATCATTATTAATTAATTGCTCTTGCTTGTTTGTCATAACAAAATTGTACCTTGTTTGCTCAGGCAATCAAAATGGTGTTGAACATGCCTAACTTACCTCAAATTCTTTTTTTCTAAGAAAAAATATATTTCATTTTACTGTTATTTAGTATGTACAATTACTAATTTAATTATCAAAGCACAAAAAATATTTATTACTTCTACCAGAAACAATAATATAGTTTTTATTCCTAATAAAAATTGGGATACACAGAAGAAAAATTTCCATAATCCATAACAGCCAAAAAAAAAAAATCATTTAATCTTCTCATCTGCTTCAAATGAGAGAACCTTTTTCTATTTTGTAGAACCCACAAATATAAAAAATAAATAAATATGAAAGTAGCCATACCGGAAAAAAAAAAATGCAAAATAAACTTCTGGTAAAAATTTAAAATCCCAACAGGAAGGAAAAATTAATCCATGGGAAATAAAAACTAACATTTAAGTTTACTAAACTCATATACACACACTTAATTTCTAACAAGGATTGCACTTCTTGTACCAGTATTTACGATGAGGTACCAGCAATTAACTAAATACTTTTCCTTCTTCTGAAAAAGGATTACTTACCAATAAAAACTCTTGATGGACATCACCAAAATTAACATAAACATATAGCTACCCATAAAAATAAAATAACATAGAAAAATAACATATTATATATCAAGAACCTGACAACTCACAAGTTCGGCCGTCCCGAAATTTCTCGCTGCAATTAACCTCCAGTTTCTATTGCTTTCTTCATTTTCTTCATTCTCTTGCAAACCTGTTGAACCTGAACTCAAACTCGAGCTCAAGCTCGAGCTGGAACTCGAACTCGAACCAGCACCAGAATTACAATTCTCTGCAATTACATCCATTGCTCTAGCTCGCAAAACTGCGATATTGTTATCCCCATTTTTTGTAATAACATGCAAATTACCGTGAAACCCCGCTAGTAAAAAAGGCGCCTCGGAGTCCGTGAAGTCTCGTACCGGAACACGGCTAACCGCAACCTTCCATGTGTCCTCCTGGGAGTCGTACCGCTTTATCATACCGCTGTCTAATGTGTTAGAAGGTTCTAAGGCATATAATTCACCATTAACTACTAACCCTAGTTTTGTACCAGCCTGCCGGGCGGGCCACCCTTCCCCCATCCCAGCCGGCATTGGACCCCAAGTACCGGTTCGAGGATTGAACACCTCCCCTCCTATGTCGAAGAAAAACGGCCATGAATATAAACTTTGTGTGACAAACAATCTTTCTCTAAAACAAGCCATGCCAGTTGCTACTGGCTTGAGCACATCTGCCAAAAATGCTGCTGGTAAAATTTGTGCTTTAGTAAAAGGCATGTCAGGTACAGCATCCCAGGTACCAGTAACTGGGTCAAAAACTTCTCCTGACCTTAACGGGTTCAGCCGCCCATTTCGGGCTCTACTAACACCTCCTATCACATAGAGTTTTCCATCCAAAACACCTGTTTTGCAAAAAGCCCTACCTGATCCCATGGGTCCCACCTGATCCCATGAATTGCTGCGGGGATCGTAACGACAAACAGAACTCAGAGCCAATGATCTGGCAAAACCACCTAACACATAAAGGCACCCACCAGCAGCTGCCACAGCACATCCACAAAACGGTAACTGTTCCCCTCCATCTCTTCTGAAAAACCAACCTCTGACAAAGCGGATTGTGGATCCAATTACATTCCACATCCGAGACCCGTTAGAGCCTCTTCTCAGCCTACTATTTGTTTCATCATGGAAGAGATAAGGCATGAGAGGTAGTCGTTGCCAGAGGCCAGAAACCGGGTCGAACCCGTGCCAGCATAACTTATTGGATTCAATTTTTGTAAGGATGTAGACCCATTCCTCAGTTACATGCAACTCATTTCGCAAGTCAAAAAGCTCATGACTGGTAAAAACCGATCTCCAGTTGCGGCTGACTGATTTCACAGTGAGGTGGCGTATTCTTGGGATTCGTGCCAGTATCTGGAGAGAGATTTCATCAGGGAGTGAAGGGATCAATCTAGGGTTTTCTTCAAACATCTCAGGATGAGATAATTTCGCTCGTTTATTAGGGTTATACTCAGACTTCTGATGTATTTTAGAGGATTGAGGATTTAAATTGTTTCTCGTGCTCATTACTGAGCCCATTTTGGGATTGTGAAATCCCTTAGGCACTGAAATTTAATGGCTATCTTGAATTTCAACTATAACCATTCATTGGCTTCAATTCTGAAATGAGAATGAAAATTCAATTAGTTAGGACAGAATAAATTTCTTTGATTAAATTGATATTGACCATAGCGACATTTTTTTAAATATAATTATAGGATACTTCAATATCTCTATGTACAAATGCTTCATACTTTAATTAAAAAATAAATAAATCATAGAAAATATTAATTAACACAGTATAAAGACAATAAAGGTGCTAACAAGAAATGAAAAATAAAAATGAACAGAAATGTTTAAAAGCAAATTGTACAGATGTACTCGAGTTCTCCTTTCTCCATAGAAACAATTAATTCTATGGAGAAAACTCGATTATACTATAGCTTCGATGGTCGAATCAATCGGGCACGACTGTTTTAAATCCCGTCGATATGATTATGAAGCATTTACACAAACAATATATCAAATCTCAACAATAATATGCATATGAACAAAATTATGAGATAAAAATTCGATAGCTAACAAAATCACATTTACAGTAGGTGAAATCAGATAAGTTTGATTTTGGTTGAACACCATATTAATTTCACAATACAAGTAACAAGTAAATCCATCTAAAATGAGATTTCAATGGAATCTAAAATTACCGAAATATATCACAGATTGGTAGATCGGTGTTTCTAAATGAACTAGAAATAATGAAGAATTTTGGATCTGTAAGCAACAACTACAGATCAGAGAGAGGAATTGATATCTCTGAGTGATTTCTCTGCCTGTTTCTTAGGGTTATACTGGGAATTCTGATGTATTTCAGAGGATTGAGAATTTAAACCGTTTCTTGTGCTCATTACCGAACCCATTTTGGGATTTTGAAACAGCTATCTCGAATTTCAACTCTAACCATTCATTGGCTTCAATTCACGAAATATAGTACCTAATATGCCGAAAGGAAACTTATAGTTAATTAACATACAATTAAAATGAAATAAAAATGAACAGAAATGTACTCGAATTTCCCTTTCTCTATAGAAAAAAATTATTCTATGGAGATATGTACATATTATTGAGGAAAAGGAAAACCCGATTGCTATTTAGCTTCGATGGAACGAATCGATCGGGCACAAATTGCATCAAATCCCGTCGACCAGATTATGAAGCATTTACACAAACAATATCAAATATCAACTACAATATGCATATGAACATAATTACAGCAGGTGTGAAATCAGATAAGTTTGATTTTGGTTGAATACCGTACTAATTTCATAAGTAAAAGTTCAAAATCAAGGTGACCCAAAACGAGATTTCAATTGAATATATGAGAAAGTAAAAAGAGAAAAAGAAAAAAGATGAATCTAAAATTACCCCAACTCAACTCCAGATCGGCGCGAATTAAGTAGATATTATGAAGAAGGATTGGATCTGGAAGAAAACCCAACTCCAGATCAGAGAAATTAAGGTGGTGTAGATTTTGCGGCGCAAAAGAGGAGAAAAATGGGATGGAGAGAGAAAGAGAGAAAGACAAATGCTTTGAAGCAAGGGGAAAGAAGGGAGGAGAGAAAGAGAGGTTCTCTTCACTTTCGCAGACATTATCCTTTGAGTTATTGACTTTATTATTATTAAATCTTGACTTAGTTAGGTATAATAAGGTACCCTATTAATTATATAATAATAGATAATATTATGTATTCATGAAAATGATGCCCCAACTGGGTTTTTTTTAATAATCAAATAAAAATAAAAGGTATTAATAATAAACGAATTAAAAAAAAATTAAATCTAACCAAACCGTCCCACGGTGAGGCGGTTTGCTACAGTAACCTTTTTTTTTTTTAATGTTTCAATCTAAAAATAAGAAATGAGAAATTTTCAACTTTTGTTTTCTCAATATTTTTAAGATCTTAATATTATCTTATTATTAATAATTATCATTACTAAATAATTATATAATAATATGTTATATTGTTAATATGTAAAATAATTATTCTAATAATATTATAATATATTATAGTTATTATTAATATAATAATATTATATAATTAGTATCTTATTATCAATAATTATTATTAATATATAATTAAATAATAATATCTTATATTTTTTATATATTAAATAATTATTATAATAAAATTATAAAATAGTATAGTTTTTAATATATTAATATTATATAATTATTATCTTATCATTATTATTAAGAGAGTGTCTTCTATGGACATAAGGACCTATTTGTAAAATGAACATATTTTTATTTTCAAAGTTTAAACAATCAATCCGAACCGTTCCTCTTGTTCTCCATATTAATATGTGCTTGGAGACCAAATTTTACATTTTTCTGAATTTGTTTACTATTTATTAAGATGGATATAAAATTCAATGGTCTGAATTTGATATTTTTTGTACCCATCTTAATAAATAGTAAAAAAATTTAGAAAAATGTAAAATTTGGTCTCCAAGCACATATTAATATGGAGAACAAGATGAACGGTTCGGATCGACTGTTTGAACTTTGAAAATAAAAATATGTTCATTTTACAAATAGGTCCTTATGTCTATAGAAGTCTTTACCTATTATTAATATATAATTGTATAATTAATATCTTATAATGTTAATATATTAAATAACTATTATAATATTATATATAATTAGTATCTAATTATTAATAAGTAATTAACTTAGGTATATTAACATTATATATAATATTATAAGATCAGATTCGTGCAGAACGTATTTGAACGATTGAGATATTCGAAAAAGTCACGCAAAGTTTGAGATATTTCAGAGGATGCGAATTCAATAAAATGGGTAAGCATGTTAAAAGAGCAATTTGGGCTTCAAGCCCAAACTTCGGCGTTAAAAAATTTACCCAATAAAATCCGTTTACTAATTTATTCTACCACTATTGTATACCACAACGTGAATTTTAGATAACTTTTTTGGTTATTCTATTGCTAATAATATAAATAATATTTTTTTTGTTAGCTTATTGAATAAAACCATAGGAACAATTTATAGATAATGTTGAATTAGCCTTTAATAGTAATACATAATTTTTAATTTTTTATATTTGGACTCCATTCTAAAAAGTCTGAAAATATTATTATCATGGTCATGAATTTATTAAAGATTGGATTTTGTTTTGTTTATAATTTAAGAAGAGATCAAATTAAATTAAAATGAAAATTTAGTACATAGTTCAAAAATTAATTGAAAAATTATATGGAGGTTAATGTCCAAAAATGATAAACAAATAATATCATCCGTGAGTTTATAAATCTTTGGATTAACAAAGGGCAAAAATTGATTTTCTAAGCCAAAATAAATATAATTTCATGTCACGTTCTCAAAATGAGATATAATAAAATTATATATATAGTATAGGATAAATCTTCCTTATATCTATATATAATTAATTATGTTACAAAGATGATGATGTGCCTTGTATTTTTATAAATAAACGTATGTTTAATTTTGACGAAGGTATTGTAAAATAAATAGATGTTAAAATTTACAAAGCCCTTTTTTTTTTTTTTTTATAGAGAGAAGTATGTTTAATTTTCCCGAAGGTATTGTAAAAGAAATAGATATTGAAATTTACAAAGCCCTTCTATAAAAAAAAGAAAGATATTATGTACAGAAAATAATATATACTTTTTTGTCTTAGTAAAGAATAAATTTATTTCTAATATTATCACCTCCACATGTAAATTTAACCAAATCAAATATATCTCCAGATATACATCTAACATAAAAGGCAAGAACTATTAATTCATATTTAATTGTATAAACAAATTTCGGACGGTTTGTGGTGTTATTTGCATAATTAATTATGCCATATTTTCGAAAGGGAAAATTCATTTTGTGTTCATGTAAATTTTTTGAAATAGCATTTTTTTTCCGTCAAAATACTATAATATCCAATTTCTATACAAATACAAAGTTAACATTCGTTTTAGGTTGGGACCGTCCGATTGAATCCGTCACTCGGGATCGCTTATGGATGATCCTTTTAACTTGATTTTCGATACAAGTGTCTATGGTATTGGTATGGCTTTTTTTTTAAATAAAACTATACGTACACTTGATTTAGCTTTTTATTAAAGAAACAGTAAATTTAGTGCTGCATTGGAATCAAATTAATCAACTTAAAACTAAATTTAAACTAGCTATTTTTTTTTTATATTTTCGTAGTAGCTATGAAGTTGTGAGAAGTATTGAAACTCTTGATCTTTAAGTAATTATGAAGTTAGGATATAAAGACATAGTTCTATGCATAGTGCACATTGGTCCGTACTATGGACCAATATTTCTATTTGAAAGTCCAAATAGTATCTATTTAAAAAATATAAAATAATCAAGAAATTGAAATTTTTTTATTTGTTACCAGAAAGTGAAATTTTCAGCACCAAGAAATGCATCAAACCGCAATTCAGCAGAAAAAGATATTCACCTAACCGCAGAAGTATAAGGATATTTTGGTCAATTGAGAGAACAGTGATCAAATTATGGCTATTATCAAGGTCGACACTACCATAATACAATCACATCTAAGTAAATAACAAATATATATAATCCCTTGAAATCCAAAGTCATACTTGCCACTAGAAAATTTACAAAAACACCCTCATAATTTTTCTTAATTATCAGTCTCTATGTTGGCTTTCTACCACTGCTTTCTTCACCTTCAAAATATTTCAGCTTCTTGTTCCTTATAGCAGTGGTATTAGCATCTCTATTCATGGAAGCCATTTTCTCATAAGATATTCTGGGCTGATTGGCATTGAAAGGTGAAGTTATTCAAATAACAGTCACATCGAAGCAAATATATACCAAATTATATAATATCTCATAAGATAGAATCATCTTGCATAATTACATGATCTACTTTTGTTAAGCTCAAGCAATGTAAAAGCCCATTCTTAAAAGATGGAAATTAATTGACAAAAAAAATGAGAGTTGTTAATAAACCAGTTTGTACCTTAGCTTTGAAAGTACTGAAATGATACTATCTTTTCTACATGGTGGTTAATGACCAGAAAAACATCGGTACAATTTTTTTATAACAATTTGAAAATTCAAATGACATCAAAGTTTTTACCTTTTTACCTTAAAAAAAATGGATGGAACAGACCCATCCATTGCTTACTTCTATATACCATTCATGTTGACAAGCTGCACAGTACCAAGGACAGATCCACAAATCAATTTAGGTACCTTAGATTACAATTCTATGCATTGATTTATTTAAATCATTTCGATTTGATTAGGACTATTGTGTAGAGAATGGCTTGATGTTACTTATTTTACTTGGGTCCCCAAGTTGATTGACCTAACTATCATCTGTGAATTCTAGCAGCCTACAGAAAACTTTAAATAATTCAACAAATTAAACTCCTCAAGGCCAAAATGATAAAAGTAGATGAACAATATGAAGCACTGTATTGTTACCGGTAGCACGTATATACTTGAACTAAAATTGACTGGCACCGGATGTTCAATCAAATATTTTCTATTGTTAACCTTGAAAAGATCAGTGCACCATTGGTAATAAGCAAAGTAAAGAACAAAAACTTACCACTCAATTTTACCACAAGTGTAAAATTGTAGACCTATCATTGGATGAATGGCTGGATAGACTCCTGTGATCCTGTCAGATACGAGGGAAAATTTGTACTAATAATTAGAATGTTTTAATTGTTATTATTGAATGTTTTAATTGCTTTTCTCAAATTCATTAGCTTTTCATCACCATGTTTTAAGAAAGAGGTAAAATGTAAGATACTCTGATATGCTTCAATTGTAAGCCTGCAATAGGTCATTACAGATTCCCAATCTTTCAACTCCATTGAAATCTGCAAACATTAATTTGAAATTAACAAAATACCGGCAAAAATTTAAGCGATACCCAAATAATTTAAACGAAGAAAGTACCTTTAAGAGATTTTCACAAGATTTCAGCAAGTTGAGGGAGAATTCTCACACTCAACTTGTTCAATGGCTTTATAAATCGAATATGCTTCTGTATAATCTATGCTTCAATGACAAATAAGGGCACTTTTGTCTAATACAAGGTAAAATTCAACAATAAAGAAAGAAATAACACATTAGGTCTTTAAAAAAGAAAAGGGAGAACAAAAAACTGGGAAAACAGCAAATACCAACTAGGTACAAACAAGTCAGTGCCTAGTACCGTAGCAGCTTTAACAGCTAATCCAACAAATGAACCATAACTAATTTTAACTCTCACGGAATTTTAGGTTTTTAAACACTGCAATTATTTAGGGTTGCCATGAGTTGGAATTTATCTTAAGTTTTGAATTACTCTGATTAAACTAGCAATAGTGTTGTTTAATCCTCGGTTTATGGTAGGTACTTACATTCAGTGCTACCCTTGGTTGTTCTGGCCAGATTTTTACACAACAACCAAACAATTAATTTTATTTACATTTTGGTCCCGGTCAATTCAAAGGTCTGGTAAACAGCACAGAACCATATCAGCACAATCGATTAAATAATGATGAGCAGGCCAGAACAACCATGGTAATTAAAATAAAGAATTACTACCAGACCTTTTTCTGTACTGGCCAGAATAACACAGTGGATTACTACAGAGAACTACCAGGCCAGAACAACCATGTACAGAAAAAGCCAATACATTAAATCTTATTTTTAAAGTTATTAAAATAAAGAATTATCACGTGAAATACTACATAATGATGAGCAACAATCGATCAAAGACAGAGAATGAACAGTAGATTAATACGGATGAGCAAATATAAAATGGAAATTTCATATATACCCTTCAAAACCACAAAATTAGGTATTTTTCTTCTAAATATTATAATATCATATTTACCCTTCTAAATTTTAGAAACCCACAAATTTATCCAATTTATTAACTTTTATATTAAAACTCATTTTAAATTTATAAAGTACCTATTTTACCATTTAGTAAAAAATAAATAAATATGCAACTTGTTTGAGAGAAAATTCTTCTAATTAATCAGTTTTGAGAGCAAATAACTCATTTTCTTACTTGTGACTCATGCACCATTATATGCCCTGAACACTATTGTGTATGCGTCACAAGCAGAGAAATAAACCATTTGTCCTCGGAAATTGATTAGTTAAAAGACATATAATTTTCTTAGATGGATTGTATATATATTTTTCATTTTTTTTAAATAAAGAGTAAAATGAGTACTTTATAAATTTAAAATGGGTTTTAATTGAAAAGTTAATCAATTGGGTAAATATGTGAGTTTTTGAAATTTTGAAGGGTAAATATGATATTATGAATTTCAGAGGGAAAATATATACTTTTGTGATATTTTAGGGTTATATATGAAAATTTCTAAAAAAACAAATATGCACGAGAGAAATATGCCAACCAAACAGAAAAAGGAGACAAGAAACGCATAAATACAAAAGCCAACGTATTTTTAAAGTAAAATGATCAAAAGGAGAACTTTGATATTACAAGGTGCTTATATATGTCTTTTCGAGCACATGAAGGTGACACCAACGGTCGACTTTTATATAAGACAAGGAAGCCGTCCGAACCGTACAATCACCCGAGATTTTATACTCATAATTTGCATGAGGGTACTCAATGGAGAATTGGATATGTAAAATGCATATATGCGCATCTTTTTTTGTACACTTAATTAAATTATGCTGGGAAAAAGATAGTACCCCTCTTACATCTTACATCTTGCTGAAAAAAAATTAGTTATCATCTTAATTAATATTTTAAAGTTCTGATATTACTATCAATTTCTTAAAAATTCAGAATTTAGCATGACCGCTATATATGTGGTTCTGCATACCATTTGGCACTCCAGAAAAAAAATATATATAATTGTCATGGGCCAAGTGGTTCTGTACCACTTCTGGAGTGTCCACTTGGCAGTCATGTTAAGTTTTGAATTTTGAGAAATTCATAATAATGTTAGAATTTTGAAATATTATTAAGATGGTAACTAAAAAAAATTTGGTACATGTGAGTTTTAGTTCAGTTCCTACTAAGATTATATATTTAAATTTCTAAAAAAAAAAATTCTATATCATCATTATTGTTGTCGTCCTGAATTAATAAAATTTGACTTTTTCTTAAAATGTATTTCGTTCTCTTCTAGAAATGAGGGATTACTAAAATTAACAAAGAAAAAATAATTTAGACATGCGAGAAATTATAATTATGCACGTTTTCTAAAAATCAATATTTGGTATCCAAGCACATCTTAATATGGAGATCATGTTCAGCGGTTTGAATCGTTTGTTTAAAATTTGAAAATATATATAAATACAAATTTATATATGTGAGGCACAATATTGAGATATAAAAGTCATGTGATACTTGAAATATGAGATCGGAAACATGACAAATAATTTCTTAATCAACCGTGCCAGGTGTGTATTCTAAAAAAGCTTTGGTTGAAGCAATGCATCAAGTGTTATCACTAGGTATTACTTTGTGCATGTTCTTCACGGATTGTCAGGGGCTAGCAACAGCGAGTCAGCAACTAAAACCTCTTGGAGGGCTTTCAATGAATTCTACAAAGTATGAGAATTGATGAAGACTTATAAAGATTTTAATTGTTCTTTTATTAATAGAGAAAGGAATGCTGTGGCTGATAGTTTAGCAAAATTAGAAAGAGGACAGGGACGTGGGACTACTCGGATTGTACTTATAAAGATTTTAATTGTTCCTTTATTCTAAGCATACACTAAATTTAGCCATATTAAATTTAAAAGATGGATTACTTGACAATGGTTTTTACAAACAAAAATTCAAATCACATTCAATTTCATATGATGATATATAAAAAATAATTAATTTTGGATCATTAAAATTTTAAAAAAACTTGATATTTTAAAAAAAAAATACACACACATTAAATCTCATCATTTTTTTTTTTTATACATAATATGTATTTAAATATATCATATTTTAAATTTTAAATTTCAAAAGTAATATTTCTCTTAAATTTATTATGCCGAAAAAAACGACACATAGTTTGGCAACAACCGATCAAGACAGAGCATGAGGAGTGGATTACTATGGTTGTGGGAAAAAAAAATATACATGAGAGACGTGCTAATGTAGAAATACAAATGCTGATGTATTTTTAAAGACAAAAGAACTTACAAACAGAAGTTTGATACTTAAACGTACTTATCCGTCTTTTGTTTTTTTCAGGCACATGAAGGGGACACCAACGGTCGACATTTGTATGTAATGCATCACCGTTGATAAGAACAAACAGCTGCACAAGCACCTAGTAGTCATACTGATAACTTGCTTGAGTGTACTTAATTAATGGAGACCATGTTTATGTGCTAGTAGTCATACTGATAATTTGCTTGAGTGTACTTAATTAATGGAGATCATGTTTCTGTGCTAGTAGTCATACTGATAACTTGCTTGAGTGGACTTAATTAATGGAGACCATGTTTATGTGCTAGTAGTCATACTGATAATTTGCTTGAGTGTACTTAATTAATGGAGATCATGTTTCTGTGCTAGCAGTCATACTGATAACTTGCTTGAGTGGACTTAATTAATGGAGATCATGTTTAACTGTTTGGATTCACTGTTTGAATAAACAGTGGTTGAATAAAAATAGAGATAGAGATATGAGATTTTTTATTTTAAATAGAATCAAATTTAAATATTTCAAAAAAACAATCACTATTGATTTAGTTTCTACAAAAAAAAACAGCTTCACCGATCATACTGATCGGTGGAGGCAAAAACATTTTCGGTGGAGCCATTTGCTATTGATTTCCGTAGTCATATTGTATAGATGGGTCATAAAATGACTGCAGATCGGTGGAGCAAATGTGTTTTTGTCTCTACCGATCATGCGGATTAGTGAAGTCATTTTTTGTAAAATCCAAATTAATAATGTTCGTTCTTTTAAAATATTTAAATTTGATTCCATTTTAAAAAATCCGAAATATGAATGAATTGATTCATAACATATGCATTTTACCGTAGCCTCACTCTTAAAATTTTAATTCAGTTTCTACTAGAATTTACTAAGTAAATTTTTATATATAAAAACTATGTCACTATATCATGACCAGACAGTACTAATAATGAATAATATTCCTTTTGACTAGCTATATATAGTATTTTCTTATGTTGACTAGCTGTAATGTCACAAGTCACAGCAATTATCGTCACCCCAAAAGCAACTGTCCATCTTGCCTTTCTATGGGTTTCCCTCGAGATTGGTGCAATGGATAATGGCGTGTGTCGAATCAGCGCAATGTTCAGTAGTTATAAACGGTGCGGGGGATGGTTTCCTCAAGCCGGAATGTGGTTTGCAGCAGGGTTGCGCTCTCTCTCCGTACCTCTTTATCATAGGTATGGATATCCTCTCTAGACAACTCCAATATCTAACCGACTGTGGGGTTTTGAAGGGGGTTAAGCTTGCACCAAGGGCTGTGCCGATTACCAACTGCATATATGCCGATGATCTACTATTATTTGGTTCAGCCACAACCTTTGAAGCAGAAACTCTGATGCAAACGCTCCAGATTTTTTCAAATCTGTCGGGTCAATGTGTAGGTCCGGGAAAAAGCTCGGTGTGGTTTAGTGAGGCCACAACTGAAGAGGACAGGGTTGTCATCTCAAGTGTTCTAGGAGTGCCCAACAGTGACAAATCGCCTCTCTATCTTGGAGCTCCAATCTCAACCACAAAAGGATCGTATGATTTTCTCATTGAAAACGTTAGCTCTAAACTACAAATGTGGAAAGGTCGTCTTCTCTCTCAAGCGGGGCGACTAGTCATGATTAAATCTGTGGTGCAATCTCTAACTATTTATTACATGGCAACCGGGAAAATTCCGGCTGGGGTTCTTAAAGAGTTAACAAGTTTAATGAGGAGGTTTTTTTGGGGCGCTATGGACAAAGAAAGGTTTCTCTCATATGTGGCTTGGGACAAATTGTCTGAACCACTTGATGCAGGAGGTTTGGCAATAAGGAACTTGACAAGAGTAAACGAGGCAATGCTTATGAAGTCGTTGTGGAAGTTGGCAGCGGGTTCTGAGGCGTTGTGGGTTAAAATTGTTCATGCAAAATACATGCCACGATCTGATATTTGGACCAATAAAAGGGGGAGCAGATGCACTGTTTTTTGGAAGGGTATTATGTCTCTTAGACCACTCCTGCTGCCATACTTGTGCTGGAAGTTGGGGAATGGGAATAATTGTAAGGCTTTTGTGCAACCATGGGCTCCAGGTATCATGCAATTCGCCCTGCAAAATGCTCAGCAAAGAAGCATCACTGTCAGTGAGTTGACAATTCCAGAAGAAGGCACTTGGAATGGTGAAAAACTCATGCAACTTTTCGGTCTACAGGGATGTATGATTGTTATGTCCTCTATTAGTCCCCCAGTTGCTCAGGATCAAGAGGATTGGCTTGTTTTCTCTCCAGCCTCAAATGGGATGTTCTCTGTTAAAAAGGCATATATGAAGTTGTCTGAATTGCAAAACCAGAATTTGAGTGGAGTTTGGTCTCCTCAACTGCAAAAGGAAGCTTGGAGAATTATTTGGAGAAAAGGCTCGATAGTCCCTCGACTTAGGCTTGTTCTGTGGAAACTAGTCCATAATGCGCTGCCCCTAGGTGCGGTGTTGAAGGCTCGTACCTCAAAGGGTGATTCAGTTTGTGCGGTTTGTGGAGAAGAGAATGAAGATGCAGCCCATATGGTTTTTTTGTGTTCTTTCGCAAGGAGTTGTTGGTTTGCGGGTCCCTTATCGGTTAGAACCGACTCCCTGACAGGTAACATTCATCATTCCCTTGTGGATATTGCCAACAATTGTTCTGATGATCAATGGACCCTGTTTGTAAATTCCATCTGGGCCATATGGTGATGTAGGAATGATAGAGCCTACAGTGGAAAGTTACCTGATTTCGACAGTTTTAGTTGTTACCTTCGGAAGATCAATGCTGAAACGGTAATTGCTAAATCAATAGGGACTCATGGTAGTCGGGCCTCAGGCTCGGTTAAAAATCCGGCTCAGAGAAGTGCTGTCCCATCTCAATTATCTCAAGCTCGAGACCAACACTATTGCCATGTGGATGGTTCCTGGCTCAATGAATGGAGGGGCGGTTTGGGGTTTGTTCTCACATATGGAGACTCACTGGTGGTTTACAAATCGGCAGGAGTAATGACAACTTGTCCCTTACAGGCAGAGGCCTTAGCCCTAAAGGATGGGATGTGTTATGCTTTATCTTGTAACATCACCTCGTGTGTTTTTCTCACAGATTGTCAATCATTATCTGATACGGTTTCTCAGTTTCATCCACCAGTGGATACTGACTGGAGGGCTCTTGATGATATCATGAAAATCTGGGAGATCATAAAGGCTAACCAAGGTTTTGTATGCAGACATATTGGCAGAGAAGAGAACGGCATAGCTGATGGCTTAGCAAAATTGGGGTCTAGGGAAGGTTATTCATGGAAATACATGGGGTTCACGTATCCAATTTTTCCTAGGTTTTAATTTATGTTTCTGTGTTATGATTTTTACAAGAAATCATGTGGTTGTAATTTTTTTGCCTACGGGCGTGATCAATGCAAAAAAAAAAAATTATTTCCCCTAACATAATAAAAGATCAATAGAAAATGCCCAGTGTACAATTCATTCACGCCTTCACGACCATTGAATTAAATGTCTAATGCATTCCAGCACATCAATGCTGGCAGCTAGCTAGATACAAAATAATAGAATTCAACCTTTAGCACAGAAAAGAGTGGCAGCTTATCATTAGATTATTAGATTTGACAAAAGCGTTTTGTAAAGTTATAGGTACATGACTTCATCAGTTCTTGTTGGAGAAGTCAAGACCAAATTGGCAAAGCATGCATTTCTCTTGTTTCAATGATAATTAATTGATAAGAGACATGAGATATACATCTAGGACGATAGAGTTGATTTTTTTTGTCAATTATATTGTACTGAAACTGTCCTCTAAGAATAAACTACACTCAAATTTTGAAATTTAATAGTCAAATTGTCAAAATCAACTTAATTGTCTTTTCCTCTGGCCAAATCAAAGAATTGTTAAAGTAATTGAATTAGATAAGATTGTAGTCTAACTAGTTTCGACTTGAAGAGTCCTAGCTAGTGCATATATATATAATCATACGAAAATGAAGTCACGACATGTTTTAATTTAGACTGCTAGCTAGCTAGTTGTCACCAACCCACCGATTGCGACATTATCTTATTATCAATTCATTGTTCTTTTTTAGTACAGTGAACTTTTCTATTTGTCCAACTGGCTATCATCTTATAATCTCAGTGTGTTTGGATAGGTGAAGAATAGTCACTAATCCGAATTAACATTATTCTGAGCTACTATTTTTTGTTTGAGTGTATTTGAATTAGTAAATATGGATTATTCTTTGTTTGTCTTTTTGAAAGAGAGGCTATAGTCGTATTTGAACTAAAATCCTTTATATCCGATCTTATTATTTTAATCATACTTCTGCAACTTTTACAATATTTTAGAAAATCATGCCTTAAAATAGTTGGTCTTGAATTTCCTTTTTTGAAGAAAAATAAGCTTTTATGATAATTCAAAATTCATATGCAAATATTTGCATGGAAAGCCCCGATGTTGTCTATTGGAGGAAGAGTCACTCTTATAATTGCCGCTCTCACGGCCATGCCAATTTATATGATGCAAACATTCTTGATGCCAAAGTGGATCATCAAGCAAATTGATAAGGTGAGAAGGAAATTCTTATGGCATGAACACAAAGACCAAAATTCCAGGTTCATGAGCCTCATATCTTGGGAAAATGTTAAAAAAAATCAAAGCAGTTAGGGGGATTAGGGATTAAGAATCTCTACACCTTCAATCATGCATTATTGGCAAAAATGATGTGGCAATGGTTGCAGATACAGAGACCGGCCGGCACGGATGGCCCTAGTGCAATTGAGCACACCGGTTAGCAAACCATGGGATCGAGTTAGCAACAACAACACCACTTTGGCAAAACATGAGGGTGATTCTGGAATTTATGCTAGACTCGATAAAATTCACTAAAGGAGCAGGGACACACTGTAAATTTTGGAAGGACCCATGGTTGCAAGATCCAATTATACACCGATGTCCCTTGTTATATACATATGCTGAAACACAGAACATGTCCATTAGCGAAACCATTGTTGCAGGGCAATGGATCATACCTATATCTTCACAAATTTCTCAACCAGCAATGATAGAGAAGCAATCATTAATGGGGGAATTGGCACTGGTATCCACAGTATGTACCAGGCATGATGAAGTCAGGTGGAAATGGGGAAAAAATGGACAATTTACGGTAAGGTCATACTATCAAACACTATAGATGATAGAGGAGGGATATGGAGACTCAGAGCGCCCTTAAAAGTCATGATTTTTGCTTGGTTAATGCTCAACAACAAAATACTGACTATTGATAATCTAGTGATTCGCAGCTGGGAAATGGTAAACCCGTGTTGCTTATGTAAGGAACAGGCAGAGACAGTTCAGCACCTGTTCAGTGATTGTAAATTCACCAAACTGGTAAGGCAAACAATGCAAGTGGAGCAACCGCAGTTGGAGCAGTACTGTGGTTTCTTCGCTCAAGGCCAATACTACAATGCAATTCTCAAATCCAAACTAAAAACTGTTAAAAGAGTACAAACTGCAATGGTGTTTACAATATGGAAGGAAAAGTGTAGAAGAATATTATAGGAGAAAAACAAAACAGAGTTGCAAGTGTACCGGGAAATAAAATATGAAGTTAGGATATGGTTTCCTGAGTAATTAATTAATAAGGCTGAGGTCCTTACTGGTTTGGTGTTTACACATCGTGTTTATCTTTTTTTCTTTTTCCATTTTCCTTTTTTCCTTCTTACTTAGCTTATTCATTTCGTTTTCTTTTAAGCTTTTTATCTTATGTTTTGTAAATATCACTATGTACAGACCTTCATACTACACAATTGGTGTAATGATTAGTGGAATCTGGGAGGGGAGCTTGACTCTCTGTTTTTTTTTTTTTTTTAAAAATATACAAATATTTGCAAATAGATATGCAGCAGGAATTCAGAGTAGGTCCGATGCCCATCGGACCTACCTTGGTTCGATGGGTATAATGACCATTAGATCGTATCAAGATTCGTGCAAAGTACAATAAAACCTGTGCAGGTCTGTTTCATTTTCTGTACGGACATATCTTAATACTAATCATACGGTGTTAGAGCTAATTGAACCTAAACTAATTATACGGTGTTAGAGCTAATTGAATCTAAAAGTAGGTCCGGTGGCCATCGGACCTGCTCCTTCCCAACGCAGCAGTATTATTTCTGAGGCTACTGTGTACCGTACCAGATTAGATTCCTTAGGCTGTTTGTATCCGTGCAACATGGTTTACAAAGCTGTGACAGGTGACAGGTGACTGGACATGGGTTGACGTTATAAATGCTCATGATAGGCTGATAGGCTGATAGGCTGATATTTTTCTCAAAAAAAAAATAGGCTCATATATATTAGCCTTGGAGAATACGCTGTGAATTCTTGCTCTAGTTGTTCTTTTTTATTTATCTGTTAAAATATAATAAGTTTTTAATAGAATAGATGACTTATCTTAAAATTTAGATATATTAGAAAAACTCTATCTATTTTTTTTCTTTAAAACCTTTATATTTTAATATAGAAAAAAAAAACTGGATTAGAATTAGCGAGATTAGTATCGATCCTAACATTTGATTTTTGGAATCGGTAAGATTAATACCAATCTTTTATCAATTGTAAATCACAAGTATTTTTTCTATTTTTCTCTTTTTATACTATTTTCTATAGAAATCGAATACACTTGGTTCAACTAATGACAACATATTTTATTTTTAGAAATATAAAAAATAAGTTATTGAAAAAATAATTTTTTTTGGCATGTAGAAAGTACAGGATTAATGATTTGGTCCCTATGGGAAGATGCTAAAGGTATTGAATTATTAGTTTGATCTCTTTAATTTTCACAATTTTCACACCAACAACCATTCAATTTTTGGAAAATTAAAAGACCGAACCATTAGTTCATTCACTTTAATATCTGCGAATTTAGACGATCCGATTTTGACAGCCTAATCACGGTTCAAAATAGCGCACTATAACGTCGCTATAGCGTTTTCGGATCATAAAATTTATTGATGCTATAGCACACTATAGCGGTGCTATATGACAATAACATTGTTTTTTTAGCCGTCCTGCTATGACGCGATAAACGCTATTTAAACCTTTAATTATAATCAAGTTAATGGTACGATTCCTATAGCTTCTGAAATTTATGTGGCCTGATTTCCAACAATTTACGGAAGCTATAAGGACCTATAAACACCCTATGAAATGAAACAATATATAATCTATCTGTTTTTCTGATAATTTATATATATTTTTCTAAAAGTAAAATTTTTGGAATGAACTAATTCATTTTCTGACCTGTTACTATAAATTAGACTAGTTAATAGTCAAATTGTCAAAATCAACTTGTCTTTAATTTCCTCTGGCCAAATCAAAGAATTGTTAAAGTAATTGAATTAGATAAGATTGTAGTCTAACTAGTTTGGACTTGAAGAGTTTAATATTCATTTGCTTGGTTAGTGATAACGATTCAAACATATATATAGCATTGAGAAGTGCAGTCATCTTTTCCTTCCTTATCATGGAAATATTCCTTTATTATTCATTTGTTAACATGATATATGGTTCACTTAACGTGTTCTCTTTGGATGTGAATTATTATTCATTTGTTAACATGATATATTGTTCACCAGGGAAATGCCACGTTTGTATGCTAAGCTGCACTACACTATGCTTTAATTTCTTTGATTTAATTTCTCAATTTCAACTTGAATTGGACTTGGTCATAAGCTCCATTTGATTTGATTTCTATTAATTAATTTGCCTTTTTCTTCACCATTCGGCCAATTAATGGTCTTCTCCATTTCTTTATATATACTTTTGTGTTTTATGATTTGATTTCTAACTTTGTTTTTTTATGCTCTCAATTTCTTCTTTAATAAAATATAGGCTATTAAATTTTTGCTTGGGTCCGAGTAGAAATTGATGCCTTATTTTATTTGTGTTGTTCGCAAAATTAAGATGATTAAATCACGGCATTTCCTTATGCCATCCAAATATCAAGTCATGTAGATCATTTTGTCTTATCAATTCATCCAATTTAATTAATTTTTATTGTTATATATATTTTTCTTATATTATTTGTTCTCCAAACTCACACGTAGCAACCTTTTAGGGTGCAACAAGCATCTATACTAGAAAAAAGATTAAAACTTCAAGTTAATTTCTGAACACCTACACTAGAAAAAGTGTTTATAATTTAATACACTATCTCTGTGAATCGACACTCTAATTATACTACGCGATAGGATTATGCGCTTGCAATCTGAATCGTAAGTGAAACTAGAGTTAAAAAATATATTAATTTATACTGAAAGTAGAGTGTACTATTTTCTTCATCAGTTAAGATGTCGAATTATTGAAGCAACATTGACAGCTTTAAAACAATCTTAATGAATTTTGATCAAATCTATCACCGCACCTCTTTAGTTTAAATCGTTGAAACTAGAAACATTTGAATTTCATGTTTTACATTGATTTAACAATGTGTTCACTTATTTCTTCCATGTAATTTTTCATAACTAGTGATCCAAAGTTCAACATTTACGGAGCCACATAGGCTTAGGAGGGGCTAATTATCATTTGTCAATCTTGGTTGAAATAAAAATATTCAAAATTTGTTTCTGCTGCTATAGTTTTTCCAAAAATGCTTGAGATATACATAGGATATCTACTGATAACTATCTTTGCTTATATTGTATGTGCTTTCTAATCCCCTGTCTTAATCATGGGGATCTTAATTAAAATTAATTACTTATTATTATCCTATTAAGATAAACAAAAAATGAAATGTGATCAAGATAATCAACCTTAGGTGTAACAACAAAATAAATTTTCTAAACACTATATGATTTATGTAACTTTTTAATTTAATAGTTTATTTGGTTAAGGCTTAATTTATCCAACAAATGTGCCAATAAAAACATTACCCAAATATACATGCCCTACTAGATACGGTACAATTAATTACTTGCACAAATTAAATTCCAATTATTTTATTCTAGTGAAAATGCCAAACATGTCCTGTCTCCCACAAAATAAGAGACATCATTAATATTTACTGTCGATAAATTGACTATTGGAAGTATTATATATTTGAGTGAGGCTATGGTAATATGTATAGCAGACATTAGTTTGTACTTGAGATCAATATTTCGTTTTCAATGTGCAAACAATTGATCTGATCTGTTCATCATAATTTCTATATAAAAATATACTTGCAGATTAAATTTTTTATTTTAAAAAATATTACTTATAAGTAAAAAATCTACTTGTGAATGGTCTAGAATCTTTAATATCAAGTGATATTCTACCTATCTAAAATAATAATAAATTGATAAAATATATAATATTTAATTTTCAGGTATATGTTCATATGATGATTCATATTGAATGGTCTAGATCGACTATTTTGGACTTTATAAACGAATATAATAATCTATAGTACAGACCAATGTGTGTTATATTGAGGCTACATAACTATTATGGATAGTACATATTTGTCCGTACTATGAATCAATATCTCCATATTCAAAATCCAACAATAGATAGGAACCGTTCAACATGGTGTTTATATGAAAATTAATGTAATTGTAAATCAAATTATATATATATTTTTTAGAATTTATTTATTTATTTTTAGATAGATAAAAAATCACTTATTGATATAAGGATTCTAGACCATTCAAAAGTAGTGATTTTTTACCTATTTAAAAATATAATAATTTTTTTGAGAAATGTAAAATTTAGTTTGTAAGTATATTTTCATATATAGATTATGTTCAACAGTTCAGATTGACTATTTGTAAAACTTTGAAAATGATGATACGTACTCACACATAAGTAAATATATTATTATATTACAAACTAATTTATAAAAAAAAAAAAAATGAACCACAGTGATCTGATATTTCAACTTGACATTCATCTAAATAGTAAGGCGGCAAAGTTTTCCAAAATATAGTCTTTTTCCTCACAAATCGGCAGAAAGAAAAAACAACTTTATGTAGATGAAAGTGACTTATCAGCTTATGATGGGTCCAACTAAGACTCCAACACAAGCTATGAAAAAGGAACTCCGTTTTTTATTTTTCCTTGCTGAGATAAATTAACAGTGATGGAACCATGTCATGCATCTTTGGTTGCTCTCACACTCTATATATTTGCACCCCCTACCTCCTTTTCTCATCAGTACCCTTCTCCCTCCAGCTTTATCTCTTCTCTTCTCTTTCTTCTCTACTCTTCTCTTCTCTCAATCAGCTAATTAAGAAGTGCAAAGGACTGGTCAAAGATTTACAAAATGGTTAGTTAATTCCTTGTAAATATTACTTCATTTCTAGTCTACAAGCTTTATGGTTCATCATCATCATCATCTAGATAAGTGTATGTACATTTGTGCAATAGTGTATATTTGTCTTTAGAAGGAAAATTAATGTCCTGTTCAGTGATAAGTGATACCAATTATGTGAAACAAATATATATGTATGCTTATATATATATATAGCACCACAACAGAAACCTTTAACATGTTCAACAAAAAGTGAAACCATTTAGAGAATAAATTAACCTTCAAATTAGGATCAATTATGAGTTGCTTTACATAAATATCTTCATAACCTGGCACATTTTTATTTATTTAGCATAAACGTAAGATAGTCGCACTAATTAATTAAGTCACTTTCACTGATAAACATGAGGTGCATATGCACACACACACACACACACATACAATTTTTAATGCTTGCACGTCAAGTAGGGCCATTTTTTCTTTGTTAGAAAAAATATTAATTTTTTTAAAGAAATATTTAGTTAAATTTGATGTCTTACAAGTGCATCAATTAAATTGTTTGGGTTGATTTCTAATGTTTAGACATTATAAGATTTTCACCATTTATATTTCCGCTGAAATATATATATATAATACTCTATGTATTGTCTTGAACTACTATACACAATGATGATGAAGATGATTTATAATTATAATAATAATAATGATGATGATGATGATGATAATTCAGGAAATGATGAAGAAAGAAGAAGAGACGAAGGTGAAAATGGATGTGATGTATGAGGAAGAAAGCGACGATGCAATGGAGGAAGTTTGTTGCGGCCACACTCAAGATGGATCGGTGGATTTTAGAGGCAAACCTGCTTTAAAGAACAAATCAGGCCGCTGGTTTGCTGGAATCATAATCCTTGGTACGTTGTCTCAGTCTATTTAATTTGCCATTCATGTAACAGAGACTGTTGAGAGAGATTTTGATTCCACGAGTACAAAAGCACCACCTAGAAAAAATCAAAAAACATCTGTGTGTGTGTGTGTAGTACTGTTGCTATATATGAATCTCTTTTTTTACGGATGTGTTATTAATTTGTCGAGTAGTACTTGTGGTGTTTTACTAAGTAAAAATTTAGCGCTATTTTATGTTATGGAAATTTCATGTATATCATTTATTTTTTATTTTTTTTACATACCCAAAATATATGCTAAAATTTGGAACCTTTTCCAAAGATCCTATTCCCAATATGCGTTACAATCAATTGATTCTGAGTATTTTGCAACATCTTTTTTTATATATGCAGTAAATCAGGGATTAGCAACACTAGCTTTCTTTGGAGTAAGCATAAATTTGGTGCTTTTCTTGACAAGGGTTTTGCATCAAAGCAACGAGGATGCAGCCAACAATGTCAGTAAATGGACTGGGACAGTATACATGTTTTCACTGATAGGTGCCTTCCTCAGTGACTCTTACTGGGGCCGCTACATAACTTGTGCTGTCTTCCAAGTTATTTTTGTTCTTGTAAGCAACTGTAATTCAATTGACAATTAATTACCACAAATTTCTTTTAATTGTCAACGTTTTTTTTACCAGAATTCTGTTTACTGTTTTACAGGGATTGGTGCTATTATCAGTATCAACACAATTATTGCTGATAAGGCCTCAAGGATGCGGTGACGAACACAACCGTTGCAACTCTCACTCAAGCATTAAAGTTCTTATCTTTTACATCTCTCTCTACATGATTGCTCTCGGGAATGGAGGATACCAACCCAACATTGCCACGTTTGGGTCTGACCAATTCGACGAGTTGGACGGAAACGAAGCCCATTCGAAAGTTTCATTCTTTAGTTATTTCTACTTGTCACTAAATTTGGGCTCGCTTTTCTCAAATACCTTCCTGAGTTACGTACAGAACAATGGAGCATGGGCCTTGGGTTATTGGGCATCAGGCGGAGCAGCCGTTCTTGCGTTGATACTATTTATTGCTGGTACCACAAGGTACAGGCATTTCAGACCATGTGGCAACCCTTTATCGAGAGTTTCCCAAGTGCTTGTGGCATCATCGCGAAAATGGAAGGTGATGGGGCCATTAAGTGAGGACCACTTATACGAGCAAGACGGCAGTAAAATTGCTGAGGGAAATGGAAGCAGAAAAATGTTACATACTGAGGGTTTAAGGTGAATAAAACAAATTTCATGGTCATTTACCAGAAAAAATATTTTTTTTTCTCTTTGAGATGAATTTATCACAAGTACATAATTTTCCTCCAAGGAATTTGTCCCTAATAATTTTATTAATTATAACTAGGTGCTTGGATCGTGCTGCTTATGTCGATGTAGACGACTTCACAGCAAATCCAAAATCTTTATCTCGTGACCCATGGAGACTATGCACCGTAACTCAAGTCGAAGAAGTGAAGTCTGTACTGAGGCTCCTGCCAATCTGGCTCTGCACCATCATCTATTCTGTGGTGTTTACCCAGATGGCCTCTCTATTTGTTGTTCAAGGTGCAGCAATGCGGCATGACATTTTTGGCTTTTCAATCCCTCCGGCCAGCATGTCGGCCTTCGATATCCTTAGTGTTGCAGCCTTCATCTTTTTCTACCGCCGAATTCTCCAACCCTTGGCATGTCGATTCACCGGAAATCCATGCGGGTTGACAGAACTCCAACGGATGGGAATTGGGCTTTTAATTGCAACTGTAGCCATGCTTTCAGCTGGAACAGTTGAGTACTTTAGGCTTAAAATGGCTACTGAGGATGGTACAAGCACACTACACATAATGTGGCAAATGCCGCAATACGCACTAATAGGGGCATCCGAGGTTTTCATGTATGTCGGGCAATTGGAGTTCTTCAACCGACAGACACCGGATGGATTAAAGAGCTTCGGAAGTGCACTTTGCATGATGTCTATGTCCCTTGGGAATTATTTCAGTGCTGTAATCGTGACGGTGGTGATGAAGGTAACGACAGTGAAAGGACGGGCAGGATGGATTCCAGAGGACCTAAATAAGGGGCACATGGATAGATTCTACTTCATGCTTGCAGTTCTAACAGTGATTGATTTTGTGGTATATGTTATGTGTGCTAAATGGTACAAGAGCATAAGAATTGAGGGAAAGTCAACAGCAGTTTACCACTAAAGAGTTACGTTCTTTGTAAAATATCAAATATGGGAATGGGTTTAGGCCTTGGGGGCCCAACTTGGTTTGGGCCGGGATATTAAACTAAGAAATAAGAGCCCGTGATGATGCTTGTTCAAGGCCCAAGCATGGGATGGCAATTGTTTTCGGCGGTCTTCACCAATTATGTCACAATGAGATGAGCTGATTCAAGCATTTGTCAGATGTATGTATGGACTGTTAACAGAGTAGGTGATTGATTGTAAAATGCATCATTTACTAAAGATGCATTGTAAATTGAATCCTGTAAATTAACTAAATAATATTATGAATGAATTGTAAATTGTCAATTGTCAATTTTTTACAATCTTCTTGTTTTGGCTACTATGATAATTCAAAGGTTTGGGGATTTTTAACCTTCTTGTCTGAATTAGAGATTTAGTTGTTGAATTTCATTATTTATTTCGTTTCTCTAATTAGGTCTTTGAGGCAGCAATATGGTCAAAACCTTCGGGGAAACAGTTCAATTTATGCCTAAGGGCTTTCACCTCAAAAAAAAAAAAAGTTCAATTTGAATTCACTACAAAGGTAAGATCGTGAATACTGAAGTTAATGTAGGGTTTTGCAGGCAAGGTGTTTGATCAAATACTTGAATGAAAATTGTTTAGATTTGAACCATTTATGAATTTTAATTAGTCATGAAAAGATGCACCTTCCTCTATCCTATTGTGGAGGGCATCCTAAGAGCCTGTTTCGACTACCTGGGTTTTGATAGGATTTAATGGAATTTCTCAGAACATTTTCAGCCGGTGTTCGGATGGTTGGTTTCGACCTACTTATTCCCATCTGAAATCCCACCTCGATTTAAGTGCCAATGCAATGCAAATCCCACCTCGATTTAAGAGCCAATGCAATGCAATTTGGTGGGAAAAACACAACTCAAACTTCATTTTTTATTTCCCAATCAATCTCCTCTCATCTCTCATCCTTTTATCTCCCATCTCTATTAAATTTTTAATTCTAACTTCTATCTTCCCTGTCATCCATTGTGTCTTTTCAACTAAAGAGCTATATATAACTACTTATTCTTCATTTAAATTTTCACCTGTGGGACTAAGTGACAACCATTCAATCCGGACAACAACAACGTTTTTTTTCTTTTTTACAAATTAAGTTGGGCATGTTCAACCTATTCCTCTATGTTATTTCTTAAATTAATTAGAGTGTCTGGCACTAAACATGATTTGTTCTTGAATTCACTTTTTTTTAATTATCAATTATGATTTTGAAAGAGACCTATAACTATAAAATAGTCTTCTTTTTTTCTTTACTTATTTGTGATGCAACTTTATTTTGAATATTTACTATTTAAAAATATTTCCTTTTCTATGGAACTATGAGACCAATTAAGTTTTGTTGTCTTAACGTGATCATACTATTTGTCTTACCGTGGTACATAGAAAAACTAATATATATTTTATTATTTGTTATGTTGTGATTAAGCTAATAGTTTAAAATTATTAATATAAGAATTGAAATATAAGATTAAAAATAACCCTATATTCAAGGCACTTTAAGAAATAATTAATGCATTTTAAAAGAACAGTTGGTTTAAGAAATAATAATAAATAAGGTTATTTTTGGACTAACTTTTTTTTTGGTACAATATAAATAATTAATGCATTTTAAAAGAACAGTTTGTACACGAAATTTTGGTACTTGCGCACTAACTTTTTTTTTTTTTTAGTTTTGTACTATTGCTTTTGAAATTTTTGGACTAAGGTTATTTCTTGTTGAATTTTGTTTTGTTATGTAGTGTTTATAAATATATGTTTGTATTAACAAATTAGATGGAAAAATTGTAAAAAAAAAATAAAATACACTTGTTTAACAAATAAAATATTGTACTAAATTTGAACTAAAAATTACTAAAACAAATTATATGCACAATCTAATCAATGTTTTATACTACAAATTATATGCACAACAAAACATAATTAAAAAAATATAAAAAAAATTGGTGAGCAAACTGGGCTGGCAGACAGAAATAGTGTGGGTGGTAGTTTTTGAATTTTGAAATTTCAGATGGTAACTGTTTAATTTTAAATTATTATAGTGGTAACTAAAAAATATTCAAATTATTTGAAATGATGACGAAAATAAATAATAAAAATGAAAATTATTGGAAAACCTGGTTGTTACCCTTCATTTTTATTTACACTTAACATTAAATATAAATTGCTAACTATGTCCAACCTTGCCCAAAAGTAATATAAATTTTGGTTTTATATCATGACCGGCCAATCAGAATCCCGGCTAATCCGGTTGGAGATAAAATACACAAGCCCCTTTAATTCTCGTGGCAATACAGATCAGACGGCTCAGATTAAAACTTAAAATTTCTGTTACCTCAGGTGATATGAATTCCTGAATTAAAGGAGGCGATATAATCAATGGCCAGATATCTCTTCTCCATTAATGGCTACCAGAGAAACCACCACCGTCTCGCCAGATCTCTCTTCTTCGTTAATACCTCCTTCCCAAACTCCATCTGGACCAGTCGTGTTCATCACGGGCTGTACCGATGGAGGGATCGGACACGCTCTCGCTCTCGAGTTCGCCACCAGAGGATGCCACGTGATAGCGACATCTCGATCTCTACATTCGATGAAGGGACTAGAAGGAGAAGCTAGGGTTTCACTAAAGGCACTGGATGTGAGATCACTGGAGTGCATCAGAGAGACAGTGGAGAGTGTGATCAACGAATTTGGGAGAATCGATGTGTTAGTTAATAACGCAGGAGTTCATCTTGTGGCGCCATTGATTGAGGCGCCTATGGATTCCTTTCACATGGTTTTCGATACAAATGTCTATGGTAAGATGTTAACAGAGCAGTTTTGGTTTCATGCAGTGCACGGTGTGTAGAATTATAACAGTCCGTGTGCTGCATGAAGCCAAACAAGCTCTGTTAAAATAACAGTATGTACTGTTTTTACTGGTACAAACAAAGAAATATCATTATAGACAGTAGGCACATAGTTGTAGAGAATTGGGGCAAAGATTTTAACAGAGCAGCTCTGGTTTCATGCAGCGCACGGCATATAGAATTAAAAGTGTTGTATATGGTTTGGGCAATGCATGAAGCCAAACTAGCTCTGTTAGTGCTTCTATGGATTCCTTTCATATCGTTTTTGATACAAATGTCTCTGGTAAGAAGAGGGGTTCTTTTGTGGTAATGATGTTAACAGACTAGTTTTTGTTTCATGCAGCGTACGGTTTGTAGAATTAATAGTGTTTGTGTGCTGCATGAAGCCAAACTAGCTCTGTTAGAATCTTTACCCTTATTTTGATATTCTTTATATTGTTTATTTTGCAATTACTGAAATTAAACTCTTTTCAAGTGAATTTCAAAAAGGAAAAAATTGCATTTACAAAATTACAAAATAGCCTATCGAAATCTTGCTGGAACTAGCTAGGATGTACTGTTTTTACTGGTACAAACCAAGAAACATCAGTACAGACAGTTGGCACAGAGTGGTAGAGAATTGGATGTAAATGCACTAAAATTATACAAAAAAAAATTGAAAAATTGAACTCCTTGACTCATTTTAGTGACATTTTATTGGTTAGTGGTTCAATATGTACTTGTTAATTATATAATTGCATGCATTTTCCGTAAATTTTTAGGCCCCATGAGATTGATACAAGCTGTTGTGCCCCACATGATAGAGAGAAGGGAGGGTAAAATCGTAAATGTAGGAAGTGTTACTGCTTTGGCTCCTGGACCGTGGGCTGGTGTTTATTCTGCATCAAAATCTGCACTTCATGCTCTAAGCGACACATTAAGGTTAGCAATAATAAATTGAATGAAAATCCATCCATGCAGTACCAATATGTTATTATGAACTTCAAAAATCATCCAGGCAGTACCAATTTTTACATATTTTACCCTTCTAAACTTCAAAAACTCACAAATTTACATATTTTAATGTCTTTTCTGTTAAAATTATTCTAAGTTTATGAAGTACCCATTTTACCCTTCATTAAAAAAATAAAAACTAGGTATGTAGCATGTTTCAGAAAAAAATTAGTCTTCTAATTTGTCGGTTTTCGAGGGCAAATGTGTCATTTCTCTAATTCTGATGCTTTTCAGATTGGAACTTAGAACCTTTGGTATCAGTGTGACGACAGTTGCACCAGGTGCAATAACATCAAATCTCGGGAATTCCTCCTTAGAAAGATATAACAAGATATCTGACTGGAAGTACTATAAAGGATTTGATTCGGCACTCAGGGCTAGAACGGACATTTCACAAGGCCCGAAATCAACTGCAGCTGATGTGTTTGCTAAAAAGACAGTTGCATCGGTACTAAAGAGAAATCCTCCTCCTTGGTTCTCTTATGGCCAATTTTCAACTATTTTAGGCATTCTCTATTATCTTCCCTTGTTTATTAGGGATCACTTCTATAGACTAGTTATGAAGTGTTAGTATATGTCTATGTCTATGTCTATGTACTTCTGAAAATAATGGGGAAATGTTCAATATGGTTCTCTAGCACAATTGATAAATCATGAAATGTTGTTCAATTTCTATACGTTTTTTTTTATAATTACCAGTATATACCAGAGGCCAGAGTTGACCTTACTCTCTGTTTGTCCAATTAATTACTTTTTTTTCTTTCTTTCTTTTTCATGGTTTATATTGAAATTTTTTTATTGAATATTTCATGCTTATATTGGATAAAAATAGACAAGTTAAAGTTTAGAGTGTGTCATATTTAATACTTTCAGTTGGTTTATGAAATAGTTATGCTTTCTGAAAGATGTAATTTATCAAGAGTTTGAATGAATTAAAATGTTATTAAAGAACTGCTCATTTATCCTTTGTGCGAAAAGAAGTAATTGTACAACAATAATTTATCATAATTGGAGTGTTGTCAACTTTTCAAAAAATGCGTTTTCCAAATTAATTTTGCAAAGTTAGTTGGGTTATATTAACTTAGTTTAATTTGTTCTTACTTCTACGAACTAAAGCTTGCCATCATTAATTTGTTCTTACTTCTTACTTGTTCAAATTTAAAACAGTTTAATTTCAGCACATCTCAGTCCTGACTTGTCCAATTTATGAAGCCCAAGGCCCGTTTAGAACAAATTGAACTGGTAAATATGTTTACAATTTTACATCCTACCAGTCCAATCCAGTCATGTGGAAACCAAAAATTGGTATAATGTATGATTTGTATTCACATAATTTCCATTTCTTATTTAGAAGTTAAAGAAAGGGGGGAGACAAATTCAGTATGTTCGTTCGGAGCCGTTCGATTCTCTTTAAAATTCACATAATTTTAATCTGACTGTTCCAATTGTATATGCCTCTGAGTTCCTAATCTGATGCCAATTGTAATGCCTCATACTATAATAACATTTTAAAGTACCAACTACCAAATACTAGTTACTGCACAAGAGATGTATATATATCCATCATACTCTACGCTTAATTATAGATTACATTGCAATTGTACATGATCATACACATCCCCAGTGTGTTTGCCAAACTAATGCCACACACACAAGAACATAAAAAAAAAAAAAAAAAAAAAAAAAAAGCCACCTCAATGCCCAACTTGAGAAAGAATTTTTTAGGATTTTCTCACATTAAAAATTTATAACCCTAGGGCACCAAGAGGGGTTTTTCCCTGCCCGGCCTCGAAGTAGAAGATGAGCATCGCGAGCATAGCGAGCCTTGCGTGCTTGATCTCGGCCAACTTCAACCTCTCCAACTTCTCTTCATCCGGCACGTACTCACCGTTTTGGATGGTCCCGGCAAACGACAACGGGTCAAAGAATTTTCCTCCGGGGTAACCCTGCTCACCCGTGGAATTGGCGAAGTTCTCTGCCGTGCGGGACCAAGGTGTGGCCCACTCGATGGCTTGCGAGTCTGGGTTGAAGAAATCGACCCAACGTTTCGACTCGACCCATCCCATGAGGAGGAGTTGGGTTCCTAAGAGAGTACCAAAGGAGAAAGGAGCAATGGCACCCGGGTCGGCACCAGCCTCGAACCAAGGAATACCGCTCCAGGATTGGCCAACAAAGATACCCACAACTGCTGCCATGGCCCACCGGCCGTGAATTAGCTCAGCTTCCCGGTACCATTTTAGGAAGGCCGGATCTTTGCCTAAGCCAAGTGGGTCGAATCCGTAGTCCCCCGGGAGTCTGGAGTGTCAAGAGTTTAGACCTTAGTGTTAGTTGTTAACAGAGAAACTTTCTCTTGAAATTTTGTTACTTGTTTAAATTTGAATCATCTTTTCTGAAAATATAATCTAATTTTTTAAGTTTTAAGCCTAAGAAGATTTACTGTCTTGTTTTACATTTCGGACAGCTTTGTAATCACATTTGTTTACAGATAAAATATTTGAACAAATTCACAGAAGAGGGCTTCAAATATCATATTTAGTTTGCACAAAATCAAAACTAAAAATGTAATATAACTTACGATCCGTCGAGCCACGGGGGGTTGATAAACTCTGCGTCGCTCTTGAATGCCGGAATCCACGACTTTTTGGAGGCAACAGCTGCCATGACAACGACTGATCTACGTGCACCACCATTCTTGGTACCGACAATCGGTACGTTAAAAAGGTTCCGGCGTGAGCCCGAAACAAAAGGTGTAGAAATCCCTTGTAACACAACTGCAGAGCTAGAAGCCATTGCCATGATTAATTGATTGATTGAACAAGGTTAGTTTTTTTTTTTTTTGTTAAGTTGTGTTATGAGGTATTAGAGTAGCACACTGGTAAGAGAAGGTGGAGAGAGATAAAGACACAAAATCTAAAGGGGAAATCTGGGTTGAGCCATGAAGGATAGATTTCTGGCCAATGGGAGTGATCTCTACATCCAATTGTGCTTCTCTTTGGTTGCCAAGTGGACACCAATGTGACCACTAGTTATTGGTCCTTTAGGATTCCATGTATAAATAAATGGCTTTATGAGTTTTAGGTTTTCTGTGGCATGTACATGCAGCTATGTTACTCCAAACCATAGTGACAAATGAATTATTCGGGTTCGGTTCGGCGAGGTCATAAATTCGTGATTTGGGAATAATTCAGGTATAATTCGGGAATGATTCGGTATTATTCGGATCAGAGATCTCAGTCTTGTAAGAGAGCAAAACAAAAAAATAACCAAAAAAATATTCTGGGAAAAATTCGGAAAAAATTCGTAAAATTCGTGAATTATTTAGAAAAAATTTGGTCAAAGTTCGGTCAACCGAATAATTCGGCGTTCGGTTCGGCATCACCAAAAAAACAAATTATTCCAAATTATTCGCGAATCTTATTACTATGTCCAATACTTCATATATATTTTTTGTATGCATATTCGATATGTATCGTATTGCTGTATATATTGATACTAATATCGCATCGCCTGATATCTATATCATGTTGCAAATTGTTGTATCCCTGTATCTCATATTTATCTCATATTGTATCCAATAGAATATTTGTACTCATATCCGTATCCGTATCCATGCAACATAGACATGCATAATTTTTTATTTATAAAAATAATATAAAAATAATATGGAGTAATAGATAAATTACATGAAAATTTTGTTCTCATAAAAGAAGTTTGTTTCATTAGGAAAATTTGAAGTAACAAAAAAAAAAAAAAAAAAAAAGTTCATTTGCTTTAATGGGATCAAAATCTAAGGGGGTGCGTATCCTCTGAGATATCTCAATTTTTGCATGACCTACGTGTTCGGTGCCTGTTCGGGGGAACGTAAGGGGGCAGTATTATTTGGACTTTGAGATTCGTTCAAAACGTATTTAAACGATTAAGATATTCCAAAAAACCACGCAAAGTTTGAGATATCTCAGAGGATGCGGATTCAATCTAACGCAATCCATCTGTTGTCATATATTATTTTTAAATAATCTCTACAAATAAAAAAAAATAATAATATGCGTTTGTGGTATAACTGTGGGGAATTATGGGCCTCCAGGCCCACAATCCAGGCATAACACAGAGAAAATTGTAAATCCGTCTATAATCTTCATATCCAATATAAATATCAGAATCTGAATTCGGAAATTATCCGCTCCATTTAATTCGGATACGGATTGTAAATTGGTTTGGAGCGAATTCGCACCAAATAATCCGTATTCTCTTACACCCAATACCAAAGAAAATATTTTCTAGGATTCCAACATTTAAATGTTGTAATTAATATGATATATTTATAATTTTGATTCATTTATTTATATAGTTTATTCCCTCCCAAGAGGAGAGACTATATATATTATACTGGCATATTACCTCTTTTTCATATTTTCCTTATAAATCAAGAATCCTATGGAGAAAAATTCCTGGGGCATTAAAACACACACACACACACACACAAAAATGTATCAATGTATGTTTACTCTAGGAATTTAATCTTTTAAGTAAATAAGACAAAGTTTAATCTTATTAAGTGGACTACAAAATAAAAACATGCATGTCTTATACATGCATGGGTTTCTGATCAAAGGATTATAAATCTTTAGGTTTATAACAAATTAAGACTTAGACATAAATATTATTCCAAATCTCCACTAATTAAACCTCTCTTTCAGAATAAATAACCCAAATCTGCATTTGAGAACTCTTGTGGAGAGACCCTCATGAATATATTTATAGAATGCTCTAATTCCAGATTAGGCCATGAATCCCCAGATACTAAACCTTCTTCAGAGATCTCTTCTCCATTTTTAAACCTCCATAATTTCTTTGTACCGGTGTTGTCATCACTGACATAATCAGTACCATCGCTTCCACTGTCGCCACCACCTCTATCTCCACTTTTGCTGCCACCATCTCTGACATAGGACTGATAAATTTGTTCTTCAGCCTGTTATTACGTCCCGGATCAGAAATAATGTAACATAAGAAAATTATATATAAACCATTAGGTTTGAAAAAGTTTATTACTGTTATTGTGGAAACAAAAAATTTGAAAAGTTTTAAGTTCAAAACAGCATGACTTGAACTCTAATTAACTAACAAAAAATATATGTCAATATGAAATTTCCTCATCATCTTATATACCAATTTCCTCAAAATAAGTACCTAATTAAATTGACAAATTGTTATACTAGATAAATTGCCATAAACACTTCCTTCTGTAAGAACCTATTATATATTAAGTTAAAAAGAAATTTTGATTCCTTTCTCAAATATTTCATAAAGTACCATTTTCGATGTCGTACTCCCTTCTAATTTTCTATGAAGTGTCGGATCAAACTCCATATTTGGATATAAACCTCCGTATATAAAATTTCCTTCCGAGCAATTTTCATTTCCAAACCCCCATTTCCTTTTACGGGTTTCAATCATGCCATCACCGACATAGTCATCACCATCACCACTGCCACTGTCTCCGCCATCATCATCGTCCAAAGGATTGATAACAAGTGATTTTTTTGTTTGTTCAACAAGAGCCTCTTCTTGTTTCAAAACCCCCGACCAGGTCTCGACATCTTTCACAGTCATCTTATGTTGTAGCCTCTTCGATTGCCACACCAAACTCCTCATGTAATCAAATCTCGGGCTCATGTGTTTTATCACGGCCACCAACAAACTCAGCTTCCATCCCTTTCTCAAATCATGGGGCTTCCTATAAGGCGGCGGACCCAATTGAGCATGAGTCTGGCCTTGTAGGCCCCACCATGTCTCGTCACCTGTGGGCCACCACGGAGGTGCCAATCCTTGTTCCAAAGGACAGCTCCTTTGTGGTGGCTCACAATGTTGTATGAGAGCCGAGAGAATGGATCCAATTGTGTTATCATTCATGTCTTGAAGTTTGTATAAATAGGAGACTTGGGTTTGTTCGATAACCGGAAAAATAGCTTCTGGGTTCACAAGGGCAGGAGGGGCATTCCGGTCAAATGCCACAGTGTCCTTCCACCAGGCACGTAAGCTATCAGAGGAACCGGTGATTGGGGGTCCCGTGTTAGGAAGGATACCATAGACGAAGCCACGTGCGTCACAATCTCGCATCGCTTTGATCATGTAATGTAGCACACCATCCTCCACACGGAGCTCTGCTTTTCTACTCGGTCGAGATTGCCTTACAAGTGTGCTTTGGCATGTGTTGGTGCATTGCTTGCTTTGCGTCGCAGCCTGTATTGTGCAAATCAGATGCTTAATTAATTAACATTGATGAGAATTATGACTTGCACCGGTCTACTTTCGATTACAAGTGTAGCCGCTTATCGCTTGAACTAACAAATTATTTATCTTTCCTGATTGTTTTCCTTTAATTCAAGTGTTATTAATGAATTGAAGCCTCAAAGTAAGTTGCCAACTTACAAAATTGTTCCTGATGCTAAAAAAAAGTTTTAACAATTATTTAACAGCACCAACTTATCAATCTACAGCAATTGAAAACCAAAATTTGATAGTAATCTCTTTTAATATGCATGTTTAATCTGATATTCAATTCAAAAGAAGCTCATCACCATTCATTGTGGGCCTACTATATATTCACTTAGGACACACTACAAATCACAGATAGGAGAGTAAAGGCAGGAGAACGAAAACGTAACTAGATCTGTCAGGACCCGGTTACTTGCTCTAGAAATGCAAATTAGCGGAGAAGATAGAAGGGATGAGGAGGTGAGCTCCGCGTACAAATTTAGCGATTTTGTGTAACTACACCGATTTGAGTGTAGAGAAGGTGAACTCGCCACCTTCTCTGATCCCTCTCCTTTCCTCCTTTTCTTTTTCTTTAATAATATAGTTCTGGAGCACACTATAAAGTGCCTTAATTGACAAACAATTACATAAAGTATCTTAAAAGTTTTTCTTTTGTAAGAAGGGTTTAATTATTGTTTCAATGATTTGATGCATTTAATTTCTGATATGATTTTCATGAGAGATATATATATACCTCATTTGATGTCCCCTCTAGTTTGTTGAGAAGCATTTGATCCTTCCACATCCTCTTTTTGAGCTCATATATCTCTATCTCCTCCGAGTCGGACTCGCCATCGGATTCGCTTATCACAAAGACTTCTTGGTTTGAATTGTTGTGCACCCTATGCTCATCTTTTGCTTCCATGCTTTGCATTGGATCACTAAGAATTTCATCATGTAAGGTGGTAGCAAATTGTTCCATTGGAGGAGGAATTAGTAGTCTTGATATCGAAGAATTATTGAGAGGAGATGAGAAAATTTTGTTTCAAGGCATTATTGATATTTATATGCACATATTTTTGGTTGCCATGCCTGATCACTCACTAAATGTGAATGTTGATCTCCTGTGATGTAAAGAAAGTAGGTTTGTGTGTGTAGTAAATGGTTTATAATTTTAAAATAAATAATTTTGCAAGATTTAAGATTCGTAATCCGAAAATAATTCTGAAACCTTAAAATTTAAATAATAAACAAAATATTAAACTTTAACAAAAATAAATAAAAAGTTTGAAAAGTTTCATTAATAAGAAGGTATAAATATTATATTGTTTGTACAATTCTACAAAATTGAATATAATTCAGAAACAGAGGACATAAAAAAATAATTACATATATATTGTAAGTCTTATTTGAGACCTAGCTTGTTGTGTAAATTAAAGATGCAATATCACCTATGTGCACTTAAATTTGAAACATTGAGAAGGAATAAAAAGGATTGACCGGTCGCAAATTTGAAATTCGGAAGGAGCAATGTTTTATGGATATTAAATAATTGGATAATTTGATCTCAACTTTTACTCAAAAAATAATATTTCCACAATGTATTTGTATTGTGCTAAGTCACATAAAATAGTTAATTAGTTATTACAAATTTGTGATTATTAGAGCGTAAACTATGTTCGAAATTTGACATATGTTTGTTTTAATTCGGTTTTTCTTTCATTAATTCTATATATAATCCGCTTTTTTTTAATTCTCTGATTAGTTTGACAAAATTTTGACAGTCCTCGCCTATATGCTTATAAGAATATAGCCATAAAAAAAGTAGGAGTGCAAACGAATTAGTTATGGATCAGATATTAGACGAATACAGATACAATATATGTTAATTATAACAGTGAATAACATATTTTAATTTTTCACAATATATATTATTAAATTATATAGTATATATCTAACTATTCGAATAACTAAATTTTAAAACCGTATATGTATATTTATCAACACGGATATTCAAATATCAGATATATATATCTAATTTTTGAATGCAAATTCAGATACGAAATGAATAATATCCGATCTGTTTGCACCCCTACTGACAAAAATAGTATAGTTGGACGTCACATAACGCATATGAACCTCAGCAGAGAAGCGTAGGAGAATTAGGCTAGAAAGAAGGTGAGTGTAGCAAGCGGTTGTGCTGCATGAACGCCACCTTGTTGCCTTGTGAAATTTGCAATACAACGATTGGTTTTCGTTAGGCGGTGTTATATTTTTCTTGCATGGTTGTTTGGTTGCTGGTTTTTGGGTGGATCGATCCGAATCTGGAATCTGTTGAAATTCTGAATCCAGTTAACAGTATTCTAAAATTTTTACAATTCTGAATTTAACCGTCGAATTGTTTTGAAATACGTGTATAGAAAAATTAACTATTTCAAGATGTGTTCTTGAAAAAAAATTAACAGCTAGATCTAGAATTACAGAATTTTCAAACTACTGTTCACTGAATTTGAGATTTCATATTTTTTTTTTTTTGGGTTGGCCGAATGGTCATGTTACGTGCTTATTTTGTGTTGGGACATGAAAACATCGACTTTTCAGATGTCCCAAAGGTCATATGTCGCCTGGATTTTTTTGTTTTTCATTCGACCGGATAAAATCGAATTTTTTTTGTCATACGTATGCAGATGTGTTTCAGTTCGGTTTTGATTAAAATCAAAATAAAATAAGATTAAACTTTTTATTCGGTTTTCAAAAGTTCGACCAAAACTGACTGAATGAAAATCAATCTGAACAAAGATTTATTGTAAAAACAAGCATTTTTTGTAGAGGTGCTATCAGATCTGGTCCGGTCTAGATACTATTATATTTGAACCTATATTCTAAATGTGTTCTGATCTGAATTTCGATCTATATACTTAGTATTTTCAATCCAGATCAGGTCTGAATCCAAATACCACATCTATTTGCACACATTTCGGTCCAATATTTCTACACCGAATAGATAGATACTTTGTGAATTATCAGATCCGGTCCATGTATGAGGCTGAGCTGATATATGTCACAAGCATTTAGAAAGATTTAAGTTAATTTTTATTTTTTTCGTTAATAGCTCTTTGAATTGAGGAGAGATAATTTTTGAAAAATAAAATATTGAAGTTGGTGATTTTCTTTTTATGGTTACAAATCTATGGTATAATATGATATTATGATTTTTTTTTTGTTCTATATACTTTATTTCTAATTAAATCGAAATGATATTGATTTAATCGTACCCTTCAAATTATTTTTTTGTGATGTTCTCTGTCCAATATTTTTTTATTTTTTTTCTTTTGTTTTGCATTCAAAAATAAACGAAAAAAATCTTTCGGTATCTTCCTATTATACCTTAGTATTTAAATAAATATTTATTTTTTAAAAAATACAACATATGGTTGTCATTTCATAGTTAATTAATTTATACTTTCATATTAATTAATTATAAATAAATTACATTAGCATTGTATCAGGTATTTATACGGATTTCAGGTTGGATTCGCTTCTGAGTTTGAATAATTAATTCAAACCTATATTCTATCCATTACAACTTATATTCAAACCTATTAATTTTGTAATTGTACTCATAATTTAACCGGTTATATTTTTTAAATCATATATCCTATCCATATTAATCGGATCTGAATTGGTTCCAGTATATATCCGGATCGGGACTGGATAAGCATCTCCAATTTTTCGTTAATTTTTAAATTGTTTTAAGATGGATTTCAAGTTTTGTTTGATTCCGCCTAACCGATTTAAACTAAATCAAACAATATACAGTATATCATATTTTTTTTATTTTTTAAATGTTTGGTTGAGATGGGAGACAGGTTTAAAAATTTTGATTGGTCCGATATAACCTGTTTTATTTTTTTAAAAACCAAACCAAACCTATCTATTTAACCAGAAAATCTGAACCGTTTAAATCGAACTCTCTTAGTTCAGTTTAAAAACAATTAAACCCAACCTAATGAATACTGCTAATCATTTGAGGCATTAAACTGATCAAAGCCGGTTTAACCGAACGGTTTTATTGAACTGTTGAACCAAATTGACGATATATTACACTACTAGAATCCGCACTTTTTCCATGCGCAGGATTAGCTTTTTCCAAGGGCAGAAGAGGCCGTCAGAAATAGAATGGTGTTTTCTGACACACTTGAACAATTCCAACGGCAGGCCGACGAAAATTGTTGCGCATGGAAATCCCTGCTGCCTGCCCTTGGAATTGTCACGTTTCTGTCCTTGGAAATACTTCTGGATGACCCATGACCCGCCAAACAAACCAAATACTATTTTTTATTGATAGCCTATGGAAATAGTTGAGCCCATGCCCTTAGAAATGTTTTGGTTATTAAATTTATATTATTTTATAAGGAAGGCTCACGAAAATACTTGGCTATTTGCCTTTAGAAATGTTTTATTCATACAGTTAATATTATTTTATAGTTATAATAACTATTTCCGTAAGTTTACCGTTGGAAATGTTTTGCTCCTGGAAACAGAAGCATCTCTATTTATTGTGATATCCCTTTGAATGTTGAACTTTCAATTAACATAGAATATCATCCAAAGAATGACATGCGGTAATTACTAAAACAAAATAATTTATATAACACATCCTAATTAATAAGAAAAACACTTACTTAAGATATTGATTCAGTAATATCATCACTATTGATAACAAAATAATTGTAACAGTACTTGACAGTAAAGAGTCTTCAAACAAACAATAAGAACAAAAAATAATTGTATAAAAAACTTGGTGTTTTAAGAATAAGAAACAATAGGGATTCATAAGAAATAAAATATCAGAACAATGCCATGGTCTTAAATCTCTCTTCTTTTACACATGACAAATAGCCACAGGGTGTACAATAATTACTATAATGAAGCAATTATACAATGGTAATTACGAAAATAAATGACACAGTAGCCACATCACCTTCAGTTTTTATTTTTAATTTGTTACCACCACTTGATTTTTCTTTCTAATAGAAGTCAGCAGCAATTCTTCAAGAGATCAGAAGATGGGCTTATTGGGTTAAGCGAAAGGCCAACCGACCTTATCTGCCTCAGTTCTACCAGTCCAATAGGAGATGAGCACTCGGTGAAATCAAGAACACGGCCTCCTGTCTGAACAAGAAAAGCATAAAAAATATACTTTATTTGCTAACTTGCTATTACAATTTTCTTTGTTATGATATCCTAGTTGAGTTGAGAAGGGATAATATATTTTCTTTTCTTCAACTAGAATTTAATAAAGCACAAAGAAAGTGTCATGTCAGTATATCATGCAGATATACTGTCTTTTCTTAATTCAAAGTAACTATCAGGAGAGAAGTTTCTTTTTTCAAAATTAACCCCTACAAATACTAACAAACCAGTACATCAGATTTTTCTTTTCTCTTAATCCTAAACCCCCTTCAATTAACATTCAAACATAGGAAATGTAACACGTGTATCATTTTTATATAAATAATTTAACTTTCTGTATCATTTTGTTTCTTAGTTACAAGTCAAATCATGGAAATCGGATTTGAATGATACCAGTATTGACACCAAAATCTGAGCTGCTCGATGTGGCCGGGTCGTTCCTCAACATGCTAGAATAGGCGAGTTGAAGCAATCAACACAAGCGATATCTTGCTCTATTGTTGAAGGTTAAGTCAATCAATATCCTGCCATGACAATCCAATAACAAGATAAAACTTGTTAAGAGAAACACTTTAAGTAGATATGCCCTTAAAAACATTGAACTTGATTTAAACATTTTCATCAAACACTTTGAGAGCATTCCATTTGTTCAATGTCTCTAATCCTCTTGACCATTTTTAAATCCAACAAGTTTTATAAGGCAAACCCCCACTGTATATCACCCTCTCAACTGAAAGAACTATACAAATTTCCAATATTAGTTCACTTTTGAAGGTCTTATCTCCATTGAAGGTCTTATAAGGCAAACCCCCACTGTATACAAAATTGCGAGAGGAGAAATGAGAACTTCACTATAGACGCTTATTAAAAGACAACTTATACAGAGATAACTTCTTTGAAGCAAATTGTCGAACAGGTGGTGGATTCCCACTATTAGTCCACTTTTGAAGGTCTTATCTCCATGGAGAGAGATCAATTGAAAACCATAACCGAAATACTTACTTTAGAAGATGAAGGAGGTTGAGGAGATGAGGCTAGGACGGAGGCACCAGCAGCTTGTAAAAAGTCGGTTTACATCACTAATAATTTTGTCATCGGTTTCACTGTCTGAAACCGATAACAATATCATCGGTCCCAGGTTATATTCATATATAATCAATGCATTTCATTATTGCTATCTGATTGGTCAAAAAGCTGTGTGCCTATATTCATATATTTGATGATTGGTCAATTTAAACCAATTTCAAAATTCTACTCGTCATAAAGCTGCCATGCACAAAAGTCAAAGAATTTTTTTTTTCATGTGCGAATCTTGACAAAACTTAACAGCCGAGACTAATAGCAAATTTATTTTCATTTTCAGATTAATTGGTTTTGCCAAGACCAATGACTTTGTCATCGATTCTGGATTGGATGACTTTGTGAGCGGTTTCAATTTTTTGGGACCTATGAATTTGTGATCGGTTTGATTTTTGAAACCGATGACACTGTCGTCAGTATGGGTACTTTTTAAATTTTTTGTAAAAATTATATAAATTGTTAAATTAATTTGTTGTTTTGTATATTAATAAAAATTTCGGTCGATGTCCTCCTAGTTCGAGTCGTCATCCGACATGACCGGCACCGTGAAATCTCTATCCAAATCGCGATGCATTTCTCTAGCCTCATCTCCTTCTCCTTCTTTACTCTCAAGTACTACTACTTCATCACCAATTAATTAGTAGTTCATAATTTTGTGATGTGGTTATTTGACTTATTTCTATTTCTGACATGGGTACTGTTAATTACAGAGCTCTGTGCAGAGCTCTTTGAAATATCTTATAAGATATTTATATGTGTGTAACTAGTACATCACTCAAATTAGAACCTTCCAGAGGACACATATATGCATGGATTGATGTTTGCATGAGTGCCACGTTGGTTTTCTGGGATGGGTTTTAATTGTTCGAAATGGTGACCGTTGGTGCTTATATATTGTCCGTGGTGTAAATAAAATATATTTTCTTGGATTTTAGTATAATATTTAACTGTTTTTTCCTGGCTATGAAGCAATGGTATAAATGAGAAGAATATTTTATTAAATAATCGGATAAATATGAGCAAGAGTTACTTAATTTGTTATTGACATGAATATATTAAGAGAAGGGTACAATATATCATATTTTTTATAACTTATTATATTTCGTGTTTTATATTTTTATTTTTAAAAGCTAAACTATCAATTCGAATTGCTCAAAGAATTTCAATACTTCATATTTTTTTTATATGTCATCATACCTCATATTTTATATCTTTATTTTCAAAGATATAGTTGGAGACCAAATTTTATAATTTTTTGGATTTTTTTACTATTTTTTTAGATTAGTACAAAATTATTGTTTTTGAACAGTCCAAAAATAGTGATTTTGTACCTATCTTACAAATAGTAAAAAAAAAAATTCAAAAATTCAAAAATTTCATTCCTAGGTATATTTTAGTATGGATATCATGTTGAGCGGTTCGAAACAATGGTTTGTACTTTGAAAATAAATATACTATATATGAGGTATGATGAGATATAAAAAACATGAGGTTGGAACTCTTCTCATATATTAATGAGTATGGCTAGTATGGCATATGTGTCATATGATACCAACTTCAAAACTCATTGGATAGACTTTAAACGACTAATTCAAGCCGTTCAAATCGATTTAATTTATGAGTGATGCGTTTACATGTAAAAAAAAATTGAGTTATTTTATTATCAAGTCAACCGGCCAAAATTTTTGGAAAATGAAGTAGATCAGTTTGACTCCCACATTTGACTGCTTGACTTGATATTAAATAAATTTAAGAAAATATAAATTTTCATGTAAACGCACATCTAATAAGAAGTAGGTCAATTTGGATTCACCGTTAGAAGTCGATTCAATATGTTTTGGAGTGTTGTATAGGATGAAATGACACTGATGTCATACTAGCGAGACTCTATATTAATTTAAGCAACATTATGATTATGACTAAATAGTGGAATAATAACTTTATGTCTCACTTATTTTGTCAAATGTAGTTTAATTGAGTTAGACTAACATGGAAATAAGCTAATTTTTAAGCGTGCATAAATTGACCAAAACTAAATCATCTCTCCAGATAATTTAATTTTATTTAGGTCTAAGGTCTAACTTTTCATTGTTTTTATTATTGTCCATCACGCGTTAAGAAATATAAAATAAGTAATTTAGTTTGCTTCCATTTAAGTATAAAGAAACTTATAACTTTATCAATTATAGAATCAACATTTTTTTTAAATGACATAACTTTCTAAATTAATAAAATATGCAATCTAGAAAATTATTAAATAAAATATTTTTTGAAATTGCACTACAAATAAATATATTTTTGTTTAGCAACAGAATATATTTTTGACAAAATTAATTGGAATACATATAAGTTTAATTAAACAAAATTCACTAAATGCAATGTGCATCTCCAAGATATAGAACTAATTTGTACATAACTCATCTTCTTGTACAATTTCCTTCAATCAAAATGGAAAAAAAAATACAAAAAATAGTTTAATATTGATATTAAAAATTGTGTAAGACAAAATAATATAATTTGTAATATCAAGTCATGTATTAAGCCATCAAATTCTTACCAAATATGAAATAACTTGAGTTAAGGTATAACTTTAGACATCAACCAAACATAAATAATTTAGGTCAACCTAAGTTGAAATAACCAAAGTTCGATTTTATTAGATTTAGCCCCCAACCAAACACCTCTACAATCTAAATTTTTTGAAGTAAAACATAAATTTATAATTATATTGAAGATTTTTTTCTAGAAAACATAGAAATAAAAGTTTATTTTGAATTTTAGGATGAAGGCCTTTTTTTTAGTATTTGAATCTAGTGTGATATTATTAGACCTTCTTTCTAAAAAAACAAATATTTAGAAGCATATTTTTGAATTATTTTTTAGTCGGAAGAGCAAAGTGTCTTCCTCAAGACTCTTTTTAAATTATCAATTGTGCATGCAAAAGTTGTAACTTGTTAGTACAGTACTTATTAATTTATTTAGAGTACTGCTTTGTGTGAATTATAGTGTTATTCAATAATTGGGTTAAGATTAGTGGTGGAAACGGTATGAATAATCAATCTGTATTTGAAAATTAGATATTGATATTTGATATCTGAATGTCTATGTTGATATAGATATTGATATGATTTTTTGTTTCAATTATCTGTATCTGAGTAATAGATTTATGTCATATATTTTAATATATATTAGGAAAAAATATTATTATTCTTCATTATAATTATATAAATAATATAAAATTTATTATTTTGTAATATTTTTTATATTATTTTAATAAATATGCGATCTAATTCATATCCGTATCTAGTTAACATCTGATCCATATCTTTATTCAAAACATTTAAAAAAAATATAGATATAATTTTAACATTTCACACCTAGTTAAGGGAATCGACTCGCTCCTTTTCTTGAGAAAATGAGGGTCCTCCTTTTCTCTCATCCGGATTGTTCAAAATCCATCGCACGGTCTCAATTACTTTTTATTTTCAAATCAATTTAATCTATTAAAATGGTTCAGATTTAATTGAATCATACGATAAACTTTAAACGATCCGAATGAAAGAAAAGGAGGATATTTCTTTTCTTAAGAAAATGAGCATATTTTAATGCCTAGTTAATGGACAAAAATCTGACAGTTCAAAACTATGTTACTTTTTTCGTGCTTACAGATTTGTAGCAGGTCAATATATATATAGTCATATATGGGTCACAACTCACAACTCCCAACTTACAAGAAACATTAGTTCGGGTAAGCCAAAGCCAGTCACAAAAGACCACAGAATTCTTCAACATAGCACACCACATCATGGTGATCCCACTTTCGTCCGAGCACGAATGACTATGTGACACGTGTCATGGACTTCTTCCCACCACAAACGGATCCGATACGGATCGGATAGTGGTAAAACTGTTTATATTTTTCGGATAAATGTACAAATTGAATATGAGACTTCTTCCCACCACAAACGAACCCAATACGGATCGGACAGTGGTCCAAAAAATTAATCATTAAAATTATTTATAAATTTATTTGTTTATATTTTTCGGATACATGTACAAATTAAATATCAGATATCCGTATATATATATATATATATATATATATATATATATATAAATATTTTCATAATATATTTATATTAAATTATACAGTATGTGTTTATTAGTCGGATACAGATAATTAAAATTCAAAAATCATATTCATATCTGTATAGATATTTAGATATTAGATATCCAATACGGATCCGGATATTATCCAATCCATTTGCACCCCAGGTTTAATTCAAATACTTGGAGTAGACGCATGGATTGCCTTTGAAAGTGAGCAACAGAAAATCTTTACTGGAAATAATATGTTCAGTGCTAAGTGGTCCCCATTTGTTATTTATGCACACATTTATTTTGACAATTTTAACCATGTTTTCTATAAATGAAATAATGTTATCATCATATATAAAGCAGTCTACTTAAATCTAGTGTTACCAATATTAATGGAGATTGGAGAAAAGAAAGTAACCCAATATAAGGAAATCCAACATATGTAGCAAATTAATTCAAGTTAACAATATTTGAGAGAGTTCAATAAATTATTTTTGTCAAACTAATTGCAGTCAGTTTTGTTCACTGTTTAATGTTTTACAAAACAGATAAAATTCTTGCATGGCAAAAATAAAAATTTACTCAAAAATTTAAGTTGCCTAACTGTTTAAATTTTCAGATATTTCCATTAGACACCAACTCTTCTACATAGAAAAAAAAAAACCCAAGATCCTAAAACCAACAACTCAAATTGTTAGATAAGAGAGAAAAGAAGAGAGAAGAAAAGATTTGAAGTAAAAGAAAGAAATCTACGATGACGACGACGACAACAACAACACGAGAATACAAACTACGGAAGCCGAAAAGCGAGGCATGACAACGTGCAAATCGACAACCGGTTAGATTGTCGTTCACTTCTTCCTCTTCTTTGGTGGTTGCAATTCCTCCTCTTCCTCGTCCTCTTCGTCATCTTCGTTTTCCTCCTCTGGCTCAGCTTCCTCCTCATCGGCCTGCTCTTCCTCATCATCATCATCATCGTCATCTTCATCATCTTCATCATCATTGCCATTATCATCGTCATCGTCATCGTCATCATCGTCATTGCCATCCTCCACTCCGTCATCATCTTCATCTTCGTCCTCACCATTCTCAACATTTTTTTTGCCGGAATCAGGTTTCGTTTTATCAGGGTTCGTTAACCCTTCTTCCTCATCGTCTTCACCTTCACCAAAGTCTCCATCATCCTCCCCATCATCATCTTCATCGTTAGCATCAACCGGTTCTATGTCTTCGTCTTTCTTCGAAGCAGCCGTAAACTCCGGCATCTTGTAAAGAGGTTCCTACATAACATGTAAAAAAAAGTAGTTAGCAATTTTAATTTCAACAATATCAGAGGACATATGTGAAAATAGGACCAATAATTAAAAAAACCAATAAAAGAGAGGGAATATTCGGTTTTCTAGAAAGGTATCAAAATAATGCGGCAAATATAAGCAAAGCATTTTTTTTTCTTTCTATCGATGCCTCCCCACACGTGGGACCCACAGCCACGGAACTGAAATCTCGATTTAATCACAGTTTAACGGTCACTTTCAGTTCCGTAACGACGCAAAGAAGCACCAAGCACGCTACACGACAAACTCAAACAGTTATCGTCTTTTTCCCTCCTCGAAAAGGTTACTCATTTATCCACAGGAAATTTTTTGGTAAAGTTATTAACAGCGCATATTTGGCTTCCTGCAGCGCACGAATTACATGGAGTGTTTTGATTTGATAGTTTGTGGCGCTGCATTAAGCATAATCTGCTCTGTTAAAATCTTTACTCAGATCTTTAAGAATTTTTTTTTTTTTTTTTGGTTTAGAAAAGAGAACTAATCAAAACCAAATTAACTTAATTGTTTGAGATTAACAACAACAACAAAAAAAAAAATCTACCTTCTTTGTGAAAATTATTTTATTCAAAATTGTCTCCAAGAATACTAAACCAAATTTGTAAAATTTAAAGGAGATATTTGAATAACTTGTTTAAAGCACCTTAAAACCCTAGCAAAACCTAGATGACAACAACCCCTTATTGGTTAAAGAATTTACAGAGTTTTGAGGGGTGAGAGCGTGAAATTTACCTCAGAAGGTAGCACCAAGGTAGCAGAAGTGGCTGTTTCCATTTCTACGGTCACGATTTTTCAGCTGCAATTAAAACATGTAACAGAAACCGTTAGATCTAATCTATCTTATCTGCCGAAGAACACTTTTCCAGGCAGAAATTCTCTGTTCTACCCTAAAAAATATCTATTTTTCCTGAAAAAAAGACAAAAGAGCCAGATATTTGGGTAAAGATTTTAACAGAGCTGTTTCGACTTCATGTAGCACATGAATCATATGCAGCGTTGTTTTGATTTATTGTCCATGCGCTGAGTGAAGCCAAAACAGCTCTGTTAAAATATTTACCCCGATTTTCCATGTTTCTATTGACAAAAACAATAACCAATAAAATATTGGACGATATTTTGATTCTGTAATTTTTTTGAGGTTTACTTAAAAAAAGTTGTTTTTATAAATAGAAAAACAGTACTAAAATAAGAGTAACGAAATAAAAAAACCTTTTAGGGGTTTATAAGTTATAACTGCAAAAACAAAATCTTAATTGCTCCTGAGCATCTTTCTTAAGACAATTCTAAAGAATCAATGGATAAATATATTAACAGAGCAGTTACCACTTCATGCAGCACACAAACTTTAGGGGTTTTGCGCTGCATGTAGCCAAAACTGCTCTGTTAAATTTTTGCAAGCAAATAGAAAGGTAAGCTATAACTAAGAAGAAAACAGAGCAGCAAAAAAACCCAACAAATTAAATTTCAATATTGTGAGTTTCATGAACTGATAAAATTTCTTTCAAATAACAGAAAGTTGCACCAAACGAACCAAAAGAACAAACCTTTGACACTCTAACAAGCAGAGAAAAGTAACTATTGAGAGATATAAAGAGGAGAGATTACCAGAGAGAGAATTGGAAGCAGATCTGGCGAAATTCTGAGGCAAAACGGTGGTTGAGGAGGGCACTACTTCTAAGAGGGAGAAGAGGAAGAACAACCGTCAGATTAAGATCTGGACGGCTGATATAAGACGAAGAAGAACCGAGATAATTCTGTACTAAATTTTTCTTTTTAGTCGTTGGTGGTAGAGAGATTTGATAGAGGGATTCGGTCAGGACGGGTACAGCGGTCAGGCATTTGGTGTGAATAGAAACTCTGCTTTGCTGCCCGTAGAAATAGGGAGAGCCTTGGAGTCAACTTAAGAAATATAACTATGCACTTGGTTCACCACGTGTTGAACACGTCACAAGGAAAATGTGGGGGATCTTATCTCTATTGAGGCGGTACGGTGTTATGAGGTGGTGAGCCGGGTTCATAAAGAAGGGTTCTTAGGAATTGAGGTTCAAAATTGGGTAATTTGACGTGTGCCCTACAAAATATAATAATAAGATTACAACGTCTATTTCCGGGATAGGTTGGGTGTTTATCTGAAATCGGTGCATACCGTCGTTAAAAGACCAATGCATAAAAATCAGTGCTCATCTTTTGGGGTTTTCACACGGTTTAGTTTATTTGGTTTTAAATCAAACCGTAAAAGTTTGAATTAAATGATTCGGATTTTTTGTTTACATAAATCAGTTTGGTTCAATTTTTTATTTACTTCGGTTTTTTTATTTGGCTCATTTTTTTATTTAACACATCTCACTTTGTGATTTTCTTGATTTAGATGAGGTGTTGGACAACTTAAATTAATTTCTTATTTTGATTCAACAGAACTAACCAAAATTTATTTTGATTTGTTCATTTCGATTCATAATCGTTTGATAGATTTAATTGATTCGGTTCGATTTATTTTTTAAAACTAAAAAATAGTTTGGTTTACCTATTTTTTTTCTGTTTCAACTTTCAACTGAACCGACCGTTTTGAACCCCCTACTCAGATTCACATTTGATGCTATCTAAAGCTGAGAAACCGTGTTCCTAAAATTCTTATTTTTTCAAATCTAGCTCTCTAATATTTTCTTTGCACACATCTCAAAACAGTTTATTTTTCTATATACACGAATCTCAAAATAATTCAACAATTAAATTTAAAAAAGTGTAAACACTGTTCACAGTGAAGAATCACAGCAGATTCGGATACCCTACTCATCTTGTTCCTGAATTGTGTTCTACGTTTGGACTCTTGAGCCATGTCCACCTTGGTTTTTTTCAAGCTTTTCGGCATGAAATAACAAGTGGAGAAGGATTTGAACTCAAATCTCCAGCTGCGGAGAATAGTTCTACGACACCTTTCGACCGTTCAATCGCCTTAAAATTCGTGCAGTAATATTTTTGTTGTTTCTTCTGATATTGTCGGAGAATAAATTACTTTTTACATCTAATCAAAAAATGTACTATATAAATATGTCACAGTACACATTTAATGATTTGTTAGGGGGGGCGAAGTAAGTTGCCTCATAAGTTGGGAAAAGGAAAGGGGGAGACCACCTACCGTTTCATTGATTGCTGCACTTGATAAATTTTACTACTTTTTACTATAAGAGATATTTTGTGGGGTTGGCGTAGTAGTTAGCGCTACAAAGTATTAAATGATTTAAATCACGCAACTAGTCATATCCACTTTTGTGAAAGTAGAAATTTGTAGAAATCAGGTTATGTAAAACAGTTTCATTCTTCTTAAATGGACTGATGTCTAATAATTACATGTTCCTGGTGCAACATAATTAAAGCGTTTTAACTGAATAGTCTAAAATTTATGAAACATGTTTTTTTTTTTTTGTCAAAATTTAATTATATTATATCCATTTTTAACTGAATAGCAAACTTTTATGAAGGGGTATGAGGGTATCCACTTATATATATATATACACACACAGAGAGTGTCTTTAGAGAAAAATTTCCACTTTTACCCATAAAAACTTTTTTATTTTAAATAGCCTAATTTTTCCCATTAAAAACACCATAATATCCAAATTCCCCATACAAACATAACATCCTTTCTTTTATCCCCATTCCTTTATTTAATCTTTATATTTAGAGAGAGGAAAAATTTATTTTAAAATCATTGCATAATATCCAAATTCCTAAAATAAATTTTCTTTTTTTATTTATTTTAAAAACAAAATTGACAAATATACCCTCATCTCTTTTCTCTCCTTTTCCTTCCCTATAACTAGAAATAACCCTGCTCATCCAATTAATCTGGCCCCTTCCTCCCATTCCCCAACTATAGATTTGATTAACCATTTAGTATCCAGCAACTGGTACCGATTATCGACCTACTCTCGACCTCATTAGTATCCTGCAACTGGCACCGAGCTGTCCATCTTCTTTGTTGTATCGGCCATGCCTACGCCCCATTCCATCTTTTTTGTACTAGTCATTTCAGAGAGGTCGTTTGAAATGTCGGCTCATGCTTCCTGCGAGGCTCAAAAGAAGGCCGATTGTAGTACTCCATGTTATGAAGGATTTTAGTGTGACCACACCGATCCTAACTATCATAATTTAGCAGCTGCCCACCTCCATAGCCACAGCATATGGTTACTAGAAACTCAAATCCAACAAAATGTATTACACTTTATGTCAATCAACTTAAAATTTTAATTTTCAATGAGCCATGAAATGAAACAATTAAGACCAGCTTCCACAAAGCACCAACATGTCTGGGAATAAATATAGTTTCAATTAAATTACTAGAATCAGCTATTAATTGTGCCCCGGATAATCTCCGAAAAGGCCAAGCAAGTAATTAGATAGATACTTCTATTATTTTTGTATTTTTTAAATGACTCTTGTTTAGTAACTCATTTTATAAAATCCTGCCAAGTAGTGCTAGTCCTAGTGATTTTGAAAGAATCTAATATTGCTATAGAACTGATACGGTTATGAATAAGGAAAGAGCCAAATTGTGTTGTCTTGGTATAATTAATTCATCAAGTTCGTGTAAAATAAAAGCTATTATGTTGTAATTCCAACCAACTAAGTTAATTCTTTTTAATGATTTGTCCTATTGATTCTTTTCGAGTTGGCTGAAAATTGCTACAAAAAAAGCACTTGGCATAAACCACACTCATGCTCACCAGAACCAGTACTGGTTTTTATGTAACAAATAGAAAGAAAGTTGCATATGACGAGATGATAAAGCTGATAGAGAAGGCCAAGAATAATGTATCGACATTTGAAAAGTGATCCGAGTATCGTGAACCTGAGAATGCCATGAACGATCTCAAATTATATATTTATTTATTATACAGTGGAGAAGGAGAGATAGGGGAGAGAGAAGAGTATATTTGTCAATTTTGGTTTTAAAATAACTAAATAAGAGGTTAAACAAATGAATGGGGATAAAAGAAAGGATGTCAAGTTTTTATGGGGAGATTGGATATTATGGTGGTTTCATGGGGAAATTGGCTATTTTAAAAGTTTGCATGGGTACAGTGGAAATTTTCCCATATATATATATATTTTATGACACCGGATTACATCTAACATTTTCAAAGTCTAAACAGTTGATCCAAACCGTTCAACATGATAGATATATTAAAATGTTTATATTTTTTGAATTTTTTAACTATTTATTAAGATTGGTACAAAAATTCAATGGTCTAAAAATAGCAATTTTATAAAAGACTTAATAAATAGTAAAAAAATTAAAAAAATATATATAAAATTTGATCTGTAAACACATTTTAATATATTTATCATGTTAGATGGTTTGAATCGACTGTTTGGAATTTAAAAACTTTAAAGTTTTCAAATGTAATTTGGTGTCACCAAAAAATGGTGTAAGTGCTCCTCAACTTATATTTAATATATGAAAGTATTTTTGTGAACAAAATATGAATTTAGAAATACAATCTGAACACGTCTCCATCTAAAATTTCAAGAAACACAAAAGTGTGAATGCTTCCGCAAACTTTTCTGATATATTTATAAAATAAACTTCTATTTTAATGATTTTTCCAGAAAAAATAATATAAAATATACCTTAAATTAAAAATAATTACAAAATTATGCTTCATCCCAAAACTGTTAAATTACAAAAATATGTTGAACATTAAAAGATTTTTCCAACATATACTTATACTTCTATTTTTATGTAATTCTAAATTTTATCCCACCCTAAAAATCTTGATCCGTCCATTTGTTCAATCAACATTTTTGAACACTAAACTTCATATTTCGGCTAAAGAAGGAAATACGTGACACGCCGTGATGTGACGTGACAAACACGCCGTGATTTGGTCACGTGACGTGATCAACTTTTTTTTCACGTGACGTGACGTAACCAAAATGATAGAGGATGATCACGTCACGTGAATGGTCATGTCACTCGTAGTCACGCCATGACCATATGTGACGTGACGTGTCGTGACATAAATTAGTTATGTCAATTTTTTTTTATATTTTAATTTTAATTGTTGAAAATTTAGAAAAAAAATATGAATTTTTTTAAAATAAGTAAATAATGTTGTAAATATTATTTTTTTGGAAAAAGTTGCAACTGATATTACTTTAAAAATTCAAATTACAAACATTCATTAGACTAAACTAAAAGAAGACAAAAATAAGTACTACATTAGTACCAGTATCACTGAACTTACACTAAAATAAAAATCTGAATACTCTATGTTTCATACCGTGACGTGACGTGAGGTGTATTATTCACTAGAATGCGGTCACGTCACGCGACACGCGAGTCACGTCACGTAATCGACAAACGTGACGTGACGTGACGTTAACGTGACGTGACGTGACTAGTCACGCCGTGACAAATTTTCTTCTCTAATTTTGGCTACAAATTTACTATTGCTCTACAAAAATAATTTTATTGCTATTATTCATGAAAAACAAGTTAGAGCAAAAAAAAATAGAATTAGCTTTGAATTTGTTGTTCCAAAGAAGACTGTAAAGTAGGTTTGACTATTCAATATTATTAATTTATAACAATTAACTATAATTATTGAGGAGCTTTCAAAAGCCAATATTTTATGTCTCTATTATGTCTTCAATTTTTAATTTTCTAATACATTTTTTTATATTAATATGTACAAAAATCATTAAATATGATTTATATTGTTATGTATACTCTCATCTCATCATATATTTTAATTAAATTTGATTTAACAATATATCAGAAAATAGTAGGTTATGTTTAACTGACTATATTAAGGAGGAAGCATTTAGTATTTTGTATAGGATATTTTAGGAGGTTTCTCTTTTTACTAATTTATGTTGTAATAAATATATATTTTTTATTTGTATTCTATGTAATTATGAAATTATGAAATTATAAAATACAATTAAATTTCCTCATAGATTTATATCTCTTGTTTATGACATCTCCTTAAAAACTCTAACATATATTATTTTCTCAACGTACAAATAAAAGAATATTATTATTTGGATTTTATTTTTTATGAATCAACAAGTTAAATATAATTGTATTTTTACAAGTCAACATAATTGTATTTTTACAAGTTTTTGGCACCAATCAAAACAAAATTAAAATACATATGTAAATACATATACATAGAAAATGGAGGCATTGTAGCCTTTGTACTAAGATATTTTTTGAGAGATTGTTGACTTGGTGCAGTAGTTTGCACTATATACCAAGTAGAAAATATCACACAATTAATTAGTCCTATCCACTTTTCTGACCGTAGGAGTTTGTAGAAATCAAGCAGTGTTAAACAGTTTAATTTTTCTTAAATGGACTTCTTTGTAATTATTGCATGTTCTTGGTGCAACATAACTAAAAAATTAAAATATTAAATTACAAACTACTAGACAAGCATTTTAAACTGATTTTCGAACTTACAACAATAGTTTTTTAATTTATGGAATAGCAAACTTATATTTGAGCTTTGAAAGTATTTTTTAATACAGAAAAATTATCAAGTACTCTATCTAGAAATATTGTGCTTCACCCTAAATTTTTTCTCCAACATATGCTTCTATTTTTATGTAATTCTAAATTTTATCCTATCCTACTAAAGATATTAATTCCGCCTCTTATTCAATCAACATGTGTGAACAACAAGTTCATATTTTGGACACAATTTTGTTATTACTTTAAAAACAATAATATTATATCAAGTTTTTTTTTTTTAAAGACAAGGTAGAGCATGAAAATAAATTTGTTTTTGAATTTGTGGCTAAGACGATGTAAAGTAGGTTTGACTCTTCAATGTTAGTAATTTATAACAATTAACTATAATTATATAATTAATTGGAAAGATATCTAACAATTATGTACGCATATGCGTATGCAGTCCGATTCCGCATAAAAATTTCTATACAGTTCCATGGTTTTGCATATGCGGCCGCATATTGGTCCGCATATATCTTGTTGCATCTAATCTAAGCAACCGCATGTTATGTTGATGCATATTTAGGACTGCATGGAAATTTATGTGGAGATTTATATTCGGGATCGCATGTTAATGCATATTCCACATATTGGTCACATATGTTCAAATTTACGTGGAGATTTATGTGCGAATTTATTGTTTGAATGATTTTAATGGGAATATATTGTATGTGTTTGAGTGAAAATAAATTAATATATAGTTTAAAATCCGTATATGTTCAAATTTACGTGGAAATTTATGTGTGAATTTATTGTTTGAATGATTTTAATGGGAAATATTGCATATTTTGAGTGGAAATAAATTAATATATAGGTTAAAATCCGCATATATAAGTCCGCATGAAATTCCGCATATGCGGCTGCATACCGTATATGCGGTATGCAGTGGCTTTGTGCATGCATGAACAAAACCGTATTTTACAACATTGCAATCATGTCATTGCTTGATCTCTTAATTCTCCTGTTTGATAAGTACATTTTTCTACAATTGTATTTAAAATTCAAGAAATTTTTATTGTTGATCTAATAGGTGAAATTATTGACAACATTAATTTTAAGAGAGTGTCTTCTATGGACATAATGACTTATTTGTAAAATGAACATATTTTTATTTTCAAAGTTCAAACAGTTGATCTGAACCGTTCATCTTGTTCTCCATATTAATATGTGCTTGGAGACCAAAATTTACATTTTTCTGAATTTTTTTACTATTTATTAAGATGGGTACAAAAAATATCAAATTTAGACCATTGAATTTTGTGCCCATCTTAATAAATAGTAAAAAAAATTCAGAAAAATGTAAAATTTGGTCTCCAAGCACATATTAATATGGAGAACAAGATAAACAGTTCGGATCGACTGTTTGAACTTTGAAAATAAAAATATGTTTATTTTACAAATAGTTCTTTATGTCCATAAAAGTCTTTGCCTAATTTTAATTCTTGATTAACAATGACTAAAGTAGTGGGACTAATTATTGATTAACAACATAAATTTTCATCTATATATCATAATTAACAAGTCAAGTTTAATTTGCAGTCAGATGTTGATTGAAAGTGATTAAATATGTGTTTACATTTTTCAATCATTTTTTTTTAATGTCAGAAATTAAATACAAATTTTTTTTGTAATGTCAGAAATAAAATACAAAAATCATGTCAGCATTTGAAAAATATGAGGGTGAAAGTGAAAACTTGAAAATCTAGATTACAAGTGGGTCCCGCTGATTTAATTATCAGAGGAGGGGATATGATTCCAGAGAGTTAACTGTTCCCTATAATAGTGATAAATTCTTACATTTAATTCTTACAATCATTTTACTTTTTCAAACCATACCGTGTTTCCTTTCCTCATTATGTAAATACCAGCGAATAAACAATCAACACACAAGTCATAGTAAATAATCGTATATTATAAACTGTCCTTAAAGATTCTATCCTTATTTTTTGGAGCTTACCGTTGGTGCGGTAGTCGAGATTCGAGGTTAGATATTATTATTAACATTAGATAGTCATGGCGTACAACGGTTACATATGGACCCAATACAATTAAAAGCCTCTTTAATTTGTTGGCAGTAATATACTCTACCAGGAACTTTATTTTTGTGTGTACCGGATCTTTGCAGATATTGTGTATTTATTGTCTAATACAAAGCCGGCATTTTTTTTCATAACCAAAAAAATAAATAATATAATATTAATAACCAAATTTTAAAAAATATTTTATCCATAACCAAACCGCCCAAACGTGGGGCGGTCCACTGTGCAAACCAAACCGCCCCCCTGTGGGGTGGTCTACCTTCAGACCAAACCGCTCCCGTGGGGGCGGTCTACTTTTTATTTTTTTTTTATTTTTTTTTAGAATTTGAATTTTCAATCTAAATAATGAATGCACAGAAAGAGAAGTCCGCAATTTGGTCTCCTAAAAAAATTGCGGACTTCTCTTTCTGTGCATGAAATCAGGTTGAACTGACATGTCGTTATTGTTATGTATGTGGTCCTGATTCTAGGAGTATGCGGGGGGTGGCAGGGGGGCGGCAGCCCCCTGCGAGCGATGTCTGAGTTTTCGAAGCACCGCTCAGTTCAGCCCGGAGAAAATTATTTCTGAGAAGTCAATTATGCATGAAAATCCTTTTGCCGACGGCCCAGATTAGTCAAGTTACCCATTTATTTTATATCTATAATTTCAAAAAAATGCATTCATTATTTAGATTGAAAATTCAAATCCTAAAAAAAAAAAAAAAAGTAGACCGCCCCCGGGGTGCGGTTTGGTCTGAAGGTAGACCGCCCCACAGGGGGGCGGTTTGGTCTGCACAGTGGACCGCCCCACGTTTGGGCGGTTTGGTTATGGATAAAATATTTTTTAAAATTTGGTTATTAATATTATATTATTTATTTTTTTGGTTATGGAAAAAAATGCCGGAATACAAAGTAAAACATGACAAAATCTAGTTTAACTGTTAGACCTTGGGCAATAAATTTATGAAAAATATTTGATTTTTAAAATAATTTTGTTGTTATTTACTTGCCAATTTTTTCTATTGGGCACTTATGTCTCAATTTTATTTTTCAAATACATATGTTACATATATTTAATATTCTTGATAATATTGTCAAAGTAAAAAAAAAAAAATTATTATGATCTCCAACATTTAAATATAGTTTGTACTAATTAAATTTCAGCGGTTAAGTGTAATGATTTATAATAGATGCAGCAATCAAATTGGCTCTTATTCTTCACTGTTGTATTGACAGAGTCTTAGATATTTATTTTCCAACATCTTATTCTTCTGACTGATTAATTTAAATCATATTATTCTTGTGATTTCTAATGGAAATCAATTAGTATACATTATTAAAAAAATATTAAAGGAGATGTAAAATAAAAAGAAGAAGTAGTTTAATCTTTTTTAAATTTAACCAAGGATGAAATATGATCTTAAGTTTGATTTCTTTGTGCTATACTAACGAAGTAACTCTTTAATGGGCCGTCACACCGGCCCAGCCCGGCCCCTAATTAACTCTCTCTCTTCTTGAATGTTAATTTTCTAGTGCAGTTTAAAGCTAAAATTGTTGGAGCTGATATGAAACAATTAAATCCAATTTTTTTAGTGCTATACTTTGAAGCAGCTCTTTAATGGGCCACATGTTTTAACAAAGCAAAACATATTGGCTCATTCATCAGATTGGATGCTATTTCCTAAAAAAAAGTACTTGAATTTAATTTTAGGATAAAAATTTCAAAATATTAAAATTCAAAATCTACATCCCATGCTGAGAAATTTCGAAATCTATCCAAACTGCAAAAAAATTTGCGGAAATTCAGCCTAAACCCACAAAATAAGTTGCAGTTTTATGTTTTGTTATTTCGAAACCTCTTTGTTTAAGTTATTATTATTATTTTTTAATTAAACATAAATATTTATAATTTATTTATTATTTGCTGTAAAATATTAGAAATATTTTATATATTTCTTTAAAAAAATAATAAATATTTATATATTTCCTTAAAAAAACCATCTATTTTTAAAGAAATATATAGAATATTTCTAATATTTAGTACAAAAAAATAAACAAATTATAATTTTTTTGTTTAATTAAAAAAATAATAAGAAAAACTTAAACAAAGAGGTTTCAGAATAACAAAACATAAAACCACAAACTTATTTTGCAGTTTTGGAATTGCAGAACCGCACAATAATTTTGGAGTTTTAGGCTGAATTTTTGCAAAAAAAAATTTCGGTTTGGACAGATTTCGAAATTTGTCATAGATTTTGAAATTTAATATTTTTTAGATATTAATAAAAATTTGGAGCATTTGTGTCTGTGTTATGAATTAAATTCGCAGTTATTTGCCAGGTGGCCATGATATGAGGATTATTAGTGTAGCTTGTAAATTTCCTATCTTTGCAATGTAAATTTGTAAATATACTGTTTAAACTTTGATAACAAAAAATATTGCTCCTTAGTACAAACCAATTTGTGCTATGCATAGTATAGCATCACTCTAATAAGGATTGTAATTTTAGAAGTTCGAATAATGTAGTATTGGTATTATTTTTATTGAAGTAAAAGTTAAACAAGTAAAAAAAAAAATTGAAGTTGAAATATATAAACTCACAACCCCTAAAATTGAAATAAAAAATTTAAGCCATGACTTAAATAATTTAATTCATAATTTATCTAACAAGTTCCAAAATTTTAAAAAATCTAATCTTATATTTTAATGATAAATTAAAAATATCAGACAATCAAAAGTGTAAAAAAAACATGAAATATATTGTTCAATGAGTATTGAATAAAAAAAGATAAATAATTGTTAAAATATCTAATAATACTAGACCAATCAATTCATATAAATTTATAGTTAGAAAAGGTCACACTTGTATTGGATTACGTACTGTCACAATTGGTATATTCAACTACATTAAATTAATAATTAGAACAAAGGTGGAGAATGTAGATCAACTAACAGTATCTAGTCTTGTTTAGATGAGCTACCCCTTTACCAAACTTTATAATTGTTTAAGAGACAGAAGTCAGGGAAACTTCACACAGCTCAAATTTTATGGCTATTGCTTACCAGTGTACCAATATCTGAACAACCAACACAATAAAAAGTTTCAAATGATGCTAGTACGTAGAATTTAGTAAACTTGTGTTTGTACTCTCTCTTTTTCTTACATCCTACTTAATGGGCTAACAAACTTATCTAAATGTGACACAATCACCATGCATGGTTCATGAAATATGCATTAAGCTAAATTCATGAAAACTGTGGTACAAATGTAGCTGAACTCCATTGACAAAATCCAAATGAAAATCACATTTTATGAAAAACTTACAACAATTACACAAAAGCTCTCATCTTCATCCCATTCAGATAAAGAGCTCACAACAAAAAATGAACAAAAGAAAAAAAAAAAAACTGTAAATTCCATGTTATATATATATATTTTTACCTTCTCTTGTTCTTGCCACCGAGCAACAAGCTAAAATAGAACAAGAACCTAAACAAGAAACCCCATGCCACTGCTACAAGGAGGCAATCCCATTTGCCCATTTGCGTCACCGCCACTTCGTTCAGAACACCCCGACCCGTCATGATGCATGTTTGATTTGTTATTTTCACACCGAGAGCCCCGCTTATTGCACTCAGAACCTTCTCTTTCATCTGATGTGGTAGTTCTCCGAAAGGAGAGTTATCGAATATTTGAGTGCCTCTTACATAACATTCACCGGTTCGAGCGAACTCGTTTTGTAGAACACCTTCATATGGGTACTTGACAAGTGAGAGGTAATGGAACCATAACCAATAGTCCGGGATACGGTCACGGTTTATAAAGAAGCCTGAGAAAAGAAGGAAATACGCCAAGATTGCGACAACCACAGTATATCCAATCATGACATGAGGAACTACGCCCGAGAGGAAAGTGACGAAACCCGACCCGGACCAGAAAGAAGCGAGTATAATAAGCACATAAAATGTAAAACCTTCTAATCCTCCATCAAGACCTACAGAAAAGAAAGTGGTGACAGCAAATGCTACGGAGAGTAGCACGAGCGGCGGGAAGGATACAATCATGTTAGAAAGCACATAGGATGAATGGCGGTATGCATTATAGGCCGTCTCTCGTAAGAAGATGAACCGCTCATTGATGAACACTGGCAATGCATCGGCGCACACATAATACATGGTTGACATGGCAAAGGCAAAGAACCCGAGCCTTTCTTGCACCCCTTTAGGTGAGTCATCAAGCTTCCAAAACACTGTGCCGAGAATACCGCCTGTGACCACCACTGCAAAAAGCCTTATGATAAAGAGTTCTGGCATGCGGGATGTATTGATGAAAGATCGCTTGGTTAGCACGCCCATCTCGACCCAGAACGGGTTTGCGTAGGTTTGCATGGTGGAGTCACTAGCAACAGGACCGTCAGTACCGGAGACAAGCTTGCCACGGGAAATGCTCGCACTTATGGCATCTTTTAGAGTAAGTGACATGGGGCTTTGAATAGATGATCGGTTGGTGGAAGATGGATTGAGGAGGCACCATGTACGGTGGAAATCGACTAATGGTTTTGAACCTGTCGGGGATGACTCGAGCTCACGGATTATATCTAGTGCGAATTCGGTTCGGTTTTCGTTCTCTGGCATTGGCCGCCCAAACTGTGCAAAGTAGTAGGGAAGCATATCGGGTGTACCGCTATACACCATTTGACCTCGAGAGAGGAACAATAAACGATCTAGCAGCCCCAGAATTCGGTATGATGGTTGATGAATCGACATGATCACCACACTTCCATTAAGTGCGATCCGGCGAAGCACCTTCACCACCATAAATGCACTAGTTGAATCAAGACCCGAGGTTGGTTCATCAAGGAATAATAATATCGGGTCATGGATTATGTCGGTGCCAATAGAAACACGACGACGCTCTCCACCAGACACACCACGGTGCCCCTCATCACCAATGATTGTATTCGCTGCAGCACGGAGACCAAGCTGATCGATTAGAGCTTGCACACGAGCTTTCTTCTTTGAGGCAGAGAGGGTTCGAGGGAGACGAAACTCGGCAGAGAAAGAGAGCGTCTCTTCCACAGTTAGCATTGGAAATAGCAAATCATCTTGCATGACATATGCTGATATTGCCTTTAGAAGCCGGCTCTCGAGGGGTTCACCATTTAGGGTTCTTGATCCTTTTAAGCTTCCTTTAGCGATCCGGTTCGCAAGCGCATCGATTAGGGTTGATTTGCCCGAGCCGCTCGCACCAAGCACGGCTAGTATCTCACCATCTCGAGCCTCACCTGAAATGGAGTCGAGTAAAGTTTTCGTACGACCGTCAGAGTCAGGATCCACCGGAGTAAGAGCGACATTAGCTTCTAGGTGACTGTTCTTGCGTCTTTTGGTTTTTACACTGTAAGTAAGGTTGGAGAAGGATAACACAAAAGGCACCGGACGAGAGACCTCGGTATCACTTAGGTCTATGGTATAGTCCGTTGGTGGTACCATGGCATCATCCGCTTTGCCATTGGTTGTGTCCCGTGTGTCGCCCACAAGTTTGAATAGCTCACCGAGGGACGGCCCCCGCTCCCGATCACGACCACGACTGTTGTTAAAAGCAGCATCATGAGGTGAATCTGCACCTTCCAAAAATGGCAACTTGTCAATGAACCTTGCCATGATAAATGATAAATATATGTTGTGTTTGCTTTCAAATGGAAGTGAGTCTTAGTCTAAATATATAGAGGAAGGAGACAGATGAGAAGGTGAGCTAGGCTGCCTAACTGTGAGAATTGTTCTCTGTTTCTTTAATAGCTATATCAAATTTGTAATTGGTATTTAGTCTAGATTACAAGTGGGTCCCGTGCACTGCTATAATTATCATACAATAGTGACAAATTTTTACATTTAATTCTTACAAACATTTTACTTTTTCAAACCATATCATGTTTCCTTTCCTCAATATGTAATACCAACGAATAAACAATCAACACACAAGTTATAGTAAATAATCGTATATTATGAACTGTCCTTAAAGATTAATCTATTCTTATTTTGGGAGAATGACGATGGTGCTTGGTAGACCGTTAGAGTGGGTTGAGACTTGAGGGAATATAATAAATAGCAATGCCGTGTGCAGTAGGAATAATAAGAGAGCAGCAGTTATTAGGCGGTGGGAGTGGGATAGTTATAAGGGGAAAGGGAATGGAGAGGTTCTTTATCTATGGAGATTTATTAATGGATTTTAGACTATGACAGTAAAGATATATTGAAAGGTGGTGAGCTATACTATACATGGTACTCACGTAGTGCCATTAATTGAAGTAGTTGTTTATTAATTGCTATTCTTTTTTTTTTTTTTCTTGTTTCTAGTTGATGCCAATGATGTACTATGAGAGAGAATTAGTTATTGTAAACTTTTGAGAATTGCTCTCTCTTTAATAGCTGTCAAGTTTGTAGTTAGTAATTAGCAGATACATAATTAGCAAAAGATATAAACATAATTGAGTATGGCTATATGCTTTGCAAATTAAAGTGGGTATTTTAATTTGCGTTCATATTTTTATTTTCAAAATTCAAATAGTCAATCCAAACTTTTTAACATATTCTTCATATTGAAATATGCTTGGATACCAAATTTTATATTTTTTAATTTTTTTTTACTATTTATTAAGCCACTTTGAAAATTTGAAAATCCGGGTGAACAGTAAAAATTTCTAGACCACCGGATCAGCGATTTTCAAAGTGGCTTAATAAATAGTAAAAAATAAAAATAAAAAATAAAAATTTGGTCTCCAAACACATTTCAATATGTAGATCATGTTTAGCAATTCGTATTGACTATTTGAACTTTGAAAATAGAGACATGAGTGCAAATTAAAACACCCACTTTAATTTGCAAAGCATGGTATGGTAGTCTTACTCAACATAATTGCAATTAGATGCAAGCATGTATACAATTGGTTTTGTCGATCCAAACTATTAGAAGTGATCTCTATATTAAAATGTCTTTGGAGACCAAATTTTACATTTTTAGAATTTTTTTTACTACTTATTAAGATGGTTTGAAAATCACTAATTTTAATAAACAATAAAAAATTTCGGAATTATTGAAAACAACAATTTCAAACCATAGTAACAAATAGTTAAAAAATTCTAAAAAAATAAATTGGATCTCCAAGCTAGCACATTTTAATATAGATATCATGTTGAACGATTTGGATCAATTATTTGAACTATAAAAATTGCAAAACTGAATTAGTATAACCATGACTCAAAAACTACCATTATTTTGATCTTAGCCAATTTCTATCTCTTTCTTTATATAATATATGAGTAATGCTATTATGCATTGCGAATTAAAGAGAGTGCTTTAATTCGCGCTCATATCGCGATTTCCAAAGTTCAAATAGCCGATCCGAACCGTTAGATGTGTTCTCCATATTGAAATGTGCTTGGAGACCAAATTTTACATTTTTTTGGAATTTTTTTACTATTTATTAAGCCACTTTGAAAATCACTGATCCAACGGTGACTCATATTGAACAGTGAAACCGTTGGATCAGGGATTTTCAAAGTGGCTTAATAAATAGTAAAAAAAATTCCAAAAAATGTAAAATTTGGTCTCCAAGCACATTTCAATATGGAGAACACATCTAACGGTTCGGATCGGCTATTTGAACTTTGAAAATCTCAATATGAGTGCGAATTAAAATATCCGCTTTAATTCGCAATGCATAATAGCATCACTCATAATATATATACAAACATACAAAGAAACATATATACGTACCCCGGCCGGTATTCATGTATATTCTTATGTATGTACATGTTTGGACAAAATTATAGCTAATTATATTAATTATAACGTTATTTTTCATCATTATATGTTAAAATTGGAGATCCTTTTAACTTGCAAAAATAATATATTTTATTATATTAGTTGATTTTTGCTAATACGTGTGTCATACATCTATTAGCAAAATTAATTCTAACAATATGCATTGTTCAACATTTTTGTTTGTTTTGTAAATAAGATAGGGATCAAACCTCCAATTTAATTATATTTTATTGGTAAATTAAAAATAACATCCAATTAATCAAAAGTGTAAGAAAATTAATTACATGAAATTGTTCAATGAGTATTGAAAAAATAAAAATAAAAATAAAGTTATAAATCTCTAGTAATAGTTGACCAATCAATTTAAAATTAATTTAAAATTAGAAAAAAGGTCTCATGTGTATTGGTATGGTTGGATACATTTGTCTGGTAGACCGGTACAGCCGTACTGAAAAATGTGAGAGAAACCAGGAAACCAAAGAACTCAACTACATTAAACAATTAAAACAAAGGTGGAGAATGGAGATCAACTAACAGTATCTAGTCTTGTTTAGATGAGCTACACCTACACCTTCCCAAACTTAAAAAAGGCTAAATCATTATACAGATTCTCTGTGACAAGAACCTTTATATGATTAATTATGTTTTCATGCCAATAGCCACAAGATTCGCAGACTATTCATGTTTAATTTGTTTTTTTTTGGTGATGCCGAACGGAATGTCGAATTATTTGCAAAAAAATTTTTTGAAAACTTTATTTTTTTTAGTTTTTTTTCCTCATTTGCAGGACTGAGATATCTGGTCTGAATAATTTTGAATCATTCCTGAATTATATTCTAAATTTTTCCGAATTACGAACTTTTGACCTCGTAGAACCGAACTCGAAATAATTCATTTGTCATTATGGTCATGCCTGCGGGTAATTTTCTTGTAGCCGCACAAAAGTATCACACAAACCTTGCTTCAGAAATTCTTCCTTGAAAAAAAAATTGCTTCTCGAATAAGACCTGTTCGATCGGTAGATGGCTTTCCCATGGGTTTTCATGGGTAAAATTAAGATGTGGGCATTACATATTCCTTTACAGGTGTTTGGTACATGGATATTTTTTCTAATTAAATTCTCAAATGCTTTATCTTTTCCACAATGAGTGCACATAGAAAAACAAAAATTTGGTCAGATCTTTGGTTTTTCTCACTTGGCGGAGCTGCTTTTACATTTTTCTCGAACAGCTGTGTTCTAAATTTTTCCATAGATTAGAATATCTTGAAAATTCACAAATTAGTATTCCTATTTTGATATCCAAAAATTTCCATTACCACATTGAATTCAAATTTAGGACCTGTTTGGCCTTCCCACTATTCACGTGGGAAACTGAATTTTTTTCCACATAAACATTACTTTTCAGTTCGATTCTTGTGCCTATGTTCATTTTCAATGACCTGTCGAACAAGTCCTTAGAGAAGAAAAAAAAGTGATGTGACTATCACGTCATTACATGCATGGTTACGTTCGTCACGTAGTGACCAAAATTTATTTTTACGTGACGTAACGTGACTAAAATAATTGAGGACAGTCACATCACGCGAATAGTCAAATACGTGTGGTCACGATGTGTTCGTGGGACGTGACTGATTGCATTTAATTATTATTTTCAAATTTAAGTTAGTTGAACAATAATAATAACAAAATGTATTAAAAAAATAAGAAACTGTTACAAAATAATTATAATTAATTTTAGAAAGAAAAATAATGTTTAAAAATTTAGTCACGTAACATGTTACATGATGTGACTTGACTAAAAAAGTAGAAGACAATCACGTCATATGAATAATCATGTCACACAGCATGCAAGTTACATTGCGTGATCGACACACGTGACGTACTCAAATAGATGCCACTTGCAAAACTGAAGTTAGCGCACTTTCCTCCGAGTTATAAATTACGAGTTATAAATTAAAAGACAATTTGCATGTAAAATAATATTTGTTTAGTAGGCAATTGCTATACGTAATTTTTTTCTACAAAATTCTTTCTTTATTTCTTGGGTTCGGTTTTCAACGGCAATTGGCCTTTGGTTGGTACCAACTTAAGCATAAATAAATTTGAGAAGTTTCTCCTCTTCATGATCGATATACCTTTTTTCTCAAATATTACATAGACATAATTACAATAGCATATAGTTAATTAGCTAGAATCGTATTGACATGTAGATACGTGTCGTAAAAGAAGTCCCTCGTGACTCAAAAGCTATTAAATGGATTTACATTCACCCACATAGGTACTAAGTTATTATATGATTTTAAAATTGTAGTTACATATATTGAAATTTAATTGAAAATTATTATTTAAAAAAAATTATATAGTCCAACGTTCCAATTCCTTCATAAAATATCATATGTTCACTTGTGACTTAGTAATTAAACCTTATCTTATAGTTGTAGAGATTATGAATTCAATTCTCACCATCAACATATTTTGCTTTTAAATTTTAGCACCCCTATTATGATTTTTTAGTTCCGCCCTGATAATAAAATTTTCAAATGGTGCTTTAGTAGACTTTTCTCCTGTTTCCAATTTCTTTTGGATTTTTTCTTATCCAATTTCATCAGAGATGATATGATATTTGTATTATACTATTTTCATTGGTGTCAGTGTGTTAATTAAAAGGTCAGGGCTGATATCAAGTGGTAAGATGTCATCTTTAAAGAATTATGATCTTTACAAAATGAGTAGGGTTAAATTGGGAATTTTTTTAGAAACCATAAATAAGAGAAAAGAATTTACTAAATCAACTTGATTGTTTTGATTTTTACAAAAATCATAAGAACTGAGATGCCATTTCGGTCCAAAGTGTATTTTTTTTTCCGGACCAAATTGCCATTACGGTCCGAGCCATTTCACATATTAAAAAAAAATGATGTAGCTATTGGTAAAACTTGTGAAAACATCTTGGGTGAGAAATGACAATTTGGTATGACAAAAAAAATACTCTTCAAACCGAAATGGCATCTCGGTTCTTATAGTTTTTAAAAAAAACAAAGCAATCAATTAGTTGGTTTGGTATATTTTTTTTATTTCTGGTTTCTAAAAAAATTTCGTTAAATTGTCCGTTATTTTCATATTTCAATCATATTTTACATTTTTATCTTCATTTATAAAATTCAAATACTCTATGTAATGTTGCGCCAACTGACTACCTTCATTATATCGGAATAAATTTCGTGCCACTCTCAACCAGACTAGTGAGATTACAATCTTTCATTTAAATTTCTTCAAAATCCCTTTTACATATGCTTCTTGAGACACAAAAAAAATTCCAAATTTATCGTCCCACTTCTAATCCGGGAAAATAGAACATGTGTCCCAAATCGGTCATCCCAATTATTTCCCATATAAATCAAAATCATATACATGACCACAAATTAAATATCATCAGTATTCGTTGTTTTTTTTAAGTAAAATTGAAGGTCAAATCAATCCACCTATTAATACTCTTGTAATTAACAAAAGATTTCTCTTCATCTGAATTTGAAAACCATGACCTCTCGCATAGAGCTCATGTACTTTCATCGTATGCGTTGTTAGCTCAATAGATCACAAGAAATACATTCTTGTACCGTACCTCCAAAGGTTAGTAGACTGTTACTAAGTGAGTTCATATATTCATGTAAAATTTGCATATTATATAGGTTAATTAGTTTTTATTTACGTAATAGTGCACATTAGATACTTCTCATTAACATATTAAACGCCAATGCTAAATAATTAACACCAATTTGTCAAATCTGAATAATTTATGGAGTCACGAGGCAATTTAATATTAATTAAACTGTTAAACGAGAGCTTTATATCATTCCAATGGGTATACCAACTTTTATTCAAAAATAAATAAATTATGAAACGAAATTACATAAAATAAAATAAATAAAATAAATAAAATAAATAAAATAAATAAAATAAATAAAATAAATAAAATAAATAAAATAAATAAAATAAATAAAATAAATAAAATAAATAAAATAAATAAAATAAATAAAATAAATAAAATAAATAAAATAAATAAAATAAATAAAATAAATAAAATAAATAAAATAATTCTTTTTAAATTTATGCGAGGATCAAATATGACCTTAAAATTTTAAATTCCTAGTGCTATACTAACGAAGAAGTTCTTCAATGGGCCATGTTATAACAAACAACATCCATCCAATCGGCCCGGCCCACAAATTAATTTTTAGTGTAGTTTATAGTCTGAAATTGTTGGACCTTACATAAACAGTTAAAATCAATTTTTTTGGGTTATACTTGAAGCAGCTCTTTAATGGGCCAACATATCTAATCGTCCCCCTTTTATTTATATTAAAAGCAAAATATACTGGCCTATTAATCAAATTGGATATCTCTTCCCCTGAAAGTACTACTTGAAATTAAATTTAAGATATAACCAGTTTAGCTCAGCAGTTCATATTGACATACCAACCAAAACCTATTTGAAGGTTGAGCATAGTGAAGAACATTGCTATTGTGAGGATAAAAAAAAAATTGCCCCATGCTGTAAATCGGGCGATTCAGATGCTTGTTTCATAATTTAAAGTATATGGTATTCTAAAAGATTCGAATTCGTATCTTCTCAAGTAATTCAAATTTGAACTTGATTCCTTTCAGATGCTTGTTTCATCATTTAATGTTTATGGTATCCTAAAATTTTTGCATTCGTATCTTTTGAAGTAATTCAAAATTTGAACTTGATTCCTTGACACCTCGGGAATAACTATTTCCGTGGTCTTACTAACAATATATTAGTATTTTTTTTATCCTCACCTTATTATCTTTGCACGGGAGGTTGCAAGCTCAAAATCCGGATAGAGAATACTTATAGATATTCAAAATCCAAATAGCTAGACAATTTCCTGACAATAGTCGCCAAAAAAAAAAAAAAAAATTCTCTATATTGATTCCACCAGACACCATCATGCTTCTTTTCTGATTGAATTTATTCCATAAAACCTATGATAAAGTGATAAGTGAATAAACTTTATGGAAAGGAACACATTCTACTGCATTATTTTCATATCGAAAAGGATATTGAAAATTACAAACCATCTGAGTAAAAAGAAAACACACTGCTCTCTGATCTCTTCTGACAATTTTAAGTTTCTTGGCAACTTAAAATTACTAATATCAAATAGGATCTGTCTTTTATGCTGTTGCCTTCACCAGAAAAGTTATCCAATAGTTAGAAAAAGGAAGATGATGCAACCAATACTTGAACCAAATGCAACCACCACCTTGTTGTTTCTAATTACTTTCCCTGAAAGGGGACCACCTGAAAAGGAAAGGTTGTGTGATTATTACATTTAAGAAAACAGTCAAAGAGTGAGCAAATTAAAGGCTAACAGAGAGGATAAATTTAATTTATTTATCGATCGGTAATAACTGTGTGTATCAGTGAGGTTCGTCATTGGCTGTGTACCGAAACAATCTTTCTGTTGACCTGCCCCACATATCAGTGGATTGCCTACAATACTTCACCAAAGTTGTATGTGTAAGTTCAGAAATCATTACATTGCAAAAATATCAGGAATCATTATATTGCAAATATGAACATTTCGATTTTGTTGGGTGATGAAATTTCACTACAAGAAAATATAGATATCCCGGCGCTTAAAAACGCCACCAAATGTGCTGAAAAACGCCATCAAATACCTATCCCGGCGTTTAGACAAGTGCCGGCAATATTGCCGTCGGGAAAGGCCTTTACCGGCGTTTTCCTAGGTTTTTCCTGGCATTTACAAAGTGCCGCCCGAAATTTACTTTTCCCGGCATTTACAAAGTGCCGCCATAATTGTTTGGCTTTTTCCGGCGTTTTTTTGGCTTTGTCCGGCGTTTAAAAAACGCCACCAAAGGCCATGACGTATAAAAAAAATTATTATTTTTCCTGGCGTTTCACAAACGCCGCCAAAAGTCACTAAAATATTAAAAGAAAAAAAACTGCTATTACAACATTGTAAATAAGCTAACAAACATAAAGAATTATATATAACATTTTTTTCTTTCAACAGAGCATCAATGCAAATTCCAAATGGATTTCGAATCAAAAATAACATACATTGACACCTTCAAATCCAATCAAAATATCTTTAGACTGATATTCACAATACCAATATATGGATTGAAAAAATAAGTAAAACTCGGTCGTGATTTTCATTACAAATAATTATACAAAAAAAATTATTAAAAGCAATAACAATGCATATAGCAATATTTTACTGTTTTTCCTTTTTTTTTCTCATTTCTCTCGATTAAAAGTAGAAGAATCCCACTGATACATGATCCATACCTGCAGTGACTGGAACAAGAGTTGCGGCAAAATTATGAACATCCCTTCCGAGCCCATCTCCAAATTGTTTGCCGGCCGTGTTGGATAAGCAATAAAAATAAGAAAATAGTACATATTAGATTAGTATCCTTAAAAAGGTAATTTTCACACCAATTGGTGCCACACACATCTCAGTTTTGTCACTATTGTCAAATCACAAGGCACAGTTGCATTTTCTGATATCAGAATAGTAAAAAAGATAATGCAGAGATTTAAACCTGTCACCTATCAGGACAGTAAATCATTCAAGGTAAGAATTATAACTTACAGGTGAGTAATAAGGTCATTTCCATTCAAATATGAACTCATGTTAGAGTACTACATTACGAATTCAGTGTCAGTTTTCAGAAATACATGATAGATGGGTAAGAGATACAAACCAGAGATGAAAGAACCAGTAGAACATGCCAAGCCAGACATAAAGAGTAGGCACAGACAGCTTCAATTTCTGATATTTAGGCCATATTGGTAAATATAGACCATGTATTATCAAGTTTTATTACCTGTTATTTCAATCCTTTTTAAATCATCTAAATAGGTTTCTTCCCTTCTCAATTTTGGCCAGTATTCCATAAATACCCTTATATTCTCAACACTATTAAAATTAGGAGATTCATATAATAATTGACTACTACTGACCTTTTTAATGGAGTGATCTCCGGTAATAATCATCAACTCTTGATGCTTCTTTTTCTCGAAATTGGGTCATTATTTGATTCGGTGAAGGCGAAACCCGAGAAAACAAATCGATCGAGTCGAGTCGATTTTCCTAAGTTAGGTAATACCCGATTCTTTCATTTCGCTATTACTTGATTAAAAACTATAATAGCCACTCCTAAAGCTGCTAGCTCCAAATATAACAACAAAAAATGCGGTTGAAAAGGTGCAATAAACCCGAAGGTCTTCCACCCCGGACTAATAAAAAAAATCTTAATACTAGGAAATAATTTAAAATAAATACCTCTTTGGTTGGATTAGTCTCCAGTTGGGACTTAATGTTCAACTACAAATTGAATGAATCGGTTTACCGTTTGACATAACCGTATAGAATTGGGAGGAAGACCACGCCGGTAAAAAGCGCATAGAAGTGACCTTTGTCACAAACAAAAATAAACATCATATTAAAACTTAAAATCAATTCAAACCCTTTTACAGGAGTATAGTGGATATTGTCATAGTTATTAGGTTGGACAATTTATAAGGGATTTTTGAATTTAACTATTTCAACACTGCTATTGTATTGCTGATGTGAAATTATGTGCTCTAGTCTCCCTTTCATCTTAACAAGGTTACACGTTTTCTAATTTTCCAAAATCAAACTCATTTATTGTGACCAGATCAGAATCAACATATCAATTCATTTAACAATCTCTTCCTCTAATGTTGATTTACCAGATCTCTTTGGTTACACAAGAATTAGGTTGCTTAATTACTATATCCATTACCTTTCAGAGCCCTTTTACAATCTTTAATTATGTTTTTGTTTAATAGAAATAATGCATAAACTGAACTAATTGGACCATATATATGGAATCGAGGGTCTTAACTTTTAGTGGAGAACAACTGGTACAAGAGCCTATACATGAACATCCACTACTATAGTCCTCCCACTAATTGATACCGATACATAATATAGCCCAGTACAGTATAATCCTTCACTTGTTACAATATAAAAAGTAATTTTACATCAAAGTATCACCAATAGTATAACAATCTTCTATTGTCTTAATTAGTCATGGAAATTAACAAGTTAGCCCCTTAAAATTTTACAATCTGGTCCCTGTCATCACAATACACAAAAAAAAGGCTCGATTGTCCAACCAAACGTTCAAGTTCAAATCAGAAAATCACTAGAGGAGATCATACAAATTAAGCTTATTCAACAAACAAGCATTTCATCAACAATTCAAGCATTTCTAAGCAACTGAAAATATCAATGTTTATAGTGCAATTGCACACAAGGAAAATCAATGAATACCATACAAATTCCGTTTAATTTCACCATTACTATCTTGTTCTATCAGTTTCTGAAATTTCTCTTAATTTGTCAAGAATCTTGCAAATTGCAAAATTCCCAATTAAATTGAAGATGCAGTATGTATCAGAGAGAGAGAGAGGAGACTTGCCTTGAGTGACGGAGTTCCAAAATTGACAGTACTGGTAAGCTTTCCTAATGGTAGCTTCGCAGCATTATAGTCTGTGGATTTTGATGGGATGAATTAAAATGAACAAATAGCAGGAAATCAGCGTCAGTGGAACCATAAAGGTATCTATATTTCAAGTTCACACACATCCTTCTCTTCGATATCTATTAGAGATGGCAACCTGAAACCCGAACTGACCCGTGATGACCCAAATCCGACAATCATTCGAAGTCTAACCGACATAAACCTGATGGACCAATCCAATTGCCACCTCTAATATTTATTGCGCCAATGAAATTAAAGAAAAAAAAAACAATCCTTCAAAATCATGCTAGCATTGCAAATCACTGAAATAAAATCAGCATTCATCACTCCGGTTTAGTTTTCTTTGGTTCGCCACAAGTCAACCCCTTTCTCTTTTTCTTTCCCTGAACAGACCCCAAAATAAACATTGAATAAAAATAAAAATAAATAAAGAAACAGTAATAAAATCATCCATGAATCTAATTTAACAAAGTGCTTGATGCTAAGGTTGACATAAGCGATAGCTTGACAGCAAAATAATTTAGTTAAATGTTGATGATATTGAAGCAAAGACTGTTGTACCCGGTCACAAAAATATACATGATATTTATTGTGCCTAAGTGTTTATTTCAAATTAAAAGTCAATTTGTATAATTATCAATACTAATAACTATCAAGTGATTCCTCCTTTTTCTTATATGAACACGAAAATCAACTACTGATATGATAATAGACCCACTCCTTGTTCAGTTTCTACACCACAGAAAAATTAACATAGATTTATGAATCAACTCAGAAATTAATTATTGGAGAAAGGAGTAATAGCAATTGTACCGAATTTACCATGACCAAGCTCTCGGCCAAGTTAGTACCTGATTGAGCATCGATCTATACGATAATCTGGCAGGGAGGGACTACCAGTTGAGTACAGTGCTTGCTGCTCGGGCCGAGAGAGAGAGACAACGGGGGAAGTTTTGGGCTCGGTAATCTGTAGAGAAAGAGGACGAGGGAAATGGTGGCTCGGTATAGAGAGAAAGGAATGGTGCGGAGAGATTTAGGCTTGGGTAGGTGGCGATGAGGTTGGGGTCTGAGGCGAGAGAGAGATTTTGAGTAGGCGAGAAGAGAGGTTTTGAGTCGACGAAGAGAGAGGAGAAGAGAAGAGGCAGCAGTGGGAGGCAGGATCTAGGGTTTTGGTCACGATCGGGAGGGAGACATGAACTCGCGCAATTTTTTGGGTGGTCGGGCGCCATTTATTTTAATCAAAATTTTCAGTCAGGGAGAAGCCGGCGTTTGCGTGATCAATTAGTCATACTCACGCCATATACTGGCGTTTCTCGTAACGCCGTATATATTAGCGCCGGAAAATGTCATATTTCTTGTAGTGTTTGAGTGGTTCTGTAACGAAATTCTTCCTTTTGCAAGCAAATAATTAAATAATTCAAAGTACTTCAAGGAAATTGCAGTTTTTCCTTCAATCTTCTTATTGTATAGTGTTAGAAATAACGGCTAATAGAGCCGTTGGCCAAAGAGCCGTTGGTGACTTATTTTTTATTATTAATATTCCTAGCGGCTAGTAGAGCATATGAGTATATATAGTTGAGATGTATAGTAGAATCAAATCAATATACAAAATATTCAATTTCCTTCCAATAAACATAATCTTTGTTCCTTTGTCCGATAAATTCAACATGGTATCAGAGCGGTTCTGAGAATCCAATAACAATACCCGATAAAGTTCCAAGCTTTCGATAAAAATACTCAATAACCCGATAAAGCTCTAAGTCTTCATTTCCTTCTCAATAAAATCCAAAAATGTCTCATAGTCTTACAAATCGCCAAAACCACTCCGATAGATGTACTAATTGTAAAAAAGAGGATCACACCCGAGATCGATGTTGGTTCTTATATCCTCATCTCGGACCGAGGGGTTGGAAAGTGGCGGAGAAAAAAAGAATGGAGGAGTCCAATGGAAGCGCAAGCGGGTCAAATGGGTCGGGAGATCAAATGCTACAATTTCTCCAACAACTCATTGTGTGGCTTGCTAATCAAAATCAAAGTTCTAGCTCATGTGGTATTGTATCTCACTCTCAAAATTCTAATTTATTTGATCAAATAATTATAGATAGTGGCGCTACTGATCACATGTTTGAAAATGAAAAATTTCTTACTAATATGAGGTTGACAAAAAATAACCATTATGTGAAAGTTGCAAATGGTATGAAGGAAAAAATAAATTATGTAGGTGAAATTGATATTTGCAACAAAAAAATTAATAATGTATTATTTGTAAAAACTTTCCCTATAAATTTACTATCGGTTAGACAGTTAACACAAGATTTTAATTGTGATGCAATTTTTTTTTCAAAAAATGTTATATTTCAAGAACGGAAAACTGGAAAAAAGATTTGTGAAGGATTTCTTGAAAATGGGCATTATCTTTTAGATCAAAAATATTTTTTTTTTGTGCTATTACAAAATCTATAAATTTTGACATTTGGCACAAGAGACTTGGGCATCCCTCCGATAAAATTTTAAATAGTATTTTAGATTTTCCAAATTTCAAATGTATTAATTGTGACATATGTAAGTTGACAAAACAAACGAGACTTCTCTTCTCACTTTCTAATAGTAAAAGTGAAGCCTCGTTTGATTTAGTCCACTCCGATGTATGGGGTCCGGCCCGATTAATTCTTATAATGGATTTAAATATTTTGTTATATTCATTGATGATTTTTCTAAAACTATATGGTTATATTTACTCAAATCAAAAGATGAAGTATTTAATTGTTTTCGAGAATTTCTATATCTTATAGAAACTCAATTTAATACTAAACTTAAAATCTTTATATCCGATAATGGAACGGAATTTATAAATAAAAATTTCATAACTCTTTTTAAAGAAAAAAGAATTATTCACCAAACTACATGCATAAACACTCCCGAGCAAAATGGAGTATCGGAAAGAAAAAATAGACATTTATTAGAAATGACACATGCATTATTATTTCAAAATAATGTTCCAAAAATATATTGGTCGGATGCCATCCTTTGTGCTACACATCTAATTAATAGGCTACCTAGTATTACTTTAAAAAATAAAAGTCCAACCGAAATTCTTTACCAACAAAAAAAAAATCTTGATTATTTGAGAGTTTTTGGTTGTGTATGCTTTGTTAAAATTAAAAGAAATGATAAGTTGGATTTTGTTTCAACAAAAACTATTTTTTTGGGATATTCATCCTCTAAAAAAGGCTACAAGTGCTATGATCCAATTAATAAAAAAGTATTTATATTTAGAGATGTGATTTTTGTGAAGATGAACCATATTTTAAAAATAGTGAGATAACCGAAAAACCACATGAAAATAACGAAGCTAGACCGATAATACCTCTCTTAGATTTTATACCAAATACGGATTATGAAATTGAGGCCGATAACTATGAAGAAGAGATAAATAATGATAATGATGATGATAATAATAATAATGATAATAATGATAGTAATAATAATAATAATGATGATGATGATGATGATGATGATGATGATGATGATGATGATGATGATGATGATAATAATAATAATAATGAGGAAGAAGAAGAAGAAAATATTATGGTACGAAGGTCCATAAGAATGCGCCAACTATTTATCAAACTTAGAGACTATATAACTAATGCGGTACAATATCCTATATAAGACTTTGTATCATACCAAAATATTTCATCCGAATACCATGCATTTCTTGCTTCTATTGAGAAAGAAAGTGAGCCAAATAGTTACCAAGAGGCAATAACAAATCCGGTATGGTGCAAAGTCATGGAAGAAGAACTAAAAGCCCTTGAAAAAAATGAAACTTGGATAATTGTTCTATTACCAAAAAATAAAAAATTCGTTGGTTGTAAATGGGTGTATAAAACCAAGTTCAATAGTGATGGTTCCATAGAACAGTATAAAGCACGATTAGTAGCCAAAGAATATACCCAAACCTATGATATATATTATAATGAAACCTTTGCACCGGTGGCAAAGATGAATACCGTTAGAATTTTATTTTCGATTGCGATAAATAATTGTTGGAATTTATATCAAATGGATGTAGAAAATGCTTTTCTTCAAGGGACACTTGAAGAGGAGGTGTATATGACATTACCACCGGGCCATAAAATGCAAAATCTTTCTAATATAGTTTGTAGGCTAAATAAGTCAATCTACGGATTGAAGCAATCTATCGGACATGGTATGGCAAACTTAGCTCATATTTATTATTATGTAATTTTAAAATTAGTAGTGCCGACCACTCATTGTTTACCAAAATTGAAGGAAAAAATATAACCATTGTGTTGGTATATGTTGATGACCTAATAATCACTGGAAATAATTTAGAAGAAATTAGAAAAATTATATCTCAATTGAAAGGAAAATTCGACATTAAAGATCTAGGTTACTTAAAATATTTTTTAGATATAGAGGTAGCTTTTTCAAGTAAAGGTCTTTTTATTTCACAACGAAAATATACATTAGACTTGCTAAAAGAAACCGGTAAACTAGGTTGTAAACCGGCCTCTACACCAATTGATACCAAATAAAAATTAAATACTAAGGATGGTGAACCGTTAGAAGACATAACCCAATTTCAAAGACTTGTAGGAAAATTAATTTATCTTACGGTAACACGTTCGGATATTTCTTTTTTGGTAAGTCAAGTTAGTAAGTTTATGCATGCACCAAGAACGCCTCATTTAGAGGCCACAAATAGAATATTAAGATATTTAAAAAAGAATCCTGGAAAGGGTATAAAAATGACGAACAATAATTCTAATGAACTATGTGGCTATTCCGATGCAGATTGGGCCGGTAACTTTGATAGAAAATCCGCCACTGTCTTTTGCACATTTGTAGGCGGGAATTTAGTCATATGGAAAAGCAAGAAGCAAAATGTCGTAACTCGATCAAGCGCGGAAGCAGAATATCGAGCCATAGCATCCACCGCAAGTGAATTAATATGGATCAATAAATTGCTTAAAGACATGGGCATCGAATGTGATCAACCCATAAAGATGTATTGCGATAATAATTCCGCTCGACATATCGCATCGAATCCGGTGTTTCATGAAAGGACGAAACACATAGAAGTGGATTGTCACTTTATTAGAGAGAAAGTCCAAGCCAAGAAAATTGAAATGCCATTTGTACGAAGTGAAGAACAATTGGCGGATATATTCAGAAAAGAACTAGACCCTAAACTATTCGAAGATAATAATCGCAAGTTAGGACTAATCGATTTTTATACGCCCAACTTGAGGGAGAGTGTTAGAAATAATGGCTAATAGAGCCGTTGGCCAAAGAGCCGTTGGTGACTTATTTTTTATTATTAATATTCCTAACGGCTAGTAGAGCATATGAGTATATATAGTTGAGATGTATAGTAGAATCAAATCAATATACAAAATATTCAATTTCCTTCCAATAAACATAATCTTTGTTTCTTTGTCCGATAAATTCAACATATAGATTAAAGGCTCAAATGTTTGAACAAAATTAAATAGCATACAGAGATCCCTTACTTGTATGTCGTTGCAAAAAACCTTGGTGGGAGAGGACCGCTTAAATTATTATAAGACAAATCCCTGTAAAAACCAAATTAATGAGTTTAAAAAAAATTTGGGTAATAAGGAAACCAGTTACGATTACTAGAGACTTTCAATAAAACTTACACGAAAACAAGCTGTGAATGATTCAAGGCTGACACAGGAATTGCTCCAGAAATGCTATTATTGCTAAGCTTCCTATTGAATTTCAAAATTATAATTTCCTTAATTTTGGACAGACATGATGGAGGTCTTTAAGAGATTTCTAAAAATATCAAAACAGCAACTTATTTTTGACGTTTTTCAGTGTTATATATGAAAAATCTCTTATAGAAAATAATAAAATATTTCTGAAATCTATACTTACAAATATTGAAGGCTTTGTAGGTGACTAAATGAGGCAGGGATATCCCCATAGAAATGGTTGTCTGAGAGATCAAGTGTTTTGAGGCTGGAGAGCTTGCCAATTTCTGGTGGAATAGTCCCTGATATGTTATTGTTCTGTAACAACCTGGATATCAAACATGATATTCAATTTTATCAGGGTTAGAGATGAGATCAAATTTCACCAAACAGTAGCAAACAATTGAAGAAGCAAACTTACACCGTGACTAGATTCGTCAAATTTCCTATGCTGGCAGACAGTGTCCCGGAAAAATTCTGGCTTGGACATTCTCTGTATATTAAATAAAACAAAACTTTAAACTTTTCAAAGTTTAATTGAAACTAAATTTGATGAAATACTTATGACGCAAAGCGGCCCCGATACTATCTTGCCCGATAAGCTCAAGTACTCGGTTATTAGTAAAGAGGAGAATAAAATGGAATTTCAGTCACAAAAGAACTCAACTAAACACAACTCAATCTCATATATCAATTGTCTGCTTACAATTTTCATAACCCAATCTATTTATAGCCTACACGTTACTTAACCCTTAAGAGAAAATTTAAATGCTAATTAATTAAAAACCCAAGACCCAAAATAATTAAATACTAATTTTAGTAAACCAACAAAAGCTTTAACTTTTTTTTTCTAAACCCAAGCAGTCAAACTTTGAAACCCGTCATGCATGAATCCATATCCATTCAATAATTTAATTGCTTCTTGTAGTCCGCCAAATGACTCTTTGATTTTCACCATCCAGTCAACATAATCAATTTTGTTCAATTAATTAGAAGACAGCCCCCATGCCATTTAATTATACGGTTCAAATTTCAAGTTGCACATATAGTTCCTTGATCGGCTTGAATTTGGTGTGGCCGTCGTCCATATCCGAGTCGGAATCGGTCATGACCTCGGTACGCACTGCGTCAGGCTCCCCGGGTTGGTTGAAGCTTGACCTCAAGCTTGCATCTTCTTCATAGTACTTGTGGAGATGACTTACGTTGAACGTATTGGAGATATGCAAATCTTCGGGTAACTTCACGCGGTAAGCATTTGCTCCAAATTTCTCCAAAATTTCACATGGTCCCACCTTTCTTTTTTTAAGTTTATGATATTCATCCCGTGGGAAGCGTTCCTTCGGCAAGTAGACCCAAACCAATTCTCCCACTTCAAATTGTACATCACGGCGCTTCTCATCTGCTTTAGCTTTGTATTTAGAATAAGATTGCTCTAATTTTTCACGCACTGTTTTATGTAATTCCCTCAAATCTTCAAGCCTTTCTTCCACCTTTGTAACCTTAGACCTTGGCCCTTCAATAGAAAGGGTATCAAGAGGGCCTCGGGGAATATATCCGTACACAATTTTGAAAGGTGCAAATCCCGTGGAGCGGTTAACTGAACAATTATATTCAAACTCAATTTTCGGTAGCAAAGTATCCCACATGCCAAAAGTCGTAACTTGTGCACGTAGCATGTTTCCAAGGCTTCTGTTTACGACCTCGGTTTGACCGTCTGTTTGAGGGTGGAAAGTGGAGCTAAACTTCAGGTCAGTCTTTAATTTCTTCCAAAGTTCCATCCAGAATTTGCTTAAAAATTTCGTGTCTCGATCTGAAACAATGGTACTTGGCAAACCATGATGCCGAACAACTTCATTGAAATAAAGTTCAGCTACTTTCGGAGCATCCACAGTGGTTTTGCACGCAATGAAGATTGCCATTTTGCTAAAACGGTCAACAACCACCATAATGCTATCATTCTTTCTTCTTGTTTGTGGTAAACCTGTTACAAAGTCCATCGAAATGTCGCGCCAAATTTCAAATGGAATAGGCAATGAATTGTAGAGGCCTTGATTGGTGTTGGTGCCTTTCGATGTTTGACAGACATGGCAAGCTCGAACAAAATGTTTAACATCCTGCCACATTCTTGGCCAAAAGAATCTCTCCTGCACAAGATGTAAAGTCTTTTCTAGCCCGAAATGACCTTGGTTATGCAGTTCCTTTATGATGAGATAGCGTAAAGAGGTTGCGGGAATACAAAGTGCAATACCTCGAAACAAGTACCCGTTATGTAACGAGTAATCCTCCCGTAAATTTTTCTTCACATCTTCCAAAATCTGTCCAAAATCTGGGTCCTCTTTAAGAATTTCTGGCACGTGTTCAAACCCAAGAGTGTAGGTTGACATGGCTGAAAGTAACCCATGACGGCGGCTCAAAGCATCAGCAACTTTGTTACTTGATCCTGCCTTATGCACAATGGAGAAAGAGTACTCTTGGAGCGAAGTGACCCACTTAGCATGTCGGGAGCTTAATTTGTTCTGATCTTGCACAAATTTTAGCGCTTGGTGGTCGGTGTATAGCACAAATTCACGAGACAAAAGGTAATGCCGCCAATGTTGTAGAGCTTTTACTATGGCATACAACTCAAGGTCATACACCGAGTAATTAGTTTTAGCTCCACCAAGTTTCTCGCTAAAATATGCCACAGGTTTCTTCTCTTGAGATAGTACGGCACCAATTCCCACCTTTGAAGCATCACATTCCACCTCGAAAGTTTTATTGAAATCTGGTAGAGCTAACACAGGTGCATGTGTTAAGCAATGCTTGAGTTTCTCAAAAGCTTGCTGTGCATTTTCACTCCATTCAAAATTCTTTAGCTTTAGTAGCTCGGTGATAGGAGCAGAGATACTGCTGAAGCTTTTGATGAAACGTCGGTAGAACCCTGCTAAACCGAGAAATGATCGCACCTCGGTAAAAGAAGATGGTTTCGGCCATTCTTGTATTGCTTGGATTTTGTCTTCTTCGGGTAGGATACCACTAGCAGAAATTTTTAATCCCAAAAATATTAGTGTTGGAGTCATCCAAACACACTTCTTCGGGTTTGCAAAAAGGCTATTTTCGTGTAGCGCTTCAAGAGTTTCTCACAAGTGTTGCAAATGCTCTTCTTGGTTTCGGCTATATATAAGAATGTCGTCAAAATAGACAACAATAAACTTGTTAAGGAAAGGCCGCAAAACTTGGTTCATCACACGCATAAAAGTGCTAGGAGCATTGGAGAGGCCGAAAGGCATGACGACCCATTCGAAAAGGCCTTCTTTTGTTTTGAAAGCTGTTTTCCATTCGTCTCCCGGTTTGATACGAATTTGGTGATACCCACTTTTAAGATCAATTTTAGAAAATACCTTGGCACCACTTAGTTGATCGAGCATATCCTCAAGTCGCGGAATCGGAAACCGGTACCTTATAGTAATCCGATTTATTGCACGGCTATCCACACACATACGAAAACTTCCATCCTTCTTTGGCACCAAAAGAGCTGGCACGGCACAAGGACTTATGCTTTCTCGTACAAATCCTTTATCAAGTAGTTCTTGCACCTGACGCTTCAATTCTTCATGCTGTTGCGGGGTCATGCGGTAGTGAGCCTTGTTTGGAAGACTAGCCCCTGGTATCAAGTCAATTTGGTGTTGAATGTCACGAAGTGGGGGTAGCCCATCGGGAAGCTCGTCAGGAAGTACATGTATGAATTCGGCCAATAGGGGTTGCACTCTTTCAGGTATATTCTGCTCGGTTTCAGTTTTGGTGAAGTCGCATGAGATAAGTGCGAAACAAATTTCAGCACCTTCTAGTTCCTTATCAAATTCCTCTCGTGGTACACAAAACACCGTATTAGTTTCTTTTACTTCTTCTTGAACTGGATTTATGCGTACCTTTTTCGCACCAACTTGAATGGTATATGTGTGCTTCCTTCCATCATAGACGGCTTGATTGTCGTATTGCCATGGACGACCGAGAATCAGATGTGAGGCATCCATCGAAACCACATCGGCATAAATAGTGGCTGTGTAATGTGGTCCGAGTGTGAGTTGAAAGTGACACCTCTTTTTGACATGAATTTCAGCCCCTTTGTTCACCCATCCGAGTTTGTATGGATTTGTATGATTTGTGGTATTAAGCTGGAGTTTTTGAACCGCCTCTTCTGAAATCACATTCTCCCAACTTCCTGAATCGATTATCACAACACACTTCTTGTTCTCAATAATGCACATGGTTTTAAAAATAGCATGCCGCTTCCAATCTTCTGTTGTTTTCGGTCCCAAGCAAAGCCTTCTCATAACTAAGCTTTCGGCTACGAGATCTTCGGGATTTACCTCATGAATTTCTTCCTCTTCATCAAAACTTTCATACCACCCTTCCTCTTCTTCAACACCGTCATTAGCATATAAATGAGGTCGAGGCTTTGGGCATTCTCTTGCATAGTGGCCCATTTCGCGACAATTGTGACAACGAATGTTGGCCTTAGAGCTTCCGGGGGAATTTTGGTTCGGTTTAGGTGGAGATGGGAGTAAATGGGGTCGGTTGGGATTTGTAGTGTTATTTGGAGAAGGGCGAAAATGAGAAGAGTTAGAGTTGATAGAAGAAGAATTACCACGGTTGAAGTTGCGGCTTTTTGCGAGCTGTTTTTCGACGGCTTTTGCTTTGGATTGAGCCTCGCCCACATTGTTGAAAGTGTGAACCACTAGCATATCTTGAATGTTCATTCGAAGGCCATGCAAATATCGTGCAACCCTCAAATCTTCGGTCTCATTGATTTGGTTCCGTGCCTCAAGTTTATAAAACTCAAGGGTGTATTCCTCCACACTTTTCGCGCCTTGAGAGAGAGATTGAAATTGCTGAAAAAGTGTTTGTCGGTAGTTAAGAGGGAGAAACTCACGATTCATTTCGCGCTTCAAATCGAGCCAATCATTGAGAGGAGGAAGGCTGTCGAGATAGCGGCGATACTTGAATGATTGCCACCATGCTGCTGCTCTATCTCGGAACCGTATTGTCACTAATGGCACGCGTTTTTCGGGTGGCACATCCTTCAATTCAAAAACCTCTTCCACGGTGTTGGTCCAGTCAAGGAATTCTTCGGGTTTGAGACTTCCTGAGAAATCTGGAATCTCTACTCTGAGGCCACCATCCCGGTGTCGATCACGTTCACGCACCGGAGGATTAACTTGGTCTCGATTTTGGGGACCTTGTTCTCGGTTGTTGTTGTTCGGGTTTAATTGTTCCATGAGGGTGGTGATAAGTTGGGTTTGATTGTTGTCCATTCGCTCGAGTAGTGCGGTTTGGTTTCGTTGCATTTGTTCAAGGATGGCGAGAAGGTTAGGGTCGGCCATGAGGGTTGGTGATGCTTGTAATAGGGGGAAATAGTGTGGGGTTTGTTGATGGAGGTGAATTTGGCGGTTGTCGGAGATACAACTTCACGCAAGCGCAAAGGTGGTTGTCGAACCTCGCTCTGATACCAATTGACGCAAAGCGGCCCCGATACTATCTTGCCCGATAAGCTCAAGTACTCGGTTATTAGTAAAGAGGAGAATAAAATGGAATTTCAGTCACAAAAGAACTCAACTAAACACAACTCAATCTCATATATCAATTGTCTGCTTACAATTTTCATAACCCAATCTATTTATAGCCTACACGTTACTTAACCCTTAAGAGAAAATTTAAATGCTAATTAATTAAAAACCCAAGACCCAAAATAATTAAATACTAATTTTAGTAAACCAACAAAAGCTTTAACTTTTTTTTTCTAAACCCAAGCAGTCAAACTTTGAAACCCGTCATGCATGAATCCATATCCATTCAATAATTTAATTGCTTCTTGTAGTCCGCCAAATGACTCTTTGATTTTCACCATCCAGTCAACATAATCAATTTTGTTCAATTAATTAGAAGACAGCCCCCATGCCATTTAATTATACGGTTCAAATTTCAAGTTGCACATATAGTTCCTTGATCGGCTTGAATTTGGTGTGGCCGTCGTCCATATCCGAGTCGGAATCGGTCATGACCTCGGTACGCACTGCGTCAACTTACAAAGCTATAACTGAATTTTCAGAAGAGCATGTCACCAACGGCTAGTTACAAGGATCAGCAGCACCTTTGTCCCAGCTGAATATAGCTCCATTTGGGTCCTTTAGCAAGGCCTTTATATTCATCAATGCTTCCACTAGATCAATACATGACACGGGAAGATTATTTAAGTTCATTTTTTTTTGCATGTTTTGAGAATAAAAGAGCAATAAAGACATGAGTTAAAAGTTCAATTTGAGGCCTGTTTAGATCAAGCTGAAATCATCATGTGAAAAATACCCAACAGCTAATTTTCATCTTAAATTAACTGAGAAAGAAAAAAAAATCGGTTCTTTACTTGTTTTGTCGTGAAAAGAGAAAATCACCTTCTATGTTAATGAAACCATTGGAAGTTACTAGGCCAGAAGCAGTGAAGCACCAAGCGCAGAGAAGAAACATGGCTAATAACCCATGTGTGATTATACCACTTAACCTTGGTGCCACCATTAAACCAATCGATGGGACCTTTTTTTGTATAGGTTTTGGTTTTATTCTCTCTTCTCTGCCTCTGTGGTTTTTATCCCTTTTAGTTACTGAGAGACTGAGAGAACAAACAAAATCATGCAGCCTTACTTTCTAAGGTGTCATTAGAAATTAACTTAAAAGAAGATGCTTGTGTGTTGGGGTAACAAGGAAATTTAAGAAGAGAGAGCAGAGAGAAAGAGAGAGATAGAAACAAAAAGAAGAGGGAACGACAAGTCGTTTAAAAAAATGGAAAGAAATGGCCAATTGTGGGCAGTTGGAGCACTCGCTAAGGAAATGTGTTAGAGGGAATTTTTATGTGCAATTTTTAAATCAAAGTAAAGTATCTTTAAGAGGGGGAAAGACAGTGATTTTGACAGGGTACAAATGCTTGTTGCAAAAATGCGCTTAATCATACACACACGGTCATTTAAAATGAAACTGTGTACAAAAGGCATATGGTTTTGTACACTGTTCTTTACTAAGAATCTGTGTATGATTATAAATTAATCAATGCCCCCTGAATACTGATTTCTCTAAGAATACCGTGTAAGATTCAAAATTTGTATGCACGAGTCAATTTGTATAAATTTGTGTATTGAGTTCATTGGTATAAATCAAGAATAATTATTTTCATCCCCACGCTACAGTATCCGCACTGTACATTAAAAGCATGATGTACTATGGTCCCCACTAATTACTTAGTCCCCCCATTTTCAGTCCCCACACTCTCCAGCGTCAGCATTTATAAATATAAATACTTGCAAGATAAAAAATTGATACTTACAAAATAATATATTAATACTTGTGGCGTCACTTGATATGATCACTCCCTTTTTCAGTCCCTAATGGTCCCAGCGTCAACATTCCTTAAATGAAGTAATGGGGACCCTGCATTTCTGCATCAACCTTCCCTAATCGTTCATGCGTCAATCTTCTTCTAACAAACATAGTTGACCACATAGATGTAAATACTTCAATGCATAAATATAAATCCTTGTATTACTTGATATTGATATTTTCAGATGTTATATAGTGTAAATATTCATATGTAAAAAACACTTGCAACATGTCTCTAACAAAAATAGTTGACCACATAGGTATAAATACTACAATACATAGGTATAAATACTTGGAGTACTTGATATTAATACTTTCATATATCATCCAGTGTCATGTGTAAAAAATACTGCAAGTGTAGGTATAAATACTTGTTTGACGACGTGCTCAAAAGTACATCATAATGGATCTCATTTGAAAGAGAAAATTGTGTAGAAGACGTTAGTGGTTTTAGATTTGTAAAATTTCTCACAGATCGTTAGAAATATGGACGACAATGAACGGAGAAAAAAAAACCCACCTCTAAAAACATGTATGGTCCTCCATCTAGTTTGAGTGGTCCCCACCATGCATTTATGGCGCGGGTACATTTGAGAAATATAGATGAGAAAATAATTATTTACGTAAAAGTTGTTCATCTTATAGATATAAATACTTCAGTTCATAGGTATAATACTTCCGTGTATAGATATTAATACTTTGGGAAAAAAATTCAGTTTTGCAGATTTTGCGGTCCCCCAGTTGTTATGGCAGTTATGGAAGTTATGGTGCGGATACTGTAGCACGGTTACTGATATCAGCTTCCATAAATCAATGCCCCCTGAATATGCATCACTTTGGATATTCCAAGCTCTTAACAAGTATTAGCAGTAAAAATGTAAATTGTTCGGCATCAAATTAGTGAATAAAAAACACTTTCATGGATTACTCAAAAACAACAAAAAAATGTCTAGAGGTACATGTTTTTTTTTTTTGTTAGGATTTCTTATAGAATTATATATACACTGTGGAAATTCATGAAAAATTAGTGTTATTTTACCAGATTTTAGTCCGTTAAAAATAAAACTATTGAAGAAAGAATTTAATTTTATAAAGCAAGATAATTTCTATAGAAATTTAATTATGTTTCATTCAGAACTGTAAATGAAACACTCCGTGATGAGAAACAATTTTCTTTTATTCTTAGGCTTTCAGGAGGGCATTAATAGTTAATATATACTGGTAGTAATATTCAATCTCAGTTGGATTGTTTTCTCTTTCAATAGAAAAACTAGTAACCAGCAGATCAGTAATTGTGCTGTCAAAAAACGAAGAAAATTTGTTGTTAGCTCAGAAAGAAACAGCTCATTTATTTAAATCTATTTTCATTTCTTTTATTTTTTAGAAATCTAAGCCCATGAGTAAATTGTTCGTTTCAGAGGCCTTATCTGTATTGGGCTAAAAGAGGCCGTAGACTTTTACAGAATTTTGGGCTAAAGAGGCCTTAGGCTCAGTGTGCCATTATGTGTCCCTGATTCCCAATGGGACCCTGGTAATTATCACGTTAATTTAGTAAAATTGTACTATAGCTGTTTTTGCTTATTAAAATATATTAGCAATTTCCTATATATATATACAGAGAGAGAGAGAGAGGGAGAGGGAGAGAGAGAGAGAGAGAGAGAGAGAGAGAGAGGAGGGTTCAAATGCATCATACTTTTGTGCTCCAATTATGCTCCATGTCTTTATCTTTGTTTTTAAAATCTGAACAGTCGATCCGAACCGCTCAAATTAATTATTACAATAAAATATGCTTGGAGACCAAATTTTATATTTTTTAGAATTTGTTTACTATTTTTTTTGTAGGTACAAAATCTCAGTTTTCAGGAGATCCTGGACCATCCAAAAAAGCGATATCGTACCCACACAAAAAAATAGTAAACAAATTCTAAAAAATGTAAAATTTGGTCTCCAAGCATATTTTAGTGTAATAATTAATTTGAGCGGTTCGGATCGATTGTTCGGATTTTAAAAACATAGATAAAGACGTGGAGCATAATTGGAGTACAAAAGTATGGTGCATTTGAACCCTCCTCATATATATATATATCATATGGATTTCCACTACTAGAATTCAAGTTTATAGCAAGGATAAAAAATGGGTTGTTCCAAGGGCTTTACCATGCAACAAGCCCGAAAAACGTCATTTACATGAGTTAACCATGTTAATACTACCCTTGCTGTTACCCCCATTGTAAATACTCGGTAATTGCAAGGACACCCATGTAAATACCTTTTTCCATGAGCCTACCCTTGCAACAACCACGCATGCAAAAACTTTGAGCTTTGGCGCATGACTAGAGTATTTACAAGGAAATCATAGTGGGACCCATTCGCGTATTTGCAAGGTTAGCCATCAGAGTATTTGCAAGGATAGAAATGTGGGTCCCATGTATGTATTTGCAAGGTTAAGTTGTGAGTATTTGCAAGGATAAATTCGTGGGCCCCATGGGAGTATTTCCAAGGATAAAACATGTGGGTCCCAGTCGATTATTTGCATGGCTAGTGACCGTGGGCCCCACCTCATCTTTTACATGGCCAGCTACAGCGGGCCCCACATGATTTTTTGCATGTGTATGAACGTGGGTCCCACATATTAAATTGCAGAATACTGTTGGTGCTGATTTTGATTTGTTTTTGCGATGCAAATAATTCAACAGAATTGGAAAGGAAATCAATATTTTATAATTATACAATCCAGTTCCAGTATGGTACCACCCTGGTACGAAGCCAATTCCCACCCACTAATCATTCACAATTCATAATAAAAAAAGCAGCAACAACATATTCCAATTTAAAGAGAAACCTTGTAATATAAGCTTTAATCAACATAAGGTTAGCAAGCCATTGTACCAAAAACCAAAAAACATAACAACCACATTAGTGTACAAAATAGGTGCTTAGATCCAAAATATAGGTTAAAACATAAACCAAAAGTTACAAAAACTATATCCCTCAGGATATTCACATGTTCCGATTTCAAAATATACCCTATTGATGTTAAAATTTCTACTAGAATGCCGTGTCCTTCTAGTTGCCCTGCCCATACCATTGGTTCATTGCGGGTTCCCCATTTGTTGCCTCTTGTCCAGTTTGTGCCTGACTTATTAGGGATTGATAAGTCCCTCCCTGATTAACTCCTCTAATAGCGGCGGCTAGATCCTATGTATTCCACATGGACGGAATTGAGGTCGGTTCGATCATACATTAATGTTATCTATTTTGCAAGCAAGCATATATCTCAATTTTATTGCAATAAAATTGTAGTAAAAAAGGTTGCTACTCTTGAAAGGTTATGGATACAGATTTGTTACTCTTGAAAGGTTGGCTTCAAAACTGGATAGGTTATTAGGCCGATTCTTTGCAAGGTTGAAAATAGCTACTTGGTAGTTTATTTGTATACCATATTTTCCAAATAATACGGGGGTAGTTCAGTTCACACATTAAATATACCAGTTTTGCAAGAAGCATATATCACAACTTGTATTAGAGGAACAACAACATTTAGTTTTTTAGGTTCAGTTCCGACCCGCAAGCTAGGCATATTACCCATTGCCACCTCATCTGGTTGTTCACAACCGAGTGATTGAGCCTACATATAAAATGTGGTTGATGAAAGTGTAATTAGTATTATGCTAGACCTGAATAAATCATATCCACATAGAAGTAAACCTATTAAAATCAGATCTATTTACATATTATTTATAGTAATAGATGATATGAATTTAATATACAATATAATGCCAAAGTGAGTTATGCCAATCTGAAATGAATCTATGGAATTGCCCTAAGATAGCAACATACCATGGGAAACATCAAAGTTGGAAAATTATAAATTAAGTTGCAAACCACTGTTTGTACACTATTTACAGCTGGTAGAGTGGTATCCTCTCCTAAGGTAGATGGTCTTAAATGATTGTTAGGTTTACATACCGGTATATTCATCCTATTGCTTGAGAACAACGAGAATAAATGGCTGAACAATATGTGATTGTTGGCTTGTTCTCTCTTCCTCTCTTCACGATCCTCATCCTGACGACGATCATGTTCTTCTAGCATTGCTATATATTGTGATTCAGTGAAAGTTCTCTCCCCGGAGTTGTGACGCCGAAACGAGAAGTTCCTTGTACTTGGCCTGGATCGCATGGTTGTTGTTGGCAAATGTTTGTCAAGGACACATCCGAAACCTCGCAGCCGCCACGGTTCAAGCCACCAACCGCATTGATGAACAGACTAGACTCATCCTTGTTAGGATTGGTCTCATCCGCCAAAGCTGCGGAGACATCTGCCTATAATGTTTGGAGATGAAAAGTAAAGCATATTGACTGAAGTTAAAAATTAAAAAACTGAAAGTGGTTTCTTTGTTAAAGGCCATCTATTGGTGTTGGAATCAGTGAGCCATAAGGGTCATTTTTTTTTATTTCTGTTTATTAGGTATGTGTCCTACCATTTGGATGAGTGATGAACACTACACGGTTATTGTACAACATAGACATGCCTTTGTTAAACCAAGCATTGTTGGAAATTTCTGAAGCAATAATAAAATGACCAATTTCGAACACTACACAGTTTTTTCTACTTTCAAATTGAGAATGCGTAATATGTAAATTTAGAATAAGCTGAAACCAACGGAGCCAAATGCGCCCTATTGTCCGGTACAAACAATTTTTATTGGGAGAGGAAAAAGTACTTACATAGACTCTATGTGCTCTTGTATTGGTGAAATGCAAAGAGTCGAGCTCAACGAGATAGAGGCGGTATAGTAATCCCCTCAGTTGTTGGGTTGATGAGGCTATTACCATCACCCCCGTCGGTAGGTGGAGAGGCATCCGAATGGCGGCCTCAACTTGGGCCACCACGGGTGACTTGCCATTTGCTAGTTTACAATGGGTATGGAGGTAGAGCTGCTCTTTTGTTGGCTCAGTCCCATTCAACAGAGTTGTCTCCACATAGAAAGGAATAAAAAAGAAGGCGCAAATTAATTCAGATGACAAGAGATATTTGTGAGTGAAAGTAATTTTGGAACACAAAATTCAAGATGCTTACTAGTTTTTTCTGATGTTGGTGCATGCTTGCCATCCTCAATAAGATCACCCCAGTGTAAATAGTGGATAACTTCTGTTTTACTTTCGCTGTAACACCCCAGTGTCTTCAGACCACCACATTTCTCCAAATGCTCTCGCCATCCTCAATAAGATCACACTCGATCTATAGTATCAGACATTTTCCGCTCTAACCTTCTCTCCCCTCAATAGTATCGCTGTCGATCTATCCTCTAAACTCAATCGACGCATGACCTAGCGGCAGAATAACTCCCACTGTGCGATTAGGTCTCAAGGGATCAAGAAGATCGGGTAAATTTTATATTGATTTCGCTCTCTCTCTCTTTAGGCTAATAACATGTCCTAGGTCAATGTGAGGACATTTTGTGTTTTTATAATGCTATCAAACTTTGTGCCACTGCTAAAACCCTAGCATTGCAATCTCTGTCCCACCAATTTCAGCCAAATCAATTTTGCTTCCTGTCCGACTTTACAAGGATACTGTAATTTAATTTTATGAGGCCTAGTTTCAACCAATCTACTGTAACCCAATTTTACAAAGCTACTAGGAGTCCTATTTTAAACCAATCTATGTGGCAGTGATACTATTTTCGCCCCATTGAAGTCCAATTGCCACTATTCAATTATACCACATATGAGTAAACCCCTTAATTTGATCTGAATTTTCTTAACAGATGGCCTCCGATCGTCAATGGATGAACTATAGTAGAAAAAACACCGGTGGAAGACTAGATCCCGACTTTGTTACGGGTGTTTAAGATTTTGTGAGACAAGCATTAAATAATCCTCAGTCGTAACTCTCGATGTACAAGGAAGGAAGTGTATAACATGTCCATGCAAGACTTGTGGCAACCACTACAGTAGGGATGTTGAAACAGTCAAGTTGCACCTTTATAAATCTGGCTTTTGTAACAACTATGAAGTTTGGCACATGCACGGAGAACCACATCCCAATTCAACCGTGAACCCCGCATCTCCTCCAACTGTCAATGATGCCACCGACCTAATGAGGGATTTTGTAATGGTAGCTGCGGGTAGGGATTTCGATTGGGATGATAATAGCCCCAAAGGAGTGGCCAAAAAATTCTTCGATATGCTAGCCGCATCCGATACGCCGCTATGGGAAGAGGACTTGACTGGTCCCCTCAAATGTGAAAATCACACCATATTGTCTGCGGTGACACAAGCTTTAGCATTGAAGTCGGAACACCAATTTAGCCAAAAATGCTTTGATGGGATGATGGACCTTATTAAAAGCATGCTACCGCCTAGTGAAAAGATGACGGCTAACTTCTACCAGGCGAAACGATTGATCGAGGCTAGTGGTATGGATCACCGGAAAATAGACGTATGCCCGAATTTCTGTAGGCTCTATTACAATTCAAAAGAGGACATGACAAGATGTGATGAATGTGGAGCTCCTAGATACAAGCCGCCTGGACCTAACCCCAATTCAAAACCCGTTCCACAAAAAATACTTCGTTATCTACCTATCACGCCAAGGTTGCAAAGAATGTACTTGACCAAATCGAGAGGGAAAAATATGAGCTGGCATAAGGAAGGAAAGCGTGATAAACCCGGTGTTATGGTGCACCTGGTGTTATGGTGCACCCGGCGGATGGTGAAGCATGGAAGCATTTTGCTAAAAAGTATCCAGAATTTGCGAAAGAGGTGAGAAATGTTTGGTTGGGGCTAATGACGGATGGATTTATGCCTTTTAATTCTAGTGCGGCTCCATATTCATGTTGGCCAGTGTTTTTGTTTCCGTATAACCTACCACCCAGTATGATAATGAAAGAAGATAGCATGTTTCTCGCACTTGTCATCCCCGGACCCAAGCATCCGAGACGGGACATTGACATTCTTCTTGAGCCTTTAATTGACGAATTGAATAAATTGTGGGGGTTGGAGAAATGACATGGGATGAATCTAGAAACGAGAATTTTAGAATGCATGCAACACTACTTTGGACGGTTAGTGATTATCCCGCTTATGAGATGCTATCTGGGTGGGGTACACATGGCAAGTTGGGATGTTATTACTGTCAGGGAGAAACAAAAGCCTTTCGACTCAAGTGGGGTGTGAAAGCAAGTTGGTTCGGCTGTCATAGATGTTTCTTGCCTCTGGAACACCCATTTTGGCGAGATAAAAATAATTTCATAAAAGGACAAATCGAGAATGATGGGCCACCAAAAATGAAAACAGACGACGAGCTTCTTGGAGGAGGTAAGCTCTCTAGATGATATCAAGTGGGTAGAGGCAACAAGTTACCGCAGATTACCGGTTATGGTGAAACACACCATTGGCAGAAGAAGAGTATCCTTTGGAGTTTACCTTATTGGAAGGACAATCTTTTGCCACACAATATTGATTTGATGCATGTGGAGAAGAACTTTGCGGATAATTTGATTAACACACTCTTAAGAATGGGTGGCAAAACAAAGGATAATGAGAAAGCACGAAAAGACATGGCTCTCATTTGCAATTGTCCGAATTAGAGCTTAACCCCAGATCCTAAAAATCCGGGCAAGATGAAAAAACCAAAGGCCCTCTTTGCACTAGCTCCAGATCAAAAGAAAAAAGTTTTATCATGGCTCAAGAATGTTGTACTGTTTCCTGATGGTTATGCATCGAATTGGAGTAGGTGTGTTAACCTAACAACTGGCACCCTAATTGGGCTTAAGAGTCACGATTTACACATTTTCATGGAGCGATTGCTTCCAATCGCTTTTCGAGACTTTGTTCCTGATCCGGTGTGGGTGTTTTATGTGAGATTTCAAGCTTCTTTAGAGAGATTTGTGCTAAGGAGCTTGAACCATCTCGCATAGACCAATTGGAAAAGGATATTGTCATCACAATTTGCAAAATGGAGAAAATTTTTCCGTCGGGTTTCTTCGATTCAATGGAGCATCTGGTGGTCCATGTAGCGAAGGAGGCTAGACTGGGAGGTTCTGTTGGGTCCCGATGGATGTATCCATGTGAGAGGTCTGTTTCTAAATCAATTGCCTTCTTTATTAAATAATTAAACACTAATCCTTTAAATATATTGTCATCTCTATAAGATAACAATATTATATATATCTAACAACCCTTGCTCACTGTCGCAATTATAGGCGTAACAAAGAACAGAGAATGAGGATTACAAACAAGTCATGTGTGGAGGGTTCAATCGTGGAGGCAACAGTTGTCAAAGAGATATCCAACTTTTGCTCACTATATTTTGAAGAAAACCCTCGAAATGGCAACCGAATTGTTACAGAGAATAACCCTTCCAAGGGAGGACTATCGATATTTGATAGCACGGGCCGTCCAAGTGGAAATGAAAACAAAAGGGTTCTCAGTGAGGATGAATATAAGGCTGCGCACACATATGTCCTCCGCAACTGTCCGGAGATCAGTGCCAAGTACGAAAGGTACCGCCTACTTAAATTTCTCTTTATGATATGTATTAATTACCACATATTTATTGTCAAATCTTACCGCCACTAATTTTTTTACATGCTATAATTTTTAGTGAGTTCGATATATGCATGCGCATGACTGGTACAAGAGAGCAAGATCTAGAAAGGGCTCGTCAGGATGGGTATGCCGAGTGGATACGAAAGAAGGTACTATCTGAACATGATTGTGAAACATACATCCGAAAGGCAGGACTCAAGCCATCGAAACAAGCAAGCTGCTATGAAATTTACGATATAAATGGGTTTAGATTTCACACTGAAACTTATGGGCGAAACAAGGCGACAAAAAGCAACGGTGTTTGTATCAAAGGAGAGTGGGATGAAAATGGTGTACAACACGACTATTATGGAGTTGTCCAAGAAGTCATTGAGTTAAGTTATGATGGAGGCAACAAGGTTACTCTCTTTAGATGTATTTGGTTTGACATAACAAACGGGGTAAGAAAGGACAATAAACATGGAATTGTGGAGGTGAAACACAATTCTCGACTAAAAGGATTTGAGCCGTTTGTATTGGCATGTCAAGCAATCCAAGTGGTCTATATTCCCTATGCATCGGATACAGTTGCAAGACGCCCTTGGTGGGTGGCAATGAAAACTAGCCCGAAAGGAAAGTTTCGTGTTGATGACGCCACCGATGAATTGCTCGGATTTTACCAAGAGGAAATGACGGATAACCCAATCTTGGAATCAAATGATGAAGTGTTCGATTGGGGTAATGTGGTCATTCAATTAGATGAGTTCGACCTAGTGGATGATACGATGGAGAATAACGAAAAACCACAAGAGGAAGATTATGACACACCTATTGAGTGTGATGACCTAACACAAATTCAAGAAGAATTGGATGCAGCGACACTAGATGATTACGACGATTTTGGCTTTTAATTGGTACGATGTCATTTAATTGGTTTGCAAGGTTGTAACATAGCAAGTCCATAAATGATCTCTAAATTATCTTCCTTTTCTATTCTTTAATTTTATCAGATTTGTGCTGGAAACTGAGTTTTTCAAGACAGTTTTTGAAGAGAACCAGCAGTGGCTTGAAGAGGACCAGCAGAGGTGTTTAGGACAATTTTTGTACAAGCTAGCGGTGCACAACAATTTATATTAATCAATTTGGTGAATTATTTGTGTATCTCAAGATTTTTGTGAGAAATTTATCTCAAACCCAAAAACTTAAGTTTCAAACCTATAGCTATTTAATCCAATGTTAACATTTTGTGGTGCTATGAATTATAGTAATATTCACCATTTGCTGAATTAATATTTAATCTAGATTATTAACATGGGCTAATAGCCTTGTATTAACATGGACTTCTAACATAAAATAATATAAAAAAGTTCAATAAAACAATTACATGGGACGCCCTTGCAAATAATCGGTCCCAGAACATTAACATGGACATGGCGAGAGAGTATTAACATGGACCTCTAATATAAAAAGATATAAAAATGGTCAATAAAACAATTACATGGGTCGCCCTTGCAAATAATATGTCCCCAGCCATCCAGAACATTAACATGGGCATAGTGAGAGAGTATTAACATGGACCTGTAATATAAAATGATATTAAAAAGTTCAATTAAACAATTACATGGGACTACCCTTGCAAATAATTTGTCCAGGAACTGTATAACTATTTACATGGGTGTAGGATCGAGTATTTGCATGTACGTTTAATAAAATATACTATCTTGTCCGTTTGGCCATCCGAAAAATATTTACATGGGCCGAAAGTAGACAATTACATGGATAAGCTTCGGGTAGTTACATGAGTGTTTTTTTACATGCGACGACCCATGTTAAAAGGACTACGAAATCAGAATTCCAATTTCTTTTACATGGACCCTTAACAACCATGTAACCGCCCGGTGCTACCCTTGCTAAAACCGAAAATTCGATAGTGTTCTCGCATTATGTGTGTGAAAAAATCAAGAGGAAAAAGAGGGGGTGGGGAGGACCTTAAATTGGATTTAAGAGGTAGAAGATGAAAATGTTCGTATAGCGAGGGGGAAAACCTTAAAGAAATTAATTTTTAGTAGGATTGGTTTAGAAAGCGAGAACAAAGACTACACAGTTTAAAAATAGAAATATGTGTTTGGAGATAAGTGCAGATCATACATGACATTTTACTAGTAATTGTGTACAATTTTATATGATCATGCACAGTTTGGTATTAACCAACCATTTACAATTTTTTTTTACTTTTGTACAGAGTTGGATTCTAAATGACCGTGTTGGTTTGAGTTTTTTTTTTTTTTTGCACAAGCATCTCCTCTCATTACGCACTGTTAATGTGCAATTTTTTCTAATCCGGGTATGATATACTGTGTATTGTCGTGTTTTCTGTACTAGTGAATACCAACCTCTTAATTTTCGTTTCAGATTACAAATTATGTGGATTAGAGCTCGTCTATGGCAATATCACATATCTGGAATCGATTGTCAAGGCAAGCGATTCATAAAACACTAAATAAGATTCCCAACAATAATGGATACCAACCAGATCATAAAAGATTGCTGTCTCAGACGCAATCACATCACATCAACAAACAGAAAATACAATAATTATATCTCCATAAGAAAATTCTCCACGACAAGTTGGCAGTTCAACTTCCAATTAATCATCGGGGTCCAATATGCTTGATATATGTGTGACTTTGTCCCATTCCTCCCCCGACTTGTTCTCAAATTTTGACTGGAGTTTTCTGTCTATCTTTAGATTGTGTAGGGTAGTCACACACTGTAGATCGGGAAGAGCACGTAAATCAACGCAGGATTCAATAAGAAGGTACTTGAGCACGGGCAGTGCTCCGTACTCGACCTTCAATTCCTTCATTTCCTGGACATTTTCGAGGTGCAGACTTTGCAGTCCAGGGAAACCTCCATTCGTGCAAACTACGGTATCCGCCTTAATGCTAATGAATTTCAGCTCAAGATACTTCAAACCACTTAATTTCTCAAGTTTCGGCATTGGATCATCAATCAAATTAAAACACTGTAGTGTTAGCTTGGTTAAATTTGGAGGCATTTCTGCAATGTGAACAGTTCGAGGATCTGCAAGCCTGTTAGAGAGACACACGGTGTGTATACTTTGATAACTTGGTGAGGTGCTGAAATCAATCATCCCTCTTGGAGGATAAAAGTTGCCAAATTCCACTGAGAGGAGGTTGTTTAACTTGGACATGAGGTTATGTATCAGCAAGCCATCATTCTCGTCATCACAGTATAGTTGCAACTCACGAACACCAAGGAGGTGAGGAAAGCTTTTCTTCCATGATCTTGGAACTAGGAAACATCCAAGGCTTCTTAAGTTAACTAGGTTTGCAGTTGATGGTGGTCCCACAATAAAAAATGGAGAAGATAATTGAACATGCCTCAAACTAGTGATTTTCCAGAAACTTTTTGGTAACTCTCGGATCTTTGTACACAATATATCAAAGGTTTGGAGATTTTGCAACTGACCAATCCATGATGGAATTACAGTTACCTTAGTCCCTCTCAAACCCAAGTATCTCAAGTGGATCATGTTTTTCAAATCAATTGGTAGTTTTCTTATTTGTGTGTTTCTTAGTTCCAAGACTCTGAGTAACAGAAATCCTGTACCAATGACATTGCTATAGTTGAAATTTAGGAATGTTCGAAGTTTGGGCATTTCGATCTTTCCGAGATACTTTGGATGGTATATGTTGCTACTATCGATCCTTTCATGAAATGCCACTCGACGCGTCATTCTTACATCCTCTGCATTTTCTTCCTTCCAGATGAGAAGGAAATCATTTTCTGTGGCTTCACCAAATGCAACTTCACGCAAAAGATCGTGAACCCGGATAGACTCGATGGCACCATTAGGAAACCTCTGAACAACTTGAACCAAACATCTGTATGTTAAATAGTACAAATAAAAGGGTTAAAAAAAGGAAAAGCATTTTCAGTATCAGTTATCACTCTTAACCACTGTAAAATATCAATCAAGGTTGCAGCTACCAGTACTTGGATAACAGAGTAAGCTAAAATATGCTAATAACGGAAGCAATATTCTCTTTAAGAATCCTATTTATTATGTTTAATAGAACATTGTGTAACTAAGGCTCTGTTTTTGGTTACTTGCATGTTAAAAGTTATATAGTACAAGTTGAAGTAAAGAGCTACCATCTACACATTAATTTAATTAATAAAAAAATGTATGGGGTAATGCTGCCTAATGCCTATGCTCTCTGAGTTGTGACAAAGTTTGAACTTCGAAATTTGAAAACTCATTTAATTTATCTTTCCAACTATCGATCTCAAATAACACATTTAATTAAGCTGTTCCAACAACTGATAAAATAATATAGTATCCTTAGTTGTTAAAATTTATGTTTTTTTTTTCATTTTGAGGAAATATAATTTCTTATGTGTTTGAATGATATATTTTTGTTACTACGAGATTTTCATTATATAATCATTTACTTATTATACTCTCATTTTATATGATATAATTTTTTTTTTCTATAACAAACTGTTTTAGTCTTTTAAAAATGAATAAAAATGGTATAACTTAAATGTTTATTAACATAGGCAAAAGAAGTTATGAAACCTCATAACACACTTTCAATTTCCAATATAAAAATAAAAGTACAAGAGTTTAGAGAGGTATTTGGCTATGGGAGCGGGTTGCATTTGACAGGTCCCTCTACTATCCGATCCGCTTTAAGATCCGTGCGCGTATTTCAATATCAGTGCATGTCCTCTTCAAGATTTGTGCCAATCTAGCACGCACAGATCTTAAAGTGGATCGGACGGTAGAGAAGCCTATTGGAATTAAAGTTGAGTAATTTTAGTCTGATGGACGTAGGATACAAATTTGTCTTTACGAATAGAATGGGTTAAATAAAATGCAAAAATAAAATAAAACGCTTTCAAGTTCCAAAACAAAAATTGAAGTACCAGGAGTTTTATGGACATTTGAATCAGAAACTGAAAGTTTAGAAATGTATTCTGATATAATATTCATATATTTATTACATACTGATAGTCCAAACTACAAGTAGCAGAGGACAATTTTGATAGGGCTTGAAGCTTACAGAGGTATTCAACTATAATATTTCGTATATTTATGACAATAGTACCTTTGCACAAGTTCTTCCAAATAATCTTCAGCATAATCCTCTAATTCCCCTTTATTTTTGGCCTCTATAAAGCCTTCAGCTATGCACATATTCATAAAGTCTTTCGCCATAATTGTGTAGTCCTCGGGGAAGCAAGCTAAGTACCTAAAACATGCAACCAGTTTTGATGGCTGAAGTGCTTTGTCACAAATAAAAGATGGCGGTAAAATCTTCAAATTTCATTTGAGCCAAGATCAAGGAATACACAAATAGTGATACAAGAACCGAAAAGTAAAGATCAAATATTTTTTCTAGAAAGAATATGCCAAAAATAAGTAAGAGAACAAGGAATGATTAGTAAGAAACAATGATGTCTCTTCCTGAACAATTTTCTGTGCGAGTAAAGGGGCGGATATAAACTGTCCTATGAGAAATGGCCAAGGTACTTAGATAACTTTTCACGTACATATCATTATTTCAACTTTTTACTAAAACAGTATAAAAAAAGCGTATATTATTGAGTAAAAAAAAGTATGATAATTTACCGAAAGCATGACTTGTAAAAATATGGCAAGTCGTCATAGCTGGTGGCTAGAATTTTCAAACATTCTCCTTGGCCAACGACGTGCCAATCCAACCTCTCGAGCACCCTAGACCATTCTCGATGCGTACAAGGTTTACTTGACATGAGGCCACCCAACACAATGAGAGCCAGTGGCAAGCCATTGCATCTCTGAACTAGCTTTCTAGCAAGATACTTCAGTTCTTCCGGACACTCCGGCAAGAGATTGTTGCTTCGAAGTGCCTTCTTTAGGAAAAGCACCAAGCTTTCTTCCTTATTGAGCAAACGAAGAGGATACACACATCTAGAATCTGCGTAATTCGCTACATTAAGGGAACGGGTTGTCATTAGCACCCGGCTCCCGTTCCTGACATCAACGAGGACAGTCTCGAGCTGGGTAAAGACATCCTCGGTCCACACATCATCTAAGACAATTAGGTATTTCTTCTGTTTTAATAATGCATTGACTTTTCCAAATAGAAAAGCAATCTGATCTTTTTGGCTTTCCCCTTCCAACCGTGGATTTTGTTCGAGTTTCTGGTGTATTTTCTTTAATACGTCAAGGAGAATAAAATCTTGGGAGATAGTCATCCATAAGAAAGAATTAAAATTATTCCTTACAGTTGAACTATTATACACCTTCTGAGCAAGAGTGGTCTTCCCAAGACCACCAGATCCAACAATGGAAACCACATACCGGCTTTGGTTGCTCGGCCTGTGCAACAACAAATCGATTATATGTTCCTTTTCAGCCTCAAAACCAACAACTTCATTGTTCTCAACATCAGGGAGCACAGGGCGTTTAAAAGAAAGTTGTTCATGGATAAGGCTTTCAGAATGACCTCTATCTTCACTAAGATCTTTTATCCCAAAAGTAGTTCTACCTTCGGAGATTACATGGAGTTTGGCTTGGATCTTAGAAATCTTCTGACTGAGAGTGCGACGAGCTAATAACCAATTCAGTTTGAGACCAAGCCTCCGATGGTTGGCTTCAACAAGGAATGTGTCAATTGCGTCCTCGGTCTCATATGCGACACTCCTCACATCGTGCACCCACCCCTTGATCCTTTTATCACCTATCTTCTTCTTGGATTCGGCATCCTCTAGAAAGCACTGCATCTGACTCAGTTGAAGCTTCACCTCATCCACTTTGCTGTTGACTCCGTGGAGGGAGCGGACTTCATCGATGAGTAGGTCTGCTAGCTTTTTTACCACAGAGGAGACGATCGCCTCAGTCATCTTGCTCCTCTCGCTCTTAATTTTCTCTGGTAAGATACTAAGATGCTAAGCGTATTGTATTTGCAGCTATTTCAAGTAAGAGAGATTATTTAAAAAAATAAAACTTTCAAAGATAATTTAGTGAACACGGCACATGGAGTGGTTAGAATAAGATGAGAGAATCTGTCGCCATTTTGCTTTTTTTAACATTTCAACAATACAATAATAAGATGAGAGAATCTGTCACCATCTGGATTCTATTCAAATCTGACACACTTCATGACTAACATTACTAAAAAAAATACAGATGCGGAAATATTAAAATTCTGAATCCAATACACACACTACAAATATATAAGAATTTAGACTATGTATTTACATTAGATTAATAAGGGTTTATTTTGAAAAATAGACAGGGGAACACACATGACATGTTAATCTTATCCATATTTTATGTAAATAATTAATGAGATACTATGAGCCTCTTGGGTTTTGTAAATAATTTTCTTATCAATAAAAAATGTAAGATGGCTACTTGCCACCTTACTCTAAAAAAAACAATCTTATCTACACTTTTTTTTTATGCGGAAGGCATCGCCTGCCTTTTCTTTTTAAGTACGAGAAGGGTCCCACCTTCAACATACACGGTTTAGCTCCCATTTGGGCCCACTCTGGAAACTTCTTTTCTTTGCTCCCATTTTTATGTCGGGGAATATAATTTTAGAGATAATGAATAAACTATGGAGAGACTTAAGCAACTTCTCTTAGTATTCGTAAAGTCAAACAATCTCTTGTTCGTAGGGGTGTCAATGGGTACGATACGGGTCGGGTGGAAGCATTTTCATACCCATACCCACTAAGAGTTGACCTTACTCATACCCTACCCTTACCCGTTAAGAATTTGGCTTACCCTACCCTACCCTACCCATACCCGTTAAGATTAGTGGGTAACGAAACGGTAGCGGGTGAATAACGAATAACACTAATATAATGGTTTTATTATTTTTACAAATATACTATCAAAACTCATCATGTCATACATATACAATCACAATTACTAATATAAAAATCAAAATACAAATATGCAATCAATTCTAACTAATAACTTTTTATAAAGAAAAAAACCAAAAAAATCAATTATCTCTTCAAACAAATTCAAAATTCAATTTGTTAATTAAATAATAAAACATTCAAATAAAAAAAAGTAATATGTTTAATATTATATTCATCTTACACCAAAATACATACATTTTCTCATGAATTAACATTGATATAATGATATGAGAAATATAAAATTGAATAAATTGAATAAATTGAATATAATATTTATATATCTATATGTAATTTATTTTATAATTACCCGTTACTCAATGGGTACGAAATAGCCTTCACTCGTACCCATACCCGTTTAACTAACGAAAAAAATCCTTACCCATACCCATACCCAATAAGCTAACGAAAAAAAATTCTTACCCATACCTGTCTTATCGAATACAATACGGGTAGGGTAAATGAGTAAACGGTTTTCATTGACACCCCTACTTGTTCGTAAAGCTAATCTTTGTTTCCTTATATTTGATGTTGGGGAATCTCTCTTTCTTTCCCTTCTTTATTTCTGATTTTTCTTTAAGTGGATCCTTCTTAATTTCCTCTTATTCTTTAATTGGATCCAATGTTACGCTGATTAAACTGCCGGGGACTTGAGTGTGCAAGAATTTAAGGAGAATTATTTTTTTTGTTACCATCTTAATATTTTAAAATTATGATTTTACCATCGCATTTTGAAAAATTCCAAACATACAACCCACGCAGGCTGGAGGCTGGAGGTGTGCACGACCAAGGGATCCTGCACACCTAAGAGTTGTGCAGAATTAAGTTTTGCGTAACTCTAAGATGTGCAAGACCCCTTGGTCATGAGCATCTCCAACCTGCACATGAGCATCTTGCATATATATAAACCCAGTCATGCACAGACGGTAAAAACCTTAGAAGTTGGTGGAAACAAAAGTGACATGACGTAACGTGGCTATCACGTCATTACATGCATGATTACATTCGTCATGTCGTGACCAAAATATATATTTACGTGACGTAACGTGACTAAAATAATTGAAGACAGTCACATCACGTGAATAGTTAAATACATGTTGTCACGTTGTGTTCGCATGACGTGATTGATTGTTTTTAATTATTATTTTCAAAATTAAGTTAGTTGAACAATAATAATAACAAAATATACAAAAAAATAACAAACTGTTACAAAATAATTATAATTAATTTTAAAAAAGAAATAATGTTTAAAAAATTAGTCACGTAACATGTTACGTGATGTGATGTGACTAAAACAGTAGAAGACAGTCACGTCATGCGAATAATCATGCCAGGCGACATACAAGAAAATGCAAAGAGTTCATCTTGTCAGATAACAAATACGTAGCAATCACACTTTGGTCCTTGATATTTAATTTATTATACTTTCTATGTTTAGTGGCAGTAAAACAGCAAATACCAACAAATATAGTACAACAATTGAAAAGGCTTCAAGACTAGTTATTTGATATTAAAAGCACTGTACTGGTACTGGTACAACAAAAGTAGAAAAATAATACAAATTCACCATTGTTTACACCTTTTGGATTCATCAAATTCACCACTGTACTGGTACTCGACCTAGAATCATCAGATCCAGCACGCAAACAATATCAACCAACAATAATAGAGGTGCTTAAGTATTTACCCGGCACAAGCAATCGGGCAACAAGGCATAAGAAGAAGGCCGGTTCCAAGGTCGGGGTGCCTCAGAAATTAGCAAGCACCAAGGCTGTCTCAGAAATCAACAAGCACCGCAAGGAAATCAGCAAGCACCACCAAGCACCAAGGCTGCGTTAGGAGGCACCGGAAAGGCCAACAGAGAAACCAAATTCACAACCACAAGTACCAAATTTGAGATTTAACGAGAACAACACAAAACAGTGCTTACCAGCAAAGTGTCGGAGTCGGGTGGAGTTGGGCGTAGGCAGCGGAGTCCGGCGGAGTCGGGCGTAGGCAGGCAGGACAAGCAGCAAGGTCGGAGTCCGGCGGCGGAGTCAGGCGGGACGAGCAGCAAGGTCGGAGTCCGGTGGCGGAGTCAGGCGGGACGAGCAGCAAAGTCGGAGTCAGGCGGGACGAGGCGCCGATTTTTTTTTTGGTTTCTGTTTTAAACCTAACAAGGCGCGAAGATGAAAAAAATCCAGAGAGAAAGAAGGTTTGGCGGGGGCTTTTTAGGGTAGACCTTCAGTGACCGGGACATAATGGTCGCAGAAAGATCTTGGCACCGGTCGCTTATGTGTTGTCGCTGTATTTGTTTTTAAAATTGGGTTTCTGCGACCGGTGAAATTATCGGTCGCTGATACGGTCGCTGATAATCGTCGTCGCCAGAGAATCGCGCTTTTTTATTATTTTTTCTCGGAAAAATACTTGCAGCGACCGGCGAGAGCACCGGTCGCTGATACAGGTCGCTGAAATCTTGTTTTTCTGTAGTGACGTGTGGTAAAAGAAGTCCCTTCTTGCTCAAAAGCTATTAAATGAATCGGACTAAATAAATTCCAACATGTGAACAACAACCAATAAAATTTCCAAATGGTGCTAGTAGAGTTTAGTAGACTTTTTCTCCTGTTTCCAATTTATTTTGGGTTTCTTTCTTATCCAATTTTGATAGCAGAGATGGTATTATACTATTTTCATTGGTGTCAGTGTGTTAAACGGTCAGGGCTGATATTAATAATGATATTTACAAGATGAGTAGGTTAAATTGTCCGTTGTTTTCATATTCCAATAATGCTTCACATTCTTATCTTCATTTATAAAATTCAAATACTCTATAAAATATTACGTCAACTGTCTACCTTCATTATATCGGAATAAATTCCGTGCCACTCTCAACAAGACTAATGAGATTACAATCTTTCATTTAAATTTCTTCAAAATCTCCTTTACATATGCTTCTTGAGACAAACAAATTCCAAATTTATCGTCCCACTTCTAACCCGGGAAAATAGAACATGTGTCCCAAACCGGTCATCCCAATTATTTCCCATATAAATCAAAATCATATACACGACCACAAATTAAATATCATCTGTATGCGTTGTTTTTTTTCTGAGTAAAGTTGAAGGTCAAGTCATCCAATTATTAATACCCTTGTAATTACAACAAAATATTTTTCTCATCTTAATTTTGAACCCATGACCTCTCACATAGAGATCATGTTTCTTCATCTGTATGCGTTGTTAGCTCAACAGATCACAAGGAATAATACATTCTTGCACCGTACCTCCAAAGGTTAGTAGACTGTTACTAAGTGAATTCATATATTCATGTAAATTTTGCATATTATATAGGTTAATTGGTTTTTATTTACGTAAAATGTAGTGCCCATGGGATACCTGTCACACCCCGAAACAACCCGCCACGTATTTATACGTAAGGCGTGTGCACATCACATACATTATCAATAATAAATACTCATGTAACATATTAAAATTAAACAAAGGCTTCTAACATCACAAATAGTTCAAATACATAACACACATTTAACATGAGATCAAAACAAACATGGCAAACAACACAGATAATTGCCATGTTAGTCAATGTATCCACTTCTAAAGAGAGAATTTAAGTTTAACTAACGAAATAAAAAAATAAAAAGATACTTGAGCCGTTTGCTCGTTGACATCTGATATGCATCCCTTCTATTAGTGCTCCTCGTCGGCTTCATCATTTCCTGGAACCCACATAAAAGTGGAACGGGTGAGAGATCGAACAGTCTCTCAGTACGGGATTTAGTTCCAGTCCCGGAGTTTGTCAAATTCACTTATATATATACAAACATGATATTAAAATGTTATCCTCACATGCTATAAAATATTTAAAACACACACACACACACACTTCCTTAATTATCTTTTAACTTTTCCATTTAACCATTTATTTGCCAATCCAGTGGGAAATCCATCCAACACCGGAAGAACGCCAATCCGTTGGGAAATCCATCCAACAACGAGAGGCTTTCTCACTAGACGGGGAATCCACCCTAAGCTAGATATTGGCTGTCGCACTAGACGGGGAATCCACCCTACGCTAGATCTTGACCCGTGACAGGACCGCTTTCGCCTACAGTCACGTTATCGAGGGGTCTAGTCGAACCCAGACCCAATGTATACATTCCAACAGGTGTTCAACACATGTTGGCTCCTTTCCTTTAACTTATCCGTTACATTTTATGTTCGTTTCATTTAACACTACATAACGCCACGCTTAATACATCCTACTTATAAGTCTCATGATTGATATGAAACAATCACATTAAGTTTCTAAACAAGCCAAAGGGATCGTTCGATTCAACATGCACAATTCCATAAATAAATACATAAATAAAATGCATACAAAATGGCAAGTAACAATTTGACAATGTCCAGGAAATCCGTACCTGTTGTCGTAGGGTAGTTCGCTCCTGCCTCTATGTTATTTCCTATTTCTGAATTCAAACCTAGACCATATAATACGATTCTAAATTAACATTTGTATATATATATGGTTCTTATTTATAACTGACGGTTATTAACTATATAATTTGGTTGTAGACCTGTTGAAATTTTAAAGTCAATGCTATCTAAAAAAAATTGATTCTTGAATTCTGATCCATCAGATAATATAAAGTATAGATAACAATGTTTTACCGAAACTTAAGTGTTCAAACTATGCCAAGTTTATTAAACGGTCCCCATTTAAAAACTAAACTATTTTGCTTTAGTATATAACTTATATAAATTGATCGGATGCATTAGTCAAATCAAAATATGAGAATATAATTGTTACTATGCAATTATACATTGAAAATATAATTTATGTCCATGAGGGGTCTGATTAAATCATTGATAGTTTCTATAATATATTTCTTTGTAATAAAATAATTTCAGGGTCATCGGTGAATTATTTCCTAAGGTTATCGGTGAAAAATTACCACTAAATAAAATATAATAAAATAACAATCTTTGTTTTTGATGCATCTCGGTCAAAGTGTGATATATTAACAGGTCAGTTTAAAATCTCCCCAAAATCAAGATATAATAATTTCAGAGAAACCCAAAATTCTATTGTTCATAACAGAATAAAATAAATAAATGAATTTAGTTTTTGAAGATATAATTATCACTCGAATGGAGTAACTGGAACTATGTAATCAAATCCACCGGTTATCAAGGAATTTTATCAAACAATTAATTTCAGACATTATATAACTCTTAAAATATTTTTATTACTAACTAAATATGATCTAAAACAATTATATCAGAAGACAAGATAGTAAATCTTCAAATTTTAGAAATTTAATAACTCTTAGCAACTCTTATCAATCAATTAAATATAATATAAAGATTATATATTTAAAATAAACGATAGAATCTTATCATCAATTTGATGACCATAAAATCAATTAAATCAGCAACAATTGGACATGAATTAAAATTTATTACTAATGAAAAATAACTAGAAAGTATAGATGCCTAATCTTTTTATTTTCCTTTTCCTTGTCTTCTATAAACAAAAAAAAAAAATATAGTAGAACAGATATATATAGCGGCAGAGGAATAAGACAATAGTTATTTTTATAATAAATAACATTCAGAGGAAGGGACGCTATTGATGGTTATAGCTAGGGTCATAATATTTAAAGAAGTTATAAATTTAATCGCTACAGCTTCTAAACGTTTAATTTATTTGGCTAAGAGTAAAACTGTAGAATTAAGTGTGCAAAACTGATTGGCAGTTGGTGCGTTTCATATAACAAAAATTTATTGCAATCATATTTGTTTACTTGAATAGTAATGTAATTAGATGCTAAAAAAAGATGAAAATAATAGCATCTGAGGAATCTATAATAATATCGTTATATATATTTTATTAATTAAAAAAAAAATTATTCATACCTGGATTTATTGTCTTAGTTTACTTAACGTTACAATACCTCTCATTATTTGTCCTGACTAATAATAATAACATATTAAACGCCAATGATAAATAATTAGCACCAATTTGTCAAATCTGATTAATTTATGGAGTCACGAGGCAATTTAAAATTAATTAAACTTTTAAACGAGAGCTTGATACCATTATTTCCACTGAGTATATCAACTTTTATTAAAAATAAATAAATAATCAAACGAAACATAAAATAAAATAAATAAAATAAGCAATTTAATTCTTTTTAAATTTATGCAAGGATCAAATATGACCTTAAAGTTTAAATTCCTAGTGCTATACTAACGAAGAAGTTCTTCAATGGCCCACGTTATAACAAACAACAACCATCCAATCGACCCGGCCCACAAATTAATTTTTAGTGTAGTTTATAGTCTGAAATTGTTGGACCTTACATAAACAGTTAAATCAATATTTTTAGGCTATACTTGAAGCAGCTCTTTAATGGGCCACATTTTAACAAACAATAACAATATATCCAATCGCCCCCATTTTATATTAAAAGCAAAATATACTGGCTCATTAATCAATTTGGATATCTCTTCGCCTGAAAGTAGTACTTGAAATTAATTTTAAGATATCACCAGTTTAGCTCAGAAGTTCATGTTTAAATACCAACCAAAACCTATTTCAAGGTTGAGCATAGTTTCAGATGCTTGTTTCATCATTTAAGGTATATGGCATTCTAAAAGATTCGAATTTGTATATTCTGAAGTAATTCAAAATTTCAACTTGATTCCTTGACACCTTGAGAATAACTATTTCCGTGGTGTTACTAACAATATATTAGTCATTTTTTTATCCTCGTCTTATTCTTGTAGTTTTCATCTATCTCCTCTTTGTGTAGGAGGTCGCAAGTTCAAAATCCAGATAGAGAATACTTGTAGATATTCAAAATATAGATAGCAAAGACAATTTCTTGACAATACTTGCGAAAAAAAAATTCTCTATATTGATTCCACCATAGACCACCATGCTTCTTTTCTGATTGAATTTATTCCATAAAACCTATGATAAAGTGATAAGTGAATAAACTTTATGGAAACGAACATATTCTACTGCATTATTTTCATATCGAAAAGGATATTGAAAATTACAAACCATCTGAGTAAAAAGAAAACACACTGCTCTTTGATCTCTGACAATTTTAAGTTGTTTGGCAACTTAAAATTGCTAATGTCAAATAGGATCATCTGTCTATTATGCTGTTGCCTCCACCAGAAAAGTTATCCAACAGTTAGAAAAAGGAAGATGATGCAACTAATACTTGAACCAAATGCAACCACCACCTTGTTGTTTCTAATTACTTTCCCTGAAAGGGGACCACCTAAAAAGGAATAGAAAGGTTGTGTGATTATTACATTTAAGAAAACAGTCAAAGAGTGATCAAATTAAAGGCTAACAGAGAGGATAAATTTAATTTATTTATCGATCGGTAATAACTCTGTGTATCAGTGAGGTTAGTCATTGGCTGTGTACCGAAACAATCTTTCTGTTGACCTGCCCCACATATCAGTGGATTGCCTACAATACTTCACCAAAGTTGTATGTGTAAGTTCAGAAATCATTACATTGCAAAAATATCAGGAATCATTATATTGCAAATATGAACATTTCGATTTTGTTGGGTGATGAAATTTGAGTGGTTCTGTAACGAAATTCTTCCTGTTGCATGCAAATAATTAAATAATTCAAAGTACTTCAAGGAAATTGCAGTTTGTCCTTCAATCTTCTTATTGTATAGTGTTAGAAATAACGGCTAATAGAGCCGTGTGAAATTCAAGTTAAATTCAACATATAGATTAAAGGCTCAAATGTTTGAACAAAATTAAATAGCATACAGAGATCCCTTACTTGTATGTCGTTGCAAAAAACCTTGGTGGGAGAGGACCACTTAAATTATTATAAGACAAATCCCTGTAAAAACCAAATTAATGAGTTTAAAAAAAATTTTGGGTAATAAGGAAACCAGTTACGATTACTAGAGACTTTCAATAAAACTTACACGAAAACAAGCTGTGAATGATTCAAGGCTGACACAGGAATTGCTCCAGAAATGCTATTATTGCTAAGCTTCCTATTGAATTTCAAAATTATAATTTCCTTAATTTTGGACAGACATGATGGAGGTCTTTAAGAGATTTCTAAAAATATCAAAACAGCAACTTATTTTTGACAGTTTTCAGTGTTATATATGAAAAATCTCTTATAGAAAATAATAAAATATTTCTGAAATCTATACTTACAAATATTGAAGGCTTTGTAGGTGACTAAATGAGGCAGGGATATCCCCATAGAAATGGTTGTCTGAGAGATCAAGTGTTTTGAGGCTGGAGAGCTTGCCAATTTCTGGTGGAATAGTCCCTGATATGTTATTGTTCTGTAACAACCTGGATATCAAACATGATATTCAATTTTATCAGGGTTAGAGATGAGAATTTCACCAAACAGTAGCAAACAATTGAAGAAGCAAACTTACACCGTGACTAGATTCGTCAAATTTCCTATGCTGGCAGACAGTGTCCCGGAAAAATTCTGGCTTGGACATGCTCTGTATATAAAATAAAACAAAACTTTAAGAATAAACTTTTTCAAAGATTAATTGAAACTAAACTTGATGAAATACTTACAAAGATATAACTGAATTTTCAGAAGAGCATGTCACCAATGGCCAGTTACAAGGATCAGCAGCACCTTTGTCCCAGCTTAATATAGCTCCATTTGGGTCCTTTAGCAAGGCCTTTATATTCATCAATGCTTCCACTAGATCAATACACGACACGGGAAGATTATTTAAGTTCATTTTTTTGCATGTTTTGAGAATAAAAGAGCGATAAAGACATGAGTTAAAAGTTCAATTTGAGGCCCGTTTAGATCAAGCTAAAATCATCATGTGAAAAATACCCAACAGCTAATTTTCATATTAAATTAATTGACTGAGAAAGAAAAAAAAATCGGTTCTTTACTTGTTTATGGTGAAAAGAGAAAATCACCTTCTATGTTAATGAAACCATTTGAAGTTACTAGGCCAGAAGCAGTGAAGCACCAAGCGTAGAGAAGAAACATGGCTAATAACCCATGTGTGATTATACCACTTAACCTTGGTGCCACCATTAAACCAATTGATGGGTCCTTTTTTTGTATAGGTTTTGGTTTTATTCTCTCTTCTCTGCCTCTGTGGTTTTTATCCCTTTTAGTTACTGAGAGACTGAGATAACAAACAAAATCATGCAGCCTTACTTTCTAAGGTGTCATTAGAAATTGACTTAAAAGAAGAAGAGGGAACGATAAGTCGTTTAAAAAATTGGAAAGAAATGGCCAACTGTGGGGCAGTTGGGGCACTCGCTAAGGAAATGTGTTAGAGGGAATTTTTATGTGCAATTTTTAAATCAAAGTAAAGTATCTTTAAGAGGGGGAAAGACAGTGATTTTGACAGGGTACAAATGCTTGTTGCAAAAATGCGCTTAATCATACACACACCGTCAATTTAAAATGAAACCGTGTACAAAAGGCATCTGGATTTGTACGCTGGTCTTTACTAAGAAACTGTGTATGATTATAAATCAATGCCCCCTGAATACTGATTTCTCTAAGAATACCGTGTCAGATTCAAAATTTGTAAGCATGACTAAATTTGTATAAATTTGTGTACTGAGTTCATTGGTATAAATCAATGCCCCCTGAATATGCATCACTTTGGATATTCCAAGCTCTTAACAAGTATAATTACCAGTAAAAATGTAAATTGTTCGGCATCAAAGTGAATAAAAAACACTTTCATGGATTACTCAAAAACAAAAAAAAATGTCTAGAGGTACACGTTTTTTTTTTTGTCAGGGATTTCTTATAGAATTATATATACACTGGGGCAATTGATGAAAAATTAGTGTTATTTTCCCAGATTTTAGTCCGTTAAAAAAAATATTGAAGAAAGAATTTAATTTTTTAAAGCAAGACAATTTCTATAGAAAATTAATTATGTTTAATTCAGAACTGTAAATGAAACACTCCGTGATGAGAAACAATTTTCTTTTATTCTTAGGATTTCAGGAGGGCATTGATAATTAATACATACTGGTAGTAATATTCAATCTCAGTTGGATTATTTTTTCTTTTAATAGAAAAACTAGTAACCAGCAGATTAGTAATTGTGCTGTCAAAAAAGAAGAAAATTTGTTGTTAGCTCAGAAAAAAAAAACAGCTCATTTCTTTAAATCTATTTTCATTTCTTTTATTTTTTAGAAATCTAAGCCCATGAGTAAATGGTTCATTTCACAGGCCTTATCGGTATTGGGCTAAAAGAGGCCGTAGACTTTACAGAATTTTGGGCTAAAAGAGGCCTTAGGCTCAGTGTGCCATTATGTGTCCCTGATTCCCAATGGGACCCTGGTAATTATCACGTTAATTTAGTGAAATTGTACTATAGCTGTTTTTATAAAATATGATGTACATTAAATTTTAGTAAATTTGAAATTGAATTAGCCATTTATAATGTTATAAAATTCTATGGTATTTTTAAATTTGTGGAAGCTTATACAAGTATCAAATCAATTCAAATTTAATACAATCATTACTGATGAAAGAAAGTATAAATCCATATATAATTTATACTTTATAACTTTTAAAATATTTTTAAAAATATGAAGTGGATATACTTTGAAAAACCTTTCAAAAATATCCGTCGGAAATATCATCCAAACAAAATTATAAATAACTAGAAAAACTGTTACAGAAAGAACTATCCTTTAAACTAGTGACTAAATCCGTGAACTGTATCTTCTAAGCTATTTGAGCGATGGATCTTAGCCGTAGATTGATTCTTCTAAGAGGCTGACTTTCTGACCTGCAGCACTATAATTAGATGATGTCTTCTAGAAGAAATGCTTTTTTTGGAGGGCAATTTTTAGTCAAGGCATGCTAGAACACGGGTGGACCCTATGTCCCCCATGATTTCCACTACTCCCACTATTCTTTAGGGAAGATTATAAATATCCCTCTTGTAAAAAAATTTGGTGTGTGTATTTATTTGTGATGAAGTCTAGAATTTTAGCTAGCAATCCTTATTGTTAGGCTAGGTTAGGAGTATTAGGGAGAGATGAGTATGTAGCCATTGGAAGCTGATGCAAGGAGACATCATCTAAGGAAGTAAGGTTCTTCAATTTTCAAAAGGGTTGTAATCTATGTTCTTTTTATTTTATATCTTTTCAATTGTTATAGCCATGAGAAGTTAAACCTCTCATATCTAGGGGGATGGTTGAACTTGATTTCCTAATAATGATTTGATATTTGTTTATGTTTTATTTGCATTGAAATATTTCTTTTGCAATTTAATATTTTAATAATATCCGTGCATGCATAGTTTCATGTGCTATATGCAAATGATCTCCACAAACCAATAGGTGCGTAGTCATTGCATACTTGTGTGAGAAGGATATTGTATTATAAGTACTAACACTTCGGCTAAGTTTTGATTTCTCTACGGATATATTAGACTTAGTCGGAACAATATTAGAAAGCATCTAGATTAGATGAGGAATTTGAGATATTTTAACTATACGGAGTAGTATAAGGAAAAACTATAATTCCATACTTAAAATACTTTAGTTCTGGTAATTCAAAAGCCGATTGAAAGATCGAAAAATACTTTAGAGGATGGGCTCACTCTTAAAATACTTTAGTCCTGTAGGTAGTGATAGTACCTCATGCGAGGTACCCTATGGGTAATCTATATCGCACACGACAGTGACAGTGATGCATACGGCAAATAGGTAGAAGCCAAAAACATATTTCAGCATAATTAGAAATGATAGAAAACCTGAGCCCTAAAGAATCTCTATCTACTATTTAATTTAGCCAAGTTATAATTCACTAATCACAAAGTAGTGTCACCGCATTAAACTAAAAGTTTTCAGAGTACCTAGACTAGTGAAATTTGTTTATAATCTAATACACTATCCCTTTAGATCAACACCCCAATTATACTATGCAATATGATTATGCTCTTGTAATCTAAATCATAAGTGAAATTAGGGTTAAAATGTATATTAATTTATACTGAAAGTGAGTGCTACTATTTTGGTCCTTCACTTGTCCATCGAAAGTGACATCTCCATCCTAAGACTTGACACCATTGAACTCGCACCTCATATACTCGGTTTTAGTCCAACTAAGTCTAAAATCCTTCGATTCTAAAGTCTGTCTCCACAACTCCAGTTGCCTATGAACCCCTTTCCTACTCTTGTAAATATTATCAAGTATTAATATTAAATAAATTCAATTAAAATAATAATTTTTTTAATCAATCTTATTAAGTATTAAAATTAAATCAATTTAATTAATCTCTTGTGGGCGACAATGATTCATTGTGGTTCATCTAAAGTTCAACCTTTACCGAATTTAATTTGGTTCGGCTAGTTTTTAGTACTCTTTATCTTTATTGAGTTGCAATGAATCATTGTGACCCACTTGTGATGAGCCACAACACAGCGATCTTTCTATATCAATAGCGTTGTGAGATGAATTGGGCCGATAATCGTCTCAATCAGCTAATTAATGACACAATAGAATATGATTCCATTTAGTCAAAATTGACAAGGACTTTTGGCGTAGTCCTCAACCACCTAACCACAAAACCTATGTAGCTAGCTTAGACTCTTTACGCAATATTATAGTGAATCAATATAATCAAATAGGATTAATATCCCCCTCTCTCCCGCTTCACACACAAAATTAATCTTTTACGACAAAAATGAAGAGGAGGACAGTAATTCGCAAATTTGAGACCCCAAAATTGATCTAAATCCTTTTGCTAGTTGCCCTTCATGGCTCTTTGCCCCCTTTAATTTGCAAATGAGTTAAAGAACCTGAAAGGAAAAATATGAAGAAGGGTAGATCTCAACTATTTAAGTGCTCATGTAGAATGATATGTCATCCACTTCCTTGATCCAACGACGATTAATTCAAGATATATATATATATAGTCTTGCCTTCTGCATTACGTGTGTAAAAAATCAAGCAATTAATTCATATGTGAAGTTGAGATTTAGCTCATCACTAGTTTCAAGCGCCATCATGATATGTGGCATCCAAAACTACTGTTGAGCTAAATCTTCAAACCATGAGATACGAGAGAAAAAAGAAGATAACAGGTAAGATCCTAAGAGAGAAAATGAAGAGACGAAAAAGGGGGGGGACTTAAATTGAATTAAAGGGGTAGAAGGTGAAAAGGTGCGCCCATAGCGAGGGGGGCAAACCTTTGAAAAATTAATTTTTAGTAGGATTGGTTTAGAAAGCGAGAACAAAGACTACACAGTTTAAAAATAGAAATCTGTGTTTGGAGATAAGTGCAGATCATACACGACATTTCACTAACTAATTTTGTACGATTTATATGATCATGCACAGTTTAGTATTAACCAACTGTTTACAATTTTTTTTGACTTTCGTACATAGTTCGGTTTTAAATGACCGTGTTGGTATGAGTTTTTTTTTTTTTCACAAGCATCTCCTCTCATTTCGCACTGTTAATGTATAATTAATTTTTTCTAATCCGGATATGATATGATATGATATGCTGTGTATGCTGATGTTTTCTGTACTAGTGAATACCAACCTCTTAATTTTGGTTTCAGATTACAAATAATGTAAATTTGAAATCGGATTGCAAGAAAGGATTAGATCTCGTTTATGGCAATATCACATATCTGGAATCGATTGTCAAGGCAAGCGACAGGTATGAGGCGTTGTTTCTTGTCGCGGTGCTTGTCGAACCATCGATTTGTCACTGTGATCAATTGGTATATCAAAGTGGTCTTAGTATCTAATTTAATTAAATTAATGAAGTTAACATAACCAATTTGAATAAGCTAATTCAATTAATCTAATCAACTAACAAAATTAAATAAATTAAATTAAATTTAATAAATTTTGTAATCAATCTTATGAAGTAATAAAATTAAAGCAATTTAATAAATTTCTAGTAGGCAACAATGATTCATTGTGGTTCATCAAGAGTTCAAGCTTTACCTAACTTGGTTTGGTTCAGCTAGATTTTAGTTCAAGGTTTACCTAAGCACATTTTAACGTGGATATCATGTTCAGCAGTTCAGATCTTTTGTTTGGACTTAGAAATTGAAGATAAAGTTGTTGGAGTACGATTGGGGCATGAAGCAATGGGGGCATTTGAGCCTTCCTCATATATTTAAGGTGGTTAAAAAATTGTAGGAGAAATATAAGCCCGACCTTAAATTTTTCTGAAAAATAAGTAAGGTGATATAATACAAAAGCATGCATTAACTGAATTTGGTTTTGGAAGAGTCATGGCAAACAAGGGAAATTGAGAACCATTCACACGCCTCTTTTGCATATTCATTTTCACGGGTGTGGTTAAAATGTCAAATTTTTAATGTGACAAATTGCCACTGTTTATTTTGTTTTTATCAATTTTTAAAATTTGAAATTCAAATTAGCGTCTTCAAACTACTAATATCATTATTCTACGTGAAAGATACACAAACATTAAATTTGTACTTTTTTAATACGTGAAAGATACATTATCATTTAGTCATTCAAAATAAGCGTGTTCAAATTACTAATTGAAAAAATATTGCATTTAGTCATAGCACTAATATTATAATCATCATTAATTTCTACATCATTTGATTGGAAGGTTCTTGGAAAAATTTACAAATTAGGTAGTCACACCACATTGTGGGACCTAACGAAAGTAACATATACATGAACTTAATTCTAAAAGAAGCAGAGAAATCTTAAAACAACGTGATAAGAACCTTTCAAATATAGCCGCCTTTAGTTCTTTTCTAACTTAATTAATTGACTCAGCAATATATCATCTTTAATTTGTCAATGTTGTCTTTAGTATTATAGTCCTACCTTTAGTTGTTCCTCATTAATTTCAACCCAATGATGCCTCTCTTCGTCTTCGCAGCCCAACATATACAGTAAAATAAATAATAAATTAGTATGACATGTTAAAAGCAAATCCATATGAACGCAAAGGGGTTAACTTGAATGTAGAAACATCAATCTTATTCTACAAGTTAATCAATGAGATTAATCAGAATGTGGTGTGCATATACAAATTTTTAGCTAAAAAGTAAGCCATTTGGCTGAACAACGGACGGTGCGGAGGTCATATGCAAACCGCTATTAGCAGTCCTGTTTGTTATTACTTAAATACATGTTAATTTGATTTTTTTTCTTAGTTTGGTATAGAATTTGCTATCTGTTATGTTATGTTGTTTTAATTTAATTATTATCTAACACTCTCTTTTGGGCTCTCTTAGAATTTTGTAAACTAATTTGAAACTTGGTAGTTTATTTTGTGGATTGAAAAAAGTGAGCAAAATCCCACTGAAAGAGAAAACCATTTGCTCTCGGTTTATTTCAAATAACAAGAAGGGAGAATCAATAATGGCAGTTAGAGAAAACCGCTTTTCATTTTCTCCGTTTCTAGTTGCTTCCGTGAAAACACAAATGGGCCGAGCCCAATTCTTTTGGTTTCATATATTCAACACTTCCGTATGACTATGTTGAATTTGCATATAAATATTACCTTTGTAGAGACTTACATGCATTGCAGCTAAGGAAAGCAGGAGTCTCAGAGCAATGGATGTAGAAAATGTTCTTTGTATGGTTCGCGGAAGTGGTGAAACAAGTTACGCTGCCAATAGCAAGCTTCAGGTGGGATTTTCATTGGCTAAGGATTAACATTATTTCACCCAGTTCTTAATCATTTGTAGATATATCAAGTATATAGCATGTGTTATTACATTTTCAGGAGAAGGCAATACTAGCGATGAGGCCTATGCTCGAGGAAGCTGTTGGAGAAATATACAGAAATCTTCTTCCTGAGAAGATGGTGGTGGCTGATCTAGGCTGCTCTTCGGGTCCGAATACACTTCTCGTGGTGTCCGAAGTGATAAACATCATCAGTAATCAATGTCTGAGGGTGGGACAGCAGCCGCCAGAGATACAGTTCTTCTTAAATGACCTTTGCAATAACGATTTCAACAACATCTTTCAGTCGCTCGACCAGATTGAGCGGAGTGTTAGGGTAGAGAAAGGTACCATTAATGTTCCCTATTTTGTTGCGGGGTTGCCTGGATCTTTCTACGGACGACTTTTTCCTCGACAAAGTGTTCATTTGTTCCATTCCTCATTATCACTCCATTGGATTTCTCAGGTATATACATGTACTATTGTAAACAGTTCTTTTAGTTAAAAAAGCGATACTAGGAACAAGATAATGAGATTGATCAACATAATATTTAGGATAAATCGAGAATAAATCTTACATTTATATGGCACATTTAATGGTTATGGTACATAATTACATACAGTTGAAAAATATAAATTAAAAAGTTAAATATATAGATGTATTTAAGTTATTTAGAAAATTTATTAACTTTTTGAGTTATGACAATTAAATTAAGAGAAATTTAGATACATACCCATCATAACTTCATTATTTAGATATTTACCCATCAAAAATTTGAATTAGTTATATCCCCATCCAAAGTCACTTAAAAATTCAAATCCCCATATACTATTTTAATCATTTAAAATAATGAATTAATATTCACAAATTAATAAATTGACATCTTTTTCCCTTATTCACAAAACTGTGATATTCTTCCCTTCCCTTCGTTGATTACCAGTTCTCTCATTTCTTCGTGTAATGTTGCCGGCACAAGCTTATATATGTGTTTGGTGAAATCTCAGAGTAGCGTGCTTGTAGACAAACTGATTCTCGGTTGGAATCATAAAAGAAGCAAATTTCTTATTTGACATCCAAAACCCTTTCAATTCTGGACTTCTGTGCACTGTATCTAGGAACGACACCTGACGCGACTGATATGACCTTTCAATTCTCATATTAAGAATTGTGCTGTGGATATGCAAAATTGTTTATTAATTATGGGACTCGCTAAAGAAAGATGAGGAGAATTGTCTAGAATATGTCATATGTAATAAAACTAACTGTATTAATTACATAGTATGCTGATTCTAGGAAGAAATTCTTATTATCTAATTTCAGTACGGAGAAGAAGAAGAAAACATGGGTGAGTTCTTGTCTTTTTAGACTTATCAAATTGATGGGAAAGTGCCAGGGAAGAGAAAGGTGAAGGGGCAGTACTCAGTTTTCAGAATAAGGACAAAGATGTCAATTTTTTAATTTGTCAATATTAATTTGTTATTTTAAATAATTAAAATAGTAGATGGGGATATGAATAATTTAAGTGACTTTGGATGGGGATATAACTAATTTCAAATTTTTGATGGGTATATATCCATATAATGAAGTTATGATGGGTCTATCTAAATTTATCTTAAATTAAGAGTAAATCTAGGATGTGACGTGCTTACCAAGAGAGTTCGGTGAGCACAACTCTAAAAATACATCAGATCGGCTTCAAATGACAAATCCAAACCGTTAAAATCCATGTCCTTCGTGAGTGATGCATGTACATGCAAAATTTTGGAAGTTTCGAATTCATTTGCTACGAGGTCAAGTGGTTAAAGTAATGAATCTTTCAATAAGTTATTATATTAGTTGTCTTATATATTAATTTTTCATCATTACTTTCACCACTTGACCTCGTAGCAAATGAATTCGAAACTTCCAAAATTTTGCATGTACATGCATCACTCACGAAGGACATGGATTTTAATGGTTTGGATTTGTCATTTGAAGCCGATCTGATGTATTTTTAGAGTTGTGCTCACCAAACTCTCTTGGTAAGCACGTCACATCCTAGATTTACTCCTTAAATTAATATATAACTGAATCATATGTAGATAAAGAAGTCATATTATATGAATGATCATCTTCATGAATAAGATGATATTAAGTTGATTTCGCTTATCTAATGTAACAAATTAATATATACGTATATATATATCTGTATAGGTACCTAAAGGTATAGGAGACACAATAAACGGTATGCCTCTAAACAAAGGAAATATAAACATCGGAAAAACAAGCCCCCCTCTTGTGGTGAAACTATATCAGGAACAATTCCAGAGAGACTTCTCTCATTTTCTGAAGCTCCGGTTTGACGAACTAGTACCTTGTGGTCAGATGGTACTATCACTTGCGGGAAGGAATATAAATGACATGTTGGATGGAGGGCTGAACACAACCTGCGCATTAGTTGCCGAAGCACTGGATTCAATGGTCCGAGAGGTATTAGCCAAAATCCAATATTGCATTTAAATCTGTTTAAAATGTTGTCTATTTAAAATTACATATGACTCTTTTGTATGGCTGAGAATAATACAAAAAATATATATAAAAAAAAAACTGAGTAAGAGATGTATATAACTCATTATATATATATAGAGAGAGAGATGGGCTACGGTACTTCGCGAAATAAAGCGAGTGTTTTACTTCGCGCTCGATCTCCATTTTCAAAGTTCAAAACATCAATCTAAACGGTTCAAGTTGATCTCCATATTAAATTGTGCTTGGAGACCAAATTTTATAATTTTTGGAATTTTTTTACTATTTATTAAGCCACTTTGAAAATCACTGATTCAAAGGTTTTACTGTTCAAACAGTGAAACCGTTGGATCAGCGATTTTCAAAGTGGCTTATTAAATAGTAAAAAAATTCAAAAAATATAAAATTTGGTCTCCAAGCACATTTCAATATGGAGATCACATCTAACGTTCGGATCGACTATTTGAACTTTGAAAATGGAGATACGAGCGCGAAGTAAAACACTCCCTTTACTTCGCGAAGTACCGTAGCCCATCTCTCTCTCTCTCTATATATATATAGTATGGCTAATATGCTTTCGGTTGTATTTTGGCCGAAATACAACCGATACATTTTTCAATTTTTGAAGTCCAAAAAGTCGATCCAAACCGTTAGATGTGTTCTCCATATTGAAATGTGCTTGGAGACTAAATTTTATATTTTTTGGAATTTTTTTACTATTTATTAAGCCACTTTGAAAATCGCTGATCCAATGGTGGCTCAACCAAACAGTGAAACCGTTGGATCAACGATTTTCAAAGTGGCTTAATAAATAGTAAAAAAAATGCAAAAAATGTAAAATTTGGTCTCCAAACACATTTCAATATGGAGAATACATCTAACCGTTTAGATCGACTTTTTGGACTTCAGAAATTAAAAAATCAATCGGTTGTATTTCAGCCGAAATACAACCGAAAGCATATTAGCCATACTATATGTATATATATATATAGGGATGGGCTATGGTGAGTTGCGAAGTAAGAGGTCATTTTTACTTGACGCTCACATTTTCATTTTGAAAATCCAAACAACCGATCCGAACCGCTCAACATGTTCTCCATATTGAAATGTGCTTGGAGACCATATTTTATATTTTTTGGAATTTTTTTACTATTTATTAAGCCACTTTGAAAATCGCTGATCCAATGGTCCAGAAATTTTTACTATTCATCCGGATCTGCCATTTTCAAAGTGGCTTAATAAATAGTAAAAAAAAAAAAAATGTAAAATTTGGTCTCCAAGGACATTTCAACATGGAGAAAATGTTGAGCGTTCGGATTGGTTGTTTGAATTTTCAAATTGGAATACGAGCGTGAAGTAAAATATTGTTTTACTTCACAACTCACCATAGCCCATCCCTATATATATATATATATAGAGTCTGGCTAATGTCATAACGTTATAATTTCAGCCTAAGTTATAACGAGTCACTTTTCGCGATTTCAAAGTCCAAAAAGTCAATCCGAACCGCTCAACATGTTCTCCATATTGAAATGTGCTTGGAGACCAAATTTTACATATTTTGGAATTTTTTTAATATTTAATAAGTCACTTTGAAAATCGCTGATCCAAGGGTTTCACTATTTGGTTAAGCCACCGTTGGATCAACGATTTTCAAAGTCGCTTAATAAATAGTAAAAAAATTCAAAAAAATATAAAATTTGGTCTCCAATCACATTTCAATATGGAAAACATGTTGAGCGGTTCGGATCAACTTTTTGGACTGTGAAATCGCGAAAACTGACTCGTTATAACTTAGGCTGAAATTATAACGTTATGACATTAGCCGGACTCTCTCTCTCTCTCTCTCTCTCTCTCTCTATATATATATATATATATATATGGCAGAGACTTCTATGGATATAAGGACCTATTTGTAAAATGAACATATTTTTATTTTCAAAGTCCAACAGTTTCACTTTTTGGTTAAGCCACCGTTGGATCAACGATTTTCAAAGTGGCTTAATAAATAGTAAAAAAGTTACAAAAAATGTAAAATTTGGTCTCCAAGCACATTTCAATATGGAGAACACAGCTAACAGTTTGGATAGACTTTTTGGCCTTCGGAAATTGAAAAATAAGTTGGTTGTATTTCAGCTGAAATACAACCGAAAGAATATTAACCATACTCTCTCTCTATATATATAGGGATGGGCTATGGTGAGCTGCGAAGTAAGAGGTAATTTTTACTTCACGCTTATATTTTTATTTTGAAAATTCAAACAACCGATCCGAACCGCTCAACATGTTCTCCATATTGAAATGTGCTTGGAGACCAAATTTTACATTTTTTGGAATTTTTTTACTATTTATTAAGCCACTTTGAAAATCGCTGATCCAATGGTCCAGAAAATTTTACTGTTCACTCAGATTTGCGATTTTCAATGTGGCTTAATAAATAGTAAAATAAAATTCAAAACAATGTAAAATTTAGTCTCCAAGCACATTTCAATATGGAAAAGATGTTGAGCGATTCAGATCGGTTGTTTGGATTTTCAAATTGGAATACGAGCGTGAAGTAAAATGATGTTTTACTTCGCAACTCACCATAGCCCATCCCTATATATATATATATATATATATATATATATATATATATATACAGAGAGAGAGAGAGAGAGAGAGAGAGAGAGATAGAGAGTGAGTGACTAATATGCTTTCGGTAGCATATGGGCCAAAGTCTTTATGGTCCAAATTTGAAATTTCAAAATCTAAAAAGTCGATCTGAACCGTTAGATGTGTTCTCCATATTGAAATGTGCCTGGAGACCAAATTTTACATTTTTTGGAATTTTTTACTATTTATTAAGCCACTTTAAAAATCGCTGATCCAACGGTGGTTTAACAGTGAAATCGTTGGATGAGCGATTTTTAAAGTGGCTTAATAAATAGTAAAAAAATTCCAAAAATGTAAAATTTGGTCTCCAAGCACATTTGAATATGGAGAATACATCTAATGGTTCAGATCGATTTTTTGGATTTTGAAATTTCAAATTTGGACCATAAGCACTTCAGTCCATATGCTACCGAAAGCATATTAGTCACACACACTATATATATATATATATATATATATATATATATATATATATATATAGTATGGCTAATATGCTTTCGGTTGTATTTTGGCCAAAATACAACCGATTCATTTTTCAATTTTCGAAGTCCAAAAAGTCGATCCAACTCGTTAGATGTGTTCTCCTTATTGAAATGTGCTTCGAGACCAAATTTTATATTTTTTGGAATTTTTTTACTATTTATTAACCCACTTTTAAAATCGTTGATCCAACGGTGGCTCAACCAAACAGTGAAACCGTTGAATTAGCGATTTTCAAAGTGGCTTAATAAATAGTAAACAAATTCCAAAAAATATAAAATTTGGTCTCCAAGTACATTTCAATATGGAGAACACATCCAACGGTTTGGATCGACTTTTTGGACTTCGAAAATTGAAAAATGAATCGGTTGTATTTTGACCGAAATACAACCGAAATATATATCAAAGGGGCTACAGAGCGAAAGATGTATATATTGCAACTCATTATAATTTTTTATTTTTTTTAGTAAAGTTGGAGGTTAAGCCACCCAACTATTTAATACCGTGGTTATTACAACAAGAGATTTTCCTCTTATGAGTTTCGAACTCATGATCTTTTCATAGAGATCCTGTGCCTTTGCCACTATATCAAAAGCTAGTTCTTATCTCATTATAATTCTATCATTAATAAAATTAAACATCTCTCACTTTGGTATTTCATTGTGTATTTCTTTACATTTGAAGGGTCTGGTCAAAGAGGAAAAGTTTGATACCTTCAATCTACCTTATTATACACCTTCAGCTGAAGAAGTGGTGGCAATCATAAAATTACAAGGGCTCTTTGATATTATCACCTTCCATATATTTAAATCAAACTTAGACCCATTTGACAATTTGGATGACGATGTTGTGCTCGACAATGTCCAAAGTAGTGCAAATTGCGCAAAGATTATAAGGTGTGCTATAGAGCCGATGATCGCAAGCCATTTTGGTAGCGCTATAGTTGATGACTTGTTCTCAAGATATGCCACTAATGCTGCAAAGCACCTTCTCAAGGAGAAGCTAAAGTTTCCTGCATCTTTAGCTATCTCATTGAAGAAAAAGGAAGATACATAAATCTGATATATATATATATATATATATTCTGAATGAAGTTTGTTTAAACAAAGTCGGCAGGCAATGGCCCTTATATTGAATTTATAGAATTAGCTTGTATCAAGAATTGTGTCGGATCGCCTAGTTTGAAAGGTTCTTGTGAAAATTCTACTTTGTTAAAATCACTCTGTGTTATTTACTACCAGATCGAGAAGTTACATTGGTCTACCTGAAATTTCACTTGAATGAAACTGATTGTAGTTTAAATCAAAGAAGATTTAAATCTTGTTGTATGCAGCTAATTATTTTTGGAACAATGCTGGGACATTTACCTACATTTATTTGATGACAACTTAAATTCATAAATAGATTGCTGCTGCTGTTCAAGAACACGTGAAGTCGTTTATGGACCTATATACTTCACAAAAAACCTTATTGCGTGTAATTTTTGAAAGTTTGTCAAATGACTATACTACAGTTATATATTCACTTGTTTGTACACTCTAAATTAGAGGTGCTATCAGCGCCGATGGAGTATGGATACTATTATATTTGGACGTATTCTAAAAGTACTAGGGTTTAAATTTCTATCTATATACTTATTATTTTCAAATGGGATCAGGTCCGACTCTGGAAACTGCATCCACTAGGAGTCATTTTGTGTCTAGTATTTTGGTTACCGCTTGATAAGTACCCATAACTTGTTTGTAAATTGTCGGATCAGGTTCGGATCCAGATCTGGATCTAGATCCGTAACACGTACATGCCACAAGCATTTGAGAAAATTAACCTATATCCTTAAATATAATTACAATTTTATAAACATCTTACATAGTATATTATTTAATATAAATTAAAAACTGCTCCAAAATCAGAATTATATTATTGTACTTGCCCATAATAGAGGAGGGCTCCAAAATCCGATTTCAAAGTTCAAATAGATGATTCAAACTACTCAACATGATATCTACATTAAAATGTGCTTGGAGATCAAATTTTATATTTTTAGAAATTGTTTATTGTTTTTTAAGATATGTACAAAATCACTGTTTTTCATAAACTTTTGGATCATTTAAAAGCAATGATTTTGCACCTATCTTAAAAAATTTAAAAAAAAAAAAAAAAAAATTTGGTCTCCCAAGCACATTATAATGTGGATTATTGAGCTATTCGGATCGTCTGTTTGAACTTTAAATTTGGAGATAAAGATGTGGAATACGATTGGACATGAAAGTAATGGGGCATTTGAGCTCTCCTCCCCGTAATAATACAATATAAATAATACTATTAAAGTATAAAATTGAAGATGTGCATTAAATTATTTTTTAACATATGATATGATATTATAATAAATATTTGTTTCCTTAATTTGTTAAATGTGGTTGTCATGCATTCTATACTTATTAATTTATATATGTATAATAATTAATTGAATATTAAGAATTATATTAGCATTGTATCGGTTATTTATATAGGTCTCGGGTTGGGTTCGGTCTTGGATCAGATAATTAAATCAAAGCCATACCTAATACAAACATTACAATATTAGTTCTGGTTTAGATCTAGATTGAATATTTAAGTATTAATTTTGAAATCATACCCATTATTTAACCGCTATATTTTTTTTAAACCATTTGAAATTCATATATATTGACCTATTATGGATAAATACCGGTACGGATCCGGTTGGGTACAGGATCAGGACAAGATAATTGGATAAAAAAGTTTGCACAGATATAAACATAAATTAGTTGCTCTTGAAAATAAAATAGGAAAGCAAGTTATAAGAAATGCCTACAAGCTAGCAACACATTGTTCTTAACATAACAAATAACATTTTACGATAGATCCCTCTTCTTATTCTATCTGGTACTTAATTATTTCCGAATTGAACAAGTTTTTTTTTTAAATTTGAAATTATTCTTATTCGAAAGCCCATGAGTTCTCCTTGCGAATCGCATCTTCTTCTTCTGGTGTGAAGTCATTTTCAATATTGAACGTAGCCCGAATCTCTTCGGTTGTTTTCCCCTTTATGATGTCCGCGACAGCTTGCGCAGTGAGATTGAGCAGCCCGCTAATGTTGAGGTAGTTGGCCGCCAAAATGAGATCACAAAGTGTGTTGAGGTCGACATTGATGAACTCCTTGTCCCAGTCCTTGAGATCGTTTTTATTAGATGAGATCCCTTCCCCTGCTGTTGTATGAGGTTTTGATGTATTCGCTTCCATCTCTGCTTTGTCGACATGCATCTGGCAGTACTTGATCACCATTGAAAGAATCTTGTGGTTGACGTTGGCTAATGGTATGTTGGTTATGACACAGTCGTCTTGGATCATGTCACGGATTACCTGAGACTCCTTCGCCACCACCTCCCTCACGTCAATCTGGACACCATCGGAGCTTGTAAGTGTAATCATATTCTTGAATATGGTATTGAGGAAGGCAAGGGAGGATTATTGAAATTTGATTGGAATTCTTTGTTTCCAGTTGAAGCTTATTAGGCTAGTAAGTTATAAGTATATATAGCAGAGGCCGATAATATAAATGGTACCTCCTTATTTAGACTTTTCCTTAAGCCTTACTTCTATTATGATTATTACTTATTAGTATGTTATTTTTTCACTCACTAAAATTGGAGTTCCTAATATGAAGATGCATAACAAATTTGATTGGCTATTTTAGTTAGGTAATATGGATCCACAATTGGTATGATTTCTTTATTAGCCGAGACAGCAAAAAAAAATTCTAGTAACTGAAGCCAGGAAAAAAAATAATACAAAACCTGCATTGGGAAGTTTAAAATAATTTATAATTTTGATCTCTTAAATGTAGATATAACATTCAATATATAAAATATGACTCTAAATACGAAAGTTTCATGATGATGCCATAAATAAACCGAAGGTATTTGGTGCATTTTCCGTTGAAGAAGTTCCCCAGAGAAAATTAAGAATCTAGCCTATCTCTCCTAATTATTAATGTATGAATCTCAATATAAATTAGTTAATTTAGATACGAAATTATAAAATATGTTCAAAGCCATTTCAAAAAAATTAATTCCTCCCCTTTTAGTTTCCATTCTCTCGAGAATTGACAGCATATATATAGTAATTACAATTTTTTTTTTTTTTGCATTGAGTAGTAATTACTAATTACTGGGCCTGTTTTGGTTGTTAGCTTGTGCAAGCTCTTAATATTATCTCATCCTCTGACGGCCTTCTTTTTGACTAACTACTACGTTGTCTAATTTCTCATTGGGCCTTGATCCATCATACTTTGTGGGTTTGCTGTAATTATTTCTCGAAGCCTACATTCAATTTAGAGATGCCTTTGTTAAAAATTAATTTAAAATTATTTTTAGATGATCTCTGCATAAGTTGAGTTGATTTTGAAGCAGTTTTTAGATGTATGAAAACTGGATTAGTTATTTTAGGAATACTTGGCATAGTGGTTAGTTCTTTTTTAGAATGCATGTTCCATAGTTGGTGCTTATTTTAGGAAAGTTGTAGGGCTATGAAAACTGGATTTGTTATTTTAGGCAATGGCTATTTTAAGCATAGTTATAGTAAGAATACTTGGCATAGAGGTTCTTTTTTAGAATGCATGTTCTATAGTGGATGCTTATTTTAGGAAAGTTGTAGGGTTATAAATACCATAGAACTATAAGTCTGTTCTGTATTTATGTCGAGTCGCATTGTCTTTTTGAGAAACATTGCACTTAGATCCCTCAAAATCCTTACAGATTCAAGAAAGAAGAATCATGAATATCTTCAAGAAGAAAGTATCAGCCAAAGAAGCTCTAAAGACGAGCAAAAGAGAGATGGGCGTTGCCAAAAGAAATGTCGAGAGAGAAATTGCATCACTACAGTTGGAGGAGAAAAAACTTGTGGCTGAGATAAAAAAGACGGCACAACCTGGCAATGAGGCTGCTACTCGTATATTGGCACGCCAACTAGTACGGCTTAGACAACAAATTACAAATTTGCAACGAACTCGCTCACAGATCAGAGGTGTTGCTACTCATACACAGGCTGTTTATGCTACAACTTCACTTTCAACTGGTATGAAAGGTGCAAACAAAGCCATGGCTGCCATATACAAGATAATGGAGCCTGCTAAGCAATTAAAGATCATGAAGGAATTTTTCAAGCAGTCAACCCAGCTTGATACAACGATTGAGATGATATCAGAGACGATCGACGAAACTCTAGATAAAGATAGTACGGAGGAAGAAACTGAGTTGAAGGTACTGGATGAGATTGGGGTTGATGTTGCTTCTCAGTTATCCTCAGCTCCTAAGGGCCATATAGCTGCAACTAACAAGAAGGCTGAAACGGTCACTACTACTAGTCCCCAGAATGTTGTTCCTCAGTCGTCGGTGGGTCTGGAGTCCTCCTCAGAGATCGACGACTTAGAGAAAAGGCTGGCATCTTTGCGTCAGATCAGCCCTAAATAGACAATTAAATGTATCCGTATAGAGGTCGATTTCTGTATGCTTTCATAGATACCATGTATGCTCTTGACTATGCATCTTGACTAGAACAAAATCCGTCTCATTTGAGTTTTCTAGACAGTTTTGCAGTGATAAAAAAAATATTAACATTAATTAAAAAATATTTTTAGATGAACTCTGCATAAGTTGAGTTGATTTGGAAGCAGATTGCTTTATTTGAGCATATAGTTCTTTATTTTCCAGCATGTTATGTAGTGGGTGTTTATTATAGAAAAAGTTGTGGGTATTTATTTTAGGAACAATGCAGTATTTTAAATACCATAGAACTATATGTAATTGAATAAAAAATAGAAGAAATAATATATTGTGTCTACTCATGTACACCTGATGAGAAACAATTTGCTTTTATAATAATTGATGGATACTGGTAGTAATATTCAATCTCACGGGGATTATTTTCTCTTTCAATGGATGCTGGTTACTAGTAACCAGCGGATCAGTAATTGTGGGGTAAAAAAAAAAGAGAAGAAAATTTGTTGTTAGTCCAGAAAAAAACAGCTCATTTTCTTCAAATTTATTTTCCATCTCTTTTAATTATTTCTTAGAAATCTAAGCCCATGAGTAAGTGGTTCGTTTCACAGGCACTTATGGGCATTGGGCTAAAAGCTGCCGTACGCTTTTCAAAATTTTGGGATAAAAAAGGCCTTAGGCTCTGTGTGCCATTAATTTAGTAATATTGTTCTAGAGTTGTTTTTAGTTATTTAAATACGATGCACATTAAATTTTAGTAGATTTGAAATACAAAAGCATGCATTAATTAAATTTGGTTTTGGAAGAGTCATGGCAAACAAAGGAAAATTGAGAAGCATTCACACGGCTCTTTTGCATATTCAGTTGTCAATTTTTTTACGTCACAAATTACCTTGTTTTGATTTTATCAATTTTTGAAATTTGAAATTCTGATTAGCGTATTCAAACTACTTATCTTGTTGTTCTACATGAATATATAAGATACACTAACATTAAATTTATATATTTTTTAATACGTGAAAGATACGCTAACATTTAGTCATTCAAATAAGCGTGTTTAAATTACTAATTAGTAAAATATACAAATCCAATCCCCATTGTGGGACCTAACCGATTAAATAAAAAAATAAGCGTGTACAGCATTGAGATACACTCAGATTATAATCTTCATTTGTACATCATTTTCTTGCAAGGTTCTTTGAAAAAAAATACAAAGTAGGTAGTCACTCCCCATTGTGGGACCTCTAACGGAAGTAACATCTGAATTAACATCTCAAAGAGAAGCAAAGGAAGCAGAGAAATCACAGAACTACGTGATACAAACCGAGTTTTCACAAAATTGCTTCTGGATGACGAACAATAATTCAAGCTTGAGGATATTTGATAGGTTAAAATTGTACAGAGAAAAACTCTTTACTTATTATGTTGTATATGTCTCTCATCTTATCATATATTTTCATCAGACTTGATTTAGTAGGATATCAGGATAGAAAATTATATTTAGCAGGCTATATTAATGATGATATATTAAGGCTATATTTGCTTCTTGCATGATATAGTATGTCATTTATAGAGTTATCTTTTTAGATATTTATGTTGCTATAAATTATGTTATTTGTACTCTATGTAATTGTGGAGTCAATAATACAATCAAGCTTCCTCATAAGATTTATCTCTTGTTTCTAGCCTCTTCTTTCCAGAAATCCTAACAAATTGGTATCAGAGTCACCTCCGTCGCGGACAGGCAATCGTCGATTTTAGGGTTCTTTATTCCGCTGTTGTTGTTGAGGGTTTTTCAGATTCGTCTTTGTATCATGCAAGAAGCATTCAGGCGCTAGGTGTTTCCTCCGCGCACTTGTTTTTCGCGTAAAGACCAAGCAAGTAGAGGTACCATTCTTTCAAGATGGTAGAAAGTACATCCGTTAAGGTCCATATTTCTTATTGTAATGGAGAGATTTGGTATCAAGGTGGACAACGAGAATGAGAGGCAAAAAGAGAAGGACTTGACTTCATCATCGACCTATTCGAGTTCTAAGCATAAGAATCTAATTTACAACTATTGTAGGAAGAAAGGTCACATCAAGACCAACTGTTTCAAAATCAAGAATAAACAGAAGGCATACGAGAATAGTATCATTCTTGTATGAGGTTTTGTTTCAGGATGAGATTTTAAGTCAAGAGGAGGATTGTTGTGCATGCCTTTCATCTTATCATATATTTCCATCAGGCTTGATTTAGCAGGATGTTAGGATAGTAGGTTATATTCAGCAGCAGGCTTTATTAAGGAGGAAGAATTTAGTATTTTAGTATAAGAGTATTTTTGGACGTGTTATTTATAGAGCTATCTTTTTAGAGATTTATGTTGCTATAAATTATGTCATTTGTACTCTATGTAATTGTGAAGTCAATAATACAATCAAGTTTCCTCATAAGATTTGTCTCTTGTTTCTAACCTCTTCTTTCCAAAAACCCTAACATATTATGTGTACCAAAATAACCTCATAAATTCTATACCTAAAATACACAACAAGTTTTTTCACGGTTAGTTAAAAAACTGGACATCTGACTGCCATGCCACAAAAGTGGATGTTTACAAATTTGGATTAGAATTTGAGTTGAAAGCAAGTATGACGGTAGCTTAATAACCATAAGAATTCACTTTTAGTAATTAAATTTGATTGCTCAACTTTAATTAGGATTTAAAATTTCAGTGATTCCGATTGTAAAACAAAACCTCAAAATTTGATTACATTCTATATGTGAACAATTAGAATTTGGCTGACAATTAGTTTTAAATCAAAATCGTTTTAAAATTTGGTTGGCAAGGTAATATTTATATGGAAATCCAACAATTAGCCTAAAAACAACAATCGTTTGAAAACACAAATTAGTGGCGGTCAGATAAAGCCGGTTCTCTTTCTCCGTTTCTATTTTCTTCCGTGAAAACACAAATGGGCCAAACCCAATTCTTTTGGTTTCATATATTCAACGCTTTCGTATGTAATATTATATATATGACTATTTGGAATTTGCATATAAATATTACCTTTGTAGAGACTCACATGCATTGCAAATTTGCAACTAAGGAGGGAGAACCAAGAAGCTACAACAAGAAAACAGGAGTCTCAGAGAAATGGATGTTGAAAAAGTTCTTTGTATGGTTCGCGGAAGCGGGGAAACAAGTTATGCTGCCAATAGCAAGCTTCAGGTGGGATTTTTATTGGCAAATGCACCTTTCCCTACATCTCGAAAATTAAAACATATATACGGGACTAAAATATGTACAGTTTTTAATTAAGAATAGTATTAACATTATTTCATGCTGTTATTAAGTATAAATCATGTGTTATTACATCATTAGGAGAAGGTAATACTTGTGATGAGGCCTATGCTTGAGGAAACTGTTGGAGGAATATACAGAAATCTTCTTCCTGAGAAGATGGTGGTGGCTGATCTAGGCTGCTCTTCAGGCCCGAATACACTTCTTGTGGTGTCCGAAGTGATAAAAATCATCAGCAATCAATGTGTAAGAGCAAGACAACAGCCGCCAGAGGTGCAATTCTTCTTAAACGACCTTTGCAATAATGATTTCAACAACATCTTTCAGTCGCTTGACCAGATTGAGCAGAGTGTTAAGGTAGAGAAAGGTACCATTAATGTTCCCTATTTTGTTGCGGGGTTGCCTGGATCTTTCTATGGACGACTTTTTCCTCGCCAAAGTGTTCAGTTTTTCCATTCCTCATTATCACTCCATTGGATTTCTCAGGTATATACATGTACTATTGTGAACAGTCCTTATATAGTTTAAAAAGCAATACTAGGAACAGGATAATGAGATCGATCCACATAATATATAGGATATTCAAGCATAAATCTTGGATTTATATGGTACGCTCAATTCATATTGTACATAATTACATATATTTAAAATTATTTTTCAAATTAAAAAAGTTAAATATGTAGATGAATTTGCATTATTTAGAAAATGTATTAACTTTTTTACTACTGACAAAAGATTATAAATTAGGCATATTATATGACTGAGGTATTTTCATCTTCATGCTTATGATGAGTTTACAACGATTTCGCTTATCTAATGTAACAAAATATGTATAGGTACCTAATGATATAGGAGACAAAAGAAATGGTATGCTTCTAAACAAAGGAAATATAAACATTGGAAAGACAAGCCCACCTCTTGTGGTGAAACTATATCAGGAACAATTTCATAGAGACTTCTCACATTTTCTCAAGCTCCGCTTTGATGAACTAGTACCTTGTGGTCAGATGGTACTATCACTTGCGGGAAGGAATAGAAATGACATATTGGAAGGAGGGCTAAGCACAACCTGGGCATTAGTTGCCGAGGCACTGGATTCAATGGTCCTAGAGGTATTACCCAAAATCCACTAGTGCATTTTTGTTTAGAATTTGTATATTAAAATTACCTGACTCCTTTGTATGTTGGCGGATAATACATAATATATACAAAAAGAAAAAAGAAACAAAATTTGAGTGCCAACAAGTTCAACAGCTCAAATTTTCCGTTAGTTTTCAAAATTAACCACTCGGACAAATCCTTGAACAAGTGATCTTGTTCAAGATCAAGACTGGTAAATTTGTTCATGTTTGATGTTATTTAACACAAACATGGATGTATTCTTGTCCGCCCATCTCTTTATCTTGTAGTGCAAATTGTTTAACAAAAATTAAATGCATGCATCATTAATAAAATACAACAACAATTATTACAATCTTGAAACTTAAAAGTATTAATTATATTAAAATTCTTGAAATTTATGGCGCCCAAATTTATCATATAGAGGATCTGAATGCTAGATTTCTAAGTAAGGTTGCATACGAATTGTTTTATTCTAGAGGCCTTCCATTGTTAATTCCTACCTGATTCTGCTTCAGATGAGAGCATGCAATGATTAAACCTAATATTTAAATCAGAAACTATATATATTTTTCCTTAAAGCATGAGCAAAGATCAAAGGGCTACATAGCGATATATATATATATAGAAACTCATTATAATTTTATCATTATATATTGAAACTCATTATAATTCTATCAGTTCAGTATTTCATTGTGTATTTCTTTACATATGAAGGGTCTTGTCGAAGAGGAAAAGTTTGACACTTTCAATCTACCTTGTTATGCACCTTCAGCTGAAGAAGTCGTGGCAATCGTAAACTTACAAGGGCTCTTTGATATTACAACCTTCCAAACATATCAATCAAACTTAGATCCATTTGATGATTTTGATGATGATGTTCTGATCGACAATGTGCAAAGTGGTGCAAATTGTGCAAAGGTTACAAGGTGTATTTTAGAGCCGATGATCGCTAGCCATTTTGGTAGCGCTATAGTTGATGACTTGTTCTCTAGATTTGCCACTAATGTTACAAAGCACCTCCTCAAGAAGAAGCTAAAGTTTCCAACTTTGGCCATCTCATTGAAGAAAAAGGAATAGGCATAAATCCGATAAATATATTTTTTTTCTGATGACGTTTGTTACAAAGTTTGCAGATAATGCCCCTTATACTGAAATTATAGAACTTGTATCAATAATTTTGCGGGATCGCCTAGTTTTAAAGGTTCTTCTGAAAATTATAGTTCGTTAAATTCACTCTGTGTTCATTACATCCAGAGAAGTTACATTGAACTACTTGAAATTTCGCATGAATGAAACTGATTGTAGTTTAAATCTAGGAAGATTAAAATCTAGTTGGATGCATCTAATTATTTTTGGAACAATGCATGGACATTTACCTACATTTATTTGATGACAACTTAAATTCATAAATAGATTTCTACCTCTGTTTAATTATTTTAATGTGGATATTGTGTTGAGCTGTTCGGATCGCCTATTTGAACTTTGAAATTAGAGCTAAAGACGTGCAATACGATTGGAACATGAAAGTAATGGGGGCATTTGAGGCCTCTTCCCCATAATAATACAATTCAAATTATACTATTTCTCGAAAATTATAATACTATATTTTTAAAAAAGGAACGGGCGATGTGCATTAAATTATTTTTTAATATATGATATGATATTATAATAAATATTTGTTTCCTATATATTTTTTTAAATGTGGTTGTCTTTCTAGACTTGTTAATCTATATATGTATAATAATTAATTGAATATTTATAATTGTATTAGAATTGTATCGGTTATTTATATAGGTCTCAGGTTGGGTTCGGTCTTGGATCAGATAATAAAATCAAAGCCATATCTAATATATACATTACAAAATCGGTTCTGGTTTGGATCCGGACTGAATATTTACGTATTAATTTTCAAATCATACACAATATTTAACTGGTATAATTTTTTAAACCAGATCATATTAATATAGATCGATTATGCATAAATACCGGTACGAATCCGGTTCGGTACCGGATCAGGACAAGATAATTGGATAAAAAAGTTTGCACAAATATAAACATAAATTAGTTGCTCTTGAAAATAAAATAGGAAAGCAAGTTATAAGAAATGCCTACAAGCTAGCAACACATTGTTCTTAACATAACAAATAACATTTTACGATAGATCCCTCTTCTTATTCTATCTGGTACTTAATTATTTCCGAATTGAACAAGTTTTTTTTTTAAATTTGAAATTATTCTTATTCGAAAGCCCATGGGTTCTCCTTGCGAATCGCATCTTCTTCTTCCAGTGTGAAGTCATTTTCAATATTGAACGTAGCCCGAATCTCTTCGGTTGTTTTCCCCTTTATGATGTCCGCGACAGCTTGCGCAGTGAGATTGAGCAGCCCGCTAATGTTGAGGTAGTTGGCCGCCAAAATGAGATCACAAAGTGTGTTGAGGTCGACATTGATGAACTCCTTGTCCCAGTCCTTGAGATCGTTTTTATTAGATGAGATCCCTTCCCCTGCTGTTGTATGAGGTTTTGATGTATTCGCTTCCATCTCCGCTTTGTCGACATGCATCTGGCAGTACTTGATCACCATTGAAAGAATCTTGTGGTTGACGTTGGCTAATGGTATGTTGGTCATGACACAGTCGTCTTGGATCATGTCACGGATTACCTGAGACTCCTTCGCCACCACCTCCCTCACGTCAATCTGGACACCATCGGAGCTTGTAAGTGTAATCATATTCTTGAATATGGTATTGAGGAAGGCAAGGGAGGATTATTGAAATTTGATTGGAATTCTTTGTTTCCAGTTGAAGCTTATTAGGCTAGTAAGTTATAAGTATATATAGCAGAGGCCGATAATATAAAAATGTAGTTCCTAATATGAAGATTATTAGACTTTTCCTTAAGCCTAACTTTTATTATGATTATTAGTATGTTATTTTTTCACTCACTAAAAATGGAGTTCCTAATATGAAGATGCATAACAAATTTGGTTGGCTATTTTAGTTCGGTATTATGGATCCACAATTAGTATGATTTCCTTATTAGCCGAGATAGCAAAAATAAAATTGTACTAAAAGAAGTCAGGAAAAAACCAATACAAAGCATTTGGAAGTTAAAGATAATTTATAATTTGGATCTCTTACATGTAGATATAACATTCAATATATAAACTATGAGTCTAAATACGGAAGTTTCATGATGATGCCATAAATAAACCCAAGGTATTTGGTGCATTTTCCGTTGAAGAAGTTCCCCAGAGAAAGAAAATTAAGAATCTAGCCTCTCTCTCCAAATTAATAAGGTATTTGGTGCGCTTGATATTATCTCATGTTCTGACGGCCTTCTTTTTGACTAACAACTACGTAGTCTAATTTCTCACTGGGCCTTGATCCATCATACTTAGTGGGTTTGCTGTAATTATTTCTCAAAGCCTATATTCAATTTAGAGAAGAAGGCTTTGTTAAAAATTAATTCAAAATTATTTTTAGATGATCTCTTCATAACTTGAGTTGATTTTGAAGCTGTTTATAGATGTATGAAAACTGGATTAGTTATTTTAGGCAATGGTTATTTGAAGCATAATTATTTTAGGAATACTTGGCAGAAGAGTGGTTCTTTTTTAGAATGCATGTTTTATAGTGGGAGCTTAATTTAGGAAAGTTGTAGGGCTTTGAGAACTGGACTAGTTATTTTAGGCAATGGCTATTTTAAGCATAGTTATTTTAGGAATACTTGTCATAGAGGTTAGTTCATCTTTAGAATGCATGTTCTATAGAGGAAAGTTGTCGGGTTATAACTTATAAATACTGTAGAACTATAACTAATTGATTCTGTGAGTCTGTGCTGCATTTATGTCGAGTCGCATTGTCTTTTTGAGAAACATTGCACTTAGATCCCTCAAAATCCTTACAGATTCAAGAAAAAAGATTCATGAATATCTTCAAGAAGAAAGTATCAGCCAAAGAAGCTCTAAAGACGAGCAAAAGAGAGATGGGCGTTGCCAAAAGAAATGTCGAGAGAGAAATTGCATCACTACAGTTGGAGGAGAAAAAACTTGTGGCTGAGATAAAAAAGACGGCACAACCTGGCAATGAGGCTGCTACTCGTATATTGGCACGCCAACTAGTACGGCTTAGACAACAAATTACAAATTTGCAACGAACTCGCTCACAGATCAGAGGTGTTGCTACTCATACACAGGCTGTTTATGCTACAACTTCACTTTCAACTGGTATGAAAGGTGCAAACAAAGCCATGGCTGCCATATACAAGATAATGGAGCCTGCTAAGCAATTAAAGATCATGAAGGAATTTTTCAAGCAGTCAACGCAGCTTGATACGACGATTGAGATGATATCAGAGACGATCGACGAAACTCTAGATAAATATGTAGTACGGAGGAAGAAACTGAGTTGAAGGTACTGGATGAGATTGGGGTTGATGTTGCTTCTCAGTTATCCTCAGCTCCTAAGGGCCGTATAGCTGCAACTAACAAGAAGGCTGAAACGGTCACTACTCCTAGTCCCCGGAATGTTGTTCCTCAGTCGTCGGTGGGTCCGGAATCCTCTTCAGAGATCGATGACTTGGAGAAAAGGCTGGCATCTTTGCGTGAGATCAGCCCTAAATAAACAATTAAATTTATTTGTATGGAGGTCGAACTCTGTATGGTATCATAGCTATCATGTATGTTCTCCACAATGCATCTTGACAGTTTTTCTGTGATAAAACAAAATGTTAAAATTAATTCAAAATTATTTTTAGATGAACTCTGCATAAGTTGAGTTGATTTTGAAGCAGATTTTTTGGACGCGTGAAAATGGATTAGTTATCTTAACCATTGTCTTCTTTTAGCATAGTTACTTTAGGAATAGTCGGCATAATGGTTAGTTATTTTTCAACATGTTATTATGTAGTGGGTGTTTATTGTGGGAAAATCGTGGGTATTTATTTTAGCAACGTTGTAGTGGTTATATCTTAAGCATTGGCTTCTTATATAATGCACGTAGTTATTCTGATCCGCCAACAGCTGAGATTGAAGGATAATTTTTTGGATTTAATATCAGTCCTCCAATTACATAATCTGTCATCTTTTGATTAACTGCATCTATTTTGTGTAGAAGTCTAACTTTAGTTAAAAACATATTCGTCACACATACTGCTATATAGTCTGTTACAATTAAAATTGATTGAATCCTAGCGATTTGTTTTCTTATTTCTCTTTAAAGCTATCTCTGATGGGAAGTGCTATAAATACTTTTTTATTTTGTTTCTAATTAATTTCTACTATCAATTATGGAAGGAAAACTCATGCCTATAATTTTTTTTTATTAGAATATTTCCTACATAACAAAATTGCTAATTCTATATAGATTGGAATAAGAAAATATAGAATTTCGTAACTCCAAATTGATTAAAATTTATAATAGTTAGAAATAATTTTTTTGAATAATTAATTGATTGAGGTAATTCATTGAGATTGGTAAAAAAAATATTTGTAGAACAAATTAATCTTTATTTGATCCAACGAATCTTATTTGGATTAAAAAATAGGGTCAAAGTTTGATAGTTCCAATATGTGCAATTAAAATTATGAAAAAAATATAACATGTTAAAATTTGGATCCTTTTCAATTGAGGAGTCATTGACTAATATTTAAAATTTAATAAACATTTAGTAATTTTGTAAGTATTTCATTTGTGAATTAAAATAGATAGTTTTATTTTGGGAAAATCGTTTACTGTAATCATGATCTTATGAATAAAAGTAAAAAAATAATTGCATTTCTTATTTATAATTTTTATATATATAAAAGATCTGTCATTTGTATTGTTAAACATTCGAATTTTTTTGTAAATAACATAGCGAGAGACTCTCTCTAGTGCTTATTTGGTAAATATATGTGATGACATATAGTCAGATTTTGGGCTTGTCTCGATTTTCAAGTTGCAATTCAAAGGGATTGTAATTTCATTGAGAATAATGGATGGAGAAACAATTCCGAATCAAATGTTTCTTTTATTATAGTAATTTAATTTCAAATAAAGATTGGAAGAAAAATTTATTGAGGGCAAAGTTGGTAGAAAAGAGAAAAACAATTATTTGCTCTCAATAATAGAATTATTGCGTTCAATATAGCGTTCTCCATCTTTGATTCATGTAATTAATTTATTTTTTATTTCTTCATTTTCTATGTTTCATTTCTCCTCTTCCTCTATATTTTCGACAGTGAAAATAAAAATTATTCAATCTTTCCGTATTTGTAGAGAATTTTTTTTTTCTTGATATGCTATATTCATTGTGTCAAAGGGAAATATAATTTTTACAACTACTATATCTCTGCAAATTGATGAAATAAGGTATAAACCATATTAATTTAACATTTCTAAATTTATTAATTTATTATATGTTTTCAATTTGAGGAATTATAATCTAATTTTCATATTTTGTTATTCATTTTCATAAATGTTGGACTACATCGAACATGATTACATTAGCAATGATACTTTAAGAAAAAAAAAATCATGTTATATTTGATTTGTTGTTTTTATTTGTTGTTGTTTCTTTTATTGTTATTTATTATTTGAATTTCCATTTTCTTATTTGTCTTAATTAAACAAGCTTTTGAATAAGTTTGCAAAAATAAACAAGTTAAAGGTCTATAATGTAAAAATAACAAAAATGATCAGGGTATGACCTTAGGGCCTCGTTTGAACCGAGTAGCCATTATAGTAGCCAACATTTGTATAATGTTTAGTTTAGTAATGTTATTTCTTGTTTGTATAGGTTAAACGAGTAGTCAAAATAGTCATTATTCATCAAATTTTTATAGCAATAGATGTGATAAGCTGAGTGTTGTGATGTTTATGATGACCAAAAGGAACTCGGGGAGGAAATTTTATAAATGTCTAGGATGCAATTAATGGATGGGCTTGTGCGACAACTAGTGTTTGGTAAATGCCCCCGGGGATCCAACCCGGACTGGTCCGCCTGTGCCCGTGCCCGGACCGGACCGTGCCCGTGCCACGGGTATCACGACGGTAAACGGGCCGGATCCGTTTTTTTGGAAAAATACCCGTGAGAACCCGGACCCCCATACCCATAACCCGTACCCGTGACGCCCGTGCCTATGAGCCCGTGCGTCCGTGCCCGTGCCCGTGACTGTGTCCCTGCCCGTGAGCCCGTGGCATTTTTTTTTTTTTTTTTACTTTTGGTCTCTAAAATTCAAAATTTAAATTAAATTCCCCCCCCCCCCCCCCCCACGGCTCCCCCCCCCCTCCCCCCCCCCCCTTCTCAAAAATTTCAAAACCCTAAAAAAGGGGGGTAATTTTTTAAAAAAATAAAACAAAAAAAAAAAAAAAAAAAAAAAAAAAAAAAAAAAAAAAAAAAAAAAAAAAAAAAAATAATAAAAAAAAAAAAAAAATAAAAAAAAAGTAAATTATTTTTAAAAAAATAAAAAAAAAAAAAAAAAAAAAAAAAAAAAAAAAAAAAAAAAAAAAAAAAAAAAGAAAAAAAAAAAAAAAAAAAAAAAAAAAAAAATAAAAAAAAAAAAAAAAAAAAATAAAAAAAAAAAAAAAAAAAAAAAAAAAAAAAAAAAAAAAAAAAAAAAAAAAAAAAAAAAAAAAAAAAAAAAAAAAAAAAAAAAAAAAAAAAAAAAAAAAAAAAAAAAAAAAAAAAAAAAAAAAAAAAAAAAAAAAAAAAACCACAATACCAGAAATTGCAAAAATAACATATCTAATGAATTTAAATTGGTATCAATTTGGATTTATAATTTATTGGTTTTCAAAGAAAAAAAAAACAGAAAAAAAAGGAAGAAAAAAAAAAAACCGGTCCGGACCCGGACCGGAATAGACCGTCCTGCCCCCGAACCCGTGACGAGCACGGGTATTAAACGGGCAGGGCAGGATTTTTGAAAAAAAAAAAAACCCGTGATGCCCGGCCCGTTGTGCCCGTGTCCGTGACGCCCGTGACCGTGGCTACCCATGTCCGTGCCCGTGCCCGTGCCGGTGCCTGTGAATTGGAATGGAAAATATTTGCGCTTACATTATGGCACAAAAGCTCCATGCATAACGTGAATATTCTATAATAAGTTATATATTGTAATTTTAACCAGCCAATAAATAATGGGTATTGGATTGACCGATCAAATAATCATCATTAGAAAGAAACTGCCACCATATCCCACTAAAGTTTAAAAAATATTACTTTTGAGGTAAAAAAATTGAGCTTATAATGATTTTTTTTTTATCTTCAACTTATATAGTAATAACTAATTACTACTTACTAGGCCCTGTTTTGGTTGTTTGTTAGCTTATCCAAGCTCTTAATTTTATCTCATTCTCCCATGGGCTTTTACTGACTAACTACTACGCGTAATCTAATTTCTCGCTGGGCTTTGATATTACTCGCCGCCAATTAAAGGGCACAAGCTTCTTGAAAATTATTTATAATAATTCAAATTAGATCTTGCAATAAGTAGATGAAGTCCGTGAGTCCAAGTATGTCACGGACTCAAACTGTGAAACATAAGATATAATTAATAAGTTTAAATATAAATTATTGAAAAGAGACATTCAGAATCATTGGCTATTTGATAAGACTCACCCGAGCCTAATAATAATTTTATCTATTTTCTCAAGGCTTTTAATTAGTTTACAAATTAAATGCTAATTCGAACAATTTGATTGAAAATTTTATTTCCAAATTTCAAATTGAATATTCTGGTCTTTGTAGCATTACCAATTCATTCTCAGGTTGTTATATATTGCTGCTAGCTGGCAATACATCAAACTGTAGACCTAGTAGCGTAGTCAGAATTTGAATCAGAGGTGTACAAAAAGTTTTGGGTTACCTAAATACTGGATTAGTAAATAAAATTAACTTATATACTTGAATTATTTTAATCAATCTTACTAAATTCTAAATCAAATTTGAACATAAATCAAGAAGAACATTATATGGGAGATTTACAAATTTCTTTTTCTTGCCGGATCGGAAGTGAGTAGATTGCATCCATCAAATGGGAGGGGCAACTTTAAATCAGTACGGTACCTGACATGTCCTATCAGTACCGACCCAATCGCGTTGATTGAGCGACATCGCACAGTCCTTTTTTTCAAATCATAATCCCAAGCCCAACTTTAAATAGCAATGCCTCGATTTCACCACAGAAGATCTGAAACAAATTGGTCACCAGGAGGGATCATATCACCATATATGTGCGATGGAAATAAAAGGAAAATTGATTTGCGTCATTGGACTTTTAAGTTGAGAAAGATTGAACACTTTGGTTCAAACACATTAATTGATGCTTGTTTTCTAGATGCCAGAGATAACAAGATGTGGAAAACAGAGGAGAGAGGAGAAATATCGGAAGAGAGATACTCCATCTGTTTGAAATGCTTTATGAAAACAGCGCAGGTAAAAACCGGATACATTAGATTGGGTATAGAAATATTTTCTCAAAAAAATTATCCGTTCCTATCTTCATAAAATATTTATTTGCTATCAATTCCTTACTCTGTTGGGGAACGATTATATCGGTATTGAGCTACAAGTTATCAAGATATATTAAATTAAAAATAAATTATTTTGCAACTTGCTCCCAACTCTCCAACGACCAACATGGTTAAGTGATCAATTCAAAACATTGAGTAGGCATTAATTTCATTAACAGCTATATATGGATAAGAACGAATCTCAATATAATTGTCAAAACATCTGAATTTTTTTGTCAACGGTTGTGGCGTCCATTTCTTTGGCAACTACCTTGACGTCTTGATCTCTTTCTTATTTGAAATATGTATCACACTTATATTTTTTAAATATATATTTGTTAGACCCGCATTGAACGTTAATTTTTTTTTTTAAAAAAAAACCTCCAACATATATATTTTTCACCCAAATAGATTGAAAGTATGGTTTGAGCTGTGGCAGTGAACCCAGCATGCCATAATTAAATTCTCTTCTTCAGAGTGTGGACAATTATATAATTGGATATTTTGTTGGCACAATTTATTATGTTACAATCTAACTTATAGAGATTGGCTAAGATCAAAATGGTGTTCCTCAGTCTTGATGTTACCAATTGGTTTCTATAGTTTTAAGTTCAAATAGTCGATCTGAACTACTCAACGTGTTCTCCATATTAAAATGTGCTTGGTGACCAACTTTTACATTTTTTGGAATTTTTTGCTAATTTTTAAGAATTTTAGATAATCACTGTTTTGAATAATAAATAAAAAATAAAAATAAAAATCTGAAAAACAATTATTTAAAAAAAAAATAAAAAATTTGGTCCCCAATAACTTCTGTCTCCAACTGATTTTTCGATTTTTAAAGTTCAAAGGGCCCATCCAAATTGTTAGATGTTAAAATGTGCTTGAAGACCAAATTTCATCTTTTTTTGAAACATTTTAGCTATTTATTAAGATGGTTTGAAAATCGATGATTTTAATAAACAATAAAAAACTTCTTGACCATTGAAAATAGTGATTTCAAACCATCTTAATAAATAGTAAAATATTCTAAAAAAGTAAAATTTAGTCTCCAAACACATTTTAATATATATCACATGTTGAATGATTTGGATAGACTATTTGAATTTTGAAAAAAAATAAAAAATAAAATTGGTATTACAACGACTCAGAAACTACCATTTTGATATAGCGACACACACACTCTCTCTATGTTTTAGTTCAGATAGATGGTGTTATATATACATACATATGCATATGCATATGGATATGTATGTATATATAACACCATCTATCTGAACTAAAACATATTCGTAATTTCTTTTTAAATAAGATAATTAATTTTTTTATATTCAACTTGCTTTTCAATAAGACACAAAGCTATCCATCTAATAACTTGATCCATTATGCAAAATTTTGAAGACCATTCTTATGTCTTTGCAAGGAGGTTTGCTCATTGCTGACAGCATATTATATTAAAAACCCACTTGGATTATCCTTTGTTTGCAGTTAACACTTCCGTCTTATTAAAACCCTGTAGAGAACATAGACAGAGACCATGTCAATTTCCGAGAATAATTTTTCTCAACTGAAAATGGCAGGAGGTGAACTCAAGCTGCTGGGATCATGGGCTAGCACATTCACAATCAGGGTCAGAATGGTGCTAGAACAAAAGGGGTTGAGTTATGAGTACCTCGAGGAGGATCCTTTCAACAAGACCGAGCTTCTTCTCAAACAAAATCCGATCCACAAGAAAGTGCCAGTACTTATCCATAACGATCGAATCATCTGTGATTCGTTGGTGATCTTGCAGTACATTGATGAGAAATGGCCAGGTATTGGGCCTCCTGTGCTCCCTGCTGATCCCTATGAACGCGCTGTTGCTCGCTTATGGGCAACATACGTTGACGATAAGGTACTTTAATTACTAAATGTTTAATTTCACTAGCAACTGTGCAACACATATAAAATTAAGTACTATAATAATAAATGTTATGAGATTTGAGAAGTAATTATAGCAATGATGGTTTCACGTTTTGTATATACATGTGCAGTTGTTGCCTTCATTTGTTGGTGTCCTGCATGCTTTAACAGAGGAGAGAAAAACAGAAACAGCAGCCGACACACTTGCTGCATTAGACCAATTGGAAGGATGTTTTAAAAAATGCTCTGCTGGGAAAGGCTTCTTTGGTGGAGACTACATTGGTTTCCTCGATGTGACTTTGGGTTGCGAGTTGTCCTGGATCAGGGCAGTAGAGAAAATATCCAGGACTAAGCTTCTTGATGAGACAAATGTGCCATTACTAATAGAATGGGAGAAACGTTTCCTTACTGCAGATTTCGTGAAGCGGGTTCTTCCGAGTGTGGAGAGAGTAGAAGAGCTTGCGATAGAACTTCGAGACACAATATGGAAGGTTCCTTACTTTAATTAACAGACCTTTTGGTATAGAAATGATTGTTCAGTAATGATTGGGATTGTTTGTGTGTTATTGTGGTGAGTGAAATAATGATTGCGTTGTAAAAAATTAGTATTTTTTTAGTGATACGAAAATTAAAAAAAAAAATTCCTGGATTATTGATGGATATGTAGATAGAGTACTATTCAAATTTCATTTCATTGCATTTTTTTTGGTGACGTATGAAAAGCCGTTGATTGAAAATTATTGAAGAAATTTAAATTATTTAATGTATAGAAAACACAATCCAAATCTCATGATTTTTATAGATATTATATATATTGACATAATATCACTACAAGAAATTATGCATTTAACGGTGCTTGAAATCTCGGCGCAATACAAACTGCCGGGGTAAGTTTAGATCGGCCGGCGCGCGATTGAAATCACTGGAATATCTATCTAGCGCGATAAACTTGCGCAAAAAATCTCTCCCGCGCGAAAAGCCCTATTTCGAACCTTCTAAAAAAAAACTCTTTCGATCAAATCCCTACAGTTGCCGCACTTCTCTCCATCTTTAGCCCTCCTCCCACTTTTTAACTCTCGATCAAAATTTTCTCGGTGGTGCGTGCCTCCACCAGTTCAGCCTTGCTCCTCTGCGACTCCCTTCCCCTACCGCTCTCTGCCACTGCATCTTCAGCCTCCACTCGGACAGCAGACCGCACCTCTGTCAGCTGTCGATCCCCGCCCTTGTGGCTCTCCGGTCTCCACGACTCGGCCCTGTCGTTCTTCTCCACTGTTTGGTTCATTTCCTAATTTGTTGATTTATTAGGAATGGGTGCTGTTAATAAAGTAATACTGTGTAGTTCTAAAGATTAAAGCTTATTGTTACTGTGTAGTTTTTCTTAACAAGTAATTGCAGTTTGTCAAGCACAAGGGTGAAAAAACACTTTTCCCTACCTGACAGAAAATTGAAGAAGGTCAATATATGTATTTGAGCTTTATAAACAACAACTGTATAATAATTCTTTGGCGATTGCATTAAATCTGAACTGTTAGTCATTCCAATCTAAGGCTGATTATACACTCATTGTAACAATTGCAATCAAATTGAGTTAAAGAAAGCTAAATTACACTTGTATTTCGTCTCAATTTAGTTGTTCTTTGCATGCAAAATTGATTGTCCTAGGGTTTTTCTCTCTTTTTTGGCTGAAAAATTCTTCATTTTTGGTTGTACCTAGTTTCAGGGTGTAATTCTTCATTTTGGCTGAAAAATTCTTTTGGCTTAATTATAGTTGTGGTTTGGTCGTTTCTTCTTTAATTTCAACATATTTTTTTAAAGTTGTATATAGGAAATACATAGCCTTAATCAGTTTGGTAGTTCTTAGTTCTTACACTATCCATCTGTAAGAGTGTTGCAGATCAAAATTTTTCTTGATTTTTCTTGCACAGCCCATGCATTAGAGCCGCTCTTCTCCACTATCTGGTTTGTTAATAGTTTCCAAGTTGTGAAATGAATAGTTCACACTATGTACGGTTTCAATTTTGTGTGTTTCTTTACTGTTAGCATACTAGGTATAAGTCATGCTGCTAAAAGTCAAAACTAAGTAAATTGTCCTTTCTATTATTAATTTAGTAATTTATATGTGGGTTAAGAAATGTATTGATTAGTATCTCTCTCTCTCTGTGTTTGCTTCCTCTTTACCCCATATTAATTTAGTATTTCATTTCTTTCAATTTATCAGAAATTTCTTACAAGTGTTTTTTTTTCCTAGCTTTTACTCAAAAAGGGACTTCATGTCATTTCAATTTGCAGGATCATAGAGAAAAAAGAGCATGAAGAAGGAGATTCAAAAAGCTTTCAATTTTCGATCTTCGGTTTGAATGATCGACTTGCTTTACAAGAATTCTAAGGTCTCTCTCTTTTCTCAAATCCTTCTACTTGCCTCTATATTTCTCGATTTCATCAACTTTCTAGGTTATTAAGTTATCAAATCATATGTCAATTTTAGGTCGATGTTTATGGGAATTTTAGTTTGCTGTGTGTATAATGTGACATATTTTTGGCTTCTTAGTAAGTAAAACTAAGTTATAGTTTACCTAAACTCAAATGTGTCGTTTATTACTAGAGATCACTCTACAAAAAGGGTCGGTACTAGTCAATTATTGTATGAATCTCCTAATTATAATAGTGTTGAGAATATAAGGGTATTTATGGAATACTGGCCAAAATTGAGAGGGGAAGAAACCTAAGAAAACAAGGACATTTTTTTGCTACAGCTGTTGAGATGTGGAATGCTAATTTTATGTGAAGATGGATGATACTATTCATGCTAATTTAGGTGCATATTCTTTAAGCTTTTTTTAAAATTTAATTTATTGGAAATCCTTAAAATTAGCAGCTAAAAATGGTCATTTACTTGGGTTCTGATAATTGCCATTTTTTTAAATCCATTGAACAATTCTATGTGATGACTTGAAATGTTATGATAATTGACATATAGGCATGCTTGCAACAACTATGTTGAGGCATAAGAAGAAACCAAGAACCTACAAAATGTCATCAGTATAGCGCTATACCTCAGGGTATGCAATTGACAATCTCCATTTACTACAATTTTCTTTAAACTTCTTTATTACAGTTAGATTATATTAGATGAGGTGGACTGACTAATTGACATTCAGATATGTTTTCTCAACATACCTTATCTTAGGACTCTATTATCTTTGTTTTTTTGTTGCATCTTTGTGTGCTTTACTATGCTTTTCCTAATGGATTACTATGTTCCTAATGGATTTCCTGGGTTTCTAATTTGCAGAAGTTCATAGCTTACATATCTGCTCCAGACCTCTCTTGATGAGTCAAAACTGGCTTGTTTCGTTTTTATAACTTTTGTCGAATGTTTTACCAATGAAACTAAAATTGCAAGAACAGAATTTGAGTAAAAGCCAGAAAACAGAAGGGCAAGGCATAATGCACAGCTGCTGCTGCATAGTATAATTAATTAAGTGTTGTATAGTATCCTCACTGGCTATGATGGTATAATTAATTAAGTGTTGATCACTACACTGCTGCTGCACTATAAAGTGATGTTAAGTGTTAACTAAGTTGTTTGTTTTACGATTTTTAAACTTAGAAACTAATTATAGCTTATATCTAATTTTTGTGTACATTGAATTAATATTTTGAAAAAAAAAAGTTGTTCAAGTTAGAAAACAAAATTATAGACGCAAAGAAATTTAAAATCCTGAACAATAGAGTTTAATATTTTGATGATGAATAACTATTAATCTCCAAGTTAATGTGATTTTGAAACATTTTCTATCGAAATAATTAAGAGCACGTCTATAATTATAAATTTTTATTTAAAATGTATTTTTTTAAAAGTATCAAATAATATACTATAAAAATTAAATGTGTTATAGAATTATCCTAAACTTAATAGTTAATACTGTGCTCTTGTTCAAGAATTTTAAAATCACTAGAAGTATGAAATTACTAATTAAAGAAATGATTATAATCACAAACTTAATAGAGATGCTAGCTAATTAATGTATAATTGTATAAATTACTTGGTGACAGTGATTGTAAGGACGATGAGGTGATCCAGCCCTCTCAGCATAGCTTTTGGCAAAAAAAATGTGGTTTATTTATAATGCTTGTATTATATTATAAATTAGTGAATTATTTGAGTGTAATATTTTGTCGTAACATAGTTTTTTTACAAATTAGTTTTTTACCAATTATTTCCTACGTTTTGGATACAAAACATACTTTCTGCCAAAAATATCCGAGTTTCCGATCCGATTCATTCGATTCTGACCGATTCATCCAATTCTGATTCTATGGTCAAGAATCTGATTCTGAGTTTTAGAATCATGGTAGCAAGTGGCAACCATGCATGAACCATAAATGCCAACTAATTATTTGTCTTTAATTCATTAGTCAAACTTAATGGCAGATTTCGACGTCTACTATACTTTCTCTTTTTTGTTACCTGGTAGCTTCTACTTGGTTTTCAAAAAAAAATAATAATAAATACTTTCTCTTTTTTGTTAAATTCCGTTAATTTAGTCGATGTTAGATCTCATGTGTACCCAGCTGCTCATGAGTATTAAACAAGAAAAGGAAATAATTAACTAACACAGTTGGGATGGGAAATAATATTTGACTTAATTGGCAAATCGAGATCCCATAAATACGCTGCTCCTATTTAAAAAATAAAATAAAAATCCACACATGTATCTCACTACTACAGAAAAGACGCCTATACACAGTTGAAAAAACTGATGACAGACGGTTCTGCAATTGTATCCATGCAAATGTATCATGCAATATTTGTTGAACTGTGTCTATATATAATTTATTGACACAGTTCCTACATAAGAACCTTGTTAAATCATTAAAAAAGACAGCCCTAATTTTTACAAGAGGACCGTCTATAATTTGTGAAATCATATACAGTTAATTTATACAAATCGTATATTTTAGCCTTCGTACACAATTTGTTCTAAAGAACCATGTATTTTTTATATTTGTTTATTTTTATTATTTAATTTATAATTTAGTATCCATTTTTTTTCAACCATTAAACATACATTATTACACATACATAATTCATAAAATATTGAACATTTACAACATACAGAAAACATAATTCAATATTCAACATACATTCATAATACAACAAATATTCGACATATATACATATACATGCATGTCCCCAAATACAACAAATATCAACAAGTATTACAACACTTGGAAGTGTATGAATGGTCATGTGGTAGTCTATAAATGAACATGACACACGTTCTGATCCATACAGGTTCTCAAAACCTAATTGTTGAGTTTTAATCATCTTTCTTAATTGCCTTACGTTGTTGTTTAAACTCTCTCAGAAACTACAAATTATTTCAAAATGAGATTCCGTAAGATAATAAGTAGAAACGAAAACCAATTACAAAAGGTGGTCCAAAAATAACCTGTGAGATTTCGAGGTCTACTCTCTTCATTTTTTTAATTAATTCGGTTAGTTTAGTCCAATTCATTAGTCATAACTAAATGCAGATTTCGAGGTCTGCTCATGTGTACTAAACAGAAAAATGAAATAATTAACCGACAGTACAAATTAGGGTTGCAAACGGATCGGATAATATCCAACCATATTCGGATATGTATCTGAAAATTAGATACAAATATCCGATATCGGAATATTCATGCGGATACATATTTGGATATGGTTTTGAATTTTAATTATCCGTATCTAAATAGTAGATATATACCATTAGTACAATATATATTTATTTATATACTTACGGATATCCGATATCTGATCCGTTTCCGTATGTATCCATCTAATTATTATCCGATCTATAGCTTTATCCAAAAATAGAAGTGGATACAGCTATGTTTTTACCGCTATCCGATCCATATATAATCCGTTTGCACTAGTACAAACTGTTCCATGGGGAAGTAATCTTTAACTTTGCACATATTACGAATTTTTTTATAAAATATTCAAGAACAGCCTGTGAACAACCCATGAGCAATGACAACATACATGTGGACTACAGCGTAATAACAACCGGTAATATTAAACAAATCAACGTTGACTTGTTCTGTATATATTCTTTTATCCATGAAAATATCAGTTGATCTTGCTGACCTTCAAAAAAACGTTGACTTGTTATTCACAATTTTTTTTTAATAAAGATTGAAAAATCAAGTTACCAAACTATTTAATATTATTAGTTGATATCCACTTAGGAATTTCTCATCCAAATTTTGATTTCATAACCTTTTACACGGAGAGAATTGCATTTACCGCTAAACTAAGACTGATTCTTATCCACAACTTTTTGTACCTCAATTGTGTTAGTATATATGAAATGAGTTGTAACACAAAATCTTTTGGATTCGAAAAAACAGAGTTGGCACGTTGGTGTGGGGCGAGGGGGGGGTTGGGGGGTGCGGTGGATTTTATTTTTAGAAATAAATATCAATTAATATAGAGAAATAGATTGAGTATCATGATTTTCCAATGACTTAGATGGCGCCATGTTTGGAGTCCGCATTCAAACTTTGGAGCTGAATTAGTTTCCCGTATCCAAATTCCTATCACTTTTTTCTACAACAACACATACAACACAGTGAATTTTTTGCCACATTAAATCCCTCAACAAATCCCTTGTTTTTGGAGCCAAACAAGAATAAGTGCATCAGCTCCAAAGATGTCGAAGCAATCAACATCCATGCCTGGAATGTTACATTCTTCTAGATACACATCTAGCTCTTGTTACTGGGGTTCACTGGTAGGAGATTTCTAAATATGCATTATAAGAACCTTGATTGAAGAGAAGATGTAATTAATTAGCTGTTAATTATTTGGTTGATTTATGGTGCTTTTAATTTTCCTTAAAGAGAGCTTACAAGGCATCTTTCTTTGAATGGTACTCCTGCTTTTTTCTTCACTACCTTCTCTTTTTCCCATCCTTATTGCATTTTTTGCAAAATTATGTCAGGTGTTTGGTTAGAAGTGAAATAATCTACATTGAAAAGAAGATGTATTTAGTTGTTTTGAAGAAAAAATAGGATTTTGGGCCACTGGGCCTAGTATAAATTTTTATTTTTATTTTTTATGTACTTTTGCAATAGGGGCCTGCTATGTTACGTAGTCTCTAAAACAAATTAAAAAGGAAAGTTAAAAGAGTCTGCCAAGTTATATATATACGTATGTTAGGTAAAAATAATGCACAAAATACAAGAATTCTCTTTTTTTCTCATTATTTCTTTCTTTTATCCAAAATGTACAAAAGATATATATTAATTTCTATTTGCAATATATCTCAGTCACAAGCATATTGGTTAACATTGTCGGTATCATCGTGGATACTCATGTCAGTAATAGTCATGTAAGTAATAGTGATATATCCTTGTAAATAGAATATCTCTTGTTTTCCAGTGGTTTAGAATATTGTCTAAAAACGACAGTTTGTAAAATGCTTAATAAATAGTAAAAAAATACAAAAAATGTAAAATTTTATCTACAAGCACATTTTAATATAGATATCACGTGGAACGGTTTGGATCGACTGTTTAAACTTTGAAAATTGTAAAACTGAATTGTTGTAAGATGGAGTATTCCTCTATTAATAAATACAGCAGAAGTTTATAGATGGGTCCAGTCAACAAATGTGAGACTGAGACGCCTTTTATTGAAGAGTCTCATGGGCTTTTAGTTTGCAGAGTATTAAATTAAAATATAGTTTGTTTCAGAAACTCTCATGCTCTCATGGGCTTTTTTTCTGAGCTCATGCCCTTTTTCGATCTAGAAAGAGTAACTACAGAATATAGTTTCTCCTGTTCGGCCGTTTTCATTGGGCCTTGTTGAATCATAGTTTCTTACTTGTATTAGTTACGTACTCTGTTCCGTTAATATATTTTCTCACAAAACCTACCTACTTCTCTCTTGAAATTCATAATACAATACTTTATCCTTTTAAAATATAAATTTTTCATATTTGTCAACTCATTATGTTTTCCATTAAAATTAACTGCACATCAATATTTAATTTTTCTTTTTTGACCCATTTTGTAATAAAAATTAACTTCCTGGTTTGTCCAACTCAGAGATATATTATATTCTATTTCAGTTTGCAATTAATGGTTCAAAATGCAGTTTATAAAATTGCATTGATGTTTTAAAGTGAGACTTACAACTTGACATATTCAAACTTAATATATAGGACATATATATTTACCAAAATGTCTCCTATCCCACAACAGCGTAGCTATGTAGAAGCTATAAATGTTGCAGATACAACGGTTATAATACTGATACAGTGATACGACAATTTTCAAAATGATACGGACACATATATCGGATACCAATACGATACAGATAGGTATTGTACCATATATGAAGTATCGGAGCAGGGGCGATGTATCTGGGGAGTGCTAAGCCACCCCAACTTTGAATTTTTTTTTATTACCATGTATATAGAGATCATATTATATTGCTTGTTTTATAAGTAAAAGACACCCCCCCCTTCCCAAAATAATAAAATTCAAAGTAAAGGACTTCTTATTTAGTCCCCCTATACTCAAATTCTGGTTCCGCCCCTATATCGGAGTATCGTATAGTAGAAGGAATAGGGTCTAATGACCTCCATTTATCTTCACAAAATTTGTACATATGACTTATCATAAAAAATTTTATACATGTAACGTAGAGTACAAGGAATAGAGTTAAATAGTTAGTATAAAATTGATGATCATTCGCACATAATTGACCTCCCCATATATAACTTGAAAGTCTGAATCCGTCCCTACTATGTCTATCTGATAAAAAATTTCCACACCAATGGTATACTAGAATAATATCCCCTCAGTTACATTGTCTATCTGATAAAATTCTAGCTGAGCGATTTTTTTTTTAAGCCTTCATGCCAAGTTAAAATAAATGATCTGGATCTCATTCCACCATATCACCATTGATGTTGGCAAAAACATCATTTGATGGTCCTAAGAGCATTAAAAATGTGCTTCAAGATTATTATTCATGCTACTATTTTTTTTGGTTCAAAGAATAATAGGTCTGAGGTTTTGCGTTTAAGCCAATTTCATTCATGTTGTAATTCCCATCTTTTGTAGCCTTTTTGCGCCCTGCAATAAATACAAAATCATTATAAAAACTTTCTGAAATTTTCGATATTTGCTAATTTTTAATTATGAGTAATTTCCTGGTGTATTTAAATTTAAAAAACTTTTATAATTACGGAGGGGTGCTGTTGTGCTTCTCTTTAGGAGCCTTATAAATTCCTTATATAATAGACAGCATGATCTATTTGACGCGAATCAGACCAAATTCGGTATGATGTTTCAGACGCTCTTAATTGTTTGTTCCGCATTAAAATGTGTGAAAATATTAAATTGTAAATTTACTTATAATTTTAAAACATGCATGCACATCCATTTAAATTACAGACTAAATATTAGACTAAATTTAATTCAATGTCCAATAGGTGTAAAGCATTTGACAGAGCATTTTTTACTTCATGCACTGCCATTTTAATTCTATAATTTGTGCGTTTTATAAAACCAAAACTACTCTGTTAAAATCTTTAACCCCATTGGGCCCCAGGTTTGAATCTGAACCGTCAAATCTGAATTTGAACCAATCCGGCCGTAGATAGAGTTATCGGTAATTATGTGCATATTTAGATTGGACGATATGGATCCAAACTCAAAATTTGAGTTTAGGAGATCCGAATTCTTGGACCACCATAATATAAAGCTCATTTTTCTGGCGAAGAGCTGCAAACTTTCACTGCAAACTCAAAATCATTTATGAAGGAGCTTGATGGAATGTTTAAAGGACAGCACGAATCTCAATCATTCGGAATACTTTGAATACCGAGCCAATTGGCATTACATGGCTAGCTCTAGGTGCTGAAAATAGTGTATTAAAACGGACCGGACCGGGCCGGACCGGGTTCAACCCGCCCGGGTTCACGGGTTGGCCGGGCACGGGTTCGGGGGGTTCACGGGTAGACGGGTAGGCGGGTACACGGGTCGAAATTTTGAACCTCTACCCTTACCCGCCCTTGGACCCTTACCCCCACGGGTTCACGGACCGGGCGGACCGGGTTCAAGGGTTGGTCCGGACCGGGTTCACGGGTTGGTCCGGACCGGGTTTCACGGGTTGGTCCGGACCGGGTTCACGGGTTGGTCCGAACCGGGTTTTTTTTTTTTTTTTTTTCTTTTTTTTTTTCTGTTTTTTTTCTGTTTATTTTTTTTCGGTTTTTTGAAAGAAAATATTTGATAACAAAGAAAAATATGTGAAATATTTGGTAACGGTTTTTTTCTTTATTTCAAACTGAATTATTTGGAATTATTTGAAATATTTAAAAACAATTTAGATTTTTTTTTAAAATACGAAATATTTGATCTTTAAAACCGAATTATTTTAAAACAATAGATTTATAAACAAAAGCTACCCTCCTCCTTATTCCGGGCTTGGGACCGGCTATGTAAAATAACATAGGCGGAGTTCTAACTTTTTTTTTTGTTAGTAATTCGTCTTTAAAATGAATAATTTAAGAAACAGTTGAAATATTTAGAAATTTAGAATTGAAAAAATAATCAAAAATATTAAAAGAGATTAGAAATTTATACTGACACTACCTATCTAGAAGTTGTCGTTCATATACCACGTTTCGGTCTCTTCCGCACCGTCTGAATCTGAATTAGGTTGGGTCGGCTGCTCGGTACCGCTTTCTTCAGTTTCAGCTGCAGATGTTGCTGCTGGAGGATCTCCATGTTGCGTGCGGTTTTCGGCATCGATCCAATCTTTCATACACACAAGTCTCTCAAAGACATTGGGACCCAACTTGCTGTGCTTATCAGAGAGGATTCTGTTTGCAGAACGAAGCAACATTCCGAAGGGACGGTTGAAACGGGCACGGCAAATATGTCGCGAGCCATCATCGCCAACGTTGGATAATGGCTTGCATTCCTTCTCCACCACGCCATGATGTCAACATTTTCTTCTTCGTGATGTATCAGATCATCTCTCATTAACTCGTTACCGATAGAAGATGTGTGAGGGGCTTGATCGAACTGGAAATCTGCTAATAATCCACCACTACTAGTGCTCCTTGAAATATTAAAAAATAAATAAATTAGTGGACAAATAATGTAGATATTATAAATAATAAAAATAAAAACACATATATTTAAGTTCATACCTAGTGGCGACACGGGACGAAGACGGTTGGTTTCGGTTATCATTCATTCTTGAGTAGTATAGGGCAAACATCTCTTCGAATTTAGTATTTACGTGTGTTTCCACACCATCTGTGTCCAAATGTAGATTTCTCTTGTACGCTTCAAGCATCGCGATCGTGTAATGCCTCTTGAATGCGGGATTGAGGCAGGCTGCGATAATGGCCAAGAGGGGTACATCTTCCCAGTATTTTAGGAATTTTTCTCTCATGGCATCTACGATCGGTGCGAGAGATTGATACTGTGTTTGGCATTGTTCCAATTCATTATACACTTTGGAAATTGAATAGAGATGTTTTATCAACTCAAATGCCGTCGGTGAGTACGAGCAGGATAGTTTGACGGTTGCTTTAAAAAAGGTTCCAAGAAATTTTTGAAGCTTTTGTAGTTGCGACCATTCTTCTTCGGAGGGTTCCAATGCCATTCCTTCGGGGGTTGAGACTCTCAAAAACTCCCCTATAGCATCCTTGTACGGCTCGCATCGGTTCAACATCCTGTAGGTAGAGTTCCAACGGGTATCTATATCCCAAGGCACTCTCAACTTGTTCAATCCCATTCGGGTACATAGGTTTCCAAACCGTTGTTTTCTTTCTTGGTTTGAAAAAATATGGGCAAGACATAGCTTCAATTTGATTATCAACTCATTTACGGCTGGTGTTTTAAGGCCCGCCTTCACGACGAGGTTAAGTATGTGGCAAACACACTTTTGGTGAAACATTGCACCATTCATGATTGGATTTAGCGCCCGTTTAAAAATATCAATAGAAGCAATGTTGTTGCTAGCATTATCAAAAGAAATAGAAAATATCTTGTTGTTTGTATCCCTTTTAAGGTTATACTCTTCTAAAAACTCATGCAACAACCCATACTTATTGGTTGTTCTTTATGGGTGATGTACCGGGCCATTTCACTAAGCATGACCTTTTCATCATATTTTTGGTGAGTTCTGGTACCATCCAAGTTCACAAGAGTTTGGACCATTCTCGGGTCAGCCTGGTCGTGTGGCTTGTGACCATTTCTCATGTGCATGTCGACATGCCTTTTAAAGCTACTCATACCTTGCTCTTTATCATATGTAAAACCTTGTGTGCAATTATGTACCTTACACTTTAAAGTATGCAAAGTGCCGTCTGGGAGCTCGGTCGTTTCATACCAGGGCATCCAATAGCTGTTGTATTTTGGTTTTTTCTTCTTCTTTTGTGCTGGTTCATCGGGGGGGTCTCTTTGCGAAGGATCGGCAGCTTCGACTATAATTTCAGGGACACTTGTCGTGGGAGTACCTCCGACTCCTAGTGAGCTAGTAAAATCACTCGATCCTATTGATGAAGTGCCTCCATATGCAGTGTTAGTACCTTGGGTTCCGGGATAGTACGGTTGAAATTGTTGTGGAAATTGTTGAGAATATTGTTGTGGAAATTGTTGAGAATATTGTTCGGGATTTTGTTGGGGATTTTGTTGGGGATTTTGTTGATAATTTTGCGGAAGTGCATCACCAAAAAGATCAATCGATGCTCTCGCAATGATTTGTTCAATCGAATCGTCGTTAGGAGGACTTGCCATTTTTAAACCTATTCAAAAATAAATTCAAATTTAAATATTAAAAAATAAATCCGAATTTAAAAATAAATTATAACATATTCTAAAATAAATCTAATTACTTCACATTTCCAAAAAATAAATCTAACCTATTTTTTTTAACCTATTAAAAATAAATCCGAATTTAAAAATAAATTATAACATATTCTAAAATAAATCTAATTACTTCACATTTCCAAAAAACAAATCTAACCTATTTTTTTTAACCTATTAAAAATAAATCCGAATTTAAAAATAAATTATAACATATTCTAAAATAAATCTAATTACTTCACATTTCCAAAAAACAAATCTAACCTATTTTTTTTAACCTATTAAAAATAAATCCGAATTTAAAAATAAATTATAACATATTCTAAAATAAATCTAATTACTTCACATTTCCAAAAAACAAATCTAACCTATTTTTTTTAACCTATTAAAAATAAATCCGAATTTCAAAATAAATTCTAACATATTCTAAAATAAATCTAATTACTTCACATTTCCAAAAAACAAATCTAACCTATTTTTTTTAACCTATTAAAAATAAATCCGAATTTCAAAATAAATTCTAACATATTCTAAAATAAATCTAATTACTTCACATTTCCAAAAAACAAATCTAACCTATTTTTTTTAACCTATTAAAAATAAATCCGAATTTCAAAATAAAATATAACAAATTAAAAAACAAATCGAAATACTTCACATTTTCAAAATCTAAATCTAACATATTTTTTTAACATATTAAAAATAAATCCGAATTTAAAAATAAAATCTAACAAATCTAAATACTTCACATTTTCAAAATCTAAATCTAACATATTTTATTAACATATTAAAAAATAAATCCGAATTTAAAAATAAATTTCTACATATTAAAAAAAAATCTAAATACTTTACATTTTCAAAATCTAAATCTAACATATTTTTTTAACATATTAAAAAATAAATCCGAATTTAAAAATAAAATCTAACAAATTTAAAAACAAATCTAAATACTTCACATTTTCAAAATCTAAATCTAACATATTTTTTTAACATATTAAAAATAAATCCGAATTTAAAAATAAAATCTAACAAATTAAAAATAACTACAACTACAAAATAAATCTAATTATTTAACAATTTCTACAACTACAAAATAAATCTAATTATCTACAAATTACTACAAAATAACTCTAATTATTTAACAATTTCTACAACTACAAAATAAATCTAATTATCTACAAATTAAAAATAACTCTAATTATTTAACAATTTCTACAACTACAAAATAAATCTAACTATCTACAAATTACTACAAAATAAATATAATTATTTAACAATTACTACAAATTTCTACAAAATGAATCTAAATATCTACAAATTACTACAAAATAAATCTAATTATTTAACAATTACTACAAATTACATTAAAATAAATGTACCTTCAAATCTTATAGAACGAATTTGTAGAACGAATCTTGCGAGATTTTGAACAACCTTCGTAATTCCGTTTGCGGATTTGTAGAACAAATTAAATTTACAACTAGTTTTTTGAACAATAAATTTAAATTTTGAGAATAATAAAAATATTGAGAGAATGAGATTGAGAGAATGAGAGAATATGAGATATTGAGATGTGAAAAAATATGAGAGATTGGGGTATATTTAAGTAGGTTTTGTTTGGGGGGAATGAATTTTGAAAATTTTAAACCGTTGCCTCTGTGATTTCAAATTGAAATTGTGAATTAAATCCTAACCGTTCAAATTTATTCATTCACAAATCTTAATGAAATTATTTTTACAAGTGCGAATCTCGATAAAAATCAATGGCTTAGATTAATTGGAATCAATTGATTTGATTTTGATTTGATGGGGATTAAAGGGGTAGGGGCCGGCGGGTATCACGGGTCACGGGTACGGGTAGGCGGGTACGGGTAGGCGGGCACGGGTAGGCGGGTAGGCGGGTACGGGTAGGCGGGCACGGGTAGGCGGGCACGGGTAGGCGGGTACGGGTACGGGTAGGCGGGCGGGCGGACCGGGTTGGCGGGCGGACCGGACCGGGTTGGCGGGCGGACCGGACCGGGTAGGCGGGTTCACGGGTCACGGGTTCGGCGGGTTTTGGTTTCAAAAACTGTACCCTTACCCGGATTTTTACCCGGTCCGGCCAACCCCCGAACCCGTGAAACTCGTGCACGGACCGGACCGGACCGGTACACGGGTCACGGGCGGACCGGACCGGGTCACGGGTTCCGGGTAGGCGTTAGAACTCTAGCTGAAAATAACCAACAGTATAGTACAGATTTATTAGGTGCTTTTAAATAAAACTTCGTAGCATATATTTCATAAAAACAAAATAGATACAAGAAGGAAGACTAAAAGGAATGATAAACAAGGAAGAACAAAGAAAATAAAACAAACCGATTTAGATAATTAAATAACTCCTTTATAACATACATTGTAAATTCACTTTTGTCTTGTTCAATTTAGTAGCTCGAATAGTGATTTGTAACAAAGAATGCCAAGGCATCATCAGCTCGAGGGAACAAAGTAGCCATACACTACAAAGAAAGATTGTACAAAGTTAAGAACTAGAAGTGTTGGGGGAATCATGAAGACCAAATAATTACGTCTTGTCTAGAGATAAAACAATTACATCTCATCTAGAGGTCAAACACTTACATCCCCGGGAAGAAGAAACAATCCCAACCTTAACCTAAGGACCGCCCTATGCCAAAGCCGACTCATATAAAACATAATCATAAGTGCGGAATACAATACCTGATTCCATAACGTTGGACATGGAATCCTCAAGTGTTAAGAATCGTCTCCGTGAGCACGAGACTAGTCTTCTATGGCAAGAAGTCCTTCTCTTCTCGCCTTTGTTTCGTATGGTCGTAGACTAGATCTTCCAAGACAACAAGATCGCCTTTTGAGAATTCCTCTCCAATTTTCTAAATGGAATTCTCCTCTCTATTCTTTAATGGAGGAAGAAGGGAGAAAGGCACTCTATTTCTATAGAAGAATAATTTCTGAAAATAGTTGGTTATCTTGTGCCTTGGAGACCTATCTATATATAGTTTACACATCTGGTAGCGCGAGTGCAGGTGGTTCACCTGCACTGGGTCTCACTGCATCTGCACTGAGTCTCACTGCGTCCGCACTGGGATGATTCGCGTCCAAATAACCACCTTAAAACTCAGCTCCAAATTTTCACTAAGTCCTCAGTGCGTCCGCATTACGCTCGGACTTTTCTACATTGGACTTCAGAAATTTGCCTAAGTCCTCAGTGCGGGTGGTTCACCCGCACTGGGAATGCACTCAAATCTAGTGCAGGTGAACCACCGGCACTGGGAGCCCAAAAAGTTTTCAGAATTTGGCTAAGTACTGAGTGCGTCCACACTTAGATCCAGTGCGGGTGAACCACCCGCACTGGGCTTCCAAAAGGCAGTTTCTCAATTGCAAATTTCAGAATTAGTCCATCAATGATTTGATCTTTGTCCAAATTGTTCTACACACTTATGGACCACATCCTATTGAATACATAGATTGTCTAATATCTTAATTCCATATTAGATCACTTTAATAGTGACAATCATATATGACAGTAAACAATTCATAATTATATCACATATATGCTCAACGTTGGATTAAGATCCAACAAGAAGAACCAGAGCAACAATGAGAGAAATTGTTGTCCATGGACTGCTAAAATAATCATGAATCAATTTTGTTTGCTGCCTATTCCAGCTTGATTCACAGTGTCTGTTCACTTCCCTGATCAATTCAGCCAAAAAGTGATGCTTGTCTGTTAGTGCGCCTTCGTTGAGCAAGTTGAAGAAATGAGTTAACTCCTCTTCACCGCCCAAATAGTTCACAATGATCCCACACAGCATCATCGCATCATTTGGTGTGTTGACTAGCGAATCCAAGAACATTGCAAAGCTTGAGAAGTTGTGGTCAAGCATTTTGTAATAATTGCATTGTTCGAATGCAATGAGGTTGACGAAAAGAGGTTTACAGTCATCGGTGATTATTAGTGTAGGAATTTCCAAGACACCATGAACAAATGATATGACGAATATAATTTGCGGGCTGCTCTTTGGTTTGAATTTGATGCCAGCAACTTTGAGATTAGTGGCACATGGTATAACATGATAGATTCCTGGTAGAATTTGGGAATGTCATTGACAAGTTTCGAGAAATAAAACTTGGCAACCATGTAAGCACAATGAGAAAAACCAAAGAAGGAATGATTTGGAACTCAATACATCTGGATCGAATGGTATGGGCACTGAACAATGCTGATTGAGATGGGCTAAATGATGGATTAGATCAGGAGGGTTCGAATTTGGAGGGCAATTTAGTATCGGGCTGGGCAAACGACGAATAAGGTAATTTGTAACATCTCAATTTTTGAAAATAAAAAAAAAAATTATTTGACTTGAAATAAAGCCTTTTTAATGTCAGCTTTGTAAAGTGCCATAGGAATCTTCTCCTTTCTGGCCCGATATAGTGTTTGCTGTGCATAAATGAAGCTCTCTGTTATCTGTCTGTTTTTAAGAAAGCCTGTCTGGGCATTGTCGATAATGTCCTGTATCTTGTGCTGCAGCCTGTTTGTAAGGATTTTTGAAAAAACCTTTTGTATACTGTGAACCAAACTGATTGGTCTGAAATCCTCAGGTCTGGATAGATGTGATCTCTATATTAAAATATAATGTACTTGGAGTCCAAATTTTACATTTTTTTTTGGAATTTTTTTACTATATATTAAGCCACATTGAAAATCGCTGATCCAATGGTGGCCTAACCAAACAATGAAACTGTTGGATCATCGATTTTCAAGGTGGCTTAATAAATAGTAAATAAATTCCAAAAAAATATAAAATTCGGTCTTCAAGCACATTTTAATATAAGGATCACATTTAATAGTTTGGATCGACTTTTTGGACTTCGAAAATTAAAAAATGAATTGGTTGTACTTCAACCGAAGTGCTACCGAAAGCATATTAGTCAATCTCCCTATATATATATATATAGGTCCGATACTTTTGTAGATAGTGATTTGATATTTACATTCAATTTTCCTTTCATTTATTGCTCCATAATGTTGATATCTTCGTAATACATTGCAAAGATATGTCTATTGTTTAAAAATCGTCCTGGACACCTAACTGTTTATATCTTCTTTACTTGTCTAACCAGTGCCATGAAATATTTTTAGTACCACATAATGCTGTCAACTCCAATTGCAGTTCAGTCCAGTTGGTCTGCTGAGAAAGATCTTACGCCAAAAAAAAGATTTTAAATTCGAGGACCAAGATATTCGAGAATTAATCAACGAGCTCAGATGTTTCTTAAGTACCAGCAGATATATATCAATTTCTATTTGCAATCTAAGTCACAAGCATATTGGTTAACCTTGTTGGTACCATCGCGGATACTCATTTCATTTCAGTAATAGTCATGCGAGTAATAGTGATATATCCTTGGAAATAGAATTTCTCTTGTTTTTTAGTTGTCCAAAATTATTTAAAAACAACAATTTTGTAAAATACTTAATAAATAGTAAAAAAAATTCAAAAAAAATGGAAAATTTTATCTCCAAGAACATTTTAATATAGATATCATGTCAAACGGTTTGGATCGAATGTTTAGATTTTTAAAATCGCAAAATTAAATTGTTGTAAACACCTAATATTGAAGTCTCATGGGCTTTTAGTTTGAAGAGCATTAAATTAAAATTTAGTTTGTTTCAGAAACTCTCATGCTCTCATGGGCTTTTTTCGGAGTCAGATGGCCTTTTTCACCCGATTTTTTTATTAATCCAAATAAAATAAAATAAATATTGAAAAAGAGGATACAATCGGACTTTTTTCGAAAAATCATACGACTGGCATCAATTACCACGTCCCTGCAGACGGAAAATATTACAGCGTCCTGTTAATCATAATCCCGCACCTCTAACTATTAACTAAAACAGGGACGGTATGCCTAAGCCCGTCCATGACCTTAAAAAAAAAAAGCAGGGACGTTATTAATATTCCCGTCCGCATAATATGTTCTCAGTCAAAGTATTACAGCGTACTTTGACTGATGTACCCAGAAACCAAAGTATTATGCGGTTAAAGTATTGCATATCAAAGATCTTGGCTTCAAGTCAAAGTATTACATAATATGTTCTCAGCAAATAGGCATTTGTTTCATGTTAGTTGGGATTGAATATTCTTACTTTAATACTTATATTAACTCTGAGGTTAAATCTAGTTCTTATAGGTTTTCTATGGACCTCGATATTGCTGCTCCAAAGATAACCATCCCCACCAAGTTTTGCCCAGACGGCATACATGAAACCAAACTTCTGCTTGACCTCGGAAACCTAATTCTACGCACACAGGTCATTTATTTGCCTTTTCGGTCAAGGACAGAGTAAACCGTTCCGTCTAGGGGTGTTCATCGGGTCCGGTTTAATCGGTTTTGGACTGAACCGAATTAGTTCGGTTCAAACGGTTCGGATGGGATAAAGCCTTCCATCCCTGATTAATTTTTTTTTTCTTGTTGGTTATTAGCGTTGGGATGTCATTAACAGAGACGCGTTTTTTTGTACTGTCCTTAGGGACGTAATAATTGATGCAAGCCTTATTATTTTTCGAAAAAAATTCAATTGTATCTTTTTTTTCGATATTTATTTTATTTTATTTCGATTAATAAAAAAATCAGCTTTTTCACTGGGCCTGAGGATATTGATTCCTTTGACTAAACCATTCGAATTTGAATTTATTTATAGCGCTTTTAATAATTGGGCCTTTTAGGGCCCATCGAGAAAGACTAACTACGTAGCATAGTTTCTTACTTGGGTTGCATACTTTGTTCCAGGAGCAGCTTGGGTCCCATGCCCATCGGACTTAAACTGAGTTTGATGGGTTTTATAATTGTCCGATCTGTTTTAAGATCCGTGTACACAGATATTAAAGCAAATTCACACGGATCTTAAAACGAATTGGATGGTTGTGGAGCCCATCGCACTCAGTTTGAGTCCGATGGATATCGGTGTCAGAATTCAAACAATTGAATTATATTTCAATGTACTAAATAATAAGATAGAAAGAAGAAAGAACAGTTTGTGGTGCAACTTGTTGGGTTATGGGAGAATGAACAGCAGTAAAAGAACACAAGGATTGTTGCTAATTGGCAGAGGAATAGACCAAAAACAGAGAAAAGAGTAAACTGTGCTGCTGTGCCAGTATTTTCCAGAGAAAAAATTTTCAGAATTGAAACTAAATCTATTTCATACGCTTAATAAAATTACAAAGTTCTACATAATTTAAAGTGCAAAAAATATCTAAAAATAACTGCCTACTCATAACCACCCACTACAGAACATGTGCAACAAATAATAACTATACTGAAAATAACTTGCAACCCTCACAGAAATTCTAGACGTCTGAAAAAAATTGCATTCTAACCAACTTAATTCGTGCAGATAATCTATAACCAATTTATGAATTAATTCTCAACACCCCCCCCTTGATTCAAAATTGGTTACTAGCTCCTAGCTTCTTTCGCAAATTCTCAAATTTGCCTAATGCCAACGCTTTTGTCAGAATATTAGCTTGCTGATTTTCGGAGCTAATGTAATTTAGTTCCACCACTTCTTCTGCCACCAAATCTCTGATATAATGTACTCGAATGTCAATGTGTTTTGATCTTCCATGGAAAACAGGATTCTTGGTCATTGCTATGGCTGATTGATTGTCGCAAAAAATCTGTGTAGGCTGCTGCTATACCTGATCAAGGTCTTCAAGAATCCTCCTCAGCCACACAGCTTGGCATGCTGCTGAGTTTACTGCTATGTACTCAGCTTCTGAAGATGATAATGCCACTGTTGCTTGCTTCTTTGAACTCCAACACACTGCGCTGAATCCAAATGAAAACACATATCCCGAAGTACTTCTACGGTCTTCTGCACATCCTGCCCAGTCACTGTCACTATAACCAATCAAGTTGAATGCATCTGAGTTGCCATACCAGAGCCCATAATCAGTTGTGCCAGAAATGTATTTCAGTACTCTTTTTGTTGCACCAAAGTGATGTTTCGTTGGATTCTGCATGTACCTAGATATTACTCCTACTGCATATGAGATGTCAGGCCTTGTGTGAGTCAGATAAATCAACCCACCAACTAAACTTCTGAACCTTGTTGCATCAAGCAGCTCCTGTACCATCATCTTTCACCAGCTTCTCGTTAACATTTATCGGTGTTGATGCAACATTGGTATTATGCATTCCAAATTTCTTAACTAAGTCTCAAGCATACTTCCTTTGTGTCACAAATATGCTACCTCTTTCCTGCTCTACTTCCAACCCGAGAAAGTAGTGTAACAAACCCAAATCTGTCATTTTGAAGTGCTGCTTCATGCTACTTCTAAATTGTTCTAGCATATTTTCATTGGTGCTCATGTAAATCATATCATCAACATACAAACATACAACTAACAGCTCACCTTTTCCTTGCCTTTTGATGTACAGATTAGGCTCACTTTTGCTTTTCTGAAATCCAGAGAATTTAAGAAGTATCAATCTTACTGTACCAGGCTCTTGGAGCCTGTTTTAGCCCATACAACGCCTTTACCAGCTTGTACACCCATTGTTCTCTGCCCTTAACTTCAAAACCTTCGGGCTGCTGAACATACACATCTTCTATTAGTTCTCCATTGAGAAAAGCTGATTTAACATCAAACTGGTAGACTGGTTTCTTCAATTGAGCTGCTAACGCCAATAATAACCTCACTGTCTCAAATCGGGCCACAGGAGAGAATGTTTCTTCGTAGTCTACACCATATTTCTGAGCATAACCCTTGGCTACTAATCTCGCTTTGTACTTTTGCACACTTCCATCTGCACCAAATTTTGTTTTGAACACCCATTTTACCCCTATTGCATGCTTGCCTTCAGGAAGTTTCACTAACTGCCATGTATTATTCTTCTCAATTGCTGCTAGTTCTTCTTGCATTGCTTGACACCATTCTTCCTTTTCTACTGCTTCTTCATAAGTTGTGGGGTCTGCAACAAAAAGTACCTGTGTAGTTTCATACAATTCTTGCACAGATTTCAGTTTTCTTGCGGTTGTGTCAGGACTAAAATGACGTCTGCTGTAAACTCTTACTGTTGGTGTATTAGGGTCAGGGTTTTGGCTTTGGTCAGGCTTGTCTGGAGATAAAACAGAATCAGAACTGCTGCTGTTTACAACTGAACTGGGGCTGTTATGATCCATGTCTAATCTGTCTGGATTGATCGGTTCTTGCACAATTTCAATGCCTTCTACACCATCTTCTGCTGGTTCTACAATCTCTACTCCTTGTACTGTTTCTTTCCACTGCCAACTTGCATTTTCATCAAACAAAACATTTCTGCTCACCACAATTTTACCACTGTTTTGGTTGTACAGTCTATAACCTTTAGATTGTGTGCAATAACCAATAAATATGCACTTTTCAGATTTTTCATCCAGCTTTGTTCTTCTTTGTGAGGGTATTAAGGTATATGCAATACAACCAAACACTTTTAAATGTCCAACTCCAGGTTTTCTCTCAAACCAAGCCTCAAAAGGGGTTTTGTTCATCACTGCTTTAGTTGGTGACAAGTTCAACAAATAAACAGCGGTTGCTACTGCTTCAGCCCAGAAATGATTCGGTAAACCTTTACATTTTAGCATACTTCTAGCCAATTCTACCACTGTCCTATTTTTTCTCTCCGCAACCCCATTCTGCTCAGGTGTGTAAGGTGCAGTCAATTCATGGTGTATGCCCCCATTTTCACAATATTTCTTAAACTCTGTTGATTGGAACTCTCCTCCTCTATCTGACCTTAATATCTTCAAACTCTTTTCAGTTTGCTTTTCTACAAAGGCCTTAAACTTCTTAAAGTTTTCAAACGTTTCTGCCTTAGTTTGCAAGAAGTAAACCCAGCTCATTCTACTAAAATCATCAGTAAAAAGGAGAAAATATCTGCTGCCACCCAGTGATGTAGTTTGCATTGGTCCACAAAGGTCTGCATGAACTATTTCGAGGATTTGTGTTGCTCTAGTTGTCTGACCTTTAGGAAAGGGTAATTTGGATTGTTTTCCATAGATATACCCTTCACACACACCTATTTGATTAATCTCAGGCAGCCCATAAACCATACGTTTTAGATTCAACAATTTCAAACCATTGATATTCAAATGCCCATATCTAAGATGCCATAACTCAAATTGACTTAATTCTTTTACTGTCATTACTCTCTCTTTTACACCCGAAATTTCAAGTGGAAACAACTTGTTGGTTGCCATTCTTACTTCTACTAATGATTGATTTGTGGTTTTATCCTTGATTGCACAAGAATTTTCTTCAAACATGATTGAATACCCACTCTTCATCAATTGCCCAATGCTGAGCAGGTTTTGTGATAACTTTGGAATGAAATAAACATTGTGCAAATATTTCATACCATTGTCATTGGTTTGCACTGCAACTGTGCCCTTGCGTTCCGCTTGAATCAGTTTGTCATCTCCAAGTTTGACCTTCAATTTGTGGGTTTGATCTAAATCTTCAAACAAATGCTTGTAACCAGTCATGTGATTGGAGCAACCACTGTCAAGAAACCAGATTGTGCTTGCATCAACTTCACCTTCGTACTTGCCATGAAAAGTGTCGGTTGATCTCGTGTTCTCTTCTACATAGCTTGCTTGATTCTCCTCCCTTTGCTTCTCATAGCACTCGGATTGATAGTGCCCAAATTTGTTGCAGTAGTAGCACTGGATGTGTTTTCTGTCGCGCTGGAACTGAAAATCCCCTCCGGTTCTGCCACGGCCATGGCCACGGCCACGTCCTCCTCTACCTCGGCCTCTGCCTGGACCTCTTCCTCGAGAGGACTCTCCCTTTGTGTAGAACACCTTTTCATCGCCCTTCTTCTCTGATTTGGACAGCCTCGCTTCATGGGTCTACAGTGATCCCATTAGTTCATCAAAGCTATATGTTGAGAGATCTTTTGACTCTTCAATTGCTGCCACAACATGATCAAATTTTGTTGTTAGACTTCTCAGCACTTTGGCCACCACGGTTTGCTTTGTGAGGTTGTCTCCATATGCTCTGATTTGGTTGACAACTGCTTGTACTCTTGAAAGAAAAAACTGAACTGACTCTTCTTTGTTCATCTGCAATGTTTCAAAATCTTTGCGAAGACCTTGAAGCTTAATTGCCATAACATGAGAACTTCCTTGAAATACTGTTTTCAAGGTTGTCCATGCCTCTTTTGCATTTGTGGCTGCTGCTATTTTCGAGAAGATTGTGTCATGCACTGCTTGTTGGATGAAGAACAACGCTTGTGCATCTTTCTTCTGATTTTCTTGCGGATTGGGATCTGGATCAGGAACTCCATTTGCAACCAAGTCCCATAGGCCATGAGATTTGAACAAGGTTGACATCTTGATACTCCAAAACTCGTAATTGTCGCCTTTGAAGAGAGGAATTGCTAGTTGTGTGACATTCACAGTATTGTTGCTATTTTCTGCCATTAAAAATGCTCCAAGGATCGACTTCGCTCTGATACCAGATTGTTGGGTTATGGGAGAATTAATAGCAGTAAAAGAACACAAGGATTGTTGCTAATTGGCAGAGGAATAGACCAAAAACAGAGAAAAGAGTAAACTGTGCTGCTGTGCCAGTAATTTCCAGAGAGAAAATTTTCAGAATTGAAACTAAATCTATTTCATACGCTTAATAAAATTACAAAGTTCTACATAATTTAAAGTGCAAAAAATATCTAAAAATAACTGCCTACTCATAACCACCCACTACAGAACATGTTCAACAAATAATAACTATACTGAAAATAACTTGCAACCCTCACAGAAATTCTAGACGTCTGAAAAAAATTGCATTCTAACCAACTTAATTCGTGCAGATAATCTATAACCAATTTATGAATTAATTCTCAACACAACTCTGGCATTACCGTTTTCTTATTTCTCATAGCCTTTTATTCAAAACTAATAACAAAATATGGTAAGAAAATATCATAATACAAATCTTACTAAAATTAGCGTGTGGTTTCTTATTTTCCACTCGCTTGAAAGGAAACAAAATAACAGAATATCATCTAAATCTCTAAAACAAGGAATCTAATATTCAAAAAACAAATAACTAAAAATAGCAAAATACTCTTGATACTGTCTGTGTACCAGTTTGCACAACAGCTTACATCTTACATTTTCCCCCCTAAGCTCATTGTGCCCTCTTGATAGTCTGCGCTCCTATTCTTTCTCTCAGCTCCAGAAATTTAACTCTTCCCAATGGTTTGGTCAGCATGTCAGCAAGCTGGTTGTTGGTCCCAATGTGTTCGACCTCAACTTTCCTTTCCTCTACACATTCTCTTATGAAATGAAAAGGAGTGTTGATGTGTTTACTCCGATCATGATATACAGGGTTCTTGCATAGTGCGATTGCAGATTTATTATCAATTTTGAGCTTTATCTTCTGCGGAGGCTGACTCAGAAAATCTGCACGCAATGCTTCTAGCCAAACACCTTGACATGCTGCTGATGCAGCCACTATGTACTCAGCTTCACAAGATGATAGAGAAACTACCTTTTGCTTCCTCGAAAACCAACTAATTGGATTGCTTCCTAAAATATAAATCACACCAGTAGTGCTCTTCCTGTCATCCACGTCCCCTGCCATGTCACTATCAGAGAAGCCAACAAGGTTCAGATTTTCTTCTGGCATTTTCTTATAATAGCATCCCATATTAATTGTCCCCCTTACATACCTTAGTAAGTGTTTCACAGCTGCCATATGCTCAGTTGTAGGAATTTCCATGAATCGACTAACAATCCCCATAGAATATGCTAGATCAGGTCTAGTATTTAGCAAATATCGAAGGCTGCCTACAATGCTCCGGTATCTAGTTTGATCAACTGGAGGGAAGTTACTGTTCTTACTGAGTTTGAGCCTGGCTTCCATAGGTACTTGTGTTGGGTTACACCCGTCCATGCCACATTCCTTCAGAATTTTCTGAGCAAAGCTCTTCTGACACAAGGTGATCATGTTAGGTGTCTGCTGCACTTCTATGCCAAGATAGTAAGTTAATAGACCTAAATCACTCATCTTGAATTTCTCCATCATTTCTGACTTGAACCTTGCAATCTCTAATACACATGTTCCTGTGATTAGCAAGTCATCCACATACACTCCTACCAAAATGCTTCCTTCCTCTTGTTTTCTCCTGTAGACTGCATGCTCCAATTGTCTTCTTTCGAAATTCATTGATCTTAAGGTGCTGTCTAATTTGAAATTCCAGGCCCTTGGAGCCTGTTTCAAGCCATATAGTGCCTTGTGCACCTTTAGCACTTTGTGTTCCTTCCCTTTTACATCGAACCCTGGTGGTTGTGTGACATAAACCTCTTCTTTCAGTTCTCCATTCAAAAACGCGGATTTTACATCCATGTGATGCACTGACCACCCTTGTTGCACTGCTATCACCATGATCATCCGTACCGTCCCCATTCTAGCTACAGGAGCAAACACTTCCTCAAAATCGATCCCTTGCCGTTGCACAAATCCCTTTGCTACAATGCGTGCCTTGTACTTTGCAACTTTACCTTCTGAATCCTTTTTTTAACTTAAACACCCATTTGAGTCTAATCACCTTCTGGCCAGGAATCGATTCTACTAGGCTCCAAGTATTGTTGCCTTGAATAGCTTCGATTTCCTCTACCATAGCACAGGTCCAGTTTTTATCCTTTGCTGCATCAGCGAAATTCACTGGTTCTTCCATGGCAATCAAACACATGTCAGAATAATTCAGCTGAATTGGTTCAGTTTCGTTGTATATTTCTTCAAGACTTTGCAGTTTCACTGGCGTTCCTTGTGACTCCACAGTCTCCTCATGGTCTATGCCTTCTGCTAGACCTTGTGTGGGTGTAGGCAAATCTGGAATTTGCTGTCCCACCTCTTCACTTTCATGCTGGTATTCATCACCTGACTCACTGTTCAGCTCATCATGTTCATGGTCTATGCCTTCTGCTAGACCTTGTGTGGGTGTAGGCAAATCTGGAATTTGCTGTCCCACCTCTTCACTTTCATGCTGGTATTCACCACCTGACTCACTGTTCTGCTAGACCTTGTGTGGGTGTAGGCAAATCTGGAATTTGTGTGACTTTCTCCGATATCCCAGTCCCATGCCTTATCTTCCTCAAATATTGCATCTCGTGTCACATACACCCTTTTTGTAACTGGATTGTATACCCTGTAAGCTTTGGACCCCTTTTCGTATCCAATAAACACCATCAAGGAACTCCTATCATCAAGTTTTGATAAGTGAGGATTTGTTACCTTCACATGCACCAGGCACCCAAAGGTTCGAAAATGCTCTACTTTAGGCTTTCTCTTGTACCATGCCTCATATGGAGTCATCCCCGTCAAGCTTTTAGTTGATGCTCGATTCAGGATATAGACAGCAGTGGTCACACTCTCTCCCCAGAATTCTGATGGAACACACATACTTTTCATCGTACTTCGGGCCATTCCCAATACAGTTTGATTTCTCCTTTCAACCACTCCATTCTGTTGTGGAGAATATGGTGCAGTCAAATATCTCTTAATACCAATATTCTTGCAATATTCAACAAATTCATCAGATCTGAACTCACCTCCTCGGTCAGTTCTGAGTCCCTTTAATTTTGCATTCTTCTCTACCTCAATTTCCTCCTTGACTTCCTTGAATGAGGAGAAGGCTCTGTCTTTGGATTTCATTAGTACAATCCACATGTACCTGCTGTAATCATCTACCAGTAAAAGAAAGAACTTGTTACCGGCTGGAGTGGGAGGTGTAATGGGTCCACACAAATCAACATGAAGCAGTTCTAGTATCTCACTTGCTCTGAACTCTGCCTCTTGAGGAACGGCAGTCGGCGCTGCTTGCCAATTATACATCCTCTACATGCTTCTTTCAAACATTCAATTCTTGGCAGCCCTTCTACCAAGTTTTCTTGACACATCTTCTTTAGAGATTGAAAATTGATGTGTCCATATCTTGCATGCCACCTCCGTGTATCTGATTCAACACTTGTCTTCAAGCACATAGACTGTACCAAGTCTAGGTTTAGGGTGTATAATCTGTTTTTTGATCTTTGAACCTGGATAATCAGCCTCCCATTTTTGTCTAACACCTTTAGAACCCCGTCTTCAAGTTGTACTTTGCAATTTGCACCCCCTTTCTTCAAGCTGCCCCAAACTGATGATATTACTAGTCAACTTAGGAATGTAATACACATCAGTTATTGCCCTCTGTTCTCCTGTACGACCCTTGATCATCATAGTGCCACGCCCTCCTATAGGCACCTCTGAACCATCTCCGAGTTTCACTGATCCTCGAATTGTTGTGTCAAGATTTGTGAGATTTTCAATGCAACCTGTCATGTGATTGCTAGCTCCTGAGTCCAAATACCAAACGTTTTCTTTAGTTTTCACATTTGGTCCCATGTGCAATTCCTCAGACCTTTCAACAGTTTCCTCAATGCCACAGTTCACTTCTTGAGTTCTTATTAGCTCATGCATGAGTAGAGCTGGCTCCTCCTCTTCTTTCTCCATTAAATTCACCTTTTCCTTCTTTGGTTTACGACACTCTGATGCAAAGTGACCGTAAATTGAACAATTAAAACACTTGATCTTTGACTTGTCGAATTTCTTGTATCGTTTCTTTTCATATTCTCCCTTTTTATTGTCAGATCCTTCCCCATTCTTCTTTTCTTTCAGAGACAATGCCTCCCACTGTGAGCGTGTAAGCATTAGTTTCTCATCTTCTTCTTTATATTGTTGTCTCCCCTTCAAGCTCTCCTCAAACACTCTCAACCGCCCCACAGCTTCTGCCACTGACATTGAAGATATGTCACCCCACTGTTCTATTGTTCCAATGATTGGTAAAAATTTATCGGGTACTGCACTAAATAGCCGTTCTACCACAACACTATCTTTCAATTCCCCCCCAAGAGATCTAATCTCTCCTGCTGTACTTATCAAAATTTTAGAGAATTCTACTACACTAGTTGTATCTGACATGGTCAATTGATCGAACTGTCGTTTCAATACCTGTGCCCTTGCCTTCCTGACAAGATCTTCGCCCACAACCATTTGCCTGATTGTCTCCCAAGCCTCTTTAGCAGTTTCCGTTTCTGCTAAGGCCATTACAACTGAATCTGGAACTGCCTGGAACATCGCAGCCAGGGCTCCTTGGTCCTTGTCTTTGTTGACCTGTCCCTCTCCTTCTACTCCTTCCCAGACTCCTAGTGCCTTCAGTATAATCTTCATCTTGACCGCCCAAAGCCCATAGTTTGTATCGTTCAGCATTGGATATTGGATCGGCACACCTCCAATTACTGATCTTGCTTGTGACTTTGCTCCGCCTGTATCTCTCGCCTTTTTCTCATCTGTCTCTGCCATCTTTCAGAACTTGTTTGCTCTGATACCAAATGTTAGAATTCAAACAATTGAATTATATTTCAATGTACTAAATAATGAGATAGAAAGAAGAAAGAACAGTTTGTGGTGCAACTCTAGCAGCACCGTTTTCTCATTTCTCTTAGCCTTTTATTCAAAACTAATAGCAAAACATGGTAAGAAAATATCCTAATACAAATCTTACTAAAATTAGCGTGTGGTTTCTTATTTTCCACTCGCTTGAAAGGAAACAAAATAACAGAATATCATCTAAATCTCTAAAACAAGGAATCTAATATTCAAAAAACAAATAACTAAAAATAGCAAAATACTCTTGATACTGTCTGTGTACCAGTTTGCATAACAACTTACATCTCACAATCAGACCCAAGCTGCTCCCCTCTGTTCCGTTAATATATATGCTCTCACAAAACCTACCTACTTACCTCTTGAAATTCATAATATAAAACTTTATCCAGTTCATATACAAATTTTTTATATTTGTCCAACTCATGATGTTTTTCCATTAAAATTACTGCACATAAATAATTTTTTTTCTTTTTACCCATTTTGTAAATAAAATTAACTTTCAGGTTTGAGCTGAACTCTTTTGTAAACGTGTCTCTTTGTAATCATCTCTCCATATTTTTCTTCCGTTTAGTTAATATTGTTCCCTTGGAGGTCGTTTATACTTCTAATTTACCATGCATTATGACAACTCAGTGCTAAACTACTTTATTTTATTGTAATTGCTTCATGGTATAATATTATAATTGTCAGCGAAATGTTATATTCTATTTCAGTTTGTAATTAATGGTTCAAAATGCAGTTTATAAAATTGTATTAATGTTTTAAAGTGAGACTTACAACTTGACATATATATTCAAGCTTAATATGACAATATATGTAACAAAATGTATACTATCCACAACAGAAGAGCTATGTAGAAGCTATGTTGCATGCTTACGGGTACAAGTATTGTATCAGATATGATACGGATACAGCAATACGACAATTTTCAAAATGATATGGATACAAATATCGGATACGGATACGATACGGATACGATACAAGTACAGACCATATATGAATTATCAGGGTAACATAGAGTAGAAGAAATAGGGTCAATTCACCTCCATTTATCTTCAAAAAATTTGTACATGTGACTTATCATAAAAAAAAAAAATTACATGTAGAGTAGAAGGAATAGGGTCAAATAGTAGTGTAAAATTGATCCTTATTCACAGATAATTGATTTCCCATAACTTGAAAGTCTTACTCCGTTTCTACTATCCCATAATTAAAAAGTTAAGAAATATAACTCATTTTTTCCCACACCAATAGTATACCAGAAGAATAGCCCCTCCGATACCATGTCTATCTGATAAAAATTCTAGCTGAGCGATTTCTTTTCGAGCCTTCATTCCAAGTTCAAATAAATGGTCTGGATCTCATTCCACCATATCAGGTACTTGACTGGATTTTGATATTGGTATACCAGCCATGCACTGAATGTAGTTGGCATTAAAACCTCCATAAACTCAAATTTGTTGGAGCATTTTGTTGTTTCTTGGCTATATATATTATTTCTAATTAATGGTTCATTAGTGCCTTGTCTTAAGTTGTCGAGTCTGTCACTATTGAAGTCTTTTTCATTTTATTTTGCCAAATAGGCCAGTAGGCTGCTGTCACCATTGAAGTAGGAAAAAACATCATTTGATGGTCCTAAGAGCATTAAGCATGTGGTTTAAGATTATTATTCATTCTATTTTTTGTTTTGTCCAAAGAATAATTGGTCTGAGGTTTTGCTTTTGAGCCAATTTCATTGATATTGTAATTCCCAACTTTTGAAATCTTTTTGCGCCATAGAATAATATAAATATAAAATCATTATAAAAAGTTTCTGAAAATTTTGACATATTTTCTCATTTTTAATTATTTTTAAGAATCATGGAACCAATACATATGCTGGTGTTTGAACCCCCCAAAAGTTCCACTCGAGTTTGAACCCTCAGATCATTTATGAAGGAGCTTGATGGAATGTTGAAATGACAGCACGAATCTCAAGCATTTTTATATTCATCTGATGAGATTTTGAGTGCTGTAGACGATCAAAATCTTCTTAAGTTGTTTTACCCGTGTTGGAACGCAATGCATTTAATTAAAAATTCTACATAGTAAATATTCGTAACCTCTTTCACTACAAATTTTAGAGATTGGGTTTTGTCCAAAACCCTTTGGTCAAATTTTATCCTCAATAATTTCAAAAATAATTAAAAAAAATTGCCCTCAATTGTTTCCAAACCGTCCCGTCTGCACGTAACTTAGTAAATTCAAAAGGTTCCGTAAATCTAAACTGTCTGCACAAACTTTGACGTAGATGAAGTAGTTTAGATTCGACTTTGTCCAAATCTCTATGGACAAAAACCCGGCCAAAAATTTATAACCTTCACTATTTAATAAAAACAAGACATAATTAACATATATTAAAGAAAACACATACATGGTTAACATCTAATTAAGTACAACAAAAAGGAAAATACATTCGGAATAACTTGGAATACCAAGCCAATTGCCAATACATAGCTGTAGGTGCTGAACATAACCTTGAAAATTGAATAATAAAGAAAACTTCGTATCATATATTTCACAAAACAAAAGAGATACAAGAAGGAAGACTAAAAGGAATGACAAACAAGGAAGAACAAAGAAAGTAAATCAAAACAATTTCGAAAAATAACTCCTTTATAACATACAATGCAAATTTTGTCTTGTTCAAATTAGTAGCTCCAATAGTACTTGCAACAAATAATGTAAAGGCATCATCAGCTCGGGGGAACAAAGTAGGCATACACTGCAAAGAAAGATTGTACACATGTGAGAACTAGAAGTACCAAAGCAGCAACGAGAGAAATCACTGTCCATGGACTGCTAAAATAATCACGAATCAATTTTGCTCGCTGCCTATTCCAGCTTGATTCACAGTGTCTGTTCACTTCCCTGAACAGATCAGCCAAAAAGTGATTCTCCTCCAATAGCACGCCTTCGGGGAACAGGTTGAATAAATGAGCCAACTCCTCTTCACCGCCCAGCCAGTTCTCAATGATCCCACACTGCTGTAGTATGAACACATCATTTTGTGTGTTGACTAGCGAATCCAAGAATACTGCAAAGCTTGAGAAGTGGGCACGTTGTTTCAAGAAATTGCATTGTTCAAATGCTATGAGGTTGATGAAAAGAGACCTACTTTCATCGCAGATTGTGTTATTCTAGGGATTTCCAAGACACCTTGAACAAATGATATGTCGAATATATTTTTCGGGTTGCTCTTTGGTCTGAATTTGATGCCAGCATCTTGGAGATTAGTGACAGAAGGGATCACAACTGTTGATAGCTTCCGGGTCGAATTTGGCGCCATTGACAAGCTTCGAGAAGTAGAACTAGGAAACCATGTAAGCACCCATGAAAGAAACCAAAGAAGCAAATATTTGATTCTATTAAGGCTGAAAATTCTGGTAAGAATGGATGATTTGGAACTCAAAACAACTAAGTTCTCTGGGTTGGGCACTGAACAATGGTGATGGAGATGGGCCAAATGATCGATTTTATCTGGAGGGTTCAAATTTATGGGGTAATCTGCTATTGATTCGGGTATATAATGAATAAGGTCATTAACAAAATTTATTCTATCTTCTTGTTTTACACCAATCTCGCACAACTTCTCAACAACAAAGAAGGGAATTTGGTTCTCGAGAAGCACCAAATCACAACTTATGTAATAATGATTCCAGCCAAGCCCAAATATAGATGCCCAATTTGTTTCTTTCAGATTTTTGTAGTACTCGATTAAAAAGCATCCGTCAAGTAACATCATCTCGACGAAGGCATTGCTGTCAAGATCCACCGTCTCACTATATATAACACCTCCGTGTTCTCTCTTCTAGTTGCTTCATCTCTGATATACAGAGATCCAAATTTATGTGGCCCCCACGGGACAGGAAATCACCCAAGTAGCGCCATTTTTTCTCCTCCATGGCTCGAAGGCTCGTTTCACCACGGTGGAATGGGCCGATGGAGATGACGGATGGCTTAAAGAGATGTTTCTTGCTTTTGTGCATGTTACGTGGTGCGCGAAAGATGGTGAAATTATCTGTCTTGTTCAATCCGCCCCAAAATTTGTCGAGTTTACGTTGCATTGATTCTGACAGGAGAGAGGCTTCGACATCTACAACTATCTGGGATTCTTCCATTAATATTTCTTGGTGAATGTAAGAATTTTGGTTCAACTTCAACAAAACTACCTTAACATTGGTATTTATATTGATCATTAGTGTGGCCCCATCAGTCCATCATTTCCACAAGAAATGTTTTCTTTCATGACTCAATTTCAATAAGTACTTTTTCACTGAGTTCAAATGAAATACATTTTTATACGTCTTAATTGTTAAAAACTGGTAAAGAATAATTCGCTTGTCTAAAAAGCAAAAAATATAATGTGAATATAATATTTTAGGTCTTTATTGTCAAAATTAAAAAGGTTATTAACTCTTATCATCGATATAAAATGAAATTAATACCTACTTTCTGACACACATAAATTTTACAGATAATAACATGGGTCATATATATTCA